>AP027108.1:34047960-36447960 GCA_028142955.1 Pinctada fucata | reverse complement strand
CAAACACAATTGTGATTAATTAATTAATTTTTTTATTTATTTATCTATCTATCTATCTATCTATCTATCTATCTATCTATCTATCTATCTATCTATCTATCTATCTATCTATCTATCTATCTATATTTATCTTTATTATCCATCTACTTATTTATCTATCTATTCACGCATCTTTTTCTTTTTTTTTTGTTTCTTCTACTAATTATAAACCATAATATATCAACTATATAACTTATATTAGAAAAGACTGTTTGTTCTAATTTTTTTTTCTATAGTATTTATAATAATACATTTCTAGAAAAAAAACTTTATAAAATTAATATGCAAAATGTTTTTATTCATAAATTCCATTGAACATTTATCCTCTAAAGCCAGCGGAGTGATATACTGTGGTTTTCATTTCAAGTATATACACAGACACCGGTTATGTAATGTTTGACCCCATGCAAATTGCATGTCAATTGGAATTCAGTTCTTTAGTCGGGGGCGGTGCGACGCTGTGACAAGTACACAGTTGATGCATGCATTAACGTTTGACCCCATGCAAATTGCATGTCAATTGGAATGAAGTTCTAAAGTCGGGGGCGGTGCGACACTGTGACAAGTACACGGTTACTGCATGACGCAGCATGTTAGTTTGTAACGCCGCTAGGAAATATATCTTCCATGGAGAGAGAGAGAGAGAGAGAGAGAGAGAGAGAATTTTCGTCATGTTTATAATTTTAATAAAATTCGAAAAATCAGCTTGAATGTACTTTACACAAATATACGTACTCAGTCATGCATCTATTAAAAAATCTGAAGTTATACGTACATGACGTATGTACATATATATATATACGTTTCAACATTGTGTAATGTAGTTTAATGAGTTAATAAAGCCTAGAAAAGGGTAGACTAGGCAGTGGTGGATCCAGTGCCCCCTTAAATTTACTGGGGGTCAATTAAGGGGCTGATTTTGTCGATTTAAAAGGAAAATGTCTTATTTTGGAAAATTGTGGGTCAGTGCTTGGGGCGGACTCCCATCCGCCCCCCCCCCCCCCCCGAATTTGCCACTGCCAAAAGGACTGAAGTTCATACTGAAGCTCATACTGCCTGCAGCGAGAGAGAGAGAGAGAGGGGTCGAGCGGAGTTTCACACAGAGCGTAAATGACTCGACATGCAGGTAACGAAATATTCCAAATAAGTCCCATCTCATATATATACATATACATTATAGTGAACATGTACATTGTACATCGTGCAGAATTTAACGAATTGAATGAGAATTAAGCCGGCTCATATATGCATAAAGTGAAAAAAGGCAATAAAAAGACTTAAAGGAAACATATTAGAAATATGGTTATTTCCTAGTATCTCATTCAAACTGAATATAAATAACAGAGTATAATTTAAGATCAATGTAAGTATGTTTGTCTGTTCTTTGCATTGTGACCCGCTTATAGATCTGCATACTAGTATCTTTACAAAATGAAAAAAAAACTAACAATAAGAAAGATAAAACAATTAACATAAGAAATTCTTTTTTAAAAATCAATTTTGAAAGAAATAAGACACGGTCCATTTGATATTCGGGGTGGGGGAGGGGGGGGGCTTTGGGTTTTTGTCAAAGCAAGATTATTTTCGCCTCGGCCCGGAGCAATTTTTTTCTCGCAGAATTGGAGCAAGAAAAAATTTTCAGACATATGGTGTGCAATATATTAAGATTAGAATGTTTGTGTTTTATTGATAGAGCCGGGATTTTTTTGGGAATTTTAAGCAAACATTTTTTAGTAATTGTAAGAACAAGATTTTTTTCTCTGACACACCATAAGCAAAATTTTATTTTTCATCAAAATTCAGAGCAACATTATTTTTTTCGAAAAAAAACCCAAGCCCCCCCCCCCCCCCCAGGATATCAAATGGACCGTTCCTAGTGCAATTTAAAAATCAATTAATCTACATTGATTAGCTTTTATTGTCATGGTACAACATGGGAGGATCCAGGATTTTGGAGGATCGAAATTTATTTCCTGGAGGTCTCGCATCCTCTATATACCTGTATTTTTCAGTTTATTTACAAAGGTGTAATGCATTATAAGGGGCATCATTTGAAATTGATAATAAATTATTATGTATTAATTTTTGATAAAATCTGGCAAGCGTAAGTGAGCCCAGGAATATATTGAAATGCTCACCATTAAAAACTTAATTAGAATGAAAGATTTTCAATACAAATTCACCTTATTTTTCAAATATTATGACAACAAAAGGGGAATCGTGTTAATCTAATTTGAAAATTAAAATATTTATATATATGAACTTTATCAAAATTCCAGGGGGAGGGGTCGGATCCCCCCCCCCCCCCGACCCTCTGGATACGCGCTTGTACAAAACAAATAAAAAGTTTCCATACTTCTTTGAATGAAATATCAGAGAGTCAGTCTTCCCAGACTGCTTGATGCCAAATGGTGCTCTTTAATTTTTCCAAGGTTAAAAGAAATAAGACTTTCGAAAATTACATGAATTATATGTGATTAAAATCTACCAAGAATTTCAATGATGATTAACAGAAAAAAAAAATTAATCGTTCAGGATGATTTTGCGGGCTCAGAATTTCAAAATAAATTTTGACCAATCAGAAGCGAGCATTTATTTTTGAGCAGAGGAAACGCTGGAATGGCCTGTTCACCAAAATTCTACACATAAACTAAAGAAAACACGCATTCGATTGCAATGGATAGGTAAGATGAGAATGTCAATGGTGAAAATTAAGTATTGTATAGTATTTGCTTCTATTTAACAGATGTATGTATGTCAATATTGCTGGCTCGGCCCGGCCCACGCGTTGCATTGCTTTCAGAATTTTGTCCAGTGTCTGTTCGAACCAGAAATTTGTAACGTTGCCGTTATTTAACCTTTTCTTACAAGAAATTATTCACAGTTCTTAGTTACTGTTAAATAAATTTGATTTGAATCGGCAATTCAAATCCCATTATTTATGGTCAGATGGACAGTGATGAGCTGCCCCCCCCCCCCCCCCCCCTCCTGATAGTCATGTTCAGAGTTATTCTGTTGTCAATTGTATTGTTTTACAGTTCTATTGAATGTGTAATATGAACTCATGGAAAAGCCATCTATGAGGACGAAGTCAAAACACTGTCATTATAACACCCCCCCCTCCCCCCACCGCAAAGGAAGTTTTGGGGGTACATTTTGTATATAGGAAAGGCAGTGGCTCCGGATACAAACATTTGTATCTTTAGACCTATGTCTTGGCGTTCGAACATGTGTCCGATTGGTCTGTAACTGTCACATGACTTGTGTCATGTGTCCATAATAAAATAAAAAAGATGATTTTTGTAACCATATCAAGGTATACGAGTTTATTCTGCATTATCTGTAATTTAGCAACCGGGACAAGAGGCTATTTTCTATGCTCTCAATCATAATAGTGATCCCTGATCAGTAATAGACACGCATTTGTCAGCTGTTGTGTGCATGTACTGACGTTTCGTCGCTCCAGCGGAATTTGAAGTTTTTGAAAGTTTTGAGATGATAACAAATACGTACATGTAGCTGAAACTCTGTCCTTTTTACTTAACTAACTTTTCAGAATATGTCACAAAAAAGATACAATTTGAACACTACATTGTAGATATATTGAAAAAAAAACGAACCAAATTCAGGGATTTTTTTTGCCACTTTTTGGGGCCGTTATTCGGCCCCATTCCCAATGAAAAAAAGTATCTTTTTTTCCCAATTGTGGCTCTAAAATTTCCCAATCACATATAGATGGAATTATCACCAAAATTAGTGAAATCTACTGGTTCAAAAGTAGCGAATTTACTGATTATTTGCCATATTTTTGTAAGCATAAGAAATTAAATCATTTTGAAAAGAATATTATTTGATTAAACTTTCAATTCTGAACTCTTGATTGTATAAACTGTCATTCCACTTTAACTTTGTTTTATATTAGTACTTCCCAAAATATTCCCAAACGTCGTTAATTTTCCCATTTGCACGGGCCCCGGCCCCATTCCCAAATTACTGAAAAGAATCACTGAAATTGAAAGATATATGCATTTGTGTTCGTACGCCGAGACATAGGTCTGAAGATATGAACGTTCGTATCCAGAGCCACTGCCTATAGGAAATTAGGAATCACCCTATCCGTTCGTCTGTCTGTCTGTCTGTCTGTCTGTCTGTCTGCCATCCGGTTAAGACGTTTCGAAAGCAGATTTCTTTTACACTATTAATGGTAGGACTTTCATATTTCATACTCACAATCACCATTAAGAGTGCTACATTTTGGTACCATGACTTTTAACCCTGTGAACTTCACCTTCACCCTATACAACATTTTATGTTAAGGTGTTTTGAAAGCAGATTTCTTTTATACTATTAATGGTAGGACATTCATATCTCATACACACATTCACCATTAAAAGGTCTACATTTTATAGGGCTGTCACGATATGCTAAGCTCACGATACGATACGTATCACGATATTTACTCACGATAGGATTCGTATCACGATACATCATTTTTTAGCTCAACGTCTCTGACCAGTGGAGCTTATGTCATCACCCTTCGTCCGGCGTCCGTCCGTCCGTAAACAATTCTCGTGCTCGCAACTCCTCTCAAACCATAGGTGATAGAAAGTTAATTCTTTTTTCATCCTACTTGGTATGTGGTCTAGTTGTGCACCTGACATTTGGTTTCAGCCCCTGACCCCCAGGGTCCTAGAAAATGGGCGTGGTTATGAAAATTATCCATGTAATCTTGTGCTCTTAACTCCTCTGACACTATAAATGATGGAGACTTAATTCTTTTTGCAATATGATGGGTCTGTGGTCTTGTTTGAGCCCCTGACCCCAGGGTCTTAGAAAATGGGTGTGGTCATTTTCTCCTATATAACTCTATGCAATCTTGTGCTCGTAACTCCTCTGACACTATAAATGATTGATACTTAATTCTTTTTGCAATATATTGGGTCTGTGGTCTAGTTGAGCACCTGATATTTTGTTTGAGCCCCTGACCCCCAGGGTCTTAGAAATGGGTGTGGTCATTTTCTCCTATATAACTCTATGTAATCTTGTGCTCGCAACTCCTCTGACACTATAAATGATGGAGACTTAATTCTTTTTGCAATATGATGGGTCTGTGGTCTAGTTGTGCACCTGGTATTTTGTATGAGCCCCTGACCCCCAGGGTCTTAGAAATGGATGTGGTCATTTTCTCCTATACAACTCTATGTAATCTTGTGCTCGCAACTCCTCTGACACTATGAATGATGGAGACTTAATTCTTTTTGCAATATGATGGGTCTGTGGTCTAGTTGTGCACCTGATATTTTGTTTGAGCCCCTGACCCCCAGGGTCTTAGAAATGGGTGTGGTCATTTTCTCATATATAAGTCTATGTAATCTTGTGCTCACAACTCCTTTGACACTATAAATGATGGAGACTTAATTCTTTTTGCAATATGATGGGTCTGTGGTCTAGTTGTGCACCTGATATTTATTTTGAGACCCTAACCCCCAAGGTCTTAGAAAATGGGTGTGGTCATTTTCTCCTATACAACTCGATGTAATCTTGTGCTGGCAACTCCACTGACACTATAAATGAAGGAGACTTAATTCTTTTTGCAATATGATGGGTCTGTGGTCTAGTTTTGCACCTGATATTTTGTTTGAGCCCCTGACCCCCAGGGTCTTAGAGATGGGTGTGGTCATTTTCTCCTATACAACTCTATGTAATCTTGTGCTCGCAACTCCTCTGACACTGTGAATGATGGAGACTTAATTCGTTTTGCAATATGATGGGTCTGTGGTCTAGTTTTGCACCTGATATTTGGTTTGCACCCCTGACCCCCAGGGTCTTAGAAAATGGGTGTGGCCATTTTCTCTTATATACTAGTAACTCTATGTAATCTTGTGCTCGCAACTCCGCTGACACTATAAATGAATGATGGAGACTTAATTCTTTTTGCAATATGATGGGTCTGTGGTCTTGTTGTGCACCTGATATTTTGTTTGAGCCCCTGACCCCCAGGGTCTTAGAAAATGGGTGTCGTCATCTTTCCCTGTAATCGTGCACTCACAACTTCTCTGACATTGTAAATGATGGAGACTTAATTCTTTTTGCAATATGATGGGTCTGTGGTCTAGTTGTGTCATTGATAGTTCGTTTTAGCTAGAAGCCTCTGGCCCCTAGGATCTTGGAAAATGGGTGTGGCATTCTTTTTTGAAATACTATATATCGGATATTATAAATTATATGAGTGATATTCTAGTTGCAGTCTAATGGATATGTTGTTTTGTCGTGCTACATATAATTTGTTAGAGCACCTGCTCCCTCTGGTCTTTGGTTTAAAAAAAAAGAAAGGAAATTGATGTTTTAAAGAGAAAACAACCAGGAGAGCTACAGTCTCGTCAGAGACTTCTGGTAATGTAGATGTAGGCATTTCTGCAATTCGTCAGATATTTTAATAAAACAAGCTCAACAACAACAAATTAAGATCATTCATAATTTGAATGCTTTGAGAATTATTGTATTGACTAGAAAACACAGTGATTGTAAATCTATGGGTCCTGGGCGCAGGTTGCAGAGGCAGATTAATTCCCTGAACTTTTACTCTCTTATTTAGCTGATTTAATTTAATTTTTCAATTTTTCTTTCAGTTCACCTGGTGTAGCCTTGACATTACTTTCTTATCCAAGCATGTGTATGCTGCACGATCAGAGGCCATCTACGACATCTTAACTGTATATCTGATGCTGAATGTGGAAAAGAATGATGACTGTACATATTCAAAAGATGTAGAGTACTGTAACCAAAAGTTGCCATGGACATGGATCAAGGATTGGTATGACTTAAAATTATATAAACATGTATTTTATTAACAATTGTGATACATTATGTATATCATCATGTCCTGTAATTGGCCGGATTGCGAAGCAAAATCCGGTTTATGAAATGGCGAAGTCCATCTGTCCGTCAGTGCGTCACCATTTTGGTTAAAGTGTTGCGTTTAAGTCGGTTGAGAGAAAACTGTTAGGAGGAGCAACTTGAAACTTGACATGGTGATACGAATCAAACACAGCAACAAAATTTGACCTGGTGACCTTGACCTTGGAGTTTGACCTACTTTTGAAAAACTTTGACCTTGGCCATAGCTTTTGAATGGTAAGTGATAGGGCTTTCATATTTCACCTGTGTATATCTTGTGAGAAGGCCTTTCCATGGATACCAAAAAAATTGACCTAGTGACCATGACCTTGGAGTTTGACCTACTTTTGAAAAACTTTAACCTTGGCCATAACTTTTGAATGGTAAATGATAGGGCTTTTATATTTCACATATGTATTCCTTGTCACAAGACCTCACCACGGATACCAAAAGTTTTGACCTTGTGACCTTGACCTTGGAGATTGACCTACTTTTAAAAATTATAAATCGGGGCTATATCTCATGAACTATAGAGGCTATGGCTTTAAAATTCCACATGCAGAATCTTTATTACCAGACCCTTCATTTGATATCATGAGTTTTGACCTAGTGACCTTGACATTGACCTTTGACCTACTTTTGAACTATAAGAGGTAGGGTTTTGATATTTCACATATAGATTCCTCATGACCAGAACATCAATTTGATATCATGACTTTTGACCTAGTGACCTTGACATTGACCTACTTTTAAATCATAAGAGGTAGGATTTTGATATTTCAGTTGTAGAATCCTCATGACCACACCTTTCATTTGATATCATGACTTTTGATCAAATGACCTTGACATTGACCTACTTTTGAACTTTAAGGGGTAAGGCTTTGATATTTTACATTTAGATTACTTATGACCATAGTTTTTTTTCATTGCACAATAATATTAATGACCTTTGATCTTTCTGTCTGTGCAAAAATGTATACATCATCTAATACAAACACTTCGCAATCCGGCCTTACCGCCTTTAGCGGTTTATGGTTTATTTTGTGAAATATCTTAAATACTTAAATGTCTTTATTTGAAATCAAATCTTGTAAATTGTGTGTCGTTATTTTGGACTTAGAACAAAACATCATTGGACATTTTGTCTGGCTCGAAACTAGAAACTGTCGGACATTCGAAAAATCCACTGGAGATTGCCGGCAATCCGGCACTTTTCGTAAACTCTGAAGACTTATTTGATAAATTTCAACATATTAAATCTTCATTTTCACTTTCAGGTCAATATTGTACTGTTACCATTGAAGAACTAGAAGGACTGCATGAAAAATTAGCATCCAATGATGTCAATGTAAGCTTCTTACTATATTGAGTTGAGACACTTCATTTATGTCGCCTGCAACATAAGAGCGACATAAAGGGATCATTTGTCAGGCGTCTGCCTGTCTGTCTATCTGTCTGGTAGTCACACTTTTACATTTTTGGCTATACATCATACATCTTTCAAATTGGCAGGGATGGTAAAGCATGATGGGACTAAATTTTTACCCAAATCAGATCAGGGTCATTTTCAAGGAAAAGGTCACACATTTTTGGTGAAACAACAAATAACTATTTATAACAGACACAGACAGATAAGTTGTAGGAGAAAAACAATCAAACAAATCCATGAGGGAGGGATGGCTAAATCTCAACCCTCATGTACAAAATTTTGCTTTTCCACGACTCGGCAAGCCTCGTTCTTGACTTGCAGAATTTTGCACACTCAGGTTGAAATTTCACCACCACCATGGTATAATAGAGAGGTTGAGCAAACCAAATTTGTACATGTACGTCAAAAAGTTGTTTATGATGTCATAACATTTTGCGCTCCACG
The DNA here is from genome assembly GCA_028142955.1 of Pinctada fucata. Lineage (NCBI taxonomy): Eukaryota > Metazoa > Mollusca > Bivalvia > Pterioida > Pteriidae > Pinctada > Pinctada fucata. Next base: position 36,439,151 of record AP027108.1, on the reverse strand, counting down.
CACCTGTGTTACACGTTCGGTAAAACATGTAAAGCTGTAAGTACACGTTTATGATTAAATGTACTTGTAGATTTTATAAGCAACTGAATGCAGATAACCTATGAAAACCTATATTCAATTTATTTGGGAACGTATGTCCTTTCTGAATATTAGAAGGGATTGCAAATAAGATGTATCACATTTTAAAGAAGAACCCTCAAATTTGACCAAAAATTTTACTCTTGAAGTTTAATGATTCTGATTACTTGAAATAGATAAATCAATTCACTGTCAATGCTGAATGCACCTTACCTTTAGAATCTAGATTGCAAGTTATTGACGAATAAGCAGTTGTAAACAAAATATAAATTATGTCACAAAACGTATATACGATTTACACATAGCAGTACGCATTGTGACATCTGCTCAACCACATAACTTCAACGTGTAAACAGATAACGTGTAAATACACGTACAAGTTCTCGTACACGTACAAGTTGGGTTTGTTCAACCTCTCTTTAATTTTAATTCTATGGGGGGGGGATAAATTTGTGCCTTTTGGGAACTTCCACTTTCTTATAATTCATAAATTGTTGACATAAGCATCTTGTGACATCCCAACCTGCAATATTAATTCTCTACAACTGTAGTTTGTAATTCTGTTGCCGCTTACTATATCTTTTTTTTTCATTCATTCCAGGTGAGACAGAAGACAGAAGAAAAAAGTAGAGGACAGAAGAAAAAGTAGAGGACAGAAGAAAAAGTTTTGTAACAGTGGTCTGAAACATCATGAACTGGGATTTCCGTCGAGTGTCAATCTCTGCAAAATAACAAATTCTATCTGAAAGAGATCTCTTTGTGACTTTGTCTGTTTTTGGCAAGGATAAAATTTGTCTATCATTTCTAAACACTTGTTTAAAAATATCTGTTTTTTTTTCAAAAAATACAAGTACATTTTATTTCTGTAGTGGTTTCAAGGGACACGTCCATCTTTTTCTAAATTTATTTCCATCTTAAAAAACATGACATATTAATATCAATGAAGAATGGAAGATGCCATTTTTAAATTTGAAAGCTCAAAATTGTATATTTATGATTTCATGGAATCTTGTACATCTGATGTTGAATAAGCATGTATTCTGAATAAATATTACACAGTATGATAAGCATGTTTTAGGTTTTTTTTATCATGACATACATGTAAAGAGTACATAGAAGAATATACATGTAGCCTTGATACTGATATAAAGGAATACGAAAAGTACAGGATTCAAAACTTTCAAATTCACTGTATATAATAACACATAAAGAGATATTATTTCCTTTTTCATACAGTTACAGTATATGGAAACCAGTTTACAATTTTACAAGATATGGAAACCAAAAGGAAACATCAAGTTTCCAACTAATTTCCAACATGGAAACCACCTTTTACACAGGCTTACAAGATGTGGAAACCAAAAGGAAACTTGAGGTTTCCAACCCGATTCCAAGTAGTTTCCATCGTGGAAACCAGCTCTTATACAGGTTTACAAAGTATGGAAACCGAAAGGAAACTTGAGGTTTCCAACCCGATTCCAAGTGGTTTCCATCGTGGAAACCGGGCGGTTAGCGCTTTCCAAACACATGGAAACCACTGGTTTCCATTATGGAAACCTGGTGGAAACCACATGGAAACCCCGGGTTTCCATGTGGTTTCCACCAGGTTTCCAAGGTATGGAAACCTGTTTTTTCGTCCTGTGATTGTAACTCATTACGTTGGATTGTCAAAATCTTCTAAATTTTCTCTAAATCAGTATGATGATAGGCATGTTTAAAAATTGTTCCGGACATGTCGATAGTTTCTATTATTTATCTAATAGCTAGTCTCGGATCCCATCATACTTCATAGTGCACAGACAATGGATATTAAAATTTTACCAATTGCTAATCTATGTACATTAAAGTTCTGTGCAGTTCGACTGCTTTCAATAACTAATCAACAAATAAATTTAGACAGATTTTTTTCAATAAAATTTATTGAAAAATGAAAAAAAAGCATTGTGAAGGTCCATGCGGTTAACTTTTAACGTTTAACGTTTACATCCCGTTTATATAATATTAGATATTATTATACATTGATTAAGACGTGCGCACAGCTGCAAAATTTTGTGCGAGCAATGTAGATAATGATTGGTTTTACGTTTTGCTTGTTTAGATTTTCAGTCTTTTTAAGATAAAATCTCTGTATGTCTTAGCAGCTGATAAAGCAGCCAACAACACCATTATCATTTGAAAACGTTACTACATATCAACTTTGATTTCGGAACTTTCGTCTTCTAATACATATATCAAAAGCAATGAAAGTGCATCTAACATTTTAGGCAAGCATAACAGTGAACTGTCTTCATTCAATATCTCTATTTCTAAATTGGATCTCCCAACACTATATTGCATACCGAAGCTGCACAAGTCTCCTTACAAATTTCGATTTATTGCTAATTTTAGTAACTGCTCCACTACAATTTTGTCTAGAAATCTGACGTCAGCACTTACTGCTATTAAAGAACACATAACTAGATATTGTGAAACGGTTCTAAACAGGAACGATGTAAATTTCTTTTGGTCTATTAAGAATTCAGGGGATGTGATTGAAAAAATGAAATCTGGAAATTTCCATGCCAATACGATTTCTTCATACGACTTCTCTAATATGTACACCACACTTCCTCATGACAAAATTAATGATCGATTAACTAATCTCATTAAATGGTGTTTTGATCGAGAGCGAAAAACTTACATTTGTATATCTGAATCGAAGGGTTTCTTTTCCTCGACAGACTACAAATCATACAAACCATGGACATGTAGTGACCTGTGTAATGCCTTGTCCTTCCTCTTGGACAATATTAATGTTAGATTTGGTGAGGATCTATACAAGCAGGTTGTAGGAATTCCTATGGGTACTAACTGTGCGCCTCTTGTTGCAGATTTATTTTTATACACATATGAAAAAGAATTTATCCAAAATCTTCAAAAGCAAAGAAAATTTGATGAGCTGAAATGTTTCAAAAATACTTCTAGGTATCTGGATGATATTCTAACCATTGACAATCCTGCTTTTGAAATTTGAATGAAATTTATCCACAAGAATTAACCCTTAACAAGGCAAACCTTTCAAATACAGAAACACCCTTTTTGGACCTAAATATCAAAATTGTAAACGGAAAGATTCATACAAGTGTATATGACAAAAGGGAGGATTTTGGATTCAACATAGTAAATTTCCCTTGGCTTGACGGTGATGTTCCAAGATTACCGTCATACGGCATTTACATATCACAGCTCATCCGGTACGCTAGAGCATGTACTGATATTTTGGATTTTCACAGTAGAAATTTACAAATTACCAAAAAACTTTTAGGTCAAGGTTTCCGCTTTCATAAACTAGTTAAGACTTTCTGGAAATTTTACAAAAATTACAGTCAACTTCTTTTAAAATTCGGATCTATACATGCAACAGAGTACATTACTATGGGTATTACACAACCTGTCTTTTATGGTGATATGATGAACAAAATAAAAAGGATCAAAGGTAGGCATCATAACCATCGAAAATGCGTCAGAATCATCAAACGCCTTTTATACCGTGGATATGATCCTAATGTCACCAGACGGACACTAGGCTTGGTACTTGACCAATCTACAGTCTTGTACAAGCGCATCCTTGAGACTTGCACTCTGACTGACCGTGACGACGGGACTCCATGACGGGCCCTGTCCAAACTTCTTTAGAGAAGACAGGGCCCCGACCACCTGTCCTCTCTGAATGTCAGTCGGACTCCTCGGGTGATTACATACATGAGCTCGCTACAGCCGGCAGAGCACGGACTGTATAACGCATGCCCTCTTTTTATATCAATTTACATATTCATCTGTGTCTCTGGGGCCTCTGAGTTTCGCGGTCTTGTTTGTGTGATGTCATCTTACAGTGAGGAGGTTGTTTTACACCACAATTGTACGTTCTATGAGACTTCTGGGTAATTGGAGAAGTGAGAGGGTTGTGCGCACGTTATCCAGGATAACCACACCATTTGCTACTTGCGTGACAGATGGCCGTCCAAAGTCGGCACCGGATACCCATTGGTCTCGTCAGTTTATGTGTAGTCTTTTGTGTTTGATTTTTACATGTCGTGTGTCTCTTTTTCGTCTCGTGCTGTACTCGTCTTTTGTGTTTTTTCATCGGGTGTTTTGGTGTTTTACTGTTGATGCTGCAACGGGGTCTTGTTTGAGATCTCCTCCCTTCTTTTTATATACCTATCATTTGACGGGACATATTATGGTATGACAATGTCCGTCAGTCCATCTGTCCGTATCCTAGGGCTGAGCGGTTTTATCGCGGTACCGCATATCGCGATACGAGGCTTCGCATTATGTACCACGGTATTTGTTTTCAAATCCGGTTTTTGACAATATTATTTATCTTCATATTTTTATGTTGTTTCTTTGAAACTTATGGGCAAAAGCGATCATTTCTAAAATTTTCTGACTAGCCACTTTTAAACATGACGAGGTCTCCGTTCTATGCTACACAGCAAAACATATTTCAAGAAATAGGTAAAATAATGTTTCTTCGACCTTTAGAAATGTTCCGCAACACACTGCACATTGCTATACTAATTTGCAAGAAAGACTTGATCATGTTAGCTTGATTCTTATATTTTGTTTATAGTACATGTATATATTTAGTTATGATTGTTTAAACATACAATATAGTCGTGTCATTTTAAGTTTCCTAGCGACTTTTTGCACTGTCTGTCCGCGAGTGTCCGCCGATGTCTCAGCAGAATTATCACATTAATAGCTTAAAATAAATGGATGGATATTATTTTTTTTCAACCGGATATTCATGCATGTACGTATGATTGGTCAAATTTGTCTGCACGTGTGCATTCGTAATTATATCATGAAGAAGACATTTTTAGATTTTAAAATAAAATTTTGAAAGGAAAATTGAGGTAGGAAAAAAACCCATAAGGACTCTTGATGTTACCATATAAAAATATTGCAATTTATATCGCGATATTTTTCCAAATATCGCTATATATCGCAATACATATTTGACCCGCGAAACTCAGCCCTACCGTCTCCGTCCTCTTATGGAACGCAATTACTTCAGTATGCGTCAACAGATTTTCATGATATTTAAAATTAATAATATGCACTTTGATCAGACTGTGAAGAGGAATTAAGCTGCCTTTCGATTTCAGGTTCTCCTGATTTGTCGTTACAGAGTAATGGGACTTAGATCCGATTTGTTAATATATGAAAATATAGAAAATTAGTTAAAAATTCATTAAAAATCTATTTTTGGTCAAATTTTTTTGAAAAATTGTATACTTCAAGGAGGAAGGATGTTCTTTCATATATGTAAGGGTTTTTTTTTTTGTCTCATTATTGAGAAATCGCGTGTAATGGGCATGATGGGAGGGGGAGGAGGGTTATGTGCACATACCATGTACATGTTTTAAGCTAAGCCTAAGGGCAAATTACAGGCACATGGAACGCAATAAATTAAATATGAAGCAATGGATTTTCATGATATTTTAAGATTTAGATCATTATTTAGAGAGGAAGCTGCCTTTAGATTTTCAAGTTCATCCTATTTGTCATTATGGAGTTATATGACTTAGATTTTCTTTAATATTGTGAAAATATACTAATTTAGTTGAAAATTCATTAAAAATCTATTTTTGGTCAATTTTTTTTTTAAATTGTATACTTCAAGGAGGAAGGATGTATTTTCATATATGTGATGGGGTTTTTTTTTTGTCTCATTATTGAGAAATCGCGTGTAATGGGCATGATGGGAGGGGGAGGAGGGTTATGTGCACATACCATGAACATGTTTTAAGCTAAGCCTTAGGGCAAATTATAGGCAAATGGAACGCAATAAATGATATATGAAGCAATGGATTTTCATGATATTTTAAGATTTAGATCATTATTTAGAGAGGAAGCTGCCTTTAGATTTTCAGGTTCATCCTATTTGTCATTACGGAGTTATGGGACTTAGATTTTTTTTTAATGTTGTGAAAATATACTAATTTAGTTAAAAATTAATTAAAAATCTATTTTTGGTCAAAATTTTTTGAAAAATTGTATACTTCAAGGAGGAAGGATGTTCTTTCATATTTGTAACGGGTTTTTTTTGGTCTCATTATTGAGAAATCGCGTGTAATGGGCATGATGGGAGGGGGGAGGGTTATGTGCACATGCATGTACATGTTTTAAGCTAAGCCTTAGGGCAAATTATAGGCAAATGGAACGCAATAAATGAAATATGAAGCAATGGATTTTCATGATATTTTAAAATTTAGATCATAATTTAGAGAGGAAGCTGCCTTTAGATTTTCAGGTTCATCCTATTTGTCATTACGGAGTTATGGGACTTAGATCTTTTGTTTTAAATTGTGAAAACATACTTATATTGTTAAAAATTCAGTAAAAATCTATTTTTGGTTGAAATGTTTTAAAAATTTGTATACTTCAAAAAGAAAGGATGTTCTTTATATGTAACGGATTTGAATTTTTCTTTGTCGCATAATTAAAAAAATTATGTGTAATGGTAGGGGGTACAAATTATAGTAAAAGTAATATGCACCCACATATGTACATGGTATTTCTACAATGTAATTAAACTGTGGAGAGGAAACCACCTTTCAATTGTCAGATTCATCTGTTTTGTTGTTACAGCGTTATGGGACTTAGATTTCTTTTTTTAAAATACTGTGAAAATATACTGAAATAGTTAAAAATTCTTTAAAACTCTATTTTTGGGCGAAATGCTTTGAAAATTTGTACACTTCAAGAAATGGGGATGCTCTTTTATATATCTTTCGGGTCTTTCGTCTTTGTTGTCGTATAATTAAGAAATAATGTGTAATGACGGCTTCCTCTTCACATTCTTATCACACTATGTGTAAATATAATGAAAATCCGTTCAACTTGGCGCATAATCAAAATACATTGTATTATGTTCCATGCACCTATACTTTGCCCTTAGCTTAACATGTTTATCTCTCCCACTATACATTATTTCTTTGAAATAGTGAAGTTTCATGAAGTTTCGTGTAGTATAGTAAAGTTTCATAAAGTTTCGTGCAGTATAGTAAAGTTTCATAAAGTTTTGTGTAGTAAAGTTTTGTGTAGTAAAGTTTTGTGTAGTATAGTAAAGTTTTGTGTAGTATAGTAAAGTTTCGTGTAGTCTAGTCAAGTTTCGTGTAGTATAGTGTAGTATAATAAAGTTTTGTGTAGTATAGTTAAGTTTTGTGTAGTATAGTAAAGTTTCCTGTAGTATAGTAAAGTTTTGTGTAGTATAGTAAAGTTTTGTGTAGTATAGTGTAGTAAAGTAAAGTGTTGTGTAGTATATTAAAGTTTTGTGTAGCATAGTGTAGTAAAGTAAAGTTTTGTGTAGTATAGTAAAGTTTCGTGTAGTATAGTAATGTTTCGTGTAGTATAGTATAGTAAAGTTTTGTGTAGTAAAGTATACTATAGTATACTATAGTATACTATAGTTTACTATAGTATACTATAGTACTTTTTCGTTAGGGCAAATGGTCGTCGTGAAAAATATCGATACTCATAAAAAAGGAAAAATGAATTTATTGAGGTACATAAACCTAAGTATTTAAATGGTTAAGATTGGAGTCAAAATTCTGCAGAACGGCAGAGTTTCAAGAATGATTCATGTCAAATCCAATGTGGCCGCAAAGTTTTGTCCATACATGTTTTTCACCTCTTAAAAACCTTCGAATTAGATGATAACCTTAGAGCACTTCTTTTTAAATATCAATTCAACGTTTACAAAACAACAGTCGTTCCGTTTTGTTATTATTGTACCTGACTTCTACATTTGTTTTAATAGCTGTTGCAATTTCTTTCTCAATTAGGTATTGTACCACAGAGGTATATTTCAAATGAAGAAGTAAATTGTCGTTTCAATTTTTTATCTAGAGTTTATGTTCGGCGACTTAAACGGTATATCTCGGAATAAATATGATCTGTATTCTTTAGTTTAAAAATGTTCATTCTAATTACAAATGTTGAAAAAGAAGACATATCTTAACACAGGTTGAACTTCAAAAAGCTACTTGACGACATGGAAACTGCTATTAGCTATCTGCACAAAGAGTATTTGACACAAGGTAATGCAAGTTAGGGTAAGTCAACGCAACCGAATGCTAGATGATCCAATGATTTGCATCGTTCAAAGACAATCAAACAACCTTTTCTCTTCACTCTATCGTTCTCCTAATTATCCCCTCGCAAGATAGTTGCAGGGAAAAGAGTAACGTCCTCGTAAGTGTGAGGGTATGTGTGCAAGTGTATTACTGTACGTCACTTATTTTCTTGTGAACTTTTTATCAGATCTATATCACACTTCAAAAACTTACAAATAATGACATGAACAAGCAGTTACTGTTCAAAGTTAAAAGTTAAAGGTAAAGGACCTGTTAAGATAACGGCCCTATTTAGCCCTAAATCTCGTAACTTATTTCTTCTTCATGGCGACTCGTATACAGGAAAACATTAATCATTATTGAAATATAATGTATTTGCAGACCTTTTACATGTTTTACATTTCGTTAAAGAAACCTTAAGATTCTGAAATTAAGGTCGAAAGAGGTAGGGGTGCACGCATAGAAAAACAGATAACATCGACAAAAAAGTAGGAATTTTAGAATATTTTACCAAAAGTGGATAAATATAAATTAAAAGACATCAAATATGTCGACATTGTGTATCAGGAATAGATTTCGAACGTTCCATCTCCTTTAATCGGTAAATAATGCAATCCGGAACTTCTAGTACGGTCTCATTTTGTATTCAATGGCTACGATGTAAGCCTATTAGCGTGAAATACACATTGGCGGAGAAATGAACATCATTCTTGCTTATTTCATTCATAATTCTTGTATATTTCATTCATCCATATTTAGGTTACATTTTTTGATGGATTAAAGAGGAAAAATAGTAAAATGTGCTATATTTTATGGTCGAAAAGGTCGATTATTAAAAAATGCACCCCCCCCCCTTTCCATTTTTGGTTTTTCGTCTACACAGCTAATTTTGCCGAACATATTTTATATACATTTTTAAATTCATATATAAAATGTATGAAAAATATGAACAAAATGCATAAATATTGAAATGTATATTTTTCATACATTAAAAATATGCGAAAAATATACATTTTTTAACATACAAAATATGCAATATATGCATATAAAATATGAATAAAATTTGTTATGTATTTTGCATATATATTTTGTATATCAAACATACATTTTTGTTTTCATGTACTTTTTATATATTTTGATTTTTGCGTAAAATACATATTTTTCACATGTATATATAGTCTATGAATAACACTACAGACATATTTTATACAAATCTCAGTTTTCGTCTACCACTTCTCCCTGACCCGACCGACCACTTTTGGTATATCACCGCTCCCCTGCCCACCACCAATCACACAGCCCCATCCCAACTCTTCTTTGATCAGACTGGACATCATAGCCAGCATATACTTTACCAGTTGATACATATCAAATTAACATTATCACATATATATAGAAAATGCATCAAATGATATACATAATTTGTATGTATTTTTCATACTCATGCAAAATGTATCTTTTACTGACAAGCCCCCCCCCCCCCCAACTTTCAACCAAACTCTCCTTGGAACTGATTAGACATCTTTCACACCGATTATAATTTTAAATCGAAAAATATTCCGAGAAATGAGAGAAATTTCACAAAAAGAGCTGCGCGGAGAGTAATTAATATGTATAATCCCTCCCTCCTCCCGGCCCTACCTCGCTCTCCTCCCTCCCCTTCCTCCCTTTCAATCTCCTCCCCTTCCTTTTCATCCTTTCCACCCCATCAAATATGCATGATTGCCACATGCATGATGGCCACGCCAGCACCGTTGATACTGCACAAAGTGATATTTTGTTTGTTTAGTTTGTTTCTTAGCATGCAAGATCCCCCTCCACCCCCCCCGCCACTCTAAGGTAAGATAAGAGAGAGAGAGAGAGATGTAGTTTAATTTGAAGATGTATAGAGAAATTTGATTCCCCCTCCTCCTCCTGGTCCCCGAAGAAAGTGTCTTGGTTTTTTTTTTCCTGGAGCGAAGTAGCGACACCGCGAGGAGGCACGTGCACGAAGTAGATCCAGCAGACGATTAAAGCGAAAGGTGTCCGCGAGACATTTACGATCAAGAAACTTTCACCGTAGCAGGAAAGAGACAAGTCTAGGCCTACTGTTCTACTATGGTAAATTAACTTTTCAAATGCTATGATAAAATTGTCTGTATATCTTCATGAATCGTTTGCTCGAGTTTACTCTGACTGGAAATATAAAAAGAAAGTCGAACTACTGTCCGCGTAGCGGTCCTACTGTCTGCGCGGCTCACTTCGGAAACTGAATAAACACGATTTTGACTACTTTATGATGCAAAAATTTAATTGAACTTGATACCATTCAATAGATCTCACTTAGTCGTAAATTTTGGTATATGTTATATGATAGTGAGTACACCCGATCAAACTATATAGACAAAACAAGTTTTAGATGGGCCATTTCCCATGCAAATTTTTCCCGTAACGTCGTGACGCTCTTCATAGGCTCAATGTCAAACTTGGCAACGTCACGCTAAAATTTAACATTGAAAACGCCCTATCTAAAACTTATTTTGTCTGTATAATATGATTGCATAAACCCTCGACCATGTAACATGTACCAAAATTTACGACTAAGCAAGATCTATTCAATGATATAGATTTTATTTTAATTGTTGCATGACAATGTTATCAAAATCTCTTTTATCCAGTTTCCGAAGTGAGCTGCACGGACAGTACTTCTTTCACTTCAGAAATCGGAAGTCAATTGAGGTTTTCTCCTATCTGAGACTGAGAACTCTCAAATTTCCCTGGGGTGAGATAAATCGATCTCACCCTCTGACGTCATTGATCTCACCCTCTGACGTCATCGCTACCAAAGCGACGTAATGGAAGCAAGGCAAACTGGTGATTATAACAGACACACTAGGTGGTCAATAACGTGGGAGAAAAACAATCAAACACAGCCATAAGGGGGGGGGGGCTAATTCTCAACCCTCGTGTAAAAATTTTGCTTGTCCATGACTCAGCAAGCCTCGTCATGGACTTGCAAAATTTGTACACTCTGGTTGAGAAATCGCCATCCCTCCCTCATGGTGGTGTAAGATTATATTATTCTCTACTTTGTCAGCAAAATTAACATAGAAATCTCCCCATCTTAATCTGATTTCTTTCACTGTTAGCATAGTATTGGTCGTACAGACATTGATAGTTTATGAGACTTCAAGATCTTTCTCCCTATATAAATTTCAATCGGAAAATATGCAAACAAAGTAGAGAAAGATTCAATTTTCCGATTTCTGAAGTGAGCTGCACGGACAGTATCATTATTGTTACTGGAGCTGTACTAGTACCATCTGTCGCCTAATTTTTAGGGCTGGGCCGATACACCGATGCATCGATGCATCGCGATTTTTCAATTCACGATACGAGGATCGATACATGTGCTATCGTATCGATATCCGCTACCAAATAAATACGGATTTGTTTTTTTCATATTTTTAGTCCGCTTCCGTATTTAGCCGTAATTTCAGAGAATCGAAAGTGAAACTATGGCAGAGGGGGAATGGGTGAAGTTGGTGTCCCCAATCGGCAGTAAATCTGCCGTTTGGGAGAATTTTGGCATGCCGGAGTACGAATCAAATGGAGTAAGACGGCAAGACAAAGAGCATGTTATTTGCAAGCTATGTGATGCCGTATTGAAGTACACAAGAAGGCATTTAATGGCTTAACTTCAGAAAGAAGTTATGGTTTATTTACCTTTTTGTGTTGTTCTTGGAATAAATCTGTTCATTATCACTTCTAATCTTCTATATATAAAGTATCGTGATACGTATCGTATCGCGAGGCTAGTATCGTGATACGTATCGGATCGGTCCATGGTGGTATCGGCCCAGCCCTACTAATTTTGAGAGTTTTTAAATAGATATAAATATTTTTCTCTGCAAAGCTGCATTATTTTGTCGGTTGAATGGTTTAAAAAAGGATGGAAATTTGACAAGTTTTCCCAGTGTTTTTTATGCCCCCGGAATCAATGATTCGGGGGCATATAGTTTTTGGCCTGTCCGTCTGTTTGTCTGTATGTCTGTCTGTCTGTTTGTCCGAAAAACTGTAACATTGGACATAACTTTTGAATGGGAAGTGATAGGGCTTTCATATTTCACATGTGTATTCCTTGTGACAAGACCTTTCCATTGATACCAAAATTTTTGACCTTGTGACCTTGACCTTTGACCTACTTTTAAAAAACTTTAACACTTGGCATAACTTTTAAATGGTAAGTGATAGGGCTTTCATATTTCACATGTGTATATTCCTTGTGACAAGACCTTTCCATTGATACCAAAATTTTGACCTTGTGACCTTGGAGTTTGACCTTCTTTTGAAAAACTAACCTTGGCCATAACTTTTGAATGGTAAGTGATAGCACTTTCATATTTCACATGTGTATTCCTTGTGACAAGACCTTTCCATGGATACCAAAATTTTTTACCTTGTGACCTTGACCTTGGAGTTTGACCTACTTTTGAAAAACTTTAACCTTGGCCATAACTTATGTGTATTCCTTGTGGCAAGACTTTTCCTTGATACCAAATTTTTATGCCCCCGGAATCAAAGATTCGGGGGCATATAGTTTTTGGTCTGTTTGTCTGTTTGTCTTTCTGTTTGTCGGAAAAACTTTAACATTGGACATAACTTTTGAATAGGAAGTGATAGGACTTTCATGTTTCACATGTGTATTCCTTGTGACAAGACCTTTCCATTGATGTCAAAATTTTTTACCTTGTGACCTTGACCTGGACCTTTGACCTACTTTTCAAAAACTTTAACATTGGGCATAACTTTTGAATGGTAAGTGATAGGGCTTTCATATTTCACATGTGTATTCCTTGTGACAAGACCTTTCTATTGATACCAAAATTTTTGACCTCATGACCTTGACCTTTGACCTTTTAACCCAGTGACCTCACATACATGTACTTAACAGAAAATAGTGTTGATACTAACAAAGATGCCACCGGGGGCATTCGTGTTTCACAAACACAGGCTTTATTTTACCTTGATTTAATTCATCATATTTACTGAATACTAAATACCAATAGTGCAATGCCTGGCCTTTTGAGCTTCTGTACTACATACATGTATCTATTTAGAACTATATTTTGCCATAATTTAATTTAGTGTGTTTATTTGTGAACAAAAAATGCCAAAATAGGGTTATTTGATCATTTTGGTAGACATCCTCCTTTGTACTCTATAAATCAAGACTTTACAAAATAAGTTACCCTGGGATATTGAACAGAAAAGTATATTGTGGTCCATATTTTATCATGAGCTAGCTGACAACTGTATTGATATCAGGGGTCAACATTATACTGCAACCGGGCATTTTGCATCAATTTGTGATATAATTTTTTTGTAGTGTAAGTCATCTTATTATATGTTATGTTTCACAGCTGAAGTGTACATAATTGTGTAATAATGTTTAAAATTTCAGATTTGATTGCTTAATGTGAGACAAAGAAAAAGATGAAGCTCGAAATTAACAAAGATGGCATCCTGATATGCGCAAAGACAAAAAATGTAAATATGGTACATGTAAACTCTGTAGAGTGTTTCCTTGTCTTATACTTTCCAAGTTTGATTGCAACAATTAAGATTTAAGAAAAGTGATGATATTGATAAGAATTTGATGATATGATGATGATGATGATGAAATGATGATGATAAGGATGATGATCAAATGATGATGATGATTTTGCTGATTAGATGATGATGATGGTGATGATCAAATGATGATGATTGATGATTTAATAATGTTTTAAAAATTTCAGAGTTTGTCGTTTAATGCGAGGATGAAGAAAAAGATGAAGCTGGAAATAAAAAAAGATGGCATACTTATATTGGCAAAGACAAAAAATGTAAATATGGAGTATACTTTGTTGAGTTTTTCCTTTTCTTTTTTTGACTTATGATAATATTCATGACGTCAGATGATAATGACTAATGATGATGTCAAATGACGATGATGATGATAATAATGTTGATGATGATTGGTTAGGATGATGATTGGTTGGGATTAAGATGATGATGATGATGATGATGATGATGATGATGGTTGTGATGATGATGATGATAGTGATGATGATGATCAGTTTGGATGATGATGCTGATGATGATGCTGATGATGATGCTGATGATGATGATGATTGGTTGGAATGATGATGATGAGTTCAATCGTTAGGATGATTTTGATAATAAATATTTAATAATATTTAAAAATTTCAGATTTGGTTGTTGAATGTGAGACAAAGAAAAAGATGGAAGCTGGGAATCAACAAAGATGGCATCCTTATCCAAAGAGGAAAAATGTAAATATGGTGTATACTTTGTTGAATGTTTCCTTTTCCTTTCTTGATTAATGATGATGTCAGATGAATATGACTAATGATGATAATAATGATTATGATTTCAGATGATTTCAGATGATGATGATGATGATGATGATGATGATGATGATGATGATGATGATGATGATGATGGTTGTGATGATGATGATGATGATGATGATGATGATGATGATGATGATGATGATGATGATGATGATGATGATGATGATGATGATGATTGGAATGATGATGATGAGTTCAACCGTTAGGATGATTTTGATAATAAATATTTAATTATATTTAAAAATTTCAGATTGTGAGACAAAGAAAAAGATGGAAGCTGGGAATCAACAAAGATGGCATCCTTATCCAACGACGAAAAATGTAAATATGGTGTATACTTTGTTGAATGTTTCCTTTTCTTTTCCTGATTAATGATGATGTCAGATGAATATGACTAATGATGATAATAATGATGATGATGATGATGATGATGATGATGATGATGATGATGATGATGATGATGATGATGGTTGTGATGATGATGATGATGATGATGATGATGATGATGATGATGATGATGATGATGATGATGATGATGATGATGATGATGATGATGATGATGATGATGGTTGTGATGATGATGATGATGATGGTTGTGATGATGATGATGGTTGTGATGATGATGGTTGTGATGATGATGATGATGATGATGATGATGATGATGATGATGATGATGATGATGATGATGATGATGGTTGTGATGATGATGATGATGATGATGATGATGATGATGATGATGATGATGATGATGATGATGATGATGATGATGATGATGATGATGATGATGATGGTTGTGATGATGATGATGATGATGGTTGTGATGATGATGATGGTTGTGATGATGATGGTTGTGATGATGATGATGATGATGATGATGATGATGATGATGATGATGATGATGATGATGATGATGATGATGATGGTTGTGATGATGATGATGATGATGATGATGATGATGATGATGATGATGTGTTTTTTCCGTCTTCACAAATTGTCGCTAACTATTTTGTGGGGGCTAGTAGATTTTGTTGTATAAATATGACTAATGATGATAATAATGATTATGATGTCAGATGATGATGATGATGATGATGATGATAATGATGATGATGATGATGATGATGATGATTATTATGATGACGGTTGCAGTGATTTTTTTCAGAAATCTGGGAATGGGGTCGGGGCCCGTGCAATTGGGAAAATTAACGACGTTTTGGAATATTTTGGGAAGGAATGTTTATACAATTAAAAGTTCAGAATTGAATGTTTAATCAGATAATTTTCTTTTAAATAAGATTTAATTTCTTATGCTTACAACAATATGGCAAATAATGAGTAAATTTGTTACTTTTGAACCAGTAAATTTCACTAATTTTAGTTATTATTCCATCTCTATGTGATTGGGAAATTTTAGAGCCACAATTGGGATAAAAAGATACTATTTCTCATTGGGAATAGGGCCGAATAACGGCCCCAAAAAGGGGCAAAAAAAATCCCTGGGTTGTGATGATGATGATGGTGATGATGATGATTATGGTTGTGATGATGATGATGATGATGATGATAATGATGATGATGATTATGGTTGTGATGATGATGATGTTTTTTCAGTATTCACAAATTGTCGCTAACTATTTTGTTGGGCTAGTAGATTTTGTTTCATAAACAATACATATTGATGTTCAATGTAATTCCATCATACTTTCAGGGATAACCAAGCAAGAAGAGACTATATAGTCGATTTGACAGCCTTATATAACATGTTGCCGACCTAGAAATGTCCTTTCCTATGAACTTTTTTTGATGATTCTTATCTATGGGATAGTATTGAACGATTCTAGCTTGGTTGCCACTCTGGCAACCTTGGGCAACTCTTTTTATCGCCGGAAATTCAAAATGGCCGCCAAATGCCTCACACCAATACATGAAATTAAATTCTTTTTTTAAATATTAAGTGTGGCACATCAAATCAAGGGTTTTGAGGGTCAACAAACCCATTTCCGGTGTCAATTTTACAATTAGAGTTCAGGACTACAAATTCAAGATGGCCACCAATTATCAATCTCATTATGGTACAATGTGAATATTTCAATAAAACGTTTGTGTAAGACATCTTATTTGTAGTTACAATGGTCCTAGAATGCATTTATTTCGCTGTTTTGGTTGTTTTCAGCTGACACATGTTTCTGGGACAACTCTGCTTATCGGGGGGAATTCAAAATGGCCGCCAAATGCCTTCCACCAATAGGTGAAATTTAATTCTTTCTTTAAATATTAAGTGTGGCACATCAAATCAGAGGTTTTGAAGGTCAACAAACTCATTTCCAATGTCATCTTGACATTTTGGGCTTATTCTAGGCTAGAAATACAAGATGGCCGCCACATTTCAATCTAATTATGGTACAATGTGTAGATTTCAATAAAAAAATTCGTGTTACACATCTTATTTGTAGTAACAATGATCCTTGAATACAATTGTTTTGCTGTTTTGGTTGTTTCCAGTTCACACATACTTGTAGGACATCTTTTTTCATCGGGGGGAATTCAAAATAGCCGCCAAATAGTCCATACCACTGAGTAAATTGTAAAAAGAAATAGCACAAACTCTTATTTCATAAGACTTACTGTGTGATGAAAAATGAATAAGAGTGACATATAAGATTGGATGGTTTCAGCTTTAATAGACTAGGATTCGTCAAAATGTAATGCAATGATAGATTTGTTTGATTAAAATGGTACTCGAAAGACAAAAATACAGTTTCCCTATTGATCATGTTGATATAAGACCAGTTTGTTTGAAGCAGGGGATTCTAGAGTAAGCAAGTAAACTCAAGGTAACTTGGCTGTTTGACCATCATGGCAATTTCTTTGCTTGCATGGTTTGTATAGCTTTTTTCCAATCGGCAAGAATTATGCAATAGAAAGTGTTTGATGTTTTCTTTACAACAGCCCCTCGGTGTAATTTATGTTGAGTTGAGCTATCTACTATATTTATGTATAACATTAATGATGACATGTACCATTTTGCAATGAAATTCTGAAACTTGCATCTCTATCCTAGCTATTTATACTTAAAATGGAACTTAATTTGTAAGAATAGAATGTCTTCAAATTTGGCAAAACAACGTTAATTATATATGCTTCTTTGAATCATTTTGGTTGGAAGTACCACTAATGAGCATTCATTGTCCGAATCATGCATGTCTGGTGCATAGAATGTATTATTCTATTTAAAGAAGGCTGCCCAATAGTAACAGGGTTAGCACTCTCCTTTTTCTTCATAGGGACGATTAAGTTTGTAAATGAACAGACCTTTCAAAATTTCATCTGCTTTCATTACATCTTAGGATAATTTTAACTTCTGGTCGGGGATTTCGTCAGTTTTCTCTACAGTGATTCAAAATTAAATCTGAGGAATCTTCAACTGTAGTAAGATGAAATGGTACTACGTATGTTTTGGCATGTAAAACTCAAGTGGGTGAAATCTATCTTGAAAGCAATTGTCTTGGATATCAGTGTTCCGTACAGTTTGAAGGTTGTTTCTATATCAATTATCTTAAACAGGTTTTCATTCCAAATGTTTTCTTACAACACAGAGAGTATTTGGTTGAAGAGTAAGACGTAGTCAGTGTGACAAGCTTGAAATGAATCTGTACTGTACTCGTCTTTTGTGTTTTTGCATCGGGTGTTTTGGTGTTCTGCTGTTGATGCTGCAACGCGGTCTTGTTGGAGATCTCCTCCCTTCTTTAAGAACAGAACAGGAGCATAAGTCAAAAGAACAGTAACAGGGAAAATGATCTATGTCAAGAATATAGGTCATGCAGAAATCCTGGAGGAACTCCTTTGAATTCATTTTGCAGACTTTCAAATAGGACAATCAATTAAGTATTTGACATGATATTTTGACAATCCATAGCCCTATGATGTAGATTCTTGCTTCAGGTCGACTTTTATCCCCCTTTCTTAAAATATACAATATTTGCAATTCATTTTTATCTTTATGATAAAAAAAAATTCTTCCATTTTACGGTTTGAGAATGTGCAATCTATGTAAAAAGTGCATGTGTAAGCTCATATCGACAAAAGGAAATTAAACGTGGATTAATACCTTCTATGGGATCTAAAATATTGTTTAACGTCTTCAAATTCATTAGCATCATTTTAGAGCAGATAAATTTACAGCATGGACCAGACATGCACGTTTCGGGTAATAAACACTCGTCAGTGATAAGATGCACCACAGTTATTCGTAAAGAAATGGGAATATTGAAGTGAGGAGTCATTTTGTTTAGCCTTTAATGCACTAATAAGCAAAAGGACACCAGATATGGATTTGGCCCTTAAAAGCCCAGATTAGATGTGCTACACTTGATATATCAAGTAATTATTACATTTTACACAGTAGTAGAAGACCATTTGGTGGCCAATGTGAAGCAGAGTTGTCCCAGAAGCATATATAACAACTGAAAACAACCAAAACAGCAAAATATATGTATTCTAGGACAATTGCAACTACAAATAAGATGTGTTACACGAACGTTTTATTGAAATATTCAAATTGTACCATAATGAAGTTGAAATTTGGCGGCCATCTTGAATTTTTGTCCTGAATGAACTCAAATTGTAAAAATGACATCGGAAATGGGTTTGTTGACCATCAAAACCCCTGATTTGATGTGCCACACTTAATATTTAAAGAAAGAATTTAATTTCATCTATTGGTGGGAGGCATTTGGCGGCCATTTTGGATTTCCGGCGATAAAAAGAGTTGCCCAAGGTTGCCAGAGTGGCAACAAAGCTAGAATCGTTCAGTACTATCCCATAGATAAGAATCATCAAAAAAAGTTCATAGGAAAGGACATTTCTAGGTTCTGAAATTTTCAAATCGACTAATACACCAAAAAAGTCAAATGTATTTCATCAGTACAATGAATTGGAGGACTTTGAGATGGAGAAATTTAAGCAAGACACAGGTAAGAACTAAACATACGAGATATGTTTATGAAACACTTGACATACCTCCACAGCACGAAAAGCCGAGTTTCCATGTTTTGGAAACCACGTGGAAACTGCATGGAAACCTGAGGTTGACAGTTTCCCAGTGGTTTCCAAGGCATGGAAACCTGGATCAGGTTTCCATGTAGTTTCCACCGGGTTTCCATTTTGGAAACTTGGTTGAGTGGTTTCCATTAGGTTTCCATTTTGTAAACTACTAGTCAAAATTAAAGAAGCAATATTATTCAATTATTTTTTACTTTGATTTTGGGGAAGTTGACGGATCCGGCCCGTAATCGACATGCGGACTCAGGTGCTATGCAAATTCACTAGATCCGTACGGCGACTTTACATACATACCAAAACGGCACGGTGGATTATTTATTTATTTATTTATTTATTTATTTATTTATTTATTTATTTATTTATTTATTTATTTATTTATTTATTTATTTATTTACAACACATTCGTTTGTTATACAAACACAATTGTGATTAATTAATTATTTTTTTTTATTTATTTATCTATCTATCTATTCATTTTTATTATCTATCTACTTATTTATCTATCTATTCACGCATCTTTTTTTTTCTTCTACTAATTATAAACCATAATATATCAACTATATAACTTATATTAGAAAAGACTGTTTGTTCTAATTTATTTTTTTTCTAGTATTTATAATAATACATTTCTAGAAAAAAAAAACTTTATAAAATTAATATGCAAAATGTTTTTATTCATAAATTCCATTGAGCATTTATCCTCTAAAGCCAGCGGAGTGATATACTGTGGTTTTCATTTCAAGGATATACACAGACACCGGTTATGTAACGTTTGACCCCATGCAAATTGCATGTCAATTGGAATTCAGTTCTATAGTCGGGGGCGGTGCGACGCTGTGACAAGTACACAGTTGATGCATGCAATCGCGGCATGTTACTAACGTTTGACCCCATGCAAATTGCATGTCAATTGGAATTCAGTTCTAAAGTCGGGGGCGGTGCGACACTGTGACAACTACACGGTTACTGCATGACGAAGCATGTTAACTTTTAATTAGTTTGTAACGCCGCTAGGAAATATCTTCCATGGAGAGAGAGAGAGAGAGAGAGAGAGAGAGAGAGAATTTTCGTCATGTTTATAATTTTAATAAAATTCGAAAAATCAGCTTGAATGTACTTTACACAAATATACGTACTCAGTCATGAATCTATTAAAAAATCTGAAGTTATACGCACATGACGTATGTACATATATATATATACGTTTCAACATTGTGTAATGGTGTTTAATGAGTTAATAAAGCCTAGAAAAGGGTAACCTAGGCAGTGGTGGATCCAGTGCCCCCTTTACTGGGGGTCAATTAAGGGGCTAATTTTGTCGATTTAAAAGGAAAACGTCTTATTTTTGGAAAATTGTGGGTCAGTGCTGGGGCGGACGCCCATCCCCTCCCCCCCCCCCCCGAATTTGCCACTGCTAAAAGGACTGAAGTTCATACTGCCAGCAGCGAGAGAGAGAGAGGGGGGGGATCGAGCGGAGTTTCCCACAGAGCGTAAATGACTCGACATGCAGGTAACGAAATATTCCAAATAAGTCCCATCTCATATATATATAGATATAGATATACATTATAGTGAACATGTACATTGTACATCGTGCAGAATTTAACGAATTGAATGAGAATTAAGCCGGCTCATATATGCATAAAGTGAAAAAAAGGCAATAAAAAGACTTAAAGGAAACATATTAGAAATATGGTTATTTCCTAGTATCTCATTCAAACTGAATATAGATAATAGAGTATAATTTAAGATCAATGTAAGTATGTTTGCATTGTGACCCGCTGATAGATCTGCATACTAGTATCTTTACAAAATGAAAAAAAAAACTAACAATGATAAAGATAAAACGATTTACAACAATTAACAAAAGAAATTCTTTTTTAAAAATCGATTTTGAAATAAATAAGGCACGGTCCATTTGATATTCGGGGTGGGGGAGGGGGGGGGCTTGGGGTTTTTGTCAGAGCAAGATCATTTTCGCCTCGGCCCGGAGCAATTTTTTTTTTCTCGCAGAGTTGGAGCAAGAAAAATTTTTCAGACATATGGTGTGCAATATATAAAGATTAGAATGTTTGTGTTTTATTGATAGAGCGGGATTTTTTTGGGAATTTTAAGCAAAATTTTTTTAGTAATTGTAAGAACAAGATTTTTTTTTCTGAAACACCATAAGCAAATTGATTTTTTTTTTCATCAAAATTCAGAGCCACATTATTTTTTTCGAAAAAACCCCAAGCCCCCCCCCCCAGGATATCAAATGGACCGTTCCTAGTGCAATTTAAAAATCAATTAATCTACATTGATTAGCTTTTATTGTCATGGTACAACATGGGAGGATCTAGGATTTTGGAGGATCGAGATTTTTTTCCTGGAGGTCTCGCATCCTCTATATACCTGTATTTTTCAGTTTATTTACAAAGGTGTAATGCATTTTAAGGGGCATCATTTGAAATTGATAATAAATTATTATGTATTTGATAAAATCTGGCAAGCGTAAGTGAGCCCAGGAATATATTGAAGTGGTCACCATTAAAAACTTAAATAGAATGAAAGATGTTCAATACAAATTCACGTTATTTTTCAAATATTATGACAACAAAAGGGGAATCGTGTTAATCTTATTTGAAAATTAAAATATTTATATATATGAACTTTATCAAAATTCCAGGGGGAGGGGTCGGATCCCCCGACACCCCCCCCCCCCCCCCCCGACCCTCTGGATACGCGCTTGTACAAAACAAATAAAAAGTTTCCATACTTCTTTGAATGAAATATCAGAGAGTCAGTCTTCCCAGACTGCTTGATGCCAGATGGTGCTCTTTAATTTTTCCAAGGTTAAAGAGATAAGACTTTCGAAAATTACATGAATTATATGTGAAAATAAAATAATGATATTAAAATCTACCAAGAATTTCAATGATGATTAACAGAAAAAAAAAATTAATCGTTCAGGATGATTTTGCGGGCTCAGAATTTCAAAATAAATTTCGACCAATCAGAAGCGAGCATTTATTTTTGAGCAGAGGAAACGCTGGAACGGCCTGTTCACCAAAATTCTACACATAAACTAAAGAAAATACGCATTCGATTGCAATGGATAGGTAAGATGAGAATGTCAATGGTGAAAATTAAGTAATGTATCGTATTTGCTTCTTTTTAACAGATGTATGTATGTCAATATTGCTGGCTCGGCCCGGCCCACGCGTTGCATTGTTTTCAGAATTTTGTCCAGTGTCTGTTCGAACCAGAAATTTGTAACGTTGCCGTTATTTAACCTTTTCTTACAAGAAATTATTCACATTTCTTAGTTACTGTTAAATGAATTTGATTTGAATCGGCAATTCAAATCCCATTATTTATGGTCAGATGGACAGTGATGAGCTGCCCCCCCCCCCCCTCCTGATAATCATGTTCAGAGTTATTCTGTTGTAAATTGTATTGTTTTACAGTTCTATTGAATGTGTAAAATGAACTCATGGAAAAGCCATCTATGAGGAAAAAGTCAAAACACTGTTATTATAACCCCCCCCTCCCGCAAAGGTAGTTTTTGGGGTACATTTTGTATATAGGAAAGGCAGTGGCTCTGGATACGAACGTGCGTATCTTTAGTCCTATGTCTTGGCGTACGAAGATGTGTCCGATTGGTCTGTAACTGTCACGTGACTCGGGCCATGTGTCCATAACAAAATAAAAAAGATGATTTTCGTAACCATATCAATGTAATCGTGCTCGTGTGGCAAGGTATAGAAATAAATCAAACTAATTGAATTGACTTTCAATATTATTTATTATTCGTAAACGAAATGTACTATTTGTAACGTAATAAAATAACAAGTTTTCTATAGCCGAATAAAACAAATCCAAAATCAAATATAGTGCTAACTAACTAAGATAGGGTTTCTAAATAGACTAAGTATAAACTATAAAACAATCCGAAATAAACTAAGTTCTCACAAGAACTTAATATCAGAAATAACACTATTTCTATTTAAGCCTAAATTAATACTAGCCAACCACAGTGGCTGTTCAGAGAGAAACCTACATTGCTAGATTTGCCAGCAGAATAATGACTATAATTCACTCTGCAGCTCTTTATATACTGACTTATCACATGATAACGATACTGAAACCTGTTACAAAGGTGTCATTTCATTGGCTGAGCAGTAAAAGTATTAACCAATCAAAATGTTCAATGTAAAATGATTACGGTAAAGTGGAAATTATGAAAAGTATCTACGAGCAGAAGACAAAATAGTAAAGTGACATGAAAGAAAGGATAAATAATGGCATTTACGAGTTAAATAAAGAATAAACAGGTAATTTAGAAGATGTAATTATGAAAAATAAGTGCGCTCTGCCACATCAAGTTGTACGAGTTTATTCTGCATTATCTGTTATTTAGCAACCGGGACAAGAGGCTATTTTCTATGCTCTCAATCATAATAGTGATCACTGATCAGTAATAGACACGCACGATGGTATGAAAAAGGAAATCAATCAGCCAGACTCATCCAAATATTTATTAGGACCCGACACTCTCAACCAACTCTTTTAAATTTTAATATGTGAATCAAATTTTGTAATTCAATTTGCAGGTAGAGTGTTTCGGCGGTTTGATAGATAGACTAAGTACACGTAAATGACCTAAAGGCCCGCCTCATCAGGGGTCCACCTTAGATTGTTATTTTACTGTAATCGTGCTCTTATAATTAAGTCACCTATGTTTTTATGTTTACTATAGGCAACAATTGGTTCCGAATCAAATATTTGATTACAGTCGCTATCTGATTTTAAATCCTTCCAATATTTTAGAAGTCTTCTTTTTAGACCTTTCACACATGGATTGTATTTAGTTACCATAACTAACGGTGTTGGTATTGCTCGTTTATTTCTTTTTTTTTCTAGAGCCTTGCTTCGATCTAGGAGCTTCGTTTCTGTTATGATAGGATTGATTTCCGTTTCTGAATATCCTCTATTTAACAAGTGCATTCTAAAGTCATCTAAAATAATTTCTAATATTTGCTTGTCATTTGTATTCCGTAAGTGTCTAATACATTCGCCTTTAATAAAACCTTTAAAAACTGATTGACAATGGGCGCTATTTCTTTGAAGATATTGAAAGTTGTTTGTTAGTTTAATGTATGATTTTATATCAAGTTTTCCCTCTGTTTGAAATAGTCGTCCTTTGTAGACAGTAGTGTCCAAAAAATTTGCTGTTTCATCTGATATTTCATATGTAAATTTCAGATACCTGTGACAACTGTTTCCTATCTCAAAGAATTTGAGAAATTCATCCCTAGTACCATTGAAAATCATGAAGCCATCGTCCCTATATCTGCCATGAAATAAAACTTTATTTGCGTGTTCAAATTGGTTCATAATCATATGTGTAATTTGGTACATTCTAATGTCTGATACCTCTGGAGAAACAGTTGAGCCCATTGCGCAACCGATTGTCTGTTTGTAATATTTACCATTAAACTCAAAATAATTGTTTTCAAGTATGGTTTTGATTAGGAAGACGAAATCTGACACCTTAGGATAGGGTATGTCTGCTACAAGCTTATCTGCATTTTGATATGCCTCCTTAACAGCAGTGATTAACTCATCAAATTCCATGTTTGTGTACATACTTGTAATATCATAAGTAACAAACAATACCTCAGGTGGTGGTCGCAATGATTCTAATTTTACTATGAAGTCGGTTGTGTCCTTGATGTATGTTAATTGCTTTTTAACAATCGGAAGAAGAAAGTGATCGCAGTATGCTCCAATTTTGTAAGTTGGCGTAGCGCACTGTGAGATGATCGGTCTACCAGGTGGTAAATCTTTGAGACTACAAAGACCATCGTTAAGGGCATTCAGGACAGTACCTTTTATTTTGTGTATCTTAGGGAGCAAGTAGAGTTGACCGCATCTTGGTATATTTTTAGAGTCATTGAGGAAACGAAAGATTCCCTTATCTAAGTATCCGTTTGAGTGCATTTCTGTTAATTTCTCCTGTATAACATTTTGAATATTCATTAAATTTGGTCTCTCAACTTCAATGTAATGTTTAGACTGCAGTTGCCGTAAGCCTTCTTTAATATACTTGCATTTGTCCATAACCACAACAGCCTTTTTGATAACTATATCTGGATTATTTTTTAGTGACGCAAGGGCATTTCTTTCACTAATTGATAAATTTTCTTGACGTTCTTTTAATGGTATTGACGATAATTCAAGTTTGGTCTTATGTATGTAGTTCTCAAGTGCATTGCAGGTTGGACCAGGTTTAAATCCTGTGTTTGTTCTGAAAGGATGTATGACAGGTTTATCTTTATTCTCAAACATGTATTTACATCTAAGTTAACGTGAAAATTCATCAAAATCTTTCAGAATTTGTCTTTGAACATTGACGTTAGATGGCGTAGGAATGTACTTAAGCCCCTTCCCTAGGAGCAAGTACTCATTATTACTAAGAGTGTAAATAGATAGATTAAGAACAAACTTTTTTGCATTAGCTACAACTCCTCTCTGTTTGCGTTGTTTTAGAGCGCTCTTATTCAAAGAACGCAGTCTACATTTATTTTCCTTTTTCTTTCTATTAAACCGCCGCGCCATAGTTAGAGCAATGTAATTGAGATATTTCTGCACTGTTATTCAATACCGGGTGACCTTTTTGAAAGCTTGACTGCAAACTATGCAGCGAACGAACAAATTAAGACTGCAAAGCTATGCAGTACAAGAAATTAAAACTGCAAAGCTATGCAGTACAAAAAGCAAAGTATAACTGCAAAACTATGCAGTGAATATCCGAAACTTAACAAACTACAAGGCTATGTAGTAACAGGCATTGATAATTAGCAAATGATAACTGCAATGCTATGCAGTGAAAGTTCTCCGTAAATTGAGATCATGCTGTGATGGTATGAAAAAGGACATCAATCAGCCAGACTCATCCAAATATTTATTAGGACCCGACACTCTCAACCAACTCCTTTAAATTTTAATATGTGAATCAAATTTTGTAATTCAATTTGCAGGTAGAGTGTTTCGGCGGTTTGATAGATAGACTAAGTACACGTAAATGACCTTAAGGCCCGCCTCATCAGGGGTCCACCTTAGATTGTTATTTTACTGTAATCGTGCTCTTATAATTAAGTCACCTATGTTTTTATGTTTACTATAGGCAACAATTGGTTCCGAATCAAATATTTGATTACAGTCGCTATCTGATTTTAAATCCTTCCAATATTTTAGTAGTCTTCTTTTTAGACCTTTCACACATGGATTGTATTTAGTTACCATAACTAACGGTGTTGGTATTGCTCGTTTATTTCTTTGTTTTTCTAGAGCCTTGCTTCGATCTAGGAGCTTCGTTTCTGTTATGATAGGATTGATTTCCGTTTCTGAATATCCTCTATTTAACAAGTGCATTCTAAAGTCATCTAAAATAATTTCTAATATTTGCTTGTCATTTGTATTCCGTAAGTGTCTAATACATTCGCCTTTAATAAAACCTTTAAAAACTGATTGACAATGGGCGCTATTTCTTTGAAGATATTGAAAGTTGTTTGTTGGTTTAATGTATGATTTTATATCAAGTTTTCCCTCTGTTTGAAATAGTCGTCCTTTGTAGACAGTAGTGTCCAAAAAATTTGCTGTTTCATCTGATATTTCATATGTAAATTTCAGATACCTGTGACAACTGTTTCCTATCTCAAAGAATTTGAGAAATTCATCCCTAGTACCATTGAAAATCATGAAGCCATCGTCCCTATATCTGCCATGAAATAAAACTTTATTTGCGTGTTCAAATTGGTTCATAATCATATGTGTAATTTGGTACATTCTAATGTCTGATACCTCTGGAGAAACAGTTGAGCCCATTGCGCAACCGATTGTCTGTTTGTAATATTTACCATTAAACTCAAAATAATTGTTTTCAAGTATGGTTTTGATTAGGAAGACGAAATCTGACACCTTAGGATAGGGTATGTCTGCTACAAGCTTATCTGCATTTTGATATGCCTCCTTAACAGCAGTGATTAACTCATCAAATTCCATGTTTGTGTACATACTTGTAATATCATAAGTAACAAACAATACCTCAGGTGGTGGTCGCAATGATTCTAATTTTACTATGAAGTCGGTTGTGTCCTTGATGTATGTTAATTGCTTTTTAACAATCGGAAGAAGAAAGTGATCGCAGTATGCTCCAATTTTGTAAGTTGGCGTAGCGCACTGTGAGATGATCGGTCTACCAGGTGGTAAATCTTTGAGACTACAAAGACCATCGTTAAGGGCATTCAGGACAGTACCTTTTATTTTGTGTATCTTAGGGAGCAAGTAGAGTTGACCGCATCTTGGTATATTTTTAGAGTCATTGAGGAAACGAAAGGTTTCCTTATCTAAGTATCCGTTTGAGTGCATTTCTGTTAATTTCTCCTGTATAACATTTTGAATATTCATTAAATTTGGTCTCTCAACTTCAATCTAATGTTTAGACTGCAGTTGTCGTAAGCCTTCTTTAATATACTTGCATTTGTCCATAATCACAACAGTGTTGCTTTTATCAGCCTTTTTGATAACTATATCTGGATTATTTTTTAGTGACGCAAGGGCATTTCTTTCACTAATTGATAAATTTTCTTGACGTTCTTTTAATGGTATTGACGATAATTCAAGTTTGGTCTTATGTATGTAGTTCTCAAGTGCATTGCAGGTTGGACCAGGTTTAAATCCTGTGTTTGTTCTGAAAGGATGTATGACAGGTTTATCTTTATTCTCAAACATGTATTTACATCTAAGTTAACGTGAAAATTCATCAAAATCTTTCAGAATTTGTCTTTGAACGTTGACGTTAGATGGCGTAGGAATGTACTTAAGCCCCTTCCCTAGGAGCAAGTACTCATTATTACTAAGAGTGTAAATAGATAGATTAAGAACAAACTTTTTTGCATTAGCTACAACTCCTCTCTGTTTGCGTTGTTTTAGAGCGCTCTTATTCAAAGAACGCAGTCTACATTTATTTTCCTTTTTCTTTCTATTAAACCGCCGCGCCATAGTTAGAGCAATGTAATTGAGATATTTCTTCACTGTTATTCAATACCGGGTGACCTTTTTGATAGCTTGACTGCAAACTATGCAGCGAAAGAACAAATTAAGACTGCAAAGCTATGCAGTACAAGAAATTAAAACTGCAAAGCTATGCAGTACAAAAAGCTAACTGCAAAACTATGCAGTGAATATCCGAAACTTAACAAACTACAAGGCTATGTAGTAACAGGCATTGATAATTAGCAAATGATAACTGCAATGCTATGCAGTGAAAGTTCTCCGTAAATTGAGATCATGCTGTGAACCTAATAGATGTCGGGCTTACACAGAGACCATGTACTTCTAATAACACGCCTCCTAGGAAATTCTTGACCAATCAGTGTAAGAGAAACACATTTGCATGTATGTAATTTAAAGAAGACACGAGATTTTTGTTATGAGAGAGACATGTATATTGTTCAATGACTCAGTAATTTACGAGTATATATATATATATACAAATCAATGTTTCAAATACACATGCGTCAATAGGCAAACAAAGTCTAATTAAAACATCGATTAAACATGTACAGATTAAAGTAATAAATGATTCACAAACATGTAATCATTAGCAAACTATGGTATAATAGTTTGATTCTTTCCTATAGAAATTTAACATTCCCAGTTTTCTTTGAAACATTTAAAGCAACACATTGAAAATCCTATGGTCATGTAATCCAATCCCGGATAAATATTTTGTTTCCAGTTCATTTAGTACGGGTTGTACCTGTCTCTTTGGTGTTTGCTTGAAAAGTTTCTCCTGAAACCTCTACCTCTGTTCTGGTTGGTGTAATTTCGATACTGTTTTCCATCTCCTTTATACAATTGTTCATTGTTTTTTGGCGGCAATTGAACCTTCTTTGGGAGTTCATTGCGAAATACTCCCAGCTCTGTGCTATTCTCCTGATTAATAGCTAGAATTTCCTCATCCAAGTCTTTACGCAATGTTGCACTTTCCTTTGTGGCGAAGCCTATCTTCTTCACTGTTTCGCTCCTAATCTTATTGAAATCGGCTTCTTTTTGGTATGAAAAAGGACATCAATCAGCCAGACTCATCCAAATATTTATTAGGACCCAAAATTGTATGAAAAAGGACATCAATCAGCCAGACTCATCCAAATATTTATTAGGACCCAATGTGGTATGAAAAAGGACATCAATCAGCCAGACTCATCCAAATATTTATTAGGACCCGACACTCTCAACCAACTCTTTTAAATTTTAATATGTGAATCAAATTTTGTAATTCAATTTGCAGGTAGAGTGTTTCGGCGGTTTGATAGATAGACTAAGTACACGTAAATGACCTTAAGGCCCGCCTCATCAAGGGTCCACCTTAGATTGTTATTTTACTGTAATCGTGCTCTTATAATTAAGTCACCTATGTTTTTATGTTACTATAGGCAACCCATGGTTCCGAATCAAATATTTGATTACAGTCGCTATCTGATTTTAAATCCTTCCAATATTTTAGTAGTCTTCTTTTTAGACCTTTCACACATGGATTGTATTTAGTTACCATAACTAACGGTGTTGGTATTGCTCGTTTATTTCTTTGTTTTTCTAGACCCTTGCTTCGAGCTAGGAGCTTCGTTTCTGTTATGATAGGATTGATTTCCGTTTCGTTTCTGAATATCCTCTATTTAACAAGTGCATTCTAAAGTCATCTAAAATAATTTCTAATATTTGCTTGTCATTTGTATTCCGTAAGTGTCTAATACATTCGCCTTTAATAAAACCTTTAAAAACTGATTGACAATGGGCGCTATTTCTTTGAAGATGTTGAAAGTCCTTTTTCATACCATCTTGACTTGGGAACAATGTTCCATAGGCATCTTCCCGTGAATCGCTTTCATAGAAAGCGATCGGCTTATTTCTTTATTTATTGGGGCTCACCCTTTGCCTCTCTAAAATTATTTTATTCCTCTTGATAATCATTAGCAAATTTACATGTCTATGGTATCTATAGCATCCGGTAGCATAAAATCATCTTTGAATTTGAAAACTTTTGATGTTCGACCATAGAAATAAAGCTATATCGGTATGTACCTCTGTAACAACACAATCTTGAACAAACGCTATGCTGAAGCAGTTCAGTAAACTATCTCTCAAAAAAGCAAACACGAATAAAATGATCATGTCATCTGAGGAGTCTGAAGTTCCGTCAAACCAGGAAGTGAATAACCAGGTAGAGGACTTGGATCTTACCTTAAACCTTCCGAGTGAAGAAAGCAAACAAAGCAGGGCGAGAAAAAGTGGAATTATAGAAATTAGGAGTATATTAAGGGAGAGACTTGAACTGGCCAAGAAGCGGGAATATCTTATTTACGGTCAAGAATCTGGGGACTACCCACCCTGGTTTACTGTCAAAAACTACTGCCACCTTAATTTGGATAACAAGGATAACGATGAGGAATTTTAAAGACTTTTTGAAGGAACTTTCGGTTGCCACAAAGGAGCAGTTAGCGGACAAAGTTGTTTCTTTTCTTAACAAGAAAATTAAAGAAAAAGAAGCCGATGTCAATAAGATTAGGAGCGAAACAGTGAAGAAGATAGGCTTCGCCACAAAGGAAAGTGCAACATTGCGTAAAGACTTGGATGAGGAAATTCTAGCTATTAATCAGGAGAATAGCACAGAGCTGGGAGTATTTCGCAATGAACTCCCAAAGAAGGTTCAATTGCCGCCAAAAAACAATGAACAATTGTATAAAGGAGATGGAAAACAGTATCGAAATTACACCAACCAGAACAGAGGTAGAGGTTTCAGGGGAAACTTTTCTAGCAAACACCAAAGAGACAGGTACAACCCGTACTAAATGAACTGGAAACAAAATATTTATCCGGGATTGGATTACATGACCATAGGATTTTCAATGTGTTGCTTTAAATGTTTCAAAGAAAACTGGGAATGTTAAATTTCTATAGGAAAGAATCAAACTATTATACCATAGTTTGCTAATGATTACATGTTTGTGAATCATTTATTACTTTAATCTGTACATGTTTAATCGATGTTTTAATTAGACTTCGTTTGCCTATTGACGCATGTGTATTTGAAACATTGATTTGTATATATATATATATATACTCGTAAATTACTGAGTCATTGAACAATATACATGTCTCTCTCATAACAAAAATCTCGTGTCTTCTTTAAATTACATACATTGCAAATGTGTTTCTCTTACACTGATTGGTCAAGAATTTCCTAGGAGGCGTGTTATTAGAAGTACATGGTCTCTGTGTAAGCCCGACATCTATTAGGTTCACAGCATGATCTCAATTTACGGAGAACTTTCACTGCATAGCATTGCAGTTATCATTTGCTAATTATCAATGCCTGTTACTACATAGCCTTGTAGTTTGTTAAGTTTCGGATATTCACTGCATAGTTTTTGCAGTTATACTTTGCTTTTTGTACTGCATAGCTTTGCAGTTTTAATTTCTTGTACTGCATAGCTTTGCAGTCTTAATTTGTTCGTTCGCTGCATAGTTTGCAGTCAAGCTTTCAAAAAGGTCACCCGGTATTGAATAACAGTGAAGAAATATCTCAATTACATTGCTCTAACTATGGCGCGGCGGTTTAATAGAAAGAAAAAGGAAAATAAATGTAGACTGCGTTCTTTGAATAAGAGCGCTCTAAAACAACGCAAACAGAGAGGAGTTGTAGCTAATGCAAAAAAGTTTGTTCTTAATCTATCTATTTACACTCTTAGTAATAATGAGTACTTGCTCCTAGGGAAGGGGCTTAAGTACATTCCTACGCCATCTAACGTCAACGTTCAAAGACAAATTCTGAAAGATTTTGATGAATTTTCACGTAAACTTAGATGTAAATACATGTTTGAGAATAAAGATAAACCTGTTATACATCCTTTCAGAACAAACACAGGATTTAAACCTGGTCCAACCTGCAATGCACTTGAGAACTACATACATAAGACCAAACTTGAATTATCGTCAATACCATTTAAAGAACGTCAAGAAAATTTATCAATTAGTGAAAGAAATGCCCTTGCGTCACTAAAAAATAATCCAGATATAGTTATCAAAAAGGCTGATAAAAGCAACACTGTTGTGGTTATGGACAAATGCAAGTATATTAAAGAAGGCTTACGACAACTGCAGTCTAAACATTAGATTGAAGTTGAGAGACCAAATTTAATGAAGATTCAAAATGTTATACAGGAGAAATTAACAGAAATGCACTCAAACGGATACTTAGATAAGGAAACCTTTCGTTTCCTCAATGACTCTAAAAATATACCAAGATGCGGTCAACTCTACTTGCTCCCTAAGATACACAAAATAAAAGGTACTGTCCTGAATGCCCTTAACGATGGTCTTTGTAGTCTCAAAGATTTACCACCTGGTAGACCGATCATCTCACAGTGCGCTACGCCAACTTACAAAATTGGAGCATACTGCGATCACTTTCTTCTTCCGATTGTTAAAAAGCAATTAACATACATCAAGGACACAACCGACTTCATAGTAAAATTAGAATCATTGCGACCACCACCTGAGGTATTGTTTGTTACTTATGATATTACAAGTATGTACACAAACATGGAATTTGATGAGTTAATCACTGCTGTTAAGGAGGCATATCAAAATGCAGATAAGCTTGTAGCAGACATACCCTATCCTAAGGTGTCAGATTTCGTCTTCCTAATCAAAACCATACTTGAAAACAATTATTTTGAGTTTAATGGTAAATATTACAAACAGACAATCGGTTGCGCAATGGGCTCAACTGTTTCTCCAGAGGTATCAGACATTAGAATGTACCAAATTACACATATGATTATGAACCAATTTGAACACGCAAATAAAGTTTTATTTCATGGCAGATATAGGGACGATGGCTTCATGATTTTCAATGGTACTAGGGATGAATTTCTCAAATTCTTTGAGATAGGAAACAGTTGTCACAGGTATCTGAAATTTACATATGAAATATCAGATGAAACAGCAAATTTTTTGGACACTACTGTCTACAAAGGACGACTATTTCAAACAGAGGGAAAACTTGATATAAAATCATACATTAAACCAACAAACAACTTTCAATATCTTCAAAGAAATAGCGCCCATTGTCAATCAGTTTTTAAAGGTTTTATTAAAGGCGAATGTATTAGACACTTACGGAATACAAATGACAAGCAAATATTAGAAATTATTTTAGATGACTTTAGAATGCACTTGTTAAATAGAGGATATTCAGAAACGGAAATCAATCCTATCATAACAGAAACGAAGCTCCTAGATCGAAGCAAGGCTCTAGAAAAACAAAGAAATAAACGAGCAATACCAACACCGTTAGTTATGGTAACTAAATACAATCCATGTGTGAAAGGTCTAAAAAGAAGACTACTAAAATATTGGAAGGATTTAAAATCAGATAGCGACTGTAATCAAATATTTGATTCGGAACCAATTGTTGCCTATAGTAAACATAAAAACATAGGTGACTTAATTATAAGAGCACGATTACAGTAAAATAACAATCTAAGGTGGACCCCTGATGAGGCGGGCCTTAAGGTCATTTACGTGTACTTAGTCTATCTATCAAACCGCCGAAACACTCTACCTGCAAATTGAATTACAAAATTTGATTCACATATTAAAATTTAAAAGAGTTGGTTGAGAGTGGCGGGTCCTAATAAATATTTGGATGAGTCTGGCTGATTGATGTCCTTTTTCATACCATATTGGGTCCTAATAAATATTTGGATGAGTCTGGCTGATTGATGTCCTTTTTCATACCAGGGTCCTAATAAATATTTGGATGAGTCTGGCTGATTGATGTCCTTTTTCATACTATATTGGGTCCTAATAAATATTTGGATGAGTCTGGCTGATTGATGTCCTTTTTCATACCATGTAGAATCCTCATGACCACACCTTTCATTTGATATCATGACTTTTGATCAAATGACCTTGACATTGACCTACTTTTGAACTTTAAGGGGTAAGGCTTTGATATTTTACATTTAGATTACTTATGACCATAGCTTTTTTCATTGCACAATAATATTAATGACCTTTGATCTTTCTGTCTGTGCAAAAATGTATACATCATCTAATACAAACACTGCGCAATCTGGCCATACCGCCTTTAGCGGTTTATGGTTTATTTTGTGAAATATCTTAAATACTTAAATGTCTTTATTTGAAATCAAATCTTGTAAATTGTGTGTCGTTATTTTCGACTTAGAACAAAAAATCATCGGGCATTTTGTCTGGCTCGAAACTAGAAACTGTCTGACATTCGAAAAATCCACTGGAGATTGCCGGCAATCCGGCACTTTTCGTAAACTCTGAAGACTTATTTGATAAATTTCAACATATTAAATCTTCATTTTCACTTTCAGGTCAATATTGTACTGTTACCATTGAAGAACTAGAAGGACTGCATGAAAAATTAGCATCCAATGATGTCAATGTAAGCTTCTTACTATATTGAGTTGAGACACTTCATTTATGTCGCCTGCAACATAAGAGCGACATAAAGGGATCATTTGTCAGGCATCTGCCTGTCTGTCTATCTGTCTGTCACACTTTTACATTTTTGGCTATACATCATACATCTTTCAAATTGGCAGGGATGGTAAAGCATGATGGGACTAAATTTTTACCCAAATCAGATCAGGGTCATTTTCAAGGAAAAGGTCACACATTTTTGATCAAACAACAAATAACTATTTATAACAGAAACAGACAGATAAGTTGTGGGAGAAAAACAATCAAACAAAACCATGAGGGAGGGATGGCTAAATCTCAACCCTCATGTACAAAATTTTGCTTGTCCACGACTCGGCAAGCCTCGTTCTTGACTTGCAGAATTTTGCACACTCGGGTTGAAATTTCACCATCACCATGGTATAATAGAGAGGTTGAGCAAACCGAACTTGTACACGTACGTCAAAAAGTTGTTTACGACGTCATTACATTTTGCGCTCCACGTTCGGTAAAACATGTAAAGCTGTAAGTACACGTTTATGATTAAATGTACTTGTAGATTTTATAAGCAACTGAATGCAGATTACCTATGATAACCTATATTCAATTTATTGTGTTTGGGAACGTATGTCCTTTCTGAATATTAGAAGGGATTGCAAATAAAATGTATCCCATTTTAAAGAAGAACCCTCAAATTTTGATCAAAAATTTTACTCTTGAAGTTTAATGATTCTGATTACTTGGAATAGATAAATCAATTCACTGTCAATGCTGAATGCACCTTACCTTTAGAATCAAGATTGCAAGTTATTGACGAATAAGCAGTTGTAAACAAAATATAAATTATGTCACAAAACGTATGTACGATTTACACATAGCAGTACGTGTTGTGACATCTGCTCAACCACATAACTTCAACGTGTAAACAGATAACATGTAAATACACGTACAAGTTCTCGTACACGTACAAGTTCTCTTACACGTACAAGTTGGGTTTGCTCAACCTCTCTTTAATTTTAATTCTATGGGGGGATAAATTTGTGCCTTTTGGGAAATTCCACTTTCTTATAATTCACAAATTGTTGACATAAGCATCTTGTGACATCCCAACCTGCAATATTAATTCTCTACAACTGTAGTTCGTAATTCTGTTGCCGCTTACTATATCTTTTTTTTTATTCATTCCAGGTGAGACAGAAGACAGAAGAAAAAGTAGAGGACAGAAGAAAAAGTAGAGGACAGAAGAAAAAGTTTCGTAACAGTGGTCTGAAACATCATGAACTGGGATTTCCGTCGAGTGTCAATCTCTGCAGAATAACAAATTCTATCTGAAAGAGATCTCTTTGTGACTTTGTCTGTTTTTGGCAAGGATAAAATTTGTCTATCATTTCTAAACACTTGTTTAAAGATATCCGTTTTTTTTTTTCAAAAAATACAAGTACATTTTATTTCTGTAGTGGTTTCAAGGGACACGTCCATCTTTTTCTAAATTTTATTTCCATCTTAAAAAACATGACATATTAATATCAATGAAGAATGGAAGATGCCATTTTTAAATTTGAAAGCTCAAAATTGTATATTTATGATTTCATGGAATCTTTGACATCTGATGTTGAATAAGCATGTATTCTGAATAAATATTACACAGTATGATAAGCATGTTTTAGGGTTTTTTTATCATGACATACATGTAAAGAGCACATAGAAGAATATACATGTAGCCTTGATACTGATATAAAGGAATACGAAAAGTACAGGATTCAAAACTTTCAAATTCACTGTATATACTAACACATAAAGAGATATTATTTCCTTTTTCATACAGATACAGTATATGGAAACCAGTTTACAATTTTACAAGATATGGAAACCAAAAGGAAACATCAAGTTTCCAACTAATTTCCAACATGGAAACCAGCTCTAATACAGGCTTACAAGATGTGGAAACCAAAAGGAAACTTGAGGTTTCCAACCCGATTCCAAGTAGTTTCCATCGTGGAAACCAGCTCTTATACAGGTTTACAAGATATGGAAACCAAAAGGAAACTTGAGGTTTCCAACCCGATTCCAAGTGGTTTCCATCGTGGAAACCGGGCGGTTAGCGCTTTCCAAACACATGGAAACCACTGGTTTCCATTATGGAAACCTGGTGGAAACCACATGGAAACCCCGGGTTTCCATGTGGTTTCCACCAGGTTTCCAAGGTATGGAAACCTGTTTTTTCGTCCTGTGCTCCATTGGCATTTTTAGCTTGCCGGGACGAAAAAGTCCGGATAGCTAATGCCATACCCTTGGCGGCCGTGTACCTAGCTGGTCTAA
Source organism: Pinctada fucata (assembly GCA_028142955.1). NCBI lineage: Eukaryota > Metazoa > Mollusca > Bivalvia > Pterioida > Pteriidae > Pinctada > Pinctada fucata. The sequence continues at coordinate 36,401,629 of AP027108.1, read as the reverse complement.
AAACCAAGGGTGCATATAGTGTTTGGCTTGTCTGTCTATCCATCTGTCCGACTCTATCCCTCTTACGGTAAAAGGAATAAAACTGTGTAATTGTAGATCATAGCCAGTGCTACCATATTTCCCATGAAAGTTATGTGAAATGTTTGAAGCTGTAGATTAATAAGTGAAATAATGCATTAAACTTTTTTTCGCTAAAAAAGGTCTAATGTACTTCATCAACAAAATGAATTGCAGGACTTTTGAGGTAGAAATTAGTAATTTAAGGCAGTGATATAATAATTTAGTTCAGACTTCAATTATATACTAGATAGCACATTGAAATTTTACAAAGAGGTACATGAAGAACATAATGACCTGACTTGACTTCAGGTATTGAAATTGACCTTGAAGGTATTGTAATGAAATGGACATACATCAATACTAAATGAAATATCACTTTAAAACTTGGCACGGAGGTAGAACAGTATTGGTGAGACTGATTTCTGGTAATAAAAGTAATCTTAAGGATTGTCGTTGACCTTGAAAATATGATTTTGAATAAGACTATATATTGTGGCAATACTGAACAATTATTGACTTTAGATGGGGTCTACTTGTGACTAAACTGGTCATGTATTTATTGACCAAGGCTGAGGGCTGAGGGGGTTAACCAATACCTGACAAGATCTGTATGTCATGAGTAGACAGCACTAACTGCTGGATCAAATTATCAGTAGTATTTTTATTACAGTGTAAACATTGTAATGTTATCAATGTTTTTGCACACAGGTTATTGTGACATGCACTTTATAATGGTATTATAAAACATTATTACTTTTATTGCAGAAATCAACATTCTTGTTTTTTTCAGGCAAAAGGAACTGTAGATGAACAGAGAAAAAGATGGTAGAGCCTACATGCAGATAAAGAGAAAGAGATTGTAGAGACTGGATGGATATAATGAATTTAGAAAAAGATGATAGAGACTTTAATTTAAAATTTCATTGTGGCACTATTTTGTTATACATGTACATTTGTTAATATTTATTTATTATTATTACATTTCATTAAACTGATAAAAATGTACATCATTTAAATCAAGTGTTTGTAGTATATTCAATAGATGGAATTAGTTTATTATTCGACATAAGTTGATCACTCTAAGTTTTGAAAATTTTCTGTTCAAACCATATATCCAAAATTTTTATTCTTAAAAATGCAAAGCTTAGCTTAACTTAGGGCAATCAATATATGTCAAGTAATAAATTGACCATTTAAGATATATGTATAATTTATGACTTACAGTCAAATAATATGTACTTAGCAGCTTTACACATTACACATGCTTGTATAGTACATTCATTCCGTGATAACTACAGTTGTGAGATGTTGGTTCCATTTTCAAGACCAGCTCTGATATGCACTTATTAAAAAAAATCTTGGTCATACCAAGTGTTTGTAGATCTGATAACCCAAAGTAGTCCAGTATACAAACTGAATGTCTTGTACACATACTTAGCATGCATGCATGCACGTTTAAATATGGAAAAATGCACCTCTGTGTATATGTATGTTTTCTCATCTGAACAAATTATTTCCTTTTATGAGATGGTGCTAGATAGACACATAAAATAATTGCACAAAATATACAGGAACAAATTTCATATAACATGTATAATATGCATGTATTATCTAACATATAAAAAGTGCATATATTATATGCGAATTTTGTGCAATTCTTTTCACATATTTTGTATGCATGGCAGGAACATATATTGTGTATAAAAAATGTATGAAAAATACATGTACAGTGTTCATACAATACGCATATTTTAAAATACGCATACAAAATGCATAAAAAATACACGTATTTCGCACATTTGAATGTATGCATTTTTTATGCGCGGCCGATTTTTGCGAAAAACGCATACTTTTTTTATGCATAAAGTATGCGTTTTTTTATATATTTTATATACGTGGCAATTTTAGCTGTGTATGGGGTTGTGTTCCCCCCGGAGATACAGAAACCCACTTTGCCCAAAAAATTGTATCATTGATATACATCTCCAGTAAAAGCTGCTTTCTGTATATCCGGGGGGGGGAAACAATGTTCAAAAAAACTTTTCCGTTTTCTATTGATTTCTATGAGAAAAAGAGAAATTTTAACTCCAAAATTAGCATTAATATGCAAAACAGATAAAAATTTACTTCATATTCTGATGATATGCAGTATAGGTATACATTTTACATTAAAAAGTTCTTGAAATTTCAATTTTCAAAATTCCACTTTTCAGGGCTGATTTTACGCCTTATCTTAACAGCTCCTTTCACAGATTGTAAAAAAATTTAAGCCCTTGTATGTGGCCTAGAGAGTAGAGTTTTGATTTAATTATGTAATCTGTGTACACTTATTTGACATGCCATTAGGGGAAATTTTCAATTTTGTTTTCAAACTCATGTGCTAAAGGTAAATGTCACATATTGTAAAATTTCAAAATCCATGTTACATGTAACAGCCGAGAGGGCACAGTTTTATTTGTATCTTTGCTCAATTTCATTCTCTATTTTTATGAAAAAAATAACCTTTTCTATAATTTAAGGTATGAACATGGCAAATCTATTGTTGTTTAAATCTTTGTACAATCTATATGGTTGAAGGGAAAGTTTTGACTACAGTTTGATGAAAATTCATCTATAAGACTTATTTCTTACGTCAAATTAACGAACTAGTATATACATTTTGGCGTAATAAGCATATTGAAAATTGTTTGAACCCTAGTTTTAAATCTAGAAATTCGATTTGCACAAGGGAAACCTAAAGTTTTCAAGGTCATGCTGTAATAATTGCTTTTTCTCAGATCAGCGAAGAAAGTTTCAATGTTGTCAATTCAACTGAATACCGGGGGCAAATTAAATTTGGTTTATTTGTCAAGAACAATAATTTTGATGATAACATTGAAACGAAAGATAATGCAGTTTTAATATTTCAGACAAGATCTTTCACCTGATACGATATGTTTTAACCTCGTAAACCTTGACTCTGATATTGGTATTCTTTTCAATTTTAAACGGTAAAATATGGTATCGAACCAAACATTCTAGTGTGTATACGAATATAACATGTTCGTATCAGAAGTCCCTCAGAGTCACTCAAATATTTCTCATCTGTGATATATTCAGGGAGAGGAGATGGCTTGCTACATATTCTTTACAGTCATAAAGGTAAACAAATGATGAATCGAAAGGATAAGAAGAGTTGGTGAAAAAAAATGACATTTTGTATGTATCAACTAATGAAATTCCCTCTATCGTCAGCAATGTTGTTTTGCATCCAAGGAACATACCTGCCTTATTTCACTAGAGAGTGCTACCAAGGGGGGTAATTTTATGGGAAAATGATGCCTAAATATAGAATTTTGAATTGAATGTGTGTATCCAAATTATATTTTCATTTCAAGTAATTGTTGGAAGGTTAAATTTTACAAAAAAATTACTTGTATTTTCTGAGAGTTTTAGATAATTAATGAAATTAAGAGATGTTTTTAACAAATAACATTTTAGGTAATGGAGAAAATTCTTACATAATTCTTATTGTTTCGCCTTTTTATGACTTACTCTGCCACTGTTGCACAAAACACAACAAACTATGAATAAAACGTATGCTTCTGATTCATGTTATCAACCTTTTTCGCAAAAGTAAAATTATCAATATGCCACATATTTTTCATTTGAAATGATTTTAACACGGACAGCTTCTTAACATTCGGCAAAACATTTGAAATTGCTATACATAGAGCTTGTACATTAAGTACATGAATATATGTTTCTTTTGACATCACCTTACTGTTCGTTGCAGTATATTTTCGCACGGCAAAGACATTTCATTGGAAATTACCTCTCTTGTCGTTAACGATAATGAAATTCCATTTTTTGTTAAGGTTTCACGTTCGACAAGAGTGTTCCATTTTCTCATTTTGCCGTTTCATTTTTTTTTCTTGGATTGCATCTAAAAAAATTCCTAACCATCGAAAATGACATTATCATTGAAACCACAACATTTGCAACATGAAACTCAAGGATATCGTAGTATCAATTCATGACCTGCCTACAAAGTATTTCGGTTGATTTCCTTACAATTATTTTTTTTTTCATATTCGCCAACTTCGCATTTCGAATATTGCCATTAAAAGTAAATTGTTAATGATTCAAATAAACCCACAAACGTCTTTGATTATAGATTTTGTGCAAATATTCATATTCAGTCTATTCCCCATAGTATAGTTTTGTGCATTTAAGAAATGACTGTCCTATTTTTGATGTTCATGGGGGTATAATTCTGGTTATTCACGTGCAAATTCCGTGAAGCGCGAAGTGATTCTCGGAAAATTTGCACATGTCCAACCAGAACTATACACCCATGAACACCAAAAGTAATTGACAGTCATTACTTATATTTACATTTATTCTAATTATCGGTCATTTTCATTTGCATGAACATCGCACATTTTGCTTGTAGCAGCCTCAAATGTATCTTTACTTTGGTAAATTAACCCTACATGTAATACTTGAACGTGACGTCATAATAGCAACCCAAGTTAATGGAATATAATTCTAGTTGCCTAAAGGGCGTTCAACATGGGGAATCTACTAGTAATGTAAATGTTATATATTAAGATGTCGCTTTTGTTATCACACTTGATTTGACCCCTTGATGTCCGCAGCCCAGAGTGCGAAAATCGAAGAAAGTCGACTTGAAAAAATGTCTAATAAGATCAATCTCAAAGTAATGAGATGTTGCTCTGAGGACAAGGCTGTTTAAAGAAAAGGGGATCAATAAATCAAGGTTTGCATGAATATATATATATTTGTTAGACAAGGAGTCTGTGGCTGACGACAAGTAGTGTTTCTACAGTACTTCTCATATAATGGCACCAGGTCTTCAAAGAATATGTGCATAAATAGGTGTTCCCTGTATTGGAGAATAGGTCTTGGGCAGGATGAGAAACAGATACCGGGATGGAATCTCAGTTCATATAAAAATATGCAATATTTAGAAAGAAAAATGAGACAAGTCGCATTGTATTGATAAATATGTCCAGTTATTCTGAATGATAAAAGTAGGTTTTGATTATCTGATTATTTTGAATTTGTCTGTAATAATATGTTCGAATTGTTTTTATATGAACCTGTTTGTTTTGCCTTTCATATTTCTTTAAGAATCTATCAACGCAGAGGTCGATGACAATATAGGCCGTCCAATATGTAAGCAGCTTTCTGAAAACAAACCATTGCTCGAAAGAAGTCTAATACTACAAGGTGAATTGGAAGACTATTATTTACAAGAAGGTAAATTATTTTGATATGCTGATGTCGGATATAATATTTATCAATTAATGTCCGTTTGTGTGAGTACTATCCTCTCATAGTGTTGCTTTGGGAAGGAATATTTCCCAAGCATTAGCTGTGGCACTATTTACCATAAAAAACAACACTATGAGACAATAGTACCCACACAAACGGGGATTTATAGGTTTACTGCATCACATGACAAATATGGATAATGAACATATCCCGATACATAGTACAAAATCAATAATTCATAATAGTTTCGAAGGTATACAAAATCAGAATAAAACAATAACCAAAGCAAACAAAGGAAAAGCTACACCATTTGAAAAGGAGCGAACTCCCAATATGGGGGTGATATCATATGAATTTGCATTATTTATGCAAGGTAGAAAACGAGACATTTGTGATTTACTTTTCAATGAGTATTTAATTTGGTATTCATTTTTGCATAACAACCCTCACATTATATGTTGTACTCTTTAACTCTTGATTTCCTGCCAGTTAAAAAAAAGATATGAAAGGTACGCTAGAATTACCCACCGTAATAGAATGCTGATGATCACATTTTAAACTGTTGTTGGCGTAGCATATGAATCAATAATTGAGGCAATTATAACATTTATATAAAGGGTTTTGTTGTTGTTGTTCATGTTGTTTTTGCTGTTCTTTGTTGTTGTTGAACAGATGACTAATTCTTATTAAAGGCATTAATGTATCCGGATGAATACTATTTTTTGTGTGCGGATTTCATGGCATGCACCATGTTCTTTTGAATTAAGGTAGCTGTTCTGAACTCCATTGAGGTTTTGGAATTATATTTATAAAAAAAACTAGTATCGCGTATGTTCCTTCTCTTAATCTACTTCAGCTGATGAAACAGACCGACTTTCTGGTTCTATGCAAAAGGGGATTTACGTAGAATTGTAAAGGGCGATGATCTTTAAACATACTGTCCATTTTGAAGTTGAGAAGTGTGAAAGAACTTTCTCGCTATGTTTTCAAAGTTGTTTGTTAAAGATATAAACTTTAGAAGATTGATGTACTTAAATCAGTAACTTTACATTTTACTTATGATACTGTCAAGTGAACGAATTTTAACTCTTATTTTGCAGATATTCATCTTACTGAGAAAGACAGAATGATGTATACGAAGATGTCAATTCATCAAACTGAGATCATTTTTCAATTGCTGAGAAGACAACTTTTATTCATTGAAAAATTGAACTCACCATCAAAACCGTTGTCATTTTCCGATGGAGAGGACCGACTAAATCAACACACAAGTAGAGAATCCATGAGTGGTGAAAATTGCAAATCATCCGATGCTAACTCCGCCGACTGAAAAGGGACACCTGTATGAATACTGTAAAGTTACGCCCAAGGACCAAGCGAGGCAGCACTTGACAAGAGCGTCTCAACAGTATAGTTTTATGAAGTTTGACAGACAGATCGTATTTAATTTGACTGATTCACCTATAACAAGATTTTAACATTACTTTATGATTTTTTAAACAATAAAATACAAACGCAATTGAATGGCGATGTGTGTTACTTGCAGAATAGCCTTCAGTGATACTATGCGTGAGCATGATGACAACTATGCATGACTGTATGTCCGAAATACATATCTATTAACCAAAGAGGATCGAATCGACTATAGCCCTTGTTTTGAATGTGGCTCTGGTGTTGATTTCTATATCTTCATCGGTGAGTATTTTACTGCCATAACTAGGAAGTTATTTCAGTTTACGACCTCACAAGGGATTCCACGACCAGATCGGGTGGTTGAATGACAAATATGGATAATGACCATATCCCTGTATACAGCAAAAAGTCGACAATTCAGAAAATCAGAAACCGAAGGCATACAAAATCAGGATAACACAGGAACGAAAGCAAACAAACAAAAACCTCCACCATATGAAAAGAAGCGAACTCCCGATATGGTGCCCAGGAAGAGGAAGCATCTCCTACTTGCATGCAACACCCGCCGCTTCACTTCGGTATAACTGTCACATCCGGTAACTTCCATTTTGGAAGACATAGAGTACAATCTTTGGTTGGATGGTTCAAATGGTCTATGACAGAATATCATCCACCATTCTGGAAAGTGGGACATCATAGTTTATGACGAGTTTCCCATATCGACCGTAGAACTTCCTCAGTGACGATGTTAGTCGTTCACAAACATATCCCTGACTGAGAAGCTCATCTGAAAGACCCTAGCTCTCAGAACAAAATTCGTATATTTGTTACTTAATCTGGCATAGCTTATCAACTGAGATATGAACACGCCATAAGCAGGCGATGAAGGAATGTTGCTACTCAGAAAAGGAAAGTTTGTAAAGCTGAAATTGAAGTCGTCACGTTTGTCATAGAGTGAGGTGTTCATGTGACCATCAGTATTGTAGGACAACATTATGTTCAAATAGGCTGCTGAAATATTTGTCTCTGTAGTTTCTTTGACTTCAAGCTCTGAAGTATAGATAATGCTCAGGTAATCCGCGAGTTTTGGATTATTGATGGACAACACATCATCTATGTATCTGTAAGTGAAGTTGAAGTCAGAAGCTAATGAGTTAAAGAAGATCCTGACAATAATCTCAACAGCACTCACAATAGAGCACAAAATTAAGCATCGACGGACCCCTAGCAAGCTAGAGGTGGGACCAGGTGTAAGTATCTTTTCCCTTCAGAGACCAAAGATTGAATGAATTTAGCTTCGTGCGAGTAAATGAAAATGTCGGCAAGGAAAGGGGCACAATTGGTCCCCAATTCATTTTCCAGATATAAGATGTGACCGCTACTTATCTTTGTTTATACACACAAATACCAGACATCACATCATTTGGGAACATTTTCGTATTTTGACGTCACAATGAAATTATCGCAATTTTTTTTGTTTAGCAGAAATGATCAATATGAGTAAATAAATGAACTTCTACCTATCTGAAACCAATTCAATCTTGATGAAACTTGGCATGTACCTAGCCCCAAGTCTCCTCTTACGATTGGTATAGCGCATATACCTCTATCGAACCTGGTAGGTCTAATGGTCGCTTTTTATAGCAGAAATGAAAAAAGGAATAATTAAATGAAATTCTACCTATCTGAAACCAATTCAATCTTGATGAAACTTGGCATGTACCTAACCCCAAGTCTCCTCTTTTGATTGGTAAAGCCGGACTTCCACTGTCGCGAATGCAGAGGCGATAGAGCTACAATTAGGTGATTTTGTTTAATCGTAGCGCATTCTCCTCTGAATCGCGGGCATTCTCGTCTAATCGTGTCATGTTCTCCTACATTCTCCTCTGTTCGCGGCACCGACGCAAATGCTTCAAACTGTTTAAAACCTTCGCGTCTTAATTCTTATTCGCCTCACACTCGCGGCACATGCGCAGCGCATTTGCCTTGCATTCTCCTCCATTCGCGGCGCGTTCTCCTCACATTCGCGTGCATTCTTGTTCCCAAGGTGGAGGAGAATGAGTCACGATAGAGCCCCGATAGAGCCACGATAGAGCCCCGACAAGAAAGAATCTGACGCAAATGTGATGCGAATGCGCCGAGAATGTGACGCGAATGAAAGAAATCAACGCGATTTAGTCACGATCTTAACACGATTTTGCCACGATAGTACTATATACACACAGGAGAGTGACAATAATGATTATCTCAGAGTTTATTTTAGAGTGTGCGGATCAATGTTTCGAAAACTTTGACGATGCCTTTCAAGAGAAAACAACCTGGAAAGAGGTCAAAGTCAACAAAGGGTATTGATGCTCCTAGATATGTCAAATGATTTTGATTTTGCTCTTGTCACATTCTTGTCATGATCACAGCGCTATCGGGTTAAAGTCGTGTCTCAGTTTCCTGCATCGCAGCGCTAGTCGTGTCTCAATCTCCTGCATTCGCCTCTCATTCGCCTCAGTGTCTTTTTATCGTGGCACATTCGTGCCGCATTCTTCTCTATTCTTATCACACTCGCCACGATTGTTCATTCGCCTCGGATCGTAGCTCATTCTCCTCTACATTCGCGACAATGGAAGCCCGGCTTAAAGCGCATATACCCCTATCGAACCTGGTAGAAGACGTAGGAGTGCTCATATAGAGGTCTAATTGGCGCTTTTTATAGCAGAAATGATCAAATGAATAAATAAATGAAATTCTACCTATCTGAAACCAATTTAATCTTGATGAAACTTGGCATGTACCTAACCCCAAGTCTCCTCTTTTGATTGAGTTTGACTGTCTTAAGAGTTTGCTGGAATATCACTTATTGATATATCACCGATATTGGTTGTAATTATTTCTGCATTGAAATGGAGTTGAAAAGGTGCCTTAAAGGCATATAGTTTTAGAATTTCACTCTAATATTATGCAACAAGTTACGGTGGTTAAGTTCAAAACCGTAATTGGTGGTAAATGTTGTTCAGCGTCACTGTTCTGGTAGCAGTTTAATTCATATGCTTACTATAATAGGTTTAGAAATATGTTTCAAACGGGGATGGGTGGTAAAACTCTACTATATGCAGGTCGCATGTTATAATTATGTCCCGCTAAACTGTAAACACACTTAGACAGGAGTCTGGGGGATGTTTCATATTTATGCGATTACAACACTGATATGTCGAACATTTTCTGTGTTCAGTGTATGCATGCATGGTCATGATATCGTTGCTACCTTTATGCTTACTGGACGTGATTAAAACAAAGCAATGACCAACTGCACTGCATACTCAACCAGTGTTATAACTGTTTTATCTCTTAGTAAGGCTCACATTTTGTTAGAATGTTATCATAAGTATTTGAAAGTTCTGTCCCCATACTTTCTCTTTCTGTTAACTTTTTGGCCATATTACATTGTTTAGACTGAGGATCACTGACGAGGGTTTAGTACATGAAACGTGCATGTCTGGTCCATGCTGTAAATTTATCAGGTTTTAAATGATGCTATTCAATTTAAAGACGTTTAACATTTGAACTACTTGGTGAGTGTCACTCCTGGTGGACCAAGAGTCCCCGAGGGCACATGTAGCCAAGTTCGATCAACTTTGGTTGATCGTCTGTCTCTTAAACGCATTTGAAATTTTCTGTTACAAAATTTCTTGAAATTTCTAAAACGTGGGTCCTGTAGCATCATATCCCACCCATTCTGCTACTTCTTTTGGTACATTTTTGGACATAATAATTTTCATACTTTTTGGCCATATTACATTGTTTAAACTGAGGATCACTGACGAGGGCTTAGTACCCGAAACGTGCATGTCTTGTCCATGCTGTAAATTTATCAGGATTTAAATGATGCTATTCAATCTAAAGACGTTTAACATTTGACCTACTTGGTGAGTGTCACTACTGGTGAACCAAGAGTCCCTGAGGGCACATGTAGCCAAGTTCGATCAACTTTGGTTGATCGTCTGTCTCTTCAACGCATTTGAAATGTTCTGTTACAAAATTTCAAAATTTTAAATGATGCTATTCAATTTAAAAACATTTTAACTGTTCTAAGGTCATAAGCCGATCATTTTGTAGTACTACATGAATCCGTCATGTGATCATTTTGTGTAATTACTTCATGCTGGGCCACCCGTATGCATGCGAAGCGTCAGTAATTCTCTTTTTTTTTTTCTTGATTTAAAATAATCATACACTTTGTAATTGTGATTGACATAAAAAAGAATAGAAAGAATTTTGCTATATATATTGATTGATATACAAAACCACGTTCAACCTCTAATGTTTACTTTGAACAAAATATGCTTTTAATCCTTATGTCGCAAGACGGACACTAGGCTTGGTACATTTGTACTTGACAAATCTAGAGTCTTGTATGAGTGAATTCTTTAAACTTGCACTCTTAATGACTGTGACGTCGGGACTCCATGACGGGCTCTGTCCAAACCTCTTTAGAGAAAACAGGGTCCCGACTACATGTCATCTCTGAATGTCATTCAGACTCCTCGTGTGATTAAAACATGAGCTCGCTACAGCCGGCAGAGCATGGGTTGTATTACGTTCGCCCTCTTTTATATTCATTTACATAATATTATTCATCAATGTTGCTAAGCCCCCAGCGTTTGCGGTCTTGTTAGTGAGAATGTTGTTTTACACCAAAATTGTACGGTTTTTTAGACCTCTAGGTAATCGGAAAAGTTTGCGGGTTATGCGCACGTAATCCAGGATAACCACACCGTCTTCTATTTTCGTGTCAGATGGACGTCATTAGTCGGCACCGGTTTTGCCCACAAATTAAAATAATGAAAAATGTTAGAAACATAGAAAGCCATTACATCACCACCGAAATAACATTTCAAAATACGCAATGAATCGTGATTAACACGGTATGACCAACCAATACCGGAAAAGAATGACAACTATGGATGATGACCATATCCCTGTATACAGCACAAAATCGATAATTTAGAAAATCATAAAGCGAAGGCATACAAAATCAGGATAAAACAGGACCAAAGCAAACTAACAAAAACCTCAAACACACGAAAAGAAGCGAACTCCCGAAATAGGATTGAGACCAGGTGCCCAGGAAGAATCAGCATCTCGGTTAATTCCCAGTTGCCCAGGAAGAGTCAGCATCTCAGTTAATAATATAGTGTAAAGACTCAATAACAAAGTAAACCCAAAGTAAACTCTACCGGTGGTTGTTTGAAACTTTACCATATGAAAGTCACTTAACAATACAGCATAACATAGTATAATGATTTAGAATAACAAACCAATACCATATATAGCAAAGCCTCTTAATAGCATAGTCTTTTTATCCTTCATTATATATAAATGTCCTTATAATACAGTAGAACCACCCGATGACAAATCAAAACCATTCAATGACATAGTCGTTTGACCCTTTATTGCATAAAAAGCATTTAAGTGTAAACACTCAATAATATAGTTTAACCACACAATAGTGGTTGTTTGAACCTTCACTATATCAAATTCACTTAATAATACAGCATAAATGCCCCAAAACATAACAAAACCTACTAATAATGTGATGAGTTGACTCTTTGTTATAACATAACTACTTAATAACATAGCATAACCACCCAATCACTAAGCATTGTCACTCAATAACGTGATGATATAAAATGTTATTAAAACAAAATCACTAAAAACATTGAAAAACTACCAAAAAACTTACATTTACTACTCAAAAACGAGGTCGTTCGACCCTTTATCGTAACAGAACCACTCAATAACACAACATATACACCCAAAAAAAGGTAAATGTAAACGTCTTCAAATTGAATAGCACCATTTAAGAACAGATAAATTGGCAACGTGGACCAGACATGCACGTTTCGGGTACTTAACCCTCATCAGTGATCCTATATCTAAACAATGTAATATGCCAAAAAAGAATGAAAGTTACTATGTCGAAAAAGTGTACCGAAAGACGAAGCAGGATGGGTGGGATATGATGCTACAGGACCCACTTTTTAGAAATTTCAAGAAATTTTGATAACAGAAAATTAATAATGCGTTGAAGAAACGATCAATCGAAATTGATCGAACTAGGCTACATGTGCCCTCGGAGTCTCCTGGTCCACCAGCAGTGACACTCACCAAGTGGTATAAATGTAAACGTCTTCAAATTGAATAGCATCATTTAAGAACAGATAAATTGGCAACGTGGACCAGACATGCACGTTTCGGGTACTTAACCCTCATCAGTGATCCTATATCTAAACAATGTAATATGCCAAAAAAGAATGAAAGTTACTATGTCGAAAAAGTGTACCGAAAGACGTAGCAGGATGGGTGGGATAGGAAGGATTTATAGTCTCGTTCGCCTGAGCCTCATGCAACTTCTACAATAACATCCATACAATTACTAGTCAATAACGTGATGGTTTGACACTTTATTATAACAAAACCACATAATAACACAACATAACCACCGAATTACTTAGCATTACTACTCAATAATAACCTTTCCTCGTTATTCATTAAACAACATGGCTTCCTTAAGTTAGATATAATCAATATAAAGAGTCAAACAGACATGGTAATGAGTGGTTCTGATATAAAAAAGGTCAAAGCATTACGTTATGGGTGGTTTTGTAATACTATTGGGTGCGTATGTTGTGTTATTTAGTTGGTTTGTTACAAAAAGGGTCAAACGACCACTTTCTTAAGTAGTAATGCTAAGTTTTTGGATGGTTATACTGTGTTGTTAAGTGGTTTTATTATATTAAAAGATAAAACCATCACGTAATTGAGTTGTAATGTAAAGTTATTGGGAGGCAAACCTGTTTTAGTAGAGATCTTTCGTTTAAGAACGCAAACCTTAACTTTTATCTAAAACGAACGTATCTGTACGTATCTAAACTTTAAAAAAGGGAATACTCATTGGATGGAACTGGGGCATTATAGGAAATCTTGATTTTTTTTCATTACATACTATAAATGTCTCACAGGAGCCTGACACAAAACGACCCTCAATGTTACCCGCCCCCTCTCTACTTTCCCTTTGTTATTTATAGAGGAAAGTAGAGGAATATGCCATTCTGTGTCCGTTGTGTCGTATCCATATGAAATGTCAATTGATTGAATGAAATTATTTCACTGAGATATTATATTTACCAATTCTTTCACATTTCAATGTGTCGCGTAAACTTTAAAGTCGAACTGCTTTTGGAAAGGAATAAATACCAAGAAGTACCTATCAGTTATTCAGTCTCAAAGTCGAGTAGGCAAGGCAAAATCAATAGAATTTCCATTGGAGCAGCTGCAAATCCCGTACTGGACAACATTCTGGGTCAGAGTCTACACCCGTCGCAGTAGCTCAATAAAAACTTGTCTTAGGTTAGGAAGTAAGGGAGTAACCAGAACCTGTATTCATTGTCAGGAAATTTTCATAGTAGATAGTGGCACTGAATGCTTATTGTAAAATCTGAATAACCTTGTTTAAACCTGACCTCTGTACAAAAGTCTTTTACTAAGTCCTTGTGAAATACAGAGTTGTTTCCCCTTACAGACGGCATTTGACGTAAAACCATTGTGACGACATGAAAATGGTATGGTAACGTCGATTTTACACCATCATTTCTCGGACATTTAGGAGTATTTCCATAGAATTTAATGACGTCAAAATCAGTCTACGTCAGATACCGTCTCTAATGGGAAGTAACTCTGGTTTTCGAAGATAGAGAATAGCGTTCATTATATACAAGTATTCAAAAAAGTTCAATCAATTTAAAGCAATAGTTTTCTCATGAAACAGCAACTTTTTGAAGGGTTTCTTTTTTCGAACTGACAAAATTCATGGTACTCTTGTGAGTGTCTAGAAAGTGAATTTCGTTCTTCAAAGCAACAATGTACTGCCGTACATATACTCTCACACCGATAACAGATTAACCTTGTCCACTACAAAGAGGTGTAGACATGTGTAATCGAAATTGAATACATTGCATTTTGATGTCGTATATATTTTCGGGTGCGTTGCAAGGCATGCACAGATGTTTCCACATAGTCATGCAAAATTAAGACCATAATGAAAAGTGTACAATGGGTCATTTCTAATGCAGAAAACTGCACTGGAAACGTGTATAATTCATTAGTTTCCGTGGGCCTCATCCCCCGAATTCCAATCACGGCCTCGTCGGGGACAAAATTGGGGCCTCATACTGGCTCTCAAACCCCTGTCTAAAAGCTACTTTCACTTGAAAAGTACTCTGGTTACGCACCCGATTCAAAAAATGAAACGATTCTTTTTAATGATTTTTCTGTTCAAACGTACTCGACTCTTCATTAATACGAGTAATGTTCATTGCTGTATTTTCTAAATAGTAATAAGTTGAATATTGACTCAATCTTTACACGAATAACTTGATAAACAATGTATAATGTAAGGGGTAAAGCGGTTTTCTTGTATTTTATACTATCTTATGTCGATGAAAAAATAATGACTGTTCCCCATCTTATAATAAGGAGTGATGTTTCAAAGAATGAAGATTAAAATAAAATTTAAATATACAAATTTAAAATTGGTACTATAGAACATATTTAAGGTCAATGGGTGGCGTTCCCTTATTCATGTATAAATAATTTTCAGTGGAAAGAGACTTCTGTGCATTTTTTTAATATTAATTTTTTTTTCTGAATGCTTGCTAGCGTAAGGGAGAGTGTGTAAGTGTCATTTTTATACTCATGATTTTCTTGACTTTCTAAAGGGTTCATTCTATCTTCACGTCTTTTATTCGGAATGGGTTCGGCAACGGAGCGCCAAAACGTCGTAACGTATATGGCGTGCAAAATGTTTGTAAATAAAATGGTACCATTAAAGTTTTTTTCTTGATTTAAACTACATCTATTTGACTAAGTCCTTCTGGCAACAGGGTTTGAGTTTCTTTATCCAGAATGACTCCTTGGTCAATCTGGAAATTTCACCGCCGAATGTCTTTTCGATTCCCACTATTTGAAAATCCCGCAATTTGTGTCCATTTTTGTTGAAATGTTCCGTTATGATATCGCATTGTATATTTCTTACGTTTGATATGATAACCATCATGCGCTCGTATAATGTTCTTCCTGTCTTTCCTACATATACTGTTTTGTCGCACTTTTCACATCTCAAACTGTATATCAAATTTTGCGTTTTGCAGTTGAGATTCCCCTTAATTTTGTATTCCTCCCCGTCCGTCCCAAAGAATGATGTCGTGAGCATGACGGAACTGCATATGACGCATTTTTTCCCGCATGGTTTACTTCCGTTTGATGATTTATAAAACATGTTGTTGTGCTTTTTATGGACTAGGATGTCTTAAATATTTTTGTCCCTTCTGAATGCAATGATTGGGGATATCGGAAAAAAATCTCTCATTCGTTCTGACTTGTGCACATGTATGAAGTTTCTATTCTTTTTAACGAAAGAAAGTACTATTGCAGATCATGATTCTGTGCTCAGTCTATGTGTAAGTTCATAACTATTAAATATTAATCAAGGGTAATGTAGAAATTGCATCTATATTTTACATACGAGCTCAACAAAGAAATTGTTTGTGTACGGCATGTTATTAGCTAACTGTACGGCGTGTTGAAAAACAGCTAGGTACTAGGATACCTTACAGATAAAATCCTCAAGCTAATGACTCATACAGATAAACTTACAGTTTTAAATTTCTTTCTTTAAAGATGTATATACATATGCGTATGAATTCTATATACAAAGCCCCAAAACCACGTGAGCCTCGAGTACTCGTAAGATATTACGTACACTTGTCACGAGAAATTGCCATCTCAAGAATTTGCATGGTCATCTTCATGTTGACCCTATATTTTGTCGGAAGATATTTTATCGGCCAATTTTTTTATTGGGGGCGGGGATCGAACATAGTTACGGCTTTTGTGTTTGTCAAATTAACTTTCATTTCCTGATTCGAAGCAGGTTTGACAAGTTTCAACAACAAGCCATCATTTGATTTTTTTTTCCAAAACAATGACCCCCCCCTAGGAAAAAATGAAAAAAAAATGCATTGAAGCATATAATTTTTATACGTACCCCAAATTTTTTCGACATCCTCTACTGGGCAGATGGACAACATGGACAAGTTACATTATACTTAAAATTGACAAAAGGAAAAAAAAGTATCCGGGATTCGAACCTACTCGGAAAGGTGTAAAATAAAATTCAGATGCAAATGTGATAACCACATATGGCAAAATAACGCTCAATTTTCTAATTTGCATAGCGGCCATATTGGATTCCGTAGGCTTCATATTCTTACTATAGTAGTCTATGGGGAGCAAATAATTTATTGAGAATACTCACGATTTCATGACACCAATCAAATTTGTCCACATATAGGAAGAAACTCTACATCAATCTGAATTTATAAATCCACATATTTGATAAATTAACGAATTTTTACTTCTGTCATTTTTTAGGTGAAAATTCGAGGCGATACTGCCCATATCCCCAATGTTAAGAAAGTCCAAAACTTGTCACTAGCCGCACTTTAACTTTGTTTATCAGTAGGAAATCTTAGGAGCTGTGTATTTGTCCACATGGTTTCGGACAGATCGCGATATCAAATTCCGGAGTTTGTCAACTTAAGAATCATAAAATAAAATTAAGTTCTGTCACTTTTGGGTTGAAAAATCGATATTTTGAGAAATAGGCCTGTCATATTGATGGTTTCACTTTATCGGCTTTGACAGAATAAAGATAATCTTGTGTTCATACGTAGAGTGGGTAATTTTTTTGGTAATAAATAAGCTTAAATAGATTAGAAACAGTTGTATTTTGCCACGGGCGCATTCTGCTCTTTGCATTTATTTGATCTAATGCATTTAAAATGTATTGCTTTTCCTGGCATGTCCGGTCATACTTGTTTGAGATTTGGCGCGTTACATAGGTAAATGACGTAATATATTCATCATATGAATACCTTTGCATATATGAATAAATTGAGCGCTATTTTGCCATATGACTACACCACAGAGATTCTTCACATACATGTGCATTTTACAGTCAGATTTGAAACTTACAAAAATCTGATGCATAAAAAATCAAATATTTACTAATTACTTCATAATATTTTTCAAATATTTATACAGCCAGTCTACTTCTGTCCTCTCGTGCGATAATATAATCACTTTTCGAACGATACTGTAGTAGAATTTAAAAGAAATTTCTAACGACAGGGGATGTTTCAAAGTTCATTTCCAGGAACGGGCACACGCGGTCGCTTGAAGCGCCATCTGGTATCAAAATTGAAGTTAGCATTGACGAAGCAATAATCGCATTAAGACGAAAGGATAATGGCAGAAAGAAGGATGTCATAACGCATGGTATAATGACAGTTATGCATTGACGAAGGACAAATGTAAAATGCAGGGAAGCAAAATCACACAAAGAAGAAACCCTAACGAAAAAGTACTATAGTATACTATAGTATACTTTACTACACAAAACTTTACTATACTATACTACTCGAAACTTTACTATACTACACGAAACTTTACTATACTACACTATACTACACAAAACATTACTATACTACACAAAACTTTACTTTACTACACTATACTACACAAAACTTTACTATACTACACAAAACTTTACTATACTACACGAAACTTTACTATACTACACAAAACTTTACTATACTACACAAAACTTTACTATACTACACTATACTACACGAAACTTTACTATACTACACAAAACTTTACTATACTACACAAAACTTTACTATACTACACAAAACTTTACTACACAAAACTTTACTACACAAAACTTTATGAAACTTTACTACACAAAACTTTATGAAACTTTACTACACGAAACATTATGAAACTTCACTATACTACTCGAAACTTCATGAAACTTCACTATTTCCTGAAATAATGTATAGTGAGAGAGGTATACATGTTAAGCTAAGGGCAAAGTATAGGTGCATGTAACACAATACAATGTATTTTGATTATGCACCAATGGATTTTCATTATATTTATACATAGTGTGATAAGAATGTGAAGAGGAAGCCATCATTACACATTATTTCTAAATTATACGACAACAAAGACGAACGACCCGAAACATATATTAAAGAGCATCCTTTTTTCTTGAAGTATACAAATTTTCAAAACATTTCACCGAAAAATAGAGTTTTAAAGAATTTTTGACTATTTCAGTATATTTTCACAGTATTCAAAAAGAAATCTAAGTCCCATGACTCTGTAACAACAAAACAGATGAACCTGACAATTGAAAGGTGGTTTCCTCTCCACAGTCTTATTACAATGTAGAAATATCATGTAAATCTGTGGATGCATATTGCTTTAACTATAATTTGTACCCCCTCCCATTACACATAATTTTTCAATTATGCGACAAAAAAAATTCAAACCCGTTACATATACAAAAGAACATCCTTTCTTCTTGAAGTATACAAATTTTTAAAACATTTCAACCAAAAATAGATTTTTTATGAATTTTTAACTATATTAGTATATTTTCACAATATTTAAAAAAAAATCTAAGTCCCATAACTCTGTAATGACAAATAGGATGAACCTGAAAATCTAAAGGCAGCTTCCTCTCTAAATTATGATCTAAATCTTAAAATATCATGAAAATCCATTGCTTCATATTTCATTTATTGCGTTCCATGTGCCTGTAATTTGCCCTTAGGCTTAGCTTAAAACATGTACATGCATGTGCATATAACCCCCCCCCCCTCCTCCCATCATGCCCATTACACGCGATTTCTCAATAATGAGACAAATAAAATAAAAACCCGTTACATATATGAAAGAACATCCTTCCTCCTTGAGATATACAATTTTTCAAAAAATTTTGACCAAAATAGATTTTTAATGAATTTTTTACTAATTTTCTATATTTTCATATATTAACAAAAGGAATCTAAGTCCCATTACTCTGTAACGACAAATCAGGTGAACCTGAAAATCGAAAGGCAGCTTAATTCCTCTTCACAGTCTGATCAAAGTGCATATCATTAATTTTAAATATCATGAAAATATGTTGACGCATACTGAAGTTATTGCGTTCCATAAGAGGACGGAGGCGGTAGGGCTGAGTATCGCGGGTCAAATGTGTATTGCGCGATATATAGCGATATCTGGAAAAATATTGCGATATATATTGCAATATTTTTATATGGTAACATCAAGAGCCCTTATGGTTTTTTTTTTCCCTACCTCAATTTTCCTTTCAAAATTTCATTTTAAAATCTTAAAATGTCTTCATCATGATATAATTACGGATGCACACGTGCAGACAAATTTGACCAATCATACGTACATGCATGAATATCCGGTTGAAAAAAATAATATCCATCCAGTTATTTTAAGCTATTAATGTGATAATTCTGCTGAGACATCAGCGGACACTCGCGGACAGACAGTGCAAAAAGTCGCTAGGAAACTTAAAATGACACCACTATATTGTATGTTTAAACAATCATAACTAAATATATACATGTACTATAAACAAAATATAAGAATCAAGCTAACATGATAGTCTTTCTTGCAAATTAGTATACCAATGTGCAGTGTGTTGCTGAACATTTCTAAAGGTTGAAGAAACGTTATTTTACCTATTTCTTGAAATATGTTTTGCTGTGTAGCATAGAACGAAGACCTCGTCATATTTAAAAGTGGCTAGTCAGAAAATTGCAGAAATAATCGCTTTTGTCCATAAGTTTTAAAGAGACAACATAAAAATATGAAGATAAATAATATCGTCAAAAACCGGTTTTTGAAAACAAATACAGTGGTACGTATTGCGAAGCCTCGTATCGCGATATGCCGGTACCGCGATAAAACCGCTCAGCCCTAGGAGACGGACAGATGGACTGACGGACATTGTCATACCATAATATATCCCGTCAAATGATAGGTGTATAAAAGTTAACTGCATGGACCTTCACAATGCTTTTTTTCATATTTCATAAAATTTTATTGAAAAAAATCTGTCTAAATCTATTTGTTGATTAGTTATTGAAAGCAGTCGAACTGCACAGAACTTTAATGAACATAGATGAGCAATTGGTAAAATTTTAATATCCATTGTCCGTGCACTATGAAGTATGATGGGATCCGAGACTAACTATTAGATAAATAATAGAAACTATCGAAATGTCCGGAACAATTTTTAAACATGCCTATCATCATACTGATTTAGAGAAAATTCAGAAGATTTTGACAATCCAACGTAATGAGTTACAATATCAATATAAAAAAATATTATTTATATAATAGTGTTAGGTTTAGTGTTCACTATGCCGAAATAGTAGTGACAGGAGGGTCGCGTGCATCTTCGATCCTCATCGACTATTGACACGGAATGATGTTTTTGGGCTGAACATCTTCTCCCATGCCTTATAAATAATGTAGATATGTTCTTAACCCGTTCTTAAAAAATGTTTGTCGATCAAAAGCTCTGCTTACAGCTTTAATATTCATTGTTAAAAATATATCCAACGTTAATTAAAGATCATTATACAAATAAGGACTTGGCCTCGGTCGATATCACAAATCTTATCGGGTCATTATAATGACATAATGACCGAGGCCAAGTCCTTATTTGTTATATTATATAACGAATAGTTAAATTATATAGGATTAAAATAATGATTAAAACCAATATAAACACAAAAATTTTAATCAAGAATCCAACAATTAATTGCACTTTTTTGTGAAAAGTATATCTTTTAATATTTTACAAAATAACTATATTATTTTTTATCATGTATACCGAAATCAGGACAAATACCACACCCAGTCATAATCTTCCGTCAGCGGTCATTAACGGAAATTCTAATATGACTTGATTCTTTTTCCCTATTAAGACAACAGACGCGAGCCGGGCTCTATTCTCCAATATAGGCCCTATAGCGATAAGCCACGCCCACCAATTTTCTGAAAGCAGATAAACCGGCAGGAACTGGTTTTTACCAAGAATCAAAAGGTCTAAGTTTGGTCATCATTAGAATAGAAATAAAAAATGACAAACCGGGCTCTATTGTCTCATAATGCCCTTGAGTCCTCAGCCAATCACATTCATCACCTTGCCGCTGACGCGGCTCGGTAATAAATGTGATTGGCTGAGGACGCTCGGACATTATGAGACAATAGAGCCTGACTTGTCATTTTATTTTCTTAAATAATGACTCGCGCGCCAGCCAATCAGAATCGACGTTACATCCCGTTTATATAATATTAGATTTTATTATACATGTACATTGATTAAGATGTACGCACAGCTGCAAAATTCTGCGCGAGCAATGTAGATTATGATTGGATTTACGTTTAGCTTGTTTAGATTTCAAGTCTTTTTAAGATAAAATCTCTGTATGTCTTAGAACTAGAGCGATAGAAATAGAAACTGGAAACATAGATTCTATTTATGCGTACTTGTGACACACTCGATAGATATCAATGGGTATTAAACGAATCTAATGCGTAAAATACACAAAACACAGGGAAAATTTAAATCACTGGCAGTTGTATCATTGCACCGATGCACTTCCTTCCTCCCCCCACTTTTCTAACATACACATATTTGAATTCTGTTTCTCAGAAAAAAAAACTTTCAATTAAATATGTGTCTTACTTAACATGCTCAAATTTCTTAGGTTGAAAATAAATTCAGTAAGTGGCATACATTTGAATTATGTAACACAAATACACATAATAGCAGTAGCAGTCAGAGGCAACTCGAGTTTCAAAACGTTACTGTAACATTACGTTACTTTAAAAGAGTATCTGAAACGAAGTTATCTCCCATCAATCATATTCCATATCAATTTCTTGTAAAATATGATTGTGAGTACTCAGTATACCTTTTTTCTAACATATTTTCACCAAACTCCTCGTCGACTCGATGTCCTTCTCGTTCGGGATGTCCTTGGTCTAAATATAGCACCAGTCAAATCTAATATGAATCAAGGCAAAGCCTTTTTGTGCGAGCCAGTGGCGGATTTAGAGGGGGGGCCCAGGGGGCCTGGGCCCCCCCTTTTTCACCCAACGTTATTGATTCAGAATACTCTTTTTATGCTTAATCTCTTTACTTTTGGGGAAATTTTCGGCTCGCTTCGCTCGCCACACTTAATTTTCATTAGCTGTCTATTTTTTCGTCTTCACTTTGTCTTGAACTTTCTTTGTCATCGTGATTGAACGGATTCATATGTCATAAACATATACAAAATTCAAAATTAAATTAACACTTGAATAATTACCATATGCTTCATTTTCATGGGCCGAACTAACCAGTTTAAACAGGTGGATAGTGGGCTTGCAATGCCCTAATCTTCCCAACCTTCCCCAATTGGTCAAACAAAAACAGAGGATGGAAAATGAGAGAGATATTGTAATCTTATGACTAAATGTAACCATCTATTCCAAAAATTTCCCGGCTCGCTCCGCTCGCCAATTTAGAATAATATATACATGTATGTATATATACATGTATGGATGTGGATGACTGAACCAAAACAAAAAAGAAAACTTCAAATCTTAAAATTTTCCGGCTCGCTACGCTCACCAGTATACCTATAAATTTAAGTAAACGTATCAAGAAACTCTATCTTCTAAATGCAACATGCAGTTGGAATGACCCCCCCCCCCCAACTTATTAATTAAAATCACCAGTCTTGAGCTTCAGGTTATGCAGGTCTTTTTCGTCTTCGACCTTTTTTTTTTTTTTTTTTTTTTGCTTGTCAGTTTATCTTCGAACAATTTTCTTCGAGCTGAAACTTTGGGCCCCCCCTTTTCTGAAATCCTAGATCCGCCACTGCGAGTGGAGAGAAAATAGATATGATTATATAAAATAAAAAAAGATCTTTCTTTTTTATTTTGACTATGATGGTTTATCTTATCTTACAAAACTTTCTGTTTGATGATTGCCAAAAAAGGCAGTATAAGGCGAGTGGAAACACGGAACCATTTGTAAAATTGATCTAAACCAGCAGATGAACATTTTAAGGTGGTGGAGGGCTTAAAATATGGTTCTTTGAAAATATCAGTGGCGGATTCAGGGGGGTGCGGAGGGGGTGCCCGCCCCCCCCCCCCGGCACTGACCCCAAATTTTCCAAAAACAGGTATATTTTTGCCCATTTTCAGTAAAAATCGGCAAAATTCGCCCCTTGACCCCCCGGCAAAGGGGGCGCTGGATCCGCCTCTGAATATGGTTCTTTATCATTCATTTTTATTTTGTAAGAATAATGTTTAGGCTAGCTGAAAATAAATTACTTAGGAACAAAAGAAAAAACAAACATATTCCGACTTCTGACAGTACGAAACCACCCGAACGAGAAAAGCAATCAGAGCGAAACGTCTCGTTTAAAACCGGAAATGTCGGATTTCCCGTGGTTACGCCGCCTTGTTGATGCTTTATCGTTACCTGATTTACGAAAAATATTTTCAATAAATTTAACTTATAAACAAAAATTGAGTATAACATATACGTCTACTTGGAGTCGAAAAAAATATTTAATGGCAATATCCAGCATCTCCGCAGCAACTCTGTCTGCGAGGGGACGAAAGTTTTTGAAAGCATAGTAGTACATTCTCATTCCTTTATTCAGCATATTTTCTCAATAAGATATGTGTATACGCGTTACCATAAGGGCGAGCTTCGCTCGCTATAATAGGAGTACTTGCAGGGACGTGATACTAGGGCTGGGCTAGACAAGACCTAGGGAAGAGGGGTTGCAGCGATGAAAGGGCGGGTCCAGGGTTGGAAGCACATAGGAGATAGGAGGGAGGGGGTGTTTCGTGTACCCTTCAGAGTCATATGAACCAATTTTGAAAAGGGCCGAGTACCGAGCGGGGGAGGGGGGGGGGGGGTAACGCCAAATCCTGTGGGTAGGGATTCGGGGATCTTTCTTCTCAGAAAAGTATTCATAGGACGGAGAAACATGCATGGTGGATGGGGTTGAGATCATCATATAATGTCCGATTTAAAATAAGAAAAATTAATAATTTTCAAATTATTCCAGTGGCGGATTTAAGGGGGGGGGGGGCTTTAGGGGCTGGAGCGCCCCCCCCCCCCCCCCCGGCAGCGAAGACAAAAAAATAATATCTTTTACGACATAAAAGTATATAGGGTAATTTGTTAGAAAGATCCCAAAGACACTACAGAAAACGCCGATTTTAGTCGATTTCTCAAAATTTTCTCGGGGAGGGGGAGTTGTCGGTGTGGACATGTAGGCGACGAAAAATCTATAGATGCATAACATATATAGAGCTGGATCTGGAAAAAAAAGTCACACGCAATGCATAATTAAACCTCAAGCCGAAGTTATTTCGCAAAGGGCTAGGGTTTTTTCCCCAGTAATTTGGGGCCAGGGTCTGTGCAATTTGGAAAAATTACGACGTTCGGGAATATTTGTGGTAGTACTAGCTTAGAAAGTAAATGACTGCTTGGACAATCAAAAGATCAGAAATGAATGTTAAATCAAATGATTTTCTTTTGAATTAGATTTAATTACGATAATGATTAGTATTTTATTACATAAATTATGGCAAATTAACAGTAAATTTGCTACTTTTGAACCAGTAAAATTAACCAATTGTGGTGATAATTCCACCTACATGTGATTGGAAAATTTTAGAGCCATAGTTTGGAAAAAAAAAGATACAGTTTTTTTTTCTATTTTACTAATTTTCATTGGGAATGGGGCCAAATGACCCCGGCGGTTGAGGTTCTGGATCCGCCACTGTGTTCATATAGACTAATTTTAATTTACAAAATAAATTATGCTTTTACCGATACTGCATAGAAGAGGTTGTACTGAGGAATTTTTCCACTGATTTTGCAACTTTCGTTTCTTATCGTTTCTTTGAGAATTCAAAGGCGAGTGAGGGATAAAAAAAAGAGTTAAAAAGAACAAACAAACAACAAAACAAAATGAGAAACTAACATGTAACAATAAAATACATAGAAACAAACCTATATTATAGGACATGAAAAAAATGCGTATCATTAATCTAAGCTCCTCGCTAAGTAATAGATACTAAAAAAAAGTTCTAAGTTTAAGAGAGAGAGAGAGAGAGAGAGAGAGAGAGAGAGAGAGAGAGAGAGAGGTGACTTAATTAGATGCGAAGCGAATGAAATTACAAGACTATACAAGGACTTCTAATAAACAAAGTTAGTCCTTGGACTATATATACATGTAGTCCAGTCGGGCGTGAGAGAGAGGGGGGGGGGGTCCAGCATATGATTTTAAAATGAATTTTGTGTAAAAACGCAAAAAAGCTTCAAGTCGGGGTGTCCCACATACCTCCTCTAGGTCCGCGCTTAAATTCGATTAATGGTTACTTACCCTGTTGTATATTCTAAAGGTATTCCGTACGAATGCTTTCGGCTTGTCGGTATCTTCAAGGTCACATCAACCGTTTAATCTTTCAAAGGCATAAATATAATCATTATAATTGTAAATTATGGTGAAAAATAGAAGATGTATCATATTGCGTTTTTTGAAGTATTAATTAATTATCTATCTATTTTAGATTTTTTTTTGAATGATAAATTGTTGACTTTATACAAGGGCGGATCATAGACGTATATACGTCTCTGGGCGGATCTAGATTTTGTTTCAAGGGGGATGCAACCAATCAGGGAATCCATATGTAGTAAATATATGTACATGTGCATAAGAAAATAAAACTTGTATAAAAATCAGGAGAGAGAGAGGGGGGGGGCAAAGTCCTGGCGCCGGTAACTCCCTCTAGAGCCGCGATTACTTAAAAGAAGTAGGTGTAGAGAATGTCAAATAATTGTATTAGTTTGAACAATATTTATTCATTATATTTATTTCAACAATAGTATTCATCGTATTCAAAGTAAGGATATAGTTATACATACTCTGCTCCTTAATTGATCCTTGATTCAAGGATCAATTAAGGAGCAGAGTATGTATAAATGATAAATATATAGTACATCGTTTGCTAAAACTGAATCATGTTCAAATACTTTCAAGAGGAACCTATTTGATTCATTTTTTCTTAATTTTCACGGAAGGCCCGGGCTCCCATCGATAGGGGGGGGGGGGTATCCTCCAGCCTCACAATTCTCAAAAGAAAAGTATATGTCCCCCGCAGTTGAGGTTCTTTGCCCCTGATCGCCAAATAACTTTCACCAAAGTTATGAAAAAAGAACAAACCTATCCGTGATGTATGAAATAACACATCGATAGGTCAGAATCAAACATTTTATCCGAAATTCTACCGTTCTAGGTTCATTATCGAAAATGTGTTTCATTTATCTTGAACCCCCTCACCCAACACGATGTATTTTTCCCTGCCCTACGACATCCCTTCAATGTCCCCTTTTTCTCCCCTGATAGAAAGGACCTGATTCGCGACGGGTGACACCCCGAGCTAATATACAGTTACATCATGTTGCGTAATGTGACACGCCTCCCGCTTTATATACAGGGGTACAAAACCACGAGGCCTTCTCTCTCTCTCTCTCTCTCTCTCTCTCTCTCTCTCTGGAGTATACATGGCAATAAATAATTAGATTAAAAGGTAAAAATGAACAAATAAATATTATTATTACCAAAAATGATTTAAAAAAAAAACCCACATCGGACCCAGTTCGATTTTTAATCCGAGAAAATGCTCATGTTAAAGATATCAGAACAAAAACTTGATAATTCATTATCAAAAAGCATAAAAAAATCAAAACTTTCTCAGAGTCATCTTTTGTTATTTAACATGGGCGGAGTTAGGGGTGGGGTCCGGCCGGGAACCCCTCCCCCGTTTCCATTTTTTTTTTCAGTGACAGATTTAAATAGAATTCTCAAATTGTTCCCCAGAATTTCACAATCTTGAAATAATGTACACAAAATTTATTATACATACATGTACCTTCTATCACTGTCTATATATATTGACTCGAAACCATCATCATGATCATTGATCAAATCCAATAGTTCGTACAAACTTTATTTATAGCATGAGTCATAGAGGGCCCCGGGATTTTCTGCTCAATCTAAAACTATCATTATTTCAAATAGTAAATCATATCTTTTTTCTGCATTTCACAAAAAATTTACGATCATATACATGAAAAATGATTTGCAAAACAAGCCACGTGTAAAGTAACGGGAAAAATATTGTGCAACCTATCTTCTTTCATCAGAAGTTTGTGTAATCCAATTAACATATTTGCATTACGGTAAAAAAAAATCAACTCAAGACATTGATGTGTCTTTTTCCAAATGACAGAAAGGTCAAAGACTCGTCCTATCGGTTCGGGAGGGGATGCACCTGCCCTGGGTATCCATTTCTTTGTCGCTTTTTTTAAACGAGTAAGAAAATGCCCCTGATATGCTAGAGGAAAAGGAGAAAACATACTCCAGATTCACCCGTGATTTATTTTTTTTTCAACTTTTTTTCCTTGGGAGATCGGGCCGATATTTAAGCCCCCACTTCTCCGAGTTTGGATCCGCCTAGAGTTGACCACTTGGCAGTGGCGGATCTAGGATTTCAGAAAAGGGGGGGGGGGGGCAAGGTTTCAGCTCGAAGAAAATTGTTCACGTAAAAACTGACAAGCAAAAGAAGAACGTGAACCTCAAGACTGATTATCTAATTAAGAAGTGGGGAGGGGGAGAGGAGTTGATTCATTTACTTTAGTTTATAGGTAGACTGGCGAGCGTAGCGAGCCGGAATTTTTTTTTTTAGATATGAAGTTTTCATTTGTTTTCAAACTTAGTCATCCGTACATGTATATACAACTACAACTTTATTCTATATATATTGGCGAGCGGAGCGAGCCGTAAAATTTTTGGAATAGATGGTTACTTTTTGTTATAAGAATACAATCTCTCTCTCATTTTCCATGCTCCATTTTTGTTTGACCAATTGGGGAAGGTTTGGAAGATTAGGACATTACAACCCCACTATCCACCTGTCAAACCTGGTTAGATCGGCCCATGAAAATGAAGCATTTGGTAATTATTCAAGTGTTAATTTGATTTTGAATTTTGTATGTGTTTATGACATATGAATCCGTTCAAACACGATGACAAAGAAAGTTGAAGACAAAGTGAAGACGAAAAATTAGACAACTACATGTAATGACTTTAGTGCGGCGAGCGAAGCGAGCCGAAAATTTCCCCAAAAGTAAAGAGAATAAGCATAAAAAGAATACTCTGAATCAATAACTTTGGATGAAAAAAGGGGGGGGGGGGGCGAGCCCCCCTCTAAATCCGCCACTGCTTGGGATGTTTGCTTCGAAACCCTCCCCTCTCCATCTCGGGACTCGGGGCCCGCATTGATTTATACGCTGTACCTAGGATTCCTGCGTTCTCTCTCTTTCTCTTGATATTCCCTATCATTGTACTCCAAATAACAGAGGGAAATACTTGAAGGAGAAGACATTTTGGAACGAATTGTACGATGACGAAGTCAATCTCATAATAAAAATAAAAGAAGAAAGAAGATCAGCTGAGCTTAGACTGGTATGCTTGATCTGAAATTATGAAAACTGACCATCGTATTTTTAAAACTATTGTGAATACGATTGCCGAGTAATAGCTGCGAATTTTTATTGTTGCATAGACAACATACGTAGCTCGAATTTCCTTTTACAATTATGACACATACATGTAGTCAGTACACTACAGGTACAGTAGTTGTTCCACATGATATTTAATTTGTGTGCATTGAGATGTTACAATTCTTTTCACAATCTATAATCGTGTAACATTATGAAAGAATTGGTTGTTACCTTCATCGCTTATTCAGTTCTTGCATAAACAGAGAAAGTGCGAATAGAACCTACCTGAAGGCCAGGGTAAAAATTCCCTTGTTCCACTCGAGACATATTAGGGCAGTTACGATACACTTTACTTAGACATGATATAAATCACGATATTTGTTTTCGATGTTATCACACTTATGAATGGGATTATAAGCACTTTTCTACTGGTGTAAAAGAATAATCCTAATAAGAGGGCAATACTTTGAAGTGTCAAGTGAAGTGTATATCTTGAATTACTTTAAAGAAAGTTCTGTTTTAAAAATCTGTGCAGAAACTCTGCAAAAATGTCTTTAATGTATTTTTAAAATGAATTGATGAAAGCTCAATATGGAGACAGTATGCTAGGTACTGTGAATTGAACCCGTCAATCGTCAACAAGAACCGTGATTCATCATGAATCACTGCAGCCCTATGACATACACATGATGCATTTATAATATCACAGTACAGCTATTACAATGTTGTAGAACAATAGGATATACTACGGTGTACATATCGGTTTGTATATAGATCTACAAGTTTTGTGTCTTCCAATTATGATGTCATACCTTCATTCCAACTAAATCTTGTCTCTCGTCATAGTTCAAATATCATTTTCATGATATTTATTCTTTAAATCATTTTACTAAATAATCAATTATTGTGATTATTGAGAGTCAAATCTATTTTTGGTATCGAAAGCAATGATTGAGCCATAATCGATAATTAGCGATAATTCTAGTGGTATACCACTAATAAATACCAAACAATACTATACGAAATAATACTAAATGATACTTTGATATACTTTACTACATGATACTTTACTACATGATACTTTACTACACAATACTTTACTATACTACACAAAACTTTACTATACTACATGAAACTTTACTATACTACACAAAACTTTACTATACTACACAAAACTTTACTATACTACACTATACTACACAAAACTTTACTATACTACACGATACTTTACTATACTACACAAAACTTTACTATACTACACGAAACTTTACTATACTACACGAAACTTTACTATACTACACGAAACTTTACTATACTACATGAAACTTTACTATACTACACAAAACTTTACTATACTACACAAAACTTTACTATACTACACGAAACTTTACTATACTACATGATACTTTACTATACTACATAAAACTTTACTATACTACACAAAACTTTAATTTACTATACTACACGAAACTTTACTTAACTACACATGTAGTATAGTGTAGTAAAGTATACTATAGTATACTATAGTTTACTATAGTATACTATAGTATACTATAGTACTTTTTCGTTAGGGAAGACAAAGTCAATTTGAAATGAAAGCAAGACAAATGAACATGGAATAATCAAACATTGAATGAAGCAACATATCATGAAGCATGTAAGCTTGTGATCCTAATCCCCCTCCATAAAAAATGAGCATTTCTGACAAAGTCCGAAAAGATGTCATAAACACGTCAAAAATTTAACTTCGGGCTGAAACCAAAACAACAACACTTGTTAAGACATCCTTCTAGATCATCCAGATGCTTTCGATTTGTCGATATGTACTTCTGTTCTGAAGAAGAAGTTTGTCAAAGGAGGGTACCCCCGTGACCTACTTTTGCCCGTGGTGGCGCCACCTAATGACGGAACCGGACGAAAAAAAAAAACAAAACAAAACAAAAAAAGCTTGTAGCGGACCATGAGTACTTCATTTCTACCAAGCTTCATTAAAATCCCTTCCGTGGTTCTGGATAAGATGTCCTGTTTGTATGAAAATACCCCCTCCTTCTCTTTCTTTACATAAGAAAAAAAATCATGAAAAATTATGAAAATAAAAATTTCAACCAAAATCAATATGAAACCACTGATCGCCTTAAATATGGCAAACATACAGTTATCAAGGGCATAAAACCACATGTTTTTTGGGTTATTCAAACAAACAGTTCTCTCTAGATCATCCTGATGCTTTCGGTTTGTCGATATGTGCTTTGATGTGTCAAAGGAGGGTACCCCCTGACCTGCTTTTGCTTGTGGTAGCGCCACCTGTTGACGGAACCGGACGAAAAACAACACCACCTGTAGGAAGCCATGAGTACAAAATGTACTTCATTCCTACCAAGTTTCATCAAATCCCTTCAGTGGGTCTTGATAAGTCGAAAATGTGAAAAGTTTACGAGCTCAGGTGAGCTAAAACCACTTATTGACATACAGGTGCTGCTTTCCACATGAAGTGGCGGATTCAAGGGGATGACGTAGGGGGCGCACGCCCCCCCCCCCCCCTAAAATTGCAAATCATAGGTACAACGATCATTTTCCATATAAAGAAGAGTAAATATTAGTAAATATTTACTACCTGTCTGATAATATAATTGTCTTCATCAATTTCAATTCTTTAATCAATTTCAGTCACGAGAATGGGTTAGAAAAGGCTGAAATGCGTTAGCTTCCGGAAGGCTTCGCCTCCCTGGTCATCCTACCAGACCCCTCGACGTTTTACGCCCCCTCTAACTCAAAGCTAGATCCGTCACTGTTATGTGTCATAACGCCGCTATCATACATTTATGTATTTGCACCACAGGGCTGTCCTTCTATTTTTAAAAAATGCATGCAAAACACGAAAATTACGCCTTATTGACCTGAGTGTTATTCAATACACCAGAGAAGTGAGTGTAGAGGAATCAAAGGAAATTTCTAAATTTCTAGAGAGTAGAAGCCATGCGCGCATCCAGCTTTTTTTCAAAGGGGGGGGGGGGAGGGTATAAAAGGCCGGGGTCTGGGGGCCACCTTTAGGCCCCCAGTGGGTCCAGGACAAAGCCCTGGTGGGGGACCATGGGCGAAGCCCCCTGAAGCTCATGGATTTCCACATTTTAGTCGCCTGTAAACAATGCGAACTGAATACCTTAAACTGTGTGTATGCAAGCTTATGAAAGGTATGGTAATTAACACAACTGAAAAAAAGTAATTTTAATATCAACTCAATATAAGTATGTCTTAGTTGATGTATCCTTTCATACCAGAGTTTTATGTATTTGGCGAGCGAAAGCGAACCGGAAAAAATCCATATGAAACAATTTAATCTTATGTCGTATTTGGACGCCCCCCCCCCCCCCGAGATCTGTCAGAGGTAGGGACCATGGTCCGTTGACCCCACCTCTGGCAAATCTTATTGGGGGGGGGGGGGGTCCGGACCTCCAGTCCCCCCTCCCGCTGGATCTGCGCATGGTAGAAACAATAAAATTAGCATACTGGGGTTCTTGTCCTGCTGTGAGTACATGTACCAATGTTAAATGAATACATTCACACCCTTGAACTCTTTCGTAAAAAAAAAAATTGTAAAGACAGATGATGAATCAAGTGACGGACAGGTACACATAGTAGGTGGATTGTCATCTTCGTTCCATAAGCCCCGAAATTGCTTTGCAACTCCGACCCCAAAAGCAAGTCACCGTACACTACCTATTTCAACATGCCGTACAGTAAATTCTTTTTCCTCCAGCAATATGCCGTACACCTGGCGTGTATCTTTTGGGGGAAAATACACGTTGTTCTTAGTAAGATCTTTACAAATCCATGAAATCATGATACAGTGATCAAATCGTAAAACATAGATATATTGCAAGTCTAGAAAAAAGTGCAATATGCGAATTTAAATCCAACTAAAGTTTTGAAATTTTACGGTACAGTGGTGATCGTAGTAGTTTACACACTGTTTTTCGGAAACTTCGGGCACACCTCGGAAACTTCGTTAGGAAAAACTGGTAATTCGGAAACTTCGGGCAAAATTCCGCCCTAAATTTACCGATGTTACCTAAAATTCCTAACTTTCCGAATTTCACCGGAATAACCTAAATAATTGTATTTACCCGAAATCCAAAACGAGGCTGCGTGAATATTTATTATTATTGTTTATTTCTTTGAATAAATATATTATTTCGAATTCTTTTTTCATTTGAAGGCATCACATGTACAACTGATTCAATCTGATTGTCTAACGAGCATCATTTGCACCATAAAGTGACGATAAGATTCATTTTCGTTTTCTATCATTGCAAACCACGGATCTGTAATTTTTTGACGATAAGTCGAGGTTAATTTCCTAAAATATTAGAATATAAGATATATTCTAGGATAATTTTAACATAAAATAAAACAAGTGATCCCTCTCTTTTGCCTCAAGACGTGGTCTGGGTCATCCTCTCCCGCTCCCCCCCCCCCTCCCCAATCAAACACAGACATACATGTACATTTTTACACACTACTGAGAAATTACATATTGCATAATATGATTATAAAACAGCTTTATCTCTATCTTTTTTATTTAATCCCCTTTTTTATGTACAGCTCTGCATTATATCGGATTCGGAATGTTCTATGTCTACTTTCGATTTCAAAACATTACTACGATCGAATTTTTGTAGCAGTAAACTTGATGTTTTATATTTCTCCCTTGATGAAATGCACGAAACAGCCAGGAATTTGATGAATAATGATCATTGCCGTGTTACACATTGAAGAACAGACTGGTAAAATGTCTGTACTAACAGCAAGGTATCCAAGAATCTGCAAGATGTGCATGGTTGAATTGTTGCATGCATGTACATGTACTGATGAATGGTACCAGGGACATATATAGTACGTATCAAAAACAAGAACAAACATCGTCCAAACATAATGAAGGAGTCGCAAACTACTGTCAGAGCCACTGCATTCAATCCAATAATCAACGATTGACGTACGGATTGCACTGGCCCGGTATTCTGGAAATTCAACGGTAGGTTAGTACACGTAGTACATGTAAAATGATCTGATGATGTATAATATTTATTTTGTTTTGTGATCCGGGCTCGGACCGTTTTATTATGCTGCTTTTGACTGATAATCCTTACTCAGGTAGGGACTATCAGTCAACGACAGTGTAATATAACAGTTATTATGCTACCGTTGACCGATAGTCGTTACTCGAGTAAGTCGACGGCAGTATAACGATTGACTGATAGATCAATCCTTACTCGGGTTAGGACTATTAGTAAATAGCAGCATATTAGAACGGTTTGTGCCTGAATAACAAAATTAAGAGATTATGATTTAAATCACTGTCCACCTGTCTTATAATACAAAAAAATTTCAACAACTGGCCCGATGACAAGCTTGACATTGAAAATGTCCCCATCTAAAAAGAATTTGGCTTGATTGCAAAGCAATTCCAGTCTATATATTGACAATGTCTGCCTGTCTGTCTATCCGTCTGTCTGTCATCCGTCGTCAACATTTCGGTTAAAGTTTGTGGTTAAAGCAAAATCTAAGGAACTTTACCTTGACCTTGGACTTTGACGTAATTAAAAGATTTTGTAGTAGATTGAAATATTTCTTCCAGAGGGAAGGGATGATAACAAATAAAAACACAAACACTAAAATACACAAATTTTCGGCCCCTTTTACACTTGATAAAGGCCAAGGGGCCGAAAATTTGTTTATTTGAGTGTTTGTGTTTTTATTTTTGAAAAGATTTTGGTTGAAGTTTCTGGTTAAAGCAAAATCTAAGGAACTTTATGCAGAGGAAACTTTATGTTATACATGTAGGTTGCCTTTGACAAGACATACCTTTCAATTTATCTCGTAACATTTGACCTAGTGACCTTGATCTAGGACTTTGACCTAGTTAATGATTTTGCTTAAGTTTCTGATTGAACCAAAATCTCAGGAGCTATATACATAGTAGAAACATAATATTATACTTATTGGTTGCCGCTGACAAATCCTTTCAATTTATGCCAAAACATTTGACCTGACCTTGACCCAGTTAGTGACAAAAACTTACTTTGCAATTGGGCCATACTGTCTTTAGCAGTGTTTTATTTGTTTATAAAATATAATTGCATTATTGTAACCCTCTACCATATAACCGTATAATTTACGACTAAGTGAGAACTATACAATGATATCTATTTGGTAATGATAGGAAATTACCTTTATGATTTATTGTTAGATGATGTGATTTAGATGTTTGTTATCATTTTTTTCTATTTCATTCAAAATTTGTATTCGTTTTATTTCAGGATAATGAGAGTCAACACATACAACATGGTCAAATAGAAGTGAGTGATCATGGATTGGTGTGGCATAGCTTCCTTCCTTTATAATTTGTGTATCTTGGACACCAGAATCAAGAGAAGATGAAGAAAAACTAACAGATTTATATGGCATGTAATACATGTATGTTGAATGGCAAAAACATGTGGTTTCTGATTTACTCAGATTGAGAAATTTAATGTCGCCATATAAAAATCACTTTGTTAGGCTGTTTGTTCATCTGTCTCTGACTGTCTGTCTGTTTGTCAGTCTGTCACATATTTGTCTGTAACTTACTTGATATACATCAAACATTTTTTTTAACTTGCAGATAGTAAAGCATGATGAGACTCAGCAGGTCAAGGTCACTTTCAAGGCCAAAGATCATAACGAGGCATTTTTAGTGAAAAATTTTAAAATTTCATTTATTTTTCATCAATTTTTTTTGAAACATTGTATAATTCAAGAAATCGGCATGTGATATATTAGGGCAGGGACAATACTGCACCCAGCCGATCCGATACATATCATGATACCTGATATCTGATATAATATGTATCGCAATACTAAGTAAATTGATAAAACCTTCTCAAAATCCTATTTGATACTATTTATATTCATCATATATAAGTAGCTTCTTTCATTCAACAGGTTATATGTACTCAATACTAGCTTTCTGACCAGAATTTTCCCAATTCCTATAACATGTACTTCATAAACCAGGAAACCAAATGTTTACCTGCACACCAATCTTTTGCTGTACGTGGCATTTCTAACTTAATCCACTTCCCAGTAGCCATATTTCACTTTCTCCGAATGATACATTTTGTACTTTCATTTTCTCTGAAAGTTATTTTTGTTTTTGGCGTGGGGGGGGGGGGGAGGGGCAAAAATCAAGAAAATTCAATAAATATTTTTTTTTATAAATTTTAACTTTGGTGTGTTTGGATATATCGATATTTGGATCGCAAAAAAAAATATTGTGATGCATTAGTGAATCAGAGTATTGTACCAGCCCTATGATATATGTCACAGGATTTTAGATCATGTGTCACACAGTTGTGAACTAAAGTGAAACGGGAGGGGGATGTTCATTTAAGATACATGATCATATATACTCATCAAAAAAAGTAACGCATAGTATTTGTTCATTTCATCCTTAGTGCACATATAAAATAATCACATTTATCATTTTAATAGACAAAATCCAACCAAATGTACAAAATGGAATTTTCAGACCCTAAGCATTCAACGAGAACCTCTTTAGTGTTTTAAAATGTTAGTTAAAATGACACAAAAACAATATGCCCTCGATGTTCTTTTAGAGGCCAAATTGTGTATTTTTCGGAGATCCGTATGCGCTTGTTTGCCATATCATTTGAAAATGTTTTGATTCGATGGACAAACGGATACGCCATACTAAACAGCGACAATCTCATAACATTAGGCGGCGTTACTACGCATGATGAAGTTTTATTCTAGGACGTCATCCAGAGTTCGTCGCATTCCTTGAATTTGCGAATTAGTTTTACCGAGAGAAATTTGTTTCATAAGGAGAAAAATCTTCTAAATTTGACCTTATGATCCTTGAACTTTACTGAGTATTACTCACAAATGGGAGTCATTCGATCACGTCGCAATGTTCAAATGCATGGCATCGGACATTGTAAGCTTGCATTGCATTAAAGCGGAAGTGACCCGAAGAAGTTAAAGTCAAAATTTTTTTATGGGTATCAATGAACTTTGACTTGGGCAAAATTCAAATTCCTCATAAACATGTAAAGTGCATAAAAACATAAAAAGTCGAAAACTCAAAATTTCATGTTTTTACCTAAAAAGAGATTTTATGATAATCAAAAAATCGTAATTAAGCCCAAAACTGCTTGTCCCATCTCTATACCATCATTAATGCAAACAAATAAAGTAACATAATCAATAGCTTGTGCATATTGAATAATAATAATACATTGTAATATTGTTATATGCGTTTCTTCTTTTGAAGAGTATATATATGGCTACAGTATCTAGCTAATTGATATGCATCAGAATGAAGTATGTTTAGAGGCTATAGTCTAGCTCAAGGTCATTTTCAAGGTCAAGGCAATGTTTTAGTGTCAAACATGTGACAGGTGACATACCTGCTCTTGAACAGTGTTATTCTTGTACTCAAATGTAGACAGTAATGCTGTCTTTTGACAGTTACAGTTGTAAATTTCTTATTGTCAGATTGATTATCTTGTATTCTACATGTACTTCATCAGTTGCAAGAAAGGAAATAAATTGTAAAGCAACCGGGTTTTGGTATCTAATATTAATTTTTAGCTATACTTTCTTGACCTAGAAGATGTTGAATATTGACCCACATTATACTTTAGCTGAATAAGCTATAATAATTACAATTACAATGAAATTGAAAGGGTTAAAATCTTTGCAAAAATGTATATACACAAACATGTCAGCACAAAATGCAAAAAAAATTACCAAGCACTTACAGAAGTTGGATCAGCCTATAGATCATGTTTACACATGTAAATTTATATTGATGATGTGATTAGAATCAATAGATCACTTATTTGAATATCAGGT
This sequence comes from Pinctada fucata, assembly GCA_028142955.1. Taxonomy (NCBI): domain Eukaryota; kingdom Metazoa; phylum Mollusca; class Bivalvia; order Pterioida; family Pteriidae; genus Pinctada; species Pinctada fucata. The sequence goes on along the minus strand of AP027108.1, from coordinate 36,363,387 downwards.
TATACACGATCATGCTCATCAGTTCATTATGTTACACTTCCTTTTGATTTCTACTTTACTCACTGCAAAGCAAATACACCATGCATATATACGGAAAACTTAATTCAATTTCTGTTATTCAGTATCTATGTCAAGGTTAACTTCAAAATCAAAGTCACATATTGAGGGTCAATCTGCAACGAGCAACTTGCCCTTTCCTTGAACAAATCAGTTTCCAGTCCTCCTGGTTATCAATTTTATTGTGTTGTTTGCAGAATTGTTATGTATACGTAGCACTCGAGGGTATTTTGATGACCTGAATCTAGATCAGAGGTCAAGGTAACAATAGACTTTCTTGGCAAAACTTTGGGACAAAACTTTTTCCCCTCTACGTGGTTTTCAAAAACATTTAACATAATTATCTCTTAGGACCCAAGGGTGTATTATGCTCTTAAATAAAGGTAAGAGGTCAAGGTCATAATATACTTTTTTTATGAAACTGTGTATATAATTTATTCCTTTATGACAGATCTTGCATAGGAGTTGCAGACAATCACAGGTTTTCGGACAGAGTCCGGCAACATATTTGTATCTCGGGACTTGTAAAAAAAAATATAAATAGTGTTTGACGGTACGGTTATCGTGCCCGGTTAGCTCAATTGCTAAGAGCGTCTGCCTCCATAGCAGAAGGTCTCGGGTTTGATTCTCGGACTGGCCACATTTTTCATTCTGCCTATCACAATTAATTAGTGCAAAGGGTTGTCATAAGATTGAGAACACCTTGGAAAGGATTTGTTAGATCTAGAGTTGTACATGTAATGGTAGTTAGTCAAGAATTTTAACAGATTGGTCTAACAAATTATAAAATATTGAGAAGGACAAAGGGACCCCATATGATTTTTATGAGGGGAGGGGCAGGAAGACTGCACCCCTCCCCAAGAAAAAATGTCCAGATAGTTTGCACCTCCCCAAAAAAGAATTGTAGCCCGAAGGGTCTGCTGAATTATCTTTGGTCATGCATCCGCTAAAGAACAGAAAAGAATCTGGCCCTGATCGAGGGTCCCCAAAAAACAAAACAAAACCATCCACGCCTCTCCATTGTACAAAATGCTGTTGTTTTTAAAAGCCACGACATGGATGTATTATATACGCATTATATACATCCCCGGCTAAGGACAGCTGAAATTCTAGAAAATCAAAAACAACAAAAACAAAAAACCACACAAACACATTATTTAAAAAAACACACAGAACTTGCCCGAAATTGCAAACAAGTTCGATCATTAACTCGGTTTATAGTCGGTACAAAGTGTAAAATCGGCTTTTATGTAGGAATATAATATATTACTTATTGTCTTTTGAAATTACATTACAGATTTCTCAATTTGAAATTAAAAAATCTCTTAAGAATTTTTGAAAATGCCGAAGTGTTTTCACTGCGAAAAGTACAACTTCGTCGATCAGAGGAAATTCGAATTGTTTATATTCAACGATCTTTTCTTAGATAAGATCTTTTCTTTAGTTCAACGATCTTTTCTTATAATACTTTTCAAATATCGGATCTTTTCTTAATTTTTTTTATTGTACACAGGGGGCCGAAGCAAGGTTTTTGTTTTAATATTTCAATGACTGTCGTGTCCCTCTTTCCATTTAATCAGCTACGTAACGTACAGCGATTTTCCGCAGATTCCATTATATTTTTCATAAAGAATCTGTTGGAAAATCCGAAATCGTAGTACATAGCTGATTAAATGTAGCGAGGGAAGGGGTTGGGATTTTGATTGCAGAATGATTTCATGGAAATAAAAAAAATCTGGCTACGGCCCTGTTATTTCATCATGATGTATGTGCGACTCTAGACAATCAGGGGAGGGGAAGAGTTATAACAGAGTGAGCGTATTTATATAAGACAAAAAAAAACATCCCTAGTATTGCAAATTGCCAATAAAATAGTATATGACTATGTTTGGAAATTTTCAAGGGATACACCTCCCCCCTTTCTCAATTACACCCCAGCATACACATGAATTCCCGAACACATGTTGCATTCCTTTTGTTTACATAATGGAAATTTCGTTTTGTTGAAATCAATCTTAAAACTACCATTACCCCGAAAAACCCGAAATATTACGCTTTTTCCTAAAAAACCTAACTAAAATACCTAACTTTCACGCTTTACCCTAAATTTCCTACCGAATTTTAATAATTCGGAAACTTCGGTCAAAGCGGTAATTTTCGTAAAGTTAGGATTCGGAAACTTAGGTAGGATTTTTCCGAAATTCGGAAACTTAGGTTAAGCCTCGGAAACTTCGGTAAAAGTGTGTAATCTCCCGCGATCACCACTGTACAAGGTGATGCATTTTGCTTTTAAAAGTTAAAAAGTCTTCTACTTAGACACATCTTACTCATATAACTTCAAGGAGGACTTTCTGTAGTAATGCATTATACAGTTGCTTTTGAAAGGAACTGCCAGATTCAAATAAAAAACGATGTTAGAAAGGGACACTCACACCTCATTTGTTAAAATCTCTCGCCTATTTGGTACCAATGCGCCGACAAATAGTACCAATATCCGGTGTACGGCTATACACAGTGAAGCCGTTTAACATTATTCCTAATCATATGTTTCTTAATGTCTGTCTGCCAATCCCTCTATTATTTGTCTGCCCGTCAAATCGTTACTTTTCAGAGATTCTTACTGGTATTCGTAGGCATAGAGAAAGTTAAGCGTTTATCAACATCTTTAAAAGTACGAACAACCCTAAAGTAAACAAAACAAGAAGTCCAAGGAGACCACGTCGCTCACCTGAGTTGCAGACATATGAATTTTAGATTACAGATCACAATTAATTACTAAGCGACAGATTTTTGCATGAATTCATTTCTGAGCTTATTTTGATATAATCAAGCAAATATACAAGTTTCAAGCAAAAAATGGTGGTGCGATTCGAGTATTTAATCGTCTTATTTGTACGATTTACAAATGAATAATTATTGGGGTCTGATACCTATAAGCGCGCACAGTGATATCACGTGTGTAACTAAATAGAGTCCAGACTAGGGGAGAAGGAGAAAATATGATACATGTAGGATTTAGGATGAAAATATCATTTTCATGATACTGCTAGAAGCCAATTCGTGGGTTATCAGTGCTGTTCTGGCGAAACAGGGGGGGGGGGGGTTCGGGGCGAGCGAACATGTGCTTAAATTGGAAAGGAGGCCGAGGTAAAGACACAGTGTGAATTCTCATTTTTTTTCTTTACTGCGACATGCTTGCATTAGCATGCTGCTACTTTTACTATAAATATATTTGATCTCATCCAATAGCCAAGCATTGCCTGGCTCCACCCCCCCCCCCAAAGGAAACCGGAGAGGGGGTTGATGTTTTAACCGTTGATTTCTAATTTTTTGTCGATACATTAAGAGGGCCTAACGAAAATTCATATAAATTCGACAGCGGTACATATGCAGTTTTTAGCACCATAAATTATGAGAATCAGCATTTGAAAGAGTCACATTTCATTTTGTTTACATATCTGTTGAACTGCGGAAATAACAGAAATTTGAAATTAGCGAAATTGAAAATAATTCTTATCAAAAACTTGATTCTGGAGACATCAAAAGACTACATGTAAAATGCTACTATTTGAATAATAATGGAAGTATTGAGCTGAAACTTGATAGATAACATCAGAAGATACCAAGGAAGGGTTCTGATGCAAAAGTCTGACTTTCAATTAAATTTTTTGAGAGTTTTAGATTACAGATCACAATTAATTAAAGAAAGTTCGTTGACCACGCAAATAGTTCCTGAGTATATCAATCCCCCGTCTTCTTACATTTAATTTCTACGACTCTTTTTAGACTAGATGATTCGTTTTTTACGTCAATGAGTCGCAGATGGGTTGAAAAAAAATTCTAGCATGTTGAATGATACTGCATCATCCTAATCGCGAATTGACAGATGTGTTATGAGGCTCTAGAATTGATAGATTGTAGAACATTAAAGTCACAAATATCCCCTTTTGGGTTTAAAAAGATATTAAAAGTCTACTAAGCGGCAGATTTTTGCATGAATCCATATATGAGCTTATTTGTATACTATCTAACAGATATAAACGTTTCAAGCAAAAAATGGTGGTGCGATTCGAGTATTTAACCTTCATATTAGTACGATTTACAAAGGAATATATAGGAAAAAATAATTGGGGTCTGATACCTATAGTGTACGATTTGTTTGAGGCCTAGAGTACTCCCTGTAAGGTGTAAAGCGGTTGAAGAGGAAAAGTCGAAAGTGTGTTATCAAATCATAGTCCTTGGTGGCCGTTATTATTGACAAATCGGCAAGGAAAACACAAACTAGGTAGAAGACCTGTATACATGTTAAATTCCTGTAAGATTTCGTGAATTTTTGTGAAACTGTTGCAGAGGATAAATCGAAAATGCATCAACCAACGAGAGCCCACGGCGGCCATATCTGTTGACCGATCGACAGTAAAAACACAATTTTGGTAGAGAACATTAAATATTTACTTCCTGTAAGGATTCGTAAAATTCTGTGTAAAGGTTGCAGAAATGTCGAAAACGTTAAAAGTTTACGCCGGACGACGGCTTAAGTAAGCTAAACAACATGATGCATAATACCATAGTGTTAAACAAAAGAGGAAAACGACTCATTGGTTTTGTTATTCTACGTTTCCACTCTGTCTGCTATTCTGTCAGTTTTTCAAACTATCTACTATATCGTGTTTATGTGTACCTGTTAAAAAGACAGAAACTTAAATTAACGAACATAACAACTTGATATATGCATATACGTCTTACAAAAGTAGCTAGGCAAATTGCTTCCATTCCGTCCGTTTGTACGTTCGTTGATTAAAGACTTTTTTTTCATTTTAATCGTTAATGTAGCCTGATGGCATAAATGAAGTTACATATCTAGTTAGTGGTCATTGTTGACCTACTTTTACAATAGCAATTGCTCTTTGAAGAAAAAGAGGGGGGGGGGGGGGGCTCTCAAAATAATTCATAGATTCGAAAATTTGCACTGTCGAAGAGAACCATGTGTCACCTATGGAATAAGCTTGGAAAAATAATATCTAATTTTGCATTTTGACAATTAAAAGGGGGAGTGTTGGGAGAGGAAAGAACTATGTAATTATTCAACCCCCTGCCCTTTTCAACGCCCTGATCTTTGATACTGTGATTTGGTCTTATTGCAATTCATATATTTATTTATCACAAGGACGAAAGACACAGTCATGCAGAGGGAGCTCCAACCCAGTGTATGATGTGGTTGTGAACAAGTATTGAATTTGAAGACGTTTAATATTTGAACTACTTGGTGAGTGTCACTGCTGGTGGACCAAGAGTCCCCGAGGGCACGTGTAGCCAACTTCGGTTGATCGTCTTTCTCTGTAACGCATTTGAAATTTTCTGTTACAAAATTTCTTGAAATTTCTAAAACGTGGGTCCTGTAGCACAATATCCCACCCACTCTGCTACGTCTTTTGGTACATTTTCGGACATAAAAATTTTCATATTTTTTGGCCATTTTACATTGTTTAGACTGAGGATCACTGACGAGGGGTTAGTACCCGAAAAGTGCATGTCTTGTCTATGCTGTAAATTTATCAGGTCTTAAATGATGCTATTGAATTTGAAATCGTTTAACATAATAAGGAATTTTTAAAGAATACCCTAGCTGTATACTCACATGTTATTTGGCTTTGGCACCAGTATAATATATATATGCTATATCTACTATATAATTTTGTATCATATTATTTAATGAGAAATAAATGAACGTGTTCTTCATTTGCTCTTCAAAAAGCACGACGCTCTAGATCATTGAAAACATTCTAGATCTGCTAATGGTTTGTACTTGACTTGACCAGAACATACATGTATATGACCATTCTCGCCGGCCCTTAAGGTTTTGATTTTTGGAGGGGGCGGGATGTTTCATAATGTTTTAATTTGTTCTTTCAGTTTATTATATTTTTTCATGACCTACAATCACCAGAAATTACAAAGATAATACAATTATAAAAAAGTGATTCGCAAATTCTTTCCCGCTATAAAATCATTCCTCTTGAGAACACACTTCCCTGCAGCGGTAATGCGTGAAAGTGATGCTTACCACGACCTCTGCGTGAACTGGATGTCCCGTCAACTGGATGTTCCGTATTCTACCCATGTAATCCTAGGGTGTTGGAATATTATACACATCCGAAACATTTCTAGAATTGATATATTATATATTTGAAGGACAACAACACAGATGTATCATAGCAGTCCTTGTACAATAACATATAACTTAAAACCAAGCACAAACATTGAGGCCCGAGGATCGAACAAGATTTTTGCTGAAAAAACAATTATAGGTGATAAATTTCGTTGTCTAAAAATGGGGTAAATGTTGCGCATTGCGCGTTTTAGGAAGAGATACATGTATAAATAGATGGTTATGCTTTGGAATACAAACAATGTTTACAGAACTATTACATTCCAAATAGGATTGAGTTATCTTCTATCCCAATGTTAAATGCAAGTTTTAAGTTTTAGAATTTCAATATCAGTATCTAAATTTATAATATGACCAAGATTTACATAAAAAAAATAGAGAGGAGTGTTAAAGATGAAGAACCCCAGTCTAACGTTCATCTTGTATGGTGATAAACTTCATAAAAATGCTTTTATCCTTAGTTTTAGATGAATATTTTTCAAAAAAGATAACACATAGTATTAATGTAAAGTCTCAAGTACTGCAAATAATGATTTTCTGAACCATCAGGAGTGAGAGAGGTGTCATCCGAATATTTGGAGATTTAGTTGTTTTTTGTCATTCATAACTATACCTTTAAATCTCTGAATTATTCTTTATCATAAAGAACGTATTGTTGCACAAAGCAAGAAAATATAACGGGATACAGGGTTCTCTTGTCTGCATCTACACTCAGTTGTTATTTGTTCTGAAAGAAATCCAATTTAAAGAACCGATGCTTTAATTACAGTACTAAAAATTTTAATTTACTGGATTATATTTCAACACCCCCCCCCCAAAAAAAAAGAATTACGTACTGCGTAAACAACGGACCAAACAATCTAATCGAATGCCTTTTCAAAGTCTACTAGAACTATCTACCCAGGGATCCGTTTATTTCCAGTATAGGACATAAGATCATAGCTTTTATTTGAATATCGTATTTTGACAATCTATCGACTTGGTAAACATCCCATTTTGTCAAATAAGAATTCAATCATTCAAGGAAACGTTTATCCTTTGACTGACACATCCTGCTATGAGTTTGTAAAAGACATTGATAAGCGTAATTGTGTCAGCTTGCTTTTTACGAGGTCGTCTTATATACATATTGCTTTCTTGTACAGCACATTACTGCATAGTAAATATATCAATCCAAGGTACATGTAAATTCTCTTATAGACAGGTGATCTGGCACGGCAGGTCGGGGTCTAACAGCAAGCTCCATGACTCAATATTCCCGAAATGACACGCTAAGAGGGTTGCTAAGTGTATGATGGTCAACAACTACATTGATACATCAGTATAGAAGGCAGGAATACCGTTTTTTTCCGGATGCATTGAACACACCAGTATTCACAACTAGATAATCAGAGAGGCAAAGAATAAGAGGAAGAATCTTACAGTTGTCTGGTTGGACCTTGCAAATGCATACGGATCAGTTCCGCATAGCTTGATAGAGGAGGCACTGGAGATGTACCACATTCCAACTCATATGCAGATTATCATAAGAGGCTACTTCAGTGGAATCAAGCTCCGATTCACATCGAAAATGCAACAACATATTGGCAACATCTGGAGAAAGGCATCATTACAGGTTGTACAATATCACCTATCCTGTTTGTGATGGCTGTGGGACTTGTAACGAAGTCAGCAGAAAACATGTCGAGGGGACCACAGATGGAGTCTGGAGTATATCAACCGCCAATCCGAGCTTTTATGGATGACCTGACAGTAACAACACCAACAAATGTACAGGCTAGATGGGTTTTTACAGCCTTTTAAGAGACCGTAGAATGGGCAAGAATGAAGCTTAAACCAGCAAAGTCAAGGTCGTTGTTGTTGAAGAGAGGAAGAATTTCACAGCAAGATTCGAATTCAAGGAGATGAAAATCCAACTATAGTAGGAAACCCTATAAAATGTCTAGGAAGTTGGTTTGATGGTATTTTTGGATGACATGCAGAATTTAATCAACACACAGAGGCCAGTACACAACTGGTTGACGAGGAAAGATAAGAGTGGATTGCCAGGACGATACAAGGCATGGATTTACTAACATGGTATTCTTCACAAACTGATGTGACTGCTGCTTATCTACGAGATACCAGTTACATCTGTCTAGCGTATTGAGAGGAAGGTCAATCGTAACATCAGAAGGTGGTTAGGGGTACAATCTAGTATTGCTCCCATTGGCTTGTACAGTAACTCATCACAATTACAACTTCCACTTACATCTGTTGTAGAAGAGTTCAAGGTCAGCAAATGTAGGCTCGTGATGACACACCAGAAGGTCAGAGAAGCAGGGATAGCAAAAAGAACAGGTAGAAAGTGGTCAGCATCAAAATCAGAAGAAATGACAGAGAACATGGACAAGGATGAGGATCAACACATTTCTAACAGTGATGTAAAGCAAAAACAACAGAGAAGCGTCAGGAGGAGGTTAGACGGGACGAAGAAGAATGAAGACGATCAAAAACAGCAGAGTAGGGAAAACAGGAAGCTTAATTGAAATGACACCTAGCAGAGAAGTGGGTCACATGGACGACGGACCTGGAGAATTGACCGAAGAAGAATATCCTTCCAACTCCGTTCAATATACGATACCCTGCCATCTCCAATTAACTTGCACACTTGGGGGATGGTCGATGAGCCATTGTGTAAGCTGTGCCAGAAGAGGGGAGCAATGACCCACATATTATCAAGTTGCCAGGTTGCCCTACAATAAGGTAGATACAAAGGGCGACATGATTGTGTCCTGAGGGAGTTAGCAGACATTATGGAGGTGGAAAGGAGGAAGAAGGGACATACAACATCCAGTTCTTAAGAGAGGGAGATAAAGTCAGCAGGAGAACAACACAGCATCAGTCATTGCTAGACCAAGCGAATACCTGAGAAATGATAGTAGATATAGGAAGTAAACTAAGTGAAGTATACTGACCCGATGGCTGACTGCAAACATCAAAATTGGTTTGCATGGCTTTTCCAGTTGCGATTGTGTGTAGAGGTTTTCTCGCTACATCTATATGGGAACTTGGGCTGAATATCGCGGGTTAATATGTATTTTTCGATATATTGCGATATTTGGAAAACTATTGCGATGTATTGCAACATCTATATAACATCGAGAGTCCTTATGGTTATTTTTTTCTACCTCAATTTTCCTTTCAACATTTTATTTTAAAATCTGGAAATGTCGTTATCATGATATAATTAAGGATCGACACGTACAGACAAATTTGACAGTCCTTCTACAACATAGGAAGTCAATCATGCGTACATGCATGAATATCGAGTTGAAAAAAATAATATTCATCCAGTTATTTTAAGATATCAATGTGATAATTCTGATGAGACATCGGCGGACAATCGCGAACAGACAGTATAAAAAGTCACTAGGAAACTTTAAATGACACTTCGATGTTGTATGTTTTAACAATCATAACTCAATATATACTATAAACTCAATATAAAAATCAAGCTAACATAATAAAGTCTGTCTTGCAAAGGAGCTACATGGACAACGATTTTTAGGGAATTCCGCCCAGTTGGGAAAAATTTTTTTCTCATTAAAAGGAACGCTCGAAATCTTGAATCATTATACATAAATCTATCAATATTTCTTCTTTCTTCTTAAAGTGCATTTTTCCATTTTCAACAATTTGGAGTATAGTGATGAAACAAACATGCAGTTCTAAGTATGGAAAATAAATACTTGTTTTTGAAGGAGAACAATAATTCTACCGTTCATTAATTTTCTAAATGTATAACTTAATATAAGTCAGATAAAACTATTTTCTCATGTTCATCTCGTTTTATGGATTTTTGTTTTCTATCACGTAAAACCACAGACTCTAAATGGGGCACCCCGTGTTGCTTCGATTTCGAATAAATGCCAAGTAGATAATGTAAATGATAAACATATGAGTGGATGTTATAGATTTTAAGTTTTTCTATCTATAAATATATATGTTATACCTTAGAATAGTATTAGTAACCCTGGTGAAGATTTTGCTATCTTGGCGGATTTCCCGCCATTCCGTGCGAGGTCCTTAGTATACAATGGGCAGTGTGTTGACGAACGTTTCTAAAATTCGAAGAAACATTATTTTACCTATTTCTTGAAATCTATTTTGCTGTGTAGCATAGAACGGTCACTTCGTCATATTTTAATGTGGATAGTCAGTAAATTGCAGAACGGATCGCTATCGTCCTTAATTTTCAAAGAAACAACATAAAAAAATATGAAGATAAAGTAATATCGTCAAAAACCGGTTTTTGAAAACACATTCTCTAGGTACGTATTGCGAAGCTTTGTATCGCGATATACCGGTACCGCGATAAAACCGCTCAGCCCTAATAGAAACTGCTAAGTGCATTGGGGATGGTTGTAAGAGACAAGAATAAAGCGATCAAGATGCAATGGGATGCAGCAGAAAGGGTATCATGCTTTGTTCTGGCATCGCCGAGATGACAAGAACTTGAAGCCAGGAATTGATGATTAGTGGATTGGCCACCACTGCTGACCCGCAAACTTGAGGACGTCGTGAGAGTTGGAGATCACCTTAAGACATCAGCAGATGGCAACCATAGTGTGGCGAGAGGACTGCAGCCAAAGTGGATGCCATTGAAGATTCCAGATTCGATCAGCTGTAAGTAAATAATGATATCTGCTCATATGAACGGCAGCAATTTGGATTAACCTTATATGCAAACCCACGACAGCTAACGGGGTTTTACAGAAATGACATATCCTTACTAGAAAGACGAACGGACCGGGTGTTGACTTTGCAGCACCCGCAGCACATGCGCTGGAAAGAGGGGATGTGGGGCAGCATAATTATCATGATTATATACCACTATTTTATCGTAAACAAATGGTGTAATTTGAGAACCCATCATTATCATTTTTTTTGTTTCATATCGTTTCTTAGTTAAAAAGGCCCTGGAATTTTAAGATATTATTAAAAAGTAATTTCCCTCCTTATATCACATGGAAAGGTCAAGATTTCAGATGTGCAAATTTTAAGTATATTTTCCCAATCTTTTATTACATGAAACAAATTGAAATATTGGACCAAGTGCTACGAACTCCATCCAACAACCGAATGGAAGCAAATACATGAGACATACATGATATTAAAAAAAATTACTCTATATTTTTATAAATTAGTGCAAAAGGCACCAACTTCTTAAACTTTGTGAACGAGTTGTCTTTTCTCTTTGTCGATATCTATAGCGGTCGTTGAAAGGCCTAAACCCTGTCAACATTTAAAGGGACCTGTAAGATATTTTAGGTCGATACATGTTGTCCCATTTAAATTGGAAATCCATGGTATAAATAGAATTTATCAAATGTAAATATCGGAAACTTCGATTTATCTTAATAAAAAGAAATTAATGTTAAGAGATATTTGAGTGAGAAAAAACAGGACGAATGTGTCGATCTAATCATTCTCAAGGTATTGTACAATTTCACTTCCATAATACTCTAAGAATTTTAACTTTCGATTTTGGTCCTGAGTATTGAAGTTTCGCGATTCAATTGATACAAATTTGCATATGGTTTAAATCGTCTTCTAAGGAATATTTGTCTTTCATTCAGCGTGAGACTATCTATTAAATAATAAATTTCGCACAATTCCTTTAGAATATGAATGATATTAACAGAAACAAAACAAAGCATACATTTAAGAACTTAGGCGACTTGTTCCTACACGTTTTTATTAAGATGTCGGGGTTTTTTGGAGGGTGTTTGTTTTTATATCTTCGCGTTTGTTTCTTTTTTGATTTGTAGCTTTTCTTTTGTATGTTTGTTTGTTTTTTTCTGTTTTTGATTTGTGTTTGTTTCTTTGATTGTTTGAGATTTTTTGCCTCTGGAATTATAATGATCTTTTTGCTGTCAACGAAAGAAAATAACGTTAGGCTTAGAGTCGGTTTATCATACATGAAGGTAGAAGTAAGCAATGCGCTCTTTGTTTCCCGGGTATTTCAGCTTTATGAATATAAACCTCTTATTCAAAGAAAGGACAAGGGGCGCTTTGGGCTTAAAATGGCCGATGTCGGAAAATTAATAACATTTATTGTGGACATAGAGGGCGTCTTCCTCTGTTTTTTGGTATATAAATTATAGGAATCGGACAATGTTTAGATGCCGAATAAAGCATTCAAAGTAATCGTACTCTGACACCGTACTCGCTATTAGACGTTGCCACAACGCGCTTTCATGTATATAGATTTTCGGCAATGTTTGATAAACCAATACGTTTTTTGGGGGGTCTTTGTATTCTACAGTTTTTGTATTACTAGAATCTTTAATCTTTAATGTGTCCATTTATTCATATATACATGTACGTTTGTTTTCACTTACTACATACATAATTTCATATTGATATAACATGTATAATGAATAAACGAATAAAGAAGGTGAAGTGATGGACGCACACTCTTGAGCAGAGAACAGGTTATAAAAAAATATTGACATTTAGTTCCGACTATAAACGCTGTTCGAATCAAGTGTTCTGAAACGATTCTAGGGTCGAATAGCAATTCTCCAGATTGCTTTTGTTTATAATCTGAAAAGTGTTTAAATAATTTTCGTATGGGAGGAGGGATACTTCGCCCCGTGAACCAACTTCGAGATGGCTTCCAGACGCCTAGACGTTTGTTTAATGAACAACCCTTTCACAGAAAATTCTGTATCCGCCCCTGGATGAGGTTGAAGTATCCATTCCTCATGAAATAACAATAATAATCCTAAGATATATTATGCGATCAGGGGCATATATTTGAAACAAATGAATACGTAATACATGTATAAAAAGTCGTATTTTGAACTCATGATAAGTGTAAGATTACGTGTACTTGAAGAAAAAAGACATTTGGATGTCACAAATATTTGAAGCTCACTTGAGTTAAAGATTCAAATAAATGAGTTTTACGTAGCCAGCCGTCTGTCTGTCCGTCCGTATATATTCTCCATTACTCCGGGAAACCTTGTAGGAACTTAGTACTAAAGGTCCATTACAAAGTTTGCCTTTTCAAATGAGGGCAGTGAACAAAGGAAAAGATTAAACGAAATATTTGGATTTTTTTTTCTTTTTACCACAATACAAAAAGCACATACTCACGGTCATCTACATAGTTTACGTAACGATCTATTAAAATGCGAACAGTGACGGATAAAGCCTTGCGCCCGCAGTGCCAAAAGACATGCTTCGAAAGCAAACTACTGTTTCCATACAACAAAATCTGTGAAAGTACACTCCGGAAACCACCGATTTGAATAAATTTTTCCAACATCTTTTCAATCTACTGCATTGACACATATCGTACGGTGTTCCGTATCGTACCTGGCTTCTTCGAGTAAACACATTGTGACACGAAGAAATATGATGCGAAGAAGCGAAGTTGAGAAGAAGGAAGGCGGAGAAGGATCGAAGACAAGATGAAGCGAAGTTACGATGCGAAGAAGCGAAGTTATGATGCGAAGAAGCGAAGTTATGATGCGAGGATCGTAACTTCGCTTCTTCGGATCATAACTTCGCTTATCGCATCGTGACTTTGCTTCTTCGCGTATCCATTTCAAGCGCGAAGAAGCGATGTCCTTAACGGAACACCATAATATCGGAATGTTAACGTTTCTCGTGTTGTTCTGCAAAAATGCATTGCTTGATTAGCAATCCTGGTATACGAAGTCTAGAATCAAGAGAAAGTATAGACCGTCTGCCCCATAACAATATTTTTTTTTCAAAAATGCATTTTGATAATCTTAAAAATAGCAAGTACAAAAATAATACCTTTCTTTCTCAACTGATGCAGGGAACGTGGCACCCGTGATCTCGTGTTGTACAAGGAATGTCTCATCTACGAATTTTCTTTACATTAAGAAATTAACCAAATGCGCGGATCGAGAGTGAGGGTTAGGGGTTAGGACCCCTTCCCGCCTGGAATTTACCAAAATTGCTGAAGTTTTACATTATATTTTTCTTCAAAATAATGGGTTGAAATAAAAGTATATGTAAGTTAGTTCATGAAAGATTTAAAAATAAGGTGATTAAAAGGTCGGTTGGGTTGCAGGGGATGCTATTTCATCAACAGAACTGAATTTTCTACAATTTTTTTTTTCTCTTTGGTCCCGATTGTCAAATTCCCGGGATTATAATTTTCAAGCGCGGATCCATAGGGGGGTCTTGGGGGGGACCCCTGGAATTTTCGAAACATACACTGTAGCTATTGTTTTTATTAATATACATATTTCATAAAATTAAGTCCCAATTCCCCTTTTGTTGACATAATATTTGAAAAATATATCATGAATTTCTTTAGCAATCTCTCATTTTGATAATATTTTGCCGTCAGCATTTGATAAATTTTCTCTGGCTCGCATCCGCTTGCCAGCTTGTATAAAAAAGAAACCGAAAAGGACACGAATAGTGAATTTTATTCCAATTCTCGTAGAAAAAAAATTGCTGGCTCGTTATCGCTCGCCATTTGTTTTAATCACATAATAGAATTGACAATCAATAATCAAGTACTATGGTGTGGAAATTTAAGATTTTAAGCTTTCTGCTCGTCGTTGCTCTCCAGTTACCTGTTGTAATAATAATTAGAAATAGAACTGACGATCATCAATCAATAACTTTATTTTCTTGTGTTTGCATTTTTGTTTTTATTTTTGTTTTTCCTTTTTCTTTTTGCTCTTCAAAAAATTAAGACTTTAGGACTCCCCCCTCCAAACAAATCCCTGGATCCACCAATGTTTTTACCCCTGATTGCCTAACATTCTTTTGAGCTTTTAATGAACAAAAAATGTTGATCGATAATATTCAGCTTGTCGAGGTCATCAAGTTCTATATAGTTGGACCAAAAGAAAGAAAACTAGAGGGCGCTATTTTAAAATAAAAATAAAATTATAGCAAGTAAAAAGTAAACATATGCAATTTCAATATAAAAAAAAGAAAAAAAACCGACATAACTTTGAAAGAATAAATATAAATTGAAATGAAAGAAGTAGGTTGATTCTATGAATTGCAAACAGTACTTGTTATAGTTTATTCTATGCGGACTCGATAAAATTGTCAGTCTGATTGTCAGTCTGTCAAAGCTGTATTTTACACATATGACTTATCAGATTTAAATTCAATATTATTGTGTGATTTTCATTTCAAGGAGATTTATGAGAACACTTGAAGCATGGGCAATATATGCAGCTGCTGCAAGAATGGTAAATTGGCTTTCATTTTATCTAAAAACTCTATTAAAGTAAAAGAAAAACAAATATTTGTAATATGTGTAATTCTTTTTTTTCAATTTCATTTTCAATTGTAAAGTTTGAAGCATGGGCAATTGGATGGGGGTGGGGTCATGGGGTACCTATCTCCCCCTCCCACCCCTTACGTCCCCTTATTCCATCCCATCCCCTCCCTCCGCCTCCTTTTCACCCTTACCAAGAATACTAAATTCTACTTAACACAAAAAGTACATATAATGTCGAAGGGTTCCAACTCTATACCTTCTTGAAGAAAATTCCAAACCATACGAATATTAAATTCTCATCAGTGATGCTTCTTGTGGAGCCACCAAAAATAATTTCAGTAGCGCCATCTTTACTTTTTGAATTTAGATTTGTACATTTACATAACAGAGAGAGAGCGGCTCCACATTTCCTGTAGGGTAGATTCAGTTGCATATCCAAATAAAATCTATGTTGAAAATAGCATTGGAGGGATGGTTCTAAGATGTTAAACTCCTTTAATTTCGATTATAATATTTATCGGTGAAATGGGTAGTTTCCAAAATGACAAAACATATATCTATGACAGAAGGGAGGGGATCTCCAACAATACCATGTTGAAGCACCAACAGCAAAGCACCAAAACACTGATGCAAAAACACAAAAGACGAAAATAGTATTAGACGAAAAGGAGACATACGACATGTTAACATCAAGCACAAAGACTACACATAAACCGACGAGACCAATGGGCAACCGGTGTCGACTTTGGACGGCCATTTGCCATGCAAGTAGCGAATGGTGTGGTTATCCTGGATTACGTGCGCACAACCCTCTCACTTCTCCAATTACCAAGAACGCTCGAAGAACGTACAATTGTGGTGTAAAACAACCTCCTCACTGTAAGATGACATCATACAAACAAGACTGCAAAACGTAGAGGCCCAGCAACACAGATGAAAATGTAAATGGATATAAAAAGAGGGAGTGCATAATATAGTCCGTGCTCTGCCGGCAGTAGCGAGCTCATCTATGTAATCACCCGAGGAGTCCGACTGACATTCAGAGAGGACAGGTGGTCGGGGCACTGTCTTCTCTAAAGGGGTTTCGACAGGGCCCGTCATGGAGTCCCGTCGTCACAGTCAGTCAGAGTGCAAGTTTCAAGGATGCGCTGGTACAAGACTGTAGATTGGTCAAGTACCAAGCCTAGTGTCCGTCTGTTGACATTAGGATCATATCCACTGTATAAAAGGCGTTTGATGATTCTGACGCATTTTCGATGGTTATGTTGCCTACCTTTGATCCTTCTAATTTTGTTAATCATATCACCATAAAATACAGGTTGTGTAATACCACAAGTAATGTACTCTGTTGTGTGTATAGGTCCGAATTTTGAAAGAAGTTGACTGTAATTTCACATTGATTAAAGGCCAAAACAATGCTTCTTTCAAGCGACAGAGCTGGAAAGAAGTAATTAATACACTTACATATATAGCTTTAGCAACGGAAACAATAATTTCTTTAAAATTGCAATTGATTTTTTTTATCTTATTACATTTTGATATTTTATCGCTGAATTTCAGAAAATTTATGTAAGAGTAAAACTGTCCTTTTGTCATTTTAAAATTTATGTTATGTCTTTGTAGACGATTCCCCAAATCAATTTTCGTCTGTCAATCTAGAAACTAGAATCGATGGAAAAGAAAATGGTGCTTCAAATAATGAACAGTGGAACAAAATAGATTATAATGTTGCTGATGGTCATTCACCAGACAAGACAAAACCTAAGGAAACCGAGAAACCAAAACCTGTTATGATAGTAAACCCTCAAGACAATCCCCCGCCAGCACCAGAACCAAAGAAAGCGAAAACATGATAAGAAAGGAAAACACAATATACATGTGCACGTCAACACAACGTTAGAATATTTTACATTTGAAATAAACTTGCTATGCAAATGGAATGCCATGTTGGCCGAGAGTTTGTGAAATGATAATTCTTTTATCACTTGCGCTTATCTACATGTAATTATTGATTTCAGATGTTTGGGTATTATTCTTTTTAAGGATCCCGAATATTCCGTCGGAATCTTTTCTGTTATTGCATTGTCTTCTCTTATTAATATTCTCACCCCTTTTAGTTTCAGACTCTTTACAAAAGAGTACCGTATCATGGGATAAAGTGAACACTGCCATGTGACAGAACATGCAAAGATCTTGTGGAAAATCCGTTCGATTGTTAAAAAGTACAAATGTTCCCACTTTAGAGGTCATCAAGGTCAATTTTTGAAACTCTTATAATTTTTCAATTAACTGCAATATTTTAGCAAAGTTTATTTGATCCAAGGTCAAATTCCCATTTTCAATGTTATAGCACTATTTTGCCTATAAAAAGATTACTGTTTGACCTTGATAGTTTAAACATTACACAAATATTGCCTCCAACAAGGCTTTTTATGCCCCTGGAGTCAATGATTCGGGGGCATATAGTTTTTGGCCTGTCCGTCTGTTTGTCTGTTTGTCTGTCTGTTTGTCCGAAAAACTTTAACATTGGACATAACTTTTGAATGGGAAGTGATAAGGCTTTCATATTTCACATGTGTATTCCTTGTGACAAGACCTTTCCATTGGTACCAAAATTGTTGACCTCGTGACCTTGACCTTTGACCTACTTTTCAAAAACTTTAACATTCAGCATAACTTTTGAATGGTAAGACAAGACAAGACCTTTCCATTGATACCAAAATTTTTGACCTCATGACTTTGACCTTTGACCTTTTAACCCAGTGACCTCACATACATGTACTTAACAGAAAATAGTGTTCATACTAACAAAGATGCCGCCGGGAGCATTCGTGTTTCACAAACACATGCGTTATTCATCTTGACCTTGACCAAAGTTCATTTGTTCAATTTCAAGGTCGCAACATACTTTTGTTGATAAGATAGTGAACTTTGATCAGATTAAAATTAATTGTGATGACAATAATCCAAAATTCGCGGATTACCTTAGCATTATCTAAACTTCGGAGCTTGAAGTCAAAGAAACTACAGAGACAAATAATTCAGCATCCTATTTGGACATCATGTTGTCCTACGACACTGATGGTCACATGAACACCTCACTCTAATACAAACGTAACGACTTCAATTTCATCATTACAAATTTTCCTTTTCTGAGTAGCAACATTCCTTCATCTCCTGCTTATGGCGTGTTCATATCTCAGTTGATACGCTATGCCAGAGCAAGTACCAAATAACCTATATTTCTTCTGAGAGCTAGGCGTCTTTCAGATAAGCTTTTCAGTCAGGGATATGTATGTGAGCGATTAACATCGTCTCCGAGGAAGTTATACGGTCGATATGGGGAACTCGTCGTACACAATAATGTCCCACTCTCCAGAATGGTGGACGAATTCGGTCATTGACCATTTGAACCATCCAACCAAAGATTGTATCCTATGTCTTTCGGAATGGAAGTAACCGGATGTGACAGTTCTACCGAATTGAAGCGGCGGGTGTTGCATGCAGTCATGAGATGCTTACTCTTCCTGGGCACCTGATCTCACTCCCATATCAGAATTTCGCTTCTTTTCATATGGTGGATGTTTTTGTTTGTTTGCTTCGGTTCCTGTTTTATCCTGATTTTGTATGCCTTCGGTTTCTGATTTTCTGAATTATCGATTTTGTGCTGTATACAGGGATATGGTCATTATCTATATTTGTTACCCAATACTAATCTTTTGTTCATGACCTTTGTTCAAAGTCAAATATACATTATCAAGGCCATAACAATCATTTACTTGAAGAATTCACATTTAATCTAACAATATTTATTTTTTACACAGGTGATCCTTCTCATTTTAACTTAACATGGTCTAAGAAAGATAACTCTTTTATTCTTTTGTTTCTTTTTTTCTGTGTAGTATGACTTGTCTGCTGTCATTTTCTATTCATTGAAATGTTCTCATTGCAAAACCATTAAGCAATTTATGTTTTGAGATATTTGTTGTAAAGTATTTAAAACTGATAGATCATGAAGTTTAAAGTTTTTGTAGACATGAGAGGTATTTATTACCTTGTTCTTCTGTTTTGTTGATAAATAAAGAAGAGTCTCAAGTTATACATAAAGCTCTTTCGAATCCTTTGCTGAAGAGATTAAGGTACTAAAACAACTACTTTATTCCTTTTTCTATCATCATTTGAATCTAAACATTTCAGTTCAAAGGGAGATCTTATAAAGGAGGAATCCGTCTGTTGCCTGCAACAGTAGCCATCTTGTTTATTCTTTCATTGTATGCAATACACATCTTTTCTATCTGTAGTATAATGTCTGTGTTTACATCTTGTAACGTCGCACTGTGCGTACTTTTCCCATTTTTATTTCCAACCAGGTGTATTGTCCCAATTTGTATAGAGAGCACCTTTAGTGAGATAAAAATTAAATACATTGGCAGGATTTTTTTCTTTTGAATTTTATTGTAAATTCTGTGATGAAAGGATATATTTAGGGGATAAATGTACTGTGTTTTGTGGTTCCAACAAGTATATGTTGGATATACTGTTGGAAACGCAGTTATACCGTCGGAGCTTGTCCCCGATGGTATAATGTATGTTTCCAACAGTATATCCAACATATACCTGTCGGAACCACAGAACACAGTACGTTTATCCCTATTCTAATTCATGTGACATATTTTAACTTTTTAAACCCCTCAGAGGGTCTCATGTATCGCTTTAGAGGTGACGTTGATACGGAGGACTAACAACGACCAACAGAAATTTTTGCGCTGCAAAATATGAAATGCAGCTGCTTCGTATTTATCACAATGGCGAAAAATCAATGTGTTATTAGGAATAAACTTACTTGCTCTGTTGTTTACATGCGGAGAATGCCATTAAGAAGCCCATACCTTGTAGTTTTACGTCACCGTATGACATCACAGGAGCGAAGCACAAAGGGAAGCATGACGTCATACGCAATAAGTGCGCTAAAGCTTGTAACGTGCAAATTTACGTAGGAATACATTTTAAAGTATGTCAAGTGAGTCGGTTTGCGGCATGTATATCGTCATTATACATGCTTGTAGAAATCCTGTGAACCAATCAGAATGCGTGAAACAAACAGAATGAATTAGAATTTGTTTTTTATCAATATCGGAACACTCAAATATTCGGGAACAGGGATATCTTATGTTTCCTTTCATGATAGCATTTGGTACAAATGTATGAATATACCATTGATTTGAGTTATGGGCCGTTGGCTACCGAAAACTGGAGCTCGGATTGAATGAACGCGCGTTTGTGATTGGCTGATATTCACATAAAAGAAAGTACACAAGATAGACTTTCACATCGTATACTAATTTTAGATTAATTATTACATGAACAGAAATTGATATGGGTTTTCTAATGATTGGTACGTATCAAATTTTGTATTTTCACTTTTTCACTTTTTTATTAATTCTAAATTTAGAGAATAAAAAAGGAACGGTAACCACCATTTTTATTAAATCAAAAGGTAGATAATTTATTGTTCTGTCTTATGATAAATGACTCATTTTTTAAATTGCCTATTTTCAAAGAAATATGGAAGTCCAACTGGGATAACCCTTCTAATGGAAGTCTATGGAAAATTTTCGGGATTTGAATTACCTTCTTCATATCATTTGCTACTGGCATGGCAAATGAAGCGTTAAGTCGGCACCGATTGCCCATTGCAATTGGTTTCCTTGGTTTATGTGTAGTATTGAGTGCAAAATGTTTCTTTGAACCCTCGAACGTCTCTAGCTGTGTATCTGCTCTGTCATTTTGCATGATATGTTATGACGTAGTGCTGCAACTGAGTGATGTCGGAAATCCCCCCTTTCCTCTGTTTTCTTTTACGTTGGTAATTCTCAGCACAGTTATATGACTACATTTTATGTTATAGCATAATTCAGTTGATGAAACAACATCAATTCTCAGATTTCAATACTTTTATTCGTACATCTCCCAAACTTAATATTTTTTATATATTTTAAAAAATAAAACTTAAAAATTTGTTAAAGTGATTTAAACATATTAAAATGACAAATACTTTCTTAAATAAAAGAACAAAATAAACCTATGTTCGTTCAATTATATCCGCACACAATTTGTTAAATACTATTTCTTCAAAGATCTCATTTTTTATACAGCAATTTTATCCAGAAAATCGAAATTCACGGACAATCTTCTCCCCATTCATCTCCAATGTTGGCAACCCAGATGGACCATACGATCTTGCAGTGACCTTGATATCTCCAATTTCACCCGTCATGATTCTTTTACCTTTATTGTTTCCCTATATTAAGTAGAAATGGTTTAACACAACAGTATGAAACATTTATGATATGAAAATATAATCATATCGACAGACATTTTCTTTTAACTACAAGCAACACAATGTTATTATTTTCTGTAATCTTGACGCCTTTTTATATTAGGGAGAATATAAACACCTTATACAAGGCTGTAACCAATAAGTGTTGAAGGTACTTTGACGGTGATGTTCCAAGATTACCGTCATACGGCATTTACATATCACAGCTCATCCGGTACGCTAGAGCATGTACTGATATTTTGGATTTTCACAGTAGAAATTTACAAATTACCAAAAAAACTTTTAGGTCAAGGTTTCCGCTTTCATAAACTAGTTAAGACTTTCTGGAAATTTTACAAAAATTACAGTCAACTTCTTTTAAAATTCGGATCTATACATGCAACAGAGTACATTACTATGGGTATTACACAACCTGTCTTTTATGGTGATATGATAAACAAAATAAAAAGGATCAAAGGTAGGCAGCATAACCATCGAAAATGCGTCAGAATCATCAAACGCCTTTTATACCGTGGATATGATCCTGAAGTCACCAGACGGACACTAGGCTTGGTATTTGACCAATCTACAGTCTTGTACAAGCGCATCCTTGAGACTTGCACTCTGACTGACTGTGACGACGGGACTCCATGACGGGCCCTGTCCAAACCTCTTTAGAGAAGACAGGGCCCCGACCACCTGTCCTCTCTGAATGTCAGTCGGACTCCTCGGGTGATTACATACATGAGCTCGCTACAGCCGGCAGAGCACGGACTGTATTACGCATGCCCTCTTTTTATATCCATTTACATATTCATCTGTGTCTCTTTGGCCTCTGCGTTTCGCGGTCTTGTTTGTGTGATGTCATCTTACAGTGAGGAGGTTGTTTTACACCACAATTGTACGTTCTTCGAGACCTCTGGGTAATTGGAGAAGTGAGAGGGTTGTGCGCACGTAATCCACGATAACCACACCATTTGCTACTTTCGTGACAGATGGCCGTCCAAAGTCGGCACCGGTTACCCATTGGTCTCGTCGGTTTATGTGTAGTCTTTTGTGTTTGATGTTTAAATGTCGTGTGTCTCTTTTCCGTCTCGTGCTGTACTCGTCTTTTGTGTTTTTGCATCGGGTGTTTTGGTGTTTTACTGTTGATGCTGCAACGAGGTCTTGTTGGAGATCTCCTCCCTTCTTTTTATCTGCCCCTCTTTAACTCATTCACTGCATTGCACTTGATCTTTAAATATTCAACAAGTATGAGAGAGATTAACAAATGATATATTTCCGTCAAAAACTATTTACTTACGGATTCGATAACGCGTGTCTCAACATTATCTGATCTTAAGCTGTTGAATGTGTCATACACGTCCTTAGTTGTGTCCACGGTATCATACGTGGTGTATACCTTGGCAGCGCCTGCACCTAATTTACCCATTGTAGCTACCTTGCTTACTACCGCAGATTTGACTAGCGCTTTTCCGAAAAAGATGACAAAAGCCGTAAATATAAATCGCTTCTGCCTCCTGCTTTGTTTCTCTGCTAATGTCCTCTTGAAAACATGGAGATCTGAAATTGAAACAAAATTATTGTAACACCTATATACTTTCAATTTTTTTCTTGACAGAATGGTTTATCAGGTTATATTCTTATATTAATTTTAAACATCTTAAGTCACATAGCATTATTTAAAAACAGATACATTTGTTGCACGGAACAGACATGTACGTTTCGGGTTCTTTACCCTCGTCAGTGATCCTCAATCTAAACAATGTAGCATGGCCAAAGAGATATTATGTCCAAAAACGTGATTAAAGACGTAGTGGGATGGATGGGATATGATGCTACCTGACCCATGTTTTAGGAATTTCTAGAAAATTTGATAACAGTTATTTTGAATGTGTTGAAGAAACAATCAACGGAAGTTGTTGGAACTTGGTTACATGTGCATTCGGGGACTAGTGTCAATCACCTAGTGGTACTAGTGTAAACGCCTTCAATTTCAATAGCACTATTTAAGTACATATAAATTTGCAGCATGGACCAGACGTGCACGTTTCAGGTACCTAACCCTCGTCAGTGATCCTCAATTTATACCAATCATTTGCCCGTAATAATTTCATAGTTGATAAATTTGTATTTAATCTAGATTCAGAAAGAGTTGGTTTTTTTTTCAAGAAAAGGTAGAGAAATAAATGAATCTTTTTTTTCAAATTTGATGCTCGGAGGCGGGGGGGGGGGGCGTTCTATAAAATGTAAATAATTTTTTTACCGAGTTGTCCTGCTAATTCTTCATCTAGTGCTCCACAAAATGTTTGTAGTTCCGTGTTAGATAGCTTGGTTACATCTACCCCATGTATACCAATGCTTTCGCTTTTTATATCCTCACTGTGGAAAAAGAACATTCGATAGATTAAGATGAAAATAGATCAAAATTTCAATTTTGTCAAACATGTCATTTCATTCGATTGTACATTTTTCGTATCGAACTGAAGCTATTTTTTCTCCTCAATAGTAGATGAATTCGCAAGATACATATCAGATCGAACCTTCAAACAATATCTCAATCATCTCTGCTTTAAGAAAAATCATAAATCATGTAATTGTCTACCTTGATGTGCATGTTATGGCTAGAGCTGCCAACCCAATAAGGATAATGGTGGAAAAATTCATTCTGAATTCACTTTCCTGCAAGAGGAACACATATTTTAGAAAGATACTATACAAATTTCAGGCACATCCACTACGTCTATGGTTTTTTTTTTTGTTTGTTTGTTTGTTTGTGTGTGTGTTGTTTCTTTTTTCTCTTATTTATATTTCTTCCTTTTTAGGTAGATTATTTTAGGTAAGACACATTGATCTACAGACATTTTAGTTTAAGTTTTAGTTTGAACATGTTTCAGAGCTTGTTAACTTATTTTTTTATATCTGAAATTTGAAATGATGCTATTGAATTTAAAGACGTTTAACATTTGAACTACTTGGTGAGTGTCACTGCTGGTGGACCAAGAGTCCCCGAGGGCACATGTAGCCAAGTTCGATCAACTTCGGTTGATGGTCTGTCTCTTCAACGTATTTGAAATTTTCTATTACAAAAATTCTTGAAATTTAAAACATGGGTCCTGTAGCATAATATCCCATCCATTCTGCTTCGTCTTTTGGTACATCTTTGGACATAATAATTTTCATACTTTTTAGCCATATTACATTGTTTAGAGTAAGGATCACTGACGAGAGTTAAGTACCCGAAACGTGCATGTCTGGTCCATGCTGTAAATTTATCAGGTTTGAAATTATGCTATTGAATTTAAAGACGTTTAACAATTGAGATGAGATCCATAATCTTATAAGTTATTTAGTCAATTATAATGTATAAATTCTCATTTTCTTGAAGAATCTATCTTCAATTTAATAAATATTCTGCGATGCAAAGGACATTACACCTTTTATTATTTTCTTTTTTCGAGTTCACGTATCAGTGAATGGAATTCGAGCAGCAAACCAAATAAATATTGATATGCGCCGTTCATTGCTATGATTATACAATTGTTTTGCTATGTTGATACTTATTGATCATCCAATTTATGTTTTATACGATGTTTTCGAGAGGGAGTTCATTAGATAGATAGATAGATAGATAGATAGATAGATAGATAGATAGATAGATAGATAGATAGATAGATAGATAGATAGATAGATAGATAGATAGATAGATAGATAGATAGATAGATAGATAGATAGATAGATAGATAGATAGATTGATAGATAGATAGATAGATAGATAGATAGATAGATAGATAGATAGATAGATAGATAGATAGATAGATAGATAGATAGATAGATAGATAGATAGATAGATAGATAGATAGATAGATAGATAGATAGATAGATAGATAGATAAATAAATAAATAAATAAACAACATAAGCTCTATCTTAATATCTTTAATTGTAACAATTTTTGAATAAGACGTGTGCATTTGTATATCAAGTATTGCCTAATAACGACTGCTCGAGAAGGGGGAAATCCATATGACTAAGAAATGATAGGGGGGGGGGGGTCTAAGAGACACCTACATTAAGAAACAAAATGAAATAAACGGATACTTTTACTAACGTTATTGTAACGTATGAATTAAATTCCATGTTTTAACTATTATCATGAATAATTTTGATGAATGTATCATAGTATGAGGTAGAAAATTGCATTATTTGATCATAAGATAGTATGTTAGCTATATATTATAAACTTATCCAAGTCGATTTAATTACTTACGCATATTTCATTACAGTTTTATTAAATGATATAGAAGCGCATTAATGTAGTAATAATTGTACATAAGACTCTTTAAATAAGAAAAATTACAACGAATTCAACCAATCGTCATTCTATCGGTTTTAATAAAAGAAATATCAAAATTTAAGAATAAATGAAGAAACTGATGCAAACTTTAAGAAAACCATGAAAGACGAAATGCGAGAATAGTTTTCCTTAGACATCTCGCGGATGTAAAAAAATCGATTCTAATAAGAATTAATAAATATTTTGAAAATCACATCATTTTACCAATTGTTTTGTTTTTAACATGGCCATAATATTGAAAAAAAAAGAAAATTTATAATTTGAACATCTTACCTTTATATACTTAAAAATTGTATTGTCTTCAATAATTTAATGTTTCGTTATGAACAATTTGGACTTAAAACTCGTTTATATAGCATAACGCTGTCTTGAAAATTACGCAGTTTATGTATTTTTAACCTTTTTTTCTAAGAAAGAATAAGTGTCTTGCGCATTTCCCTACATTCTGGAAAAAATATGACCCAGAACATTCCTGTTACTCGTTTCCTGACTTGTTGTAATAAAACGCTCAAATGTCAATTTTCAAAAAACAAAAAAGAAACAACAAAATTAACATGACGCACATGAGTTTACACGTACACATTTCTCGGTATTACATGTAAGAGGGTACATGTTTCCGGTGAAAAGATAGCGGATATACATACTTCAAAGCTTAACTGTATTGTAAAATTGCTTCTACGCCTTTATCTTGGATGCGCCTTCTAAACTCCAATCACATGTGTGTCTTGTATATGAATAACACAGTCATATCTTGATGAAATATGAATTCTGTTACCAGTTTATTTGTATTTTTTAAAAAGTTTCATCTTAAATTAAGTACCTCCTCAAAACCTACTTATTATCATAAATGTTCATCAAAACAATCCTTTAAATTTTGCTCTATATCATATCAAGCTTTTTGTTTTCATGTGAGCAGTCATAGTGATCAAATTATAATTCACCATGATAGTAGAAAAATTACAATATATCCTTACTACTTTTACATGTAATAATTCTAATTAACTCCTTAAATTGCTTGATTTTTTTCTTTCGCGCGTTATTTAACAAAATGTTATTTGATTTGATGATGATTATATTGGTTCAGTAGAGAAGTATTGGTAAACTTTATATTTAGAAGAAGTAAGAAAATTACAATAAATGACGCACACACAAACATTTAAATGATTTCCGAGCTACATCAGTAAACGGTTTGTCTATCGGATGCACAGGCTCAGAACTACACAGAATTTAGTTATGTCTATGTTGAAAGATCCCATACATTGGATTTCATACCAATTCGTGTTTACGGAATACCTCCATTGTTATGTTTGCTTTAGTAATTTTTGATAAGATATATGAGAGAGAGAGATGCGACATGTCAGTTACATAATCTCGTACGGATCAATTCTGCAAAAAAAACCTTTTGTCTTACCGTTCACCTGGAAATACTGAAAAGGATTAGATTTTATTAATATAAGATGCATCTTTTATACACTTCGTAGGAACAAGCAATATTCATTCATTGAATGTTTTAACTTAATGTACTTTTAAAATACTTTTTTTAGAATTAACAAAGGAAATGTAAGAATGTTAATTATAATATACTAAACGTCTTAAAATTCAATAGTATCATCTAAGAACAGATTTATTTTCAGCATGGTCCAGACATGCACGTTTCGGGTACCTTACCCTCAACAGTGATCCTCAATCTAAACAGTGTAATAAGACCAAAGAGTGTGAATGATAATCTGTTTTAAAATGTACCGAAAGGCGTAGGAGGATGGGTAGGATAGCATGCTGCAGGACCCACGTTTTAGAATTTTTTAGAAATTTTGGTAACAGAAATTTTCGAATACGTTAAAGAAATTATCGAACTTTGCAACATGACTTTAAGAAAATCCTAAGAACAGTCTCGACAGCAGTCTCAATTAAGCACAAAATTGAGCGTCGACGGATCCCTGACAAGCTAGATGAGCACCAGGTGCCAGGGAGGTGTAAGCATTCCCTGTTTTATAGAGTAGGACATGTGCCAGGGAGGAGTAAGCATCACCTGTTTGGAAAGTCGCATCCGCCGTCGATGTTCACGCACGGAGATAAAAACAATATCTAAACTACATGCTCTGTCTTATGTTATGTCCCTTAGAAGGTGCTTTGGCGATTATGTCAGGGAAAATTTTCAAAACACTGTCAAACCCCTCGTGAGCTCCACACGGCAACGTGCATAAGTGTGACACATATGAGTTAAAGAAAATTCTGACGACAATATCAACAACAATCACAATAGAGCACAAAATCGAGCATCGATGGCCCCCTAGCAAGGTAGAGGAGGGACAAGGTGTCCGGGAGGAGTAAGAATCCCCTGTTTGGCTAGCCGCACCCGACGTATGAAAATACGTGTGACCTTGTTGACTCTTGCTCCACCAGCAGTGACATTCTCCAAGTTGTACAATGTTGAATATCTACAAATTCAATAGCACAATTTAAGAACAGAAAAATTATCAGCATGGACCAGACCTGCACATTTCGGGTACCTAACCTTTGAAGTGATCCTCAATCTAAACAGTTTAATATGGCCAAAGTATGTGGAAGTGACTCTGTCCAAAAACGTAGCAGGGTGTTACAGAGTAACAGATATATTCACTTATTTCAAAGATAAATGGAGAATTGAAAGTTTTCATTTGTATGATAGAGATTGACTCCTCAAGGTATGTGGTATAAGAAATACAATATTTGTAAAACGTCTTTAAATTCAATAAGTCATTTAAGAGAAGATGATTTTTCAGCATGGACCATACATGAACGTTCCGGGCACTTAAACCTCGTCAGGTATATTATACAACACTATTTCAGAAATTAAAGGATGTCAACACCTTACTACCATCCCTTCAATTCTTATTGAAATAAATATCATTTGGATATGCTACTGAATCGACAATACAGGAAATATGGAGCCGCGTACTCTCTGTAAAGCAAATTCACAATTAATACCATAGAACGCTACTGAAATGATTTTGACGGCTGATGAAAACACTTTGGCTGGAAGCATCACTAATGATGATTTATTATCTGAAACACGTATCTGCTGCACACTAAATTGGATATACATTTTCCTCAAGAAAGTATAGAGTTGAAACCCTTCCGTATTAAAGTACATTTCAATATAAAACAGCATTTGTAAATAGATAACATTCTTACCATTAATTGCGTGACATATACATCACTATGCATTTCTTTACGAAATGAAACGTTCCAGTTCTCATTTTATCCCTCTTTTATAACAAAATGTCTACTTAATTCAGAGTATATTTTGTTGCAATCAAATCAACCCATAACCCCCCTCTCCCTAATATAGAATAATTCTGGTCAACATCAAATGAAAATAAGGAGGGCGTCAGTCCCCGTCCAAAATAATTTTCATATAAAAAGTAAAATTTACATTTTCTTCTTTCGATCTACATATACTGATTTTAAAAATTAATGCTAAAAATAAGGCGATTTTCCTTTATTTTCCGTCATGCACAGTAGATGACATCAACATGTGACGTCATAACTAATACATATGACGTTCGGACAATGAAAAATAATTACTTTATTTGAGATAAATATACAAGAGATTCTGAATTCGTTTCATATAATTTATTTTTCGCAAAAAATGAGGCCGATATTTGGAGTACAATATATACCCAATATGCAAAAAATAATTGAAAATCCATGACAGACCGTGTCGCCAAAATTTTGATGGTAAGAGAAATTGGTCTTAAAAGTATTTGAGCGCCATTTCATAATTTGTCCTCCATGAATTTTTTCCGTTATAAACTTTAAGTACATTTTTGTATTTGATAATGTTTATTCTAAATATACATACGCATTTGCCTTAATGATCCGGCTTAAGTATGTGTAGGCCTAATACCTTATCCATTACAGATTTTTTTCCTAAACTCAGATAGTGTTTTCTTGCAACTAAAGTATAATAAATTGGAGAAAAAAACTTATTGATCTGTGGTACTTTCGCCCTTGCGTTTGCTGTCTTGTTTGTGTGGTAATCTAACAGTGAGGATGGCGTTTACACTACCATTTTGGTAACAGAGAATTACATGGGTTGTGCGCACGTAATCCGGGTCCTATAGCATCATATCCCACCCATCCTGCTTCGTCTTTCGATACATTTTTGTGCATAATGACTTTCACACTCTTTGGTTATATTACATTGCTTAGATTGAGGATCACTGACGAACGTTAAGTACCCGAAACGTCCATGACTTGTCCATGCTGCAGATTCAGACGTTATCAAATATTGCTTTTCAACATGAAGATGTTTAACATCTTTTTCGTCTCTTGTTGTGCTCGTCTTTGTGCTTTTGCTTCGAGTTGGTTGGTACTACAATAGAGTCTCATTGTAGATCCCTCTTTTTACATATTTGACATAATGAAAACAGTGGAGCTTACACGCACAAGAATAATGGAAACTATGGAAACCATAACAATAACACCAGCGGCAAGTACCGTTAACAATAACACACAACAGATCTCTTATACACCACAGGCCACACAGGAAGAAGACGAAACCAAATCTTATACCTTAGAACATTGATTTCCATAGATTCAAACGTTTAATCAAAATTCAATTCCCAAATAAGTTTATATTGTGTAGTAATCAGGATCATAAACATTGGACCCTTAATCTCATAGTGATAAACGGACGTCTTCCTGGATATAGTGGGTTTTTGTAATAACAAATAACCACACTCAAAGGCCTATCGAGAAAAATAACAAATGATTCAGGGACATACAGTCAACAAAAACTTCTAAGCATAAAATCAATGCGCCTCTACCTTAAAGCTGGACTATTACAATTTAAACTAAGAAGTTCTGTTAAATTTTTTTAGGGAACGGAGATTGTTAAAACAAACTTTAACAATCCCCATTCCCTACGAGAAATGAACTATAGCACTGTGACGTAGTTTGCATACTAATGAAGGTACGACCCAAAATCCAGGCACATCGCTCTACTGCGGGTATAAAAGCGACTCCTGGTCAAAAACCCGTGTCATTTGTCTCGCCAACGCATATACGTTCAAGACATTTGAACTCCCATACTATCTTCTTGTACCTGAAATAATGACGGTAATTACATATAAGTGTCTAGTTTTAAAAACAGTAGCAATATATAAGAGAGAGAGAGAGAGAGAGAGAGAGAGAGAGAGAGAGAGAGCATGATCTACGTGTAAAATTCAGATACATGCATGTATTTCATAAAATCGATGATTGCTGAAAAATCATGAAAAAAAAAATATCTATACATCGCCTTATCTGAACATTGAAATGTAGGAGAGGACCAAGTCATATATTTATCCTACAAACCAATCTAAATCCACGAATAAGTAGAAAAGCATTGTATGCATCGATAAAGTTCTGCTTTCAAACGAGAAAAAAAATCTAATCCGGTTCATCCACTATTTTTGAATTTATCATCATTTTATGTCCCCAAGTTTATATTGTACAAGAGAGTCAGTACTTACATAATTATACACAGTAGGAAAAATTCCGTCAACAACATTGGACACACGTTTCACATGTTTTACTTCCGGCGAAGAGTGTTCGAATCCACTTCATTTGACTAATGTTTATTTCCTCGTGTTATATTTTCAATTCTTCGTCGAATTCACTCGAAGAGTGAAATAAAAATGAAGTAAATTTATAAGCATTCGTTTCCCAGACATTGCTGACCCTGACTTCTGAAAAGATAGACTCCCAACCCCTTCTCCATTTTTTTTATTAAATAAATAATACATACATAAATATACTGTTTATTCGCTTAAAACTTTAAGTCCTATAAAGTGTATTTTGATAACAATCATTTAGCATTTTCTACTTTTACATTCTACGTGTAGAATATTGATATATTGTAATGTACTGTAAATTATGAAAACGAATATAATTTAATTTTTTTTTTATTTCAACCTGATATGTTTTATTCGGTCGAAGAATTTCAAATGGGGGTGAAAACATTTTGTAATATTTCAATATTGACAATAATCATGTTTATTCAATTAGATATATTACTAAATACAAAGTCATATATTCGTAATCTGGAGTTTTAAGATGAAATAAAGGAGAACAAATACACCAACCAACCTACCCCTTTGAAAATCCTATATGATGACCATTCAGCATCTCTGATTTTTGAAATAATTATATTGAAACTTGCGGAAAAAATCTTCGTTATCTGTTGTCGTATGTATTTATAAAAAGAAAAAAAAGCCGTAAACATGAAAAAACGATATTTTTTTCTATCAAGAGTTGTGGTTATTTAAATCATCTTTTATAGACTTGTTGTCCCTGTTCTAGGAAGAGCAAATGCTTCAAGTGGATGTACAAACTGCATTCTCCCCCCCCCCCCCTCTGCCATTTTAAAAGAAAAACAGAGGTAATTTTGTCTTACAGTTATCTTTGTTGTTTGATTAAAAAAAAATGGCGTGCATATAATATTAATTTTACACTTCGAGGAATCTTCTGATTCTATATTCATTCATTCTTTCATTCATTCTTTCATTAATTCATCCATTCATTCGTTGCCTTTGGTTGCAGGCGACACAAGAAAGGGACACTTTCCTATATAAATATAAAGAAACTAACATACTTTAAACCCATCCTAAATAGAGAGTCCTCATATTTCTGAGAGTGTAAAAACTTTTTTTTTGCTTACTTTTAAACAAATCAAAAACAAATATACTGCAAAAGATAAGCGTGGAACTCAACAGATTTTCTTTAGAAAAAAAAACATGGCGGTCATCTTGAGGATTGTAAGGGGGTGTTGAATCCCACTGATAAATTTTCATATGTTATCGCTCTTTTCATGTGGAATACTCTATGTTTCATCAATAGGAGAATGAAGTCGAAGAACCAAAAAGACAGCGTCTCAGTGAAGTGACAGACCCAACCTCAAATGAAAAAAGGAAGGTACACGTACTTCAAATTTATTGTCTATCACTCTAAATACTACTTCCAAATATGGTTCTACTTTTTTCGTTAGTTGACATTACTCACTTCCGGTTGCATCACTCAGATGGTCAGACTCAACTAAAAGGTCTGTTCTGATTGGAGGAAAACCCGAAGGGAGACCTGTTACTTTATATGTGACAGAAGATGTGATTTGCTATCAATCATGTTTTCTTTTGGTTTATTGTTTTGAATATGACATATATAAGTGAAAAAATAAGTGCAATTAAAATGTCGATGCCCGGATGTTTTCCCTAGCTCCAGATCCGCTTTCGAAAATCATCCGCAGAGTACATTGTAATGTAAAATGCTATATTTTTATTTAGTATCGTGTAAAGCTTGAATCAATGAACAAATGCATGGCTAGCAATGTTAGTGCATTTTGATAACATTACAGACTATGGAAAATGATTTAGTTAAAGAATGAGATCTATGTTTTTGATATCTGTTGCATTCTTGTCGTTTATGAATAGAGTTTCTTCTCTCATTTTGTAGTTTGCGACCAACCCCTCCTCCCCCCCCCCCATTTTTTAGTCTCAGTAGAGCTAAAAAAAAAGGGGGGGGGGAGAAACAGCGCCAATAACTCTGCAGTCCTAATGGACTTTTTTAAATTACACGTAATATGCAGAAATTCATGTGGCGAGACCTTTTTCTCATTAGCAATCCCAGAAATGAAAATTTGAAAGTCATACTAGTATATTATCAAAATTGAATTCATGTAAAGCGTATGCTCTATAGTAAAAAAAATCAGTGGGTGAACAGACGGACGAACACGTTTTCCAGTTTATCTATGCACCAACGGACAAAAAGACAGAGGAGACCAAAGAGAGAGAGACTGATAAACACACATAGGATAAAATATGTAGATGTTCATTAGTCATCTCGAATTTTCTAAAGAAATAGAAGAATTTACAAATAAATGAAAGAAAAAAAAGTAATATGTACGATTATCTTTTAGGAAAAGTGTACTGTTTATATTTCACGTTTTTAGTATTGAATAAGTTAGTTTTATATATGAATGTGAGAGAAGGTGCGAGTGTGTGTGCGTTTTAAATACACAGTTTCTGTATTGTTTTAATAGGTTTTTCGTAATATCTTTTTATAATAACACTGGTACAATAAATCTATAGTATAGAGATTATCTGTCCTTCCTTCGTGTTATAAAAGGGATACTCTTAATTTTTTTTAACAATAAAATTAATTCATACACTGAATAGATAGGAAATTTGTAATTATCTGCAGATTACATGAATATATTATTGACTTATCGAACACTCTGTCCATATACCGGAAATGAAAATAAAAACACAAACATTACATGTGGAAACGTGTGTATTTGCTCATGAGTTGATTTAGGAAAGCGTTATATCACAATAAAGAGTAAGTAAAACATTTTAAGGTTTGAATATTAAGTATAAAAAGCTTTCTCTTATCCAAAACTATTAATACCATTTTGATAAAAATATCGGCATTGTTTTTTTCTGTTCATAGCAAGAGAGACTCGGAGTCGGAGTGGGTAGGGTATATATTGAACAGTTGGGCATTTTTTTTCTACTTGCTAGAAACTAAACAGAGAATGATAGTACATCTTTATAATTACTTTTATGCTGTATATGAAATTAAATCATTATTGAAAAATTATTATCCAATGCTTCATGACTAGTGGGCCGTGTGTAAAGGGGGGGGGGGGGGGAGGAATTGAAGAAAAAGGCAAATGATATGGTATTGGACATAAAAATGCTCACAAACATAGAAAAATATACATACATTGATCGTGATTTGAAATATTATAAAATCATGTGCGTCGTGTTTATCGAGAGGGAAAGGGTTTTGATGTACGTTGTCGTGGATGACCAATGCATACCAATGCGGCATGTAAAGTAAAATGAAATAAGATTGCAGAAAAAGCTCTAAACATGTGAAAATCAGCATATCTTAGCAAAAATATGAGCAAAATGATTATATACATTCATTACTTCGTCCATTTTCTCTCTTTCAGGTGGTCTGCTCGCATGAAATGATAATCATAAGATGTCACGGTTCCTAGTCAGGAGTCGCTTTATATACCCGCGGTAGAGCGATGTGCCTGGATTTTGGGTCGTACCTTCATTAGTATGCAAACTACGTCACAGAGCTATAGTTCATTTCTCGTAGGGAATGGGGATTGTTAAAGTTTGTTTTAACAATCTCCGTTCCCTAAACAAAATTTAACAGAACTTCTTAGTTTAAATTGTAATAGTCCAGCTTTAAGATGGCTCCACAGAGTATCCGAATATAAAGTCTTTACGGAGGCTCTCTTACCGAGGATATTGACGTCATTTTGATTATGACGTCATGATAACGCACCAAATATATATTGTGAACTCGAGGATGAATAGTTGCCACAGCGCTCGATATTTTCGGTGTTCAAACTCTTCTATCTCGCTTATTTCAGAACGGATTTCAGCATTTTTGGTATCGATAAAACCAGGGAATTATCGTCTACAATCTGATAGCAATAAATAGATTTATCGTTTGATCTATACGTACTAAAATATCCATGAATGAGACCGCTGGCTATCGCTGTGAAAGTTTCCTTTTTATAATATCATCATCTGAAATTCAGCAATTTGTGCTTTGATATAAAATAGAATAGGAAAATGTTAGTTTAACTATCTAACAGGCTATTTCTTGGAGATTTTAGCGATATAATGCAGCAGATATTTAAAGTATTGTATCTCTGATTATCTAAATGATCAGAATAATTTTTCTGCAATTTTGTCAACTCTCCTACTTTGCAGCGAAATTTTATCGAACTAAGTTTCTTTATTTGAAAATTTAAAGCAAACGAATTTTAGTATCCATTATGCAAATAACCACACGCATAATCGAGAACGAGCGAGGTGAATGACGTCTAAAAATAAGTTTTCGTTTACTTTTTCTCCTCTCTAAGATTCATACTGCCGTATGTCTCTGATTTTGTTAAATTTTACACACTATTTTAAAACATTTTAAGCTATAGAAAGAAATTTCTCTGACAGGAGGGAAAAACATATATTCCAGGGAGGGGGAATGGGGCCGAATGTCGCCGAATTTGTTTGAAAAAAAACACCGTAAAAAGAATAAGGGTGTCCTTTCTTGAATTTGAGAAAAGAAAAGAAAACAAAACCAAGCCTCTTAATTGTTTATGTGATATAGAACTCTCTCTCTCTCTCTCTCTCCTCTCTCTCTCTCTCTCTCTCTCTCTCTCTCTCTCTCTCTCTCTCTCTCTCTCTCTCTCTCTCTCTCTCTCAACTTCATGTGGATACCCTCTCAAGAAATATTTTTGACGCTCACGAGCATTGCATTTTGTGACCCATTTCCCTTTTTTTTCAAAATACCATTTACACGAATGCGTAAAAATCAGATTGTCCTCGAAGTTTGTTTTCATTTTTTTCTATGTTAATGGTATTTTTAGATATTGTAATATGAGTTATATGTTTATAATATAAATATCCTTCAATGCCCTCAATCCTCCTAGTATCGCATGTGATCCAATTACAAGTTATATGTGCACACTGTAGTGGAGTTTCTGGATACCCTCCTGAATCTGACTTTAACCTAGAGCCTGATCTTTCAAAATGTCTTTTTCATGAAAGTCAGAGAAAATTATTTCTACCCAGTCCTACAAAGTATACGAAACAGCGCATAGCTGTACCAGTCGGTACCCGATTATTTGTCATGAACTACTTTGAGAAAAACTGACGCTTACTTTCTAAGTAAAGGCACTTTGATTAATCGCAAAATCTCTTTCAGAATCGCCCCCTTCTTTAAAGATTATTGAGAAACCCCCCCCCCCCCCCCTGCCTCACCAAATAAAAACAATTCAGGATGAGAGTGCATTAGTACAAAATTCTGAGTCTTTCTCCCTCTAGATTCGGGCTTTTTATCCTCTCTTTCCCTAAATTTCTTTGAGGGGGGATGCGTAGGTTGCCTTCTGCTGTTTAGACATATCAAGAATCTCCTATGTATGGACACACACAATGCAAGCTTTATAAGATTTCCGTTAAGGCCGTTTCGGTCCAGAATTCCTACGAATTCCTGTAGCCATACGCTGATTAACTCTTATGTCTGACGTCACTATAACGTCGAATGAATATGGGTAGCAACGTAGAAATTAAGGGGGTGGGGTTACAAAAATAATCATAACATCCGAAATGAAAATATCAAATTTTGACTCTTTTTCAGTTAGCATCGACGTGTGATGTCTCATGATTTCATTCTAACCATTATACCTCTACTTGTTTTTTACCATATGAAAAGATACTCATTAAAACTAGCTGTAACTCACCTGATGAGACTATTTCCTGCGAGGGATGCTTTATTTAAGAAGAATGTTTCCCTAGGGAAATAGCTTTGAAATGAGATGAAGCTACAGTGCATTGACGGTATAATAAAAAAGGTTAAATATACCATTGATTGTCCGTCAATGGTATACTTTAACTGTATATTAGTTAAAATCATTTATTCGAACATGAAAGTATGCAAACAATAATTCTATATTTTGATAGATTTATTCAACAAAATATTCAAAGGTAATGACATGAAAATACACGCTAGATATTCTACAAACAGTAAGTCTATCTATAAATACTATACAAATTAAAATAATCTACATATTTTGTCTCATGCGTAAATGATAAACATTCAATGTTTTGCTTGATACACTCTTTACAAAAAATAAGTACAGAACATGACCAGAAGTTTATGAAATACAATAGCAAGCGGCATTAACAGTTTTCGATCAAATGAAAAATACTTAGGAAATGAGAGTCATATTTGCTGATCAAATAAATCTGATCCGTACGTAAGAATAGCCTCATTATATTTTTTGAATATCGAATGTTCCTGTTTATGAAAAGAACCTAACTCATTAAATCTAAATACATTTGCAAAAAAAATAAATATTCATCTTTTTATTCAATTGATTTATAAGTTCCTCAATGTCGAAATCGGATTTCTCTAATAACTTTGTCATCACTAAGCTGCAGTGTTGGTACACCGGATGGACCGTATGATCTGGCAGTTACGTTTACGTTTCCTATTTCACCAGTTAACACTGTCTCCAATCCGTCGTTTCCCTGAAAAAGTCAATTTATTCTTAGCTAAGTTTATTTAGATGAAAACTTATGAAAACTTCCAGATTATAAACGAAATTATTTCTATCCATTATTATTTATTTTTGTGATCCTACTCCTTCAATCTTATTTATATATCTGCATGGATTTTTTTTTTCATACATGTCTTTAAATCAATTGTTTTTACTTTTAGTTTCTTATCAACAAATGAAGTAGAGTACAGATTTCCGTAAATGCAACATAAAGAAATATAAAAAAAGGCTTCAGTTACACATTTTCAATTTTATAATCCAAAGTTAACATAATCATAAATATCAACTCAACTATTCTGTTTTCTTTAAAAATCAATAATATTATAAATCAAAATGTATTCAAACGCATAATATTAACATAAACTTACGGTCTGAACTTCACTTCTCTCCACGTTATCTGGGCCCGGCACCATAAACTAAGAATTGACTTAAGTCTAAATTTCAATCTTCTTTTGTCTCGTTATACTATTAGTGATGACTTCGAATTATTCAAAGAATTTTTCTATTTTCTGAGTAGAATTGAATGGATAAATTCAATATTTCAACTTTTCACTGATTTGTCATATATCGTATTTTGAAAATTTGACTTAGGTCAATTCTTAGTTTATGGTGCCAAGCCCTGGTCTTAGGTCGTTAAATGTATCATAGACGTCCCTTACAGTGTCAACCGTATCATACACTGTATAAACTTTGGCTGCAGCTGCACCTATTGACCCCAGTGTAGCTACTTTGCTGACAACATATGATTTGAATAACATTTTCCCAGCGAACAGGGCCAACGCCGTAAATATAAATCGCCTCTGTCTCCTTCCATGTCTCTCTACTAATGTACTCTTGAAGACGTGTAGATCTACGAGAAATATAGTTAACTCATTGCTATTTGATTATGTGGCATTTTACTTCCTGATTACATCTTGGAGTAAAAACGCCAAGGAACGCTTTCAGCTCTACTTTGTTTTTAAATGACCTTGACAATATGGTTTTGAATAAAAACATGTTAGAGAAAAAGATTAAGTAGACTGTTTTGTATTATTAATGAAATATTTCAGTTATCAATTAATTAGTATGTGGAATCAATTATTAATTTTTTTTATATATGAATTAATAAATAAAGAAATATCATAATTCATTGAATATTTAAGAGATGGTGAAATAATTCCTCACAAAATATTAGTAAATATAGATTTCTCTCACCAAGTTTTCCTGCAAATTCTTCATCAAGAGCTTTGCAGAATGTTTGGAGCTCTGCGTCAGCAAGTTTTGTTACATCAACACCGGAGATGACAAGGCCCTCCTCTTTAACTGTCTCGCTTTGAATAAACAAAAATTTCAAATAATAATAATCAAAGCTCATCAAACACGAATATGGAAAGAATATCTCATAATCATATTTCTAATTTTGCGTATAAAAATCGAATATTTCTATTTTATCATTGTAGTCCATTTTTTCTATATAATAAAAAAGACGTACCTTGATGTACACGTAAAGGCTAATGTAACAATCCCAATTAAAACTAGAACTGAGGTATCCATGGTTCTTTTCTGTAAACATAATAATAATTAAATCGATCATACATGGCACTACTCTTTACATCCTTTATATTAACCCGTTTTGAAAAGATAAAACAAATGTTAAAATTTTGCTTTTATATTTTAGATCACATCATTATATTAATGCATTCGAATGGTCAATAAAACGATGCACGAATGATTACTTATCGTTTGAGAAAAAAAAAAACTTAGAAACAATACATCTATTTTTCTATCAGATGCCTTTTCAAATACGATGCATATTTCAGAAGTTTTTGCAAATATTTATAATATGAAAATTAATCTTAATAATTTAAATAAACTTTGAAAATCTATAGATACATAGAAAGGTCTGTCGAAACTTCCTTTTTATACGTATACCTACATAAGTAAGGTTCTATTGAACATGTCAATGATCATTACAAGCTTAAGCATTTTTAGTTTTATATACTTACATTCGTCAGCTTTAAAAATCTATGTCTTTTGATGAACTTAGTTTATCGATTTGTGTAAAACAAACTTCTCAATGATTTATATATCATCGTAACACCCGAAATATTGCGAAATTTACATGTTTTCGCCTTCAATTCTTAGAATTAGAAAAGTATCTTGCGCAGTTTCCTGCATTCTTAAAAGATATTACCTAATACTCCACCATGTAAATTGTTTACATCAAATGTTCAATTTCGATGAATTAACTGTGATATGCAACGTTGCAAGTAAACAATTCTTTGTAAAATGTTTAAGAGGTAACGACCGTACCGTAGCAATGCATTGTCCGAATTAATTTGCATCATTTGCTTATTTAGTAAACTATAAAGGGCATATAATGTATCTACATTAAGTATCAGACAACCCAACTACATGTTAAAACCACCGAGTATACAGGATACATATGTGCAGTAATAAATAGATGGTATTATAGTGAAGTAAAAACAACTTGAGATATCAAGTAGAAGGGCGCTTTTGATCCTATCAAAAACAGTTAATGCACAGATATATTCACAATTTCGTTTTATCCGTAAAACGTAAAAATTTATTACCTCATTTTACAATCATATAGAAAAAGAATCGAACTACATTATACCTTATACATGTTATATATAAAAGTAATTCATTTTCTTGTAGTATAAAAAGCATTTCTTTTATGTTTCTAAAGGGTTGTATGCATTTTGTTGATTTGTTTTCTATGCTTCTAGTGTGGCAGTTTGTCCTAAGACGTCGCCGATTGTCTATTGGTCTCGATTGTTTACGTATAGTATTTGGTGTTTGGTGTCGTATTTGGTGTTCCTTGCCCCTTTTGCGTCTTCTCTGTGTTTTCATTTTTTTCTGTTTTTTTTTTTTCTCTGTTTTCCTGTTGGTGTTGTTATCGAGTCTTTTTCTCCTTTCTTTTATCTTCACAATATAGAAAATATGCCATCATAAAATCAATAAAAAACATGCAAATTAACAAATACCAAAGACTCGCACATACATGTTAATTTTCCTCGGGAAAATGCTACGTAGCTAGACAATACGCATCAGTCGGATGTACATACACACCTATACACAGAAGCCAAGTATAGATAAACAGCTACATCCTCAGAAAGTAATCAGTTAAGCTTTTGACTGTTTTATCATGGTTTTGTATTCCCTCGTTGAGATCACTTTTTTTCGATTTACAAATTTGTACTTTTTAATAGCAGTACTCTGTAAGGACAAAAAGAAAATCAATAGCACGTGGAAATAACATGTCACCAATTTTGGAGATTTTTAGTATGGTTTATATAATGTACTGAGACAAAAATAAACTTCCTTTTAGTTGTCGTTGAAATTTCACGTATTTAAGAAGAATACTTGTAACATGGCAATTTTTAAAGGTCGTTTTCATGGTAACAGGTATTGTAGTCAACTGAAATTTCCTTAATTTTTTAACTATATCTTTTATAGTATAAATACTACATAAGAAGTATGATTAATACCGCATTTCATTTTGTCAATATGCTTAAAATGTAGGCAAAATCTTGGTTTGAAGAGGGCGTATTTTAGACCGAAAAACATCCTTATTTTACATCATTTTGCTCAATTTTTAAGGAAAATATTTTGAAATGTCAGGCTAACTTGATTTCTTCTGCTAATTATCTTTTAAGTATAATCACCGATATTTAGGAAAATGTTAAACTATTCAGAATTTAAATCAAATGGGACTGAAAATGGTTACCATGGTGACATTCTCATCAGAACTATTACACATAGAGTATTTTAAATGTTAAGCTGTCCCTTATATTATATATATTTTTATGCAATTTTTATCAGTTCATATGAATTAGCATTATTCATTTTAAAAAATCTAAGTTTTTTTTTCAAGGTCATGGGACCCATTGTCAAGGTCATTTTGAATGCTACTAACAAAATTTGACAAAATAATGTGATTTTTAAAAAAAAATATGAGAGGCAGTTACTCAGAAATATGTAGTATTGAGTAAAACAAACACATACATATTGATTCTTGTCTGGGGCTTCTTTTTTTAGGAAAAATTAATTGAACTAAAAATTTTAATATTTTTCCTCCTATCGAACATAATTTTAGAAAAAAAAGTATTTTTGATATACATATATTGCAGCTAACCATAAAATAAAGAACAATAAATAACAACAAAAATGCACCATTTATTGAAACTGGAAGCTATATTTTGAATTGACCTTGAACTGAAGAGTCAATGACCTTGACAACTTTTGGAAGTGCTCAAATAAGAGTACTTTCCTTTTTTGTCCCTTCATAATGCTTAAGCAATATAAGTCATTTAAACGAAGATAAAAATCAATTTGAAAAGATGTTGTCATAATGCGTCAAATGAAAATTTGCAATGGCAACCATTTTGGCTTTAAAACGTTGGAAAACAAAACGACGTCCCACTGATTTTTTCAGTGATTATATTTATCATATCAAATAGATTTTGTTCTGACACCATTGATGTTGTTATCAGCCTGACATTTTTTTTTATTTTTGCTTAAAAAATGGTAAGAATTGGTAAAAAATTATGCCATTTTTTTTCCTGATTTTGAATCGATAGGATTCGGCTAATTGGATTGACAAATGTGGATAATGGCCATATCCTTGTATGCAGAACAAAATCGATAATTCAGAAAATCAGAAACCGAAGGCATACAAAATCAGGACAAAACAGGATCCAAAATAAATAAACAAAAACCTCCACTATACGAAAAGAAGCGAACTCAAAAAATGAGAGTGAGACCAGGTGCCCAGGAAGAGAAAACATCTCCTACTTGAATGTAACACCCGCCGCTTCAATTCGGTTGAACTGTCACATCCGGTTACTTCCATTTCGGAAGGCATAGAGTATAATCTTTAATTGGATGGTAAAAATGGTATATGGCAGCATACCATCCTCCATTCTGGAGAGTGGGACACCATAGTGTATGACGAGTTCCCCATATCGACCGTAGAACTTCCTCAGT
Source organism: Pinctada fucata (assembly GCA_028142955.1). NCBI lineage: Eukaryota > Metazoa > Mollusca > Bivalvia > Pterioida > Pteriidae > Pinctada > Pinctada fucata. The sequence continues at coordinate 36,320,118 of AP027108.1, read as the reverse complement.
GACGATGTTAGTCGGTCACAAACATATCCCTGACTGAGAAGCTTATCTGAAAGACGCCTGGCTCTTAGAACAAAATCCGTATATTTGGTTCTTGCTCTGGCATAGTATATCAACTGAGATATGAACACGCCATTAGCAGGCGATGAAGGGATGTTGCTACTCAGAAAAGGAAAATTTGTAATGCTGAAATTGAAGTCGTTACGTTTGTCATAGAGTGAGGTGTTCAGTGTCGAAGGACAAAATTATTTCCAAATAGGATGCTGAATTATTTGTCTCTGTAGTATCTTTGACTTCAAGAAATCTAGAAATAAGATAATATTTTAAAAAAATAGTGGTTTGAAAGATTATAAAATGTTAATACAAAAAAAAACCCAATGGTTTCCATGGCAACGTAATAACCGAAGATGACTTATTTACCAGTGTTTAAGTGCTATAAATAGAGAGGCCTCGTAACCATGGCAACCGAAATGTTACTTTTCAAAAAATTGTTACATTGTATTCAATGCATTAAACATACCAATTGTAGAGAAAATCATAAAAATCCGTGACATGCTATTTCCAAAATATTTTGGTCCTTACAGATAATTGATATTAAGGTGACTCAACCCCCCAAAAAGATCCTCTCGTTTAATTTTTCTGAAACTCTCGAAATTTGATAATTGGTATACAAGATTAAATTTTGCAAAGTATGAACAAAATCGAAACTACGTAACTATTTTCATGACGATTTGAATTTTGGCGGTTTGGGAGTTCCTCTTCTATTTTTGCCAACGTTGCCAATTTGAAGAAAGTATGCTGATTTTAAAATATTCTGCTGAATTTATGAATGTTTTTATGATAACATTTTATATTCAAACTATTTTTTTATCTTTAAACAAAGATATTGAAATAAACTAAGAAAATGGAGGAATTATTAGAAATTTAAGATAATCTAGGATCGTCATTTTTTGACGTTATATGCCAATTGCATGAAATTCTATCGTTTAATTTTCTTGAAACAAATATCAAATGATAAACAATTGTATATGAAGTATTTCTATGCAATATGAACCAAATCGAACTTAGCGAACGGAAGTTAAGACTATTTTTGTAACCCCACCCCCTTAATTTCTACGCTACAATCCATATTCATTTGACGTTATAGTGACGTCAGAGGTAAGAGTGAATCAGTGTATGACTACAGGAATTTGTAGAAATTCTGAAAGGAAACGCCCTTAACGGAAACATTACAAAGCTTTCATAGTGTGTGTCCATACATACGCTATTCTTGATATGTCTTAATAACAGAATGCCACCCCCTACCCCCCCCCCCCCCCCCCCCTCAAAGAAGTTTAGGAAAGAGAGAGAGAGTAAAAAGCGCGAATTTCGAGTGAGAAAGAATCAGAATTAAGAACTTATGCACTCTCATCCTGATATTTTTTTATTTGGTGAGGCAGGAGCAGAGTTCTCAATAATCTGTTAAGAAGGGCGATTCTGAAAGAGATTTTGCGATTAATCAGGGTGCCTTTACTAAGAAAGTAGGCGACAGTTTTTCTCAAAGTAGGTCGTGACAAATAATCGGGTACCGACTTATAAATGGCGGGGGGGGGGGGGGGGGGGGGCTAGGCGCTGTTTCCTATACTTTTCGGGACAGGGAAGAAATTATTCTCTCTGACTTCTATGAATAATAATATCGAAGGGTTCCAACTCTCTACCTTCTTGAAGAAAATTCTAAATCAATTTACATGCACCAGACACGTGTTTCGAATATTGAATTCTCATCAGTGATGCTTTCAGCGGCGCCATCATAAATAATTTCAGTAGCGCCCTCTTTAATTTTTTTGAAGTTAGATTTTTACATTTACATTACAGAGAGCGCGCGGCTCTACATTTCCTGTAGGGTCGATTCAGTAGCATATCCAAATCTATGTTCAAAATAACATTGGAGGGATGGTGCAAAGATGTTAAACTCCTTTAATTTCGATGATATTGAATAAGCAATTTTAAAAGATCAGGCTATATGTTAAAGTCAGATTCAGGAGCGTATCCAGAAGCTCAATTACAGTGTGCATATATAACTGTTAATTGGATGACTAACGATACTAGGTGGATTGAGGGCATTGAAGAACATTTATATTATCAGCATATAGCTCATATTGCAATATCTAGAAATACCATTAACATAGAAAAAATCAAAACAAGCATGGAGGACAATCTCAAAACATTTCCTGAGAGGGGCTTCACATGTTGAGAGAGAGAGAGAGAGAGAGAGAGAGAGAGAGAGAGAGAGAGAGAGAGAGAGAGAGAGAGAGAGAGAGAGAGAGTTCTCTATAGCATAGATAATTAAGAGGCTTGGATTTGTTTTCTTTTATTAGCTCAAATTCAAAATAGGACACCCTTATCCTTTTTTTCGTTTTTTCAAACGAATTCGGCGATATTCGGCCCATTCCACCTCCCTGGAATATATATTTTCCCCTCCTGTCAGAGAAATTTCCCCCATACAAGTTTTTTTTTCTATGGCTGAAAATATTTTAAAATAGTGTTTAAAATTTAACAAAATCAGAGATATACGGCAGTATGAATCTGAGAGAAGGGAAATAGAAAACGAAAACTTATTTTCATGGACGTCATTCACCTCGCTCGCTCGCAATAATGCGTGTAATTATCTGCATAATGGATACATCTTTGAACAAAGCAGGATTGATAGTGAAATGCATTCGCTTTAAGTTTTTAAATAAATAAACTTAGTTCAATAATATTTCGCTGCAAAGTAGGAAAGTTGACAAGATTGAGAAACAATTTTCTAATCATAGATAATTAGAGATACAATACTTTAAATATCTGATCCATAATATCGCTTAAATCTCCAAGAAATAGCCTGTAAGATAGAAAAACCAATATTGTCCTATTCGATTTTATTTCAAAGTAACAAGTTGTTGAGCTTCCGATGATGACGTTATAAAAAGGAAACTTTTAAAGCGATAGCCATGGGTCTCATTCACGGATATTTTTGTTCGTATATAGATCAAACGATAAATCTAGCTAACATTAATTACTATCAGATCGTAGACGATAATTTTATGGTTTCATCGATACCAAACTTGCTGAAATCCCTTCTGAAATAAGCGAGATAGAAGAGTTTGAACGCCGAAAATTCCGAGCGCTGTGGACACTATTCATCGGCCAGTTCACATTATTTATTTGGCGTTATCATGACGTCATAATCATAATGACGTCAATATCATCGGTAAGAGAGCCTCCGAAAAGACTATATATTCGGACACTCTGAAGAGCCACCTTAATAAGGATATGGATTGGTCAATATTTGTCATACAGCTGAAATATATTTTCGATTTAATCTTGTAAAGATATAATTAACAAAAAAACTATCGCAATTTGATTATTATTCAATTAACGTACTCAATTCATTTGACATGTAATAAAGACATAACGAATTTTTAATAATTTAATCAGTTTGAACATCTTTACGACTCTTGAGAAAAATAAATTAATTTGCATTACGATAGTGTGATTTTGGATTATTTTATAGAAATATATACAAAAATTTTGCTCATATATTATGTTTAAGTTATATGAAAGTTATTACACGTATATAGTTATTTTAAATAAAGTGTTTAATCGCTTAGGAGTGATAATTTTCGAGCATTGCTCTATCACAGTGCTTAAAATTAAATCATGCAAAATAATTAAATGCTAGCAAACCTGTCTTTGAATTCGAACTCTCATACATTAAAACGCAAAATAACTTAAAAGTGAGAGCTTTCAACTTAAAAGCTATACTACAAATCAACAGCGATTTTAACACTAATTCTCAAAGAAACAAAAAAAAAAAAAAGAAAAGAAAAACAATTAGAATAAAGAAAAACAACTGTTTTTCATATTCCGGAAAAAAAGATGACGAATAAGGACGCGTAGTTAATTGGTAATGGCCACTGAATTCGTATCAACATCGATTGTTCATGCGCAATTCCTGTCATACTTCCTATTCTAAGTAGGTGCGCTAACTTGTAGGGAATGAACCCCCTACAAATGTACACATTTACTTTGAGTGGGAAGTATGCAGGAACAAGGAATTCATTATATCGTGAAACAATTTGTACGGTTTCATTTTTTATTTATTTATTTATCCTTTTTTGACGTTTGAAAATTTGCAGTGGCGTCAATGTAGGACACCACGTGACCATACTACTGCGATGTCATTTGCTGGAATTATTACGAGAAATAATAAACAAAAATTATTTTCTTTTAGTAGAAACAGCTTCAAATAACCAATTCAGAAAGACATATGATATAATGGTCTGCAAATAATTAACACGAATATTACAGGTCTCTGTAATAATTACAGTGTACCCTATTTTGTAATCAAAATTCCAATTATTTTAAATCCATAGTATCTAAAACATTAAAGATTATTTAGCAGCATCAAGAAGCATAAAATATATCTGTATGTTTCGACGTATGATACATTTTCTAATTTCTAAGAAATTCCTTGGAATAAGTTGCCAATATTTCAGAGGAATCGATCAGAACGATTTGTCAGATCATAATTCATTGCAAATTGTATGGTTATTGAAAAACTTCTAATGTACAAAACCTTAATTTCATTGATCAAAATGTATACATCGTCGATGATCTATAAGCAAAATAATATATTATTAAGCATAAGCTAGTTTAACCAAGAGAAATGCATATTTATTTATGATAAAATGATGTAACATGTACGATACAGTTCCTGTCTATTATGACATTTTTTTCCTATAAGCATGATAATGAATATTTTCATTTTTTGCTTATTTGCGAATTTTTTTTTGGGGGGGGGGGGGGGTTAATTATTTTGATTGTGTTTTTGTTTCTTTCGGTATAAGTTTTTTACATGTATATTCTTATCCATTTTCTTTCTGCTATGTTATTAAGACTTAATGACGTCGAGTTCGATTTATTACCTCCGCTATGCTTTTTTGATTATTTTATTATGTGTTTATCACATAATCAATACTTTCAGTGAATGTCTGTAAACATGAGTAAATTGATGATCACGCCTCAGAAAAAATGTCGCAATCTTATTGGACAAATCGTTGTCACGTGACGCCGTGAAAAAAACGTATTCGACGTCCGATTTCCGTGAACGAATGGATCTGAGGCATGATAAATTCGATACATAGTAAGTTAGTAAATTGATACGGAAAAATTACCTGGTGTGAAAGGAAAACCTGTATCGGACTCGGCTTCGTCTCGCCCGATACGGGTTTTCTTTTCATAAGACGTATTTCTCCGTATCAGGTCACTTACTTACTATGTAACTAATAATATCATGCTAATTGATTTATATTGAGCATTGAGCAAACAACTTTGACCAGTCGTAAGGATCAAATTATCAAACCTAAAAGTTTATGTCTTTTTGCTAATAAATATTACATTACATAACATAACTTTACATAAATTATAGTAAAATAATCTTAAAAAAGAGAAATATAAATATTGTTCTTTCAAATATTGATCAAGTGTTTTTCTTTTTTTACTAAATGATAAATCAACATAATAAAATAGATAAAAAAAAATACTGTTACGATTCATATTTCTATGAGTTAGGACAATAACAGAAAATTGTCACACACACAAGCATTTTTTTCTCAGTTTAGCCAACCGACCTTTATCTGTAAATATTTTGCTATGTCAACACAATGCTATTTTGAACATAAATTTTATGTAGATATGCTACTGAATCGACCCCACAAAAATTGAAGCAACTCACTCTGTAAAGTTAAACTTACACAAACTTAAATTCTTAAAGTAAAACCAGAGATATGCAGTGCTATGATAAGATGCTGGTACTAAATTGTAGGTTGCTCCGTTACATTTTCTTCCCCTTTTCGTATACAGGACTGCATTTTGATTCGTTTGATACCAACAATTATACCAAAAGTTTGTTGCATGCGAACAGAAAGTTCTTACTCTTCCTGGGAATCTGATATTACTTCTTATTGTGAGCTCGCTTCTTTTCATATAGTTAAAATTAGGCAAATTTAATGCGCTGACTCTTTTTCAAGAAAAACAAAAAATGAACAAATGGCCTTATTTTTGAGTACATGCATCTGTTTTTTCTTATTTTTTACACGGACATATACAGTTTCTCCATTTTTTCGAAAAGTCTTCCATGTGTGTACATGTTACTGTGCGTTAAATGGAGGAAAAAGGTGTTCTCGATCTCGTCCGATGTCATCTGAATGTAAATAGTCATTGATTATGCTATTTTTTGTGAAGAAAGGACAAATTCATCAGTTTTCATGACGTGTATGCAAAATTTACAATGTATTAGAAAGCGAGTAATTTTTTAAACCTAGTTTAGATTCTCAAAATATAAATATTTAACTCTCTAAAGGCTTTCTAAATTTGGAGAAGTCGATTTTAGGAGGCCCTTTAACAGTTACTGTATATACCATATATACCTTTACATCTGTTCTTCTTTTATTGTATTCGATGTATGTACTTTATCTGTTCTAAATCAAATTGACTATAATTTATGTGTTCAGATCTTGTGACATCGTATCATAAGTATTTCTACGGTTTTCATTTTTAAACAGGAGTGTTGTGACAATTAAACCAACAGAGGAAGTTAGATTAATTACATTGATGATGATAGGGTATACTTGTTAAATTAAAAATCTTATAATATAAAAGAACTCCTTGTGAATATGTTCAGAAATATCTAAGGTTTCCTCTCTGGATAACCACAGCATTTTCTATTGGCATGGTCAAGTTAGGTCAACACCGATTGCCCGTCTGTCTCGTATGTTTATGTGTAGTCTTTTGTGTTACACAATTTTTGTGTTGTGTTTTGATGTCTCTTGTCACTTTTGCATTCCTTGCTGTGTATGTCTACTATCTTTTTACATTGTGTGTTTTGGTGTATGTGCTGTATATTAGTGTTTTTGGAGAACCCATCCTTTCATTTCTTTAACATTGCTTACAATATTGTTCGGAATGTGCCTACTTTTATATGAATCTCGTCTACTCCATGTTATGACGAGATAAATAATGCGTCTTAGTTTTCCGTTGACATTTCTTTTTCTCAGCGCAGCCATATTAATACATCTAATCTTGTAACATAATGGATTAATTTTGATGAAATAACATAAATGAACAAAATGATAAAAAAGTAACCTTTTCTCAGACTCCAATACCTTTTATTTGTACCTTCCCAATCGTTACAGTTTAAATATATTTTGAAAAAACAATACTTTGTTAAGTGATATATGAAAAAAATTAAATGTACCTATGTTCGATAAATTATATTTGAAAACAAAATTCATTAAATAATAATTCGTCAAAACAAATGTAGATAGAATTCATTTGAGCTCTCAGTTTTTATACAACATGTTTTATCCAGAAAACCGAAATTCTCGGACAATCTTCTCCCCATTCATCTCCAATGTTGGTAACCCGGATGGACCATGTGACCTTGCAGTGACCTTGATGTCTCCAATTTCACCCGTCATGATTCTTTCACCCCTTTTGTATCCCTATAATAAGAAATATAGTAAATTACAACAGTGTGAAGCATTTATGATATGAAAGTATAATTAGATCGACAGTACTTTTTTTCTTAACTACAAAAAAAATGATATTAACGAAACAATGTTATTACTTTCTGTAGTGTTGTGACCTTTGACACTATAGAAAATAGTAACGTCTAATATAAGGCTGTAACCAATATGTCTTGAACGTATTTTTGCAAAGGAGAATGCCTGCCCCTCTTAACTCATTCACTAAATTGCGCTTGATCTTTTAACAATGGACAAGTATGAGAGAAAAAAATATTTACTTACGGATTCGACAACACGTGTCTCAGCATTATCTGGTCTTAAACTGTTGAATGTGTCATACACGTCCTTAGCTGTGTCCACGGTATCATACGTGGTGTATACTTTGGCAGCAGCTGCACCGACTTTTCCCATTGTAGCCACTTTACTTACTACAGCAGTTTTGATTAGTGCTTTCCCGACAAAGAGGGCCAAAGCTGTAAATATAAATCGCTTCTGTCTCCTGCTATGTTTCTCTGCTAATGTACTCTTGAAGACATGGAGATCTGAATTTGAAAAAAACATATAAGTGCTGAACTGATAATTTCATTTGGGGGGGGGGGGGGGGGTTGTCAGGTGGAAAAAGTTAATCATTGTTATATTTTCATAAGAAAGTATTTGCCCACGATTATTTCATATTTGACAAATCTGTATTCATACATAGATTCAGCAAGAAATATGAATACAAGTAAGTTGTTAAGCTTTAGCATTAATATATATTTTTCCTCAAGAAAAAGTAGAGAAAGTATATAAATCTTGTTCTAGTGATATGGTGGTTGAGGGGGACTTTCATAAAATGTCAATCATACCGAGTTGTCCTGCAAATTTTTCATCCAGAGCTCCACAAAATGTTTGCAGTTCCGTATTAGAAAGTGTGGTGACATCTACACCCTGTATGACAAGGCTTTCAGGTTTAATATCCTCACTATCAAAATAACATTCGATATATCAAGATTATAATCTTATCAAAATTTAATTTTGTCAAAAATAAAATTTCGTTAGTGCGACAGTTTGCATATCTAACTGAAACGATGAGTTTAACCTAAATAGTAGATGATGTTGCAAGGATCACGTTGGATCCTACATTTTAGCAATACTTCAATTATCTTAGCTTTTAGCAAGGTCAAAAATAATTTAAAATTGTACCTTGATGTACAAGTTAAGGCTAGAGCTGCCAACCCAATGAGGATGATGATTGAATTATTCATGCTGATTTCACCTTCCTGGAACATAGACACATATTTTAGAAATATACAATCCATCTCTCAGTCTATCCACTACGTGTATGTTTTTCTTTGTTTGTTTGTTTGTCTGTTTGTGTGTTTTATTATATTTCTTTTTCTTTGGATATAATAGTTTTAGGTCAGATGAATTGATATTCAGGTCTTAAATGGTGCTAACATTCAGTTATTTCAATATCAACATGTTTCAGAGCTAATTAACTTTAAGTTATTTTTTAAATCTAGATTACATATTTAATCTCATAATAAGTAATTTGGTCAATTATTATGTAACAATTTTAATTTTCTTGAAGAGTCTATTTTTAATATTACAAATTTTCTGTGATGGAAAATATATCTTTAATATATGATATATTTTTCGAGTTCACGTATCAGTGAATGGAAGTGAAGCACAAAAAAAAACAAATAAAATTGATATACACCGTTAATTGTTATAACTTCTGCTTTGTTATATTCTTACTTATCTATCATATGATGATAGTTGATATCTTTTCTATGGAGATTTTACTGAACAGATAAATAGATAAATGGTATCTAACCGATACAGTACACGAACATGTATGTAAATTAGCAATATCTAACTATATCCTTAATTCATTTTAACGTATGTATAATACGCGTACGAAAAAGAACCAATCTTAATGTTTTACAAATGATGAGGGGTTCTAAGCGATACCTAAATGAAGAAAGTAAAATGAAATAAACTGAGACTATAACTAAAGTAAAACTTAACGAAAGGGTTAAATTTCATGTTTTAAACTATAATCATGAAGATTTTTTTCATAAATATGAAGTAAGGAATCTATTATAAGATAGTATGTCAGCTATAGATTATCCAGATCTATTAAATTGAAATTACTGATGTATATAACTTAACATTCATATAAAATCAAATAGGATAACATGCGTAAGGTCATTAATGTACATATGACTCTTAAGATAGTGATTAAAAAAAACCAACCATTAATTCATCGGTTTCGTTGAAATGTTATCTAGATTCAAGGATGAATGAAGAAAATGATGCTTACTTAAACAGTAAGCGGTGAAATAGAAAAGGATGCTTTTCCTAGACATCTCGCTGATAAATAAATGCTTATCCGATTCTAATCAGACTACGATAAATATTTTGAAAATCAAGCATTTTTTTCTATCTTTTTTAATATATTTATAACATTTAAGAAAGAAAATTCATAAGTTCAACAACATACCCTTTTCTGCTTCAAAAATCGTAGTGTCTTCAATGACTTCGTATGATATATTAAGACTTCAAAAACATTTATATAGTACCAAACTGTCTTACAAATTGCGTAGTCATTGTATTTTTAGCATTTTTTCCTAGAAAAAAATAAAGAGTATTGCGCTCTTTCCTAAATCTATGAAAAATAATGATCAACAACATTCCTGTTGATATTTTTGCTGACTGATAATAAAACGCTGAATGTCAATTTTCAAGGAACAAAATTAACTACAAAATAACCGTGACGCACTCGAGTTTACACGTACACATTTCTCAGAATTAAGACGATGCATGTTTTCCGACTAAAAGATATCGGATAAACATACTTCGTAGCACAATGCATAGTAAAAATATACACCTTTATTTAAGATAAGCCCTTACTCTATTTTAACATCTGGAGTAATTACTTTGAAATTTTCATAGCTTTTTTTCTTCTTTTTTTTCCTGTGTTTGCTCTCATCACCTATATGTCTTGTATATGAATAAGAGCGTCATGTCTTTTTTTATTCATTTATTGCATTTTCTGACATATATAGCAACAGATATAGACATTACAAGACATTCATACCTTTCACACTCATTTCACACACATAGATGCAAGTATAAATAATTTTATGAGAAAAAGCATATAATGTAAGTATAGATATTGTTATGAGAACAAGCATATAAAATGGCATATTTTTGTAGATAATGGTTAAGATAATGATTAAGTAAATTGTATTGGCATTGTTGCAAAATTTCCCCATTTCTCATGAAATTTCTCAATTTTCATGTTTTTCTTCTGTATGTAATAATCCATTTCAATATAACTTTCTATATTTTACTTTACTCCTGTGATATGTGGTAGGCTATAATTAATTTTACCTGATACATATATTTTTTAACAAGACAGATTATTAAATTAAATGTTTTATATCTTTTGCAAAATTTTCCAAAAATCACATCTGTAATGTAACAAGTATAGTCATAGTCTAAACAAACGGTATTTATCCAATTGAAAACTTCTTCCATAAAATCTGCTGTAATTTGACATGTAAAAAATAGATGGCGTATTGTTTCTGGATGGTTATTACAAAAAGTGCAAGCATGAGAATCAAATATTCTCATTTAAAAAAGAAGATTATTAGTTCCAATTATTCGGTGAATAATTCGAAAGTGAAACCATCTTAATGTCATGCCATTTGATATAGATTTTACTAAATTATTGTGCTCTTTCCACCATTGATTTCCTGGATGAAATTCTAATTCATGTTCCCATTTAGATTCACTTTTTGGTTTTTCATAATTATTGAATACAAAAATATCGTAAAAATCTTTTGAGCCCTTTTCGTGTTTCGATAAAATTTCAATGAATTTTTATCTAAAAGGTAGGTTTCTTGTTAAAAAAATTACATCTATCATCGAGCAGATTTTCCTCATCGAAATACTTATTCCGTAAAATAAAATAAAGGCTGGCTGAAAATCAAACTTGTTACAAAAGTTATCAAAAGTAATTATTTTGCCATCATCGTCAAAGAAGTCATAAATATATAAGATTCCTTTATCTGCCCATAAGAGTCATGTCTTAATGCATTCTCATTTGTAATACCACCGAAATTGATCTTTTAGGTTACATATTAAATTATGTTTTTACATTCTATGACTTTTTTTCAATCACAAGTGTACAAATGTTAAATGTTAATTTCTTTCCATTCATTTATATATTTTTAAAAATCAATTCAATTATGAGTTAAGAATTACTTTTACTTCAATAAATGACTATATTCATTTGTATAAGCGGGCGGATGGGTACGTTTCTATCATCAACCAAGGTATGTCTTTCCTACGAAACCTCATGTCACGTCACTCAAGTGTATAAGAAATATCGAGAGCAATAAAGTAAAACATATAATTTTATTATTCAGTATTTGATTTATTTGATTTATGTTTCTTTTATTTTCTGATTTACCACCTATCCGGGGTTTTTTTTTTTACCTTTTGCTTCGTTTTGTTTTATGGTTCTCGTCTTTTTTGCAGGGGGGGGGGGTGGTCTTTGTTTTACGCTGATATTCGATTGTTTTATTATCTATTTATTTACATGTATCTACCGTGTTCAAAGCAAAAAACACAGTACTGAGAAACTTTAGAATCCTCTACTATCCGTTATAGTCTTAAAGAAAAACAGGACGAAGTTTTATTTTAAATTATGATAAAGTCACCTCTGATGTAAAGGCTATTGAGTCATGTCCTACGCAATGCGAATGCACTAGTTCTGCATATCTTTACGAATCAGCTGGTCATATAATCAATGGAGACCTGAAAATCATTCAAGACTCGATGCTTCGTAGTCTTCTCAAGAAGGTCCAAAGTATAGAATTTCTTCCAAGAAACATTTCATTAAATGTCGGGAAGTGCTAAATGAGGCGTTTGAAGTTTATATACGAAAATGGTGTAAGTTAGAATGAGTCGAATCACACTCTCTCGATATAGATATCCATTTTGACAATTTAGAAAAAAAAGATCCTCATCTTTATTCGGAAGCACCCTCATGGCTAAATTTAATACCTCTAAACTTCTCGACTTGCACAGTAAGTGTGTCTTTGCTCCGTCAGACAAGGCAGCAAACAACACTATAATCATTTGATAGTGCTAAATATTGAATATCAGTATTAGCTTTGGAACTTTCTATCTCCAACACTTATATAAAATCAATGAAACTATCCTTTACATTTTACGAAAGCACCAGGATGAAATTTCTTCATTTAAATCTCTTTTTTCGAAATCAGACGTACCAACTATTTACTGTCTGCCCAAGCTTTATCAATGTCCTTACAAATTCCGATTTATTGCTAACTCGAGCAAATGTACTACTACAGCTTTATCTAGAAATTTGTGATTAGCGTTAACAGCAATTAAAGATCATATATCAAAATATTGTGAAACTGCATTCAATAATAGCGACATCAATTATTTTGGTCAATAAAGAATTCAGGTGATGTGATCGACAAATTCATATCATTTAATTTTGAAGCCAAATCTATCTCAGCCTACGAATCCTCTAACATATACTCTACCCTTCCTCATGAAATATTAAATATTGCTTATCAAATTTTATAGAATGTTGTTTTGATCGAGAGGGTGAAACATGTTTATCTACTTTTGACACAAAAGGATTTTTTCTTTAGTAAAATACAGATCATACAAATCATGGACTCGATCTAAGTTGTGCAAGGCCTTGACTTTTCTCAGACAACATTTTGTAAGATTTTGTGACACTCTATACATGCAGGTTGTTGGAATTCCCATGGGTACTATCTGAGCGCCTCTAACTGCAGAATATTTGTTTTATACACATACGAAAGAGAATTCATACAAAATCTGCAAAAACTCAAGAAAACGGCACTTCTAGGTATCTTGACGATGTTTTGAATATTAAAAAAACCTTCATTTTGAACATTGCACAAATCAAATTTATCAACCAGAGTTAAGATTGAATAAAGCAAACACAGATGATATAGCTACACCATTTTGGGATCTTGATATCAAAATCAATGACGGAGAAATTCAGACAAAGATATACGACAAAAGAGAAGACTTTCCTCGGCTTGATGGCTATGTTCATATATTGCCATCGTACGGCATTTACATCTTTCAGCTCGTCATATACGCTAGCGCTTGCTCCTAAAATATTTCAGATTCAGAACAGAAGGATTGCACTATGTCGTATAGAGGTTTCGTCGCACTGTGTTTCTTTCTCTGGTTCTTTAATCCTCTGAATGGTACTGGTCTGATCTTCTTAGAAAAAAGGAAAACTCTACAAACGCCGAAGTCCATTTTGATAAGAATTTTAATCCAACACTCCGACAATGGTGATAGGCGGCTGCTATGTCGACATGCAGGGAGGAGACCCATTTGACATGGTCTCCCACAGGGAGGAGACTCGCTGGAGAATCTACGAATAGGTCTGCGATTTAGTCTGTATTAGGTCTGAACTGCATTTTCTGACCAGGTCTTTTTAAACTAAAGAACAAACAACTTGTTTACTTTCCCATACCTCCAGTTATAAAAATGAAGCACTAATATTGGCCGTAGGAATGGATGTGAACTCTAGATGTGACATAACTTATGCAACAAATGACCGTACTCGAACCTACCCCTTTCCTGACCTCACGTTTTCTACGTTTCCCATCTAGGAAGCAGTACCTATCTAGGTAATAATCATGTTTCCTCCTCACATACCAGCATCGCAATATCATAACAAAAATGTTATAAAGTACAAACAAGTGCAATCAAAGTGAAAAATATTGAAATCAACAATCTAAAGTAATATTCTATATCCGTTTCAATTAGATGAAAATATGTTAACTTTAACAGTCTCTAACTAAAATCAATAATATATACAGTATGTCTTTGATTTCATGTTTATCACTTTCGGAACAAACAGTGGCAGATCCCGAATGAAATAATGAGGGCCATCATTTTACACTCGCCCCAGACAAAAAGACAAATTACGCATTGGTTGTCTAGATGAACTTTATAAATAGTCTTTATATGTAGTAGTGAGCGTCCGTATGTCCGCTCTCTGCTTTGCCTGTTAATGCCATAGGTATCAATTCTGTAGGATGGTCCTTTCACACTTGTTGCATTCATAACACCAATGTTGAAGCCTCAGATCAACAACTCTATGTCCCCTAACGAAATGACGTCAGCTTGGAATGTATCCCGTTTTGAATTTGAAATAGCACGAAGGTATCTCTTGTCCTCCCGCATCTATAGTATCTTAAATGTTCTAATTTTGATTTTAATTTCAAAAGTCAAATTTTGGGCCATGAACTCATCCGTTCGTTACCCGAGCGTCTCCTCTGTAATATCTATACGGGACGGATAATGTTGGTCGTCGGACCGTCCCCTGGAATCACTTGAATCCTTTTTTAACGATTTGAATTATCGTATTTCTCTGCATGCATCAGCTCTGATGGGATTAATGGTGTAGTTACCTATTGAGATCTCTTGAAATGGGTTACAATTTTCACATAAAAATTATCCCAATAATAAACCTATTATTCTAATTTAAACTAAACTAATGCCAAATTGAACTGATCATATTTTACTTCAAATGTCATAATCAAATTTTAAAGAGAAACAGTAAGAGATTCCCATTTTTAATTTCATACATTTAAGCTTTCTCTGTAACACGCCTTTTGAATTAATAAAGTTTTCAATTTTGTTTTAGAAATAAAATTTCATAATTTACCATAAATTTTAGACTTTAAGTAATTTAAACTGCAGAACGTTTACCTCTATATAATGTTTAGATGCTACAGGGTTACTTTCAGGAGTGACTTCGACCATTTGTTTTAATCATCTAAAAATTATCCAAATTATAATTTTACCGTACCCTTAACCGACAAATTTATTCACAGTTCCATTTATATTCAATGTTAACCAAGTAATATAAATGGTTCCACTTACAGTACCGACCTGACATACACGCTCACCAAATTTGGCTTATTCCTCGTGGCAACCGTTACTCGCAGTTGCCTCCAAACAAGAGATCATCAGGGATTTAAAAATGTGATATACCCCCTGTTTAAAAATGTCCTGGCCCCGCCCGATAAGTTAAGACTACCCATTCGATCACATGTTATCTACCTGTAACAAGGACACCTCAATGCCAGTGGAGGCGGTCCGGATCAACGATGTACTAAGCCCTTAACAAGGCGCGGCGTACGATACCACCCGAGCCACCCGTGAGGACGCCTTAGGCTATAGTTATTCGTTAATAGCGCTAAACATATTTTTTTTTCAATTATCGACGCAAGGTATTTACAGACGGATGTCTGTCAGTACATGTATGTGAATAACATACCGCTAAATGAGATATATCACCCTCAATTGAAATTTTGATAGATTTAATCCGTATTTCAAATGGGTTGTCCCAAACTATGTGTTAATTTGTATCGATAAGAATAATTTTGATTAAAGGTTTTTTTTTTTTACTTAAACCCTTCTTAAATTTAATAAGAAAACATAGCCAAATACAAAAAAAATCTAATTCTTTCACGTCTTGTCATTTCCGCTAAAGTAATTAAATCATCTAAAGTAAGATAAATGTTTCCAACACCAAGATAAAAAAACTCGTTTTTAAGTAAATCATGACAGCGTTATATTTGACCTTTCTAATTTTCTGAAGTCCGTAAAAACAAATAAAAATCAAATATAATACTCTTACCAAGTTTTCCTTTTGTTCAAAACTTTAAACAATAATTCTATCAATTGTTTATTAGGTCTTTTCTACTGTCATCTATTCTAATACACTAGAAGTCCGATCAAAAATCTCTTGAGGAGAGCCGTACCCCAAGGATTACAAAGATGTATAATGACCATATCCCTGAATACAGCAAAAATCGATAATTCAGAAAATCAGAAACCGAAGGCATACAAAATCAGGACAAAACAGGAACCAAAGCAAATAAACAAAAACCTCCACCACATGAAAAGAACCGAACTCCCTATATGGGAGTGAGACCAGGTGCCCAGGAAGAGTAAGCATCTCCTGCTTCCATGCAACACCCACCGGTTCAATTCGGTAGAACTGTCACATCCGGTTACTTCCATGTCGGATGACATAGAGTACAATCTTTGGTTGGATGGTTAAAATGATCTATGACAGAATATCATCCAACATTCTGGAGAGTTGGACATCATAGTGTATGACGAGTTCCCCATATCGACCGAAGAACTTTCTCAGTGACGATGTTAGTAGGTCACAAACATATCCCTGACTGAGAAGCTTATCTGAAAGACGCCTAGCTCTCAGAACAAAATCTGTTTATTTGGTACTTGCTCTGGCATAGCGTATCAACTGAGATATGAATACGCCATAAGCAGGCGATGAAGGGATGTTGCTACTCAGAAAACGAAAGTTTGTAATGCTTAAATTGAAGTCGTCACGTTTGTCATAAAGTGAGGTGTTCATGTGACCATCAGTGTCTTAGGACAACATCATGTCCAAATAGGATGCTGAATTATTTGTCTCTGTAGTTTCTTTGACTTCAAGCTCCGGAGGATAGATACTGCTCAGGTAATTCGCGAATTTTGGATTATTGATAGACAACACATCGTCTATGTATACATATTTACAAGAAAGGAGGGGATCTCCAAAAACACTAGGTTGCAGCACCCACAGCAAAATCCCAAAACACCCATGCAAAAAACACAGAACAGATACCCACAGAAAGAGACGCAAAAGGGACAAGGAACACCAACTCACAACATAGAAACATGAAACATAAAAGACTACACATAAACCAACGAGACCAATGGGCAACAGGTGCCGACTTGGGACGGCCATCTGCAACGTTAATAGCAGACGGTGTGGTAATCCTGGATTACATGCGCACAACCCTCCTACTATTCCGATTTCTCAGAGGTCTCGAAGAACGCACAATTATGGTGTAAAACAACCTCCTCACTGTTAGATGACCACACAAAAACAAGACCGTAAAACAAAGGGGTCCAAGCAACACAGATGAATATGTAAATGGATATAAAAAGAGGACGTGCGTAACACAGTCCGTGCTCTGCCGACTGTAGCGAGCTCATATATGTTATCACCCGAGAAGTCCGACTGACATTCAGAGAGGACAGGTGGTCGGGGCCCAGTCTTCTCTAAGGAGGTTTGGACAGGGCCCGTTATGGAGTCCCGTCGTCACAGTCAGTCAGAGTGCAAGTCTTAAGAATGCGCTCGTACAAGACTGTATATTGGTGAAGTACCAAGCTTAGTGTCCGTCTGGTGACATTAGGATCATATCCACGGTATAAAAGGCGTTTGATGACTATGACGCATTTTCGATACATGTGCTGTCTACCTTTGATCCTTCTTATTTTGTTAATTATGTCACCATAAAATGCAGGTTGTGAAATACCTAAAGTAATATACTCCGTTGCTTGTATGGGTCCGAATTTCAAAAGTTGATCATAATTTTTGTAAAATTTCCAGAAAGTCTTTACTAGTTTGTGAAAGCGAAAGCCTTGACCTAAAAGTTTCTTTGTAATTTGTAGATTTCTATTATGAAAATCCAAAACATCAGTACATGCTCTAGCATACCGGATGAGCTGTGAAATGTAGATACCGTATGACGGTAATCTAGGGACATCACCGTCAAACAAGGGGAAATTTACTATGTTGAATCCAAAATCAACTCGTTTGTCATATACACTTGTATGAATTTCTCCATTGACAATTTTGATATTTAGGTCCAAAAATGGTTTTTTTTGTGGCTGTAAAGTTTGCCTTGTTTAGAGTCAATTCTTGTGGATAAATAACATCTTTATACTTTTCAAAAACAGGATTATCGATAGTAAGAATATCATCCAGGTACCTAGAAGTACCAATGAAGCATTTCACATCATCATGTTTTCTTTGCTTTTGAAGATTTTGAATAAATTCTTTTTCATATGTGTATAAAAATAAATTTGCAACAAGAGGCGCACAATTTGTACCCATAGGAATCCTTACAACCTGCTTGTAGAGATTCTCACCAAATCTTACATAAATGTTGTCCAAGAGGAAGGACAAGGCACTACACAGGTCGCTACATGTCCATGATTTGTATGATTTGTATTCTGTAGTGGAAAAGAAACCCTTTCATTCAGATGTACAAATATAAGTTTTCCCCTCTCGATTATAGCACCATTTAATGAGTTTGGACAATTGATCATTGATCTTGTCGTGAGGAAGCGTGGTGTACATATTTGAAAAATCGTATGAAGAAATCGTATTGGCTTGAAAAATTCTAGATTTCATTTGTCAATCACATCCCCGGAATTTTTCATAGACCAAAGTAAATTTACATCATTCCTGTTGAGAACAGTTTCACAATATTTTGCAACGTGTTCCTTTACCGCCGTGAGGTCTGACGTCATGTGTGTAGACAAACTTGTAGTTGAGTAGTTGCTAGAATTAGCAATGTATCTAAATTTGTGAGGAGATTTGTGTGCAGTTTTGGTATGCAGTATATTGTAGGAAGATCCAATTTAGAAATAGGGATGTTGAATAAAGAAATTTCACTATTATGTTTGCTCAAAAAGTTTGATATAAGTATTTGTAGACGAAAGTTCCGAAACAAAAGTTGATATATAGTAAAGTTTTCATATGATTAGGTGTTGTTGGCTGCTTTATCTGGAGCTAAGACAAATTTTTCATGTAAATTACGTAATTTGGATTTAAAATATCTTTCAGATCTAGAACTTGGATTTTCAAAAAGATGAGGATTTTTCTGGAAGTTGTCTATTCGAATGTCAGTAATGTCCAAAATGAGGTATTTCCAGTCATTCAGAGAATGCGATTCGATTCCTTCCGATTTACACCTGGTCCATCGTTTGGTATAGTTATCTAAGGCTTCCTATAGTACTTCGCGACATTTAATAAAATCTATCTTGAAAGGGAATCTATACTTGGGTCCTTTTTTGAGAAGACCACGGAGCTGCCTGTCTTGGATAATTGAAAAGTCACCTGTAATAATATGACCAGCTGGTTTATATAGGTATTCAGATGTTGCACATTCTCAAGAAGCAGGACATGATTCAAGTATTTTAGGATCCTACATATACAGAAAGACGTAGCAAAATGGCTGGGATATGAAGCTATAGGACCCAGGTTTTAGAAATTTGAGAAATTTTTTTGTAAACAGAAATTTCAAATGCGTTTGAAGAAATGACCAATTGAAATTGATCGACCTTGGCTACATGTGCCCTCGGGGACTCTTGGTCCACCAGCAGTGACACTCAGTGGTACAAATGTTTAACGTCTTCAAATTCATTAAAGTTACACAACTTATATTAATGTCTCACGTTGGCTCAGATGTTGGTGTGAGGGGGTCCAAGGAGAAGGAGAAAAC
The DNA here is from genome assembly GCA_028142955.1 of Pinctada fucata. Lineage (NCBI taxonomy): Eukaryota > Metazoa > Mollusca > Bivalvia > Pterioida > Pteriidae > Pinctada > Pinctada fucata. The sequence goes on along the minus strand of AP027108.1, from coordinate 36,300,179 downwards.
CCGAGTACCTGGAACCCCCCCTGCAAAGGCCTGGGTGGGGGACCACCTACCCTCCCACATAAGACCCTTCGTCGAATCTAGGATTCGATCCCGGGACCTTAGAGGTGAGAAGCAATTACAATTTATTACGGCCAATGTATAATTTCTAACTCTATTGAAGACTGTAATTCATTAAAGACCTAAATGCGGATCAATCTGACAAATGTGTCTATGATGCATGAAATATGCGTTTGAAAAATGTTAGAAGTAAGTTCTACGAAAATTAAGCTTGAGGTACTCTTTTGAACTGCTCAAATTTCTCTTACATACGTAATAACCCGTGGATCTCATTTAACGTATGGAATGTTTCTGACTTAAACTGTTTTATAAGGTAAAGTTCATGGGTCCTGAAACATTTATAATTGTTTGAATCTCATTCAAAGTCAGGTAAATTTTACCGCGCTGACAATTTTTTTTTCCAGAAAACCACTATATGGCCCTATTCGGGAATATCTGTTCACTTATTTTTTCAAGGATACAAACATTTTCTCTAATTTGTTAAAACGTCTTCCTTAGGTGTACATGTTACTTTGAGATCAATGGAAAAGTTATTCACGATCCCCCTCGATGTCATTCTCAATGAAAATAATCAAGGATCATGCTATTTTTGTGAAAAATGAACAAAATCACCACTTGTCATGATATTTGTGCACAGTTTACAATGTAGTAGAAAGCAAGGAGTAGTTTTTAAACTACTTTAGATTTCTCAAAATATAGATATATGATTCTTAAAAAATGACAATTAACACTAATTTTGGAGAAGTCGATTTTAGGGAGCCACTTTACTATATAAACCATATATACTTGTACATGTACATCTTTTCTCCTTTTGTTGTATCCAATATATACACGTGCAGTACTTTATATATTCTTGAACAAATTGAGTACAATTTATGTGATCAGATCATGTGACGTTGTGTTATAATATTTCAATATTGACAAGTACTTCTCCACTTTTGATATTTAATCAGGGGTGCCATGAGGACAAAACAAACAGCGGATGACCTACATTAATTACATTCTGTGATGATAGGGTATAATTTTGTTAAATAAAATGTCTTAAAAGTTAAAAGAAACCCTTATGAATATGTTCAGAAATATCTAAGGTTTCCTCTCTGGATAACCACAGCATTTTCTATTGCCATGGTCAAGTTAAGTCAGCACCAATTGACCGTCGGTCTCGTATGTTTATGTGTAGTCTTTTGTGTTATTTTTGTTGTGTTTTGATGTTTCTTGTCACTTCTGCGTCTCTTGCTGTGTCTGTCTACTTCCTTTTTACATTGTGTGTTTTGGTGTATGTGCCGTATATGGGTGTTGATGGAGAACCCATCCTTTCATTTCTTTGCTTACAAATTGTTCATTGTGTGCTTGCTTTATATGAATCTCGTCTATTCCTTGGTACAAAATGTATGACAAGATAAATAATAGGTCTTAGTTTATCGTTGATATTTCTTTTTTCTCAGCACAGCCATATGAACACATTAAATCTTCTAACATAATTTGACGAAATAACACAAATAAACAAAATGATTAAAAGTCGCTTTTTCTCATATTCCAATACCTTTATTTGTACCTTTCCCAATCGTTACAGTTTAAATATATTTTGAAAAACACACCTTTGCTAAGTGACTTCAGAAAAAATCATTAGATGTACCTATGTTTGATCATAATATTTGCAAACATATATTAATTCGTCAAAACAAATATAGATAAAATCCATTTAAGCTCTCAGTTTTTATGCAATATTTTTATCCCGAAAATCTAAATTCTCGGACAATCTTCTCCCCATTCATCTCCAATGTTGGTAGCCCGGATGGACCATGTGACCTTGCAGTGACCTTGATGTCTCCAATTTCACCCGTCATGATTCTTTCACCCCTATTGTATCCCTATAATAAGAAGAGGTAGTCAATCACAACAGTGTGAAACATTGATTATATGAAAATATAATTAGATCGACATTTTCTTCTAACTACAAGACAAATGATATCAATAAACATTGATAAATATTATTTTCTATAGCCATTTTAGTCTTTTACACTAAGGAGAATAAAAACATTGAATACAAGGCTAAAACTAATAAGTGTCAAAGGTACCTATGCAAAGGAGAATAGCGCACCGGTCCCTTTTAACTCATTGACTACATTGGACTTGATCTTTTAACATTCAACAAGTATTAAAGAGATAAAGAAATTATATATTTCAATCGAAAAACTATATACTTACGGATTCTACAACGCGTGTCTCAACATTATCTGGCCTTAAACTGTTGAATGTGTCATACACGTCCTTAGCCGTGTCAACGGTATCATACGTGGTGTATACTTTGGCAGCAGCTGCACCGACTTTACCCATTGTAGCTACTTTACTTACAACAGCAGTTTTGATTAGTGCTTTCCCAACAAAGAGGGCCAAAGCTGTAAATATAAATCGCTTGTGTCTCCTGCTATGTTTCTCTGCTAATGTACTTTTGACGACATGGAGATCTGAAATGAAGAAAAGAAATATTAGTGAGAGACTTTGATAATTTCATTTTTTACAGGAGGCATAGGTCCATCATTGTTATATTCTGATAATAGGTATTTGCCCAAAATTATTTTATAGCTTATGAATAATTGTATTTATATATAGATTCAGCAAGAAATATGAAGACAAGGAAGTTTCAAAACATAAAACATAAAACATTCAAAATTTATGAATCTCTGCGGTTAGCCAACAGGGGATGCCTACTCATCGCGGGCACTTGGTCCAACTAGCTTGCTAGGGGTACGTAGATGCTCAATTATGTGCTCTTTTGTGAGTGCTATTTAGATAATCGTCAGCATCTTCTTTAACTCATTTATTCTGGTCAGATAGGTTGGGGGTCTTTAATTAAATACTAATTATACAATTCCCTTACCGAGTTGTCCTGCAAATTCTTCATCTAGTGCTCCACAAAATGTTTATAGTTCCGGTTTAGAAAGTTTGGTTACATCTACACCATGTATGACAAGGCTGTCGCTTATAATATCCTCACTGTGGAAAAAAAGTTCGATGGATTAAAATTATAATCTTGAATTAAATCTCTTAAATATAACTGAAGCGATGATCTTCTCTTCAATAGTAGATTAATTCACAAGAATCACGTTGGATGGAACCCTCAAACAATACCTCAAATATCTAAGTAGTAAAATCATAAATCATTGAATGTTTTACCTTAATGTACATGTTACGGCTAGAGCTGCCAACCACAAAAGGATATGCTGGAATAATTCATGTTGATTTCACTTTCCTGGAACACAGACATTTCAAATATTTTAGCAAGATACAACCTTTCAATGGGGATATCATTACATAATCTAACCTAAACAGTGCCTGTTCATTATGTAAATGAGCAATATTTAACTTTGTTTTTAATTCTTACAATTTTCCTATCATACGCGTATATCAACCAGTATTGCATAAAAAGGAAATAAACAAATGGAAAGGGGGTTCTAAGCTATAACTAAATCCAGAAAGTAAAATGAAATTAACGGAGAATATAACTATTTCATCATTTAAACTATTATGGATAATTTGGATGAATGCATCATAATACGAGGTAGAAATTTATTATATTGGATAATAAGATAATATGTTACATGTAGCTTTATGTTATAGACTTATCACGATCGATTTAATTGAAATTACTGATGTATACAAATAAAAACACAAACACTCAAATACACAAATTTTCGGCCCTTTGGCCTTTATCAATTGTAAGAAACGACGATTTGTTATCATCCCTTCCCTCTGGAAGAAATATTTCAATCTACTGATGTATATATCATTAAATTTATATCAAATTACATAGGACCACAAGCATTACGACATAAATGTACACATAACTATTAAGAAAGAGATAACAGTTACAACGGAATATATCAGTTTCAATACAATAGATATCAAGATTTAATGATGGATGAAGAAAGTGATGCTAGTAAACTCTAACAAAACTGTAATAGACGAAATACGTAAGGATTTTTTTCTAAGACACGATGGCGCAGATGAAACATTTAGAATTCGAACCTAAGAAGACTTAAATAGAAAGTTTAGAAATCACATCATTCTGCAAATTTTATTTTTCCATATGGCTATGATATTTAAAAAAAAGAAGATTTATAATTTCAAATCTTACCTTTTTCTGCTTCAAAATCGCATTGACTTCAATGATTTAATGCTTTGGTTTGAGCAAATCAGAATTAAAAACATTCATATAGCCTTATATTTTCTTGAGAATTGCGCAGTTGATGTATTTTTAGTCTTTCTTCGAAGAAAGCAAACGGCGTCTTGCGCATTTCCCTCATTCAAGAAAAAAAAAAGATGATGCAAAACATTCCTGTTATTTGTTTTGCTGACTTGTTATAATAAAACGCTCAAATGTAAATTTTCAATGAACAAAAATAAACAACAAAATAAACGTGACGCAAATGAGTTTACACGCACAATTTTCTCGGTATTACATGTAAGAGGATACATGTTTCCGAGGTATCGGATGCACATACTTCGAAGCTTAAGTATATTGTAAAATTGTTCATACGCCTTTATCTTAGATGCGCCTTCTTCTTCACACTATTTTAACATTTGGAGTAATTACCTTGACATCTTATAACATGCGATATGTAGCTGTTTGTCTCTTTTATTCTGCCTCTTCCATTTTATAAAATATCCTCTCATGTATATGTCCTGTATATGTCCTGTGTATGTCCTGTATATAAATAATATATTTATATCTTACTGAATTATCATTTTTGTTACCAGTTCATTTGTAATTTTCATGTTAAATCATGTTTCACATTCTTTTATTTTTTTTCCAATCACAAGTTTACAAATATGTAGGTATGACATCCTTTTATTTCATTTACATTCCAGGAAATCAATGAAATTAAGATCTTATAATTACTTTCCCTCAATAAATTCCTATATTCAGTTGTATTAAAGGCCGGACGGGTACGTTTCTTTCATCAACCCAGGTATGTATCGACTGCGAATCATACGTCATTCAGATGTGCAAGAAATATCGAGAGCATTAACAAACAACAATGCATTACGTTTTATTATTCGGTTGTTCATTTATTTAATTGATATTTCTTTTACCCCTGATTCACCAAAGAAATGTTTTTTAGTTTTTGTTTCGTTTTGTTTTATGGTTCTCGTTGTTTTTGCAGGGATATTTTTTTCTATTTTACGTTGAGATTCATTTGTTTCATCATCTCGTCATTTCTTGACATGTTTCTATCAGTTCATGACTTTAGATTTCGGTTTTGTTTTCTTTGAAAATTCGAAATGCTTATGTTGATATCCATTAAATACCTCCGTCAAGCCTTCTTATTATCTTATGTGAAACAATCTCTTAACATAATGTCTTTGAAATTTGTTCTTTTTCATATCATGCTTTATCTTTCTATGAGTCAAAGAAGATCCTGATGATAATTTCAACAACATTCACAATAGAGCAAACAATTGAGCATCGGCGGACCCCTAGCATACTAGAGGTGGGACAAGGTGCCCGGGATGAGTAAGCGTCCCCTGTTTGGCTGTCCGCTCCCGTCGTCGATTTTCACGCACGAAAATATCTAAATTACATTATCTGAGGTAATGCCTATGTAGAAAGTGCTATTGAGACCATGTCAGGGAATAATATTCAAAATACTTACCACCAAACCCCTCGTGGGTACCATTTTACGACCTCCAGACGGCGAAAGGCATAAGTGTGACACAAATGAGTTAACGAAGATCCTGACGATAATCTCAAAAACACTCACAATAGAGCACACATAATATTCAAATTCGATGTACTATTTAAGGTAATGTCTATATAGAATGTGAACAGTCATAATGATCAAATAATAATACACCGTAGTAAAATAATCTTCATGTATAATGCATCTTTATTACTTTTACATGTAGTAATTCTAATTTTCTCCTTAAATGAATTGCTTTTATCTTTTACACGTTATTGAACAAATGTTATTTGAAGAGATGATAGTAAAATTTGTTCCATAAATAAGTATTGATAAACTTCATGTTTCAATTAACTGAAAAAAATTACAATCAAATGACATACTTAAAAACATTTTTGTTCTCAGTAAAAGATTTCCGAGCTGCATCGGTAAACATTTTGTCTGTCAGATGCACACGCTCAGTACTGCAAAGAAGTTGATTATATTAAAGTGGAAATGTCTCATACATTAAATTTCATCCACATTGGTGTTTCATTTGCTCCTTTACGGAAAACTGTTTTTGTTATGTTTGCTTTACTAATTGTTTAAGGTTATTGACCATGATTTTTAGTTTAACTCTTTTTCACTGATCATTTGATAAGATGGAGGGAGAGAGAGAGAGAGAGAGAGAGAGAGAGAAAGAGATGCAGAACTTTGTACGCATCAATTGTGCAGAAAAATTAATGTATGTTCTTACCGCTCCTCTAGAAGTATTGAAACGGAGTTAATCATATTGATATCAGAAGCATCTATTGTACACTTAGTAGTATTAATATCTATTAATTAAATGCTCTAGCTTCATACACTTTTAAAAAGTTTTTATGTCTCCATAATAGGACATTCAGAAGCATAAAGTTTTTGGTATATCCGTTTGTCTATTTTTCTGTTTGACAAAAAAAAAGTCTTGGCCATATCTTTTGAATCGTTATTGATGGGAATTTTATATTTCATTGATACCAAATGTTTGACCTAGAGCATGTACTGATGTTTTGGATTTTCATATTAGAAATTTACGAATTACAAAGAAACTTTAAGGTCAAGGTTTTTACAAAAATTATGGTCAACGTCATACAAGCAACATAGTATATTTCATTGGGTATTTCACAACCTGCATTTTATGGTGACATAATTTACCAAATAAGATGGATCAAAGGCAGACAGCATAACCATTGAAATTGTGTTAGAATCATAAAACGCCTTTTACATAGGTAATATTATCCTTCTGTCACCAGATGAACTCTTGGATTGGTACTGGACCAATCTAAAACCTAGCACATTTTTGAGAATAACACTCTGACTGACTGCGACGACGGGACTTCACAACGGGCTATGTCCAAACCTCTTTACAGAAGACAGGGACCCGAACCACCTGTCCTCTTTGAATTTCAGTCGGGCTCCTCGGGTGATCAAATGCATGAGCTCTCTACAGCCGGCAGAGCACGGATTGTTTTGCGTTGCCGTCTGTTTTTTTAATATACATTTACATATCCATCTTTTGTTTCTTGGGCCCCTGAGTCATTCTGTCTGTTTGTATGTTCATCTTACAGCGAGGAGGTTATTCTTTACCACAATTTTACGATCTGCGAGACCTCTGGGTAATCGAAAAGTGGGAGGGTTGTGCGCCCGTAATCCAGATAACCACAACTTCTGCTTCTTGTGTGGCAGATGCCCGCCCAATGTCGGCACCGGTTCGAAATTGGTCTCGTTGTTATATATGTGGTCTTTTGTGTTTGAAGTTTTAAAAATGCTTCCCTGACATTGTCGCCATGACACTTTCTATATAGACATAACGTTAGACAGTACATCTATTTTATATACTGTTTTCATTTTCGTGCTTAAACATAGACGGCGGGTGCGGCTGGCCAACAGGGAATGCTTACACCTCCCGGGCACCTGGTCCCACCTCTGTCTTCCTAGAGGTCCGTCGATGCTTACATTTTGTGATCTATTGTGAGTGCTGTTGAGATTATCGTCAGGATCTTCTTAAACACATTTGTGTCACACTTATGCCCTTTGCAGTGTGGAGCTCGTAAAAAAGTTCCCCGCGAAGGGTTTTTACCTTTAGTGTTTTCAATATACTTCCTTCACATTGTCGCCATGTAACCCTTTCGGGTCTACAAAACCTGTACTTCGCATTGTGTATTTTCCTTAGTCATTTTGTAACTCTGAATAAAAAGTCCTGGTAAAGTTTTATCGTTTATTAACATACGAAAGTTACATGTTGGTTATAGCAGTATGAGAATGAATCTAACATACAAAATCATGCGCAGAGTATATATTGAGAGCCTGGGATATTTCACAATCAGGTGGAAATCGCCATCGAAATTCATGACTATAAACGTATAAACAAAGTTGCCTAAACTTAGAACAAATCCTCGCCATTTCGTCTATTGCACCCAGACCTGTGACAGGCGAACCATTATAGTTTCTGTTGCTGTCAACTGAACACCTCGTATTGACAGACGTAGGGTTACACACTGGCGGAAATGACAATCATTCTTAGCACGTGATCGTAAAATTAACGTTTGAAATTAGAGTTATCTTCTCCTAGACTATTGGAAATATCCCATAAACAAAATAAATGGAAATTAATTAAAGATCAAAGTACTCAATTTGCATAATTATTGTGGGGGAGAGGCCATATGGTTACAATACTCCTCCACTTAAGAAAATAACCAAGATTTGGGCGACCTTGATTTACAATCAATCAAATAATTAACCTGAATAAACTTCTTAACTTTCATAAAAAAAAATCTTGATTATCTGAAATTTGGTAACACTTGGTTATTTTCTAAGCGTATGTCCTTGACAACACAATAATGAACCATTCAACTATTTACCACCGGGATCACTTGGTGCATATCAATCAAAAACGTAGAATAAAACGCTTGCAATAAAAATTCATTGTATTCAGTTCCATTGTTCATCAGGAGTGACCCGGTCATTTTCAACATAATAAATCTTCAAGCAAAATGTACAAATGCATGCATCAAACATCAGTAACATTTCTTCAATAATTGCAAAATTATTATAACATATGACATTATAAGCAATACACATTTACACTGCTTTTTTAATAACACATCACACGGATTCACTTATTCTTCTAATGACCATCCTCACGGTATGACATCATTCTCTTTGGTTCGTCTTCATCTACGGCTCGTGTCTGGTCCTTCTTCGTGAACTGAATAACCTCCGGGGAGTAAAACGAATAAATTGGACCTCGATGTCATCGTGGAATTAATTGTTAATCATGCGGTCATCATCGGTTTCTTCTTTTGTTTTCGTCTTAGGATCACGGTCTCGTCTTCTTCGTCCGGACCCATTTCGTCTTTTCTTCATCCTCGACCTCCTATGACGATCTTGGCATTTGTGACGTTACCAAGATCTTCCCGTAATCCGGATGACGCCATGCACCCAGAAAAACGACGGGGTATTCATATTCTTATACATTCAGCGTCCTATTAGGAAGGTCAACAAGTACAAAATAGTTCATGTTCCTCTTTTCGCAATGACAGATTTAACTCATTATCGACGAAAAGTGTTCGTATGTTGTTGTGACGGGCTGGTTACACATCCGGCCACACGGGTAACATCATGCACAGGCTCACCTGACGTCACAGCTTCTGGTTTCATCATCGGCTCCTGTCTCTTTGGATTGTCTCTCATTATTAACCTGTACGCTTATTCGTTTCCTTTTCACAGCAGTCGGTTCCAATAATAACAATATGTATATTATCAAGTTCAAGAGTAAACTGCATAGGATTATCTGGAACTAATTGTTTATTATTCAGCACTACTCTCTATATATTACTCCCGGCAATAAATCTATCATGATAGTCTGCATCATTGTTTCACTATATAGGCCAGAGATTTAGATTAATTGTTCATGGCAGTTAAGTGACACCGGATTTTTCTCTGTACCTCTAATTGACCATAATTTTGAATTTGCAAAAATAATTTAGAAACCTCTGTCAAATCTTATAAATGAAAGTTCCAAACTTATTTCTTTTTCCACGCCTTAATATTTACTAAAGTTTCTTTAACTGAAAATGCAAGCAATATTTTTTTTCTTTTATCAAAAATCAAACGATCTAGTAAAACGATATTAAAACAAGAAGCTCTTTTCACTGTTGTAAGACGTCGTTAGTATATGTCAATAGCCTGCGTGCAAATTAAATAAAAATAAATTACAGCTGATGCTAACAATGTGCATCATGGACGACCGCCAAAATAAACTCCAACACCGGGAAAAGGGCAACAAAGTTCAACATCATTTTACGCTCTATTGTAACACGATCACCAGAGTGAACGTTATTCATAAAATCATGCATAAACTAACATGCAAAACTAGGGTTACACATTTCTATAATATACAACGCCTCGACTTGTTTATTGTGTTTAAAACGTCCTGGACTTCTTAGAAAAAAAATTAATGTGACATTAAGCGACTAAATTTTCTCTATAATCACCAGTTCCTCCCTTTCTTAAAATAAACAATACAGTTTTTTTTTATCAAGCTGACAGCAAACCACATACAAAAGATTATGAATACTTCGATGTTCATCATATTATCCGAAAAAAAAACATGCGCTCTTCCTCGCACAAAATACAAATGACAGGGTTGTAAATCCAACAAACCCGAACGAACCTTCTTACGTTCCCAGAAATCCGTCTGGTGTCATTTATCGGCGTCACATCGCCAAAATCCGAGCCATTCAACGCTCATAACCTAACAAAATCGATTACATGGGTTGTATCGAAGTATCATCTTGGATGTAATGAACCATCATCCTGAAAAATCTTAAAGAAAGAGGTTCCAACTTTCTATTCTTCCAACTCCCCGATTACACGCCTGTTCCCCGGCGTTATACCGAATAAACGGGATCCAGAAGAAATCATTGGTTCCTTAACATCATTGACTAAATCTTTGATACGACTAAAATCTAATCTTCATTTGCAATCCATAAAAAAGCCTCTTCACCATTTTCCTGAATTCTACCAAAGTCAAAGGTACTACAACTTTTTCTCTGAGACGAACCAAAACCCTCAGAACTACCTGAACCGGAATCCTGACTAGTTCCCGTCATGCGAGACGTTACTTTGTCGTCAACTTTAATCATATTCACTTGAAAAGCGAGGGAATAAATATAACTATCTGCCTAGATCAAAAATTCAAAAATGATAGAATTACATGGTCAATCAAAATGAGGAAACGCACGAGAAAAGTAAATGTGTCCTACCATAAGTATATATAATTTGAGTGTAATGTTCATCAATTGTCTGCTGTTAATCCTGGTTTCGCGTAAAGGTACATCCTCTGCATTTAAAGCAATAAACCACGTATACATTTTTTTGTGCATCACCATGATTCGTATCATTTAGCGTCACGGCACCAAATTAGAATTGAAGGCATCCTAGAGACTACAACTTGTGAAGTCCGTGGATGAATTTAACTGAATCATTTTCGGCACTTGGAATAAAAAGTTCTGAAATAGTTTTACTGTTTATTAACATACGAAAGTTACATGTTGGTTATAGCAGTATGAGAATGAATCTAACATACAAAATCATGCGCAGAGTATATATTAAGAGCCTGGTATATTTCACAATCAGGTGGAAATCGCCATCGAAATTCATTACTAAATTGGAATTAAGACATATAAACAAAGTTGCCTAAACTTAGAACAAACCCTCGCCATTTCGTCTATTGCACCCAGACCTGTGACAGACGAACCATTATAGTTTCTGTTGCTGTCAACTGACCCAAGAACACCTCGTATTGACAGACGTAGGGTTACACACTGGCGGGAATGACAATCATTTTTAGCACGTGATCGTAAAGTTAACGTTTGAAATTAGAGTTATCTTCTCCTAGACAATTGAAAATATCCCATAAACAAAATAAATGGAAATTAATTAAAGATCAAAATACTCAATTTGCATAATTATTGTGGGGGAGAGGCCATATGGTAACAGCCATAACACTTTCTATATAGACATAACGTCAGACAGTGCATGGATTTTATATACTGTTTTCTTCTTCATGCTTAAACATCGACGGCGGATGCGGCTAGCCAACAGGGGATGCTTACTCCTCCCGGGCACCTGGTCCCACCTCTGGCTTGCTAGGGGTCCGTCGATGCTTACCTTTTGTGCTCTTTTGTGAGTGCTGTTGAGATTATCGTCAGGATCTTCTTTAACTTTTTTATGTTGTGAGTTGGTGTGCGTGTCTGTTCTGTGTTTTGCAATGGAGGTTTTGCTACGTTCTGTTTTTGGAGATCCCTTAATTCGTTTTGTAACTTACTTTTGAAAAAAAAAACCAATTACCCTGGCGCTATCTTTTGAATATTAAGTGATAGGGTTTTAATATTTCACATGTGTTCTCCTTGTCACAACACCTTGTCAGGGATGCCATAATTTTGACATTGACCTTGACATTTATGATCTATTCCTTTATTTTGGAAATGAATCGTCAATCGAAAGTTACTAGTACACTTAAGATTTACTCCCCAGGCTGTGGAAAGATGTGTACAATGCATTATAGAATACATAAAATCGAATTGGAAAATAAACAATATTCAACCTTTGCATGACAATCATGTATATCGTTATGGATTTCTTTAGCAAAATGATACAAATGTGACTGATCATTCTGGAAAGAGGGATCTGATATGCTTTTATTATGTTGGAAGAAAAGCATTTATTTATAAGTAACCTTCGTGTGCCCGGGAAGCGTTCTTATCACCTGCTTGCTTTCAGGGATTATCATGAGGATTTCTTTTCAAAATTGTGTTTGTCTGATGTAATTTTAGATTTGTTTCTCCAGAGAGTTATTCCATGCTGAATTAAGCACTAATTTTCCTTCAAAGTTTAAGCTTCCTCCTTTCGTCACAAGTATGATTAATACGGAATTCATCATCTGCATTTTGCGTATGTTATGTAAGTACTGCAGATAAAAAAAATAATAAGATTCTGGACAGAGGAAACTGCGCATACATGTTCCTTTATTATCAATGAGACGTGATTAAGTCAGTATATGCAAGCATATTAAATATGCTCTTTTTTGTTCGACCATAAACATAAAATTAAAATGCGCCGATGTTTTCGCAAACTATACATGTTTAGTTTGTTAATAACTGGTGTTTTTTTTTTTTTTTTTGGGTACTCGACCCTCGTCCGTGATCATCAATCTAAACAATAGGGACAAAGAGTACAAAAGTTATATGTAGCAGGATAGGTGGGATATGATCTTTTAGAAATTTCAAGAATAATTGATGACAGAAATTTTCGAATGAATCGAAGAAACGATCAACGGAGGTTTATCAAACGCGGATGCATGTGCCCCAACCGGGGATATTTGGTCGTCCAGCAGTGACACTCAGGAATGGTACAAATGGTAAACGCCTTAAATGATATGAACAATGGCAATGTCAATTTAACGTTTTTAGATAAACCAACGTTTTCAATTATCATTGACATTTGAATTCTCATGATTTTTAAAGTTTTTACTAGAGTTTAAATCATTTATTAGAATTACAACATGAAAATAAAAAAAGACATTTTTGATAGATTTATTCAACAAAATCTTCAAACGTAATCACAAATGAAAAATACGCCCTAGAAATTCTACAAAATCGTATTTACAAAAGCCATTTCAGCCTTAAAAGTAATATCGATCAATATTTGGTCCTCCAGCAGTGACACTCAGGAATTGGTACAAATGGTAGACGCCTTAAATGATATGAACAATGACAATGTCAAGTTCACCTTTTTAGATAAACCAACGTTTTCAATTATCATTGACATTTGAATTCTCATGATTTTTAAAGTTTTTACTAGAGTTTAAATCATTTATTAGAATTACAACATGAAAATATAAAAAAAGACATTTTTGATAGATTTATTCAATAAAATCTTCAAACGTAATCACAAATGAAAAATACGCCCTAGAAATTCTACTAAATCGTATTTACAAAAGCCATTTCAGCATTAAAAGTAATATCGATCAATATTTGGTCCTCCAGCAGTGACACTCAGGAATTGGTACAAATGGTAAACGCCTTAAATGGTATGAACAATGACAATGTCAAGTTCACCTTTTTAGATAAACCAACGTTTTCAATTAGCATTGACACTTGAATTCTCATGATTTTTAAAGTTTTTACTAGAGTTTAAATCATTTATTAGAATAACAACATGAAAATATAAAAAAGACATTTTTTCATAGATTTATTCAACAAAATCTTCAAACGTAATCACAAATGAAAAATTCGCCCTAGAAATTCTACAAAATCGTATTTACAAAAGCCATTTTCAGCATTAAAAGTAATATCGATCAATACACAAGAGAAAAAAATGATATATAATAAAAATTAATTTTATTAATCTACATATTTTTGTCTCATGTGTAAATGATCAACATTAAATGCTCTGCTGAAATCTCTTAACGAGGATTAACTACATAACATGACCTGAATTTATAGATACGTCTATATCTTACAGAAAATTGGAATTATTAGAATGTCGAATGTTTTGGTTGATACAATGAACCTTATTTGTGAATTCTTGATACAATTGCTAGACAATCTTGTTCTTTTCACTTAATCCATTTGCAAGCTCCTCAACGTCGAAATCTGATTTCTCTTATTACGTTGTCGTCACTAAGCTGTAGTGTTGGTAAACCGGATGGACCGTATGATCTGGCAGTTACGTTGAGGTTTCCGATTTCACCTGTTAATACTGTCTCTGATCTGTCATTTTCCTAAAAGAATAAAAATAATTTTAGTCGAGTTTGATTTCTATTCAAAGATAGAAACATATACTAACTTCCTGAATATAAACGAAATTACTTCTTTACGGTATAAAAACTTGATCAATTCTTGTTATCGTACTTTTTCTTTAAATCTAACATCTCAACCATTCTGCTACATCTTTTTTGGTACATTTTGGGTCATAATAACTTTCACACTTGGACATATTACATCGATTAGAATGATGATCCCTGACGAGAGTTTAGAACCTGGAACGTGCATGTCTGATAACTGCTGCATCCGTTCTTAGATTATGCTATTGAATTTGAGTACTCTTAACGTAAAATGTATGTTTTGTTTTGTTAAGGTTTTTTGTGTAAGGGTTTGTGTGTGTGTATAAGTTTTCTTTTCTTTTACGTCTTAATTATAACTGAATTTAATTGTATGTTTGAAGATGGAAATTCCATCTCGAACGTGAAAACAATACGATAATATAATTCTAAACTCCTTATTTCAATATCGATTTGATGATTCACGCATGTCTGTTAATTCATTGTATTTACTTTCTGTAGTCCCTATAAGCATATGAGGTACAATGCCGAATATCGTGAATACAACAAAGATATAATGTTCATAAAAGCAATTTCAATCACTCATTTACACATTTTAGAATAAATTGAAAGTTGGGAATATCATAATTTCTAACTCAACTGCAAAAAAGTACTTTATATATTAATATAAACATAAACTTACGGTCTGAACTTCACTTCTCTCCACATTGTCTGGTCTAAAGTCGTTAAATGTGTCATAGTCGTCCCTAACAGTGTCAACCGTATCATACACTGTATATACTTTTGCTGCAGCTGCACCTAATGACCCCAGTGTAGCTACTATGATTTGAATAACATTTTCCCAGCGAAGAGGGCCAACGCCGTAAATATAAATCGCCTCTGTCTCCTTCCATGTCTCTCTGCTAATGTACTCTTGAAGACGTGTAGATCTAACAGAAATATAAAAAACAACAGATTGTAACTTAAATATGTGAAATTCTTCTTTCTGATAACATCTTTGAGAGGAAACGCTAAGCAACGTTTTAAACCTTTTTTCGTCTTAATGACATTGACAATATAAATATGAATAGAAAAACAGTTAGATAAAAAGATTAAGTAGACTCATTTGTATCATTAATGAAATACTTCTGTTATCAATTAATTAGAGTGTCAATCGATTATTAGAGTTCTTATATTTGAATTAACAAATAAAGAAATCTCAATATTCATTGAATATTTCAGACATGGTGCAATAATTCTTCACACAATATTAGTAAATGAAGATTTCACTCTCTCACCAAGTTTTCCTGCAAATTCTTCATCAAGAGCTTTACAAAATGATTGGAGCTCTGCGTCAGCAAGTTTTGTGACATCGACGCCGGAAATAACAAGGCCTTCCTCTTTAACTTTCTCACTTTAAATAAATGAATTCAAATAATAAAAATTAAAGCTCATCAAATAAGAACATCGAAAGAATATTTCATAACCATACTTCAAATTTCCATTTAACAATCAAATTTGTTTCACGTGAACTATATTTCTTTATTATAAAAAACAGATACCTTGAAGAACATGTAAAGGCTAATGCAACAATCCCGATTAAAAGCAGAACTGAGGTATCCATGGTTCTCTCCTGTAAACATAACGATTCAATCGATCATAAATGTCCATACTCTTTCCCTGTTTTATGTACTACATACGTACGCTTGATCAATTTTGCGAATCGTGTCATAAATATGAAATTTTACATTATTATTTTTATTTTTCTTATGTCTTACATATCAGTCATAAAAATTTATCACTATGATTTATGGAAAAGGAATTACTTGATAGATATAAAATCAACTTATTTAGAAATAATAAAACAAAGGTGAAAGTTCTGTTTTTATATCTTTAATCACATCATTATCTTAGTTTGAATAGACCCTTTCACATTATCTACGGTACTGAATTTGAAGGCCACTTCCGGGGGACAAACAATAGATTGCGCATGCACCATTGACGTAATTCGATTGTTCCAAGATGTTTTCCGCGGAACAAACGAAACATGATTCCGCGCAAAACGCCCTAGAACAATCAAATGACGTCACTGGTGCATGCGCAATCTATTCGTTGTCCCCCGGAACTGGCATTCAAATCTAGTACCGCAGATAATGTGAAAGGGTCTATTTTAACATGTTAATGAATCGATGCTCGATACATTACTTATCGTTAAAGTCTAAGAAGAAAATACACCCTTTTTTCAAATGCATCTTCAAGTACTACGCTCATTTTGGTAGTTTTGCAAATACGAATAATACGAAAATTAATCTTAATTATTTAACTAGAAAAAAAAACCTGAACTTGAAATAGATATAAATGCACAGAAAAGTATGCATAGACGTCAGTCTTATACATAAGTTTCATAACATTTCATTTCATTGAACATTTTTATTACCATTACAAGTGTATGTAGCTTTTATGAACTTACGTTTGTCCTCTTCAGATATCTTCGTCTTTCGATGCCTTAGCTTATCAATATGTGTAAAACACATTTCACAGTGATTTATATAACAAACGGATTGCCCGAAATATTGCGAAATTCACATGTTCTCAGAAGGAAGAAAGTATCTTGCGCAGTTTCCTGCATTTTTAAAAGATATTACCTAATACCCACCCATGTATTTTTTTGACATAAACGTTTTGTTTTCGAGGAAATAACTGTGACGCGCAACTATACATGTAAACAATTCTTTGTAAAATGTTTGAATGAAACAACCAAACCGTTGTAATGCAATATGCTTTCTGAGGAATGTACATGTACATGGTATTATCTTTAATAAAAATATTCAATATTTGTCTTCCTCTTGAAAATTCTAATGTTATTATTTTTCATTTCTTTTTTTTATTTAATCATTTATTCATTTGGAAATGTATCTGCTTACGCTAGGGAAATTATTGATATTTTGTGCGAAGTTGAATCTGCTGAAAAATCGCTAGATCTGTTTTTATTACAGGTCAATGATTTTCTTTCATGTTTTTCATAAACAACTATAATATATTAGATAGATATTCTTTGTTGCGTTGTTTCAATCTGTGAAATTCCCTTTACGAGAAATTGTGAGAAAATGAGAGCTGCGCAAAATATCATTATGAGCATAATGTTTGCTTTACAACAACGTAGGGGTTTTTGGGTGATGGAGGTCACATTGAATTAGCGATCTTTCCTATACTCCTATGTAAAAAATAAGATAAAGTAACATAATATCAACAAAAGGGGAACGCGTGATAGATCTTACAAAATGTCGTACCACTACGATTTATCAAAATTATACATGGTCAATGTTTTTAGTTCATTTAAAGTGTGTCATAAATGTGTATTTAAACAATTTCAATCGAAAGCAAGGGATATTTTATAGGTGTGACTGAAACTAGTAAGCTTTGTACCACAATCATATTTTAAATGCGTTTTTATTCTATGTTAAATGCATATTTAAACAATGTCAAGCAAGGGATATTTTATAGGTGTGACTGAAACTGGTAAACTTTGTCCTTTACTTGAATAGCCTTGAGGACTACTATCATATCTTAGGATTTGTTTGTTCTCATATCTCTTCTTATAGCATTATATCTTAAAGTAAAACAAAAAGGATTTTTTCTAGAAATTACCAGTATTTCACTTTTCTTTGGAGGCACAATATATTTCTGCACATTGAATATTACATTTTGTATATGAACTAATCAATTTATATTTAACAGCTTCCAATTTGATTTGACCAATTCCATATGGTCAAATTGCTTTGAGTGTTGTTAACAGCCTTTATCTAAACAAAATTAACAATGATTTAGAATGTTTTAACTTTTATTTCAGCACACATGTATTACACTGTGAAAACAAAGAAAAAGGATTCCATACAAAATCAGTTTCAGAATCAAAGTTCCTAACAACTGGTTGTCAAGATAGACTACATTCAGTGCTTCACGAGTACATGTACCTAAAAGCTTCATTTTATATACATCACACTGAGATTCAGTTTGATTCACTAACAAGTTGTTGTTAAGATAGCAATGTGTTTCGACTATAGAACTACATGATAGATACATGAGATAAACTTCTTGACAATCTGTTGTTAAAGTTCAGAAGCTAACAAGCGATATTTTCTTAACAACTGGTTGTTAAGAAATCTATCTTATTTCAGACAAGGTGTACTTTCCTAACAACTGGTTACTAACTTGACAACTGTTTGTTAAGACAAACTGTGCAATGACTTCCATTTCATACCTTAAATTTGCATTTTCAGAACTACTTTTAGTAATTTAGCATATTTGACCAGTAGATAAGTATGTGAGTGTCCTAATGTCACATTTTGAATTGCTTATCTCCTAATAAGGAGATACTTTCACCTAATTAGGACTTAGCTATCAGCTAATTAGGTCATAATATCACCTAATTATGACATAATATCACCTAATTAGGAGATACTATCACCTTATAAGAAAGTACTATCACCTAATTAGGAGATACTATCACCTAATTAGGAGATACTATCACCTAATTAGGAGACACTATCACCTAATAAGGACTTAGCTATCACCTAATTAGGACTTTCTTATAACGACTTAGCTATCACCTTATTAGGACTTAGCTATCACCTAATTAGGTGATAGCTTAGTACAAATTGGGTGATAGCTTCGTCCAATTTAGGTGAAAGCTAAGTCCAAATTAGGTGATATTATCTCCTAATTAGGTGATAGTATGTCCTAATAAGGTGATAGCTAAGTCCTAATTAGATGATAGCTAAGTTCTTATTAGGTGAAAGTATCTCCTAATTACGTGATAGCTTAGTCCTAATTTGGCGATAGCTAAGTCCTAATTAGGTGATATCATCTCCTAATTAGGTGATATTATCTCCTAACAAGGTGATAATATCTCCTAATAAGGTGATATTATCTCCTAATAAAGAGGTGATAGTATCTCCTTATAAGATGATAGTATCGCTTAATTAGGAGGTAGATAAGTCCTTATTAGGTGATAGCTAAGTCCTAATTAGGTGATAGCTAAGTCCAAATTAGGTGATATTATCTCCTAATTAGGTGATAGTATGTCCTAATTGGGTGATATTTAAGTCCTCATAAGGTGAAAGTACCTCCTAATTAGATGATAGCTAAATCCTTATTAGGTGTTTGTATCTCCTAATAAGGTGATAGTAAAGTCCTAATTAGGTGATGGTAATTCATAATTAGGTGATTAGGTGATATTATCTCCTAATAAAGTGAAACTATTTCCTAATAAGGTGATAGTATCTCCTAATTAGGAGATAGCTAAGTTCTTATTAGGTGATAGTATATCCAAATTAGGTGATAACTAAGTCCTAATTAGGTGATTGTATCTTCTCATTAGGTAATAATATATCCTAATTAGGTGATAGTTTCTCCTAATGAGGTAACAGTTTGTCCTAATTAGATGAAAGTTCAGTCCTAATTAGGTGAAAGTATCTCCTTATTAGGAGAAAAAATTTAGAATGTGGCATTAGGACGCTTCCGGAGATAATTAATGACATTTATAAAACAAATACAAAGAATCTCCTACATTGAGTTATGATATGTAACGCTGATCCTGATGTCGAAAATCACTTCTCCTTACTATATTTTGTCCAAACACAAGCAAGTGTCTTGTACAATATGTTGAAGAAATGTTTCCAATTCCTCATTATGATGTCTTGCCATCGTAATTTTCCTCACACACACGGATTTTTTAATGGTTCTTGGCATCCATTTTATATATATATATTATTTTGTGAATTTCAGCTCATCTTATGTCCTATGTGTCTTCACTTTTGGGCCTCTTTCATTACTGCTGAGACAATATTTGTTGAAATGCCTATATAAATCACGAATACATCATGGACGTATTATTGTTACATTATTCTTTAGAACTACTTGTTTGGTACTCCAGGTGTTTGTACTTTGGCTCCTTTCTTTTTGCCTCCAATTATGTTCACACAAGATAAAATCATCCAGGTAATATTTAAGTTGATAAATCCAGTGCTTACAATGTGTAGATATCATAGTACTCATCAAGGTACTAATCCAATCCATTATTCAGAAGACTTTCGCAAAATTAAAACGGTCTCCTCAAAGAATTTGAAGTGAACTGTTGTACTCCATAATCGTCTCTCCAGTTGTTGTTCTCCTGAAACATTTAGTTTAATCATAATATATTGAAAATTAAAGCATCTGTTACAAATTGGTTGTCAATAAATATTTACTAAAATCTTGTTGTTATCGCGTACTCATATATTTAACATTATTCTCATAATATAAAGATAATAATAGTATGGAAGCGTATTAGTGCCATTTTGATTCTCTTTTTTAATTTGTTTTTTTTTTTACATATAAAAGTGTACATTTTACACTTTTATGTGTAAATCTTACGCTTTTTTCTGTAAATTTTGCAAATTCAAGTGTAAATTTGATACTTTATCTGTATATTATACACTTTTGTCTGCAAATTTGACACTCTTTTTCTGTAAATTTTACATATTTAACTGTAAATTTTACACTTTTTTCTGTAAAGTAGGTCAGAGGTCAATGTCAAGGTCATTTATTAAAAGTCATGATATCAGATGAAAGGTCTGGTCATGAGGAATCTACAACTGAAATATCAAAATTCTACCTCTTATAGTTTCAAAGAAGGTCAAAGGTCAATGTCAAGGTCACTAGGTCAAAAGTCATGATATCAAATTAAAGTTCTGGTCATGAGGACTCTATATGTGAAATATCAAAACCCTACTTCTTATAATTCAAAAGTAGGTCAAAGTCAAGTTACAATTTGCTCCTCCAAATATTTTTCTCTCAACGGACTTAAACGCAACACTTTAAACAAAATGTTGACGCACGGACGGACGGACTGACGGACAGACAGATAGACGGACTTCGCCATTTCATAGACCGGATTTTGCTTCGCAATTCGGCCAAAAATCTAGGCTCTATCCCTTACAGCTCATGAAATACATGTATATCCTAGGTTAATTTCTTAAAGTACATGTAGTTCAAAGGTCAAAAGTCTTGGCATGAAAGCTCTGGTCATGAGGAATCAACATGTGAAATCCATCTATAGGCTTTGATCTTGATTCTAATAAAGATATTTTGAATCCTACATCTTATTACATGCAATTATGACATTATACATTGCCATATATTTTTTTCGCTGCTAAACTCAAAATTGTGTTACATGTTTCTTACCTTAAAGTTTGTCGTAGTTCATTTATTTTCTCCTGTACATGTACTATTCATCCAGGCAAGGAATATTCTGTTTAAAAAGAAAAAAGATAAGTAAGGAAAACTGTATGACGAGACGAGACAGTAAGACTATGCATGTGCTTCATCATATTATTTTATTTAAGAAATACATGTAAGTGAAAGATATTAATGATATGCTATATGTCTATTAAATACACATGCCATCCAAAGCTTAGCATCCCTTCACAAACTCATGTTAATCTGTCAATACAAAAACTGAAAAATATGAAAGACACAATAGTAATTCTTGACAAAGAGGAATACAAGAAAAAAGGAGTTGAAATGCTAAATTCACTTCACTATGAAGAAGTCGAACAACCAAACCTCAAAGAAGTGAAATGAAAACAAATGGCACATTCGACACTCACACTGCTAAGTATCTTATTACAAATGTCGTGTGGGGAGATTATACTCGATTTGATAAACAGAATCCGGCAAGGCGCTTGTAATGAACTTCCAATTATGCCACCTGGTAGGCCAATTATATCACAAATCGGTACAGCAACAGAACGAATTGGTCATTATAAGGTGACACTTTTATACATGTAATGCAAGTGTATGTCTTTAACTGGGCCCAAATCGGTAATAAAGTATCTCGTATAAGGCTTTTAAACGAGCCTAATGAATGTATCATAGATAGAGAAGACATTGTGTAGGAATACGGGGCTTTGTCATCCTCCCCTTTCCCACACTGCCCGACCTCTACCTGATGAATAACACATTATTGCAAAGTTTAAATGATACATGTAATATTATGTGGATACTGCAAAAAAAAATTAAGATCGTATTATCTTACCGAACTTCGATCAATGTTTTCATAAATATATTTCATTTCGCCCTAGTATCATTGTATAATCGTAATCTATTTTTTAATAAATCTAAAGCACAAAAGAATATTTGATATCCCCTCTCAGGCTATTTATTTGTTGTTGCTAAAGCCTCCCTAATTCATATGAATCCATTTAATAGCATTCCCCTTCAACATTCGTATTCTATGATTATGCGTAAAATTCATTTCTTTAACAATCTTGCCATGACACATTATCGTGATTACGAGGAAAATCAATCATTGATATATCGAAAATTGTCGATCGTGGTTTCTTCAGATTCCTGCTAAATCACCCGTGTGTTTAAGATTTATAATGCATGTATTCCCCAAGTGGCATATTGAAGTTCCGCTCCGTTATCGTCCCATGGGTGAAGCGGAGATCTATTTCACGTGCTGTTCGTGAAACTATTTTTTTCCATCATCGTTATTTGCATTACGCATAGATAATATTCCTTTTACTAAACTAAAATTTCTGCATATATAGATAAAAGAATGAAATTAATAAATGAACATATATAACTCTTAGAATAGAAAAAAGTATTTTCAATTACATATTACGAAAATGGGGTTCTGACTGCAAAAAAAGAAATCCGAAAAAAAGTCTTTAGCAAGCAATAAAGCGGCTGCAGTAACCGCCGTTACGTAAACATATTTAGCTAGCAATAAAGCGGTTGCAGTAACCGTTACGTAAACATATTTAGCATGCAATAAAGCGGTTACCTTAACCGTTACGTGAACGTATATAGGTACATGTATAACTAGGATTCGTTATACGTTTTGTATATCTCCGCCAAAAAATAAACGTTCACAGAAGGGCTTCTTAACGTGTATAAAAATACCGATTTCCTGCTGGAAAAGTTTTATTTGACTCGAAACTTCGAAATAGTTAGATGAGAAGTATATGATGATTTTCAAAAAGAAATTAAAGGTAGTAGGAACACAAAACTCAAAGTATGACACGATGAAACTTTTTTAATTGATATAAAGATTGTAACACTTTTTGTTAGGATGATTCTAATGTATTAAAAGTAAATACAAGATATACACCGTATGTCTTTCATTATTGGCCAATTGTTATGAATTTTGCACGATAAGAATACACACTCTTGGGAATAAATTGGATTTTAAACAAAATGTCTGACGATAACGATAAAACTCCGTCTAGGAATGTATCGAACAACCTACTTTTATAGATTATAAATATCATTTTCAATGTTAAAGAATATCATCCCGAAAAATGTTTTACTTATCAGAAATCATCACACGTGAAATCTAAAACATTCCCTACACAAGCATCAATTACATTCAATAGTGAAGGATTTAAGCCGGATTCAAAGCGCTATCAATCAAAAATAAATCACCGCAATACTCTTTTGTCATTATTATTTTAATTCAATCATAAAGATGTAGAATATTTCTTACCTCCTTACTGCATCGATCCGAGCTGCTTTCCGTTTTAGACATTTTGGTTCAGAAGAAATTGCTTTGAAATGATTGGCTGGAAATGGTAACCGGAAGTCATGGTAAGCTAATGAAATTTCATCTTTGAATTTGAATGAGCAATGGACATGGCACTAATGGAGGATGAGTTGTGATATTCGAAACTTTTTCCTTTCGTCAAAAAGGCAAGCACCAAAACGGAAAAAAAGAGAAAGGAAAAGTATTGCAAATAGCAGAAATTTAAAAAAGGAAACGATGTCTGCAGAGAACTCGGTAAGTCTCCTAATTTGTTGATTATTGTAGCAGATCATTTAAAGTATAAAATGTAACATATGTGCAATAAGATATTACAATTGCCGAACGATGCTTCGTCGGTGACAGTGGAAACGTTGAAAAAAAAGGGGGGGGAGGGGGTCACAGCATTAAGAAATTTGCTGCGCAAAATATTTTTAAAAGTCATCCCGTATAGAAGAAGGCGTAGGGCAAAACATTTTTTTAAGTATCTAAGGCATCTCTAGGACGGGGACATTTTTTTTTCAACAGGTTGGGGTGGGGTCGGTCAAAGCTGTCGTGGATGGGGGTTCCAACCGATTACTTTGATAAAAGTTAATATACATATTCTAAGAAAGAATCGGCATTTTTGCTTAGAAAGGGAGGGAGTGTCCCGACTCTCTCTGCTGGACCTGGCGCTTGCATCAATTATGACCGTATGTTCAAAGACGCCACAATAGGTCTTTGCATAATTTATGTGCAATTACGTGTTGATTGATGGGAACCGCACAATGATCTTCTCTTTACAAACTAAGCACTTCCGAAAGTACCCTGATTAGACCGTTCTGAGTTTGCGCAAAGTCAAAACATAAACACTGAATGAAAACATAAACATGCATCACGTGGTTTATGAAAACATTAATTTCAAATCTGTTTTTTCCCAGAAGTGTTAAAATCGACATTTATGACTACGAATTTGTAAAACATAATCAAATACATGATGTATGGGGGTATTATGTTTCTGCATTTTACGAAGGATTAAAGCCTTTATAAATGAAAATTACAGCTGGCCGTGGCTATGCTGCATGCTGTGTCCATGCCATTATATAGTAATAAAAAAGCAATAACCGTCAGACCATCAACAAGTGTATATCAAGAGTGAATATTGGTAGTAAGGTACGTGTAACTGTCATCAAGTGTACATTTCAATTTAGTATTTGCTCATATACCCCGTGTTGAAGTAATGATTTAAGAATCTGGTGTGAAAAAAAGGGGGGGGGGGGGTTGTTGTTGTTGAAATACAATACATGCATGTATTTAAGAAACTACGTAAGAATTCTATTTATCTTCTAAAATTGTGATCAAAATTATGAACAAATATTTGCTTGCTGGTGAAATAGTGCGAGATAAAATTAAGATTTGATTCTTTTATTTTTCATCTAGCCGTATATACTGCAATACTGTAATTGACCCCCCCCCCTTTTTTTTTTTTGCGCCGCGCTGTAGTTGAAACGGCTGATCGCTGATGAAGCATTTAGATCAACTGGAAGTCCATTATTTGGACAAAAACATTTTATTCTAATAATTTGGTGTGCAGAAAATCGAAATATTCAAAAGATAAAACAAAAGCACGTACCGTTTGAGAGGCCGGATGTTCCAAATTTTAACGTTTGAACTTAAATTCCATGGATTAGACTCCGAGTTACAAAGATGGACTCTACAAGACACCGGTGCCACTCGACAGGGCAGAGTTCACTCGATAAATAAAAATTCACAACATGCCCATAAAAATTCATATCTCCTCACTATCCCCCTTTTCCGCCCTTCTAAGTTTTCTGCCACTTCAAATTTTCAAAAAATCATTATAAATCAAAACATTAGTTCAAGGTACACGTGTTTGGTATCGATCGATTCTAAATTTAGAGCTTACGTGAGATATCTGGGTAGCGCAGGTATAGCTCGAAGTCTCAGAACATGACCGCTTCGACACCGTGACGTAGACATTGTTTAGGTTTTAGCTCATTTGCATAATTCATGCACAGTTAGAAGGAGCATAGAAAGATCTACGTGAACCGACTGTCTGGATAGGAAACGAGAAATTATCACAGGAGGAATACCGAGGAGGGGTTGTTGATGGGGTCCTAACCTCACCCTCTTTCTCTCGAAACGTGGTATGAGAGAGAGAGAGAGAGAGAGAGAGAGAGAGAGAGAGAGAGAGAGAGAGAGCAATATAATGTTTAAAACTAATATTTTGATAAACGTTACACATATACTCGGGAAAAGTATGCAGTTTTGCTACAGTGTCCCTGAAAATAGATTTTATTGAAAACGTAAAATTTATTCCGTCTTGATTGAGGAAAAAAAGTAGCCATAAAAAAGTTTTATTTGAAAATATGCAGTAACGACCATAGTATTGTCCAATTTGTTTAATAAAATCTTCATAAATCTCTAATGTAAAAACGCAATACATTGTAGGTGGCGCCAGTGAAATGAATTAGAGCTGCGCACCCCAAATTCAAAATGACGTAACTGCGTATGTATGCGTTAGTTTGAATTTATAATGAGATTGTAAACATTCACATGAAAAGAAAGATTTTGCATTATAAAATTTTATAAAATTAATAAATTTTCACCGTACCTTTAAAAAAAAGTGGGGGGAAGGGGGGGGGGTGGCTGAGTCCCTAAGTTTTAGATTGTATTTGAAAGAAATTAGCTTTTATTGATTTGATTAAAGCCAAGAAAAATAAAAAAAAAAAGATGAGTGTTAGATATAACAAGTTGATACTGGGTCATCCTCCTCCTTCCCCTTTTTTCCGGGGGAGGGGGGAGCAGCCGGCTATCTCCAAGAATAACACTTAATAAAAAGTTTCGCCATCAAATAAATGTATGGGTAAAAGTAGCTACGTCAACGTCAGTTATAGCCCCCCCCCCCCCTCCCCCCCCCCAAAAAAAAAAATAAAAACCCCACTTAAAATAGAATAAAAATCAAAATATTTGTTTGATAAATAGACTTACTTATTCGGGCATGTTTTATTCAAAATGGCGTCACTTATTACTGACCATCCATAGATGGATATAAACGGAGAAGAAAGTGCTAGAGGATACAGATCCCAATTAATGCATATCTAGGTCATTGTCCTGTCAAAGAGTTCCTATTATTTTCTTATTATTTTCAACAATTGATGGAAAATACACATAATGCTTATCTTGAATTGTCTTCCCGTCATTGTTTACTAGATAGATGAAATAAAATTTTGAATATAGTTTAAAGTGTGTGAGACATCTACATGTGTGGAAGAATACGTGTGAAAATGGGTCCTCAAATCATAAAATTCGAATAATTCCGGTACGCAACCAGGTGCATGACTTTGAAAAAAATATTTAAAAAGTTGTGTACTTTTAATCTTTACGGCATTTTTTCTATGTGATTCAAATAAAATTTCTAATCATTTAAAAGTAGTGTCAATGTGTTTAAGCCGGGGCGATTTGAGAATTTTTCTCCTATTTTTGGTAAGAAAGTACTTGAAAAATAACTGGGATCTGGATCCTAGAAGCTCGGTTTGATATGCAAGTCAAACGGTTCTAAGGATGACAGATTTCATCTATATCATAAGGAACGGTAGATATTATGGAAATTCTTGCATTTTAATGTACATTCTGAGACATGTACTTGAAATAAAACGTATCACAGACGCTATACATGTACATTTCATTGTTATTCCATCCTGACGTCGAATTTACCGTTCAAGAGTTAGTGCTCACAAATAAACCTACCTTGTATCATAAAATTATATACAAAAACGATGTAATGTTATTTTTATTTCATGAAAGAAGGCTAATACTGGTACAGAATGTGATTTTGATGAGTATGACATCTATTTGACGTGTACATATTACACTCTCATTCATAATAAGGCGCCGAGCCCCCACCCCCCTCCCCCCCTTCCTCCTCAAAGATGCCGAGTGCCCCCCTCCCCCCCTCCCCCGATGATAGGAAGTTTTGTTTTTTTAACCAGATGTGATAAGAAAAGTATAAATTGATGATGAAGTTTAGCATATATATCGGTATGCTGAAATTTTCGCACCCCCCCCCCCCCCTTCCGCATTTTTTTTTTGTATCCATCGTTATGAACTGCTATCAAAACGAATCATTTATTTAGAAAATAATTTTCATTTGATGTATAACTTATTTACAAGTGGAAAACTAGCAAATTTGGAGTATAATGTACAGTTTTAAGCTTCATTCTGAGCCTTTACCGAGCATAAAAGGAAAAACGCGTTATTGTAAAATTAGGGGGGTGGGGTGCGTATTTTCCTTACTATGAGTCGTTATATCAATATATGCATACTTTTTTCACCTTATAGAGTTGTTGTATGGTCACTGACATAGAAAAACAAAATAAATTTCAACACTAGCCTAGAATTATCTTTTTCTGGTTGATTTTACGCAATTTTTACAGTAAGAATTACGCCTCTCGGGCCTCCTGGAAAAAAATCGTATAAATTCTAAAAATACAGTTTGAAGTTTTTACATTTAAAATATCATTATATCAAAGTTGAAAGAAGACAACACAGTTTATTTTGTTTAAATATCCTTATTTGGAAGAGTACAGGACATTTTTGAAAATAGCGGACTTGAAAATGTCATGAATTTTACCAAATATTGCGTGCTTAGAAATAGCGTCAACCGCGCTCCATTTTGGCTGAATTATTTCAAAACGAATGAAGATATTTTAATGAAACTTTGTACATAGCATACAAACATATTGATGTAAATGACAGTGCCATGATTTTGTTGAAGGTAAAAGAGAGGGAGAGTTATATTGTAATCAGAAACAGAAATATAAAGAAATAAATATGGATGTATGTAAAGAATTTTATAAATAAACAAACAAAAATAAATAAAGAGGGTCCCATCATTGAAAAAGCCAGTCTTAGGCCCGCAGTTCAAGTGTACCCCCCCCCCCCCGGCCTCTTATATTAATTTGATTGGACCAAAAAATAATATGGTAAATAAGAGATATCTGAAGACGTCAGCTACAGAAACACCTCTTTCCGTCACCATTGGATCATTTGAACCATGTCCGTTTCGTTTTCGAACATTCAATCCAAATAGATTGTGAATAAACTCAATATATTTCGATTACAAGTTTCGCGTTGTCTGAAGAAGTGGAACTTACTTGACCTCTTGGGTTTGCAGATAGATACGCATGATAAGGATTACATCCCATTAGTCAAAGGCTCATTCTCACACGGTGAACGCTGGGCAGCTGAATAATTTAATTTACCCACTGCAGATATAAATTACATGTAATAGGGCTCACTGATAAGGCCGCTTACAAAGTTGACAGAAAGGGGAAACGTCCACTGGCAGATCAAGGGGAAGCGGGGGAGGTCATGAGGATCCCTCCTTATTGGTCTCTCTTGTGTATTTTTTGCAAGAATTAAAAAAAATCTAATTCTAGCTGGTCGCTACCGCTTGCCAGCATTTAATGAACTCTTATATAATATGACTGTATGAATTTCATATTATACAACAATTTTATATACATGTACTCGAGTGAATTCAGGAGACTCAAAATGAATTCATACATGTATGTTTGTCTGATAAATATATTCCAACTCTTTAACTTCATGTCATGATTAATCAAGGACTCTTGCATTGGTGTGAGAAATAAGAATAACTTCCATGTAAATTGTATGTCTCGTTTTTTTTTTTGTCCGTCATAATTCTGAACGAATACGTCTGCTTGTCTGCCTGATAGTCATGATACACGCACATCTATCAAACATGCATCAAGACATAACATAAGTTGCAACACTTATATAAATTTTATTTTTACACATCAGATGATATTAAAATATGTGGATATTATCGTTACCCAATGTTTCTACTAGGGGTACATTCCATCCGAAGAGGGGGGGGGGGGAGGTTGCATGAATTACGTTCATATTTAATGAGAAAAAAAATCTTATTTGTCAGACTTAAGCAAAGTTTGCATAATGCATCAATCTGATTAAAACCAGATTGATTAAAACCAGATCTTTACATGCTCCCGATTTTGTTATGTCGCGTACGCGTACGCGACATAACAAAATCGGGAGCATGTAGAATTCTGGTTTTAATCAGATTGCATATGCATCCACAAGAAGCCGTAATTGGATATAAGATCCCGGGTAAAAACTAAAATATTTTTTATACGTATATAAACAATTCAAACAAAAATTGGTGAAATGAAAATGAATACTATACTTGATAAAGACAAGTACCTGACAGATGGTCAGATATATCGTGTAAGGAGGTAATAAATGTATCTGCTGCAGAAGATGCATGTACATAAATCAAATGAGTAATTGATAACAAATGTCCGACAATGCGCATGTTATGAACTTTTAATTACACCACCTGTAAGACCTATAATCTCTCAAATCGGAACACTAGCGGAAATAATCGATCATTATTGTTTCCTAATGAAAGATACGTACATAAAAGACAAATCAGACTTCATACATAAAATTAAAGTTTCAATCAGAACCGATGATAGCTTACAAAAAGGAAAACAAAAATCATCAATTGCCAAATAATGATTAATCAGTGAATTATTAGGTCTGAACACTGATGCATGGGATAGGATCTTGTTGATAATTAAAAAAAGTAATTCAGAAGTTGAAAATCTATTTTTTTTTTCCAAATTAAAGTAGCATTTTTCAAAATTTCAATTAAGATGAAATAATATCGATATTGTCTCGACATTGATTAATTCCATACTATCTTTAATTCTTTTGATTTCTTTATGTAAATTAAAAAAGTATTCATTTGGAAAGTGTGGTCCATATAGGCAGATAGAACCAGATGGATTGCTACCTCCAACATTACGTGACAGCTGTATTTTAACAGATTAATGAAAAAAGATGTTCAACAGTATACTAAGAGACGTAATCAGGATATCTAGGCAAATGGAGAAACACCCCTTTTGTTTTTAAGGAGGGGGGGCGACAAAATTGAAGATATGAAAGGGAAATAACTAACGACCCCCCCCCCCTCCTCTACAAAAAAAATAAATATTAAAGCTAGAAAAAAAACCTAAATTTCAAACATCAAATAATAAATTTAAATATCTTTGATAGCGAGTATGGCATAAACGTTTAATGCGTAGACAATGAAAACTGACAGAGTGACTCTCGACTTTCATTTTCATTACATTTCTCAATTACTTGTTATCTAATACAGATTGCATGAACCGCCACTTAGAGCATCACTTGGTCAATATCATGCGTTTGCAGATGGAAAATTGACATTCCCATAAATTAAAGATGGACACTGGTCATTAATTGAATTAACTAAATCAAAAGCCGCTAAATTGTTTACCCATTGGGGATATAAAGTGATAGGGCACACTGGTCAGGTCCCCCATAGAAATTTAGGTGGTACGGAGTTCCTAGGCCTTCTTGTAATTTGTTCTGTTATCTTTTTCTATTTTATTATAATATTCTGGCTCATGCCGGATCTAGAATGTTTTTTCATGGGGGGGGGGGGGGGGGCAAGCCATCTTTGAGGGGATTCTATCCTATGGTTTTGAAAACATAAGTACTGTGACATGCTTGAAACCAGATCACTACATGCTCCCGATTTTTTTATGTCAAGTATTCTAAGCGACATAACAAAATCGGGAGCATTTAGAGATCTGGTTTTGATCAGATTGATGTATACTTGATGTTACCCAAAAGCAACGCAATGCCTTAAAAATTCGTGGGGGGGGGGGGGGGGGGGCGTTTTCCGATTTTTTACTACATAAATTGATCAAAATTTATTAACTTGAAGTTTATAAGGAGAAATTTTATTCCTCTTCGATGTTCAAAGTTCAAGGTCACTGACAAGATTTAGCAAAAATCATTAGGTAGACTTTTAGATCGCATTTTCAACAGAAAATATACCAAGTCTCGATGTTTATTGTATTATAAGAAATCGTAAGAATTCTCTAACTTAAAGGTCAAAGTGAAATATGGGTGTATTTTTGTGGCTTCAAGCCAACAAGCCAAGAATATTAATAGTCAAATATTGGAATTTAACCGAATCCTTTTCAAATTAATTTTGTTCACTCTGTATAGTACAATTTTAGCGAGATCTTCATCAATTTGACCTAATATTTTGAATGTTAATAAACAGTTGGACATTTACTTTTTAGCTCACCTCACGAAGTGAGAGGGAGCTTATATGCTATAACCCTGTCGTCAGCGTCCGCACTAGTATGTTAGGAAATTTTATTCTCTATTATAAGTGCTAGGAAGTTCAAACTTGCACAGATGATGCGTCTTTAAGATTAGAACACAAATCTATGTTCAAATGAAGGTCATGACCTGTATTTTCCGCTTGAGCGCACATGTTAGGAAGATTTGGGTATCAATGTTAAGAAGTTTTATTTCTCTATCATAAGTGCTAGGAAGTTCAAACTTGCACAGATGATGCGTCTTTATGAGTAGAACACAAATCTACGTTCAAATGTAGGTCATGACCTATATTTTCTGCTTGAGTGCACATGTTTGGAAGATTTAGGTATCAATGTTAAGAAGTTTTATGTCTTTATTATTTATAAGTGCTAGGAAGTCCATACTTGCACATAAGGTGCGTCTTTAAGTCTTTAAGAGTAGAACACAAATCTACGTTCAAATGTTGGTCATGACCTACATTCTCCGCTTGAGTGCACATGTTAGGAAGATTTGAGTATCACTGTTAAGAAGTGTTTTAGAAGTCCTAGGAAGGCCAAACTTGCACAGTTTATGCGTCGTTATGAGTAGATTACAAATCTACGTTCAAATGTAGTTCATACTCTTTATTTTCATCTTGAGTGCATATGTTAGGGAGATTTGGGTATCAATAGAGTACACCAATTCATGCAAAATTTGGGTCAATAAATGAAATGCTGTACTTTCCTTTTCTATTTTGTGTGGTATCATTTTTGTTGCTTCTCAGTAGGACATGTTTTCAAATTCAAAACTGTAATCTTTGGCTCTTTTCTGTTTGCTGCCATGATAGAATGCTGCCATGAGATGAGCTTTGTAATCTTTGATAATGCTATGTTTGCTAATTGGTGTAGGATGCTTCAAATACTTATCATCTACTTCTTTACACAATATTAGCATATTAGTGCCAGATTGATACTCTTTTTGTATTTATTTTCTACACATGAACATGATGAAAGTGTAAAATTTACACTTTTTTCTGTAAAATTTACAGAAAAAAGTGTAACATTTACAATTAAATATGTACAGAAAAAAAAGTGTAAAATTTAGAGACAAAAGTGTGTAATCTACAGGAAAGGTGTAAAATTTACACTTAAATATGAAAAATTTACAGAAAAAAGTGTAAGATTTACACATAAAAGTGTAAAATTTACACTTTTATGTGTAAAAAACATATTAAAAAAGAGTATCAAAATGGCACTAATACGCTTCCGTAGTATTAGTATATTTATATAATGAGAATAATGTTAAATATAAGAGTACGCGATAACAAAACATGAAGATTTGGTAAAATATTTATTGACAACCAATTTGTAACAGATGCTTTAATTTTCAATATATTATGATTAAACTAAATGTTTCAGGAAAACAACAACTGGAGAAACGATTATGGAACACATCTGCAGTTCACTTCAAATTCTTTGAGGAGACCGTTTTAATTTTGCGAAAGTCTTAAGAATAATGGATTGGATTAGTACCTTAACGAGTACTTTAATATCTACACATTGTGAGCACTGGATTTATCAACTTTAATATTGCCTGGATGATTTGATCTTGTGTGAACATAATTGGAGGCAAAAAGACAGGAGTCAAAGTACAAACACCTGGAGTACCAAACAAGTAGTTCTAAAGAATAATGATATAATAATACCTCAATGATGTATTCGTGATTTATATAGGCATTTCAACAGATAGTGTCTCAGCAGTAATGAAAGATGCCCAAAAATAAAGATACATAGGACATCAGATGAACTGAAATTCACGAAATAATATATATATACATGTATATATATAGTGGATGTCAATGATCATTAACATAATCCGTGTGTATGAGGGAAATTACGATGGCAAGACATCATAATGAGGAATTGGAAACATTTCTTAAACATATTGTACAAGACACTAGCTTTGGACAGAATAGAGTAAGGAGAAGGGATTTCAAAATGTTTCAATTATCATATTAAAAAATAAAGAAGATGGAATCCATGCAGCATATGTAACTGTACAGTTAAAAGACAACTGTGAACGATGGCCGTAAATGCATAACTTTTTTGTGCCTAACTTGATTTAAACTGTAAGTAATTGTCTAGTAATTATTATACTTCGATGCTCCACCATAATTACATTTACATGTAGTGCTCACCGGGACATTCAAAAAGTATGCAAAGGTACATGACATGTATTCTAGAGTTCCGAAAGAACACTGATTCAAATATCAAGATTACTTACACTGCGGAAGTTCTATAGTCTATATAGGGAAATGGAAGCAAACTATTACGCCCCCTTGTCCAGAGTCATATATGATATTGA
This sequence comes from Pinctada fucata, assembly GCA_028142955.1. Lineage (NCBI taxonomy): Eukaryota > Metazoa > Mollusca > Bivalvia > Pterioida > Pteriidae > Pinctada > Pinctada fucata. Next base: position 36,265,501 of record AP027108.1, on the reverse strand, counting down.
TATTCTGACGTCGACCTTTTGTGCCATGACTTACCAATTTATACGTATGTCTTCCTTTGTGGTAGTTACCGATTGTGACCTCTCTACCGAATTGAGGTGGCGGGTGTTGCTTACTCTTCCTGCGCACCTGATTTCAGTCCTCTGCAAGGAGTTCACTTCTCTTCATATGGTAGATTTCATTTTTGTTTACTTCTGTTCCTTTTATTCAATTATATCAATATATCTTGTATCATAACTCAATGTAGGAAATTTTTTCTATTTGTTTTATATATGTCAATAATTACATGTATCTACGGAAGCATCATAATAAAACATTCGATTTTTATATCTCCTAATTAGGAGATGCTTTCTCCTAATTAGGAGATACAATCACCTAATTAGGAGATAATATCTCCTTATTAGGACTTACCTTTCATCTATCACATAATTAGGATATAATGTCACCTAATTAGGACTGATCTATCACCTATATATTAGGAGATACTAACACCTAATTAGTACTGAACTTTCATCTAATTAGGACAAACTATCACCTAATTAGGACATACTATCACCTAATTAGGACTTAGCTATCACCTTATTTGGAGATACTAACACCTAATTATGACTTAGCTTTCACATAATGAGGCGATTCTATCACCTTATTAGGATTAAGCTATTCCTGATTATGAGATACTATCACCTTATTAGGAGATAACATAACCTTTTTAGGAGATAATATCACCTAATTAGGAGATAAAGTCACCTAATTGGGACTAAGCTATCACCTTGTTAGGAGATACTTGCAACTAATTAGGACTTAGGTATCACCTTATTAGGACTTAGGTATCACCTAATTAGGACTAAGCTATTACCTAATTAGAACATACTACCACCTAATTAGGACATACTTTCACCTGATTTGGACTTATTTGTTACCTAATTAGGAATAAATTTCAACTAATTAGGACACACTATCACCTAATTAGGTGATAACTAAGTCCTTATTCGGTGATAACTAAGTCCATGTTAGGTATTAGATAATTAGGTGATAGCTAAGTCCTATTTAGGTGATAGTATGTTCTCATTAGGTGATAGTATCTCCTAATTAGGTGTTAGTATCTCCTAAATAGGTGATAGTATTTCCTAATTAGGTGATAGTATGTCCTAATTAGGAGATAAAAAAATTCAGAATATGGCATTCGGACGTTTCCGTACTTATCTACTTGTCAAATATGCTAAATTACTAAAATGCATACTGTAAACGCAAATCTAAAGTATGAAATGAAAGAGTCATTGCACAATTTGTCTTAACAAACAGTTGTCAAGTAAGCAAGCAGTTGTTAAGAAAGATTTCTTAACAACCAGTTGTAAAGAAAATATCGCTTGTTAGCTTCTAAACTTTAACAACTGGTTGTCAAGAAGTTTACCTATCATGTAGTTCTATAGTCGAAACACATTGCTATCTTAACAACAAGTTGCTAGTGATGCAAACTGAATCTCATTGTGATGCATTTAAAATGAAGCATGGAAGTACATGTTATTGTGAAGCACTGAATGTAGTCTATCTTAACAACCAGTTGTTAGGAACTTTGATTCTGAAATTTATAACTAATTATGTATGGAAACCTTTTACTTTGTTTTTGCAGTGTAATACATGTACTGAAATAAAGAATAAGAAATCTAAATTATTGATCATTTTGTTTAGATAAAGGCTGTTAACAACACACAAAGCAATTTGACCATATGGAATTGGTCAAATCAAATTGGAAGCTGTTATTTCTTTTTTTCCTCGTCCGAATTAATTTGCAACATTTAATGATTTTCTAAATCATGAAGTAACACATAACTGTTTAATTCAGATTTCAAGGAATAGTAATTATCATAACCATTACACACATGTATATACCTTGTTCTCAGAAGCAGACGTATAAACCATCTAGTATTTAGGATACATATGCACAGTGATAATCAGATGGCATCATAGTGAAGTAGAAACAACTTGAGATATGAAGTAGAAGGGCGCTTTTGATCTTATCATCAACAGTTAATGCACAGATATTTCACAATTTGATATATCTGTAAAAAGAAAAAAATCTTTAATTTTGATTATTTTGCAATGATTAAAAAAAATACTTCAGACATACATGTATAAGACATTTGAATAATATTAAGCATTATAAATGCTTAGGAACCTCCATTGTTATTGTTTATTCTAATGTTTGTCCCAATACGTATTCTTTACACATCATGAGTATATCATTCTCTGTGAAAAAAAATTGAATTAATCCTTTTATGATTTTGTATATTTTTGTATTTTCGGTAAATAAAATTCTACAGGGAACGTAGTAAACATTAGGTAAGTATATCCTCTTTTGACGATAGAGCAGTGAGTTAATATTTGTGTATGTTTAAAGGAAGCAGGATTGCATGCACTTTGTTTGATTGATTTGTTTTGTATGATACTTATGTCATAAATCGTCGTCGTTAGTTGGCACCGATTGCTTAGTGGTGTATATATATGTAGTCTTTTGTGTTTAGTGTTATGTGTCGCATTAGGTGCCCCATGCCCCATTTGTGTCTTCTCTGTATTTTAACTTGCGGTTTATTTATGGGTTGTTGTTGGTGACATAAACGGGTCTTGTTTGACTGTCCTTTGCCCGGACATTATTGAAAATACGCTAAATCACATCATAAGATCAATTAAAATTCAAATTAACCAATACGAAGTCGCACAGACAAATCCTTTTTTCTATATCGGTTAAATGCTTAGGGGAGCTATACATTACGTATCAATCGGATGTACATGTACACAAAACCAACTGTATGTAAGTAGCTACATCCTCAGAAAGGGTAATGTAACCTTTTGACAACCAGTTGAAAAGTAGTTTCGCTATTATCTTTTACATATAATTCCGACAACTATCTCGATTTGATTATTATTCAATTTGACATGTAATAAAGACATAGCAATTTTTTAAACCTTTAATCAATTTTGAACATCTTTGGATTTTAATTTTAAACATCATCAATTTTGAACATCATCGGATCTCAACTACTCTCCTTGAGGTCCCAAATACATAGAAAATATGTCCTTTACATGGGACCAAAATATCAAAATTCTCATGGACTCTTGTGAGGAATATGCAAGACGTTGGGCAAAAAAAGAGGATGTACAGCTCGACATCCCTTCCTAATGGATAAAATCCATCAGAGGGTTACCTTTATTTAGAATTTATCGATTAAAATCAAATGTTAACACCAGATTCGAGTCTATCTTTAAAGACCCTGATGTTATCACACAGCTTGCTTACCTCAAAGAACATTATGCCATCACACCAGCAGACAAAGCCTCAAATAATTACACATTTACTAGCAAATACAGCTCCGACCAGTCGAAAGTTTAATATTCGCTTTCAATTCGTAAACGAATTGAAAGTTTTTTGAAAGCTTAACTTTCAAAATTTCGTCAGCGATTGCTTTCAAAATTTTGAATACTAAAGAGATGACGAAATTTCGTCAGCGATTTTTCGTTTACTAATTTTCGTCAGCGGTTCCCTAGCTTTCAAAAATTTTGAAAGCTCTAGTTGACGAAATGTCGTCAGCGATTAGCTTTCAAAAAAATTGAAAGTTATGGTTAAGGAAATTTCGTCAGCTATAGCTTTCAAAATTTTTGAAAGCTAATCGCTGACGAAAATTTCGTTAACTAAATACAAATTTATTGTTGTTAACTATGACAATACATACTTTGTAAAAGAAAAGTCCGATTCTGAAAATAGTTACACTGAAACAGATATTATTCAGATGTTTAACTTTCTGATCGACAACATTTTTGTGGTGTTTGGAGGAAAGTGCCTCCTGCAAATTGTCGAAATTCCAATGGGGACCAATTGTGCCCCACTCCTTGTCGACATTTTCCTTTACTCGTACGAAGCTCAATTCATTCAATCTTCGTCTCTGAAGGGAAAAGATACTTAGCTTCTGACTTTAAATTCACTTACAGATACATAGACGATGTGTTGTCCATGAATAATCCAAAATTCATCGATTACCTCAGCATTATCTATCCTTCGGAGCTTGAAGTCAAAGAAACTACAGAGACAAATAATTCAGCATCCTATTTGGACATAATGTTGTCCTAAGACACTGATGGTCACATGACCTCTTCACTCTATGACAAACGTGACGACTTCAATTTCAGCATTACAAACTTTCCTTCTCTGAGTAGCAACATCCCTTCATTGCCTGCTTGTGGCGTGTTAATATCTCAGTTGACACGCTATGCCAAAGCAAGTACCAAATATACGGATTTTGTTCTGAGAGCTAGGCGTCTTACAGAAAAGCTTCTCAGTCAGGGATATGTATGTGACCGACTAACATCGTCACTGAGGAAATTCTACGGTCGATATTGGGAACTCGTAATACATTCTGATGTCCCACTCTCCAGGATGGTGGATTATATTCTGTCATAGACCATTTGAACCATCCAACCAAAGATTTTACTCTATGTCTTCTGAAATGGAAGTAACCGGATGTGACAGTTGGACCGAATTGAAGCGGCGGGCGTGGAATGCAAGGAGGAGATGCATACTCTTCCTGAGCACCTGGTCTCACTACCATATCGGGAGTTCGTTTCGTTTCATATGATGGAGGTTTTTGCTTGTTTGCTTTGGTTCCTGTTTTATCCTGATTTTGTATGCCGTTTGTTTCTGATTTTCAGAATTATCGATTTTGTGCTGTATACAGTGATATGGTCATTATCCATATTTGTCATTTACGACTCTTGAGAAAAATAAATTAATTTGCAAACAAAAGTGTGATTTTAGATTATCTTTAGGGGAGTTATTCAAGCATTTCACTGAGATATCATGTAATTCAAATTACATTTCAAAGTTTAACACATTTAGAGATATTCAATAAAGTATGTTATGTGTTGATAAAATGAATTATTACCGAGCTTAATTCTACCATAGGGAGACAAATATAATTATACCACAGAATTTAGTTCTATCAAACATAATCCGTTTTTGAATTCGTATTCTCAAACGTTTTAAAATTGCAAAACAACTTCAAAGTGAGAGAATTCAATCTACAAGTACTACAAAAAGTACAGTTATTTTCGCACTTATTCTCAGATAAAGAAAAATTGATTAAAGTAAGGTAGAGATAAACAATTTTTTTTTCAGATTCCGGAATGAAGAGACGAATAGGGAAGGTATGTAAATCTGTAGTGGATGATCCTTAACGTCGAAACCCTACATACAGTCAATACAACGTTATTTATGTCAATTTTATCGTATTGTATCCTGCGTTTATAGTATCGTATCATGCGTGTATCGCATCGTATCGTGAGTTCATAATTTCATTTAACGTGTATCGTATCGTATCTTATCCTATAGTGTCCGATAAAGCATCGTGAATTCCCATCGTATCGTGCAACGTGTATCCTATTGTATCAGGTAGCCAATCCAATCGTCAGAATTTCGTTTCCGTGAATCGTGTATATATATGGATAGTTTTGATTTTGTTTTGGATTCATTAGTAAAAGGATGCATTGTTAAGAAACATTAAATATGCATATCAATTTTTCTTTATACTTAATTTTATTGGAATGGGGAAAAAGATCTTAAAGGTAATTTTAGAATAGCCGATGAAGAAACTTGGCCGATCGATTCCTTCACATGTTGCCTTGTTAACATGCATAGGATATATCCTTCTGTCTAAGTGACATCAGTACAAATACATACATACAAATCAATAAACATATCTTTATTTTGTTTTACTTACAAGCAGGTAATTCGTCTCACTAATTGGTAATTTGCTCTGCCAACCAGGTCACTTTTTTATTTTATTGCGACTATAGAGAAAATGAAAATAATAGATCCCTAGTCACGGATATGATAAACGAAACAATTGTGTGTTTTTTTTTTTTTTTTTTTTTTTTGTTTTGTTTTTTAACTAATGCGAATGTTATTTATTATATTACAAATATTAACAATACACTCATATGACAGGTAAAACACGAGACCCTCAGATCCATATGTATGGAGGTTGCTTTGAAAACAACCTCGCGTTATCACGTGTTTAACCTAACATATGAGTGTAAACATACAACATGGCTCTAGAAGTCGAAGAGACTAAGCAGAGTTTAGAGAAATTCCGGTCGTATCATTAATATTGAAATATTATTGCCGATCGTTTAGATTCATTTTATTAGAGTCAGACATAGTAAGTAATCCCCTGGAAAACTTGCCGATTCGTGCCGGCCATATCCTGAAATTGGGTCCCGAATTTGTTACATATAGATACCTGCGGCAAACACACCCCAACCAAATATCCAAGTGTCGTTGGCCGCTTCTGCGGCAAATCATGCGTGTATCACATCGTATCATGTATCTTCAAACACCTTTTATACCCTGGATATGATCCTAATATCACCAGACGGACACTAGGATAGGACCCCTCAGGGGCTCGCAGCAGCAAAGCACTGATTGTATTATGTACGCCCTCTTTTGATATTCATTTACAGATTCATCTGTGTTGCTTGGGCCCCTGTGTTTTGCGGTCTTGTTTTTGTGTGGTCATCTGGCAGTGAGGAGGTGGTTTCACACCACAATTGTATGTTCTTCGAGACCTCTTGGTAATCGGAAAAGTGGGAGGGGTGTGCACACGTAATCCAGGATAAGTACACCTTCTGCTAATTCCGTGGCAGATGACCGTCCTATGTAGGCACCGGTTGCCTATTGGTCTCGATGGTTTTTGTGTAGTCATTTGTGTTTGATGATTCTGTGTTGTGCGTTGACGTTCCATTTGGGGTATTGTTGTGGGTGTTGCAGCCTGGTGTTGTTGGAGATCCCCTCCTTTGTCTTGTAAAAACCGCCATATAGTCTGTACAAATCGTTTTAGCACTCATTGAGACTGTATTATATAGGTATTTCTTAATTCGTATGTCCAATGTATCATTTCTGACTCTATTGAAGACTGTAATTCATTGCACCTTAAAGCATAAGTGTGAAAATGGTATCTATGCCGCAGGAGGTAGACGAACAAACTACCAATCAGTAATTTCTATAAAAATGAATCTGGAGGTACTATATTGAACTGTTCGGATTTCTCTTAAGTCAGTAATAAGCGATGAATATTGTTTTACGTATGCAATAGCATTGACTTAATTTTTTTTTTATTTGGTAACGACGATGGGTATAGAAAAATATATTAATTGTTTGAATCCCACCCCAAATTAAGGCAAAATTTTCCTCAATATGTTGTTACTATGTGTTGGAAAATGATAAAATACCAAGTATCTCTGATATTTTAATCTTGATTTGTATAATTTTCGTAATTTTTGTGAGAAATATAGAAAATTACAAATGAATGTTAAATGCGGTACCTATGGTAAAATGTAATCACATTCAAGTTCTATACAAAGTTCTTACTTTATTTTATTTGATGATAACAATAAAACTAAAAAAAAAAACCATCACATGAATGCATTCGCACTTTTTTTTTGTATTTTCTTTAGTTATTTTTTTTTAACAAAAAGCTTGATTTTCATCACTAATCTGTTAATTTGGCTTCGTAAAAAGTTTATTTGACATTAATACTATAATTTCATATGGTAATCATAAAATCGATGAAATCAGAAATAGCTAGCCTTAAGTCAGTATATGCAATTGTGTTCAATATGCATGACAAATATGGATAATAACCATATCCCTGTATACAGCACAAAATCGATAATTCAGAAAATCAGAAACCGAAGGCATACAAAATCAGGATAAAACAGGAACCAAAGCAAACAAACAAAAAACTCCATCATATGAAAAGAAGCGAAATCCCGATATGGGAGTGAGACCAGGTACCCCGTAAGAGTAAGCATATTCTGCTTGCATGCAACACCCGCCACTTCAATTCGGTAGAACTGTCACATCCGGTAACTTCCATTTCGGAAGACATAGAGTACAATCTTTGGTTGAATGGTTCAAATGGTCTATGACAGAATACCATCCACCATTCTGGAGAGTGGGACATCATAGCGTATGTCGACTTCCCCATATCGACCGTAGAGCTTCTTCAGTGACGATGTTAGTCGGTCACAAACATATCCCTGACTAAAAAACTTATCTGAAAGACGCCTAGCTCTCAGAACGAAATCCGTATATTTCGTACTTGCTCTGGCAAAGAGTATTAACTGAGATATGAACACGCCATAAGCAGGCGATGAAGGGATGTTGCTACTCAGAAAAGGAAAGTTTGTAATGCTTAAATTGAAGTCGTCACGTTTGCCGTAGAATGAGGTGTTCATGTGACCATCAGTGTCGTAGGACAACATCATGTCAAAATAGGATGCTGAATCTTTGTCTCTGTAGTTTCTCTGATTCCAAGCTCTGAAGGATAGAGTACTGCTCAGGTAATCCGCGAATTTTGGATAATTGATGGACAACACATCGTCTATGTATCTGTAAGTGAAGTTAAAGTCAGAGGCGAAGTATCTTTTCCCTTCAGAGACCAGAGATTGAATGAATTCAGCTGCGTACGAGTAAAAACAAATGTCGGCAAGGAATGGGGCACAATCGGTCCCCATTGGAATTCCGACAATTTGCTGGAAGACCTTTCCTCCAAACACCACAAAAATGTTGTCGATCAGAAAGTTTAACATCTGAATAATATCTGTTTCAATGTAGCTATTTTCAGAATCGGACTTTTCTTTTACAAAGTAGGTTATGTCATAGTTAACAACAATTACTTTGTGTTTGCGATAACCGTTCTTACTTGTAAGCGCATAACTCATAATTTTTGCTAGTCTTTCTTTCAATTTAGAATGTGGAATTGTAGTGGAAAGTGTCGACAAATCAAAGGCTTTGATCGAATGGACTCCACGGAAATATTTGGATTTCAAATGTTCTAAAAGTTCCTTCGAATTCTTTAAAATCCACATCTGGTTGAAACATCTCTATTCTACCACAAGGATCAAATGACAATACCAGCAATGCATGTTTGGTATGGTGGATGATATTCTGTCATAGACCATTTGAACCATCCAACCAAAGATTGTACTCTATGCCTTCCGAAATGGAAGTAACCGGATGTGACAGTTCTACCGAATTGAAGCGGCGGGTGTTGCATGCATGCAGGAGATGCTTACTCTTCCTGGGTACCTGGTCTCACTCCCATATCGGGAGTTCGCTTCTTTTCATATGGTGGAGGTTTTTGTTTGTTTGCTTTGGTTCCTGTTTTATCCTGATTTTGTATGCCTTCGGTTTCTGATTTTCTGCTGTATACAGGGATATGGTCATTATCCATATTTGTCATGTACTATTACTCTTATGTTCTTTTTTTCCCTTTGTTTTAATCGTTGCAGAAAACAGCAGAGAACTTGTACTTGTCTACCCTGCTTTTTATATTTGAGGTTTTCTGTGCTTTTCTGTTATTGCTACATCCTAGTCCTGCAGAATATTCCTTCTTTCTTTGAGATTTTATGTTTCAAAAGTCTATATGTCTCAGAATGTCTGATATATCATATCCTACACATGTGCATTGTTTTGAAAATGAAGGTAGGTGAATAATTCTTTGTAATCCGTGTATCTATAGCACGGCTCCCAATGTAATTGTCATTTAAATTTTTTTGAGCTTTGCTATTTAAATATTCAAGCCATGGATAATTCGTTACTGCACTGAAGAATCACGAATTTCACTTTTTATAGTTCGTTTCAAAGTTTATCGTTGCGGTTCGTTTACCCCGCTTCGATTGAATACTGAGCGATTCTATACATTATCAATTTTGCATACATTTGTACCCATAAGATTTTAATTTTATATTTCTCGATAACAGCAGGAAAACAATTATAATTTCTCCTGTATTAGCCCCCATCCGATTCAAAAGCGCGGGGAGGGGGGGGGGGAGGTTACACACGGTGGCACCTACATATAAAATTCTCTAACAAGTTTACTCTTTCTATCCTGATTTTTCCCTACCAATTTATTGGCACGCCCCCCCCACTCCCCTAAAGTCGTAAAAATAAGGAATTACTTGGGCTCAAACAAGTATGTGTAAACATAATTTCTGGTAGTTTGAAGTCGAATTCTAGAAGTTTTCGCTGGCTCCCTGTCGCTCGCCATGTTTCTTTATTTAGAATATTAACCGATATCATGGTTTGAAATAAAATTCCGAAGGTATAAGCATGATATTATTAGTTATACAGTGTTTTACAGGGGGGATACAGAAATATGTCCATTCCATGCTCAATAGCCAATGAAGCAATGTTTCCCCTTCCACGACTCAACCTTTATTTTTATGGGTTTTTTTTACCGGTCTGTTTCTGATACATGTATATACTATAAGTAATTGATAGTGGAAAATTTTCGATGGCTCGCTATATACATTATATATCATGCGAGATAATTTTCCGCTGGGGAGTGGGGTTCCCCGAAGAACCTGCTACAGGACTTTGAGGTATTCCACCCCCCTCTAAACTCAAACCTGTCCCCCGTAATTATATTCTGAATTTTTCCAAAATTTTGATAAATTTCAATATATTAAATGAATCCCCCAACCACAGCAAACTAACATATATTTTTTTTCATCTCATAGAATCACAATACGATATATAAATAAATGTAATTTCAATAGTTTCTGGCCGTTTTAACAGATACATGCATGTACAATATACGGGAATCTTTTTCCCTCTCACTCGTACGAAGTGTATACATTTTATGTATATGCATTCATCTTCAGGCGCTTACCCAGCGTACTGGTCCAGGTAGAAGCCCTTGTGGATATTCATGGGGCAAAGTCTCAGAATCTAATTAATTTTGCTCATGTACAGGGCAGTTTTCTACGTTAATGTTTCTTTCATTCTTTTTTTTTTTTGCAAAACGACGTGGGAGCAACTGCGTTCTAACGGTACGTCTGGTTATGCGCATGATTTTCTCTCTTGTCCATATGCCAATAGGCATTTGTAAACATGTACAACCATTTGGTTTTTAAGGGGGGGGGCTTTTGTAAATCCAGCTCGTAAGATTTTGCAAAAATATTTTTCTGCATGACTGGCGGAAAAATCAAGCATTCACTGAGGAATGAAAGGAAAAACATCTTTCTCCAGCATCTTCAGCATTAGACGTGCTAATAGACTCTCAGACATTTCACAACTGTCAATGATTCAGTTTGGTCAGGATTCTCTGATACTAAATGTTTCAAATTCTTCAATATATACATCACTCTCCAAGTTCAGATTCTTTAATTCCAAGAAAAGGTCAAACGTGTAGTTCAAGGTCACATATTGAATCTAAATCTAATCTACCTTTAGTAATTTCTGGACACAATGCATACATATACCATATCATCTATCATTTGCCAGACCAGTGTTGTAGCAAATCCTAAATATTAGGAAAGTAGGCCAAGGCTACTAGATATTCTTACACAAATGTATACTGTGTAGAAGAGTAATGAACTTAAAATAACAATGATTTTTAAGATTTATCAAGTTTAATTGTAAATTTTATTCAAAACTCTGAAAATCACTAAAGAAGAATCATTATAACCTGATAACTGCAACATATATATATATATATATATATATATATGTAATAGTATCATCAATTTACAACATAATACTTTTGTACTTGCGAAAGGATATTTTTCTTTCTCTATAATTTATCATATGCTTATTTCTTTTTGAAATTAATATTTTGTATGAATTTACATGTCTAGTCTATATGTACCTAGAATTTAAAGTCATAAATTGTTGCTATGAAAATAATGAAATAAATAAATCTTTTTTCCCCATTCAACAGGTGCAGGTCTATTCTCAAGTAAAAAGTTTTCAATGCATTTATAGGCAATTTAACCTACATTTAGTACATACATGTACATGTACCCGTAAGCACATGAAAGTAAGCACAAAACATGTTCAATATTCAAATACAGTGATTTCTCCAGTGTCTATAGTAAAACTTAAGGATGAGGTAGATGTTCAATCTGATACCCAGAAATGAGGAATTTATTGTCCAGCCATCATGTATGTACAGAAGATGATGTCAGTCTCAATCTGAAAGTAAAAGATGTAATGAATTAAATTGAATACTTAAGTAACTTCATTTTAATATTATTAAATTAGCTCTAAAATGAATGAATTTTGCATACATTTACCAGAACATGCAGCAGTAGTATATATCATAATGATGTACATGTATATAAATTACATGACATGTAATTGTAAAGTTTCAGTAGTAGTACTTACATACAAATATAATTACAGGGCTTTCGATCGGCCATTCTCAAATTATGCAAAATAGTATCATTTTCCCTATTTATTGACCAATTTTTCCCAATTTGATACATACTGTACATGCACCTCATAGAAAATTCTAAAAAAAGAGAAAGTAAAAAATCCTAAATCCATTGACCAAATCTATCATATTCAATTTTGAAGAAAATACATGTATTGCCAATTTTCCCCAATTTGAAAGGCCCGATCCAATCCCAACCAGAAGTCTCTGACGAGACTGTAGCTCTACTGGTTGTTTTTTAATTCACTTAATGACAAGTAAATTCTAATATGGCCACATCCATTTTCTTAGTCACTGGGGGCCAGGAACTCAAACAAAATATCAGGTGCACTACTTGAATACAGACTCATCGTATTGCAAGAAGGATAAAGTCTCCATCATTTAGTGTCATAGAAATTGTGAATACAAGATTACATAGAGTCATACAGAAGAAAATGACCACACCCATTTTCTAAGACCCTGGGAGTCAGGGGCTCAAACAAGATGTCATGTGCACAACTAGACCACAGACCAAGTCTTATGCAAAAAGAGTTACATTTCGGTCTCTTATACTTTCAGAGGAGTTGCGAGCGCAAGAATTGTTTATGGACGGACGCTGGACAAGGGGGTACTGCATAAGCTCGACTATAACCAGTAGAGCTAAAAACGGGTGTCATGTGTAAGAGCCCGCTTAGGACAAAGAAAACTTAAACCCATGTTTATTTTTGTGGAACATGAATGCCCTTGTTGTCAGATATATTGTAGAAAAGTATTTCACACTCCAAGGTCAAGGTCTCAATGTAAAAATTCAGGTATTAATTCAGGGATACACATGTAAAATATGATAGCACTATCACTTGCAATTCATGTTATGACCAAGGGCAAGGTTAGCATGGTTAAACTTATTCAAAAATTGATCATTATTCAAGTTCAAGGTCACAATGTCAAAATTATCACAAGGAATATATATAAGAATATGAAAGCCCTATCACTTAAAAGCATAATATTACTTTAGAAAATAATAGGGAAGTAGGTCAATCTTCAAGTTCAAGGTCACAAAGACAACAATTTGGTATCCATGAAAATTTACACAACAAAAGCACATGTCTATATATCACTCACCATTCAAAAGTTCTGGCCATGGTGTAAGATTTTTAAAAGTTGGTCATTTTCCAAGGTCAAGGTCACAAAGTTTGGTATGCATGAGAAGGTCTTGTTTCAAACAGTACACTGTACATGTACACATGAAATATGAAAGCATGTAACTTACCATTGAAGGTGAATCACAAGGGATACACGTATAAAATATGAAATAAATACAATGTTATTTGTACTTGTATTATTAGATTTACAAAATTATTATAACAGGTATATTACATGTAGTATATTTGTATATGTACAACTTACCCTTCAGTGCTATATCAGCATGTTTACTGCAAGAGGCTGTGATACACTTTCATCTGTCCATCTCACTATTCTATTGATGATGAATTCCTCTACATTATAACACAAAATCTCATTTCAAACTGGATCACAGTTTCACAAGGAAATTGTTAAGATGTACACATTGAATATGTTTTTCGTGTAGAAATATGCACTTGAACAATTTTCTTCATTCTCCTTTCACAAGTGAATTATTTTCACACCATGGTGGCCAACATCATATATGTAATATATAATTGTAATATTATATTCCACAGTATTTCTTCAACTTTACAAGTATGGTACTAGTAGCACTATAAGCATTCCACTATTCTGATGCACTTTCTTTCATTGGATCTGATGCACACATGCACATGAAGACTTTTCTCAGAGTATATTCCTTCTTTTGTCTGGCAGTTATGGTTGTTACTGTAAAGAATAAATAAAATATTCAATTGATTTGAAATTCATCCCCTTTGAATAATTTTAAAACCATTCAAATACTGTTTCCACCAACACTACAGCACCAGGCTACAGAACTGATATTTGATACTGATTATAACTAACACTGACATCAAATTTATTCAAATTCATGGTGTGTACTTATATTTAGATGTTCATGAAGATGTAATGAAAGACAGGAATGGCATTAAAGAACAAATATTTGTGAGATATCCGCTTACACCGATAAATAATCATGAAACTCATTCACACGAAAACATGGAGCACTCCCAGGTCGAGTATTTCTGATAAGAAGAATAATTTGAAATCCCATCATATGTGTTCCACGTGATACATAAATCAATTTAAAAACATACCTTAAGATGAGCCATGTGTCTGTATTCTTGAACAGTTGGTTTACTTGCATGAAAGAAGCATTTCTACGTGTTCAAATTTCGAACGGAAGTCCACGAGAGAATGTTTTAGACGAGACTACTATAAAATTAGAATAGGAACGGACTTTCTTTTCCGTCGTGTGTAAGGTAAAATCTTGACTCGAGATTCTTCCGATTGTATGCATATAATTTGCATAATAAGGTTCGGAGCCGTGTATAGGTCGTACATGTATACCTTATTTACTGTTGTGTCATGTCACGAAATTATAGGAGTTTTAGATTTAAGAAATACATTTTTCTGTGTAACAGAACAAAATATAGATACACGATCTAATCAAATACCACCCTGCCATGGTAACAACGACACGCAAACGAACAAAATAAATAACAGATACCATCACAAACGGAAGTCCAAACAATAACTCACCAAATGCCCATACGAGGGATAAGGGGAATCCTGTTGATACCTTTCATCATGAATTGCTCTTAAATACATGTGTAAAATTTGAATTCAAATCTGAATGTTGATGACAACATTTAGTTCTCATATAACGTGGTGTAGTAACCTATTAAACGTACAAATAAACCTCAATTTTAACATGAGATTTTCCCAGATGCAGTCTTCTGGAATAAACCGATTATCCCACTAAAATGAAATGGGAAATAAAACAATAATACATTAACAAACGTCTTATCCTTTATCGGCAGATTGAAATTGCTTCATTTACATTTTACTGTGACGAATTCCAAATCCCAGATAAACCATTTGCAATTGAGACTTCCGAACGCGGGAAAAATTTGAAAAATCCCATGACGTCACAATGCAATATCGATGTTTGACCGACGTTCGAAGCTTGTTTTTTTCGAGGTAAAAGTATTGTGACATCACAAAAAATTGCATTTTTCCCGCAATCGGAAGGGTCAATTATCATGGAAATATGAAGTCTCATTTTTTGACTCATTTTGTTATCATTCATTGTCTAGATCATGTAAATAGGTAAAAGGTATGTTTTTTTCTGAATGATTTATTCAACAACATATTCCAAAGTAAAGACTAAAGTATCATACAAAATATTCTACAATATCATATAGAAATACATTTTCAGTATGACAAGTATTATGAAAGATAAACAACAGATAGCATTTTCTGCTGGATTCTCTTTGCAAAGAACATGATCATAACATGACTTTAATTATCAAAGTGACATTTGACATTCAATGCGAGCTAGGCATATGCTATAAGGTAATGAAATACAATAGTAAAACGCTTCAATTTTTTTTCAAACAAATAAAGAATATCCTTGGTAATAGTCACATTTGCTGATAAAATACGTCTATTTCTTGCAGATGAATCATCTCATTGAAAGATTACAATGTCGAATGTTTCTTGTGATGAAATTAAACTTATTTATGAAATCTTGATTATATTTGCTAGAAAATCTTCTTCTATTTACGTAATCATTTTGTAAACTCCTCAATGCCGAAATCGGATTTCTCTTATGACATTGTCATCACTAAGCTGTAGTGTTGGTAAACCGGATGGACCGTATGATCTGGCAGTTACGTTGACGTTTCCGATTTCACCAGTTAATACTGTCTCTAATCCGTCTTTTTCCTGAAAGAGTCAAAACAATTTTTGTAGAGTTTCTATTCTACAATACTCATAGACGTAAACTTATTTTGACTTCCAGAATATCAACGAAATCATTTCTAATCATTATTAAAATTGGATAATACTATATTCCTTATTCCTTATAGTTTACGTAAAAATAACAACTGAATATGATTATAACTTTGAGGATAGGATTTCCTTCCTGAATGCGAAAACAATGCAAAAATAGTTTTCTCTTTTTTATTATCGATGTAACGATTCATGCATGACTTTTGATGCAATGTATTCATTGTTGCTTTCTTATAAACATATGAAGTACAGTGAAATGCAATATAAAAATCATTCAAAAAAACTTGCATTTTCAGGTTTAGAAAGGATTCAAAGTTAACGTTACAATAATTTCTTACTCAAAAACCTTGAATATTCTAACTTAAAAGTGTATCGCGACAAATCATTCTAAATATTAATATTAACATAAACTTACGGTCTGAACTTCACTTCTCTCCACATTATCTGGTCTTAAGTCATTGAATGTATCATAGACGTCCCTAACAGTGTCAACCGTATCATACACTGTATATACTTTGGCTGCAGCTGCACCTATTGACCCCAGTGTAGCTACTTTACTGACAACATATGATTTGAATAACATTTTCCCAGCGAACAGGGCCAACGCCGTAAATATAAATCTCCTCTGTCTCCTTCCATGTCTCTCTGCTAATGTACTCTTGAAGACGTGTAGATCTAACAGAAATATTATAAACAACTGATTGTTACTTAAATATGTGAAATTCTTCTTTCTGATAACATCTTTGAGAGGAAACGCTAAGGAACGATTTAAACTCTTTTTTGTCTAAATGATATTGACAATATGGTTTTGAATAGAAAACAGTTAGATAAAAAGATTAAGAAGACTCATTTGCATCATTAATGGAACACTTCGGTTATCAATTAATTAGTATGTCAATCAATTATTGATTGATTAATATATGAATTAACAAATAAAGAAATCCCATTATTATCGAATATTTAAGGAACGATGCAATGATTCTTTATTTAATAGAAAACGTAAAATTATCTTACCAAGTTTTCCTGCAAATTCTTCATCAAGAGCTTTACAAAACGTTTGGAGCTCTGCGTCAGCAAGTTTTCTGACATCGACGCCGGAAATAACAAGGCCTTCCTCTTTAACTACCTCACTTTAAATAAAGTAATTCAAAAATTAGAATTCATCAAATAAGAGCATCCAATGTAAAACGTCTTCAAATTCAAGAGCATCATTTAAGAACAGATAAATTGACAGCATGGACCAGACACGAAAGAATATTTCATAACCATACTTCAAATTTGCATAAAACAATCAATATTTTTCTTTTCACGTAAACTATATTTCTTTATTATCAAATGAGATACCTTGATGCACATGTAAAGGCTAATGCAACAATCCCAATTAAGAACAGAACTGAGGTATCCATGGTTCTTTCCTGTAAACATAATGATTCAATCGATCATAAATATCCATACTCTTTCCTTGTTTTATGTACTACATACTTACGCTTGATCAATTTTGTTTTGTCTTATATATCAGTCATACAGACTTACCATTATAAATTATGGAAAATGAATTTCTGATAGACATAAAATCATATAGTTTAGAAATAATAAAACAAAGGTGAAAATTCTGCTTTTATATCTTAAATCACTTCATTATCTTAGTTTGAATTTTAAAATGTTAATGAAACGATGATCGATACGTAACTTATCGTTAAGGTTTAAGAAGAAAACACATTTTTTTTATTTCAAATGCATCTTCAAGTCCGACGCTTACTTTAAAATGGTTTGGAAATACGTATGATACGAATATTAATCTTAATTATTTAACTAGAAAAATATACCTGATATAGATATAAATGCACAGAAAATTATGCATAGACTTCATTCTTATACATAAGGTTCATAACATTTCATAGAACATTTTAATAACCATTACAAGTATATGTAGCTTTTATGTACTTACGTTTGTCCTCTTCAGATATCTTCGTCTTTTGCTCGATGTCTTAGCTTATCGATATGTGTAAAACACACTTCACAATGATTTATATAACAACGGATTGCCCAAAATATTGCGAAATGCACATGTTCTCAGAAGGAAGAAAGTATCTTGCGCAGTTTCCTGCATTTTTAAAAGATATTACCTTATACCCATCCATGTATTTTGCTGACATAAAATTTTCGTTTTCGAGGAAATAACTATGACGCGCAACTATACATGTAAAAAATTCTTTGTAAAATGAAAGAAACAACCAAACCGTTGTAATGCAATATGCTTTCTAATGAATGTACATGTCCATGGTATTATCTTTAAAAAAATATTCAATATTTATCTTCTTCTTTAAAATTCAAATGTTTTTTTTTTTCATTTCTCTTTTATTTAATCATTAATCATTTAGAAATGTATCTGCCTAGGGAAGGGAGATTATTTATATGTTGTGCGAAGTTGAAGCTGGTGAAAAATCGTTAGATATGTTTTTATTACAGGTAAATGATTTTCTTTCTAATTTTTCATAAAAAAAAATATAATATTTTAGATAGATATTCTTTGTTGTGTTGTTTCAATCTGTGAAATTCCCTTTACGAGAAATCGTGAGAAAATGAGAGGTACAAAAATATCATTATGATCATAATGTTTCCTTTACAACAATGTTGGGCTTTTCGGGTGATGGAGGTCACATCGGACTAGCGATCTTTCCTATACTCCAATGTAAAAAAATAAATAAAATGAAGTCAGATAATATAAACAAAAGGGGAATGCGTAATATATCTTACAAAATGTCTTACCACTACAATTTATCAAAATTATTCATGGTCAATGTTTTAGTTAATTGAAAATGTGTCATGAAATGCGTATTTAAATAATGTCAAACGAAAGCAAAGGATATTTTATAGATGAGACTGAAAGTAGAAAGCTGTATCTTCTACTTGAATAGCCTTGAGGACCGCTATCATAGTTTAAGATGTATTTGTTCTTTTTTTTTCTTTAGAAGTTATCGGTATTTCACTTTTCTTGGAATGCACGATACATGTCTGCACATTGAATATTACATTTTGTATATGACATTATCAGTTTATATTTCTTTTTTCCTCGTCCGAATTAATTTGCAATATTTAATGATTTTCTTAATCACGAAGTAAACATTTAATTCATATTTCAAGGAATTGCAATTATCATAACAATTACACACATGTATGTACCTTGTTCTCAGCCCAGCTATGTATAAAGGATACATATGCGCAGTTATAAACAGATAACATCATACTGAAGTATCAGCAAAAGTTAATGCACAGATATTTCACAATTTGATTTATCTGTAAAAAGTAAAAAAAAATCTTTACTTATTTCGCAATGATATAAAAAAAATACCTCAAACATAAAAGAGATTTGATTAATATTAATCAGTATAAATGCATATGAACCTACATTGATTTGTTATTGCTTATTCTTATGTTTGCTTTACACATCTTGAGTGTACCATTTTCTTTGAAAACATTAAATTAATCATTTTTATGATTTTTTTATATTCTTGTATATTCCGTAAATAAAATTCTCCTTAGGACGTAGTAAATATTAGGTAAGCATATTGCTCTTTTGTCGAAAGAACAACGAATTTTAAAATATTTGTGTATGTTTTAAGGAAGCGGGATTCTATGTACTGTGTTTGATAGAGTTGTTTTGTATGCTACTTATATGGCAAATCGTTGTCCTTAGCCGGCACCGATTGCCCATTGGTTTATGTGTAGTCGTTCATGATCATTGTTTCAAGTTTTTGTTTTGAAGTTTTGCTGTGGGTGCTCAACCGAGTATTGTTGGAGATCCCCTCTTTTCTTAGAATTTGAGACCTTGTTAGAGATAGATTTGAATGAATCTCTCGAACATTTATAGGTACAAACGATATGTACATCCTTCGCATGACCTTGTCTTTCTCTTAACATTTGTCAATATGTGAAGTTTGTCCGAAAGGGTCAGTGCTAATAACCAATTGGGCAAAATATGATCAAATTACGGTGATACGAACTTGGACACACGGGCAGACAGACAAATGTGCCATTTTTTTTTCTTTTTGAAGCATAGAATATAGAACTTGTTTTGGAATTATCATAAATACCTAACACAAATGAGATAAAGAATATCCTGGCGACAATCTCAACGGCATTCACAATAGAGCACCAAATTGAACATTGACAGACTCGTATCAAGCTAGAAGTGGGACCAGGTGCTCGGGAGGAGTGAACATCCCCTTATTGGCTAGCCGCACCCGCCGTAAATGTTCACACACGAAATGAATAAAATATATACAAAACATGCGCTGTCTGAGGTTATGTTTATATAGAATGTGCTATGGCGACCATCTCAGGGAAAAGTATTTAGAACACTATCAAACCCCTCCCGGGGAACTTTTGTACTAGCTGCACACGGCAAAGGGCATGAGTGTGACACAAATCAGATAACAAAGATCCTGACGTCAATATCAACAGCACTCACAATAGAGCACCAAATTGAGCATCGACGGACCCTTAGCAAGCTAGAGGTGGGACCAGGTTCTAGGGAGGATTTAACATCCCCTGTTTGACTAGTTGCACCCGCCGTCGATATTCACCCACGAAAACGAATACAATATCTACAAAATATTCATTGTCTGAGGTTATGTATATATAGTAGGCCTTTCAACTAATTTTAAAATCCAATAATTTTCCTTTGAAAGTGCTTCACGACTTGTGAATCTGTGTCTAAATAGCAGTAAGGAACTTTGAATTGGGAAAGACACGCTAATTTTCGATAAATAATTAATTTTTTCTACCGAATTTTAAATTAAATCTGCTTAAAGAGGGAGGTAATTCAAACTATAAAATTTAACAAACATTTGATTCCCGGGACTCATCTTGAGTAACCGAGTTTTACGGGTTCTTTAAAATATGAAACGCACAAGAAACGAAATGAAAAGAAACGGAACGATTTTTTTTTGTCGGCAAAGAGTTTTAAAAAATAAACGTAATAGTAAACGACGCAGACATAATAGAAAAAGCCCTGTAAATTTCAATTCTAGGTTCTTGTTATCATTGAACTTATTAAATCAAAATTCACGAACATTTAAAATCAAACGGTTTAAACACAAGTTGTTCAAAAAAGCAAACAAAACAAATTACAAAAATAAAAAAAAAAGATGAAATTTTCACGATTTTCAGATTTCTAAACTGAGTTGTACAGAAAAAATCTGAGTGACTAGATGAATACATTTCATTTAATTTCAGAGATCCCTTTTCTTTTTGCATGGAATGTTTGCTATAGACATGTAAAAGAAATGTCCATATCTTCATGATTCTTCACTTTTGAAACAACATCTTTTATCTTTAATACAGCTACATGCAGGGATAACTAGAAAAAAAGGGGGGGGGGGTCCTATCCCATATTTCATTGAACAATTACTGGTCGACATCATGCAGTGAACTTATGATGGTTTTCTTTTTTGTTAGTTTAAAGCTGAGCAAAATTTGTCAAAAACATCGATTACGTACGTAGTTTATTTTATTGATGTAAGAACCTTAAGAAACGTTTTTACTTTCTTCTCCAGAGGGAGGTGATGGGGCGGTCAGCCTATCTAACACATGGTTTTGAAAAAAAAACTGAAGAAAAAAATTGAACTCGCGTATACATGTACGTATATTCAAATAGAGTAACAGAACATTCTGGATCAGATAAGAACTGTAAATGACTCAAAATGAAATTTGATCAAAAATAGGTACTGAAAAACAAGGTTTTTTCACATTCATGGTGGTGTCCAAAAGTGGGAACCGATTATCACAAATAATCGATTATCACTCGATACTTGATTCCGATTATCGATTTTGGCTCTCAATAATCGATTACATAGTGACGTGATTTAAAGAACGAATCTTTATGAAAAGGTTTCAAGTTGAATTGTCTCAAATAATGTAAAATTACAGGCGTCCCGCCCCTAGCATATTCTTGATTAAACAAACCACTAAACGGCTATGTACAGGGTAGTCTTCTTTTTCAAGGTTGTTCTGATGTAAAAGGAGTTACCAAATCTGAACTGCAAAAAAAGGTATAGCCCATCAAGTCTTTTCAGTTGAGTTTAAAAAGAAGTAAACTTTTCTGTCTTTTTTTTTTTTGGAAAGGAGATATCGAGGCAGTGAAACCCTGTGCCTACAAAAATAAACATATGAATAAGCAAAACCTGACTCTTTTATCATAAAAAGTATATTTCGTCATTAAGCAGTCAAATGTATTATAATTTAATTTTAACACATATGAAGTGCTGAAGTCATCATTGTCTTGACTGAGAGTAAATGGAACAAATCTGCGTAAATCGCATTGGATGGCGAAACCATAGACTATGAAGGCTCTGCCGATTCATCGTCACTTATGATTTTGTATATAAGCTGGAAAAACATAACTAACTTTTTTGTAAATTCAAAGGGGGGGGGGGGGGGGGGGGGGTCGGACTGATCCCTCTCCCTAACCAATCCCCCTAGCTCTTGATCCACGCTTTCAAGTGCGGAGCGGACTTTAGGTGACATATTTTGAGAAAAAGAAAATGTAGAGCACAACCCTGTACTCACACTTTAAGAAATAGATCAGTGGCGGATCCAGGATTTCAGAAAGGGGAAAGGGACGTACATGTTCTCATTTCTCCCTCTATAGTCCATTATATGTGACCTTCAAATGAATTATATTTATGCTAAATTAAGTGATGTAGGCGAGCGAATAAGAGCGAGCAGTTTTTTTGCTGCGTCTGGGGTAAAAATGTCAGAATTTTTTTATCTACCCTCTATAACTCTTTAGGGAGAAAGGGTACATCGGTAAGTCGCATTGTTATGAAATGATCATATACATATAAGTGGTTAAAAACTGTCGAGCGAAAGCGAAAGTCAGTGAATGTTTTTTTTTTTTTTATCATTACAAAAAGATGGTCAATATTTATCAATTACGATCTCCATTGCATAATATTCATATATTCAAAATCAAAATTCAAAAACCCCCTCTACCCCCTATTGATATGACAGATATCAATCCAATCAAAACATTAAAAAAAGAAAGCAGAATGCAGAAATGTATTGTAAAATCTGAATCGGAAATCGGAAAGTTCCCGTTGGCCTTATCCAAATCAATAACTTTTGATTGAAGGGGGGGGGAGGCGCCCCCTATATGCATATTAAGCAGATTCACAGATTTTAACATTTAGAACGCCAGCTGGGTATACCCTACCTCTTTAGCGAATGATTGAATTACAAAATACATGTATATCCATAACACAAACAATTTTCAAACATTATTCACTTTTCATGTGTTCTTTAAAAACTTCTTGTCCGACTTGTAAACCCTTTGCAAGCACGGAATAGGCGCCCGGCGGCCAACGCCCTCCAATTGAAACTGAATCATACAGAAATGATTTGTTTTACAGATTGTGGACGAGGGGTGATTACATCAGTACCTCTTGTATGAGAAGTAAAGCTGAAATCTGTATTAAAAACATTTCTACGTCTTTTTTATAAGGTGGGGGTCATTGCCGTCACTTTTTTTTTATAAAAATGTGTAATATTGAAATAATTTTTTAATGTTATGGATAATCATAGACATGCTCTCTCTTCTCTCTCTCTCTCTCTCTCTCTCTCTCTCTCTCTCTCTCTCTCTCTCTCTCTCTCTCTCTCTCTCATTTATTCTCTATATTTTCCCGATAGTTTTGATGATGTCTTCGTTATGCATACTTATCGACATATTACTTGTATTTTTGTTCCTAAATCATGATATTTATCTTAACACATACAGGTATATCTGCTTTTTATTTTTTTATGTTAATTTATACTGAGAAGTTCGGCATACAATTTTTAGTGAATACTAATGCCTCCCCCCTTTCCCCCTTTATAAAAGCAGAGTTTAACGAAATCGGTTACATCTATGCCTAGATTAAACCTTGTCAGCTATAAGATAGTCTTTCGCAGATCTGAAATGTAGATTATGAAATATGTATAAGACCTACATGTACTGATCTTTGACTCGCAGTTCCCTAGGCACATAGGGTGTGCAAGGGAAAAACATTACCACAGTTATATCGTAAACGAATGATGAAATGGTAAAATTTGTAATTTTGTTTTTCGTTTCTTTTCGTTACTTTTCACTTCGTTTCATAGTTTAAAGGGTCTCGAATTTTACAGATATTATTGAAGAGTTTTCTCCCTTCCAATATATTACCACATGAACATTTGTAACTCGGTCTAAAAATCTGATGTGCAATTTTGTGCTATCTTTCTCTGTCCTTTTATTGTCTTTAGTACATGAAACAAATTAAAATATTATACTCAATCCTACCAACTTTGTCCAACAACCCAAAAGAGGTAAATAAATAAGAAAATTCATGATTTGAAGTGATTTTTGCGCTACATTTTTATGATGAAGCGCGAAAGGTTCCGATTCTGACACTTTGGGTACGAGTTGTCGTTACTCTCAGTCGACACCTAGCGTTTGTTGAAAGGCCTATATATAGAAAGTGCTATGGCGACCATCACACAAGAAACAAAATGACTGAGCAAAACGCACATTATAAAGGTACATTGTGCAAAAATGCATCTAATCAATATAACATTAAACTGAAGGTCATTTCCTTTCCTTTCATTAATTCTGCACTATCATCTTTCAACATTTCTTAAAAGTTACTCATATTTAGTTTTAAATATCATCTACATCATCTTCCTCATCCTTATTCCCATCCACATTAGTATTGTCAATTGTCTGTTGTTCGTTTTTGTGTGTCACGTATAGGGAGAGGGCTTTACATAATGATGTAAATTAAATGCTGCCTTATCCTTTTTTTACTTTATTGAAATAAAATATCTTTAAACTAAATCCTCTTTATATGTTGTATTAAACGAATGGTTTTCATTTTATTCTCCAGTGGGCATGATGATAGTTAAAAGCTCTTAAGTTTTAACTGATAGCTTTTAGCGCTAAAAGAAACAAAAATCACCGAATTTTCACGGACATGTTATGACGGTGTTGCATGCAAACAGAAGACGCTGACACTCTCCGGGAACCTTGTCTCACTTCGGAATACTAGTCTATGGTGTGAATTGGTGTCCCCTGTCCCTTTTGTGCCTCTTTCTGTGTGTGTCCCGCTCTTTGTTATTGGATTTTCTTTTTTAGATTTTACTTTGGTTGCTGCAACTGAATGTTGTTGGAGATTCCCTCCTTTCGTTTGTGAACAAGTAAATTAGCAGCATGGAATAGGCATGCGCGTTTCTGGTACTGAACTCGCGTCAGTGATCCGCGACCTAAACAATGTAATATGGCCAGAGACTGCAGAAGTTATTATGTCTACAAATGTACCGAAAGATGTAGTAGGATGGGAGGGATATGATGCTAAATGATCGACAATCTAGAAATTTCAAGAAATTTGGATTACAGAAATCAGCGTTTAAATAGACCCTACAGAAAATAAGACAAATATATATACTGTTCATGTATATTTCTGATACCAGTAATTCGTTACCTTTCCAAATTTCATTTTCGCTAAAAGTAAATATAATGGGGATTCATCATTCAAAAAATGCAAGTCTGGTGCTTTTTACAATTATCATATACTCTTATTTACGTAACTCTGTATAAGCTTTCCCATTGGCCAGAACGTGGTGACGTGCAGTGCGATTAATTGTCGTATTGCAATTGAACTGCCTCCGTCAAATTGACGCGTATTGGCAGGGGTCTCAACAGTACGACATTCCGTGTACGTTGCGAAACAAAAATTTTTATTGTGTATGCTGTAAGACCAACTATTCTCACTTTTCAAAATTCTCCAATATTTGTAATAATACCGGAATGGTCCCCATTCGAAATCCATTCGAAATCTTGATTCATATGTTTTTGATTGATCAAACAAAATGATATGTCGATTACATTGAAATCATTTATTTTCGAGGGGCCCATATTTCGTGGATTCATGAAATTCAGTATTTTCGTAGGGACGCAATTTCGTTTATGCAACCCTTTCAAAGTAAGATAACTCTTAATTTCAACAATCCCCCCCCCCCCAGTAATTACTGGAATATAAAGAAACAAGTATTTTCTTTATCATGAAGCTAAGTGAGATGCTACTTTCTCTAATTTGAGATAGATATGACAGGACAAGAAAAAATTCGTACGCTGCACAAAGGAATATAATTAATAATAATTATGCACGTTTTGAAATATGTCGTATACCACTCCGACGGTAAAAAACTATACAAATAATACACGATGTATATGTTTCATACCAATTCTCATTGTAAAGCATAATTCAAACATAAGTGTAATTCTGATGATTCTTTATTTTTATTTCTAGTGGAAATGAATGGGTGGGACCATTTCAGTGCCATCCCTTCTCCTCGTGTACATGCATATTCAAACTGCATATATACTCCATATTCAAACTAAGAAAGACCTACGGATGACCACGGTTCGAGTACGGATAGCTACAATTCGCGCACGGATAGCTACGACTTCAGTACGGATTGACATACCTAGTTTATATATCCTTTGTATTTTTAAACCATAATTATTGACTAAACACCCAATATTTACAAGTTGAGAAGTCCGTCTTGTTTTAAAACAGTATTGAGGCTTAATACAAGTCTTATATAACTAAATATGTACCTGAAATTGAATAGTGAAGTATGACCTCATATACTGACAGAAATCCACTCCTTTTCGAATCCGTGGCTACCTGTGGCAATGCATAGGAGAGTCGTAGCAATGCGTAGGAGAATGTATAGGTATTCTTTATCACAAAAAGCAACGGATGTGCTACGACTCCCATACGGATAGTTACGACTGCACTACGGGTTGTTAAGACTCCCCTACGACAAATTTGTCCGTGGCATGTTCAACAATTCTGTCTCATCCCGGAGAGGTAGGAATTGCCAAGGACAACTACGATTTGTAACGACTAGTTCCGGATCGATCTACGGATTGCTACAAATAGATACGTATGTAAAATTAATCTCGATCGGTAGCACCAAATTGAGCATCAACAGACCCCTAGCAAGCTAGAAGTGGGACAAGGAGCCCGGGAGGAGTAAGCATCCCTTGTTTGCCTAGCTGCACCAACCGTCGATGAGCACGCACGGAAATGAAAACAATATGTACAAAACATGCACCGTCTGAGGTTATGTCTATATAGAAAGTGTTATGGTGACCAATTGAGCATCTAATTTT
Organism: Pinctada fucata; assembly: GCA_028142955.1. Taxonomy (NCBI): domain Eukaryota; kingdom Metazoa; phylum Mollusca; class Bivalvia; order Pterioida; family Pteriidae; genus Pinctada; species Pinctada fucata. The sequence goes on along the minus strand of AP027108.1, from coordinate 36,238,122 downwards.
CTGAATTATCGATTGTGTGCTGTATACAGGGATATGGTCATTATCCATATTTGTCATCGACAAACCCCTAGCAAGCTGCAGGTTGGACCAGGTGTGCGGGAGGAGTAAGCATCCCCTGTTTGGCTAGCCAAATCCTAATGAGTACCACTGATGAGGATTTTCTATCCGAAACACACGTGTCTTGTTCATTTTCTGCAAGAAGATAAAGAGTTGAGACACTTTCGTATTATTCATCATAATCAGTGGTACATGTACTGGAAGCAAACTTTATTTCAGTACATGTAACGTACTCTATTAAGTCTATTTGTATGTTTTGTAAGATTTTCTGTTTGGTCGATTCAGTGACGTAATTAAATCTATGACCAGAGGAGAATGGAGAGATAGTACTAGGATGTTATCCTTCTTTATTTTCAATTAATTGGATTAATTGCAAGTTTCAAAGATTATGAGACTCTTTGAAAGATACATATATTCCATTCGATCGAGGGGGTCTCAGATATTATGTAAAACACAAAATATGAAGCCCCCGAGGCTTGAGACGATGTATCTATTATAGATGAACACGAAAAAGGATTTTTCTCTTATACCTATAGGCCAAAACTAAAAGAAAAGATTGGAAATTTTGGGAAAAAATGACAAGTTGATCTAATTGCAAAGTGCTTGCGATATTCGAATTCAGCGACCCCGATAATGGTTAATTCTATAGGAATAAACTACGAACATTATGCATTTCAGAACATAATGCATTGAAAAATGATCTTAAAATCAATGTTTATTGCAACGACGCCGTCAGCTTGTTTGTTTTTGCGGGCTTAAAACACATGTTTTAAATGGTTTTTGTCCTGACAATGTCGCCTTAGCACTTTCTACTTGTTTTGTAGATATATTTTTTTTTTCATTTTCGCGCGTCATCATCGACGGCGCGTACGGCTAGCCAAACAGGGGATGCTTACTTCTCCCGGGCACCTGTCCAATCTCCAGCTTGCTTGGGGTCCGTCGATGCTCAATTTGGTGCTTTACTGTAGGTGTTGTTGATACTGTCGTCAGAATCGTCTTTTCTCATGAAGTCAAATTGATACAAATTAGAATAAAATTTCTTTAGGCGACATAACCTAAGAGAGATTAATCAAGGCGCGTCATTTGGTACGATTTTCGATCTTTCTGTCTCATCTTTAATTTAAGCACTCATTGGGATTGAATAATAAAGAAATTTCGATTGATCATGGTCAATGTGTCATTTCTGACTCTATTGATAGTCGTAACTCACTTCAAAGATAATAAGTTAGAAATTTTATCAGAAATTAATAAAATATGCATTAAAACGCATTGCAGTAATTACTGATAAATCTTAATATACTCTTTTGAACTGTACTGATTTCTCTTATATAAACAATAACCCATTAATTCTGTTTAACGTATGTTATGTAAATAATTTCATTTTTTTTATAAAGGTAATCGGTGCCGAAAAAAAGATGTTAAAACTCCACCTAAAATAAATCATATTTTACAATAGGAGCACATTTTACTGTGTGTTTGAAACTAAAAATATGAAATGTAGAAAAACTGATATTTTTACCTTAAGTTAGATGATTTTGTTATTGTAAAATCGAGATAATATAAGTGATTGGCGAATTTGGTACAATCGTTGAAACTTTTTTTCACTCTTAAGTTTAATGCTAATTGTCTTACCTATCCCATTCTATGACAAGATACATGTAGAAATAAAAAAATAAAAATCAAACGAGTGCATTCTAACGTGTTTTGTAGTTTCTTTACATATGTGCTATTTTCCTTTACAAATCATAAGCATTTTACTCTGTTCTTCAAATGAGCAAAACTCTTGATTTTCAAAACTGACGTTTTAATTTTTCTTCAAATTATGATTGATTTACATTCCATATGGTTTTATAAAACCAGTGAACTTCCTTCATTCAGAAATGAAATGCCTTAGAATATTTTAAACATTCAATTACAGGGATTGTGTTTAATGTCATTAATTGCTCAGACTTAGAAACCACCTGCCATAGACCCCAGGCGCCGCAGTTGGTCAATGTCCAGTGATATGATAAAATGCTGTTATTAAACTGTAGATTGGTCTGTTACATTTTCCTCCTCTTTTTATCTACAGGACTTTATTCTGATTCATTTGATACCAAACATGACTTCAATACTCAAATATAATGCTTAGAAATAGATTCACGCACAATTTAATCTCTTTTTTTTCTGTTTTCAAATATATTTTTGTTATTGTCACGGACGTAATTTGCACTTTAATATCTAAGATAGATAACTCTTTCTAATTAAAAAAGTTCTGAGAGAGTGTATGAATATGGATGGATGCGAGACATAATATAGTTCTCGTCTGATTGACCAATGGTCATCCTATATCCTTGCGCATGCGTCCACAGTTCCCTTATATTCTTTTTCCCCGCGATTCACCTGTAATTTTCACGATGTTACAACTTAGAGATGTAGTCACGCCGATAAAGTTAGTTGCAATTATACAATTTATTTATTATTTGATTCGCCTTATCGATTATTTAATACATTAGAATTATTATATACATATTATTTATATTTGTTTATTATTCTTTTAGGACACCTTATTTGATCTAATAAATTCTAAAGAGAGCTCCGGAAATCTTAGTTTTATTCAAGATTTACAACCCCGGTGACAATGGAGCCCTCAGTGAGGATCGAACTCACGACCCCTGGGTGAGTTACAGCAAAGGGCTTTTGTTGAAATTAAAACCAAACTTTGTCAGCCGCCCGTACTTGCTTACGCCGACTATAAGCAGCCATTTATTGTACATACTGACGCTTCGTCCGAAGGTCTCGGTGCTGTGCTTTATCAAGTACAGAATGGTCATGAAAAGGTCATAGCTTTCGCTAGCAGGGGTCTACGAAAGAGTGAGCGGAATTATCCAGCTCATAAACTTGAATTTCTGTGTCTTAAATGGGCTGTAACCGAAAAGTTTCACGACTATTTGTGTGGTAACAAGTTCGAAGTGGTGACTGATAATAATCCCTTAACATACGTACTGACGTCTGCCAAATTGGACGCTACAGGTCATAGATGGCTTGCTTCTCTTAGCAATTATGATTTCAAAATCAAGTACAGGCGTGGGAAATCTAACAATGACGCCGATGGTTTGTCTAGGCGGCCATATGAGGACACTCAGATTTTTCCTCATGTAATTAGAGCTATTTGTCAGTCTGCTATTGTAGATAGAGGTCAATGTCCGTACGTAGAAACTCTCGTAACGAGTCAGTCACAGATTCAAGACAAGGTCAAAGTTGACGGTGGTATATCTGCTTTCAAACAAATTGATTGGTCAAAGGAGCAAAGGTCAGATCAAACTTTAGGCAGGGTCATTGATTTGTTATCCTGTGGATATATTCCAAACAAACGCGTTGTCAGTGACGAAACATCTGAAACTTGTAGGTATTTTCGAGAATGGAGTAAGTTGTTCATGAAAGATGGTATTTTGTACAGAAGTACTACTTTGGATGGTGAAGAGGTTCATCAGCTTGTCCTACCTACTTTGCATCAAAGTATTGTGTTGAAAAGTCTGCACGATGACCTTGGCCATCAAGGTAAAGATCGAACCTTTTTTCTTTTGCGTTCTAGATTTTATTGGCCTGGCCTTGAAACTGACGTTGACGCTTACATTCGTCAGTGTGGTCGATGTATTAGACAGACAGAAAACGCATGAGAAACGTTCTGCTGAACTTGTGAATATATGCACATCTCAACCAATGGAACTTGTATGTATTGATTTTCTTTCTTTAGAGAGGTCAAAAGGTGGTTATGAAGATATCCTGGTTATTACTGACCATTTTACGAGATACGCACAGGCTATTCCGTGTCGAAATCAATCCGCCAAGGTCACAGCTAAAGCTCTGTTTGAAAATTTCATAGTACATTATGGGTTTCCAGCCAAACTGCATAGTGATCAAGGTCGAAATTTTGAAGGGAAAATCATTAAAGAACTTTGTAGAATAGCTGGTATTCAAAAAAGTCGCACGACCCCGTATCACCCTATGGGTAATGGACAAGTCGAACGTTTTAACCAAACTTTGCTAAAGATGCTCGGTACATTGGAAGATGAGGAGAAAAGTGATTGGAAGTCATATGTTGCTCCCCTGGTACATGCGTACAATGCTACACGTCATGATAGTACAAAGTTTAGTCCATATTATCCCCTGTTTGGCTAGCCAAATCCTAATGAGTACCACTGATGAGGATTTTCTATCCGAAACACACGTGTCTTGTTCATTTTCTGCAAGAAGATAAAGAGTTGAGACACTTTCGTATTATTCATCATAATCAGTGGTACATGTACTGGAAGCAAACTTTATTTCAGTACATGTAACGTACTCTATTAAGTCTATTTGTATGTTTTGTAAGATTTTCTGTTTGGTCGATTCAGTGACGTAATTAAATCTATGACCAGAGGAGAATGGAGAGATAGTACTAGGATGTTATCCTTCTTTATTTTCAATTAATTGGATTAATTGCAAGTTTCAAAGATTATGAGACTCTTTGAAAGATACATATATTCCATTCGATCGAGGGGGTCTCAGATATTATGTAAAACACAAAATATGAAGCCCCCGAGGCTTGAGACGATGTATCTTTTACAGATGAACACGAAAAAGGATTTTTCTCTTATACCTATAGGTCAAAACTAAAAGAAAAGATTGGAAATTTTGGGAAAAAATGACAAGTTGATCTAATTGCAAAGTGCTTGCGATATTCGAATTCAGCGACCCCGATAATGGTTAATTCTATAGGAATAAACTACGAACATTATGCATTTCAGAACATAATGCATTGAAAAATGATCTTAAAATCAATGTTTATTGCAACGACGCCGTCAGCTTGTTTGTTTTTGCGGGCTTAAAACACATGTTTTAAATGGTTTTTGTCTTGACAATGTCGCCTTAGCACTTTCTACTTGTTTTGTAGATATATTTTTTTTCATTTTCGCGCGTCATCATCGACGGCGCGTACGGCTAGCCAAACAGGGGATGCTTACTTCTCCCGGGCACCTGTCCAATCTCCAGCTTGCTTGGGGTCCGTCGATGCTCAATTTGGTGCTTTACTGTAGGTGTTGTTGATACTGTCGTCAGAATCGTCTTTTCTCATGAAGTCAAATTGATACAAATTAGAATAAAATTTCTTTAGGCGACATAACCTAAGAGAGATTAATCAAGGCGCGTCATTTGGTACGATTTTCGATCTTTCTGTCTCATCTTTAATTTAAGCACTCATTGGGATTGAATAATAAAGAAATTTCGATTGATCATGGTCAATGTGTCATTTCTGACTCTATTGATAGTCGTAACTCACTTCAAAGATAATAAGTTAGAAATTTTATCAGAAATTAATAAAATATGCATTAAAACGCATTGCAGTAATTACTGATAAATCTTAATATACTCTTTTGAACTGTACTGATTTCTCTTATATAAACAATAACCCATTAATTCTGTTTAACGTATGTTATGTAAATAATTTCATTTTTTTTATAAAGGTAATCGGTGCCGAAAAAAAGATGTTAAAACTCCACCTAAAATAAATCATATTTTACAATAGGAGCACATTTTACTGTGTGTTTGAAACTAAAAATATGAAATGTAGAAAAACTGATATTTTTACCTTAAGTTAGATGATTTTGTTATTGTAAAATCGAGATAATATAAGTGATTGGCGAATTTGGTACAATCGTTGAAACTTTTTTTCACTCTTAAGTTTAATGCTAATTGTCTTACCTATCCCATTCTATGACAAGATACATGTAGAAATAAAAAAATAAAAATCAAACGAGTGCATTCTAACGTGTTTTGTAGTTTCTTTACATATGTGCTATTTTCCTTTACAAATCATAAGCATTTTACTCTGTTCTTCAAATGAGCAAAACTCTTGATTTTCAAAACTGACGTTTTAATTTTTCTTCAAATTATGATTGATTTACATTCCATATGGTTTTATAAAACCAGTGAACTTCCTTCATTCAGAAATGAAATGCCTTAGAATATTTTAAACATTCAATTACAGGGATTGTGTTTAATGTCATTAATTGCTCAGACTTAGAAACCACCTGCCATAGACCCCAGGCGCCGCAGTTGGTCAATGTCCAGTGATATGATAAAATGCTGTTATTAAACTGTAGATTGGTCTGTTACATTTTCCTCCTCTTTTTATCTACAGGACTTTATTCTGATTCATTTGATACCAAACATGACTTCAATACTCAAATATAATGCTTAGAAATAGATTCACGCACAATTTAATCTCTTTTTTTTCTGTTTTCAAATATATTTTTGTTATTGTCACGGACGTAATTTGCACTTTAATATCTAAGATAGATAACTCTTTCTAATTAAAAAAGTTCTGAGAGAGTGTATGAATATGGATGGATGCGAGACATAATATAGTTCTCGTCTGATTGACCAATGGTCATCCTATATCCTTGCGCATGCGTCCACAGTTCCCTTATATTCTTTTTCCCCGCGATTCACCTGTAATTTTCACGATGTTACAACTTAGAGATGTAGTCACGCCGATAAAGTTAGTTGCAATTATACAATTTATTTATTATTTGATTCGCCTTATCGATTATTTAATACATTAGAATTATTATATACATATTATTTATATTTGTTTATTATTCTTTTAGGACACCTTATTTGATCTAATAAATTCTAAAGAGAGCTCCGGAAATCTTAGTTTTATTCAAGATTTACAACCCCGGTGACAATGGAGCCCTCAGTGAGGATCGAACTCACGACCCCTGGGTGAGTTACAGCAAAGGGCTTTTGTTGAAATTAAAACCAAACTTTGTCAGCCGCCCGTACTTGCTTACGCCGACTATAAGCAGCCATTTATTGTACATACTGACGCTTCGTCCGAAGGTCTCGGTGCTGTGCTTTATCAAGTACAGAATGGTCATGAAAAGGTCATAGCTTTCGCTAGCAGGGGTCTACGAAAGAGTGAGCGGAATTATCCAGCTCATAAACTTGAATTTCTGTGTCTTAAATGGGCTGTAACCGAAAAGTTTCACGACTATTTGTGTGGTAACAAGTTCGAAGTGGTGACTGATAATAATCCCTTAACATACGTACTGACGTCTGCCAAATTGGACGCTACAGGTCATAGATGGCTTGCTTCTCTTAGCAATTATGATTTCAAAATCAAGTACAGGCGTGGGAAATCTAACAATGACGCCGATGGTTTGTCTAGGCGGCCATATGAGGACACTCAGATTTTTCCTCATGTAATTAGAGCTATTTGTCAGTCTGCTATTGTAGATAGAGGTCAATGTCCGTACGTAGAAACTCTCGTAACGAGTCAGTCACAGATTCAAGACAAGGTCAAAGTTGACGGTGGTATATCTGCTTTCAAACAAATTGATTGGTCAAAGGAGCAAAGGTCAGATCAAACTTTAGGCAGGGTCATTGATTTGTTATCCTGTGGATATATTCCAAACAAACGCGTTGTCAGTGACGAAACATCTGAAACTTGTAGGTATTTTCGAGAATGGAGTAAGTTGTTCATGAAAGATGGTATTTTGTACAGAAGTACTACTTTGGATGGTGAAGAGGTTCATCAGCTTGTCCTACCTACTTTGCATCAAAGTATTGTGTTGAAAAGTCTGCACTATGACCTTGGCCATCAAGGTAAAGATCGAACCTTTTTTCTTTTGCGTTCTAGATTTTATTGGCCTGGCCTTGAAACTGACGTTGACGCTTACATTCGTCAGTGTGGTCGATGTATTAGACAGACAGAAAACGCATGAGAAACGTTCTGCTGAACTTGTGAATATATGCACATCTCAACCAATGGAACTTGTATGTATTGATTTTCTTTCTTTAGAGAGGTCAAAAGGTGGTTATGAAGATATCCTGGTTATTACTGACCATTTTACGAGATACGCACAGGCTATTCCGTGTCGAAATCAATCCGCCAAGGTCACAGCTAAAGCTCTGTTTGAAAATTTCATAGTACATTATGGGTTTCCAGCCAAACTGCATAGTGATCAAGGTCGAAATTTTGAAGGGAAAATCATTAAAGAACTTTGTAGAATAGCTGGTATTCAAAAAAGTCGCACGACCCCGTATCACCCTATGGGTAATGGACAAGTCGAACGTTTTAACCAAACTTTGCTAAAGATGCTCGGTACATTGGAAGATGAGGAGAAAAGTGATTGGAAGTCATATGTTGCTCCCCTGGTACATGCGTACAATGCTACACGTCATGATAGTACAAAGTTTAGTCCATATTATCCCCTGTTTGGCTAGCCAAATCCTAATGAGTACCACTGATGAGGATTTTCTATCCGAAACACACGTGTCTTGTTCATTTTCTGCAAGAAGATAAAGAGTTGAGACACTTTCGTATTATTCATCATAATCAGTGGTACATGTACTGGAAGCAAACTTTATTTCAGTACATGTAACGTACTCTATTAAGTCTATTTGTATGTTTTGTAAGATTTTCTGTTTGGTCGATTCAGTGACGTAATTAAATCTATGACCAGAGGAGAATGGAGAGATAGTACTAGGATGTTATCCTTCTTTATTTTCAATTAATTGGATTAATTGCAAGTTTCAAAGATTATGAGACTCTTTGAAAGATACATATATTCCATTCGATCGAGGGGGTCTCAGATATTATGTAAAACACAAAATATGAAGCCCCCGAGGCTTGAGACGATGTATCTTTTACAGATGAACACGAAAAAGGATTTTTCTCTTATACCTATAGGTCAAAACTAAAAGAAAAGATTGGAAATTTTGGGAAAAAATGACAAGTTGATCTAATTGCAAAGTGCTTGCGATATTCGAATTCAGCGACCCCGATAATGGTTAATTCTATAGGAATAAACTACGAACATTATGCATTTCAGAACATAATGCATTGAAAAATGATCTTAAAATCAATGTTTATTGCAACGACGCCGTCAGCTTGTTTGTTTTTGCGGGCTTAAAACACATGTTTTAAATGGTTTTTGTCTTGACAATGTCGCCTTAGCACTTTCTACTTGTTTTGTAGATATATTTTTTTTCATTTTCGCGCGTCATCATCGACGGCGCGTACGGCTAGCCAAACAGGGGATGCTTACTTCTCCCGGGCACCTGTCCAATCTCCAGCTTGCTTGGGGTCCGTCGATGCTCAATTTGGTGCTTTACTGTAGGTGTTGTTGATACTGTCGTCAGAATCGTCTTTTCTCATGAAGTCAAATTGATACAAATTAGAATAAAATTTCTTTAGGCGACATAACCTAAGAGAGATTAATCAAGGCGCGTCATTTGGTACGATTTTCGATCTTTCTGTCTCATCTTTAATTTAAGCACTCATTGGGATTGAATAATAAAGAAATTTCGATTGATCATGGTCAATGTGTCATTTCTGACTCTATTGATAGTCGTAACTCACTTCAAAGATAATAAGTTAGAAATTTTATCAGAAATTAATAAAATATGCATTAAAACGCATTGCAGTAATTACTGATAAATCTTAATATACTCTTTTGAACTGTACTGATTTCTCTTATATAAACAATAACCCATTAATTCTGTTTAACGTATGTTATGTAAATAATTTCATTTTTTTTATAAAGGTAATCGGTGCCGAAAAAAAGATGTTAAAACTCCACCTAAAATAAATCATATTTTACAATAGGAGCACATTTTACTGTGTGTTTGAAACTAAAAATATGAAATGTAGAAAAACTGATATTTTTACCTTAAGTTAGATGATTTTGTTATTGTAAAATCGAGATAATATAAGTGATTGGCGAATTTGGTACAATCGTTGAAACTTTTTTTCACTCTTAAGTTTAATGCTAATTGTCTTACCTATCCCATTCTATGACAAGATACATGTAGAAATAAAAAAATAAAAATCAAACGAGTGCATTCTAACGTGTTTTGTAGTTTCTTTACATATGTGCTATTTTCCTTTACAAATCATAAGCATTTTACTCTGTTCTTCAAATGAGCAAAACTCTTGATTTTCAAAACTGACGTTTTAATTTTTCTTCAAATTATGATTGATTTACATTCCATATGGTTTTATAAAACCAGTGAACTTCCTTCATTCAGAAATGAAATGCCTTAGAATATTTTAAACATTCAATTACAGGGATTGTGTTTAATGTCATTAATTGCTCAGACTTAGAAACCACCTGCCATAGACCCCAGGCGCCGCAGTTGGTCAATGTCCAGTGATATGATAAAATGCTGTTATTAAACTGTAGATTGGTCTGTTACATTTTCCTCCTCTTTTTATCTACAGGACTTTATTCTGATTCATTTGATACCAAACATGACTTCAATACTCAAATATAATGCTTAGAAATAGATTCACGCACAATTTAATCTCTTTTTTTCTGTTTTCAAATATATTTTTGTTATTGTCACGGACGTAATTTGCACTTTAATATCTAAGATAGATAACTCTTTCTAATTAAAAAAGTTCTGAGAGAGTGTATGAATATGGATGGATGCGAGACATAATATAGTTCTCGTCTGATTGACCAATGGTCATCCTATATCCTTGCGCATGCGTCCACAGTTCCCTTATATTCTTTTTCCCCGCGATTCACCTGTAATTTTCACGATGTTACAACTTAGAGATGTAGTCACGCCGATAAGGTTAGTTGCAATTATACAATTTATTTATTATTTGATTCGCCTTATCGATTATTTAATACATTAGAATTATTATATACATATTATTTATATTTGTTTATTATTCTTTTAGGACACCTTATTTGATCTAATAAATTCTAAAGAGAATACCATAAGCAGCCATTTATTGTACATACTGACGCTCTAAGGTCTCGGTGCTGTGCTTTATCAAGTACAGAATGGTCATGAAAAGGTCATAGCTTTCGCTAGCAGGGGTCTACGAAAGAGTGAGCGGAATTATCCAGCTCATAAACTTGAATTTCTGTGTCTTAAATGGGCTGTAACCGAAAAGTTTCACGACTATTTGTGTGGTAACAAGTTCGAAGTGGTGACTGATAATAATCCCTTAACATACGTACTGACGTCTGCCAAATTGGACGCTACAGGTCATAGATGGCTTGCTTCTCTTAGCAATTATGATTTCAAAATCAAGTACAGGCGTGGGAAATCTAACAATGACGCCGATGGTTTGTCTAGGCGGCCATATGAGGACACTCAGATTTTTCCTCATGTAATTAGAGCTATTTGTCAGTCTGCTATTGTAGATAGAGGTCAATGTCCGTACGTAGAAACTCTCGTAACGAGTCAGTCACATATTTAAGACAAGGTCAAAGTTGACGGTGGTATATCTGCTTTCAAACAAATTGATTGGTCAAAGGAGCAAAGGTCAGATCAAACTTTAGGCAGGGTCATTGATTTGTTATCCTGTGGATATATTCCAAACAAACGCGTTGTCAGTGACGAAACATCTGAAACTTGTAGGTATTTTCGAGAATGGAGTAAGTTGTTCATGAAAGATGGTATTTTGTACAGAAGTACTACTTTGGATGGTGAAGAGGTTCATCAGCTTGTCCTACCTACTTTGCATCAAAGTATTGTGTTGAAAAGTCTGCACGATGACCTTGGCCATCAAGGTAAAGATCGAACCTTTTTTCTTTTGCGTTCTAGATTTTATTGGCCTGGCCTTGAAACTGACGTTGACGCTTACATTCGTCAGTGTGGTCGATGTATTAGACAGACAGAAAACGCATGAGAAACGTTCTGCTGAACTTGTGAATATATGCACATCTCAACCAATGGAACTTGTATGTATTGATTTTCTTTCTTTAGAGAGGTCAAAAGGTGGTTATGAAGATATCCTGGTTATTACTGACCATTTTACGAGATACGCACAGGCTATTCCGTGTCGAAATCAATCCGCCAAGGTCACAGCTAAAGCTCTGTTTGAAAATTTCATAGTACATTATGGGTTTCCAGCCAAACTGCATAGTGATCAAGGTCGAAATTTTGAAGGGAAAATCATTAAAGAACTTTGTAGAATAGCTGGTATTCAAAAAAGTCGCACGACCCCGTATCACCCTATGGGTAATGGACAAGTCGAACGTTTTAACCAAACTTTGCTAAAGATGCTCGGTACATTGGAAGATGAGGAGAAAAGTGATTGGAAGTCATATGTTGCTCCCCTGGTACATGCGTACAATGCTACACGTCATGATAGTACAAAGTTTAGTCCATATTATCTCATGTTTGGTCGCCATCCACGTCTTGCAATTGATGCTTATCTTGGATTGTATTCAGAATCAGAATCAGATCCTCGTGATCGAGTTTCATACGCATCAAAACTCAATAAACGTCTCAAATATGCGTACAAGGTCGCTGCCGCTGAGGCAGAGAAAAATGCGTCAAGGTACAAATGTCATTATGATCTGAAGGTAAGAGAGGCATCTCTAGCAGTTGGTGACAAGGTTTTGGTCAGAAATGTTGGTCTAAGAGGCAAGAATAAACTTGCAGATAAATGGTCAAAAGAGGTGTATGTTGTCATTAGTATTCCGAATTCCGACATTCCTGTCTATCGTGTTCAGAAGGAGACAGGTGGCCCGACCCGTACTCTTCATCGGAATCTGTTACTTCCGTTTACAGCGATTCCGAAAGCATCTGACTTGCAGGTATCAGATGATACACAAACAGTCCCTCTTAAAACTCGCTCTCTGAGAGGTAAACAGAAACATGAGGGTGCCGAAACCGACCATATTTCTGAATCCGAAGATTCTGAATCCGATGAGGAATTTTATATTCAACATTTCAGAAAACCGTTTGGAAATTCTAGTTTGTCTCCTACCGCGCATGCGTCACAAAATTGTCCATCCGGTCATTCGACTTCCTTCCAAACCGTTTCGAGACCCGAGACCGATTTGTCTTCCGGTATAACTTCTTCCGGTTCAGTGTCTGATTTAATTCCTCAACCTCGACGCACCACCAGAACGCGTCGACCCCCTGATAGATACGGCGAATGGATTACCGCAAATCGTGTGGTCACTTTTATACCACAGAAGTGATATCAGGGGAGAATGTCAGTTAATTTTCAGATTTCGTGTAAATAGTATTGTAAATAGTTTTCTTCGCTTAAATGTCAGGAGCCATTTTTTTCTAAGCAGGGGAGAATGTCACGGACGTAATTTGCACTTTAATATCTAAGATAGATAACTCTTTCTAATTAAAAAAGTTCTGAGAGAGTGTATGAATATGGATGGATGTGAGACATAATATAGTTCTCGTCTGATTGACCAATGGTCATCCTATACCCTTGCGCATGCGTCCACAGTTCCCTTATATTCTTTTTCCCCGCGATTTATAGTATTCTTACATATTATTTCTATAACGCATCACCTGTAATTTTCACGATGTTACAACTTAGAGATGTAGTCACGCCGATAAGGTTAGTTGCAATTATACAATTTATTTATTATTTGATTCGCCTTATCGATGATTTAATACATTAGAATTATTATATACATATTATTTATATTTGTTTATTATTCTTTTAGGACACCTTATTTGATCTAATAAATTCTAAAGAGAACTCCGGAAATCTTAGTTTTATTCAAGATTTACAACCCCGGTGACATTAATAACTTTTTGTTTCAAATCCAAATTTCTTGAAATCAATTTCAAAATGACGGTCTCGAAAACAGTCCGAGAGAATACTGGAAACAGTAATATTTCTAAAACAATAACATAAACTAAATTGGAGTTATCTTTCTTTAAATTTATCTCGTTATATTAATGTAAGTAGTAATACAATTTAGATGGTCAGTTTGCTCTCATACTAGTGGATTCGGGGAGAATTGAGGGTGATAAGGAGTTGTGTCCCATTCGAATGTACACTGAAAAATTATTCAGAACATAAGGAATTTTTTTTCCTTAACATACTTGAAGAAAATGTGATTTCAGAAAGAAAATAAAAGTGGAAAATAGTTCCAAATCGACATTATTTTCATTTTTCAGTAGATTTTTTTATATTTAACGAATTTGTTGTTGAGCATGTTGAGTGAATGAGTTGTATGATATAAACTGTGCCGGTGGCTTTAAAACTTTGCTTTGTCTATATTACAGAAATATGTAATATAGGGTGGCGACATTACTGTTTTCAATAATGTCAGGGATTATTTTTTACAGTAATATTACAGTTTTAAGTAATATTACTATTTTTAGTATTTTCCTGGACTGGGAAAGACCTTCTCAAAACGTATATACAATAATCATGATAATGAGGTTTTCTCCAAAAATTTAATTAATAAGATTTTGATGCCACTACTGGGAAATCCTCTTATCGCTTGGTCGTCAACTTTTGTTACATTGATGTCAATATTTGTTACATCGATGTAACAAATTGTAATGTGATGGAAAAGGTACTTGGACACTTTAGTTATGGATCGACTTCCTTAACGTGAAATAAAAAAATGAGGAAAGAAAAAATCAAAGATTTTGAATTGGTCTTAAACATTGAAATTCTGACTGCTTTCAATCTGTAATTAATCTTAAAACTACTTTGTCATAAAGGCTTTTGCTCTGATTGTAAACTGTAGGAAGAAAAGTAGCTTTGTATAATCAGCAACTTTACGTTTCGGAAGACCTCTACGTTTCCCAATATGTCTTTCGTACTTTGTATATTTATATTCCTGTAAGAAGAAGCGTTTTTGCAGGCATTATTAGTCAGATCGTTGCTTTGTTGTTGTTACTGTGATTCTCGACCCCCCCCCCCCCCTTTTGGTTGTGATGTTCCTGTTCTTTTTCTGTCTCTTCTGTTTTGTAACAATTTGGCAAGTTGTTCACCTATTTTCAGAGCAGATTAGTCGTGCATGAAATTTTCTCTGAATACTGTTCACATTAAAAACGTAAATGTATAAAGAAATTCCTCAATCTATGATTTATTAATAAGTAATTGATAATCATATATAAGTAGAAGAAAAATTAAATATTCCACAGCACGAAAAGCCGAGTTTCCATGTTTTGGAAACCACGTGGAAACTGCATGGAAACCTGAGGTTGACCGTTTCCCAGTGGTTTCCAAGGCATGGAAACCTGGATCAGGTTTCCACGTAGTTTCCACCGGGTTTCCCTTTTGGAAACTTGGTTGAGTGGTTTCCATTAGGTTTCCATTTTGTAAACTACTATTCAAAATTAAAGAAGCAATATTATTTATTTATTTTTTACTTTGATTTTGGGGAAGTTGACGGATCCGGCCCATAATCGACATGCGGACGGCCTTCGATATCTCAGGTGCTATGCAAATTCGGTACACTAGCTCCGTACGGCGACTTTACATACATACCAAAACGGTACGGTGGATTATTTATTTTTTATTCATTTATTTATTTATTTATCTATTTATTTATTTATTTACAACACATTCGTTTGTTATACAAACACAATTGTGATTAATTAATTAATCTTTTTTATTTCTTTATCTATCTATCTATATATTTAGTTTTATTATTTATCTCCTTATTTATCTATCTATTCACGCATCTTTTTTTTTGTTTCTTCTACTAATTATAAACCATAACATATCAACTATATAACTTATATTCGAAAAGACTGTTTGTTCTAATAATTTTTCTCGTATTTATAATAATACATTTCTAGAAAAAAAAAATTTATAAAATCAATATGCAAAATGCTTTTATTCATAAATTCCATAGAGCATTTATCCTCTAAAACCAGCGGAGTGATATACTGTGGTTTTCATTTCAAGTATATACACAGACACCGGTTATGTAATGTTGATCCCATGCAAATTGCATGTCAATTGGAATTCAGTTCTTTAGTCGGGGGCGGTGCGACGCTGTGACAAGTACACAGTTGATGCTTGCAATCGCGGCATGTTATTAACGTTTGACCCCATGCAAATTGCATGTCAATTGGAATTCAGTTCTAAAGTCGGGGGCGGTGCGACACTGTGACAAGTACACGGTTACTGCATGACGCAGCATGTTAGTTTGTAACGCCGCTAGGAAATATCTGGCATGGAGAGAGAGAGAGAGAGAGAGAGAGAGAGAGAGAGAGAGAGAATTTTCGTCATGTTTTTAATTTAAATAAAATTCGAAAAATCAGCTTGAATGTACTTTACACAAATATACGTACCCAGTCATGCATCTACATGTATTAAAAAATCTGAAGTTATACATACATGACGTATGTACATATATATATACGTTTCAACATTGTGTAATGAAGTTTGATGAGTTAATAAAGCCTAGAAAAGGGTAGACTAGACAGTGGTGGATCCAGTGCCCCCTTTACTGAGTGTCAATTAAGGGGCTAATTTTGTCGATTTAAAAGGAAAATGTCTTATTTTGGAAAATTGTGGGTCAGCGCCCACCCGCCCCCTCCCCCCCCCCCCCCCCCCCGAATTTGCCACTGCTAAAAGGACTGAAGTTCATGCTGAAGCTCATACTGCCAGCAGCGAGAGAGAGAGAGAGAGAGAGAGAGAGAGAGAGAGAGAGAGAGAGAGAGAGAGAGAGAGAGAGGGATCGAGCGGAGTTTTTTTTAATAATCAGAGCCACACAGAGCGTAAATGACTCGACATGCAGGTAACGAAATATTCCAAATAAGTCCCATCTCATTTATATATATATATACATATACATTATAGTGAACATGTACATTGTACATCGTGCAGAATTTAACGAATTGAATGAGAATTAAGCCGGCTCATATATGCATAAAGTGAAAAAAGGCAATAAAAGACTTAAAGGAAACATATTAGAAATATGGTTATTTCCTAGTATCTCATTCAAACTGAATATAAATAATAGAGTATAATTTAAGATCAATGTAAGCAAGGACTTATAAACAGTAAGTCCTTGATGTTAATATGTTTGTCTGTTCTTTGCATTGTGGCCTTCTTATAGATCTTGCATTCTAGTATCTTTACAAAATGAAAAAAAAAACCTAACACTAATAAAGATAAAACGATTTATAACAATTAACATAAGAAATTCTTTTTTGAAAATCGATTTTGAAAGAAATAAGGCACGGTCCATTTGATATTCGAGGGGGGGGGGGGCTTGGGGTTTTTGTCAGAGCAAGATCATTTTCGCCTCGCCCCGGAGCAAAATTTTTTTTTCTCGTAGAGTTGGAGCAAGAAATTATTTTTTCAGACATTTGGTGTGCAATATATTAAGATTAGAATGTTTGTGTTCTATTGATAGAGCCAGGATTTTTGGGGGAATTTTAAGCAAAATTTTTTTGTAATTCGTCAAATTCAGATTAATTGTAAGAACAAGATTTTTTTTTTCTGACACACCATAAGCAAATTAATTTTTTTTTCATCAAAATTCAGAGCAACATTATTTTTTCGAAAAAAACCCAAGCGCCCCCCCCCACCAGGATATCAAATGGACCGTTCCTAGTGCAATTTAAAAATCAATTAATCTATATTGATTAGCTTTTATTGTCATGGTACAGACCATACAACGTTATTTTTTACAAGATACATGATACGATGTGATACACGCATGGTACGATAGGATACACGCATGATATGATAGGATACACGAACGTACACGATATACCTCATACACGATAGGAAAGGATACGAATGGATACGATACGATGCACGTTACACGATACACGATACGAAAGGATACACGTTACACGATGCACGATACGAAAGGATACACGTTACACGATACGAAAGAAAACACGTTAGAAGATGTACATTATGCACGATACGATAGAATAAACGTTAAATAATGTGCATTAGCTTGCATTGTACAGCGCATTAATACGATAAAGCAAACAAATCAACTGTGCACGATACGATTGGAAATAAAATGTGTGAGGTATGTACGTTTATTGTTAATATTTGTATGATAATAAATAGTATCTTTTTAGTTAAAAAAACACACACATTTTTTTCGTATATCAAATCCGTGATTTGGAATCTATTATTTTCATTTACTCTACCCATGTCGCCAAGTAATAATAATAATAAAAAAAACCAGTGACCTAATTGGCAGGGCACATTATTAATCAAGCGAGGCGAATTGACTGCATGGAAGTAAAACAAAATAAATGTATTTTAATTGATTTGCATGTACATGTATGCAATAGTACTGATGTCATTTTGACAGAAGGATACATCATATGTACATTGACCAGGTATCATTTGAAGGCATCGATCAGTCAAGTTACTTTACAGGCTACTCTACACCTACCTTTGAGTTTTTTATCCTCCATTACAGTTAAATTAACGTATCCAATATACAAATAAAGATCTCGCGGACGTCTCGTCCATTTAAACAGTGTTAAAATTATCTCGGTAATCTTCGGCAGTGTCTCGATAGTTTCCGTGGCTTGAGCGACGGTCGGCATGCTGACCTTTGATGATAGAAACCATTATTTATGTTGTATTAGGTATATTTAGGTAAAAATATGCCATGATTCTAACTATATAATACACTTGATATTTATTTGTACAACGGATACCTTAAGTATAACGAAGTATATACATATAATAGGTATATTTATTGTTCCTCAACAATGCATGCTTTCACTAAAGAATCCATAACGAGATCAAAACAATCCGAATATAAACAAGATAAACGGAAAAGAAATTCCGACCATTTGACTGGCTACCTGATACGATAGGATACACGTTACACGTAGCACGATACGATAGGATTCATGATACACGATACACGATAGGAAACGATAGGATAGGATACGATATGATACACGTTAAACGAAATTATAAACGCAGGATACGATACGATACACGCATGATACGATACGATAAACGCAGGATACGATACGATTAAATTGACAAAAATAACGTTGTATGGACTGTACAACATGGGAGGATCCAGGATTTAGGAGGATCGAGATTTTTTTCCTGGAGGTCTCGCATACTCTACATACCTGTATTTTTCAGTTTATTTACAAAGGTGTAATGCATTATAAGGGGCATCATTTGAAATTGATAAAAAAATTATTATGTATTTGATAAAATCTGGCAAGCGTAAGTGAGCCGAGGAATATATTGAAATCCTCACCATTAAAACTTAATTAGAATGAAAGATTTTCAATACAAATTCACGTTATTTTTCAAATATTATGACAACAAAAGGGGAATCGTGTTAATCTTATTTGAAAATTAAAATATTTATATATATGAACTTTATCAAAATTCCAGGGGGAGGATTTGGATCCCCCGACAACCCCCCCCCCCCCCGACCCTCTTGATACGCGCTTGTACAAAACAAATTAAAAGTTTCCATACTTCTTTGAATGAAATATCAGAGAGTCAGACAGAGAGCACTGGGCAATCGGTCTTCCCAGATTGCTTGATGCCAGATGGTGCTCTTTAATTTTTCCAAGGTTAAAAGAGATAAGACTTTCGAAAATTACATGAATTCGTATATGTGAAAATAAAATAATGATATTAAAATCTACCAAGAATTAACAGAAAAAAAATTAATCGTTCAGGATGATTTTGCGGGCTCAGAATTTCAAAATAAATTTTGACCAATCAGAAGCGAGCATTTATTTTTGAGCAGAGGAAACGCTGGCCTGTTCACCAAAATTCTACACAGAAACTAAAGAAAACACGCATTCGATTGCAATGGATAGGTAAGATGAGAATATCAATGGTGAAAATTAAGTATTGTATAGTATTTGCTTCTTTTTAACAGATGTATGTACGTCAATATTGCTGGCTCGGCCCGGCCCACGCGTTGCATTGTTTTCAGAATTTTGTCCAGTGTCTCACTGTCTGTTCGAACCAGAAATCTGTAACGTTGCCGTTATTTAACCTTTTCTTACAAGGAATCATTCACATTTCTTAGTTACTGTTAAATTAATTTGATTTGAATCGGCAATTAAAATCCCATTATTTATGGTCAGATGGACAGTGATGAGCTGCCCCCCCCCCCCCCCTCCTGATAGTCATGTTCAGAGTTATTCTGTTGTCAATTGTATTGTGTATTGAATTGTGTCTATTGAATGTGTAATATGAAATCATGGAAAAGCCATCTGTGAGGACGAAATCAAAACACTGTTATTATACCCCCCCCCGCAAAGGAAGTTTTGGGGGTACATTTTGTATATAGGAAAGGCAGTGGCTCTGGATACGAACGTTCGTACCTTTAGACCTATGTCTCGGCGTACGAACATGTGTCCGATTGGTCTGTAACTGTCACGTGACTCGGGTCATGTGTCCATAACAAAATAAAAAAGTTGATTTTTGTAACCATATCAAGGTATAGTTGAGTTTATTCTGCATTATCTGTAATTTAGCAACCGGGACAAGAGGCTATTTTCTATGCTCTCAATCATAATAGTGATCACTGATCAGAAATAGACGCGCACTTGTCAGCTGTTGTGTGCATGTACTGACGTTCCGTTGCTCCAGCGGAATTTGAAGTTTTTTAAAGTTTTGAGATGATAACAAATACGTACATGTAGCTGAAACTCCGTGCTTTTTATTTAACTAACTTTTCAGAATATGTCACAAAAAAGATACAATTTGAAACTAGATTCATTGAAAAAAAAACGAACCAAATTGAAAGATATATGCATTTGTGTTCGTACGCTGAGACATAGGTCTGAAGATACGAACGTTCGTATCCAGAGCCACTGCCTATAGGAAATTAGGAATCACCCTATCTGTCCGTCTGTCTCTCTGTCTGTCTGTCTGCCATTCGGTTAAGAAGTTTCGAAAGCAGATTTCTTTTATAATATTAATGGTAGGCCTTTCATGTTTCATATACACATTCACAATAAAGAGTCTACATTTTGGTACCGTGACTTTTGACTCTGTGACCTTGACCTTCAGCCTAGACAACATTTTATGTTAAGAAGTTTTGAAAGCAGATTTCTTTTACACTATTAATGGTAGGACTTTCATATTTTATACTCACAATCACCATTAAGAGTGCTACATTTCGGTACCATGACTTTTAACCCTGTGACCTTCACCTTCACCCTATACAACATTTTATGTTAAGGTGTTTTGAAAGCAGATTTCTTTTATACTATTAATGGTAGGACATTCATATCTCATACACACATTCACCATTAAAAGTTCTACATTTTGTAGGGCTGTCAGGATACGCTAAGCTCACAATACGTATCACGATATTTACTCACGATAGGATTTGTATCACGATACATAATTTTTAGTCCCCTACCGGCAACGCCGAAGGGGACTCTTAGTTTTTAATGTAGATATGTAGGCATTTCTGCAATTTGTCATATATTTTAATAAAACAAGTTCAACAACAACAAATTATGATCATTCATAACTTGAATGCTTTGAGAATTATTGCATTGACTAGAAAACACAGTGATTGGAAATCTATGGGTCCTGGGCGCAGGTCGCCGAGGCAGATTAATTCCCTGAACTTTTACTCTCTTATTTAGCTGATTTAATTTAATTTTTCAATTTTTCTTTCAATATACCTGGTGTAGCCTTGACATTACTTTCTTATCCAAGCATGTGTACGCTGCACGATCAGAGGCCATCTACGACATCTTAACTGTATATCTGATGCTGAATGTGGAAGAGAATGATGTACATATTCAAAAGATGTAAAGTACTGTAACCAAAAGTTGCCATGGACATGGATCAAGGATTGGTATGACTTAAAGTTATATAAACATGTATTATATTAACAATTGTGATACATTATGTATATCATCATGTCCTGTAATTTTGTGAAATATCTTAAATAGTTAAATGTCTTTATTTGAAATCAAATCTTGTAAATTGTTTGTCGTTATTTTGGACTTGGAACAAAAAATCATCGGACATTTTGTCTGGCTCGAAACTAGAAACTGTCGGACATTCGAAAATTCCACTGGAGATTGCCGACAATCTGGCACTTTTCGTAAACTCTGAAGACTTATTTGATAAATGTCAACATATTAAATCTTCATTTTCACTTTCAAGTCAATATTGTACTGTTACCATTGAAGAACTAGAAGGACTGCATGAAAAATTAGCATCCAATGATGTCAATGTAAGCTTCATAGGCCAAAAAAAAAAGTTGTTTGTTTCCTGTAACCCGACCAACCGTCAAAAATCGTGCCGACTCTGATTTTTTTTTCACCATTTTCCCTACACTGCCTAAAAAGAATAAAAAATCCTTAAAATTAATGCAAGTCGTGCGACCCAGACTCATCTTTGGAAGCCTCCCGTTCCCTTTATATTTTCTTTCAGACAAGCCGTGATCATATTACGTACATAGCGCCTCTTGTTGTAAATCACTTCAGTGAGTACATGTAGTTCACACCTGACCACCAGGTAAATTTAATCCGTTTCACATGAGTGACCAAGTGTTGAGAATTCGAAAGGATTAAAGTGATTATCTTCTCACGTTACTTGTATAGTGTATTGTGACCTTGACATAACCGATGAAGAGCAGACAATTTTTTTAAAGTTTATAAAGACGGACTATTTTAGAAAGAAGAAAAATTGGATGTCATGCAATTTGTTCCGTGATTGGGAAGGCTAACTTGCTTAATGGGACTGGCCCCTTAATCAATAGGCCATTCTCATAAACAATGGGTAATCTTCCTTCACGAAAGGGCCATTCCAAAAAATGATCAATTTTCGAAAAGCTTTGCATATACGATGTATGTAAATCAGACGTTAGCAACTTTTTTTAAGTTGTGAAAATTCCATATTTACCATTTCCAATGAATAATTTACAGCACATTTTTTTGCATAAATCGCAGAACAACCAAGACCAAGCTTCAGCCACCGGTCCTGTATTTTTCGTGTCCACGTATGGGCAGCTTTGTTGATACTTAGGGAGAAGGGGGGGGGCGGTTGACTGCAATCATTGACATTTCTGTACAAGCTCTAAATGACCACGTAAAATTAATGAGTCAATGACATGATAATTTTACGGACGAACGCATACACAAGAAGTTCGTACCTTTATGTAGATAAGTTGGAGATCTAAACAAGGATAAAAAAGAACGTCGGAGAAAAATCAATATTGTATATGTATCATAATAGAAAAGAATCTTTCGGGTGAGCGGTACAAACGAATTTGTGCTTCTGACTGGCCATTTACAGTAAATACGAGAGGTCAGAACTTTTCTATAGATTAAAAAACCGAAAATGGACATCGTACGATTCATAGAATAATGTGCACCAGGGCCCAGCGAGTTGCCGATTTTATGGACCATTTTTTTATGTCGCATGGTGAATGCCCTTCCCAATGATACTGCAATTTGCAGGAAAATTAGCGTTTTTTTAATCGCACATAATTTCCACAACCTAGACAAGTTTGGACTTCCGGGGGGGGGGTGTTCTTTTCTTGCTTTATGTAACCCCCCCCCCCCCCTGTAAAATGTATATGATTATTCAAATTTCCACAACCTGTCATGAATTTCTCAATCATAAAAGATAACTGATAACTTATTATTTGGATTAACTAAAGACTCAATTACAGTCCATTACTTGCAGTGAACAAGAAACTATTCATGGGATGGGGTTACTGTATGTTCAGATAACAATAATTATAATATTGTTTTGGAATGCAGAGGGAGGGGTTTACTATTTGTATTATACAATTATGGACTTCTTTAAGTATGTATGATGTGATATTGACTCACTATGAAAATATTGACCAAGACAAAGCCAAGGTCAATATTTTCATAGTGAGTCAATATCACATCATATATACTGAGTTAAAAGTCCATAACTGTTTTATTCTATAATTTCATATATGATTCACTATAAATAACGACGTCATTTGCAGAACTAAGTGAGGGTAATACCAGTCTATTTTTAAACCGTGGTATACGGTGATTTATTCAGGAGCGTCGATGACCTCATCAGCTTATGTACATTGTACCCACAATAATGGCTGCAGCTATGTACACCACCCATGCAATCTCTAATAACAAACATCTTAAATAGCAGTAAGTTGAGTTCCAGAATCAATACATTTAAATGATGGGACTCAACAAAATGTCACCAAAAATCCTCGACTTGCCATTTTCAGTTCCCTCCCTCTTGTAGGTTAAGACTTAGAGTGCCTCCATATACAATAAAAACTTAACATAGTTTCTAAATTGCATCTGCCCTCTGACCAAAAAAAAGAAGAAAAAAAAAAGGTTTTCCTACCTACCGACCCTCTAAATTTTTGGCATGTTACAGGAAACAAACATATTTTTTTTTGGCCTTACTATATTGAGTTGAGACACTTCATTTATGTCGCCAGCAACATAAGAGCGACATAAAGGGATCATTTGTCAGGGATCATCTGTCTATCTGTCTGGTAGTCACACTTTTACATTTTTGGCTATACATCATACATCTTTCAAATTGGAAGGGATGGTAAAGCATGATGGGACTAAATTTTTAACCAAATCAGATCAGGGTCATTTTCAAGGAAAAGGTTACACATTTTTGGTCAAACAACAAATAACTATTTATAACAGACACAGACAGATAAGTTATGGGAGAAAAACCATGAGGGAGGGATGCCTAAATCTCAACCCTCATGTACAAAATTTTGCTTGTCCATGACTCGGCAAGCCTCGTTCTTGACTTGCAGAATTTTGCACACTCGGGTTGAAATTTCACCATCACCATGGTATAATAGAGAGGTTAAGCAAACCGAACTTGTACACGTACGTCAAAATGTTGTTTATGACGTCATAACATTTTGCACTCCACGCAGCTGTGTTACACGTTCGGTAAAACATGTAAAGCTGTAAGTACACGTATATGATTAAATGTACTTGTAGATTTTATAAGCAACTGAATGCAGGTAACCTATGAAAACCTATATTCAATTTATTTGGGAACGTATGTCCTTTCTGAATATTAGAAGGGATTGCAAATAAAATGTATCACATTTTAAAGAAGAAACCCTCAAATTTGACCAAAAATTTTACTCTTGAAGTTTAATTTTTATGTTACATAAATCTGATTACTTGGAATAGATAAATCAATTCACTGTCAATGCTGAATGCACCTTACCTTTAGAATCTAGATTGCAAGTTATTGACAAATAAGCAGTTGTAAACAAAATATAAATTATGCCACAAAACGTATATGCGATTTACACATAGCAGTACGCGTTGTGACATCTGCTCAACCACATAACTTCAACGTGTAAACAGATAACGTGTCAATACACGTACACGTTCTCGTACACGTACAAGTTCTCGTACACGTACAAGTTAATTTGTGCCTTTTGGGAACTTCCACTTTCTTATAATTAACAAATTGTTGACATAAGCATCTTGTGACATCCCAACCTGCAATATTAGTTCTCTACAAATGTAGTTTGTAATTCTGTTGCCGCTTACTATATCTTTTTTTCATTCATTCCAGGTGAGACAGAAGACAGAAGAAAAAGTAGAGGACAGAAGAAAAAGTAGAGGACAGAAGAAAAAGTTTTGTAACAGTTGCTGAAACATCTTGAACTGGGATTTCCGTCGAGTGTCAATCTCTGCAGAATAACAAATTTTATCTGAAAGAGATTTCTTTGTGACTTTGTCTGTTTTTGGCAAGGATAAAATTTGTCTATCATTTCTAAACACTTGTTTAAATATATCTGGGTTTTTTTTTCAAAAAATACAAGTACATTTTATTTCTGTAGTGGTTTCAAGGGACACGTCCATCTTTTTCTAAATTTTATTTCAATCTTAAAAAACATGACATATTAATATCAATGAAGAATGGAAGATGCCATTTTTGAATTTGAAAGCTAAAAAAATATTTTTTAAAAAATATTACACAATATGATAAGCATGTTTTAGGGTTTTTTATCATGACATACATGTAAAGAGTACATAGAAGAATATACATGTAGCCTTGATACTGATATAAAGGAATACGAAAAGTACAGGATTCAAAACTTTCAAATTCACTGTATATACTAACACATAAAGAGATATTATTTCCTTTTCCATACAGTTACAGTATATGGAAACCAGTTTACAATTTTACAAGATATGGAAACCAAAAGGAAACATCAAGCTTCCAACTAATTTCCAACATGGAAACCAGCTCTTACACAGGCTTACAAGATGTGGAAACCAAAAGGAAACTTGAGGTTTCCAACCCGATTCCAAGTGGTTTCCATCGTGGAAACCAGCTCTTATACAGGTTTACAAGGTATGGAAACCAAAAGGAAACTTGAGGTTTCCAACCCGATTCCAAGTGGTTTCCATCGTGGAAACCGGGCGGTTAGCGCTTTCCAAACACATGGAAACCACTGGTTTCCATAATGGAAACCTGGTGGAAACCACATGGAAGCCCCGGGTTTCCATGTGGTTTTCACCAGGTTTCCAAGGTATGGAAACCTGTTTTTTCGTCCTGTGTTCTAATGTACAAGCACCTATATAATGCTCTACCATACGTAATATTCACAGTGAAACAAGGGAGCTGAAGCACTTAATATATAAATTCTAATAATTCTATTAAAAGGGAAAAGTCTAAAAATACTAAATTTAAACTTATTCTGACCATACATGAATATGAATGATAAGACAACCTTCGTCCAGAAAGAGCCACATTTCGTCTCGCAGGGATTATGCAACTATTTCTTTTTTTTCAACTTTTCAATGGAAGCAAGATTATGATACCTAGATTAAATGTAGATTTTAGGTAGTTACAACAGGGACATACATGCATGCCCTCGCAATTATGCAATCATGATTTATTGCTTTAAAAGGGTACGTTTTATAACATGATAAAACCTAGCTTTACCTATAAAGTACTGCATGCCAGCACATGTAAACACCATTTTGCACAAGTGAGTACAAGCAACAACAAAAAAAAACATGTCGATTGGAGAACAAGTCTTACATTAACCCATTTAGTGCTTTTAATCAATTGAGAGCCTCCGAATTTTATTTTTAACATGGCTATGTAAACGCAAAATAATATCATCCATTTCGACACAATTTGATAAAAAATGAGGAATACAGCCTCAAATGATTTAATATTGTTTTTCTATCTATCCTGAGGCATCTTTAAAAGGCATTTAACTAGTAACGTATTCACGTGGTGTAACACATGCTTTGTATTGTAATTAAGCAGAACTTATCTAAACGAATGGCACATTGTGGTAGAGTGCTCACTCAGACCCTGTGCATGAGGAATATCTTTATTAACTTTATACACAAATATCGATTTCCAATGTTCACCGAAATCGTGTGTTCCTTAGAAAAAGAACAAAATTAATTGGTAAAAAAACGTATATTGAGAGCTAATGTATGCCAGTAATATATAGATGTTCAAATTATAGCACTTTAAACTCTTTTTACTATAAAACTGTATTGTCGGCAGTTGAATCCCAGCGAGACCGTGTGTAACTTTAAATATAGTTTAAAATACCATATGCAACTTGAAATATAATTCAAAGCACAATATGTAACTTTACATATGATTTAAAATATCATATGCGACAATGATAATAAAGGTACCTAAGGCAGCATGTTTATCTCGGATTGTACAGATTCCATTTGTAGATGCTTTTTCATTGCATGAAATCTTAACTTCCTTTACAAAATCATTTACAAAAAAATGGAAGTTTGAACACTTTGCAAAATCATTCAACCAGTTCACTTGATACATTGACGGTGTGAACAAGGGTACAGTGTACCCTACTTTGCTTCCATATTGCTTACAGCTACAATTAAATACAGAAATATTCAAGATCCGGGAAAAATATCCAGTGAGTTTGATATTTCCTAATTTACCATCATAATTGAAAACTAGATCGATATGTTGTGTCCAAGCTTTCAGTTCCACTATCTCTGCAACCGTTAGACTAGTTTCGGCATACAATGGAAAGGTTGTTTCTAATGTTGCACATTGCGTCATATCTTTTATACAGTCTTTGCCTTCAATTATATAAACGTTTAAATGTAAATGATACAAGATCTTTGCTTTGATTCTCCATTTAGAGGCTGCGAAAAGTTCAAGCACATTTCTTACTATTACATCCTGTAGTGTTCGTAGGAGAACACCAAAGCTACCAGTAGCAGCATCTGATTTCAAGACAACAAATTTGAGATAGTTCTCCTTTAATGGAAAGTTCATGAACTGTATCCTCCGAGCACAAGATTCATCTGACTTCTGACATCTCTCTGTACACACCTGGAACGGAACGTCGATTCGAAATAAATAGAAACTCAAAAGCTCTGCAATTACTATACCAATATATATTATGATCCTTTCACTCGGATAGGAAAAATCTCCATCCAGATAAATACACTCACAGAAAATTCAAATAGACCGTCTTATTTTGAGTGTATATGTTTCTGTCTACGCTTTATGACGCCATAATTTTAGGAATAATAAAACGGCATATCCAGATACAAAAATACTCATTATTCAACTGACTTTACCTGGAGCTACGTTGAACGAATCACACTTTTTTCATCTTTAATGATTAAATTATTTTGCCCTTAAGTACATACTAGGGATTTATATCACCCCTGGCAAATTTCTTCCAATTTGATTGGTCATGAAAAACAAAATATATTGGGTCAATAAAAAAGATGTATTGGGCTCGGCTTCGCCTCGCCCAATACAACGTTTTCATTGACCCAATATATTTCTGTATCCCCCTGTAAAACACTGTAACTAATGATATCGTATTTCATGTATCTGTAGCCTTATCGTATCCAGACACAGTAACGGAATAAATACCCGGAATCTTCATTCATCTTAGTATATGATTCTAACGCATTTTCGATAGTTTTGCTGTCTACCTTTGACCCTCCTTATTTTATTAATTATGTCACAATTTAATGCAGGTTGTGTAATATACATATGTGTTATTTGTCACCAAGAAGTCTATCCCAGTTTCCCAGAATATATCATGTAGATAATAGATAAATGAATCACAAACAAATTATACACCTGAAAATGGCTACCTGTAAAAATTCGTGTTCGAGCGGACACCGTATTGTGCAATCATGTAATGTTAAGGTTACAGCTATATTCATGAATTCTTATGAGGTGCAGCTGTGCAGTTCGATGCATCAATTTAAAAGTATTCTAGTTTTAAAGTATAAGTGTAATTTGTAAAATAATGGGAACATGTAGCTATTGAGGTAGAATATAGAAAAATAGAAATTGGGATGAAAATAGTTAAAGTTGGAGTCTTCATTCAGTGTAAGGATAAAACCCAATATGGCGAATAACATTTTTCCCATAACACTTAATTGTCTGCCAATATTTAGAATTTTTCTTATTTCGGAGATCAGAACCTTATTTAGGCCATTTCTTTGCTATTTTCTGTTTTGCGTCCTCGTGCTGGTAGGTTATGAGCCAAAATTCATGAAACAAAACAAAATCAAAATGATAAAATATTTTGCTCATTCAATGTGTTTTACAAACATTAGAAGAAATGGTTTATCTTTTGTTCATGTTTCATGTAAAAAATGTTAAAGTAATGCACAGATACAAGACATTGAATTATCTATCATTCTTTTGTTAAACAAAATATCTTAAAAATAGAAAATGAAACTAGTTTCTGTCATGTTTCCTTTAATTTCATTATATAAAATTGCATTTTTGCTTTATATGCTTGTTTGTTTTTCTCCCTGGCTGGCTGGTAGCTTTCTCAATTTCAAAAGGACGCAAAACAGAATAAAAACAAGAAATGGCCTGATAGATTTTTTTTTATTAGATGAACTTTAACTGTATGGCAAATTAGTTAAGATTATACGCATGTACATAGTATTCATTAATTTTCTTAAGGTATGTACATTTGAAGTCCACAGAAGCAAAGAAATGCAGAAATCTGCCGGATATCAATATATCCAGCTACATTATGTCTTGAAAGTGCAGGAATGAAAAACGTATGGAATGAAATAATCCATATTTCAACTTCCTTCATTGAAAAGCAAGATTTCCTTAAAATCAATGAAGGTAATCATACTTTGTCTTTTAGCATATTAACAGTATTTAAAACTGTGTTATATTGATGAAATTTTAGTAAATGATATTGAATAGTCTAGCTAAGCTTCCATCTTTTGTTGTAGTCGAACACTTCATTCCATCATCTTACCTTATTCTTCGAACACTTGCTTTCGTCAGACTTAAATTGCAGAAGAACTCCAGGCATGCTTTTAGTGCTGACTAACGTTGAAATGTTGTCTAAAGATTCATACGCCTCTTCAGGAAACATTTTTATTTTTGACAATCTCCTATCTAGCATACAAGCGTCCCATTTCAGTGGCATGCACTTTCCATCATTTTTACAACACTGAACGTTTTTGTAGAAATCTGTAAAGAAAACTAAGGTATCTTTTTTAAAGATTGAATAGAATCAAGATTGAGTTCAATTTGTTTTATATTAGCTACAAGGTTAGAGGGACGACAATCGCCATATGTTGGATTTCATTTCAATATCTGTTCTACCATCTTATAACAAAAATGGGTAAGAAAACTTCTCAGTACTCATATAGATTTCAATGTCCACTAAAATATATTTTCGTTTTTTCTAATTTCCATTATGCACTGTAATGCTATCAATCAGTTCGTGCAAAATGATTCTTATCTTTTTTAAAAAGTGACAAGAAATATATAAGGCCATTTCTTGTTTTTATTCTGTTTTGCGTCCTTTTGAAATTGGGAAAGTTACCAGCCAGCCAGGGAGAAAAACAAACAAGAATATAAAACAAAGATGCAATTTCATATAATGAAATTAAAGGAACCATGACAGAAACTAATTTCATTTTCTATTTTTAACATATTTTGTTTAACAAAAGAATGATAGATAATTCAATATCTTGTATCTGTGCATTACTTTAACATTTTTACATGAAACATAAAAAAAAAGATTAACCATTTCTTCTAATGTTTGTAGAAACACATTGAATGAGCAAAAGATTTTATCATTTTGATTTTGTTTTGTTTTATGAATTTTGGCTCATAACCTACCAGCACGAGGACGCAAAACAGAAAATAACAAAGAAATGGCCTAATGACTGTAAAACAGTTTTCTTCTTTCATTAACGTTTTAAATCTTATAATGTTAATTAGATAAATTAGATAAATATAGTCATGATTCACATTATGTACAGTTCTCTGTAAAGTCATGCAAATCGTTAAAATCGTGCTACGTGAACTTTCAAAATTATTGTAAATTTTACCCTATTTATAACCTATGGTACTATAGAAATCAAAATATAAATTTTCAGACAAATCTGAATCCCATGGTTGATTGGCAACGGATTTATCTCATTTCTCATAAAATTTACTATTGCTGTTACAAAGTAAATATAATGCAAATGGCACGTTTTACTTTCCTTATACCTCTTAAATCCAGGTAGATATGAACATCAAGATTACATTAATTAAAAGACGATTACATTTCGATAAACATATACTTGTGCAAAACAGGCATTATACGGGGTTTTATTTATAGAATTTCTAACTGAATTTTCATTTGATTTTTAGTTATTCCCCTTTACGATTACCTTGACTTCAAAAATGGCGGTTCCCATATGCGAAGGCACTGCATGTTCTCTAGCTGGTATTTTGATTCTGTGTGTGGCTTAACGATAAATTCAGAGGTGTTATTTGTTTAAATTAAACTAATTGAGATAGAAAGATTGTTAGTGAAGCCTTTTAAGTGAAGGCCATTTGACAGTTTGATTGCAAAAGATGCTGAATTGGGACCGATCGTGGTGTAAAGGTGTGCGGGTTGAAGCGTCACCAATATTGACCAGTATTATATAAGTGATATGTATCAACCAATTAGATTGCTAGCTAGCAGTTCCGTATTCTACGATATTAAACAGCTGTGCGCCTCGCTTTCGATTCTACATCTAGAATCGGGAGAAATTGAATGAATTACTCATAATTGGGTATTGATTCCGATAAATCTTAGAATATGAAGATGTTTGATGAACTAATTCCATGCAACAGGTACATTTTGATGTGTACTTGATGTCATATGATAAATGACGTCGTAACATCAATGACGTCAAATATGGCGCCTTCGGCCTCGGTCAATATAATTTTTAGTAGCCGTGCAATATTATACAATTATTGACTGGAAATAAGGGCAATGTATGATTTCTTGGACCCGAAGATAAAATATTTTGTCTGAAGGTCCAACAAATCATATGTTGCTCGAATTCCCAGTCTATAATTGTTTTGTTATACCTTACATCAATACTGCAGCAACGAACCGATTAACCCAGTATTTCGTCTATAAGAGAAAGAGCGCGGACAAATTGGTAGAGCTAATAGCGTCATCAATGACGTGACATCACAAACGGTTTACTGTTTATCGGTCAATATTTTTTTTAACTATTGTCCTAAGGCCAATATCGATGTAAATATTGACTGCTTGGTCAAATATTCGAATCTATAGGCATTTTCCCATGGAGAGTTTAAATTGAGACACTGATAAGGGTATAACAATTTTGCATATTGAACTCATACCCAGTCCATATTTGTGTAATATTGTCCGATTTGAACGCTTACTACACGCAGTTGATTTTTCAGACACAATGCTGGATCATTGTGAAATTTATCACAACCAAAGATGTGCATATTGGCCCAGTTAAGTTTACTTGATCTCAACGGATTTAGAGTTGGAACAGGTCAGTCTGACTGTCTGATTTATCTTATTTCTATTTCTTATTCTTATTTTTATTACAATTCATTTAAGGAGACGACCATTTGATCCTGAGGGGGATCCTGGCACTTTTTGGAAATGAATATTCTGACCCAGAAAATGTTGAAAATAAATAATCTGACCTTATTCTGGACCACATCTGTTTGTAAGGGGAGAGGAAACGTTGTGACCGGACCGGGAATTGAACCCGATACCTTCTGCTACCAGGACAGACGATCTTATCATATCCCACCCATTTTGCTACGTCTCTTGGTGCATGTGTGGACATAATTTTCATACTTTTTGGCCATATTACATTGTTTAGACAAAGGATCACTGACGGGGGTTTAATACCCGAAACGTGCATGTCTGGTCCTACTGAAAATTTATCAGGTTTTAAATGATGCTATTGAATTTAAAGACGTTTAAAATTACCAACTGAGCTATCCTGGCACGATACCCGCTCCTGCCACACTCCTCCCCATTTATTTTTCATGTTTCCACGCCCTGGAAACCTCACATGAGAATCCACGTCACCGTGAATCGTTAACTAGGGCACAAATTCTATAACAGGAGAGGAAAAGACGTGACCGGACCTTAAATCCAGTCCTAGACCCTCTGCTATCAGGGAAGACGCTCTTACATGTACCAACTGAGCTATCCGGGCACGATACTTGCTCCTGCCACATGTTCAAATTAAAAAAAAAACTTTGGCCTCGCTTCGCTTATCATAGACTTTTAAAAATTGCTTCTTCTTTGGCTAGCAACACTACCAAATTTTTAAGGCTCGCTTCGCTCGCCTGATACACTATTTTTTCGGGTTTGCTTCGCTCACCCTTCCGGGATCCATGATATTTCATATGTAGTATTATTTAGACACACATCTTAGTACATTGTATATGGCAAATACATGTAATACAATTGCGAGCATTAACAATATTGCATTTTTCCTTAAACAAATAGGATATTAAACTTTTAAGAGATCCATGTAGTAGTCATTACACACCTATTAATTACAACCATCTGCTTTACATTGTAGTACATTACTGACATGGTAAAAACTTGCTGGTATACTCCAATTAGAAAATGCAAGTGATCCATGTACGTATCATACCTATTCATATAGAGATGAATTGTATAGTGCCGACAAAGTCTTACGTTTTGTAAATAATAAATGGAATTTAGTTGAAATTATTCTTTCTTTTTGGCTCGACGCCAAATTTTCATTGGATAAAAATAAATATTCTAACCTTGAGCTATAGGAAAATAAATACCGTATAACCAGAAATGTTTGCGATATACTAATTTTCGCTATATTCGCGAGTGATTTAGAATCGCAAATAATTATTCTCGAAAAATTGTGTTTTATATGGTTCACCATAAATTGGTATATCTGTTACATTTCTTCATATTGTACAAGTGTCATTGTTCATTTTTCCTTATTAGACGTAAAGAGAAGTGAGTGGAGTATGTTCTCACGATAGCAATAACGAAAACTTCAATAATGAAAGGTACAAAATAGTTACATCATATGTACATATTTGTTTGTAATTTAGGAATCGCGAACAATTGTTCTCGCGAAAATAAAGACACCCTATTTTACCACAAAATCGCGAAATGTAATACTCGCGAAAATTTCTGGTTATACGGTACTCCGACCGGCTCTGCGCTGAAAATAATCTTACCCGAAAAAAAATTTCAGGCCTGTCATCCCCACCCCCTCAGGATCAAATGGTCGTCTCTTTCCTTTAAATTCATAAATAAGTTCTTTCGACTGGAATACAATCTATTTGATCGGGTAATAATGTAACAAGTGTTATTAGTTTGAACTAATAGATAGATAGTTATTTCATGCATGCGCATATTTGCAATTTGTATGATTACCACTTTTTTCCATAAGCTATGTTTCAAATTACTTAACTTAACTCTTCAATAGTTTAATTATTACATATGTTGAAAATATGAATAAAAATAATGAATAAATAATACAATTGGATTTTAGCAACCATGAGGAAATTTGGAATAACAAGTATGAACTAATAACAAGTCCATGAAAATATCCATGGAAAGTTTTATCACATTCTACTGACCCCCACGTGACACCTATTCCATGATTTTTACAAAGAACTGCACTTAATACGTGTGAAAGAAAGAGAATACCCCAGAAGAAAACACTGACAGCAAAACATTGAAATATCTGATATGAAAACACTCTGAAAACAAAAAGTAGTCATGCACAGCAATAAGGGCAAAAGAAACACGGAACACAAAGTACACATACTCCAACGATTTATTAATGTGTACCTATATACAGTGAAATCCAAAATGTTATATAATATACGGGCTAGCGTATCGCAGTACGCAAAATTGAATTACTCTATGATTGATTGAATTACTCTATGATTGATTGATTTACACTATGGGTGCTGCATGCAAGCAGGAGATTTTTACTCATCCTGGGCACATGGTCTCACTCCCATATCTGGAGTTCGCTTCTTTTCATATGGTGGAGGTTTTTGTTTGTTTGCTTTGGTTCCTGTTTTATCCTGATTTTGTATGCCTTCGGTTTCTGATTTTATGAATTGTCGATATTGTGCTGTAAACAGGGATATGGTCATTATCCATATTTGTCATCATAGTCTGAAAAGAGCTTCGGCAACACAAGGAATATTTACTATATTGTATACCCTATCTTCTTACTATGGTGAAAGCAAAATAAGCTTTGGATAAGCAAATGGCATCATACCGAGGGTAAGCAAATGTACATTCGGTTTCAATCTATGAAATTAAGCAAAATTATCACTGGATTCCTCAGATCTAAAGCCTATGTCAACCCTCACTTTATTATTTTAAAGAAGTTTATTTATCTAAAATTAAAGCTAGCCAACAGGGGATGCTTACTTCTCCCGGGTACCTGGTTCCACCTCTAGCTTGCTAGGGGTCCGTCGATGATCAATTTGGTGCTCTATTGTGAGTACTGTTGGCAGTATCGTCAGGATCTTCTTTAACTCATTTAAAAGAAAATGCGATAAACTGAATGATTACATAATTATAGAGAAAATTGAGGTTTTATTACCAATAGAATTCTCGCCGAGAATTGGATTCTGGTAAGCAGGACACTGTGTAATATTGGTGTGTTGGTCCAATTTAAATCTATAACACACACGCACTGATGCTTGTGCTGGAGGTGTGAGATAAATGAGGCCATATCCATTATCTTTCGATGAAATCTGTCCGTCCGTGACAAGGTTTATATAAGTTTGTGGATCAGAGTCTTCTGAGACTGGTGACATGTAACGGTTTTCTTCGAAGAAAACACTCCAGGTCTTGTAGCTTGTGACATTGTTACATACTGCACAGTCTTCATCGATGTAAGTTTGATTATATTCATCTGTTACGGGTGGATGGGACAAGAGATATCCAAACGTCGAATTATCTGAGCATATTGTCCCAGAAATCCCACATCGATTCACTACCCAGATTCCTATGTTGTGTCCATCAATTCGAAGACATGAACTATACAGTGTTGGATTCTCGTCGTATATTAACTTCTGAAATTCTGTAGTCACGTGTTGCTGAGTTTTTTGTTTACAACAGTCTTTGTATATTTGACAATGACTGTCACAATAACAATTTGGTACGGATGGCATAATCATCCTTGTCAGTTTAACATTTGGGTATTTAGGACAAGTAACAGAAGTTCCGCACAACACGTCTTCTTCATTTAATGCTTGCGAGGAAACACAAATTATTGCCAATTCGAAAATACGTAAGGTTGTACGAATTCGTCGAAACATTTTTGTTAAGGCAAAACTATAATGGTGAATAATTTTATTCAGCCGATCATAATTGATATTCGGAGAAGTGATTTCAATATAAAAAGAATCGTCATATAAATACTTGTGTGAAAAACAATTAAAATAATAAATCAACTTATTGAAAATATAATATCTTTCGATTTTAATAGTTCGCCTACTTATTGTTTCATAAAAGAATGATTTAATTCAAAGCGGAAATGTAGATAAACTATCTTTCAATGAGGAGATAAAACAAATTTCAATACTCTTGAGATCGCCGTTTCTGAAAAATTACGCAATAAAGGATAACACATATCATACATACACGTGTCTATTTGTCAAAAGGAAATAATATATTGTTTCGGACTGAATGTGCAAAAAGAAAGACTTCTTGCTCCCTGGAATGCGTATCTACAAAACACGGATAATCAACATCAGTTTGCAGATACCTTCTCACGAAGCGCATGTACATGTCAACCCGATGAACGATATTCATATAGATTAACTGAGGTATAAAACAAAGGAGGGGATCTCCAACAACACCAGGTTGCAGCACCCTTAGCAAAACCCCAAGTCATTCTATGCAAAAACACAAAGCAGACAAGCACGGAAAGAGACGCATATGGGACAAGGAACGTCAATGCACAACACAGAAACATCAAACACAAAGGACTACACATAAAGTCAGTCAGAGAGCAAGTTTTAAGAATGCGCTTGTACAAGACTGTAGATTGGTCAAGTACCAAGCCTAGTGTCCGTCTGGTGACATTAGGATCATATCCACGGTATAAAAGGCGTTTGATGATTCTGACGCATTTTCGATAGTGATGTTGTCTATCTTTGATCCTTCTTATCTTGTTGCTACGCGCGTTGATGCAGTTTTCTGTCCAATTTTTCGGGTGATACCTGCATCAACAGAAAAAAATATAAGATTCATTTCTTATCATTTAATTATGGAAAACAGACTGTTTTCTTCGATCTAAAAACAATCAATAACCGCACTTTATTTCATAAGTCGGAAGGTTTCGCAGTGATACGTCTGAAAAAAGCAAGTTATGGCAGCCGCCATAATTCAAACAGCGAGCGATCGTCTCTCTATATCTTTGGAATAAGGACCAGTTTGAGCAAATTCTATATGCACTGTTAATTTTTGAGTAAGTAGAAAAGATATGGTACCCTTGATATAATAAGCAAACATCAACAAATTGTATTTTTAGCAACAAGTTCATTCATGTTTGAGGGAGCCCCCAGTTCTAAAAATAGCGCAATAAATAGACTTCCGTGAAAAATTGTGTTGATCGATGTTTCAACAATCTTTCTCAGCCAATCAGAATCTTCGTTTCTTGAAAATTACAATGGAAATTAAATGATAATAATGTCACCATAAAATGCAGGTTGTGAAATACCCAAAGAAATATACTCTGTTGCCTGTATTCGTCCGAATTTCAGAAGAAGTTGACAATATTTTTTGTAAAATTTCCAGAAAATCTTTCATAGTTTGTGATAGCGAAAACCTTGTCCTAAAATTTTCTTGGTAATTTGTAAAATCCAAAACATCGGTACAATCACTAGCATACCGGATGAGCGATGAAATATAGATACCATAGGACGGTAATCAAGGAACATCCCCGTCAAGCCAGGGGAAATTTACTATGTTAAATCCAAAATCATCTCTTTTGTCATACACACTTGTATGGATCTCCCCATTAACAATTTTGATATTTAGGTCCAAAAATTGAAACATTTGCCTTGTTTAGAATCAATTCTTGTGGATAAATAACATTGTTATACTATTCAAAAACTGGATTGTCGATAGTAAGAATATCATCCAGGTACCTAGAAGTACCAATGAAGAATTTCACATCACCTTTTTTTCTTTGCTTTTGAAGATTTTGGATAAATTCCTTTTCATACATGTATAAAAATAAA
Source organism: Pinctada fucata (assembly GCA_028142955.1). Classification (NCBI taxonomy): domain Eukaryota; kingdom Metazoa; phylum Mollusca; class Bivalvia; order Pterioida; family Pteriidae; genus Pinctada; species Pinctada fucata. The sequence goes on along the minus strand of AP027108.1, from coordinate 36,199,793 downwards.
TCTTCAACAGGAGGCGCACAATTAGTTCCCATTGGAATCCATACGACCGGCTTGTAGAGTTTCTCACCAAATCTTGCATAAATATTGTCCAAAAAGAAGGACAAGGCAATACGCAGGTCACCACATGTCCATGATTTGTATAATTTGTAATCTGTGGCGGAAAAGAAACCCTTCGATTCAGAAGTACAAATATTAGTTTTACCCTCTCGTTAAAAACACCATTTAATGAGTTTGGACAGTCGAGCATTTATTATGTCGTGAGGAAGCGTATTGTACATATTCGAAAATCGTATGAAGATATCGTATTTGCTTCAAAATTTCTTTATTTCATTTTTCAATCACATCCCCTGAATTTTAATATACCAAAAGAAGTTTACGCCATTCCTGTTTATGACAGTTTCACAGTATTTTGCCACGTGTTCCTTTATAGCCATGAGTGCTGACGTCAGATTTCTAGACAAAATTGTTGTTGAGCAGTTGCTAGAGTTAGGAGTGTATCGAAAATTGTAAGGAGACTTGTGAAGTTTTGGTATACAGTATATTGTATGGAGATCCAATTTAGGAATAGGGATATAAAAAGAAGAAATTTCACTGTTATGTTTGTTCAAAATATTGGGAACACTTTCGTTGCTTTCGATATAAGTATTAGTAGAGGAAAATTCCGAAACTAAAGTTGATATGTAGTAGCGTTTTCAAATAATTATGGTGATGTTGGCTGCTTTGTCATAGACATATTTTTCATGTAAATTACGTAACTTGGGTTTGAAATATCTTTCAGATTTAGAATTTGGATTTCAAAAAGATGAGGATTTTTGTGGTAGTTATCTATTAGAATATCGGTAATATCCAAAATGAGGTTTTTCCAGTCATTCAGTGCATGCGATTCGACTCCTTCTAATTTACACCATCGTTTGGTATAGTTATCTAAAGCTTCCTTTTCCACTTCGCGACATTTAATAAAATCTATTTTGGATGGGATTCTATATTTAGGTCCTTTTTTTTAGAAGACCATGGAGCTGCCTCTCTTTGATAATTGAAAAGTCACCTGTTATGACATGACCAGCTGGTTTATATAGATATTCAGACGTTGCACATTCTCAAGAAGCAGGACATGATTGATGAATTTTAGGATCTTGTGTAACTTTGTTGTAGTTAAAAACGAAATTTCGAATAGGTCTCTTATATTTGTAACAAGTAAGAAGAGGTTCTAAATTTTCAAAATATTGAAGAATGGCACTTTGTACGCGATGATCCCGAAAAATATAAGAGATGTTCAGAAGATCAAATGCTTTGTTAATAAATGGAATATTTATGAATCGTCTTTTATGGGAGGTGTTTTTAACCAAAGGATATAGTTTATTTTGTGCGAATGCAACAATGATGTTTAGCTTGAATCAATCAGTGTTTCTTAAGAATGCAACCAGTGCTTCATCCAAGATAGGTTTTAATTGAACTGCTGGAACTGAAGAGAGAGCATGTAGCAGTCCATGTCTGCCGCCGTTGCATGCAATGATCAGTAGATCTTTGAGGGTACGATGTACTCTAGATCTTTTCTGAGTTTTTTGTTTCGCCTTTTACCGTGAAACCTATGCTTCCTTTTAGTGTTAGGGCGGATTGAACAAACATTAATATTTGAAGAGGTCGAAGAAATGTTTCCTTGTCAATAAATCAGATCGTTTAGACCAAAGGGGGTACGCAGTTTGCAGTTTGGTTATCCAGACAAGTTCAGCTTGTAATCGGCGTTTTTTAGTTTCAGTTTTACTTTGATTTTAAGTTTTGGGAATTACTGAACTGGAGTAATTGCTATATCCGAAATTGAATGATTATATATAACGAAGTGATTATATAGGAAATTTCTTTGTTTTTTCTGACGCGAGTTTCTTATCTGATACGAATGACTTCGAAAACGAGATTTTAAAGCCTGGCCTGTTTCTCCTACATATTGGGCGCCACATCCCTTGGCGTGTCATGTAATGACATAGATGACATCTTGATACGGTCAATCAATGTCCTTATCAATCTCGAGTTTAAAGGTCTGCCCATTAACACTAGATTTAATTGTGGAATTGCAGTTGATGAGCGGACACATACCGCATCTTTTCCCATTGCACCTGGTTGAGAACCCTCTATGTTTGTTGTTAAATGTAGAGTCTGCAGATGGAAAAGTGGGTGCAATATGTCTACGGGGTTTCAATTTAAGAGGTGATAAAGACATACCCTCTCTATTGTACGCAGACATTATATACTATTATGCATTGATACATGAATAGAGATATAAATTATAGTAAATCTTGCTTAACTGACCACAGCAGTAACAAACGAACGACACATGTACAAAATAAATCAAAAGAATTAAGAATAAAAATCAAATACAAGAACGCGAATACATACTTACGAGACAACACAACAAAGCATTGTTTTAAATGATAGAAAAGGGAGTGCCGTGTAGATATGTACATCCTTAAAGTAAGGAGGGGATCTCTGAAAGGATTTTGTTGTTGCACTTTTAGCAAAAACAATATATACAATTATTCTCTTCCATCTTTTGTTATCTATGTCCTTGAAAAATACAAAAAAAAACTTTCCCAAAAGTTTACCACTGAATAATACATTGTCGAAGATTTGAAACACCGAAGAACTACACTGATCAAGTGTTTCGACTATACAAAATATTGAGTCAAGATATGTTACCTTGTCCATCATTCTCGACCATCTCAGAAAGTTTGACAGATATACAGGGCATACAAAACTACGGTTGTTTATCTGAAAGTGTGAACAACAGACGGACAGATTCAGTGATCAGCGACATTTGTGTAGCAGAAACATGTAACATGAAATAAATGTATTGAATTTGAAGACGTTTAAGGTATCCAGTGTACAAATGGAGATCTCGCGGACGCTCGTCCATTTAAACAGTGTTAAAATTATCTCGGTAATCTTCGGCAGTGTTTCGATAGTTTCCGTGGATTGAGCGACGGTCAGCATGTTGACCTTTGATGATAGAAACCATTGTTTATGTTGTATTAGGTATATTTACGTAAAATTATGCCATGATTCTAACTATAAAATACACTTTATATTTATTTGTACAACGGATACCTTAAGATATGTACCACTTTGTGAGTGTCACTGCTGGTTAACAGGAAGTCATCGAGGGCATATATAGCCAAGTTCGATCAACTTCGGTCAATAGTTTCTTTAACGCATTCAAAAAAAAAACTGTAATCAAATTTGTTGAAATTTCTAAAACATGGGTCCTGTAGCTTAATATCCCACCCATCTGCTACGTCTTTCGGTACCATTTTGGACATGATAATTGTTTAACATCTTTTGGCCACGTTGCATCATCTAGATTGAGGATCACTAACGAGGGTTACATACCCGATTCGTGCATGCTTGGTCCATGCTGCAATCAATCTGTTCTTAAATGGTGCTATTGAATTTGAAGACATTTAACATTTCCAGGACCCACTCTTTGGCCATGTTAGAGTGTCACTAATTAGGGCTAATACCCGAAACGTGCATGTCTGGTACATGTTGCAAAATGTTGTGTTCTTAAATGATGCTATTTAATTTGCAGACGTTTAACATTTCAACCATATTATATATCGTCTTAAAACATATCACGACTATCATTTATCATGACCATTTGTGGAAAAAAGAGGTGGAAGACGTGATGATTCAATATAAGATAGACGAAAATGTATATATATCACGAGTACATATTTCTTTAATAGAAAATACTGGGTGTATAAAATTTCCTCGTAGATACATCAATGGAAACAATGCTGCTGTCTTCGCTCCTTAGCTATGACATCATCAATTGTTAAACGTATTCAAATTGAATAGCATCATATAAGAACAGATCAATTTGCAGCATGGACCAGACATGCACGTTTCGAGTAACCAAAGTTGATCGAATTAGGCTATATGTGCCATCGGGGACTCCTGCAGTGGTACAAATGATAAACGTGTTCAAATTCAAAAGCATTATTTAAGTGGGAGGGTTGTGTGCAAGTAATCTGAATAACCACACCATTTGCTAATAGCAGTTGGCCGTCAAAAGTCGGCACCGGGTGTACATTGGTCTCCATCCTTTTATGTGTAGTTATCAATGTTTGATGTTTATGTACGTCTGTTATGATTGTTTTGTATGAAGCTCTATCGAATATTGTTGTGGCTGTTTGCGATTATAATTTTGTATGTTGCCATTTATGTGTCATTTTCTTGTTGCTTTGTCTCGCTGGGTGAGTGCAGGGTTGTCATGCTGGGGATGATTCCCATTCCTGAAAAACATGTATTTTTGCAACATGGATTAGACATATACCTTTTGGGTAATTAACCCTCGTCCGTTATCCTTAATCTTAAACATGTAATATGACCAAAGAGTGTGACAGCTATTGTTTCCAAATATGTATCGAAAGACGTAGCACTATCGGAGGGATATGATGCTAAAGGACCCACGTTGTATGATTTTCAAGAAATTTTGATAACATAAATTTTCGAATGCGTTGAAGATCAACCGCATTTGATTAAGCTTTGCTACATGTGCCCTCGGGACTCCTGGTTCACCAGTAGTGACACTCACCAGTGGTACCTGTATATACCTGCATACCTGTATATTGGCAGCATTTCAGATCAGAAACTTATGATGCAGTCTGGGTTTCTTGATTATGTTGAATACAGAGATGACATCATGGCTGATAGGGGCTTTTCAATGAAAAGGTAGATCAAATTCTAAAGCCATGCAAAATAAATGACAAATGTAATACTAACAAGGTAATAATAGACAGTGACGCTTAATGCTTCACGTACAAATGATAGTAATGATACAAAATGCGTATTCCACATGAATCAATACGCGCATGTATATGTTGTTTCTAGTAACTCTCTGATGCAAGTTCCTTGCAGATTTCTCTTTCCGGGAGCCCAAAGCAAGTGAAGCATTTTAATATTTCCGTACTCCCCTAAAAGAGTTTTTACTAAGGATGGTGGAATCCTATTGTATGAAACACATTCACATTCTTTTTTGAAGTTGGATGCAGTAACCATTTCATTTCGCAAAAGACGCCAACTCATTTTATAGATTGCTCCACCGTTTGTGATTCAAAATATTGAATATCAAGTTCACTAACATGCATATACGCAACAAAAGTATTAACTACGCCAAGAAAAGAGAAAACACGTTTGTAAAAGTTAACTCCGATTTATTGGAGCCGAAAATGCACAATTGAGATGATGGAGACAACTCGAACAGAATAACAAAATAGTGAAAGACATTTCGCTTTACAAATAGTTCATACCATGGCGTTACCACTTTTTCTTTCAAATTATGAAGAATAAATTGCATTTTGTTGAACAAAACAAAGATAATACACTTGATATGTTCTCAAAGGGTTGGACTACCCTCGAACATAAGGGGATTATTCTGCCCCATACATAATGCACTAATTATGATGATTTTTGTCAAAGAAGAAGAGTATTTATCTCATGTATAGATGATTATAATTATAGAACTCTGACTAGTTAAGAAGAATTATATCATTACTACAGTTACAATAAGCAATAATGTAAATGTGTCATCATCAGGTAGACTGCCTTCAGACACCAAAAGGGATTATTATGCCCTGTACTTACTTAAGTACCTATACACTACAATAACATAAAAACTAACTAATACAATTCATAGTCCTCGAAACGTTTAGGGGCACTGCAAGTACGTTTTGGTCTCACTGGTATGTTGGCGTTCGAAGCCAATGTTTCATGGGATGACTGAGCGGGTAGGCTAGGAAGGTGAGTATCGGCACTATGCTCAACCACGGGTAGATCTGAGCCTATATCGGCACTTTCCAGGTTATCGGTAGAGCACAAAGGTTGACTTATGGTAAGCGGTATGTTTGGCGGACGGATAGGAGTGGGCACGACAGAGTGGTCTTCGTCATCAGATTCGTTGTCCTTTTGAGGATAAGGCAACGAGATGTCGCAGATGGATGCAGGAACCTTGAATATGTCGGACTGACGGACTCGGTATGAGGTATTACGCAACTGTGTGTTCGTAAATTTACGGATGTTGCACCAATTTCCATCGATGGAAGTGACCAAGTATCTTTCACGGCCACGTGTCTTCAGTTTGTCAGAGCGTAAGTATACGACATCTCCAGTAACAAATGAAGTATTCGTTGGTGGAATGCCCCCTTTCGCACATTCACTATATTGATGATTGGAAGAGCGAAGGTCGGTTTTTGAACGAATGAGGTGTTCGTCATCAATGTTGATAGGCCTATTAGAGAACTGATCTCTGCGATACCACATTTCCCTTGAAGATAGGCCTGTGTGGCGGATCCTTGAATTTAAACGAGATACTGCTTTCGAAAGCATAAGTGGTGTAACGGCACCACCACATGGGTCTTGACGCAGAAGTTCTTCCTCTACTTCCTGGATGGCTCTTTCAGCAACAGGGTTTTTGTTGATATTTTTAGCACGGCCAAGTTCGATAGAAAGGCGCATTTCTTCTAGGTGTTTATTGTCTGACAATGCACGAAATCCTGGAGCATTATCACAACGGATGACTGTGGGTGGACCGTCCATAGGTCGGAGATCTAGGCACAACTGGATCAAGGTAGACAGAAGTGTGTCCTTTTGTTCGTTCGGTATCAGTTGAGCTACGGTGTACGAAGTTACATTCTCACGAACAACCAAGATAGCTTGTCTTTCTCGTTTTATGACGTCAGCGGCAAGGGATAGACCAACACTATCAGGAAGGTCAAGTGAAGTTTGTTCCTCCATGACTCGAACTGGTTTGCGGAGTGAAGCACAATGATGGCATCTTTGTGTCACAGAATCAATGGAATGGTCCATATCTAACGCATAGAATTGTCTACGCATGACTTGCTTCAATTGATGGGATGAAGGATGTTGTAGCTTGATATGCATAGCCATCAATAGACCACTTATTACCTCCCGCGGAACTATTATGCATTCGTTTGTCGGCATTAGGGGAATGACCCTTTTGACTACGAGTAAACCATCGCATGCGATGCTGGCAACATTAAGATAGCGTTTTACATCCTTTATGGTGGTTTCTTTTTTCGTGGGGCGGGTCCCTTGTTTTAGGTGAGCGCAAACTCGTCGTAGGTCTGGGCATTCTTCTTGGATAGCTAACCAGGTTGAACGTGTAGCATAGGGAAGACGCATGTTGTTATGGGTGTCATCGCATATGTCTGTTCTTAGAACAACAGACTCCTCAGATTCCGAAATGAAAGAGCAGATTTGGCAAGTTGGGTTTGAACAGTCTGGTGCGTTTCGACTCGCGAAGTCAGAAGGCAAGATAGCGGCTCCTGCGGCATGTCTAATAGAACACTGGTATCGACTCGCTATAGACAAGAAAGTTGACACTCTTGGACTGACGGAAAATTCGCCGCGACACAGCTTCTCGAACGCTTGAACGCATGGCTTACTATCGGTGATTATGCACGGCTTCAGGTCGGATTGAACAATATAAGGACTAAAGTGTTTAATGGCTGTCGCAATGGAAAGAGCCTCGATTTCGCAAGGGATCCATGTGAGTTGGCGCTGACGTAACTTTGCGCTAAAGAAGCCTGCGACTAAATTATGCTTTCCCCGAGAGACATACAGGGTAGCACCAAGTCCGAATCTTTTCACAGATCCGTCTGTCACAATCCAAAGTTGGTCCTCAGGTTTAGGTAACGTTACAGATTGAGCAGAGGATAGCCCTTCCTGGGCTATTTTGAAAGAGCGGAGCAGGTCATCGGACCATGTGACCTGATCTTTCGACTGTTTGCCGGCGGTTTCGTTTTCAAGAGGAGAAACTAGAATTGCACAGTTCGGTAGCACTCTGGCTAAGATTTTGTAGGCGCCGATGTATGAGCGGAGTCCATTCACAGTCGTAGGTGGAGCGCAGTTAGCCAAAGTAGCGATTCTGTGTGGACTGGCGCGAATTGACCCAGCTTCCCATATCCAACCCAAGATAGTTGTGGACTTAGGAGCAATGTAGGTCTTGCTAGCTGATAGATTGATGCTGCATTTACGTAGGGACTGAAGAACTCTACTCCAGTTATTCAATAGTTCATTAGGACTATTTCCTCCACAATATAGGTCGTCTGCTAGTTTAACGACGATTCCCTCCTGAACTAAGTCGCCCAGCACACGGCACATAAGCTCTTCGAGAGCCGTCTCGGAACCCGGCATTCCCATTGCACATCTTGAGTATGCAAGAATTCCTTTAAAGGGAGTGACTACTCCACAGTACTTTGCAGATTCTTTGGCCAGGGGTATTTGGTAGAAGGACTTTGCTAGATCTGACACGATGAGATATTTCCATTTCCCGATTAGTCGAAGTGTGGAGTCGACATTAGGTAGCAATGAGGGTTGCGGTTTGCTATATTTTCCCACATCACCGAAGGAGGTAACAAGCCGGAAGCTACCGTTACTTTTTTTGACAAGGAAGGAAGGATTAAGATACTCAACAGAGATTCCAAGATCCTCAGGCTTTCGGAAGACCCCTAGTTTTTCTAACTCATCGAACTTTTGTTGTAATTCAAGGAGTTGATTCCTCGAATATTGAGGGATGCGCCCCTTTCTTTGGGGAGGTTGTACTGGACCCATATTAACATGTGCTACGAAATTTCCCGCTGCGCCGTTATAACCTTTGAAATTTGGGTCGAAGACGTCGTCGTAATCTGCTAGTAGGGTAGAAAATTTGGATTTAATGTCTGTAGGTAAAATGTTAGCCTCATCGAGATGAACGGATGCAGAGTGTAAATTGACATAATTTAGCTTGTGATTAGGTTTCTGGGGCGGTATGGTGTGAGTGTCCGGTAAGTTTCCAGACGTTACGTCAGTGAGTCTCACTTGACAAAAATGTTCATTACTGCGCAGTGACTGTGGTTCCGATGTTAGATTAGGAATGCGAATCCTGCCTGAAATGCTGGATATAAGAGTAGGAGGAGGCCATAAAGCACTGTCTTTTGCGTTATCTCGCAATGTAGAGTTCGTGCGCGGTTCCAGAGCTAATAGTTGTTCATCTATAGCTAGATCTCTAGGGATATCGACCTCAATGTATTCCCCGGGCCAGATGGTAGTCTGTGTAGATGGAGCCCTTACTACGTGCGCACGTCGGATGGTGTGTACAGATGTCTCATTCGGGAGGTTCTGGAGTGAACCATATGACCAAACGGTGCCGTCAGAGAGTGAGATTTGGCTTTTAGCAGGTCGTATTGTGATATCATTTTTTGCCATGAACGGGATGCCTGCAATTACCTCGACATCTAAGTCTTCTACAACGAGACCTTCAAAGTAGAACGAGTGACCCTCTCGTGACAGCAAAAAGCGAGTTTCTCCCACCACCTTCAATGGTGAAGAACCATCTGCTTGGTGCGCAGATTGCGAGCTATGCAATACATGTAATCCGAGCCTAGACGCAAGCGATTTCCTAATCATGTTACCCGTGGCACCACTATCTATGATGATTTTTACTGGGATGTGGTCATGAAAAACCTGAAGGTACGGTGACTGGCACACTTTGACTCGGTATGTACCATAATGCGACTCCGAAACTACAGGATCGTCCAAATGGGAGGGGTTATCCTGTGCCTGTTCCTCTTGTTCCTCGGATTCATCATCTGCCTGATTGTCTAGGATGTTAGCTATCTGTCTAGCTTTGACCATGTACTTTTTGTCTTCAGGAGGTAAAAAATTACACTGGCTCAGAAAATGGTCGTGACGGCGGCCGGCTTGTTTGCAGAGTGGACAAGAAACTTGTCGTCGGGTAGAGGTATTGCGGGTATTTACTGGTGGGCGAGTAGGTTTAGTAAGAGTGGCTCTTAAAGACTTCGCGTCTTCAACAGATCGCAGTTCGTCGAGCAAGGAGTTTAGTGCTTGAGAGATTTCAGGTTTTATAGACGCAAGGGTTCGGGTTCTGAGTTCTGTTCCATATCTCTGTTTTACTAGACGGGGGAGATTTGGATTGATCAAACGTAACCAAGTGAGAATTATCATGTTTTCAAGTGTAGGAGACATTTCCTCGTCCTCCGTCATAGCGACACCATGATGAGTGACCTGACTTTCCCTTTTCAATAATGAATCTTCCACGAATGCCATCAGTCGTTGATACAAGTCCTCTGGTCTTTCCTCATGAGAGAGCTGAATATTGTCAAAGTCTAGGAAGTGTCCACCAGTAGATTGAAAGCCAAAGTGTTGCCTTATCAATTGCCATATCCATTCTAGTGATGTAGAATTTTTTACTATAGAGTTTCTTGAAATTATGGGACAAAAGTTTGCGATCTGACCCAACATTAGTTCCAATAACCTTAGCTTTTGGTCCCTTGTTTTGCGATTAGGAACGTCTTCACCGTCGTCGATCAACCCACGATGTGGGGACGTTCTCGACTTCTTTTCCCATCTCGCATCGTCTGTCAAAAAGGGTGCAAAGTTAGGATCGAGGGCTAAAATGTACAGGAGATTTTGTCTCCAGTTTTCGAAGCTATTTACAGTTTCTACTTTCGATAGTTGCCATTGTTTTGGTGCCCTAGGAGTTGTTGCCATTTTGTTGGGAACCTGGAGACGCCTGGTTCGTTAGACGACGCTGCCACCACGCCAAGAAAAGAGAAAACACGTTTGTAAAAGTTAACTCCGATTTATTGGAGCCGAAAATGCACAATTGAGATGATGGAGACAACTCGAACAGAATAACAAAATAGTGAAAGACATTTCGCTTTACAAATAGTTCATACCATGGCGCTACATAATCTTCAACTTAATCAGCATTATGAAAACATAAGTTATTATCCTCTATGAACTGCTCACGAGTCCCTAAAAAGCTGTTTATCTACTGTACTTTTAGGTTGTGTGTCAATGTCACTGAAATCAGTCTGCAGCACATCTAGGATTTGTGTTGTCTGGTCATTTTTTAAAAAAAGCACATAAATAAAGTATATACCCAAATAAAAGAGGTCTATAAAGACTTGTGAATAGGATATTCATTCAAAGTGTTGATCAGAAATCAAATAGAAAGAAAATTAAAAAAAAATAACCTCTGCTTCAGGATGCTATCTTATGAAGAGTCGTGGAAAAGGTGCATAGCTCGCAAACAATTTTCTACTTTCAAATAGGAACATTCAGAAAAATGCTCAAAAGTGAAGGTCATTTGATAGGCCAAAGTTCATTGTATGTATCAGATAAGATCCCTCTTAGTGATAAAATATTGCATGGACGGATCCAGAGGGGAGCGGGGTCGGGGGAGTCTGGACCGCCCTTGAATTTTCGAGGCATAGCTAATTGTTTTTATTAATACACATATTTCATTAGATTCAGTCCCATTTCCCCTTTTGTTGACATAATATTTGAAAAATGTATCATGAATTTGTAGTAGAGATATTTCATTTCATCAATTTTCTCTGGCTCGCGTCCGCTCGCCAGAATTTATTACATACATGTACGTTATTTTCAAATGATGTTACGCTTTTCTATATATATATACACAACACATTTACATCACACCTAGGTCAATAAACAAGGGCACTAAGAAAACGTAAGGAAACTGAAAAAGACACGAATAGTTGATTTTGTTCCAATTCTCATAAAAACAAATTCGCTGGCTCGCTTTCACTCGCTATTCGTTATATTTACATATTAGAACTGACAATCAATAATCAAGTACTCTGATGTAAAGATATAGATTTTTGATAACTTTTTGCCCGCTACTGCTCTCCAGTTGCCTGTTTTATAAATAATTAGAAACAGAACTGACAAACTTTATTTTCTTGCGTTTGTTATATATTTGCTTTGCTGTTCAAAAAAATCGAACTTTAGGACCCCCCCCCCCCCCTTGAAAAAAAAAAACCTGGATCCATCCATGACGTTTGATATAATTACTATACTCTAATTCGTAAGGAAATAACGAAGATATTGGCGATCAATCAATTTTAAAATTCAATCAAATAAATTCACGTGTACATAATGTATAATTGACTTTTTAGTTGACTTCACATCGGAATAGATTTTTAATAACTTTTTGCATAAATCAATGACGTGTTTATTCCGGTATTTGCAACTGTTCAAATGTGAATTCTAATGATTTTACCTCACCTTCTCGACTTTGAGACTGATAAATCGATGATCACTTCTTCCAACATTTCTTAAGACATCTCGCATTCGGTTCGTAAATAGATGCCTCGGTTCGGACGCATTCTTTAGACGTTGTTGACTGCAACTGTATGATGATTGTACACAACGCTGTTCGAACCAGAATTTATGTTTGGTAAATTTTACAATGCAATACATTTGTTAGATTTGAATATGAATTAGTTTTCTCTAAAACCAATAAAGTTTATATGTTTCTGAAAAAACAGAATGATCATTATATGCAATGAATATATTTGATCTAATTCTTCTATTAAATGTTTTTTTTTTTAATTCCACATATAAAATATTAAAGGCCTACTGCTAGAAAGGTTTATTTGTGGACGGAAAATGTTTGATGGCTTAGAGATATTTTTGTCAGGTAATTTTGTCCAGAGAGTTCTTTGACTTGTTTTTAACTTGTTTCTGAATTATGGAAACATTAACCTCATGTGGAATATCATTGATATATGCAAACGAGAGTTTTACTGTGTAGCATCACGTGACTTAAGTTTGTGAAAACACGAACACAAAATGGAGGCATACCGCACGTTTGGAGGAAAGAAAACGGTTGCTTTGATGATTATATCTTTTATAGCCGATGTCCCTGTAAAAATTATATTTTTGATGATTCTATGTTTGTCAATGAAGAAACCATTGTAGTTTTAACAAACACTCTCACAAAAGGAACGTCGTGGTCGAAATACGTTAAACACGATGTCATAGTGTAATAGGATTGACAAGATTGTACTATGTCAAGAACAAGATGGACACAAGAGGGGGATAAGTTATGCCAGCCGTGGATTGAGCAAAGCAGAAAGAAACTACCCAGCTCATAAATTGGAATTTTTTGGATTGAAGTGGGCCGTGACTGAGAAATTTAAGGATTACCTTTATAGCCATAAGTTCACTGTACTAACAAACAACAACCCCTTGACGTATGTGTTGACCACCGCTCAACTTGACGCAATTGGACACAGATGGGTGGCAGGACTTGCAGCATTTAATTTCGATCTGCAATACAGACCAGGCAAGAGGAATACAGATGCTGGTGCATTATCAAGATATCCCACTCCAGAGACATGTTCCAGTTCCAAAGAGTCTGTACAAGCCATATGCAGTACCCACATCGTCAATTCACCACTTGTTGAGAGCTTACCCATTTCAACCTCTTCATTCCAACATCACGTCAACATACCAGATATGACAACCATTGACATCAGGAAAGCTCAATCACAAGACCCTGATTTATCATTTTGGATCGATTCCGTCATCAACAACAGAAAGCCTAGGAAAGATGAATTGTACAGAACATACTTCGATACCGTCATGTTACAGAATTTTGACAGACTACTCATCAAGGACAACATCTTGTACAGAGAGATTACAGAAGATGAAGAGAAGAAACACCATTTAGTCATTCCATATGTTCTCATCGAAGATGTACTCTACTTCTCTCATGATTTACTTGGACACCAGGGCAGAGACAGAGCCATCTCGCTGATAAAGGAAAGATTCTTTTAGCCAGGACTCAAAAGAGATGTAGAAGATTATATCAGCACGTGTAATAGATGTCTTAGACGCAAATCACCAACCAATGTCAGAGCACCTTTAGTCAGTATAACTACATCAGAACCACTAGAGCTAGTGTGTAAGGACTTTCTTTCCATCGAACGATCCAAAGGAGGATTTGAATACATCTTGGTTATAACAGACCATTTTACCAAGTATACAGTTGCTATACCTACAAGGAATATGACGGCAAAGACAACAGCCCAAGCATTTCTCAACAACTTTGTCATCCATTATGGAATACCACACAAGATACATTTAGACCAGGGAGCAAATTTTGAAAGTGGAATGATAAGGGAACTATGCTCACTACTCAACATCCAAAAGACCAGAACCACATCGTACCATCCGATTGGAAATGGAGTATGCGAACGTTTTAACCGCACCTTGATCAACATGTTAGGAACTCTTCAGCCAGAACAGAAGCACGACTGGAAGACTTACATTGGAACCATCGTACATACCTACAACAGCACCAATCAATGTACTACATGATTTTCACCTGACCATCTTATTTTTGGAAGAGAACCTAGATTAGCTAAGACATCGTTTTGGTACAAGAGCATCCGAAGAGAACAGCAAACCACTCCATAAGTACATAGAAGACCTGAAAGAGAAGTTTAGGAAATCCTACGATCTTGCTCAGAAGAACATCCAGAAAGCACAGGAAAACCAGAAGAAGAAGTTACCACCATAGAACCAGGAGATAAATACTTGTGAAGATAGTAGCACATGGAGGCCGACACATTAGGCATTTGGGTTTTACATTCACAAAGAATCAGATAGAAAAACTTTGATTTGACACAAAAGAAAACCAATAAGCTTTCTAAAAAGAATGAGGAAACAGTGAATGTCATTGCATTAACGGGTAGCTTACAGCAGTCTTTCTAAAAAGTAAAGAAAGACAAGGACATTCGGTATAAGAATAGATTTGTTGTTGTAGGCCATTTGAACTTGACAATAATTGTAACCCTTATTCCCTGAGAGGTACTTGCTTTTTGTTTGATACCCTTCCCAACATGCCAAAAGGGGCTTTGGATTAGTCATAAAATATTTCTGGGGTAGTTTATCACCAGGAGTATATGCTTTACCTCTGTCATTGACACATCCATACATTTCAGTATGAAATTCTTAATGAAAATAATTTTTACTTTAGCTTTATACATGAAACCATGAATCATGACAAACAAATATAATGATAAGCAATGTAAGAATATTTATCAAAGTAATACACCTAAATGTGCATTCAGAGAAATGTGCTATTTTAGATATATTTTTTATTGAATATTGCCGTCAATTGTAATATTTATGATTTGGATTGGTTGCGTTCTTTTTTTTTTCTTGGTAGTTTGTTTTTTATACAACACCTGATTCTTTACAGAGAAAACATTGGTGTGACCCTTTTATTTATGATAAGGGTTTTACATTTTTTATGAAAATTTCTGTTTAAAAAGGGGAAGGAGTGTTACATATAAAGTCTTGGTGATTATAACACTCGGGCAGTACAACTTAACATAACATAACATAACATTTGTGTGTCACAAATTCTGAGTATGGAGGGGCATCTGATTTCAATGTAATTTGAATAGTTAACATTGACGACCTGCACGTCCCCCCCCCTTTAGAAAATCTCTTGAATTTTATATCTTTCGTATCATGATTGACTGAAAACTTCATACATTTTTTCTCCCTTATCAGTTGATTTCTCATAACTAGGTCCCTTTTTTTCTTTTAAAACTAATAAAAATGATATAACTGGAATATACTTCTTTTCTTCTACAGCAATATAATGTGAGATTATCAAGATCAAATGAAATGAAATTTGTCATTGTTGATGTATAATTTGGATGACTTTTTACACTAAATGAAGGAACTATATTTGTCAGAAAGGTTGCATTAGAGTAGGTTCTCATTTTTCTTAATAAACGTGATATATATATATATATATATATATATATATATATATATATATATATATATATATATATATATATATATATATATATATATTTCTTTTCATAAATTGCTTTGATAAAAATTGATTTCATTTCCTCACCTCGAGCTGCAAGTATTTATGTGATTTTAAAACAATAAATTTTCATGTAAGCATTAATGTATCAATACATATTAAAAACTTCAGAAATAGAATTTCTAATAAGTTGATTTATTATTTTAATGATTGTTGATATTGGATTTATGATAAATTTTTTTGACATCAGTTAAAAAAACATGTATGATACCCGAACCCATATTTCTAAAACATTTGATACATAATTTTTATCGAATGGGTGAAGTGTTTCTTCTCTACACAAACAATAGTAGAAGAAGAAGTATCATGAGAAAATCCTGTTAATTGTCAAGATTATCTTGAAATGTGAAACATATTCAAAGGACCTCGCACGAACTGGATGGAAATCCGCTCAGATAATAAAATCTCCTCCAGGGTTACTAAAACTATTCTAAGGTATAAAAGATATATTTATAGACAGAAAAACTTATAATCTATAATATTTACTCAAATGTTTATAATATACATCACCTACAAGTCATTTATTCGAAATCGAAGCAACGTGGGTTCCACCATTTAGAGTCCTTGTTATCACGTTATTATAATACAACAAAATGAGATGAAATTGAGAAAATCGTTTTACTCGGAGTTACATTAAAGTTATCATACATTTAGTGATTTAATAAACGGTAGAATGATTGTTCTCCTTCAAAATCTAGTATTTCTTTTCCGTATTCAGAACAACAAATTTTGAGTTCATCACTATACCCCCAATAGTTCACAATGGATAAATGCGCTTAGTGCGTTTAGAATACGAGAAGATAAGCGAAAAATTATCCGACTAAAAGATCTTTTGTGGTTATTCGTAAAAACAAAAGATAAAGTGTTTGATAAATAAAGGAAAAGAAAATATAATTGAGAACAGTGTTCTTTGTTGAGAGTGTTTGAATGAATATCTCAAAAGAAAAAAAAAGTAGTCGCAAAATGTTTACTACTCACCGAAAACAATTAAATGACGTCATAACAGTAATTAATTAATAAACATGTTTTATGTAATTGCAAAGTATCATAACTCTAAACCCATCGAAAGAAAACGTGATAGATTCATGTATAATAACTCAAGATTTCGAGCCTTTTCATACCCCCCCCCCCCCCTTTATATATTTCGGTCGCCTGGTTGACATCGTTCCGCCTCCTTGCTACAGGATCTTACTTGCCATGCTTGTAGATCTTGTCAAACTAAAGTTTCTATTGAAAGGAAATCCTGTAGCAAGGTGGGGAACAATACTCTAAACACTTTTCCAGTTTCCATTGGCTTTAGTGTTAAAATCGACTGTTTTAATCCAAATTATACACAAAATATAGGTCGCATGTTTGAGACATTACTTTTTACATAAAATGCGGCAAAATTCTCACCGTCTTTGGCGCATGCGTGAACCAGGGCGGTCATCCAGCTCATTAGTTTAGAAAGAAAATCAAATTTGAGATTATCTAAGTAGATTTTTGAGTTAAGACTAGTTTCTTTTCATATTTTTGAGATTTGTGAGGAAATTTGGACCAAAGTCTTTTTACATTTTGTTGCAAATAGTACCGAATCACAAAATTTTCATTTCACAAACAATTGACCGGAAGTAAACAACATTGCTACTTTCACTTTGCCTCACTTCATGAGTACTGATCTCGCTGATTTACTAACAAGGCCTCTACCTTCCCTGTGCTCCTGAGTCGCCCGGGAGACGAAGATTAACACCTCTTTCAGGTAATACTAATATCCCTCTTAGCACAGCTCTTGCACGTTAAGATACCATACAACCACATGAAAATGCAACTCCATTAAACCATCTTAACCTTATTCATCGTATTGCTACTTCCATCTTGCAGAAATTCAGTCAAATCATAAGCAACATCCAGATGAATGTAACACTCTTTCACATATTCATGTCAAAGGTTTGTTGTCGTAACAATTAAAGGTAAACAAATGCAGACCTGTAAGTAAATACATCTTCTTACTACTCCTTGCAAATGCTGCAGACACTGAGACAAACCCAGAACCTAGAACACCAAAATGGCCCTGTGGTACATGCCATAAAGCAGTAACGTGGAAACATAAGGCGGTCTGCTGCGACATTTCCGAGATATGGCTCCACATAGAGTGTCAAAATATCAACCCTAACATCCATATTTGTCTGGACGCAAGTAATGATTCTTGGGTCTGCTTACAATGTGGGTGACCAAACTTTTCCACAGCTATTTTTGACTCTACTTACAACTTAGGCACTTCTAATAGATATTCAACACTAAGCAAAAGTTCGATACTGAGTAGCCCAGGAGCACAAACAGCTGATTCATCACCCAAACCCCCAAACATAAAAAAAAATCAAAAACTTCAACATACATCTACGAAAGCAAAAAGACCCATTCGCATCCCAAACATTAATTTCCAGTCTATTAGAAACAAAAAAACCTGACTTGCTTGAGATCATACAAACAACAAAAACCGACATCATAATGGGCACAGAAACTTGGTTAAATAATCCATCTTCAGAATTCTCCCTCCCCCCTGATTTGTTTAATGTCTACAGAAAAGAACGAAAACGTAACACAGATTAAAGCTATGGAGGAGTTACATTGGCTATCTCAAAGGAATTTGTTAGCTCTGAAATTCCAGAGTTACAGACAGAATGTGAAGTTGTTTGGGTGGAAATAAACATAGCCAGCTCAAAAAGATAACAGTTAGCACATACTACAGACCCCAATCCGTTGATGGTACATGAATAGGATAAGAAACACCACATCATCCAATGTCTGGTTAGGAGTTGCCTTTAACTTAGGGCATACCGATTGGTCAGTACCTTGTGTAGATACTGGCAAACCAGATCCAAAACGCCACCAACAATTACTAGACATATACAATGTAACAACTTACATCAAATGACAGACAAGCCAACACGAAATAAAAGAATATTAGATATATTCTTCACAAAAAACCCTACACCTATGAATAAAATAACAATATTACCATCCATAGGAAAGGCAGACCATGACATAGTATACATTGAAATAGACATCTAGCTTAGAAGAGTTAGAGAATCACCAAGAAAATTGTACAAATATAACCAGGCAAACTGGACAAATGTCAAATTCGACTTGGAAACAACATACAAAACACTCATGCAGAACCACAACAAAAGTGTTGACATGCTATGTGTCGTGGGTCATGTATTATTTTAGTTTTACTTTATATGTAGGTACACATGTACTTAGTCATGTTATTTAATGATTTCATAATAATTCTTTCTTGATTTTACTATGTCATGTTAATTTCATTAGAGAATATTCCAGTATGTTCTTTGTTATATCATTATCATCACATGACTGTGATTTCTAGAATTTTCTCTATTGTAGAATCATTTGTCACTTGGTTATGAGTCATTGTTCCAGAAGCTTCTGGTAAATTCATTGTTATTAAGTATAAATACCTCTGAGGAACTGTGTTGAGGGGGCATTCGTACACACAAACTACAGAGACAAATAATTCAGCATCCTATTTGGACATAATGTTGTCCTACGACACTGATGGTCACATGAACACCTCACTCTATGACAAACGTGACGACTTCAATTTCAGCATAACGAACTTTCCTTTTCTGAGTAGCAACATCCCTTCATCGCCTGCTTATGGCGTGTTCATATCTCAGTTGATACGCTATGCCAGAGCAAGTACCAAATATACGGATTTTGTTCTAAGAGCTAGGCGTCTTTCAGATAAGCTTCTCAGTCAGGGATATGTTTGTGACCGACTAACATCGTCACGGAGGAAGTTTTACGGTCGATATCGGGAACTCGTCATACACTATGATGTCCCACTATCCAGAATGGTGGATGATATTCTGTCATAGACCATTTGAACCATCCAACCAAAGATTGTACTCTATATCTTCCAAAATGGAAGTAACCGGATGTGACAGTTCTACCGAATTGAAGCGACGGGTGTTGCATGCAAGCAGGAGATGCTTACTCTTCCTGGGCACCTGGTCTCACTCTCATATCGGGAGTTCGCTTCTTTTCATATGGTGGAGGTTTTTGTTTTTGTTTGCTTTGGTTCCTGTTTTATCCTGGTTTTGTATGCCTTCGGTTTCTGATTTTCTGGATTGTTGATTTTGTACTGTAGACAGGGATATGGTCATTATCCATATTTGTCACATTCGTAGACACGATTCATTCATCTATTCTGATATACTGGGATACTTTATTTGTTGAGACTTTAATCCATTTAACAACGTTTGGACACCGAGCTTTCGAGAACGTATGTGACTAAGGGAAACCATATATTCGATAGACTTTGTGGACCGTAACGGACACTTTGATCCAGACATCGCATTGTAAGTTGTAATCATTTTCGATATATATATTATATATATTTTGTACATAATTAAACTTGTTGATTTATATTCAGTCTTTGTCTGATTTTTGCTAGCGTTTTGGGGTATTCTGACCCATAACACATGGAGCACCTTCAAAGTAAATCTAATCACATCAGTTGAGAACAATGTACCACACAAAATTATAACGTACAAACACAGACTCCCATGGGTCACAGACAAACTACGCAGACTCATAAATAAGAAGAACGAAGCATATATAAACGCAAAGAAAATCCAAACAAATTTAAAGATCTAAAGAAAACAGCAAAAAAAAAAAAAAAAGAATAAAAAAATGCTTATTGGTATTACATTGCAAAGATAATTTGTGACTTACCTCTTAATGACCGAGACCAATTTGAAACATCTAAAGCAAAACCTAAAAACCTATTCACTTACATAAAGAGTAGACGTACAGAAAACACAGGCATATCACCACTTAAAGTGACGGAATTCTAGTAACAGACACAACAGAAAATGCCAATATACTAAATCACCAATTTCAATCAGTATTCACACACGAAACAGACACAGACATCCCAAACAAAGGTACTAGCCCACAGCCAAAAAATGTCACAAATGAAAATTAATAATTCTTGCAAACTTAAACTCTTTGCAAACATTAACCCACATAAAGCATCTAGTCCAGACAAAATAAATGGTAGGGTACTCAAAGAACTCAAAGAACATGTGGCACCAATACTTACACTCATATTCACAAAGTCACTTAACACAGGGGAAACACCTGAAGACTGGAAACAAGCAAACATAGCACCTGCATACAAAAAAGGAGACAAGTAGAAAGCAATAAATTACGGACCAATATCCTTAACTTGCATATGTTGCAAGTTAATGGAACATATCATAACAAGTAACATAATGACATACCTTGAACAACACAACATACTATATGATTTACAACATGGCTTTAGAAAATCCCGCTCCTGCGAAACACAGCTTATTGATTTCATACAAGAACTATCCACAACAAATGTCAAAAACATACAGACAGACCTGATCAAAATGGAGTTTGCTAAAGCATTTGATAAAGTTCCCACTACTATACAAACTTGATTTTTATGGCTTTGAACAAAACACACTTAATTGGATAAAATATTTCTCACAGATAGGACGCAAACAGTAGTAATGAATGGCACAAAATCTATATCAGTTCCAGGAACTTCAGGAGTGCCCCAGGGCACGGTCCTGGGGCCAATACTTTTCTTAATATACATAAATGACTTCCCCGAATACTTAACATACAGTAAATTAAGACTCTTTGCCGACGACAGCATAATTTATAAAGACATACACGAACATGATGACTGTGACAAACTACAACATGACCTTGACGCAGCTGCAAAATGGAAATCGGATTGGCTTATGGCCTTCCATCCCGACAAGTGTACAAAACTCACAATATCACACAAAAAACAAAAATACACTCACCACTACATACTACACAACCATATATTAGAACCAGTCGACCATGCAAAATACTTAGGCATTACACTTCAATCAGTCCTCAAATGGAATACACAGTATGACAATATCATCTCAAATGCAAATAAAACACTAGGTTTTCTAAAAGGAAATTTACAAACATTAAACACTGAAATAAAATCAAGAGCATATCAGGCACTAATCCGACCAAAATTAGAATACAGTTGTACATGTTGGGACCCACACACATCACAGTACAAACAAAAAATGAAATGACACAACGAAGATCAGCACGATATGTATACAACAACTACCACAACACAAGCAGCGTAACAAACATGATTAACACATTACACTGCTGGCCTACACTTGCAGAGACGACTTAAAACCCGACTCATAATGTTTATAAGATTGTTCATTGTTTAGTACCTATTCCATCCGACATCCTCATCCCTACAGAAACTAGAATTCGACAATATCACACGCAGACATATAGACACGTAAGAGCAAATAAAGAAACATACAATGGACCTTTTTTCCATTCACTATCATTAAATGAAATCTTTTACCAAATGCAATAGTTACACCCCCTACAGTAGATTCCTTCAGAGAGCAGCTTACACATGCTGTTCTCTGTAATATTATGCAGTAAAATTTCCAAGTCTAAATTCTTTTTATCCATTTTAATCACATTTTTGTATATATCATAGCACCCATATATTTTGTTAAATAGGTCACGCATGCGCACGGTATGTAATCTTCAATCAATTGAAGTTTTGCTGTAAAACAGAAGAAGAAGAAGAAGACTTCAGAGTTTTAGTTTCTTTAAATGAAAAAAAAAATTCTGTCTCAACTGGCGGAATTTAACATACAAATCGTTCGAGCTCCTTCAATAAAGTAATGTTTTTGCGACAATCATTGACTTAAGAGTTTTTGAGGGGGATAGACTATGAACCTTAAGTCAAGGATTGTTGCAATAACATTACAATCCCCGTAAACTACTTTAGTGAATTTGAATATGTTTCACATTTTAAGATAATCTTGACAATTAACAAGATTTTCTCATGATACTTCTTCTATTGTTTGTGTAGATAATATACACTGCACCTATTCGATAAAAATTATGTATCAAATGTTTTATAAATATGGGTTCGGGTATCATACATGTTTTTTTTTAACTGATGTCAAAAAGATAATAAATTGAATGTCAACAATCATTAAAATATTAAATCTACTTATTAGAAGTTTCATTTCTGTAGTTCTTAATATGTATTGATATATTAATGCTTACATGAAAATTTATAATTATTTATACGTGATATATATAAAAAGAAAATGAGTACCTACTCTAATGCAACCTTTCTGACAAAGATAGTATAGGAAAAAAAAGAACGAAACCAATCAAAATCATAGACATTACAATTGACGGCAATATTCAATAAAAATATACTTAATAGCACATTTCTCTGAAGGTATATTTAGGTGTATTACTTTGATAAATTTTCTTACATTACTTATCATTATATTTGTTTGTCATGATTCATGGTTACATGTATAAAGCTAAAGTAAAACTTATTTCCATCAAGAATTTTCATACTGAAATATAGGTATGTGTCAATGACAGAGGTAAAGCATATACTCCTGGTGATAAACTACTCCAGTAATATTTTATAACTAATCCAAAGCCCCTTATCGCATGTTGGGAAGGGAATCAAACAAAAAATAAAGTACCTCAGAGGGGATTAGGGTTACAACCATTGTCAAGATCGATGGCATACAACAAGAAATCTATTCTTATACCGAATGTCCATGTCTTTCTTTACTTTTTAGAAAGACTGCTGTAAGCTACCCGTTAATGCATTGGCATTCACTGATTCCTAATTCTTTTTAGGAAGCTTATTCGTTTTCTGTTTGATCTGCTGTGTCAAATCAAAGCTTTACCAACTGATTATTTGTTAATGTAAAACCCAAATGCCTAAGGGATATTCGATGATACAAGAAATTTCAAACCCATAATGGACAATAATTTCAGGATTTTTGTTGTGTATTTGGCACTAAACCCGCACTAAACCCCCTCATAGCTACTCGCCCACTGCCGATTAACAGAGAAAAAATTGGTGTGGCATAATAAGTAGATTGAATACTGGAAATGCTAATTTCAGCTATCAAATGACCTTGACCTATGATGAATGACCTTTCTATCTTTTTATGATTAATTTTGTTTCAACACTTGATTCTGCGTACATCGTTCATTTCTGTATTGTTGTCTTTCTTTTTTTCAATGGTGTGAAACATTTCTGTAATGGACATTTCTTGAAATTTCTAAAACGTGGGTCCTGTAGCATCATATCCTATTTATCCTGCTACGTCTTTTACATTTTTGGATATAACTTTCACTCTCTTTGACCATATCACATTGGTTAGATTGAGAATCACTGACGAGGGGATAAGTGACCGAAAGGTACATTAATATGTTGTTAAATTATGCTATTTAAATTGAAGACTATGCTAAACGTCATATATTCTCGCGATTTTCGGTTTGAAAGTTCAATATGGAATGCTAAGTTGAAAATTATCTTTCATACGTAGAAAAGGGGTGCCGTTGCCATGGAAACCATCTGAAGTTTGAAGCATTGGGAATTTATCATAAGACTTAGCGTGTGTGTGACCTTTGTTGCTATGGAAACGGGTACATTTATCAATTGCAATAACCATTTTTTTTCTTTCAATCCTCTTTGTTATGAATATCCGAAATGGTTTTCAACATTTATTGTACCTTAACTACAAGAAAATGTAAAATTTGGCTAGGACCTTGTATCCTTTTTGCCCGAAACTGCATTTAAGATGGTAATCATGGCATTAATATGACGATGAGCTACAAAAAGAAATAAAAAAAAAGATTCATAGGAAAAAATAAACCTCTTTTCCAATTCTTTTTTTTTTTGATGAAATAATAATGGTTTGATATTATTACCTTGAGCTATCATTTCATTTTTTTTGCCGATGACATACGCGAATTTAAAACGCCTGAAAGCGTAATCATAACAATTAATTTAAAATGCTAAAGATCAAATTTCGAATCAGTTGATTTATTATTTTAATGAGTATTGAAAATAGTATAAATGCAATGATCAATCTTTTTAAGGAGAGTTGGAAGAAAATCGTGTATGATACCCCCTATCGATAATCTAAAACATTGTGAAAATGGTTCAGAAGAAAATTCAATACATCATTTTCATGAAATGGATGAGCTGCTTGATTTTTACACAAGCAGGAAGGGATGAAAATATATTTTGCGAATCTCCTGTAGATTGTCCAGAATATCTTCTCACGCAGTTAACGGGGATGGTAGAATTTTTACCCGCATGCTACTGTGATAATCTTTGTCTTGAATACAAAGATTGTTGTAAACAAAAATTAAGCCAGGAAGAACCCGTTAGGGAATCCCAGAAAATAATAAACAACGAGGATCCAACATGATTAAGTGTATGTCTTCGGATTCAGAACGACAACATCGGATTCTGGGTTTTGAATCGATGCAGTGCTGGACAGATGTGTTCGAATGATTCAACTTATAATGTTTATTCGAACTTACCAGTAACAGACGGAGATAATCAAACGTATGTTAATGAAGAATGTGCAAGATGTAACAATGTTACACGGTACAAAGTCTGGAGTTTTTTCTTCGAATTTAATATTCGACAGATTGACACAGAAGAATTTGACTCCCGAAATTTCATTAAACAAGTAAAAGATGGTGACTTTTCATCAAAACAAAACCACTTCGGTCGCATGGTTTTAACACCTCCACTTGATATATTTATACGTGTATGTTACAGATTCCTATCGAACGAATTGTCCAATTCTACACAGTGTCCAGAGTACCAGTCTCCAGTAGGTCTTATGCAGGAAATAGGACGCTTCGGTAAGGAAAGTCGGCTGCTTTATTACCTTCAATTGTCAATATCCTATGTTGTTGATTAAAGCTGCACGCGCACCTTAAAGATTAAATGCTTAATATGATTGAAATCTATTCTAATCAAGAATATATCATATGATGCACTCAAACAACAGTGTTCTTCGAATTTACCTCTTATCACGGAGGAAAAATATAATTAAAATTAAAAATAATGGGCATATCATTGTTCATGAATCATTATCTATTACAGATAAGGCAGATCTAGACAGTATTTGTTTGATTTTTGGAATTGATCATTTTCACACTCTGTGGCCATATTAATTTTACATTGTTCAGATTGAGGGTCACTGATGCGGGTTTAGTACCCAAAACGTGCATGTCTGGTTCATGCTGCAAATTTATCTGTTCTTATATTATGCTATACATGAAGAAGTGCATGTACCTACAGTCTCAAAGTCGAGAAGGCATTTGAAGACGTTGAACATTTGATCGAAGGGGATTTCTGTGCTCTAGATTA
Source organism: Pinctada fucata (assembly GCA_028142955.1). NCBI lineage: Eukaryota > Metazoa > Mollusca > Bivalvia > Pterioida > Pteriidae > Pinctada > Pinctada fucata. The sequence goes on along the minus strand of AP027108.1, from coordinate 36,173,775 downwards.
ATTGTTTGCGTAAGACGTGTTATCGGACTGTGGGTTTGAGTGTTAGGAGTGAGCGTGACTCGCGAATGCTTCTTGGGAGGTCGTTCCATGGAATATTGTAGCTACGCTCACATAATTTTTTTTTAGTTGTTGAGCCGCTTAATTTCTCTCCATATTAAACCTCAATTCATAATTTCTATTTGATGACTCCTAATATAGGTCTAAAAGGTATAACTGCGCTTGGTTGTTTACCATTTTTAATATACCTTTCTTGAAAATACATTTGTCATGTATATGCAGCCATTGAATACCATTACATAAATGTAAAGATTGTGATTCTGTATCAGTTGGTGCTTCGTTGATTACGCCTTGTCTATTGCAAAGGATCTCGAACGATTCGTTGTGAAATAACGCCGGACCGATTTTTTTCTCATTAAAAGAAATTAAATCTCTGAATTCGTAAAGAGTTTTGTTGAAGTTTATTACAATGTAAATTTTTCAAACATACATTTTGTGTATAATTTGTGTTAAATCAGTCGATTTTAACACTAAAACCTATGTAAAATGGAAAACTTTTTAGAGTCTTGTTACAGGATTTTCTTTTAACAAAAACTTGAATTTGTCAAGATCTACTAGCATGACAAGTATGATCCTGTAGCAAGGTGGGGAACGATGTCAATAAGGCGATCAAAATATGAAAAATGGGGGATGAAAAGGCTCGAAATCTTACGTTATAATACATAAATCTAATCATGTTTTCTTTCAATGGATTTAGAGTGGTGATACATTACACTTATATATAATATGCTAATTAAGTCATTACTTTTATGACGTCATTTAATTAGTTTGCGTGAGTGGTTAGATTCTGCGACTGCGTTTGTTTCTTTTGAGATTCACTAATGAAAATGAACACTGTTCTCGATTATATTTTATTTTCCTTTATTCATCAAACACTCTATTATATCTTCTTACGAATTACTACACAAAAATCTTTCATTTCAATAATTTTTCGCTTATCTTTTCGTAATGTTAACGCACTAAGCGCATTTATCCATTGTCAACTATTGGGAGTATGGTGATAAATACTACTTTTTGAAGGAGAACAATAACTTTATCGTTTATTCAATCACTAAATGTATGATGACAAAATTGGATAATGACCATATCTCTGTATACAGCACAAAATCGATAATCAGAAAATCAGAAACCGAAAGCATTAAATAGGAACCAAAGCAAACAAAAAAAAAAACGTCCACCATATGAAAAGAAGCGAACTCCCAAATATTGGAGTGAGACCAGGTGCCCAGGAAGAGTGCTTGCATGCAACACCCTCTGCTTCAATTCGGTAGAACTGTCACATCCGGTTACTTCCATTTCGGAAGACTCTGGTGGTTGCAGAGTATGACTGTTAATATTCGAAACACGTGTGTGGTGCATGCAACTTGGTTTGAGATTTTCTTCAAGAAGATATAAAAATGTGTTTTTAGTTAAACAAAAAATTAGGCATTGTCATTTGATCTACGTACTCATTGATTTAAGGACTATCATTCAACAAGAATTCAATTTATTTCTCATGTTGAACAATAGTTTGCATACTATGGGTGGAAATACTTAGTATTTCTAACATGTTTAATGGACCCTTAATCCGCTTTATTTTGTAGACTTGTATAAAAACTTGCGGTGTTGTAAAGAAGCTGGAAAATGTTCGGCACTTCGAACCGTCCCATGTGGCAGATATTTGAGATACTCCAATATAAGGATTTTTTCACAAGATAATTTTGTCGGTGTCTTAGATCCACACACCTCTACGCGTTTGCCAGGAGTACTTTTACAATTCAAGAATGTCGACCACAAGAGTTCAGATAACAAGGTAAGATGACGTGAAGAATTAGTCATTCTTGTATTTTCATATTTGTATCTAAAAGCATAAAAAGGAGGATCTTACGTAAAAGATGTAAAAAATAAGATTATTTTCAATAACAGTAAAAGTGCCACAAAATGGCGATGTTAAATTTCACATTTTATTATTTTATTCTGACACGTGATTTGGCTAGGATGTCTTCTCCCCTCAAATGTAAATAATGTAACCTTTATATTGATATAAGATACAATAGAGGCAATGGTAAATGCAATGAATAATAATCATGATGTGTTAATGAGATTATTATGCACTCCTTTCTAAAAATGTGCTTATCTAATAGAAATAGTAAACAGATTGTCTTCTTAATTTTATCTAAAGGAAAAGAAAATTATCACATAAAGTGGTCAATTTTTTTCAGGGTTGTGGGTTATTTTCATGTTCTGTTTAACATAGGTTTATATCTATCAATGGATAATTATCATTAAGTAATCATCTGTTTTGTAAATAGACATAACTTTAGTATTCCTTTCATTATAGGTGTGTTTTGAAGCAAAAAGACCTATTAACACATAGGATGTTTTATATTTCTTTTACGAAAAGAAACTCTGTGGTTTTGTTGCTTTGTTAGAATAAACATCAAAGAAGTACCTAACCGTTATTCAGTCTCGAAGTCGAGAAGGCAAAGCCAAATATTGAGAATTCCTAACGAAACGGTTGCAAACCCCGGAATGAATAACATTCCGAAGTGATAATGTATTCGTCATTTGTCACATAGATAATGTCGAAGGGTTACAACTCTATACCTTCTGGAAGAAAATTCCAAACTAATATCTATGCACCAGACACGTGTTTCGAATAATAAAGTCTCATCGGTGATGCTTCTTGCAGAGCCACCAGAAATCATTTCAGCGCCTTCTTTAATTACAGGGAGTGCGCACTTATAATTCCTATAGGGGAAATGACAAATATCACATTTTAGATGTGCATTTCATTTTCTTTTAAATTCAAATTCTACGGTTGAATTATAAAATCTGAAATACTTGCCCTCAGTTAAGAAATCGCAATATCGCATATTTCATATCTTTTGTTTTTACATTTTGAAACACCCTCCAATGGATAATAAATTATCATTTTAAAGGTCTAGGTGTGTTATGTTCTAATTCGCCTCACACAAACGAACATAAGATACTAATCAAATAAAACAAATTAAACTCTCCTTTTGGTGATGCCACTTGCCTTACAGCTAAGTTTATTTAGATAATGTACATAGCGGAAAGCGTGATATCCATCAGTATGAAACCAGCTGTCATCGTGATTATGATTCTTATAAAGAACCAAAGATAATAGGAATTGCGTCTGAAATTAGAAAATGTACTTTAGAATCCGGTAATTCTTCGAAAAAATAAAATGTCGTGAAGTAGCCGTGACAAAGACTCGAATAGCCTTACTCTCTACCCTTCCACCATATATAACTCTGTTCACGAAACTCATGCTTACTCTTCCCGGGCACCTGGTCCCACCTCTAGCTTGCTAGTGGTCTATCGATGCTCAATTATGAGTGCTGTTGAGATTATCTTCAGGATCTTCTATAACTCATTTTTGTCACACTTATGCCCTTTGCCGTGTGGAGCTCGTAAAAAAGTTCCCCGCGAGGAATTTGACAGTAAGTATTTTAAATATTTTTCCTGACATTGTCGCAAAAGCACTTTCTATATAGACGTGGCCTCAGACAGTGCATGCATTTTACATTTTCTTTTCATTTTCGTGCGTGAACATCGACGGCGGGTGCGGCTAGCCAACAGGGGATGCTTACTCCTCCCGGGCACCTGGTCCCACCTCTAGCTTGCTAGGGGTCTGTCGATGCTCAATTTGGTGCTCTATTGTGAGTGCTGTTGAGATTATCGTCAGGATCTTCTTTAACTCACAATATGCAAATAACCTGTTCACCAATAAGAACACTCGACTGAATTCTTCTCAGTACTAATCGAACACTCTTGAAAAATCGAACACTTGTCTCTATTCGAACACTCACTTATACCAAAAACGAACACTCTAGTTATACAAACTCGAACATTCTATAATCCATTTAACGATCAATCATAAATCAATCATAGTACGTTTGATAAATTCATTTATGTTCTTATTCGCCTCATTCAAATGAACATGAAATATTTATCAACTTATTCGAAACTCCCATATGGGTGATGCCACTTGCCATACAGCTCGATAAACAAAGAACGGGCAGAGGTAGATTTAAACTATGTTTATACTTTATGTTCACATCAAGTGCCAATATTCTGTGAAACAGACATAAAAAACGCAGATTTTCTCGAACATAGCCAGCTTTATCAGAATCCCATCGCCCATGTTTTTTTTTAAAGTATGTCATAAACACCAGCATTGACAGCAGCTGAAGCTCCATCCGAGCGAAGTGAATGAAGATCCCTATTTAATTTATCATATCCTAATAAAGACATTTTCTCAAAATTGTCCTCTGACTCTCGTGTGAAAAGCTGACTAGAAGGTCTTAGTTTGTATGTACGAGTAGATTTACACAATTCATTTGACGATAAATGGAAATATTTGCAAGTGAAATATTCTTCTTCATAATATTGACAGGGTAATTGATCTGGTCAGATTTTGCTACCATGACCCATATTCCTTCTCGATATGTATCAGTCTTGCTTTTTTCAATAAAATTGAAACATACTCATCAGAAAAGTTCAGGTCACAAGCCTTTATATTAACTATTTCTGAGAAACGCAGGAAGCCTGCGTAACAAACGAGACACTTAGTACCTATTCTTTTATCATACAAATTTGAAGATAAACCAAATCTGTTGACTAGATGTATTAGCATTTTAGGAGTCACTGGATCCTTCTTATTTACAGTCTCTTTGCACCTTCAACAACACTTTTTTCCATAAAAGTATCACAAGGATTATCTTCACGTGCAATCTGACGAGCCCAAGTAATAGCATAAATAGCTTGATTAATCTTCGACACAGAACCACTAAATTACATTACAGAAATTAAGAACAAACTAACATAATAGGTTGCAGGAATCTGAATTGTGCACCCCATTTACACCACAATTTGAAAGCATAGTTATAATTTTTGAATATATTTGCAGACTTCGAATGTAGGTTAATATCAGGAATCTGAGATGCTAGCTCCTTAAGACGAACATTACCTTCATGATGAATCTTTTTCCAACGCCCATTTTGAAACTGATCTGTAAGACATATAATAAAAAGACTATATATAATAATATTTTCAAGAATAAAAGAATCAGTATCCAACACTCGTACCAAGAAACACCGTTTCTTGTTTAAAGCAATTCTGCAAACTAAGGAATTAATACTGAGTAATGCTGCTGAATATTAAAGCAAATTTGCAGAAACATCATTTCTTATCAACTTGACCGTCTGATCCTACGATCAAAAGTTCGTGTCACCGTATACCGTTAAAGCCTATTTGAAAAATGTATTCGATCAAGTTGCATGCGAACAACAAGAACAATGTCCTCACTTATATATTGTTGCAGTTTTCTCCATGATCAAGAATCTAGAACATCACGCAATCGTCTTCAATTCTTCCGTTTAAATCATCTATTGCTTTGAATATTCTGTTAAGTTTACCGTGCACCAGAATATCTGTTTAGTTCCTGTCCCGTTTAAACGCTTCTACTGGCGTATCCGATTTTTTTCCATTTTTGGTGACTTACGCAGCAAACTCAAAAAAATTCTTGTTATCCTTAGTATGTTCGGTAGGTGTTTCGAATATGGTATTACTAGTGGAACTCTGTTAAATAAGGAACATAGTATACGGTATAAAACGTGAATCATGTGATAAAATAGTGTATGTAGGGGAAATAGAATGGACATTAGCCGAAAGAGCAAAAGCATACCTACTGGATATAAAGCATAAAAGGAACAAAACAGTGGCCAATCACTTTAATTCATCAGATCATTCAGAGAAAGATGTAAAGTTTGCTATTCTTGAAAAATGTTATTCTTATTCGATGTATTATAGAAAAGAATGGGAAATCTTTTTGATGGAAAAATTAAACCATTTCGTGCCATTTGGACTCAATATAAAATCAAAATTAGGAATCCTCTGGTCATATTATGATAGTACAGCACACACGAGACCAGGTTTTCCCGCCACGACGTCGTCGTCAACACTGTGATGTCATAAGGAAGAAACTAAGAAACAATTGCAATTCTAATGAAGTGAAGGATGTGACGTTAGATTTTGACTTCGTTAAACCTTGAAAAAGGCCTTTAAGACAAAAACGTCGGTAAAAAACAGCTATTTTTTTAAAACAGCATTGAATTATTTGTTCCCCCTGGAACGTTATTGACAATTCAGAATTATCGATTTTGTGATGTATATAGCGATATGGTCATTATCCATATTTGTCATTCATGGTAAGCCTGAAGTTCCTAAGCTTTGTGGTATGTATGTTATATCACCATACATTACTGATTTCTCAACAATACGGCATATTTAACATATTATTTGGAAATTCATATTTCAGACGGTTTGGTCTCTATCTTGTTACAACATGTGTGCATGCAACCAGCTCCCCTTCCGCATAATTTCTCAAATGTGTAAAATGACGAATAAAACACCGTAACATACATAAAAAATCATTTATATCTTATTTATAAAGAAGAAGGTTCGAAATATTTTGACCCAAAATAGATTTAAATGAATTTTTAGAAAAATTTAACCAACAATCTATGTTTAGCCACAAAATGACCTTGACCCTGACCTTCAAAATCAATAGGGTTTTCTGTCTGTTTACAGGTCAAAGTTAATGGTAATTTTTTTATTGTCCTAGCTCAAATGACATTGTATTATATTTATTATATTATGTTTACAATTCATAAAATTCACAAATGTCAGTTTGTACCCCCCCCCCTTCCCTTATACGTACACATACATGTAATTTTTCTGTTAATGGAACAAAATATATAGAAAGTCCGTTACATATTTGAAAAATCATTGATATTCCTTTAAGTATGAATAATCAAAACATATTGAACCAAAAAAGAAACAACAGCAATTATTTAAATGAAATTTTAATCTATTTATCATAAAGATCTATCTTTAGCCTCTGAATGACCTTGGCCTTTCACGCATGACCTTGAAAATTTAAGTAGCACTTATATTTGTTAAGTTCAATCTACATATTAAATATGATGTTACTAGCTTTAACAGTTTTGTCTCTATGTTTACTACAATGTGCAGGACGAACCGATACTGCAATACCAATATCCGTAACTCCCCACCCCCATCCTCCCACCCCTCAGCTAAAAGACAGGCATATTATAAGATCCATAAAAATCCTAATCTTACCCCAATATACAGATTCAAAATAAAATTGTTGCTTCAATTTTGTAACTAGGTAGAAAAACTGTGCTATATCTTCTAAATACAGAATCTTTTACTGCAATGTGTAATTCTGTGAATTATATAGATAATATCAAGAAATCCGTGATTTTTGAATAAAAAAAAATTCGCCCAATGAAAATACAAATAATGTGTTTGAAACATAAGGAATTATGTGAAAAAGGATATTAGATTAGAATGGAATACATCTGTCAATAACATAATCCATAAGGGATTAAGATGTTATGAATGATGTATGGAAAATAAAAATAGAAATTAATATGCAAATTTCTGTAGAAAAACAGCAGTTTTGAAGATTTTTTTCCATTTGAATAAGTAAATATATTTTTTATCAATATAGAAGAAGAAGAAGAAAATGTTTATATTCAACTTTTTGAAGAACGATCAGAATTCATACATTGGAACCCAGAGACTGAAATTCTAAGCAAAATAAACTTTTTTACCCAAAATCGCAAATTTGATCAGAAATTTGAATTAATACTTATCATGTTCAAAAAAAGTATCAAATATGTTAGTAATTTTTACCTTTCGATCTTTGATGTTACTTTCCACAGAAGAAATATTAATTGTTTCATTTTTTCAGAGATTTTTGGTAACTTTTTTTTAAAACGTTGGTGACGTCATTTCAACGTCATTTTTGAAAACGTTCTACAATGAAAATTATTTAACGACATCTTGATTAAGCAACAACAGATTAAGAGCTTTCATTTGATACCAAAATTTGCCATGTACTATGCGTGTCGACTAAACTTCTAAAATAAGCCACTTTTGGCAACTTGGTCACCCTATTATACCTCTTTCCAGCTCTGCCTCCTGAAAGAAGCTTTGTTTTTTGCACGTGATCAACCTGACGTTATATATATTATTTTGCTATTTCGGAACCTTGTCGTTTTATCAAAAAATATCATCGGTTTTAAAGGAATATAGCATCTTAGCACCATTAAAGTATAGATTTTATTTGGATATGCTTCTGAATCAACCCTACAAGAAATTTGAAATCGCCAATTCTCTGCAAGGTGAATGTAAATATGTGTAGGGCATAACCCATAAATCGGCCCTGTTTCTTAACATTTAAATTTATTTATTATTTTTTGTGACATGTCAAAAGGACTAGGAACGCTAACCCCTCATATCGGCCCTATAATATCGACGAAAAATATTTTTGATAAAGGAATTATCAATTATCACTTTTTGCAAAGTTGAATGTTTGAGGAAATACCGCACCATAATTTTGAGCCCTCGTAACGTCATGCGCTTGATGTATGACGTCATGTTTAGACGTCATTTAACTTGATGACGCAAAACTCAGGGAAGTCATTTTTACACATAAATCTTCGAAATTCATCTATGCTCCAGGCCTTGCCCACGATTTTTTTATGCAAATTAAAAGGCCGATCAGAAATCCATCGTTTGACACAAACATATTTATGAACAAGGCCTTGATTACCACTTGATATCATAGTTTTTATCGAAATATCGCTCATTTATTGATATTTTCAATGATTTAAGCGTTATGAGACGTTTTAAGACGTTTTGAGCGACGCATTATTCAGTATAGGACTGTGAAATAAACAAATCTTTCATGATTTGGACTCACCATACATTTGGTATTTTATAAACTAGAATATTCTGGATATATAAACATTTTTGAAAATAGGGCCGAAATGACAGGTTACCGCACCTACTCCTTTAGAATAAAGCCGTACAAAGTTTACGGTAAAAACTAATAAATATTAAGAACTCCCAACAACAAAATAGATTTAGAAACATACAGATCTTTCACTGGAACACGAAAGACAGCAGATAAAAACCAGGCAGACGAATATGTATCAAGTAATGACTCTTGATATCGTTGACACTTGTTTGTTTTGTGTTGATGGTATATCTTAAGATAAATACATATAATATGTTTAAAGTTTTTTCTTCTCAATTCTAGATGCAATGTTCTGAAAATCGCAAAAAGGTGGATGAAAAGTGTGCTCGAAGTATCCAGTTGTTTAACCTTCCTTTAGGGAGAAATAAACTAAGACTTATCTTATCAGAATCATATCAAGATGACAACATGGCTGTGCTTGAAGCACGTTATACGACATTAATACGAACTGTTTTAGGGTTGCTGTTGGCAACTAAATGGAGGATTAAAGCACAGGATCCATTCCCTTACCTTCAGCATCTTGTTCATATATCGGAAAGCAAAGAATGTTTTAACCAAATAAAGCATTGTGCTACAATAGATGCATCATTTGGTATATTTTCTGCAGCCAGTCTCACAGTTGAAGAAGTAGAAGAAGTAATGGATTGGACACAACGTATCGACCTTTTGATAAATCTTTTTGACAAATCGGATAATGTTAGCTTGACTGGATCATTTTACAGAGGATCGACTGACATTGTAGATTGTAGCTGTAATGAAAATAAAGATACCATAAAGAGAGGCTACGATACGTTATCAAATTCTATGTTAAACGTAAAATGGAAAGATGATTTTGTTAGTTGCTCTTATTTTGTTATTTTTGTCAATGAAAGTTCAGAGGAGGCAAAAGTTACATGCAATGAAAGATCAGAGTCAAACGGATTCCGAATCATCGGCAAAGAAATGCGATTCTTAGCATTTCTTATGTCCACACTTCTATCAGGCCTAAATCGTTTACGATAGGCTAGAAAAAATGGCGGAGAAAAAAAATTATAAGTATTGTTTTGTGTTTTTTTATCCCCTCATAACTCTGTTGCTTTCCGTTTGTGTTTGAGAGAGGATAGAAGACAAAGTGATGATCATAGAAATATCAAACCTTCCACAAATGTTCCCATGAGGAAAGGATGAACCCTATTGATTTTTAAGGTCAAGAGTCAAAGGTCAACGTGGCAGTTGACTTACAATCCTTCTGAACAGCATATAAGAGTTAAATGTCTTCAAATTCAATAGCATAATTTAAGACGAGATAGAAACCGAAGGAATCATCATAGAAATATCAAACCTTCTACATATGTTCCCGACGGAGAGAAAAAGAACCCCATTGATTTTCAAGGTCAAGGATCTAAGGTCAAGGTCACAGTGGACTAAGGCTTAAAATCCTTGCGAGCAGCATGTAAGACAAAGGAGTCATTATAGAAACATCAAACATTCGACAAATATTCCCCATTGGGAGATGATGGCCACTATTAACCCCTATTGATTTTCAAGGTCAAGGGTCAACGTTCAAGGTCAAAGTGGACTTGGGCTTAAAATCTATGTGTATAGCATAGAAGACATACAAATCAATATAGAAACATCAAACATTTCACAAATGATCCCATCATGAGACGATTTTCATTGTCAAAGGTTAAGGTCACAGAGGACTCTAGCATATTTTTTTTTTTTGTTGATTGCAAAGAACATGCGAAGAACATGCAATTGCGAGGGATGCTACGCTTGCGTTTCCTTGAATTTTGATTCATTTTCTTGTCAAGAACATCCACTCAATGACGATCTGCAAACTAGCAAAACGGAGGGGAAATAATCCACTATCTGAGTTTGGAGGATAATGTACACATTTAGGAAAAAATTGTCTCGGATTTTTGTCGTCCAACCGCTTTACTCGAAGCAAATGACTTGTATTTAAAGTACAATGTATATGTCTATATGTCTGTCACATATGTGAATACCCCTACTAGGACGCATATTTTTTGTTTTCTTTCTTATTTCATCCGACGATATCGAAAACATGAAATTGAACATTTGTATTTAATGTCCCCTGAATTATCATAATAGGTAAAGTATCATTAGTATCATAAGCATCTGTCCTACTTAGATGGTATATGGATGTACATATGTTCAAATCTAAATGTAAGTGTAAACTTGTATACCTTGATGAATAAAGTGATAAAAGATCTGCTGAATTTGCCTCTCACTATATTGCACATGTACACGATGCAATAGTAAAATATAAAACCATAGACATGTATACACAACAAAGACAAGGTCACCTCTACCCCACGTATCATAGATGTTACATTTTGTAGAAGTATGTATATTTCGGTTGTCTTATGGTGCATATGGGGTGAATACTAAAACCTGTTATTGGTTAAACGCCTTAATTAGACCACGGCACCGAAAGCAGCATTCATATTCTTTCAAATTCCTTCTCATCTTTGACTGTTTTCTGATTGCTAAAAGGGGTAGGAGAAAAATCTGCCGTGTCTTGCCCCATTTTTTGCTATTTTCAAAAATTGTTAGCTTACTGTTCTTTATCTTTCAAATAAGGGTAGGAATATTATTGTTTATTGGAATTGCATCGAAAAGAGATATTATCAACTCAAACAAGTGTTATTTCCCGCTCAAATTGCCCACTTGTACCAAAATAAGTGGTAAAAGGGTAACAACCAGATTCAAACATTATAGTTAATAGTATATATAGAGCATGCGCGTGTAACAAAGTTATACTTTCGATGAACATTCAGAATATAAAAAGGAATGTCCCATATGAGTTTGAACCTGTTACATGTCCTTGCTCTGGGGCTTCCAACAGTAAGTATGTTTGTCCTTTTCCCAAAATTTGAATTTCTAATGTAAACTACAGTAAAGACATAGAGCTCAATTTTCAATATTTTTTCCCTAAAAGGTTGGGTTTTCGAGAAATCACATAAAATTTGTATTGTTTTGTTCATAATGAACAAGAAAAAAGAACTTTTTTTTCAAAATTTTGATTGGGGCCAAAAATGGTCACTTTTGCCCCTACCCCTTTGATGCGTTCCTTTAAGATTACAACAGAGCAGCGTGACCTTGTTGTAGACTTGTTACGTTGTTACATTTCTTACAGTGAAATGATTGAAAAAAGTTCTTGGTGTTAGGATAGTTTTCGTGTGCATACGAGAGGCACGAAAATACTCTTCATATTATTGAAGAATAATACCTAGGTGATAAAAATGAGGATAGACATATTGATCCTGACAATTAATGAGAAAATTGACCCTTTATAGGGTCACCTAGCAAAATTTTCGAAGTGTCTTTTTTTAGGGGGGAAGAGATACTCTTAATAATGTCGAAGGATTCCAACTCTATACCATATTGAAGAAAATTCTAAACCAATTTCCATGTATTAGACTAGACATGTGTTTCGAATATAAAACAATCATCAGTGATGCTTAAGTGTTACATATCTTCTTTAACTCATATCCTAAAGTTGTACACGTTAATAATGTATGACACATCAAAATGTTAGTAAGGCCCTATAAAATTGATTAAAATCAATGAAATATGTGTGCAGAAGATGTATTCCGTAACTGTCTGTCAAAGCTAAAAAAAGATGATTTAAAAAAAAGAAAGGAGGGATCTCCAACAACACTCGGCTACAGCACCAACAGCAGCAAAAGTCCAAAACACCCAAATGAAAAAATACAGAATGAGAGGGAAAAGGGGCAAGGAACACCAACTCACACCTTAGAAACATGAAACAAAAAATACCACACATAAACCAACGTGACCAATGGGCAACCAGTGCCGACTTCAGACCGCCAACCCTCTCACTTTTCCGATTACCCAGAAGTTTCGAAGAACGTACAATTGTGGTGTAAAATAACCTCCTCACTGTAATATGAACATACGTGCGCTAAACAAACTTTCAAGGGGCTCTACCATTCCTATTATCAAAGACAACACAACATCAAACAGATGTATACATGAAGCGGTCGTTTAATTGCTACAACAAGCGAATTAGGACAAGTGCAATCACTGCAAATTCTTGAAATTAGAGAACATTACGAAGGAACGGGGGCACTTCTGTATCTTACAGAGCTTCAGACCTATATCATTATCTGAAATTTACAGAGCTTCAGACCTATATCATTATCTGAAATAAGGGAGGGGATCTCCCACCAGACCCTGTTGCAGCACCAACAGCAAAACATTAAAAACAACCGTTGTGAAAACACAAAGACGAGCACAGTAAGACACGAAAAAGAGACGCACGACATATAAACAACAAAAGACGACACATAAACCAACGAGACCAATGGGTAACCGGTGCCGATTTTGGACGGCCATATACCATACAAGTAGCAAATGGTTTGGTTATCCTGGATTATAAGCGCACACCTCTCTCACTTTTCCGATTACTCAGAGGTCTCGAATAACGTTAAATTCTGATGTAAAACAACCTCATTACTGTTAGATGACCACATACAAAAAACACCGCAAAACGCAGGGTCCAAAGCATCACAGATGAAAATATATATGGATATGAAAAAGGGTGTATTTAATGCGGTCCAAGCTCTGCTGGGTGTATCGAGCTCATGTTTGTTATCTCCCGAGGATTCCGAGTGACATTCAGAGAGGACAGGTGGTCGGACTCTGTCTTCTCAAAAGAGGTTTGGTCAGAGCCCGTCATCGAGTCCCGTTGTCACAGTCAGTCAGAGTGCAGGTCTTAAGAATGCGCTGGTACAAGACTGTAGAATGATCATGTGCCAAGCCTAGTGTCCGTCTGGTGACATTAGGATCATATCTACGATATAACAGGCGTTGGATTAATCTGACGCATTTTCCATGGCTATGCTGTCTTCTCTGTTTATCATATCACCATAAAAGGCAGGTTGTGAAATAACCAAAGTAATGTACTACTCTGTTGCTTGTTTCTTGTATAGATCCGAATTTTAAAAGAAGTTGACTGTATTTTTTGTAAAATGTCCAGAATGTCTTAACTAGTGTATGAAAGCGGAAACCTTGACTTAAACGTTTCTTAGTAATTCGTAAATTTCAACTATGAAACTCCAATATTAGTGAAGTATCAATATGCTTGTAAGATTGCACAAAAGTGTTCTTTATCTTTGAAACACATATTCACATAATAGAATACGAAACTGATAGGAGGGGATGGAAAACACATTTCAACTGAGAGAACCTGGATATTTAGATTTTCACAACATAAATCACAGCCTATTCTATTGTAATGAACAAGTTAACATTGACAAAAACGACATTTGAGAGACAAACAAAATCTCCCTTTACATGTATTTGTAAAGCATGAAGATCCTCCATACGAAAACCAGCATTAAGTTTAGCACAATGATTGGATCAAAGGAGGGGATCTCCAACAACACCAGGTTTTAGCAACCACAGCAAACCTCCAAAACACCCAATGCAAAAACACAGAGCAGACAAACACAGAAAGAAACACAAAAAGGACAAGAAACGTTACCGTACAACACAGAAACCTCAAACACAAAGAACTACACATAAACCAACAAAAAAAAATGGGCAGCCGGTGCCGATGCAGGACGGCCATCTGCCACATAAATAGCAGAAGGTGTGGTTATCCTGGATAACGTTCACACAACCCTCCCACTTTTCCGATTAGATTACCAAGGTCTCGAATAACGTAAAATTATGGTGTAAAACAACCCTCTCACTCTCAGATGACTACAAACAACAAACAATACCGCAAAACGCAGGGGTCAAAGGAACATAGATGAACAAATAAATGGATATTGAAAGAGGGCGGACGTAAAACAATCCTTGCTCTGCCGGCTGTAGCGAGCTGATGTATGTTAACATCGCAGGAGTCTGACGGACATTCAGAGAGGACAGATGGTCGGTGCCCTGTCTTCTCTAAAGAGGTTATGACAGGTCATGACATGGAGTCCCGTCGTCACAGTCAATCAGAGAGCACATTTTAAGTATGCGCTGATACAAGACTCTAGATTAGTCAAGTACCAACCCTTATGTCCGTCTGGTGACATTAGGATCATATCCACGTTATAAAAGGCATTTGAAGATTCTGACGCATTTTCGATGGTTATGTTGTTTATTATTGATTCATCTTATTTTGTTAATCATGTCACCATAAAATGCAGGTTGTGAAATTCCTAAAGTAATATACTTTGTTGCTTGTATTGGTCCGAATTTCAATAGGAGTTGACAATAATTTTTGTAAAATCTTTACTAGTTTGTGAAAGCAAATACCTTGTCCTAAAAGATTCTTCGTAATTTGAAAATTTCTACTTAAAAATATGGAGCTACTGCTCTGACACTTTCACAAAATTAACTACAAAGCACATTACTTGCTCACAACACATACATCTTTGTTTGTGACATTTTGAACGATTGCACCCGACAAAGCACTCGTTGGATATACATAGTGCTTGGAAGCCTCGGCTACTTATTGATTTTCATCAGCAACTAATCCAAAGTTACTCAGATCAAGGCAACAGCTATATGATTGGAAAAGATAAACTAACGTGTAGATTAAAGATATCATTAAGGCTCTAAGAGTGTGCACGTGAAGCTGAATTGAGTTACTTGTTAGTCGTTGCAACTTTTACAAATACTCGTCAAACGTTAGACCTATTTCATCAGATAAATTTGAATTTGCACCAAAGTCTAACAAGTGGTGAGTAATGCAGCTATCCTTGTGCCTACTTAAATGTAAACTGCCGGTATTACATAAGAAAGAAGGGAATCTCCAACAACAAGCGGTTGCAGTGGGTACTGCAACCGCTTGTTGTTGGAGATTCCTTATACCATCTAAGTAGAACAAATACTTATGATACTAATGATACTTTACCTATTATGATAATACAGGGGACATTAAACACAAATGTTCAATTTCATGTTTTCGATATCGGATGATGAAATAAGAAAGTGAACAAAAAATGTGCGTCTTAGTATGTGTATACACATATGTGACAGGCATATGGACATAAACATTGTACTTTAAATACAATTCATTTGCTTTGAGTAAAGCGGCTGGACGACAAAAATCCGAGACACATTCTGCCTAATTCTTTACATTATCCTCCAAGCGCAGATAGTGGATTATTTCCCTTACGTTTTGCTACTTTGCCGATCGCCATTGAGTGGATATTCTTGACAAGAAAATGAATCAAAATTAAAAGAAACGCAAGCGTAGCATCCCTCGCAATTGCATGTTCTTCGCATGTTCTTCGCAATCAACACTGAAAATCGTCATACGATGGGAACATTTGTGAAAGGTTTGATGTTTCTATATTGATTTGTATGTCATCTATGCTATTTACATGGATTTTAAGCCCAAGTCCAATTTGACCTTGACCGTTGACCCTTGACCTTGAAAATCAATGGGGGTTAATAGTGGCCATCATCTCTCAATGGGGGATATTTGTCGAATGTTTGATGTTTCTATGATGATTCCTTTGGCTTACATGCTATTCACAAAGAGTCCACTGTGACCTTGACCTTAGACCCTTGACCTTGAAAATCAATGAGGTTCGTCTTCTCTACGTGGGGAACATATGTAGAAACTTTTATATTTCTATAATGATTCCTTTGGTTTCTATCTTGTCTTAAATTATACTATTGGATTTTTGTAAAATGTCCAGAATGTCTTAACTAGATTATGAAAGCGGAAACCTTGACTTAAACGTTTCTTGGTAATTCGCAAATTTCTACTATGAAACTCCAATATTAGTGAAGTATCAATATGCTTGTAAGATTGCACAAAACTGTTTTTTATCTTTGAAACACATATTTACATGTTGCTGTTCGGAAGGATTGTGAGTCAACTGTCACTTTGCCCTTTGACACTAGACCTTAACAATCAATAGGGTTCATCCTTTCCTCATGGGAACATTTGTGGAGGATTTCATATTTCTATGATCACTTTGTCTTCTATGTTGTACACAAGAATTCTGTCACACACACACCCTCAAACATATTCTCTCTCACAAACACAAACGGAAACACGAAAGTGATGCTATATCTCTTCCGCAACAGAGTTATGAGGGGATAAAAAAAACACAAAACAATACTTATAATTTTTCTCCTCCATTATTTTACTAGCCTATCGTAAACGATTCAGGCCTGATAGAATTGTGGACATAAGAAATGCTAAGAATCTCATTTCTTTGCCGATGATTCGTAATCCGTTCGACTTTGATCTTTCATTACATGTAACTTTTGCCTCCTCTGAACTTCCATTGACAAAAATAACAAAATAAGAGCAACTAACAAAATTATCTTTCCATTTTATGTTTATCATAGAAGCTGATGACGTATCGTAACCCCTCAATATGGTATCCTTATTTTCATTACAGCTACAATCTACAATGTCAGTCGACCCTCTGTAAAATGATCCAGTCAAGCTAACATTATCCGATTTGTCAAAAAGATTTATAAAATGGTCGATACCTTGTGTCCAATCCATTACGTCTTCTACTTCTTCAACTGTGAGACTGGCTGCAGAAAAAAATATACCAAATGATGCATCTATTGTAGCGCAATGCTTTATTTGGCTAAAACATTCTTTGCTTTCCGATATATGAACACGATGATGAAGGTGAGGGACTGGATCCTGTGCTTTAATCCTCCATTTAGTTGCCAACAGCAACCCTAAAACAGTTCGTATTAATGTCGTATAACGTGCTTCAAGCACAGCCATGTTGTCATCTTGATATGATTCTGATAAGATAAGTCTTAGTTTATTTCTCCCTAGAGGAAGGTTCAACAACTGGTAACTTCGAGCACACTTTTCATCCACTTTTTTGCGATTTTCAGAACATTTCATCTACAATTAAGAAAAAAAATCTTTTAACATATGATATGTTTTTATCTTAAGATATACCATCAACACAAAGCAAACAAGTGATAACGACATCAAGAGTCATTAATTGATACATATTCGTCTGCCTGGTTTTTATCTGCTGTCTTTCGTGTTCCAGTGAAAGGTCGGTATGTTTCTAAATCTATTTTGTTGTTGAGAGTGTTTTTATAGTTACTAGTTTTTACTTTGTATGTCTCTAATTCTGACATGTCATGAAAACATTCCCTTTGTTAATATCTCTTTGCACAGTTTTATTTCACTGACAAATTGATTTCGCGAAGTCAAAACTATTTTCCAATCGTCAAGGAAAAAAAACATAATCTGACAATATTTATTTCTGAAATCTTTGTTTTTTATTTGTGAGTAGTCAGCACCGGTTGCCAATTGGTCTCGTTGGTTTATAAGTAGTCTTTTATGTTTGGTGTTTCTATGTGATTTGGCGTTCATTGTACCATTTGCGTCTTATTCTGCGCGTGTGTTTTTCCAGTAAGTGTTTTGGAATTTTGCTGTTGGTGCAGCATCCGAGTGTTGTTCGAGATCTTTTCTTGTCTGAAATAGCAATATAAGAAGACATTACCAAGAACGCTTTTCTTTTTACAATTGAACCCTACTTTTTAATTTTAGCCCTCCATGCTTAGTTCTGATTGTCTCTATTATTTTAATCACGTTTTACTCGTTTAGCACCTTTTCGTACTCTCTTTCGTGTATATCCGCTGTGATCTGTAAGTCTTTTATTCATATGTGAAATACCAAAGCCTTATCACTTACCAATCAAAAGATATATACAATCTTAATTTTTTTGAAAAGTAGGTCAAATATCTAGGTCAAGCTCAATAGGTAAAATATTATGGTATGTGTAGAAAGGCGTTGTTACAAGGAATACACATGTTAAATATCAAAGCCCTATAACTTACCAATCAAGAGATATAGCGAAGCTTATATTTTTTTGAAAAGTAGGTCAAATATCTAGGTCAAGGTCACAAAGTCAAAAATTAAGGTATGTGTAAAAAGGTCTTGCCACAAGGATTGCACGTGAATTCGCGATTCCAAATTTCCTGTAGGGTTAATTTAGTGGCATATCCAAATAAAATCTATACTCAAAATGGTGCTTAGATGCTAACTTCCTTTGATACCGATGATATTTTTGAATAAAATGACAAGTTTCCGAAATAGGAAATAATATATGTTACGTCAAATTGATAAAGTGCAAAAACAAAGCTTCTTTCAGAAGACAGAGCTGGAAAGAGGTATAGTCGGGTGTCCAAGTCGCCAAAAGTGGCTTATTTCAGGAGTTTAGTCGACAGGCATAGTACATGGCAAATATTGGTGTCAAATGAAAGTTCTTTCTGTGGTTGCTGGATCAAGATGTCGTTAAATAATTTTCATTGTAGAACGTTTTCAAAAAATGACGTTGAAATGACGTCATCAACTTTTTTTTCAAAAGTTACCCAAAAATCTCTGAAAAAGGAAACAATTAATATAACTTCTGTGGAAAGTAACATCAAAGATCGAAAGGTGAAAATTACTAACATGTTTGATACTTTATTCGAATATGATAAGTTTTAATTCAAAGGGGTAGGGCCACGAAGCCCGATATTGGCCCTAATTTGGATAAATTTTGAACATGGTACTTTATAGAATTTTTAACTGATATTTGACATTTTGAAACGTTCTCTTCTAAATCACGAATCTACTTTTTGTAAACATTGCTTTTATCAACACCTTTTAGCCGTTTGAAAACACCAAAAAAGGTCATATTCGGCGAAATTGATGCAATATTTCTTTCAAATTAGCAACGGCCGCATGCATTAACTATGATGGAAAATTTATATGTGAAAGATAAGCATTATATTCTTTTGTCATAAACGTTTTATCTCAGTTAACGCATGCGGCCACATTGAATTCTACGACAAAAGAGAAATTTCCCAGCAATTTTCGCCATATTTTGTCAATAACGTAAAAATGACGTCACTTCATGACGTCATTACAGTTAAATGGCACATTGTTTGGTGATATTATTCTTTTCATGAAAAGCGGTAAACAATCGTGTATTTTCATGAGAGATATCATGTATTCCTCATGAAATCTTTTTAAAGAGAAAAATCAAGGGCCGATTTAGGGGTCTCGTGGCCCTTCCCCTTTCTCATAAAATTTGCAATTTGGAGTTAAAAAGTTTATTTTGCTTAAAATTGCAATACTTTTTTAAAATTCTAATTTCTTCAATCTGTCTCTGGAGTCCAATTTATGAATTCTGATCGTTCTTCAAAATGTTAAATCTTAACATTTTCTTTTTCCAATTGATATCAAATATATTTAATCATCTTCATGCAATAAAAGTTCAAAACTTTTGTTTTTCTACAGAAATCTGCATACTAATTTCTATTAAGATAATTTCCATATACCATTCATAACATCTTTATCCCTTATGAATTCGATTATTGACGGTTGCATTCCATTCTTATTTATTATCCTTTTTCGCATAATTCCTTATGTTTCAAACACATTATTTGTATTTTCATAGGGGGGATTGTTTTTTTTTTTCATTCAAAAATCACGGATTTTCTATATTATCTATATAATTCACAGAATTACACATTGTATTAAAAGATACTATATTTAGAAGATAAAGCACAGTTTTGCTACCTAGTTACAAATTTGAAGCAACGATTTTATTTTTATTCTGTATATTGGGGTAAGATTAGGATTTTTATGGATGTTATTATATGCCTGTCTTTTAGCCGAGTGGTTGGAGGAGGGGGGGGGGGGTTTACGGATATCGGTATTGCAGTACCGGTGCGTCCTGCATATTGTAGCAAACATAGAGACAAAACCGTTTTAGCTAGTTACATCATATTTAAAATGTAGATTGAACGTAACAAATATAAGAGCTACTTAAATTTTCAAGGTCTTGCGTGAAAGGCCAAGGTCATTCTGAGGCTGAAATAGATCTGTAGAAGAAATAGATTAAACTTTCATTTAAATAATTGTTGTTGTTTCCTTTTTGGCTCAATATGTTTTGATTATTCATGCATAAAGGAATATAAATGATCTTTCAAATATGAAAAGACTTTCGTTATATTTTGTTCCATTAACAGAAAAAAATACATGTATTCGTACGTATAAGGGAAGGGGGTTCATACTCACATTTATTTAACTTACTATTTGAATTGTAAACATGATTCTTACTATGTCATTTGAGCTAGGACAATAAAAATTTACCATAAACGTTGACTTTAAACAGACAGAAAACTCTATTGTTTCTGAAAGTCAGGGTCAAGGTCATTTTGTGGCTAAACATAGATTGTTGGTTAATTTTTTTCTAAAAATTCAATTAAATCTATTTTGGGTCAACATATTTCGAACCCTCTTCTTTATAAATAAGATATAAATTATCTTTTATGTATGTTATGGGGTTTTATTTTTCATTTTACACATTTGAGAAATTGTGCCGAAGGGAGGTGGTTGCATGTACACATGCTGTAACAAGATAGAAACCAAACCGTCTGAAATATGAATTTCCAAATAAGGCCAAAGTTTTGGTTTTTTTCTGTTTTGCGTCCGCGTGCTGGTAGGTTTTTGTAACACTCTCCAAAACCAAACAAATTTTTTTTTTCATTTCTCAAATACGGAATTCCAAAACCGTGTTCGGACGTTATCTTTTATTTTTCATAATGACGACATCTTAGCGCTTTAATCGATCCTAAACACATAACCACATTTGTTAAAGTGTCAAAGTAACATTGAACAAAGTGTGACGAGTGCCAGAGATGAATCAAGAAAAGGGCATTTCGTCCCCTTTCAAGGATCAGAAGGTTTTGACGGAAGAAATTGTTACACCACTATGATCATAAGGAAACATAAGGTGTTCAAAATCTACTGAAGTGCATAGTGCATTTTTCTATTCATAATTATTCCCAATGATGAATGAAAAATAACAACTTGTCATGCACAGAACTGTAGTCTTTAACAAGGGGAAAGGGGGGGGGGGGTATTAATAAAGAGTGGCAAAAAATAGATCTGTTCAAGATCAGGTACAGTGTACTGTATGTGTTATTATTTTAGAGGGATGTGTATCAAATTTAGCAGAGTGAACCAAAATCAAGACTACACTAAAGATGTACATGTAAATCAACATTATATTGTAATTGGAAAATCATATGTGCACTTGTTAACGTTCATGATTTGAAAATTCTCTCTTATGTCACTTTGTTTCCTGTTGCCTCACATATTATTGCGCTTAAATAAGTGCATATACAGTGTTAGTCATGTTAAACCCTAAATACTTGACCTTAACTTTAAAACAGTAGGGCGGCGAAGCCGGATTTGCACATGCGGCGGTAAACAGGAAAATGTGAGTTCACGAACGCATGACGCACTCTTTCTCGTTGGAGAAAGTATGGACGCCTCCGAATGTTGGTTCTTTTCCGAAAGCCCTGGAGAGCACAGTATTGGATTTCAGCAAATAAAATATCGTCGCCCTTTTGCTTTTAGCATTATACTTTACCCTCAATTGGTTTATTTCAGACAAACATGACATTATAATTATTAAATAGATGGTTGAAGTTGGCTAAATTTTCCCGGGAAAAATGCCCAAACCTGTGGAAAATAAAAATGAGGTACCAAAAATTGATCCCCACAGATTTTTATAATATTATCAAAAATGACATTCACATCGGCATCTTTCAAATATCAAAAAATTACAGAACCACTTTTTCATATATTGAAATAATTCTCGTTTGAAATCAGCTGGTGTTTACTTCGTTTCGGCATGCGTAGAATCAATATTTTGCACCCAATACACATTGAACATGTGTCACATTGTAAACATGAATGAGTTACTTTATCGGAGTTTATAGCATTTTGTGTATGAAAAAGTAATAATGTTGTATGATTTTAATCTAGTGAACTCATTTCTAACCTTGGATTTGCATTTATAAGGAGAATAAAGGAGATTTAAATCTGTTTTGTCCTCGATTCATGGAAGCCGATTTAAGTGTCGGTGTGATGTAAACTTGATGACGCAAAATATGACACGACTTGTGTACTACACAAAATACATGTTACTGTGAATGTACCCTAGAGCGCTGTTGACTAATATTATCGGCAGCTGCCGATAATATTAGTCAACAGCAGCTGCCGATAATATTAGTCAACAGCGCTCTACCTTCGTCAACTGTTTGTTTTTATAGTTAACTGTATACTTGACCGCTGATGTCGTACTTTAGGCCTCGATGGCGAAATCCATAGGGGCCCCTACACTGGCTACAGGAACCATCGAACACAAGGAATTTTTCCTCAAGGTAAATAAACAATTTATCTTTCTCTGTATAAGTAATTTTCAATCACTCACCTTGTTATCACTCAGCTTGTCAGTTTTGCGTCTGATGATTGACCAGTGAACAAAATAAGACTTTATTGAACCAACCACAACTAACCCCCCCCCCCCCCCCCCCCACTTCATAGGGCCCCAAGTCATTGATTTTTTTTTAATTTCACTATATCGATAATCATTCACAAGTAAACATCAAATATATCAGTATGTAGATATAATGAAGTTTTTTTCATGATGATAGAATAAAGTGGAAAGAGAAAAGTAGAGGGGGAGGGGGGGTTACATCACACAAAACATATAAAATGTAGCATGGGTAAATAATGTAATAACTATTAAATATTATTGTAGTTCTAGTTAGTGAAAAAAAATATTGCTATTCTTCCCAGTGATAAATTTATGATTGCTGAATGAATACACAAATAGATATAAAAGAACAAATTGATACTAAAATTTATGTAGAATTAATGAATTTGATTTTATATGAATATGCATCAGTATAGATCTAAGTGGAAAATAGGAGACCATGAAATTGAGTCAAAGTAAACAAATGAAACTAACAGCAACAATTTTTTTTCAGGTCCAACTTGTTAGAAGAAATCGATACTGCATTCTGAAAAACATCCTGTTACATGCAAGGACAATCATGTAAAACAAGAATTGTGATTTAGCTGTTGGAAATGATTCTGAATGAGTGTATATAGAATTGGTTAGAGGACTGTGAACATTGTCATCATATTCTTCTTTGTGAGTGTGCAAATATATATCATACAAATGGATTATTCACAGAAGATTGAAGAGTTCAAGACCTGTCAACATTTCAGAAAACAAATAATGAGAGACTACTGACTGTGAAACCTATTGGCAGATATAGTGAGATAATTATGATATGAATATCTTGTGAAGTTAAGCAGAGGATGAGAAAATTTATAGAAATTGAGATTTAAATTTGAACTGTCATGGATCATGGACTCATAATTTTATTTTATACTAAATAGTAATTACTGCTATACAGTGCTCAGTTTTTAATCCTCAAAGCTATCACTGTGATAGAAAAGCTATACATATTGTATTTATTTTATACTACATTTTCATTAAGGAATTAAAATTTTTAATTGTTTCAACTTTCTAGTTACTATCTGGAGTAAAAAAGTAAATATAGGCTTCTTTGCAAAGAAAATCAAATTTTTGTATAAATTTGTTTTCCAATAATAGAATGCTCAAGCACATTAAACAAATCAAAATTGGAATTTTGATATGTATTTTTGTCGGATACAGTGAGTGTATTTCAAATTGTGCATTTATTTCCTTTTTTTTTTTTTTTTTTTTTGTTCTCATATTCATTCACATGACATGTATAGTAATATACTGATAATAATATGAGGTTTTTTTTTTGCAACAAAGACAAGGACACCTTTCACACTCACATGTTCACACCACTTATTCATTTAATAATACTAGCTACATGAAGTCTTGATTAAAAATATTGATAAGTATAATGAAATGATAGCATAAGTGTTAAGAGATTTAGAGATTGATGAGCTTCTGTATATCTTATAAATTATGGAAAACTCCCCATTTTTTCTTAAAAGTTTCTAATTTTGATTTTCCTTTAAATATGAATTTATCAATTTCTTGTAATTTAAAAAGTATATTTTTGCTCCGCTGAAAGATGGAATTGTCTGTTTTATCTTACTATAGTATATAAATGATTTGAACACACTAATTACATTATTAAATTCTTTCTCAATATCACTTCCAAATAGAACATCCTCTAAGGTTAAAGACATATTTAAATTTAATTCTTCATTCACCCAATTACACAGTCCCTCCCAAATTGGTCTTATTAAATTACATTCCCAAAACACACGTTGTAAGTTTTCTGTGTCATCATTACAAAAATCACAAACACTTGATTCCTTTATACCTATTTTATGTAAATATTCCTTCGTTGCTAATAATCTATGAATAATTCTATAATTAAACCATCTTATCTTTACATCTTGTGTTAATTTAAAGATCATTTTGTATTTGTTTTCCCACCATTTTTCATCACATATTAAATTCAGTTTTGATTCCCATTTCTGCTGGCTAACAGGTCTACAATAAACCTTATTTATATACAATTGATAAAAATCTTTAACGCCTTTCTTGTTTTTCATAATGGTTCTCGTTATCTCTGGTCTATGAGGTAAAATGTATACAAATGTTTCTGATGACCTATCAACAAGTTGTTTTACAATATTTATAATACCAAAATATAGTGTAAAGACCGGCTTCAAATTGAATTTGTTACAGAAATCTACGTATGTCAAAAATTGTCCATTCTCATTCAATATATCACCAATATAATAAATACCCTTTTTAATCCAATCTGTAATAAATAATGTTTTGTTATTTATTTTGATCTTTTCATTAAACCATAAAGGTTGAGAATAAATATTTTCCTCTTTTTGTGTAATTTCTGTAATTGAATAGAATGCATTTAAAACATCTTTCCAAAAGGGGTTTTGAATTTTATCATATACAAATTTTATATATTCTCTACCAAATTGAAATATATAATTGATATCATGTGGCAAGCTATCACATAGTAATTTGTACCATGCAGATTCATTACAATCTAAAATTCGTCTTATCCAAGTCAATTTTAAAGAATTTATAAAAGTTTTTATACAAGTCATTTTTAGGCCCCCTTTTTCATATTCTTGTACAATTGTTTTCCTTGCAATTCTATCTGGTTTTTCATTCCAAATATATTTGTAAAACATTTTCTCCAATTCTTTAATTTTCATTTCTGAAGGGTTTGGTAAACTAATAAATAAGTGAGTAAGTTTAGGAAGTAATATGGACTTAACAACAGTGATTTTCCCTAAAGGTGAAATAAGTCTTCTCTTCCATGAGCTTATGTCTTTTTTTATCTCCAATATTTTTTTGTCAAAGTTAAGGTTTAACATGTTATCTAAATTTGGAGTAAATGTTATGCCTAAAAAGGTGAATTGTTCAGATGTCCACTTTAAATTATAATCATCACAAAAATTTATATCAGAATCTATGATTGAGCCTATTTTTATACAAAGTGTCTTATCATAATTTGGTTTTAAGCCAGAAAATTTAGAGTATTGATCAATCAAAGTCAGGGTTGTTCTAAGTGATTTTTCAGATCCATCTAATAGGAGAGCGGTGTCATCTGCATATTGTAGGAGCTTATATTCTTTTTGTTTTAAAGAGATCCCTATAATATCTTTATTATTCCTGATAAGAATACCCATTATCTCTGCACATAACAAAAAAATGTAGGGCGAGGCTGGATCGCCTTGGCGACAGCCACGCCCTATTTTAAAGAACTGCGAGAAAATTCCATTTTGAATGACAGAAAGTTTAAAATTATTAAAGAAAATTTTTATCCATTTTTGCATATCCATACCAAAATTGAAAAAATGTAAGACTTTTTGAATGAATTTCCAAGATACCGAATCGAATGCTTTTTCGAAATCAATGAGTAGTACTAAACCTGGGTTATTTAATAATTTCAATTCGTGTATGATATCATATAGAAGTCTAGAGTTTTCACCTATGTATCTCCCAGTTAGAAAGCCCTTTTGATTTTCGTGAATCAGTTTATTAAGATATATTTTAATTCTATTAGCAATAACACCGGAAAGAAGTTTATAGGAAATATTTAATAATGTTATGGGTCGCCAGTTTTTAATGAATTCCCTAGGTTTGTTTTCTTTAGGCAGTATAGAAATAATACCAAGTTTCTGGGTTTCTGATAATTCTCCCTTTTCAAAACTACATTTAAAAGAGCGCAGTAGAAAATCAGACAAGTCTTTCCAAAAGAATTTCATGAACTCGGCTGTAAAACCATTTGTACCAGGTGCCTTCTCATTCTTGGATGCCTTAAGTACGGATAAAATTTCACTTTTTGTTATGTCTCCTTCTAAAGTTTCTTTTTCAGTATTTGTTAATTTTGGTACTTCACAATCTTTTAATAGTTCATTTAAGTCAACATTTTCCAGTAAATAATCTTTGTTTTCGTATAAATTTTCATAAAATGATTTTAATTCTTCTAAAATCTCTTGTTGATTCTCTATTACTGTACCTTCATTATTAATCAGTCTAACAACTGTTTTGTCAACATAGTGTCTTTTTTCTAATCCACAAAAATATTTTGTTGGCTTCTCGCCATGTTCAATCCAACGGGCTCGTGACCTTAATAATAATCCTTTCAATTCATAATTACGTATTTCTTCTAATTCTCTTTGTAATTCAACTATTCTGTCATTATAATACTGATCATTTGTTCTATCGTAATTTTCCATCATTCGTTTTATTTCTCTCTCTGTATATTCTTTTCTTTCAATTCTTTCTTTCTTTTTATGACTTGAATATGATATACTCATACTCCTTATGTTCATAAGAATCATCTCTAAGAAAATATCATCCTCAATAGTTAATTGCAACTCATCATTTGGTATGTTTTCAATGTTTTCTTTATTTATTGGAGATGGTGAGTATTCACATTTTGTCTGTACAATTACTTGCTTTACTTTATTGACATATTCAGGATCATATAATAGAGAATTGTTAAATCGCCAAAATCCTTTACCTTTTGAATGATTTGAGAATTTAATACTAAGTTCTATAATCGAATGATCAGTTCGATATCCGGGTAAAATAGATACCTTTTCAACAATTGTCATTAATTCCTCTGAAATAAGAAAATAGTCTAACCTAGCTTTCTTGATTGGATTTTGTCTATGCCATGTATAAATTTTTTCTGTAGGGAAATATATTCTCCAAGGGTCAACCAGTTTAAATTTTGACTTTAAATTCTCTACCTCTTCTTTATTTTTCTTATTATTTTGATTTACATAATTATAACAGTCCATTTCATAGTTTTGGGGTAAATTCCAATCTCCACATATTATAACAAATTCGTTTTCAAATTCTTCGATAGTTTCACCTAATTTTCTAAAAAAGTTTGGTTCTTCATTATTTGGTCCATATATATTGATCAGCGTGATGTCAAATTTATCCTGTATTTTAATTTCTGAAATTAAATAATTACCTATACTATCTGTCTTTACTTTTCCAATTTTATGATCAAAATTGTTATTAAACAAACTAAGTACACCCCTAGAATTACTTCTTCCCGGACTTAACAAGTGGTTGTATCCCCACTGTGCATGTATAATCTCATTATCTGAAGCTGTAAGATGAACATCCTGCAAACAGTAAATAGATGATTTTTTCCCTCTCATGTAGTCAAAAATATCTTTCCTTTTCTTCATATCCCCAAGACCCCTACAATTCATAGATGTCACTTTTAGAACTGACATTTTATCAGTATGTTAGTTAAAATACATCAATATTATGTCACGAAGATCATCACTCCCTGTTTACTCTGAAAGAAAGTTTTGCTTGTAACACTCACGCACACACTCAGACGCAGACGAACACAAAAACATGTAAAAAGAATACACATACCAGTAAATGAAGTTAATCAATTCAAAATGACACAAGTTTCTGACCCCTGTATTGACATTATTGTCATTCAAATCAAGTAATCTTTCGCCACATTGTCACTGAAGAAAATCGCCAAACCGGAAAGCACTTTGACTTTAATATAGAAATCCATAACGGTTACAGATATTCCGGTAAACAATACTCTTACAAAAAAAGTGTCCAAATAGTTTTTCCAAGACTTTCAGTCATTTAAATTTGAGAGTAAAACCGTTACCTCCTCCTTTTCCTTAGTTTAAAGTCAATTTCATCAAAAATGTCAAATTTGATCCGTTGACCAGTGTCTTTTGATGTTCCGTACACCCGTCCGTTGAAGTAATAGGCCTGATCGATGCCCTCGTGATCATTAAGTCTCTGAATCAGTTTCGAATTTTCGTAGGTCACATCATCCGACAATCGTGTGCCCGCCTGCTTCGCTTTCGATCGCTTCCTCATCACTTTTGCTTTCGACTCTGTGTTTTTCAGTTTTATTAGAATCGGTTTTGGTTGATTCCTATCCTTTCCAGCCGGTATCCTATGTACGGCTATTATGTCGTCCGTTGTAAGGTCAACACCAGTAGCTTTTTTTATAGTATTTTTAGCAACTTCCTCTGTATTTTCCCCGTTCGATTCCCGCACACCATGCACTTTGACATTGTTTTTCCGAGAGTATTGTTCATTATAATTTGCGGCTTGTTTAGCCTCCATTGCTGTTTTCGACGTTTCTTTCAAAATCATATTCATCTCTCGTAAATTTCTGTTATTTTCTGCCAAATGCTCTTTCAAAGAGTCATTTTCTAAAATAAGTGCATCAATTTCTGCTTGCAAGTCACCACATTTTTTGTCATATTTCTCATTCATTTGCCGTATTTCTTCTTTTTGATCATCAACGATTTCTTTCACTATTTCGGAAACCAAATCCTTTAAATCTGTCTTTTTTACCATCGATGATTTAATTTCTCCGAGCTGGGACAAAATCTGATTGAATTCATCAATACTTTCATTGTGAGAGTCATTCGCATCTGTCTGTTTCTTCTGTTTTCCATCTTTTTGGTTTTTTTCCTTCATACTATTCGCATAGCTCAAAGACTTGGACCTGGTTACATTCATTGCCATGATCAATCAACCAATCATCCAACAATAGTATGCATACGATCGCTCAGGTATACACGTATACCTGTATACTGACCACTGTCCAGTGAGTTAATAATCACAAATCAAAACAAATGGAGTTTGTAAATTTCTCTTCGCCAAAAACTTTAAAATTCCACTGAATTTAGGCAAAATCAAAATCCAATAATGACCACCAATGCAATATCCGTATGTACACAAAAAATCAGAATGCTTGAAGGTGGATTTTTCATTATTTCGGTCAATACTTGTCGGAGCGATTTTTTACGTGTCTACATCCCGAACGCCATTTTGAACTCGTGCATTTATTTCCTTGCATATTCAAGAATATGTCATTTTTCTCTTGTGCGTGGCAGTTTTGCACTTGATCAGAGGAAATTAGGAAGGTCGCTAGAAGAATCTTCGGTCTCTTGAATTCTGGTGATATTTTTCGCAATTCAGTTGTTTGCTCACCAAAAAGGTTAAAACAACCTTTTCTTCTAGAATGGAAAATTCAAATTTAAATTTATGATCAGTTTTGTGAATTTCTGATGTCGAAGCGTTCGGTCTATCGACAATTTCTCCAAAATTGTAGCGCTAGATATACGCTACTGTATGTAATATACAGAGCGTTAGTGCAACAGGTTCGTTTGGTTGGAAGTTTATTTTTTGAGGAATATTGTGCCCTGCATTCTTCAAATCAGCTCATCAATTTACTTAACTTTACCTAGGCATGGATAATTTTAACTGTTACTGTTTTAAAACTTGTAAATCCACGAACATTTGTTTTTGTCTCAGTTCTAAACAGAAATGTCTGCCATTTTTCCGGATGTGCAAGATCCGATCAATTCGACCGTTGCACATTTCAATCTGTATAAACCTCTCCTTTGTTGGTGCTCTCACCCTATGGGATCATATATATCGCATGTACTGGCATTATAAACCTGAAAATGAAAAAGAAAGAACTTGGAACAGTTAAATGAATGATTTGTATACGTTGCCTTGTTTCGACCTTGATCCCTTTGGGTGAGTGCTCCTACAAAAGAGAGGTGCTTTCCCATTGAAGTATGCTTAGGTCGAATTGACTAGATATTGTACATCCGGTAAAATGGCAGTCATTTATGTTTAGAACTGGGTCTAAAACAAATGTACATGGATTAACAAGTTTTAAGACATTAACAGGTAAAATTATCCATGCCTAGGTTATGCTTAGACCACAAGAGAGTCGTCTTGAAACAAATGGGATGTATAATATTTTTCTTATAGCAAATAATTTGCGCGCATACATGTCTGCGCTCACCTTCCCGTGAACATTACCGTTTTCACCAAAGCGATGATATTTAATACATCGCTTATGCATCTAAAGCTACCAAAATTGTCGACACTGTGCAGGATGTCGGCGTACATAAATGAGGAACAAAAAAATGGTCCCTCAGCGATTTTCATAAAATTTTAGAATAGAACACTTGATTATATTATCCACAACATACTAAAAAATTACAGAACCCCTTTTTAATATTTTTGAAAACGATCCCCTTGTTTTCGAGGAAGGGGGCATGGAAGTCGAACGTTAAGAGTATTGCTGTCATTTTGTCAGCTGATTTTCGACAAATCTACAGAATGAAACAGCACATCTTGGGTAAATTTAGAGACATAAAATCTTAAAGAGTTTGTTTCAGCTTTCAAAATCCAATGCCATCAATTTATATCGTTGTTATTAGTATTCTTCTGCTGTGGAACTGTTTCGAAAAAATGCTTAGTAACGGCGATGCGAACTTTTTTCGATATCAATGCGCTGTTCTTAGCAACGGTTGCCGTCACTCGCAAATCTGGCTTGGCCGCCCTACTGAAAATGACCCTGATCTTCATTTGATTGTTTGACCAACCCTGCCGGTTCGATGGATATATGCCCCCTTTGTGTTGCAGGCAACATGATTAAAGTGTTGTTGTGAATTTATGATCATTAAAAAAGAAGAGGCATTCCATGTGACTATAATACCAGAGAGTAACGCATTTCAGCCCATTTACCTGTACACATTTCACATTGAAAATGTATGTATATTGCTGCTATATTCACTGTTCTAGGTGTTTGGGACAAGGTAGAACTCTTTGGAAGGTTAGGAGGCAGAGGGGGAGTTGTATTGTTTCCATCTTGTGTCATTTTCAGAAAATTAGATGCTTAAATTTGCAAATTGTTTAGACAGGCTGAGATGGGACAACAAGGAATTACATTCTCGATATCAATCAATCATTCTCATATTGCACTAATTCATACAATTGAGCAATGTGAATAGCAATTCATAGTCATATTATAAGTGTTATCCCTTAATTAAATGATCGTTGATGTAAAAATGTAAAGAAATAGCCCAAACATGTATGAAATTCTGGCGCAGGCGATATATTGGTTTTTTGGACTTGCTTTTCTCCCTTACTGGCTGGTAGATTTTCAGATCACAACCTGACGCAAAACAGAAAAAAAAATCTTAGCCTGATATGTTAAATATCTTTCGCTGTGTTGTTGAGAAATCAGTAATGTATGGTGATATAGCATGCATACCACAAAGCTTAGGAACTTCAGACTCACCATGAATGACAAATATGGATAATGACCATATCCCTATATACATCACAAAATCGATAATTCTGAATTGTCAATAACGTTCCAGGGGAACAAATAATTCAATATTGTTAAAAAGAACTTATTTTTACAGACGTTTTTGCCTTAAAGGCCTTTTCAAGGTTTAACGAAGTCAAAATCTAACGTCACATCCTTCAATTGCAATTGTTTGTGAGTTTCTCCCTTATGACATCACAGTGTTGACGACGACGTCGTGGCGGGAAAGCCTGGTCTCGTGTGTGCTGCACTGTCATAATCTGGCCAGAGATTTTATATTGAGTCCGAATGGCATGAAATGGTTTAATTTTTCCATCCAAAAGATTTCCCATTCTTTTCTACAATACATCGAATAAGAATAACGTTTTTCAAGAATAGCAACCTTTACATCTTTCTTGGATTGATCTGTTGAATTAAAGTGATTGGCCACTGTTTTGTTCCCTTTGTGCTTTATATCCGCTAGGTGTGCTTTTGCTCATTCGGCTAATGTCCTTTCTGTTTTCCCTACATACACTATTTCATCACATGATTCACTTTTTATACCGTATACTATGTTCCTTATTTTACAGAGTTCCACTAGTTATACCATATTCGAAGCACCTACCGAACATACAAAGGATAACAAGAAATCTTTTGAGTTTGCTGCATAAGTCACCACAAATGAAAAATAATATTTTCGGATCCGCCAATAGAAGCGTTTAAACGGGACAGGAACTTAACAGATATTCTGGTGCACGGTAAACTTAAAGTTACCCTATGTCTCTTCAAGACAAACCATGATTCAACTATTTTTGTCAAAAATTTAACGCAATCGAGTCTATCATGCTTAGAAGTTAGAAACTGGCTGGTTACAATAGTCACATATGTCACATATGCCCTTACTACCGAGCTATGATCAATTATGGCTTATAAATTTGGTACCTTAATATATCCTACTTTTCTCCGTAGAAGACCGATTGCAAACGCGTGTAAGCACTTATTTGCATAAGGCTAGTACTGTATCAAAACAAAACAACATAGCGGACGGATAACACGTGGACGAAAATGAATCGACAATCGGTGTTATCAAAATCTGAAGAGAGAAAGGTAATGAACAAATAGTATTGGCATTGTATCACTGTGTACAATCCACGACGGGTACGGTTGTTTCGCTTCATTTTCCGGTTTCACTTTGAAACGGGGATTTTAAGTATTCAGGTCTAAAAATTTTATTTTATGTTGGTTTCCCCAAAACATAGGTTGGAATTTTTTGTATGTATGGTACCAGGAGAGATGTAAGTTTGTTTTACAACAACATGTCAGATAAGATCCATTTAATTACTAAAGCTAAACACATAACGTTGACGCAGAATGTGACCGAAGTCAAATTGAACGTGCGATTTTCCAGATAATTTTGTATTAATCTCAGTCAAATTGCAAACATTGATATCAAAATAATATTTCTAATATTTAGAAATAACAGCAAAGTCATTGTATTAGCAAATTATTTGTAAAATACCAAAATATTAGCAGCAAAAATGGATATGTTGGTTTTTTGACTGTACGTGTTTGTAAAATACGTACTGTACGGTTTATATTTTGTCGTTTTATTTCATAAAAGCAAATTTGCCTTAAATATTCATTTTCTAGAAGGAATAGCACCACCAGTGACGTATATATACATGCATCATATAAGTCGAGAGGAATGCTATTTTCAACAGGTTACTTGTTTTCTTTAATTTTCAGTGCAGAGTAACATCATCTGTACAACAAAATGAAACTATGGTTCAAAGGAGTTTAAGATAAGGCGTAAAATATGCCCTGAAAAGTCGAAATTTCAAAATGCAAAAATTGAGAAAATTTTTCGGTAAAAACTTGGTCCATACATATGAATCTTCTGTCATGTTGGAAAATTATTCAAAATATGACCGATTTTTGGGTCAAAATAAGCGTGTTTCTTATAGAAATCAATGGAAAACGGAAAAGTTTTTCTACAACATTGCCCCCCCCCCCCCCGGTTTAGAATGCCACTTTCACCAAAGGTGTATATCAATAAAACACATTTTCTGGCCGAGTGGGGTTCTGAACCGAGGTGGGGGGAGGAACAATGTTCCACAGGCGAAAAAAGAAATAAAAAAGGAAAGGAAAGGGCGTAGGAGAATGACGAGGAGGGGGGTGGAGTGCGTATTCTCCCAGACAAACACAATTTGTAAATGTGATACAAATTCAAATTCTTTATTGGCATATAACACAGTTTTTTACAAATGGTTATGGCCAAAGTGAAACAAAAAAGAAAAAAAAATCAAAGAAATGCATGTACAATGATAGATGCACAACACACAATAATGAGATATAGGTATAGTTACGTAGCGATATGATGCAAATATGACTAAAAGATGCCGTGAGGCCGATTACAAATATTTGTATATATAAAGTGATATGAAACAGACAAACAAAAGTGGTACAACCTCAAGATTTAGTATACAAAACAATGGAGAAATGGTTAATTTTAAGATAGTTTATCATGACACGAATAAAAAACAAACGATTTCAAAATAAATTCAACAATTTATTCCAAAATAGGAAGGACGCTTCGGCGGCCATATTTGTTGACCGGTCGGCACAAAATACACAAACTTGGTAGAGGACCTGAGTACTTGCTTCCTGTAAGGTTTCATGAAATTCTATGCAGCGGTTGCAGAGGTGATGTCGAAAATGTAAAAAGTTTACGTCGGACGGACGACGGACGGAGCGCTATGACAATAGCTTACTTGAACTTCGCTCTGGTGAGCTAAAAATGAATGGCTTATATAGAAAGTGATTTATAAAAAGAAAGATAATTTCCTGTAGATTTTATTGGTACTAACTGATATAATATTATACCTTTCCGATACCATTTTCACTCCGAAAACGAAAGTGAAAGGGAATAAAGAGAAATTTTAACATGTCATTCAGATGGACTTTGGTCTCATTTGGACCATTGTTCCAGAAAATTTCTTAACATTAAAATTATTCTGCTTTGAAGGCCATATCTGTCTAAATACTAAATGTATATGAAATTTATTTAGGGTTTCGCCGATTCGTTTTTGAGAAATCCACAATACACCATGAAGAACCGAATTTCAGAAATCCCCATTCTGAGCCCCTCGCCGGAAATCAACCCTACGTTGCGACTCCTTCCAGTTTGATACTTATACGCATATCCAAAATAGAACCCATGAAAATCTTACCAAAACTTACAGACCCTAATGATACATAAAGGGAAGAGTCAGGTAAAACAGAGGAAATTCTATTTTTCAATTTTGTGTAGGGTACATGCGAGCCTGTAAATAATTATGTTTCTGATGTTCTGATTGGACAATAATTACAAAATTAGTCTTTTTAGAATAGAAACATTTCTTGCTTTACATTAATACAGAAATGATTCCTGAAAACTCATTCATTAGTATCTAAAAGCTGTAGAAATTATGCTATTTTAGAGGCAAAAATAACTGCTCCATTTAGTGCAGATATTAGGGTGACCTTGAACTACACTTCCTGTCTTCAGATTCTAATGATAAAAAGTTTTTATTCTGACATATTTTTGACTCGCTAGCATTGACGGTTAATTTCATATATAGATTGTAAGCATTGGAAATGTATATGTGAAATGCGACAAGATTTCGTTAACATTGCGGCCTATGGGAAAATGGACAAAAATGAATTACTGGACTCTCCCCTGTAGGTGCCCCATGCTAAGAATGTCACGCGTACTGAAATCGCACTAGTTTTGCCCATTGTATCGGGAATCGTTCATATCCACTAAATTAAGGTATTTTAATGTTCACTCTCAGTCATATGCATGAAATCCACATTTCATAGACCCATAACACGTTCATTTCCTTGGATTTTCAGACCTGGTAACCCCCCCCCCCCCCCTTTTTTTTTTCTTTTTGTTTTTAGTATTTAAACGATTTATCTCTAAATTTGATATATATCGAATACAAAACGATTCACACAGGTGAATCTATCAAAGAAGGATATACTTTTTTACAGTTTAAGTTTCATTTTAGGCAAATATAAAATAAAGGGAGAAAAAACGCGTTTTGCGAAATAAGGGGGGTGGGGTGCGTTTTTGTCTCATTACGAGTCGTTATATCAATATATTCATACTATTTTCTTTCCATTTAGTTGAATATAGATCATTATCATAGAAAAAGCAAAACTATTTGGAATAAATGCTTAAAACTATTTTCCTGGCTGTTTTCACACATTTTTTAAATGATTTTTAACCCTTTTCAGGCATCCTAGAAAAAAAATCATATCAATTCTATGGAAACACATTGAAGTTTTTCCACTTAGAATAAAGCTATAACAAGGCTGACAGAAAGAACAAACAGGTTATTTTATGTCCTTTGAGGAGAACAGGTCTGTTTTGAAAATGGAGAAGATGAAGATGTAATGAAATTTACCAATAATTGTGTGCCTAAAAATAGCTCCAAACGCGCTTCATTTCAGCTGAATTTTTCGGAAACAAATGAAGATATTTGGCTCAAACTTGGTATGATGCATACAAAGGTCTTGATCTATGTGCCGGTACCAATATTTGGTTGAAATTAAAAGAGGGGGAAAGATATAGGGAAGAGTCAGGTAAAACAGAGGACATTCTATTTTTCAATTTTGTGTAGGGTACATGCGAGCCTGTAAATAATTATGTTTCTGATGTTCTGATTGGACAATAATTACAAAATTAGTCTTTTTAGAATAGAAACATTTCTTGCTTTACATTAATACAGAAATGATTCCTGAAAACTCATTCATTAGTATCTAAAAGCTGTAGAAATTATGCTATTTTAGAGGCAAAAATAACTGCTCCATTTAGTGCAGATTTTAGGGTGACCTTGAACTACACTTCCTGTCTTCAGATTCTAATGATAAAAAGTTTTTATTCTGACATATTTTTGACTCGCTAGCATTGACGGTTAATTTCATATATAGATTGTAAGCATTGGAAATGTATATGTGAAATGCGACAAG
The DNA here is from genome assembly GCA_028142955.1 of Pinctada fucata. Taxonomy (NCBI): domain Eukaryota; kingdom Metazoa; phylum Mollusca; class Bivalvia; order Pterioida; family Pteriidae; genus Pinctada; species Pinctada fucata. Next base: position 36,136,412 of record AP027108.1, on the reverse strand, counting down.
ATTTCGTTAACATTGCGGCCTATGGGAAAATGGACAAAAATGAATTACTGGACTCTCCCCTAAAACTTACCTTCATTTTAATTATCGTACACACTATAGCGATATCAGTCTCTAACTCTTTTTATGAAAAATTGACCGGGACCAAATTAGCTTAGAGGCTATAAAGGCTAAGGGGCCGAAAATTTGTGGATTTTAGTGTTAGTGTTTTATTTAAATTTGTTTCATTTTGTTGTACAGAGGATGTAACTTTGTACTAAAAAATCGAAGATAACTAGTAACCTGTTGAAAATAACAGTGCTTTCGACTTATATGATACATAGATCTTCATATACGTCACTGGTGGTGATTTTTCGTCTAGAAAATGAAGATTTAAGGCAAATTCGCTGAAATGAAATAAAACGACTAAATATTAACCGTACAGTACATATCATATAAACCGTACAAAACGTATTTTACAAACACGTACAGCCAAAAAACCAACATATCCATTTTTGCTTCTAATTTTTGAGTATTTTACAAATGATTTGCTAATGCAATGACTTTGCTGTTATTTCTAAATATTAAAAATATTATTTAGATATCAATGTTTGCAATTTGACCGAGATAAATGCAAAATTGTCTGGAAAATTGCACGTTCAATGTGACTTGGGATACATTCTGCGTCAAAGTTATGTGTTTAGCTTTAGTAATTAAATGGATCTTATCTGACATGTTGTTGTAAAACAAACTTAAATCTCTCCTGGTACCATACATACAAAAAAATTCCAACCTATGTTTTGGGGAAACCAACATAAAATAAAATTTTTAGACCTGAATACTTCAAATCTCAGTTTCAAAGTGAAACCGGAAAATGAAGCGAAACAACCGTACCCGTCGTGGATTGTACACAGTGTGTATTGGAAAGTTGGAGTCCAAGCTTAGAGGACGACCGTGAAATTAAAACTCTGACAAGTCTGAGGGAAAATTAGCTAAAGGGATCTACAGTGTACATATACATGACTGTATAGTTCTCGTTTATTTTTATCTATGAGAAGTATATATATATATATATATATAGGTTTGACGTGTATATATATCAACAGTAATTTTGATATGTGTATATGATATATATATATTCACAGTCTAAATCAAATATTAAAAAAACCAACAAAAAATCATAACTAAATAAATCATTCAGGATTTGGTAAACAAACGCACATGTGTATAGCAGACTACATCTGCCTCCCATTCAAGCCGTCATACAATATTACACGTTGTTAGTCATTTGAAAGTGTTCGATTATCCACGTTCAAAATGGTTATTAATTTGAATGGAACATTATATCTATACATGACATCAACCTTGTATTTGCAATTAATGAAATATTAGTGAGTTAGTTTTTTTTTAGAATTTCAAAAAGACTGTATACGTGGTTTACTACATGTTTCGAAATAATCGATGTGAAGTTCATTCAAGCGATTGGATGATCGTGGTAGCGTGTTCACTTTGACCCTAGTAAACGTGACATATTTCTAAATACTGTATAGGCCTTTCAACTAAATTTTCAAATCCATGAATATTCCTTTAAAAGTGTTTCACGACATTTGTATCTGTGTCTGGAGAGCATTGAAGAACTTTGAATTGATAAAGACATGCGAACTATCGAAAATTAATTAATTGTAGATACCAAATTCTAAATAAATCTGCTTAAGAAGGGAAACAATTCAAACTATACTATTTGACAAACACTTGGTTCCCGGGACACCTCTTGATTTACCGAGTTTAACGGGCTCCTTTAAATTGTGAAACGCACAAGAAAAGAAATGAAAAGTAACGAAACGAAATATTTATTTTCTTTGGCAAAGAAATTATTTAACTGGAAATTCAAAACGTAGACAAGGAGGAAAAGTAACCGGATATATTTACATGTACATGTATACGTTCAGGAATGGTATCCATGAGTTCAACATACATGCGTACCGTAAATAATTTGAAAGGTCCGGTACATTTTTTGTCAGTTTCGTTTTAAGCCCAGGAATACCATGAATAGGATTGGGATTCTCCTCAACATACTTTGATACGGCAAACGAAGTTCCCTGGCCTCAGCTCGAGGTGCGTAACGGAAAAAAAAGTTACGCCGACCAAACGCTTCGTAGAATTTTTAAAAGAATACATGTATGTCATTGATGTTCATTGCTAGAAAATGAATGAATTTTTGCTTTGTTCCATTAAAATTACTTAAACAAGACACTTAGGTTGGATGGATCCCCTTCCCTCCTCAATACGTAACATTAAACATTAACGGAGAAACAGTTATGTCGACCGAACAGAGCTTTTTAGAAGTAAGGACAAGCTCAGTGATGGTTTAGTTTTGAATTTTGTATAATTATGTTTTATGACAAACACGATGACAAAGAAAGTTGAGACAAAATGAAGACGAAAAATTAAAACATCTAATGAAAAATTATGTGCATGTGAAAATTTTCCCAAAAGTAAAGAGATTAAGCATAAAAGGAGTATTCTGAATCAATAACTTTGGGTGAAAAAGGGGGGGGCCCGGACTATCACTGAGCTCCCGTGCCCCCCCCCCCCCCCTCCTCTAAATCCGCCACTTGGTTTGATTTTTTGTTCATTCATATTTCTTCATTTTCCTTTCGCGTTTTGTGCTCATACATCCTTCATTTATCTATTACAGCTAGATTATTTGTAGAATTAATCTATTATCAGCAAAGCCGTTACAAATGTGCATATACTTTGATGTCATTTCGTTTACAAATAACCATTCACATTAAAAACCAACTTTCGGTGCGTTTTTTTTTTTTTGGATGTTTGTATTACAAGACAGCTAGATATAGTTTTTCTACATATTTCTATCCCCTCCTCTTCCACCAGATATTTCTCCTATTCTGTTAAATTAAATTACATGTACGTCTGTCAGTCTTTTAAGGGTCAACACTTAACAGTGTCGGTACAGCAAGTTTATTTCTCATGACTCTTAAAACGCGGAAGTCTCTGAAAAATAATCAAACAGGTGAAAATAACCAAAGAACTAACCGACCCCAGATATAGCTAATCTAGTCTTTTCAGTTTAGTATGAAAAGAAGTAAAAAACATCTTTCAATTTTTTTTTTTTTTTTTTGCGTTTATAATTTTTTTTTAGATACAGTCTCCCTGAAAAAATAAATTTAAGTGAATTTTATTACCAAGGGTCTAGATTGAGGAAGAAAGGAGCCATAAAAAGTTTTATTTGACAATATGCAGTAACGACCATAATATTGCCGAATTTGTATTATATCTCTCTTGTAAAAACGCAATAACTTGTAGGTGGCGCCATTGGAATGAATTAGAGCTGCGCACCCCAAATTCAAAATGATGTTTTCAAACGGCTGTAACTGCGAATGTATGCGTTAGATTCGTCTGAAAATTTGAATTTATACAAATGAGAATGTAAACCTTCATATGTCGCAGGGGATAGGCAGGGGGGGGGGGTTACACCCTACATCTTTAATTAGCAAGGGGTTGAAATTCAATTATAAAATAATTTCATTTTGATAAGAAGATTTGCAAATACTATAACACATTATCGGATGTTTGCACCGTAAAATCAGTATTTGCCGTCCGCAAATATATAACGTCAGCATCTACTGTCCACGCAGCTCACAAATCAGAAAAAAATGAAGTATTTTTCTACTTCCTCGGCAAATGTTCTGATTTAAATTCATATAGGGGATAAATCTCGAAGTCTTGCAACTAACAGTGTAAGTCTGTACGACCAATACTTTTTATTTATTTTTTTTTTTTCTAATTTATCATTATCATTTGTTTTGTTGTTTTTTTTTTGTCTCGCTAGTTTCCGATCACTATTGATGCTGTCTTCGTAATGCAAACTTATCGACACGTTTCATGTATTTCTTTTTAATATTATGTCAATGACATTTATCTAGATATGTAACGTGAAGTTACAGATACATACATGTATATCTGCCAATTTTATTTTAATGTTTATTTTTCGTTTGCACACCTTTTGCCATAATTTTCCCATTCATTATGCAGAGCTCCTCGTTAAATTTTAACGAAATCGGTTACAGTTATGACTAGATTATGACTAGATTAAAACTTGTCATGATACTATATTACGCACTGGTTCCCGCTGCACACGGGAGGAGAATACAAGGGAAAATATCACTACTTTGAACGTAAACGAATGATTTAACGGTAAAAATTATATATTTTTTTTTTCGTTTCATTTCGTTTCTTTTCATTTCGTTTTTTAGTTTAAAGGCCCTCAAGTTTTACAGATATTATTAAGGAGTTACCTCCCTTCAAATATTTTACCACAAGGAATTTTTTTTTCGGTCTAAAAATGGTATGTGCAAATTTGTGCTATATTTTTCTTTCCATTTATTGTTTTAAGTACATGAAACAAATCAAAGCGCTGTGCTTAATCATTCCAACTTTGTCCAACAACCAAACAGAGATAAATAAAAAAGAATTTTCATGATTTAAAGTGATTTTTGCCCATTATGTTTATGAAGAAGCTCGAAATGTCCGGATTTCTGACACTTAGGGTACGAGTTGTCGTTACTTTCAGTCGAAACCTAGCGGTCGTTGAAAGGCCTTTACTGTATATGCAAATAAAAATTTCCAAAGTTTACCGAAATCGTGTGTAGCAGTGAGTAAAAACACGTCTATAAAAAAAAAATGTGAGAGACATTTTATGCAAGTTATATATAGATGTTCAAATGATAGTACTTAAAAGCTATTTACGGTAAAACTTCATTATTGACAGTTTTATCCCTGTTAGACTATTTGTACCTTTATCAGAATATTCAAAGCAATAGATAATTTAAACGGAAGATGGGAAGACAATTGCGTGATGTGCGAGATTCATGATCATTGAGAAAACTGCAAAATATATAAGTAAGGACATTTTAAGCAATCTTTATTACGTTCTCAGAGATTTGAAGGACATGTCCTTGTTGTGCGCATACAACCCGATCGAATACAATTTTCACATAGACTTTAACGGTAAATGGTGACACGAACTTTTGATCGTAGGATCAGACAGTCACATTGATAAAATTTCAGAATTGTTTTATGTATATTTACATATTATGCATTTATACAATAAACATGAATAGATGTTTGAGAAAATGATGTGTTATGCTTGATTTGTTATTTTTGACTTCTTGATATCGACATAATTGCCCATAAGAAATGATGTTTCTGCAAATTTGCTTTAATAGTCAGCAGTTTTGCTTAGTATTAATTCCTTAATTAGCAGAATTGCTTTAAACAAGAAACGGAGTTTCTTGGTACGAGTGTTGGACACTCTGATTCTTTTATTCTTGAAAACATAATGATATATAGTCTTTTTATTATATGTCATACAGATCTGTTTCAAAATTTGGCATCACTGAAGAGAATTTGATATTCGAAACACGTGTCTGGTGCATGTTAATTGATTTGGAATTTTCTTCAAGAAGGTAGAGATTTGGAACCCCTCGACGTTATTGGAAAAAGATTCATCATGAAGATAATGTTCGTCTTAAGGGGCTAGCATCTTAGATTCCTGATACTATCTTACATTCGAAGTCTGCAAATACATTCAAAAATTATAACTATGCTATCAAATTGTGGTGTAAATGGGGTGCACAATTCAGGGAAAGGTATACTATGCTGGCAAGTCATTATCATGTTACTTTGTACATAATTTCTATAATGCAATCTAGTGCTTTTGTGTCGAAGATTAATCAAGCTATTTATGCTATTACTTGGGCTTGTCAGATTGTAGGTGAAGAAAATCCTTGTGAACATTTTATGGTAAAAAGTGTTGTTGTAGGTGCAAAGAGACAGTAAATAAGAAGGATCCAGTCACAGCTAAAATGCTATTACATCTAGTCAAAAGATTTGGTTCATCTTCCAATTTGTATGATAAAAGAATAGTTACTATGTGTCTTGTTGGTTACGCAGGCTTCCTGCGTTTCTCAGAAATAGTTAATATAAAGGCTTGTGACCTGAACTTTTCTGATGAGTATGTTTCCATTTTATTAAAAAAAATCAAGACTGATAAATATCGAGAAGGAAGATGGTTTTGGTAGCAAAAACTCAGCAGATCAATTGCCCTGTCAATAATATAAAGAAGTATATTTCACTTGCAAAAATTTGCCTTGGTGATTATATTTTCATATATCGTCAAATGAATTTTGTAAATCTACTCGTACATACAAACTAAGACCTTCGGGTCAGCTTTTCACACGAGAGTCAGAGAACAATTTTGGCAAAATGTCTTTATTAGGATATGATATATTAAATTCGGATCTTCGTTCACTTCGCTCGTATGGAGCTACAGCTGCTGTCAATGCTGGTGTTCATGACATACTTTAAAACAAAACATGGGCGATGGGCTTCTGATAAAGTTGGTTATGTTCGATAAAATCTGCGCGTTTATGTCTGTTTCACAGAATCTTGGCATTTAATGTGAAAATAAAGTATAAGCATAGTTTAAATCTACCTCTGTCCGTTCTTTGTTTATCGAGCTGTATGGCAAGTGGCATCACCCAAATGAGAGATCTGTTTCATTTGATAAATATTTCATGTTCATTTGAATGAGTCGAATAAGAACATAAATGAATTTATCAAAGGTACTATGATTGATTTATGATTGATCGTTAATTGAGTTATAGAATGTTCGAGTTTGTATAACTAGAGGGTTCGTTTTGGTATAAGTGAGTGTTCGAATAAAGACAAGTGTTCGATTTTTAAAGAGTGTTCGATTAGTACTGAGAAGAGTTCAGTCGAGTGTTCTTATTGGTGAACAGGTTATTTGTATATTGCGAGTTTCGTGAGCAGAGTCTTTATATAGTGGAATGGTAGAGAGTAAGGCTATTCGAGCCTTTGCCACGGCTACTTCACTACATTTTTTTCAAAGAATTACAGAATTCTAAAGTACATTTTCTAATTTCAGAAGCAATTCCTGTTATTTCATCTTTGGCTCCTTATAAGACTCATAATCACGATGACAGCTGGCTTCACACGTATGGATATAACGTTTTCTGCTATGTACATTATCTAAATAAACTTAGCTGTAAGGCAAGTGGCATCACCAAAAGGAGAGTTTTGTTTAATTTGAGAAATATTTTATATTCGTTTGAGTAAGGCGAATTTGAACATAACGCACTTAGTCCTTTGAAAGGATAATTTATTATCCATTGGAGGGTGTTTCAAAATGTAAAAACAAAAGATATAAAATATGCGATATAGCGATTTCCAAATTGAGAGCAATTATTTCAGATATTATAAGCCAACCGTAGAATTTGAATTAAAAAGAAAAGGAAATGCACATCTTAAATGTGATATTTGTTATTTTCCCTACAGGAAATTTGGAGCCACGCACTCTCTGTAATGTAAATGTACAAATCTATACTCAAAAAATTGAAGAAGGCGCTACTGAAATGACTTTTGGTGTCTCCGCAAGAAGCATCACTGATGAGAATTTAATATTCGAAACACGTGTCTGGTGCATGGAAATTAGTTTGGAATTTTCTTCAAGAAGGTATAGAATTGTAACACTTCGACATTATTATTGTTACAAATGACGAATACATTATGACTTCGAAATGTTGATCATTCCGGGGTTCGCAACCGTTTCGATGGGAATTCTCACGATTTTGCTTTGCCTTCTCGACTTCGAGACTGAATAACGGTTAGGTACTTCTTTGATGTTTATTTCAACAAAGCAACAAAACCACAGAATTTCTCTTCATAAAAGAAATATAAAACATCCTATGTGTGAATAGGTCTTTATGCTTCAAAACACACCTTTGATGTAGTAAAAGGAATACTAAAGTCATGTCTATTTACAAAAGAGATGATTACTAGTGTTGTACATCGGAAGGCCTTTAGGAATCGATAATCGGCAAATAATCGGAAAGTGTAAAACGATCGATTATCGATTTAAATCGGAAAAACAATATTCTATGAAAAATAGAGCACTTAAGACAGAAAATTTTATTTAGCGGCATAAAATTCAAAAAGACTTTGCTGAAAACAAAATAGTAAGCATTCAATTTCAAAGTGTCTGCCTGTTTACAGTTAAGATAACAAGTGGCAGTTTATGTGACGTGAGAAAAGAGGAAAATAAATTCCTCAACGCAAAACACCTTCCTGTTAGCGACAATCGATTGTAAGAAATTGAAATCGATACTCGGAATAAAAGAGTTTTAGCGATTGACAATCGATTGTCGGCGACAAACTACTAATCACTAACGATTACTTAATGATAACTATCCAATAACATATTACACTGCCATCCATAAAAAACAATACAAACAAGGAAATCATTCTAAATTCTTTAAAAGTTTATCCTAATTTTCCAATCCTGAACTTGAAAGAATCATAATAATTGGCTTCACATAATTCAAAATTATGAATTGTGGTAAGAAAAAAGTAAAAAGAAACTTTTTTCATCTGCACAATTTTTTTCCAAAAAATGTCATTTTTATATAAAAAAAATAAAAATTAAAAAACTTGAAATATTTGGGTCAAGTTTGTTACAAATGATTTCTACAAGGTTCATTATTCATATCATACAGCAATGGATTTGAAACTGTTCATTTTATAACAGCAGAATGAGTAGAAATAGTGTATACTATTTTATGGATGGCAGTGTATATAAACCTATGTTAAACAGAACATGAAAATAACACGCAACCCTGAAAAGATTTGACCACTTTATCTGAAAATTTTCTTTTCCTTTAGATAAGATTAAGAAGACAATCTATTTACTATTTCTTTTAGATAAGCACACTTTAAGAAAGGAGTGCAAAATAATCTCATTAACACATCATGATTATTATTCAATGCATTTACCATTGCTTCTATTGTATCTAATATCAATATAAAGGTTACATTATTAGCATTTGAGGAGACAGGACATTCTAGCCGAATGACGTGTCAGAATAAAATGTGAAAATTAACTTCGCCTCTTTGAGGCACGCTTAATGTTATTGAAAATAATCTCATCTTTTTTCATCTTTTACGTAAGATCCTCATTTTTCTGTTTTTGTTTACAAATAAGAATTGCAGGAATGACTAAATATTCACGTCATCCTACCTTGTTATTTGAACTCTTCTGGTCGACATCCTTGAATTGTTAAAGTACTCCTGGCAAACGCGTAGAGGTGTGTGGATTTAAGACACCGACAAAATTATCTTGTGAAAAAATCCTTATATTGGAGTATCTCAAATATCTGCCACATTGGACGGTTCGAAGTGCCGAACATTTTCCAGCTTCTTTACAACACCGCAAGTTTTTATACAAGTCTACAAAATAAAGCGAATTAAGGGTCCCTTAAATATGTTATAAATACTAAGTATTTCCACTCATATTCTGCAAATTATTGTTCAACATAAGATATAATTTGAATTCTTATTGAATGATAGTCCTTAAATCAATGAGTATGTAGATCAAATGACAATGCCTAACCTTTTGTTTAAAAATATATTTTTATATCTTCTTGAAGAAAATTTCAAACCAAGTTACATGCAACACACACGTGTTTCGAATATTAACAGTCATTCTCTGCAACCACCAAAAAATGTCCATGTGGGTAAGAAACGCATGCCTTCAGATTTCAACCATTGTGACATGGGTTGATACATCATAAGATATTACATAAACGATGAAACAAATCCCAAAAATTAACGGTTGCCATGGCAAGAAACTTGCGCTAAATTGGCCAATTAAGTAGGGTTTGAATACCAAGATGGCGGCGGCACAATTTGCTTTCTCGCTTCCTAGGAAAAGTACAGTCTTAACTCCCTTAAAACATTTGATACTTTGATTGATATACTCATTTGCGTATCCTGATGAAGTTTAGATAATTTCCGGCGTCATTTAAAGAAATTATGGCGATTTTCGAAATTTAGGACTTTGGGAGTTTTATCCATCAGCAAACCACGACGTCATTTCGAAGTAATCGGGAAAAAATTGCGTCACAAACCTTCGCATTCAAAATGCAAAAAAAAAAAAATTATTAATAAACGTATTGCATTGAAACTTAGCATGTATGAAATAGAAAATTAAAGCTTCATTACAGTGTATTCATTGACAAATTTACGTTACTGGAAAGCGGATGTCACTTCATTGAAAATGGACGATTTTGGAAGAAAAAAATGGAAAATATAAAGCCTTGTAATATTCTAATCCTAAATTCAATTTTTCCCATTTAATCATGAACTCATCTCTGGACATTCTTGATAATTTTGATAGTTTTTGACAAAGATTCATCCACAGGATCCCTAATTATTAACTAGCAACTACATTAAATTGGCCCGAAATTGCAATTTTTTAGCGACAGTGTCATCTTTTATTCAAGTATCCTGCCTATGTTTAAAACACAATTCATTTTATCTTTTCCATGCGTAAGTGCAATATATTTATGGTTATTTACGAAGTTAAATCAAAATCAATTCCCAATAGGTTTACGAGAACTGGAATGAGACTTTCAATATTATGACGTCATCAAGAAATTCACGAAAACGTCAACTAATGCATATTTCAAAGTCTCGTAGAAAATTTTCCTTTGGATAGAATCAAATGTAAGTTTGTATAGTCAAGGACAGACAAGATATATATAATTTCAGAAATTTTTAGAAAAAATGAATTTGGCGTCTAAGTGTTCAATACCTCCTTAAGGCCCAATTTACCCCTAAAATGAGTGGTTTTATAATGTCTATTGCCAATTCATTATCATTGCATTATATATAGAAAACTGTTACTGTTTTAAGAAAAAGAACAAGATCTGAGAAAAATTTAGTATTTATTATCATAATTCATCTCTAATTCCAAAATGTCCAAATTTTCACGTAAAATTTGTCTGTTCTTATGTTATTTTAAGTGGATGTTGAGAAAAAAAAGTTACCGTTTCCTTTTCAATCGAATTATTTTCAATAAAATGAGATGAACTTGAGAAAATCGTTTTACTCAGAGTTATTTCAAGTTATCATACATAAACAGATAAGCTTCTCAGTCAGGGCTATGTTTGTGACCGACTAACATTGTCACTGCGGCAATTATACGGTCGATATGGGGAACTCGTCATACACTATGATGTCCCACTCTCCAGAATGTTTGATGATATTCTGTCATAGACCATTTGAACCATCCAACCATAGATTGTAGGCTATGTCTTCCGAAATGGAAGTAACCGGATGTGACAGTTCTACCGAATTGAAGTTGCGGGTGTTGCATGCAAGCACTCTTCCTGGGCACATGGTCTCATTCTCATATGGGGATTTCGCTTCTTTTCATATGGTGGATGTTTTCGTTTGTTTACTTTGGTTCCTATTTATTTATGATTTTGTATGCCTTCGATTTCTGATTTTCTGATTATCGATTTTGTGCTGTATACATGAATATGGTCATTATCCATATTTGTCATCATACATTTAGTGATTTAATAAACGATAGAGTTATTGTTTTCCTTCAGAAACTAGTATTTATCACTATACTCCCAATAGTAGACAATGGATAAATGCGCTTCGTGCGTTTAGATTACGAAAAGATAAGCGAAAATTATTGAAATGAAAAATTTTTGTGTAGTAATTCGTAAGAAGATATAATAGAGTGTTTGATGAATAAAAGAAAATAAAATATAATCGAGAACAGTGTTCTTTCTTCATAAGTGTATATCAAAAGAAAAAATGTAGTCGCAAATCTTACCACTCACACAAACTAATTAAATGACGTCATAAAAGTAATGAATTAATTAACATATGAGTGCAATGTATCGCCACTCTATATCCATTGAAAGACAACATGATAGATTTATGTATAATAACTTAAGATTTCGAGCTTTTTCATTTCCCCTTTTAATATTTTGATCGCCTGGTTGACATCGTTCCCCACCTTGCTAAAGGATCATACTTATCATGCTGGTAGATCTTGTCAGACTCAAGTTTTTGTTAAAGGAAAATCATGTAACAAGGTGGGGAACAACTCTAAAAACTTTTCCATTTTACATAGGCTTTAGTGTACAAATCGACTGTTTTAACACAAATCATACACATAATATAGGTCGCATGTTTGAAAAATTAATATTTTCATAAACTTAAAAAAAATACTCTTACCGAATTCAGAGATTTAATTTCTTTTAATGAGAAAAAATCGGTCCGGCGTAATTTCCCAATAATTCGTTCGAGATCCTTTGCAATAGGCAAGGCGTAATCACGGATGCAATCACAACCTTTACATGTATGTAATGATATTCAATGGCTGCATAAACATGGCAAAGGTATTTTCAAGAAAGCTCTATTCAAAATTGTAAACAACCAAGCGCAGTTATACCTTTTAGACCTATATTAGGAGTCATCAAATAGAAATTATGAATTGAGGTTGAATATGGAGAGAAATTAAGCGGCTCAACAACTAAAAAAAAGAATGACTTAGTAAGTGTTTTGAATATATTTTCCTGAAATTATCGCCATAGCACTTTCTATATAGACAACGTCAAACAGTGCATGAGTTTCATATATTGTTTTTATTTTCATGCTTAAACATCGACAGCGGGGGCGGCTAGCCAACAGGGGATGCTTACTCTTCCCGGACAACTGGTCCCACCTCTGGCTTGCTAGGGGTCCGTCGATGCTTTATTTTGTGCTCTATTGTGAGTACTGTTGAGATTATCGTCAGGATCTTCTTTAACTCATGTAAGCTTTGCTACACAATTGTATGGAACGACCTCCCATCAAGCATTCGCAAATCACGCGCACTCTTTACACTCAAATCCCAAAGTCCGATAGTTCGTCCTTAGCAAACAATCTAGAGCACAGAAATCCCCTTCGATCAAATGTTAAACGTCTTCAAATTCAATATTTGCCTTCGCGAGTTGGAAACTCTTAGGTACTTCTTTGATATTTATATAAAGATAGCATCATTTAAGAACAGATAAATTTGCAACATGAACCCATCTTCTCAAGACAAGTGTACGTTATACTTTACTCCCCCTTGTCGGCTGTCATACATAAAACTGCGTCTCCGGTGAGTGTGGTAGTGGAGAGTATATATACGACAACAGATCAGAGTCCATTTTATGTTATACTTTCATATAGAAGCAATTTTGGGAGTAAAATCATTCAAACACATTAACATGCACTTAAATTGCTAGTCTCCACTACGACACTCACCGGACACGCTGTTTTGTGTATTACATCCGACAAGGGGAGTAAGGTATTCCGTACACTTGTCACGAGAAGATGCATGAACCCGACATACCCGGTACTAAAACAATTGAATTAGGTCAAAGAGTGTGAAAATGATTATGTCCAAAAATCAAACGAATACTGTCTAGATCTGCCTTATTTCTAAAATGCTAACATTTTATCTCCATGATTAGAGGTAAATACACTGTAGCAAGAATTTTTCTTGACTAAGATAGATTACAAGCATATGTCGACTAGCATTTCATCATTAAGGTATGCTTGCAACTTTAATCAACAACAAATACATAGGATATTGACAATTAAAGGTAATAAACCAGTCGACTTTCCTTACCAACGCGTCCTATTCCCTGCATAAGACCTACAGGAGACTGGTTTTCTGGACACTGTGTAGAATTGTACAATTCATTCCATAGAAATCTGTAACACACGTATAGATATATCAGGTGGAGATGTTAAAAACATGCGACCGAAGTGGTTATGTTTCGATGAAAAGTCACCATCCTTTACTTGTTTAATAAAATTTCGGGAGTCATATTCTTCTGTGTCAGTATGTCCAATATTAACAAAATTATGTTCAAAGAAAAAGCTCCAGATTTTGTACCGCGTGGCATTGTTACATCTTGCACATTCTTCATTAACATACGTTTGATTAGCTTCATCTGTTACTGGTAAGTTCGTATAAACATTATAAGTTGAATCAATCGAACACATCTGTCCATTACTGCATCGATTCACAACCCAGAATCCGATGTTTTCGCTCTGAATCCGAAGACATACACTGAACCTTGTTGGATTGTTAAACGTCTTTAAATTCAATAGCATCATTTAAAACCTGATAAATTTACAGCATGGACCAGACATGCACGTTTCGGGTACTAAACCCTCGTCAGTGATCGTTGTATATTATATTCTGAATTTCCGTAACGGGTTCTTCCTGGCTTATTTTTTGTTAACAACAATCTTTGTATTTTAGACAAAGATTATCGCAGTAGCAGGCGGGTAGAAATTCTACCATCCCCGTTAACTGCGTGTCAAGATATTCTGGACAATGTACAGGAGATTCGCAAAATATGTTTTCATCTCTTGCTGCTTGTGTTAAAATCAAACAAATCATCCATTACATGAAAATTGTGTATTGAATTTTCTTATGAACCATTTTCACAATGTTTTAGAATATCGATACGGGTATCATAAATGGTTTTCTTCCAACTCATTTTAAACAGATTGATCATTGCATAAATACTAATTTTAATACTTATTAAAATAATAAATCAACTAATTCGAAATTTGAACACGCTTTCAGGCGTTTTAAATTCGCGTATATAATCGGCAAAAAATAAAAGAATGAAATGATAGCTCAAGGTAATAATATCAAACATATCAAACATTTCTTATATAATCAAAAAAAAAGAGGAAAAGAGGTATATGTTTTCCTATGATTTTTTTTCAATTCTTTTTGTAACTCATCGTCAATTTAATCAACAATCATGATTTAGTGAAATCATTTATTGTCATTTTGGATAAATTTTGTCAATATTGAAATATATGTTCTATAGTGCCAATTTTGTAGTACCAGACACATGATATTCTAATCCTTGTCAGTAGTACTTCATGCCAAACAGTTTAAATGAAGCCAAATAGCACACACAAACACATCTTGCACACACCATTCATTCGAAATAGTAAATATGTTTTCAGTAAAGTTTTATCTCATAATCAATTTCTATCACTATAAGACCTACCTAATGTCTGATCATAAATGGAAAGTAAAATACATAAACAAACAAGGAAGGAAAAAAATTAAGTATCATGAGCCATATGAAATGACTGCCATTTCTTGTCAAATTTATTCTAAGACGGATATATTTTACTTTTAAGTTTTTTAGTTGCATAATGAAATTTTGAATAACAAAGTCCTCGTTTAAAATATGTTTTTTTTTTCTTGAACTTGAAAAAATAAAATATTTTATAAGAAGGATGTTTTTTTACAACATTTATCATGAATATTTGTGAACCAAAAAACATATCATTTATGCCAAAAGTAATATTAGAGGAAGAGTGTGCGTTTTAGGTACAAAAGAAGGGAGGAGATCTCCAACAAGACCCCGTTGCAGCATCAACAGCAAAACACCAAAACACCCGATGCAAAAACACAAAAGACGAGTACAGCACGAGACGGAAAAGAGACACACGACATGCAATCATCAAACACAAATGACTACCCATAAACCGACGAGAACTATACAGGTATCATTCCATAGGATGCAAGTAGAGGACAATGAAAAAAATAAGTGTTCTATAGATTCTTCCTTGTTTTTACAATAACTACAGTGTGGGATGGTTCCAATATGAGGTATATGTTTTCTTATAAATCTTATTTCAAAAGCTTATAAAACACATTCTTGACGGGTATATTCAGTCAGGAAACTCATTCTACCACTCGCCGTCATCTCTTCGTAAAAATCACGGAAAAAGGTTTATTTATGGAAAAACCGTCTGATTTAAATGCTGATTTATCTACATTTCGCACACAATTTTAAGATATAGGAGTGATATTTTGAGCAGGAAGAGAAGAAGGGGATCGCACCTTCCGCTGCATGTAAGATTAGCCATAAGAGACGATTTACGAGTTTATCGTGCAAAAACGTTTTTTATGACAAATTACATAATAGAAGTAAAATCTTCTCGAATTTAGTCCTCCTTTTCAAAAATTTTTCCCTCTACATTATTGTTTTTCTTTTGTACAAAACGAATATTTATTAACCTATTATGCCAATTTATCTGTTCTTAAATGATGCTATTCAATATGAAGACGTTTAACATTTATACCACTTTGTGAGTGTCACTGCTGGTGGACCAGGAGTCCCCGAGGTCACATGTAGCCAAGTTCGATCAATTTCGGTTGATCTTTTTTACAACGCATTCTAAAATTTCTGTTATCAAAATTCTTGAAATTTCTAAAACATTGGTCCTGTAGCATCATATCCCATCCATCCTGCTACTTCTCTCGGTACGCTTTTTCGACATAGTAACTTTCATACTTTTTGGCATATTACATTGTTTAGATTTGAGGATCACTGACGAGGGATAAGTACCCGAAACGTGCATGTCTGGTCAATGCTGCCAATTTATCTGTTCTTAAATGATGCTATTCAATATGAAGACGTTTAACATGAATAAATGATTTCAGGATAATTACCTGAATTGTCTCCCCGGCAGTGAATTATTATCGTAATGTGCATAGTATACGTTGCATCTGCAAGAGGCTCCTTTTTATATCCTAGATTTTGAAACGAATATCGCATATTTCTTATCATCGACGCCAGATGTTACTGAGGAAAAATTGAGCCCATGCAAACTGTATCGTGTGCCATTTAGATAGCTCGTCAAAATCGAATCTCAATGGCGCTCTCTGGGTCAATATCTGAATTAAATATCTGTAACAGTGTAAGGGGAGCATGATGGGTCTAGATTTGTTTCCAAAGGGGAAGGGGTCTAGCCTATGATTTTGAAAGAAATCTTACATGTATACGTTAAAGTGGGAAAAAATTCTTTGAGGAAATTCCGAGTGGGGGTATCCAGACAAAATCCTAAACAACCTCTAGATCGGAGAGTTGGGTGGCAGAACTGACTTTACCCCCCTTACATAAAGGTCGATTTTATCAAATGTAGCCATTTGTTACAAATTAAAATCAGACCCATGGGACAATCATATTCTCCTTAGTCTTATACGCGTATGACATACACTACCCATTTGTTTCCTACGTCGATGACTTACCAAGAGAAGGAGTTTCTGTGTTTTTTTAATCTGACTTACTACCACCCTGAGGTCGATAATACATGATATCATTTTTCTATTATTGTAATGATCTAAATTGTACATGTAAATGGTCTACTAGTTGTTGAAGTTAACAAAATATTATGGTTAACAGATAATCGAGGGGGGGGGGTTGTAACGGGAACTGCCTCCCCGCAGGCTAGCTTTATCGGGAATGCAGCTAAGTGCGCTAGATATCAGCCCCTCTTTGTTCTCCCCAGTCCCTTCACATTACAGATGCACATTAATTTGATGCTGAATATTGCACACAGATCTTGGTTATGACCTTGGCCCACATTAGATTTTATAATACATGCAATTCTGAATATGTCAGCATGTTGAATGAAAAAGATGTATGACGACGTACCTATATGGTCACTCCCAGATTCAAAGAAAGGATTTTTTCATCTAACGACTAAAATGGTGGTATGAAATTCACGCAAGAAGACTTATTTCTAGTAAAACGAAAAGAAACGATATCGAATTAATATATAATACATGTTTATAATATTTCATAGACGTTAGAATACAAATTACAATGGCAGAATTTATATGATTTACGGTGATACAAATTAGTTAATTACATTTTACATTGATTTATTTTGTTAAAACATCGTTCAATTGAAATAAACATTACAGAAGTACCCATCAGTTATTCAGTCTCATAGTCGAGAAGGCAAGGCAAATTCATTAGATCTTCCACAGGAACGGTTGCGGACGTCGGAATGAACAAAATTCCGAAGTGAGACCAGATGCCCAGGGAGAGTAAGCGTCTCCTAATTGCATGCAACACCCGTCGCAACAGCTCAATGGAAACCTGTCAAATTCGGTGATTGTCTCGATGTACATTTTGATGTACATATCAGGTAAGTATGTCTTGTTTGGTGATTATGACAGCCATTCAATTACAATGTAGAATCATTCTCGAAAGGGGGATCGCATATGCTTTTATTACATCTCCGTAGCGACCGAAGAACTTCCTCAATGATTATTTCAGACGTTTTGTAACATAAACCTGAACAAGTACTTGCAAGCCGTCTGGCTCTTATGATGAAATCGTCATATTTGGAACATGCCCTGGCGTATTGTATCAGCTGAGAAACAAAAACGCCATTAACAGGAGAAGACGGAATGTTGCTACTCATGAAAGGGAAGTTAGTTATGTGGAAGCTGAAATCGTCACGCTTGTATAGACTTTCTGGAAATTTTACAAAAATTACAGTCAACTTCTTTTAAAATTCGGATCTATACATGCAACAGAGTACATTACTATGGGTATTACACAACCTGCCTTTTATAGTGATTTGATAAACAAAATAAAAAGGATCAAAGGTAGGCAGCATAACCATCGAAAAAGCGTCAGAATCATCAAACGCCTTTTATACCGTGGATATGATCCTAATGTCACCAGACGGACACTAGGCTTGGTAAATTGTACTTGACCAATCTACAGTCTTGTACAAGCGCATCCTTGAGCATTGCATTCGGACTGACTGTGACGACGGGACTCCATGACGGGCCCCGTCCAAACCTCTTTAGAGAAGACAGGGTGTCGACCACCTGTCCTCTCTGAATGTCAGTCCGACTCCTAGGGTGATTACATACATGAGCTCGCTACAGCCGGCAGAGCACGGACTGTATTACGCATGCCCTCTTTTTATATCCATTTACATATTCATCTGTGTCTCTGGGGCCTCTACGTTTCGTGGTCTTGTTTGTGTGATGTCATCTTACAGTGAGGAGGTTGTTTTACACCACAATTATACGCTCTTCGAGACCTCTGGGTAATTGGAGAAGTGAGAGGAATGTGCGCACGTAATCCAGGATAACCACACCATTTGCTACTTGCGTGACAAATGGCCGTCCAAAGTCGGCACCGGTTGCCCATTGGTCTCGTCGGTTTATGTGTAGTCTTGTGTGTTGGATGTTTACATGTCGTGTGTCTCTTTTCCGTCTCGTACTGTATTCGTCTTTTGTGTTTTTGCAAAATCGGGTGTTTTGGTGTTTTGCTGTTGATGCTGCAACGGGGTCTTGTTGGAGATCTCCTCCCTTCTTTTAGGAAACAGTTGTCACGTGGAAATAAATACGACTTTTCAGATACATAGGTACTTAAATCTAATTTAACAAAGTTAAAGAAATTCAGCCTCCAGGCCAATTTTAATCGTCACGCTTGTCATAGAGTTAGGTGTTCGAATGTCCGTTTGCGTCGAAAGAAATATATCCAAGTTCGAAGCGGATCTGTCGCATTCTGATGTATCTTTGATCTCTAGTTCATTAGGATAGATTTCATGTAGATGGTCCTTAAAGTTCGGATCATTAATGGACAACACGTCATCTATGTATCTGAAGGTAAAATTGAACTGAGATGCGAGGTGCTTTCGCCCAATCCAGAGCAAGGTCTGGATAAAGTCAGCTTCGTATGAATATGGAAATAAGTCCGCAAGAAGTGGGGCGCAATTGGTACCCATGGGGATGCCAATGTTGCCACTTAATAACTCAAGCAACCGGATGATATCGTCTTCGGTATACTTCTTGTTTCAATCAGATTCCATCCATTCGGAGAATGTCTAATTCTACATCCTCCTTTTTTGCACACCGTTTGGTGTACTCCTCACGTGCATCCATGATTATTCCATGAAAAATGTATTATATTTCCAGCCGACAAAGTGGCAAACAATTTTACTTTCGGTTGCAAGGAGTACTGTTTCAAAAACCTGAGAGAGGAACTTCGGTTACACTCGGCACCTCGAAATCCAATATACACACTTACAAATTTATCTGTATCTGAAATACTCGACAATCACAAATCTATTCCTGAGTCCTTCGGTATTAACACTGAGACTCTGGTCTTCAACTACATTATATCTACTGGATTCCCAACATGCACCAAAATCCTTACAAGCACCGCTTCATCGCCGGTTCATCCAGGTGCTCCACAAGATTTCTTTCCATTTTGCTTACGATAATATTTTGTCGCATCAAGCAAAGTCTTCAAACATACTGCGAGACAACTTATTCCAGAAATGGAATCAGTCAGGTGTAGATCTTAAAATAATTCTAAGGAACTTTTGGAAAATTTAAAAGCCACCAAATACAATCATTTTACCGGCATGAAGTATTTCGAATTATACACGCCATCCCACAACAAAAACTCAAAAACAGACTTGCCAATTTTATTCGCAACACCTTTCCTTCAAAACAATGGTAGTAGCAGATACAAATACCTCGTCATAGGCTGGGATGATACTTATTTTGTGAAGGAATCCAAAGTTTTCCCGCCGTGTGAAGGGACGGGGTTCCCTGTACTTTGGATTTTTACTGAGAAGATTCCTTTTCCTATTTTTATTTTTACCGACGATATTAAGGTCACGGTTAGCGTACTTCCAGTTTGCAAGTTTTGTAAATATATACAGCTCATACTTAGTCCATGATGTGAAATTCTATACTAAACTATCCATGTAGAGAAAAGTACATTAGAATCAGCATAATATGCATGGGTCTACTTAGCATCTCAAGAAATTACCACTGATATAATTCAAATGACAGCAGCACTACAATTTCATTCAACATAGCTACCACGAACTTCTTACCCAAAAAAAGAAGGGAGGAGATCTCCAACAAGACCTCGTGGCAGCATCAACAGTAAAACACCAAAACATCCGATGCAAAAACACAAAAGACGAGTACAGCACGAGACGGAAAAGAGACACACTACACAAGTCACAATAATGAAGCAACTACTAGCAATTTAAGGCCAAGACCACTCTGTCAAATATCTAGCATGGTGACAAAATGTGATAGATGTACTTGTTAAAAGTTTTGGAGATAGTATGCATTAGGTGTGAAAAATGTTGTTATTCTAAAAGAAACCCACTTTCAGACCTTATATAGAAAGAGGCCAGATTTTAAGGTAAAGATGACCAGGTCAAATGTCTTGATGTGTAGATGTATCACATCTGAAGATCTGTTTGTAGAACTTAATCACCAAATATCTGTATTTAATGAAGGTGAAAGTTAAAGGTACATGTATCAAAAGTCATGGTATGCAGTACTGCTTAACAAGGGAAGTGCAGAGTGTCTGCATGTACATGTATAATGTTAAATATGCTGTTTTGAAAAATATTAAGGCAGATTTTATGAGACGACCATATTGTTTTTATGGCCTATTTCTTTCGGACTGGGTTTTTCTTAATGGAATACTTAAGAAGCTGTCGTTCAAGCATTATTATATTTCTTTTTTTTGTTTGTTTTAGATCTTATATATTCATGCATGAAGTTTAAAATAATATGGTTCTATTGATGATATTATGCGTATGTGGGGAAATTCTTGAAAAAAATGAACACGTACATTTTTGGAAAGTCAAATATCCATTGCAAACTCGTTGACATTTACTTTTTTTTATTAAAAAAGTATTCATTACACCCTTCGACATTATTAATATAAACACTTATTTCACTTTGCAGTGTGGGGCAGTTAAAATCGTTCCCAGTGACCTGATGTTTGTCAAGTGTATTAATTACTTCTTTCCAGCTCTGTCACATGAAAGAAGCTTTGTTTTGGTCTTTTATCAATGTGACATCATAGATATATTTTTTGCCATTTCGGAAACTAGTCATTTCACTGATAAATATCATCGAAATTAAAGGAGTTTAACATCTTAGCACCATCCCTCCGATGCTATTTTGAACATCTGTAATGTAAATGTACAAATCTAAATTCAAAAAGTTAAAAAGGGCGCTACTGAAATGATTTTTGGTGGTTCCGCTAGAAACATCACTGATGAGAATTTAATATTCGAAACACGTGTCTGGTGAATGGGAATTGGTTTGGAATTTCTTCAAGAAGGTAGATATTTGGAACCCTTCGACATTATTTCTAAAAATGAAAAAAAAACTTTAAAAGTTAACGTGTGTTGTTCAACATTTTTAGGAGAGGGTATAACTATGAACCTTAAGTTTGTATTTAACACAAGGATTGTCGCAATAACATTACAATCCCCGTAAACTGCCCTACTTAATTTCAAGATAATCTTGACAGGATTTTCTCATCATACTTCTTCTTCTTCTTTTGTTTGTGAAGAGAACAAACACTTCACCTATTCGATGAAAATTATGTATCAAATGCTTTAAGGAACCATTCTCACCATGTTTTAGAAACATCGATTCGGATATCATACATGTTTTTTTAAACTGCTTTCATAAAGATTTAACATAAATCTAATGTGAACAATCATTAAAATGATAAATCAACTTATTCGAAATTTTCTTTCCGTAGTTTTTAATATGTATTGATATATTAATGCTTACATGAAAATTTATTGTTTTAAAATCTCATAAATACATGCAGCTCGAGGTGAGGAAATGAAAGCAATTGATGAAAAGAAATATATATATCACGTATATAAAGAAAAATGAGTACCTACTTTAATGCAACCTTTCTGACAAAGATAGTTCCTTAATCATGTTAATAAAGTGTAAAAAAATCATCCAAATTATACATCAACAATGACAAATCTCATTTTACTTGATTTTAATAATCTCACTTTAAATTGTTGTAGAAGAAAAGAAGTATACTCCAGTAATGTCATATTTTATCAGTTTAAAAGGACAAATAGACCTAGGTATGACGAATCAACTCATCATGGAGAGAAAATGTATAAAACTTTCAGTCAATCATGATAAAAAAGATATAATTTCTGAAGGGAAGGGATGTGCAGGTCGTCGAGGTTAACTATTCAAATTACATTGAAATGAGGTAGACCGAAAGATGCTCCCCAAACTCAGAATTTGTGACACACAGTGTTATGTTATGTTATGTTAAGTTAGATTGTTCGAATGTTATAATCACGAAGACGTAACATTTGTATGCCTTCGGTTTCTGATTTTCTGAATTATCGATTTTGTGCTGTATACAGGGATATGGTCATTATCCATATTTGTCACATGTAACACTCCTTCCCCATTTTTAACAGAATTTTTCATAAAAAAGTAAAACTCCTAGTATACATAAAAAGGCAACACCTATTTATCTCTGTTAAGCGTCAGGTGTTGTATCAAAAAACAAACTACCTATCAGGCAAAATAAAAAAAAAGAAAGTTCAAACCGATTCAAATAATAGATATTGCAATTGACGGCAATATTCAATGAAAAAAATTATAGAATAGCACATTTCTCTACACATTTGGGTGTATTACTATGATACAAATTCTTATATTACTTATTATTGTATTTGTTTGTCATGATTCATGGTTTTTATATATAAAGTTAAAGTAAAAATCAATTTCATTAAGTATTTTCATTCTGAAATATATACATGTATGTGTCCTAATGTCTACGTCTTTCTTTACTTTGTAGAAAGACTGCTGTTAGCAACCCGTAAATGCATTGGCATTCAAATAATTAATAATTACTATTAGTAGATTTAATACTGGAAAAGGCTAATTTCAGCTATAAAATGACCTTGACCTATGATGAATGACCTTTCTATCTTGACGGTAGCAACATGAATACCTATGATTAATTTTGTGTTAACACTTGATTCTGCGGAAATCGTTCATTTAGATAGTGTTGTTATTCTTTTTTCAATGGTGTGAAACATGTCTGTAATCAAAATTGCTTGAAATTTCTAAAACATGGGACATGTAGCATCATATGCCATCCATCCTGCTAGGTCTTATACATTTTTGGACATAACATTCACTTTTTTTGGCCATATCACATTGGTTAGGTTGAGAATCACTGACGAGGTTTAAGTACCCGAAATGGCACGTCTAGTTCATACTGTAAATTTATCTATTCTTAAATGGTGCTATTTTAATTGAAGACATTTGATATTTATTTTTGTTTGGAGCCTCTTTCTCGACTCATAAGAGAAAATCTCGCTGTTTTCTCTATTTAGAATATCCTCCTTATTTTTGTTTTGTATTATAGAGGTAATCGGCATATTTGTTTATCGACTATATTCCACTCAGAGTTATCGTTACAAGTTTAACCTGTTAGTATAAATAACGTGCTTTATCGCTACTCAGTCAAGTGCAGTTGGACATGCTTGCCAACTGTCCCATCCATTTTGAAAATTTATACTGCTCTTCATCTTTTATATTGCAGAGGGAAATCTACTATTATGAAGTCATGGCTGTAAAACGAACTACCATTGTTCGGAAGTGTTCAGTCATTAAAACGAATACTGCTCAAATTGACTATTATTTTGTTATTTTTCTGCATCACCACTAACTCTTATTTCTGTGCTAAATGTTTTATTTATAAATTATTTTCGATAATCAACAATATTTATAGTAGAGCGACCAAATTGAAAAAGGGGCTTAGTTTTCGAGTTTAATCAATACCCCTAACGCAGGCCTCAATTTGATCTTAACTTTTAGCTTAATACCCATGCTTTCAAGAACAGCTGTTGTAAAGAATATATCATGGTCAGATTTTGTTTAAATTTGGTTAAAAATGATAAAACCCTGAAAATAAAAACGAAATATTTATCGGTTGCATCATCTGTATTCCTATATATGGCTCTGTTTTGTACAGAGAGTAATTGTAATCCTTGCATTCGATATATTAATATGATATAGAATTGTATCAGAGGTGCAATGTAGAATATTTTCTCCTCTATCAAAAAATAACAGTTTTATGCAAATTTCTATGAAATATGAATAATCCGTGTTAATTTCAGATAAGCTTCTCAGTCAGGGATATGTTTGAATGCAAGCAGGAGATGCTTACTCTTCCTGGGCACCTGGTCTCACTCCCATATCGGGAGTTCGCTTCTTTTCATATGGTGGAGGTTTTGTTTGTTTGCTTTGGTTCCTGTTTTGTCCTGATTGTGTATGCCTTCGGTTTCTGATTTTCTGAATTATCGATTTTGTGCTGTATACAGGGATATGGTCATTATCCATATTTGTCAATCTAATTAAAGCCCCGAGACTGAATTTTTGTCTCGAAGCATATCAATAATTTTTCTAGAGGCTTATGAAATATGAAATATGAAAAAATCTAATGCATATACACTTTTAAACTAAGCGACATTTCTCAAATAAGATTCCGTAGATTATGATTCGGTTGACCACGTGTTACAGTTTCTATCAAATCGTCTTTTTTATCGGTATATATACGTTGGTTTGATAAAAGTAAATTCTGAAAGGGGAATTATATCATCCTTTTGACAAATTCATGAAAAATACCTCATAATAATATGCCGTGTCAAGATCATGTATGGAGACCCGGTTATGACAAGCTGTAATAAAACTACATGAATTGAAAATGTATAACGTCTTCAAATTAGTTAGCATCATTTTAGAGCAGATAAATTTACAGCATGGACCAGACATGCACGTTTCGGTACAAGATGGGTGGGATATGATGCTACAGGACCCAGGTTTCAGAAATTTGAGACAATTTTGTTACAGAATTTTTTCAAATGCGCTGGAAGAAACGACCAACCGAAATTGATCGAACTTGGCTACATGTGCCCTCGGGGACTCCTGGTCCACCAGCAGTGACAATCACCAAGTGGTACAAATGTTTAACGTCTTCAAATTAGTTAGCATCATTTTAGAGCAGATAAATTTACAGCATGGACCAGAAATGTACGTTTCGTGTATTTAGCCGCCGTCAGTGAACCTCAATCTAAACAATGTAATGTGGCCAAAATATGTGAAAATTATGTCCTAAATATACCGAAAGACGTAGCAAGATGGCTGGGATAAGATGCTACAGGACCCAGGTTATAGAAATTTGAGACAATTTTTTTTACCGAAATTTTCAAATGCGCATGAAGAAACGACCAACCGAAATTGATCGAACTTGGCTGCTTGTGCCCTCGGGGACTCCTGGTCCATCAGCAGTGACACTCACCAAGTGGTACAAATGTTTAATGTCTTCAAATAAATTAGCATCATTTTAGAGCAGATAAATTTGCAGCATGGACCAGACATGCGTGCTTCGGGTATTTAACTTTCGTCAGTGATCTTCAATCTAAACAATGTAATATGGCCAAATTATGTGAAAATCATGTCCTAAATATACCGAAAGACGTAGCAAGATGGCTGGGATATGATGCTACAGGACCCAGGTTTTAGAAATTTGAGACAAGTTTTTACAGAAATTTTCAAATGCGAAACTGCGCATGAAGTTTCTTTAATAATATAAAAAGTATCTTACAACGTTTATTTTATTACTTCAGTGATTTAGATATATATGCCGAGTACATTGGTCAGAGTTTGGACTGTTCGTTTTGTTTGTTTTAAACATTGAGATATGCCTTTTGTTAACGTTGGGCAATAGTTTCCTATTATCATCCGTACTTACCCTCCGTTCAGATTCGTAGCTATTACAAATTTATTTGATGCTTTTCATGATGCGTTTGGTCAGAGAACCCCCCTTAGGGCGTCTAGGGGATCCAATGGAAAGTCATCAAGGGCCACAGAATGGGGGGTCTTTGTCTTGTGATGCTGTACGTAGCACAAATACCACATTGTCAAACGTAATATTGGTAACACCATTGAGCAATCCTACATTAATTAGAACTATATACATACTTCTACAATACAACAAATAAACAGCTATATATCTCGGAGATAAAAAAGCAGAAAAGTGTGTGATATCCCAGCAAGGTTTCTAAAAGATGGTGCAAAGGTACTGAAAGTTCCAATAACTTTTATCATAAATCTGTCTATAACAACATCAAGAGTACCAGATGATATGAAAACAGCGAGGGTAAAACCACTGCATAAGAAAAATAGCACTCTTGAGGCCGAAAATTATCGACCTGTGAGCATTTTAAGTGTTGTCTCCAAAATTTTAGAAAAAACTGTACATTTTCAACTTGCACAATTTTTAGAAGATAACAACATTTTATATGAATTCCAATCTGGGTTTAGGAGTAGATTCTCCACTGAAACATGTCTTATTCACATTTTTGACTATATCAAGGGAAACACATCAAAAGGTTTATTTACTGGAATGTTACTTTTAGATTTGCAAAAGGCATTTGACACTGTAGATCATACTATCCTGTGTAAAAAATTAGAAAAAATAGGAATTTTGTCTGTAGATTGGTTCAGGTCATATTTAGAAAATAGAAAACAATATGTACATATCAACAAAGTCTCATCTCAAGCTGGGTCTGTAACCTGCGGGGTGCCTCAGGGCAGTATTCTCGGCCCGCTGCTATTTTTGATATATGTGAATGATATGCAAATTAGTATTGATCCAGATTTCAAATTAGTGTTATATGCTGATGACAGTGCAATTTTTTATGTACACAAAGACCCAAATATTATTTCTATCAAACTTGCTGATGCTTTAGACAAATGCTCCGAGTGGCTCATAGACAACAAGCTCTCTCTCCATCTTGGGAAAACAGAGACCATATTATTTGGACCAAAACAAAAACTTAAGGCATTTGAAGATTTTAATGTTAAATATAAAGATCATGTTATAACATCAAGAGAAAAAGTGAAATATTTGGGGGTAGATATTGACAAGAATATGAGTGGTGAGTTTATTGTAGAGTCAATTGTGAAAAAAGTTAACAACAGGTTAAAATTTTTGTACAGACAAGCTAGATCACTGAATGTCAAATGTAAGATGTCTCTATGTTCGGCACTAATACAATGTCATATTGATTATGCTGCATGTGCATGGTATGCCAGCCTATCGAAAATGCTGAAAAAGAAATTGCAAATATGTCAGAATAAGATGATTAGGTTTATTCTAGATCTTTCTCCTAGACATTCCATAGATTATAATGTTTTAAAATCTCTTGACTTATTGAACATTGAAGACAGAGTCAAACAACTCAGGTTGAATCATGTTTACAATATTTTTCATAAATGTGCTCCATCATACTTACCATCAAACTTTGTATTAAGATCCACATCTACTCGTAGCTCAAGGTCTTCATCAAATTTAGAATACATCATTCCAAGGGTAAAATCATGTGAAGAAGGTTGCTTTTATATTAATGCAATTAAAGACTGGAATGGTTTGCCTCTCCATGTAAAAAACTCAAAGTGTAAAGAAAACTACAAAAAAACAGTAAAAGAATGGCTGATGCAGCAAGGTCTTGTCAAATTGAAAGA
This sequence comes from Pinctada fucata, assembly GCA_028142955.1. NCBI lineage: Eukaryota > Metazoa > Mollusca > Bivalvia > Pterioida > Pteriidae > Pinctada > Pinctada fucata. The sequence continues at coordinate 36,108,298 of AP027108.1, read as the reverse complement.
TAATTTTGTGTTTTATTAAATGTGTTTGTAAATTTTTGTATGTTTTATCAGAATTTAAAGGTAATATTGGTAGCAGATGTCCTTTTATGTCATTTAACAGATTACACTGCCTAAATTTCTTACATCCCATTTTTTATATATATGTTTTTTTTTTTCATATTTTTTTTTAAATATCCTATACATGTAGGGCAAAGGACCCCATTGGAAATAAGCCTTTGGGCTTTTATGGGCTATCCAAGTATTACAATGTCGTAAATTGTTTAAACACTTGTTGATATTATTATCATTTTTAAAATGCACTTCCTGTGATATATACCATAAATTAGTGCTTTCAAATCTTAACACAAATATCTTATTGTCACAATTTATTATAATTTACCTACCTCTGTATTGTTTTATTTGCTCAAAATTTGAACATGCTCAAAACCTGTGATATATTTATGTATTGTTATTTAATCACCTTATGTGTTGAAATTGTTGTAAGATGACATTGTGCTACTGAATAAATACTACTACTACTACTGTTGTGGTCTGTTGACACGGAAAATTTGCTCGACAGGAGCCTGAACTTTTAGCGTGTCGATGGCCGTTTTCCCCAAAGCGCTCCGAATAAAGTAAAAAGTATGAAAAAAGTATTAAAAGTATGACTACAGTCAGTGCAATATATCCAAGTTCCGATTTTCAACTATGAATATTAAAGAGTCCAAGATACGATACAACAATATTAGAATTAAACATTTATAACGTCGTGACTGATGTTGTCAGCTCAGAGTCGGACGTCAGTACCAAAAAAGAAATTCCACATGAAAATTTCAGTGAATAAGCACGGTTAAAAAAGAATGTAATTGAAAAAAAAAATAAATAGCCGATTAAAAACAAATTACCTCAAAAGTCCTATTCCTATGTTACATGTATAGCTACAACACTTCAATTGCATAATGAGGCAAACATAATATATTTCCGTAATTTTAGGTGCCAATTAAGTAATTTGAATATCCTATTTGAATTCCAACTGTAATACATGGAACCGAGATAAAAGCTATTTTGTACCTTGTAACACTCATTTATTATTTTGAAGTGTTTTTCTTTTTTTTTTTTTTTTTCTTTTTTTTTTGTTGGTCGAGCAATTCCATTTTTCAATTCAAAAATAATAGTCGGGCGTTATATTCGAAAATGTTAGAGGAAGTATTACGGATAAGAACACCATTTACTATGTACATAGTAGGTGGCCTTCTATAGAATTGAGCATCTTTTAATGTTTGCTCATTTCTATTTCAATATCGCCTAAGATTTGCTTCTCGTTTACCATTTTCATGTGAGTGTTTTTGGTTGTTGTAGGATTATTTGTTTGATTTTCATTATTTGTTTGTATTATTTCTGTTTCATCTATAGACAAACAAGCTGCAGGGACAAATTAAGAATATGTCCATGAAACTGGGATGAAGCATGGAAAATGATGAACAGACAGTCAAAACTCTAGCGGCCAATATCGTATAATGTCCAGCAACGATCAGCCAATCAGAAACTAGAGATCCAGTACTAGAAATCAGAAATTATCTCCGATATCATCTACATGTAGCATAATTCCCTTTAAGTTACTTTTTAGCGACAAGTGTTGTCAAACCTTCAAACGGAGAGAGAAAATACAAAAATACGTTAAATGTGCTGGGATCGTATAGGCAACTACGTTCCTTATCTAACTTGAAGCTTGTGGAAGTAAAATACAATGGGCATTTCCTTGTTTTGTTGATCGCAAAATCTTTGTTTTACTTAAAAGCAATTCTCTGTGACCATTTAAGGTGATTCCATAGAGTATCCGAATATATAGTCTTTTCGGAGGTTCTCTTACCGAGGATATCGACGTCATTATGATGATGACGTCATGATAACGCGCCAAATGATATATTGTGAACTCGCCGATGAATAGTGTCCAAACCGCTCGGAATTTTCGGCGTTCAAACTCCTCTATCTCGCTTATTTCTGAACGGAAGTTTGATATCGATGAAACCAGAGAATTGTCGTCTACGATCTATTCAATATGAAGACGTTTACATTTATACCACTTGGTGAGTGTCACTACTGGTGGACCAGGAGTCCCCGAGGGCACATGTAGCTAAGTTCGATAATTTCGGTTGACCGTTTCTTCAACGCATTCTTAAATTTCTATTATCAAAATGTCTTGAAATTTCTAAAATGTGGGTCCTGTAGAATCATATCCCACCCATTCTGCTACGTCTTTCCGTACGCTTTTTTGACATAGTAACTTTCACACTTTTTGGCTTATTACATTGCTTAGATTTGAGGATCAATGACGAGGGTTAAGTACCCGAAACGTGCATGTCTGGTCCATGTTGCCAATTTACCTGTTCTTAAATGATGCTATTCAATATGAAGACGTTTACATCTAAAAGTAATCAATTTTAGCTAGATTTATTGATTGATCTATACGTACTAAAATATCCATGAATGAGACCCCAGGCTATCATGTAAAAGTTTCCTTTTTATAACGTCATAATTGGAAATTCAACAACTTATTGCTTTGAAATAAAAATCGAATAGGAAAATATAAGTTTAACTATCTAACAGGCTATTTCTTGGAGATTTTAGCGATATAATGGATCAGATATTTAAAGTACTCTATCTCTGATTATCTATGATCAGAAGAATTTTTCTGCAATTTTGTCAACTTTCCTGCTTTGCAGCGAAATGTTATCGAACTAAGTTTCTTTATTTGAAAACTTAAAGCGAACAAATGTTTGTATCAATCCTGTTTTGTTGAAAGAGGTATCCATTATGCAGATAACTACACGCATTATCGAGAACGAGCGAGGTGAATGACGTCCATAAAAATAAGTTTACGTTTACTTTTTCCCTTCTCAAGATTCATACTGCCGCATATCTCTGATTGTGTTAAATTTTACACACTATTTTAAAACATTTTTAGCCATAAAAAAAAAAACCTTTTATATAGGGGGGTTTCTCTTACAGGAGGGGAAAATATATATCCCAGGGAGAGGGAATGGGGCCGAATATCGCCAAATTTGTTTGAAAAAAACCGGAAAAAGAAAAAGGGCGTCCTATTTTGAAATTGAGCAAATAAGCGAAAACAAATCCAAGCCTCTTAATTGTTTATGTGATAGAGAACTCTCTCTCTCTCTTTCTCTCTCTCTCTCAACTTCTCGTGAAGCCCCTCTCAGGAAATATTTTTGACGCTCACAATCATTGCACTTTGCGACCCATTTCCCTCTTTTTTTCAAAATACCCTTCACGCGAATGCGTAATGAATTAGATTGTCCCCGAAGTTTGTTTTGGTTTTTTTCTATGTTTATGGTATTTCTAGATATTGTAATAGCATCTATATGTTGATAATATAAATATCCTTCAATGCCCTTAATCCTCCTAGTATCGCAAGTCATCCAAATGAAAGTTATATGTGCACACTGTAGTTGAGTTTCTGGATTAAAATTTATTAATCGCAAAATCTCTTTCAGAATCGCCCACTTATTTAGCGATTATTGAGGACTCTGCCCCTGCTTCACTAAATAAAAAAAAAATTCTAAGGATGAGAGTGCATTTGTACTGAATTCTGAGTCTTTCTCCCCCTAAATTCGCGCTTTTTACCCTCTCTTGCCTAAATTTCTTAGAAGGGGGGGGGGTGTGGCTTTCTGTTGTTTAGACATATCAAGAATCTCGTGCGTTTGTATGGTCACAAACAATGAAAGCTGTGTGAGGTGTCTGTTAACGCCGTTTCGGTCCAGAATTCCTACAAATTCCTGTAGTCATACCCTGATTAACTCTTACCTCTGACGTCACTATAACGTCGAATGAATATGGATTGCAACGTAGACATTAAGGGGTCGGGTTACAAAAATAATCATAACATTCGTTCGCAAGGTTCGATTTTGTTCATATTGCATAGAAATACCTCATATTAAATATTTCATCATTTGATATTTGTTTCAAGAAAATTAAATGATAGAATTTCATGCAATAGGCATATAACGTCAAAAAATGACGATCGAAAAATGACTTTTCATCCTTCTAGGTGATTTGAGATTTTTTTTCTAATAATTCCTCCCTTTTCTTAGATTATTTCAATTTCTTTGTTGAAAGATGTAAAAATAGTTTGAATATAAAATCAAATCATAAAAACAATTATAAATTCAGCAAAATATTTTAAAAATCAGCATACTTTCTTCAAACTGGCAACGTTGGCAAAAATAGAAGAGAAACCCCCAAGCCGCCAAAATTCAAAGCGTCATGAAAACAGTTCGATATTGTTCATAATTTGCAAAATTTCATCTTGTATACCAATTATGAAATTCTGAGAGTTGCAGAAATATTAAACGAGAAGATCTTTTTGGGATATAGGTGTGGAGCCACCTTAAACAATTTCGGCACGCATGGTCTCCGATTTTCATGAAAATTCACACATAAGTAGGGACTAATGAAAGAAGGTAAATTTGACAAAAATTTTATTTCTAGGTCATCTGGTTACCATGGAAACGGCCCTTCAAGTTTACATAATGGCAATATTGAGCTTTTTTGAAGCTCTATAATTTGGTCTATATACGACATTAATCGATGCGTTTTTATGCATGCTAAAGATTAGGACATAAAATTTTAAATAAGTTCACTAGTAGTGTCAAATAATGTAAAAAAGACTGGTTACCATGACAACATAATTAGCTGATTTTAATACATTGATTTCAAAATGCTGTTTGTATTTTCCAATTTTCATTCTTTCTTGATGGGTATATGATAAGGAAATGGAATTATTTATTTTATAAAATGAGCAAATTCTTGATAAACTCAATTGTTGCGATATACATAAATTACCTTGGCAACGGTAACTTTGGTCTCATAGTATCATAGCATAATATTACTCATTTTGCAACTTCAGAGTTATTCTTAAAATGTTTGCATCATGATGAACAGATTATTATATTTGATTTTTTTATAGCAGAAAATATACAAATTACCAAGGAATTTTAGGACAAGGTTTCGCTTTCACAAACTAGTTAATACTTTCTGGAATTGTTGCAAAAAATATTGTCAACTTCTTTTGAAATTCGCATCAATACAGGCAACATAGTATATTACTTTGGGTATTTCACAACCAGCATGTTATGGTGACATAATTAACCAGATAAAAAGGATCAAAGATATACAACATCAGAATCATCAAATGCCTTTTATACCGTGGATATTATCCTAATGTCACCAGACGGACACTAAACTTGGTACATGTACTTGACCAATCTTCAGTTTTGTACCAGCGCAATCTTAAAACTTGCACTCTGATTGACTGTGACGACGGGACTCCATGACGGGTTCTGTCCAAACCTATTTAGAGAAGACAGGGTCCCGACCACATGTCCTCTCTGAACATACATGTGCTCGCGGCGGCAGAGCACGGATTGAATTACGTACACCCTTTTTTGATATCCATTTACATTTTCATCTGTGTTGCTTTGGCCCCTACCTTTTGCGGTCATGTTTGTGTGTGGTCATCTGATAGTAAGGAGGTTGTTTTACACCACAATTGTACGCTTTTCGAGACCTCTGGGTAATCGGCAAAGTTGAAGGGTTGTGCGCACGAAATCCATGATAACCACACCTTCTGTTATTTTTCTGGCAGATAACCGTCCTAAGTCGGCACCGGTTGTCCATTGGGCTTGTTGGTGTATGTGTTGTCCTTTGTGTTTGATGTTTCTGCGTTGTGCGTTGACGTTCCTTGTCCCTTTTGCGTCTCTTCCTGTACTTGTCTGCTCTGTGTTTTTGCATTGGGTGTTTTTTGGGTTTTGCTGTGAGTGCTGCAAACTGGTGTTGTTGGAGATCCATTCCTTTGTTAGGATGAATGAGTGCAAAACTGAGAAGCAATCAGTGAGGAAGAATGGTGTTTTAGCTTTTGTTTCGAGTTGTATATTTACTGAGTGTCAGAAAGACTGGAAGCGAGCGAGTGAAATCTTCAATATATTTTCCTGCCACTGTCGCGATAGCACTTTTTATATAGACATAACGTCAAACAGTGCATAAATTTTATATATTGTTTTCAGTTTTGTGGTTAAACATTGCCGGCGGGTTTGGCTAGCCAACAGGGGATGCTTTCACCTCCCGGGCACCTGGTCCCACCTCTAGCTTGGTACATGTAGCCAAGTTCGATAAATTTCGGTTGGTTGTTTCTTCAAACGCATTTGAAAATGTCTGTTTATAAACATTTCTCAAATTTCTAAAACCTGGTTCCAGTAGGATCATATCCCAGCCATTTTACTACGTCTTTCGGTATATTTAGGACATACTTTTCACAGATTTTTGTCATATTACATTGCTTTGATTGAGGATCACTGACGAGGGTTTTTTACCCGAAACGTGCATTTCTGGTCCATGATGTAAATTTATCTGCTCTTAAATGATGCTTATGAATTTGAATACGTTAAACATTGCTAGGGATCTGTCGATGCTTCATGATTTTGTGTTTTATTGTGAGTGCTGTTGCGATTATCGTCAGGATCTTCTTTAATCTTAAAAACCTCTGTCACACGCGGGGAACGTAGTTAGAACTCGCTGATACATATTGAGGTCGTAATAATGACACCGGCGAACGTGCCGGCAAGCCGAGCCACCACGACCGTTTTAAAGTGTTCAAAAAAGTCGTAGTGAGGAGCGCTGATGACACAACGTGTTCAGGACTACTTGCGAACGCATTGAAAACTTCATGGACGTATTAGAAACGTGTCGCGAACGTAGCAGGGTCGTAGTACGAATGGCTAAATCTTTTACATATAATCATATGGAGATCGTCACGTCTCTATCGTCCTTACCACGTTCTTGGTTTTAGGGGTCGAAAAAATCAAAATAGACCTCATACAAACAGTTTATCCTTTGACCGTGTCATGATCGTAGCATGAGCACAGTAAGGACTTCGAGAACGTAGTTATAACGCCGTACTATCGCAACACAGACGCCTTTGTCGTAGTGCGAACTTGATATAACGTATTTAAAAAAACGGGAAGGACGCGCTACTAACGTGTTACGGACGCTAAAGGTCGTGTTGCGCACGTATTGGAGTCGTCACTTATTCATTCGGAAAGCCTTTCCGGGTGATAAATGCCACGTTCTCTTTACGTTCATAAAAAATTTCAAGGTCTTCAAGAACGTATTAAGAAAGTCTCGAGAGAACGTGTAGGTGTGACAGGGGCTTAACGTCTTCAAATTCATTAGCATCATTTGATGATGGTATAGCAAGAAAATGATGGCAGCAGCATTTTTCTTTCATTACTGCATCCAAGAGAGCAGGACAAGGATTTTTCATACACCCAGTATTTCTCAGAAAGGAAGATATATCCATTTGCATCTTTATTATATTGAATCATCACGTCTTCCACCTCTTGTTTCCACCAATGATTGTCGATAAATGAAAGTCGTGATATGTTTTGAGACGATAAATTATATAGATGAAATGTTAAACGTCTGCAAGTTTAATAACATCATTTAAAAACAGATAATTTTGCAGCATGGACTAGACAAGCACGTGTCGGGTACTTAACCCTAGTTAGTGATCCTTAATCTAAACAATGTCATTTGGCCAAAGAGTGTGAAAGATGTCATATTCAAAATTGTACCGAAAAATACGTAGAAGGATGGGTGGGATATGATGCTACAGAACCTACATTTAAGAAATTTAAAGAAATCTTAATTTTTCAATGCGTCAAAAAAGGATAAACTGAAGTTGATCGAACTTAGCTACCGGTGCCCTCGGGGACTCCTGGTTCACCAGCAGTGACATTCACCAATAGTTACACATCTTAAACGTCTTCAAATTCAATAAATTTATTTCATGTTGTCTGCTACATAAAGGTCGCTGATCAATGTATCTGTCTGTCCATTTGTTCACACTTTTAGATAAACAACTGCATTTTCATATGAATCGTATATGAGATGGTCAAGTATGATGGTCAAGGTAACATATCTTGACTAACCATGTTATATACTCATCAAAAATAGTAACACATAGTAATTATTCACTTCATCGCTTGTTCACATATAAAATAATTACATTTATCATGTTATTAGACAAAATGAAGCCAAATGTACATAGTAGTATTTTCAGACCACAAGCTTTCAACGGAAACCTCTTTAGCGTTTTAAATGTTTGATAAAATGGATCAAAAACAATATGCCCTTAATTTTCTTAAAGAGGTCAAATAGTGTATTATTAAGAGATCCGTATTCGCTCGATTCTTCGTATCATTAGAAAATGTTTGATTCGATTGACAAACGGATGCAGCATACTAAGCTGCAACAATGTCATTATGGCGTTTTATTCTATGATATCATTTAAAGTTCATCACATTCCATGAATTTCCTATTCAGTTTTATCGAGAAAAAAATGTTTCATAATGAGAAAAAACCTCTTAACTTGACTTTTTGATCCTTGAGTTTTACAGAATATTACCCACTTAGAAATGGGAATCATTCGATCACGTCGCAGTGTTCAAACACATGGCAACGGATATTGTAAGCATGCTTGCATTAATGATGAGGTGGTCCGAAGAAGCTTGGGTCCAATTTGTTTTCATAGGCATCAAGAAACTTTGACTTTGGTAAAATTCAAATTCCCCATGAACATGGAACATGCAAAAAATATAAAAAGTCGAAAATTCTAAATTTCATGTTTTTAAATTTCATGTTTTTATCTAAAAAGAGGTTTTTTGATAATCAAAAATTCTTACTTTGGTCCTAAACTGTTTGTCCTATCTCTAAACCATCATAAATGCAAACAAATAAAGTCCCACAAGCAATAGCTTGTGCACATTGATTAATAATAATGCAGTACATTATTGTTCTTTGCGTTTCGTCTTTTGATGCGAAACTCTTGAACAGTGTAGTTCTTCGGTGTTTCAGATCTTCGACAATGTATACTTTAGTGGTAAAATTTTAGGAGTTTGTCTTTTTATGTATTTTTTCAAGTACATAGATTAAAAAGATGGAAGATAATAATTGTACTGTTTTTGCTAAAAGTGCAACAACAAAATCCTTTCGAAGATCCTTTCCTTACTTTAAGGCTGTAAATATATACACGGTATTCCCTTTTCTATCATTTTTTAGAAACAAATTTGCTTTGTTGTGTTGTCTCGTAAGCATGGATTCGTGTTTTTGTATTTGTTTTTATTCTTTAGTTTAATTCTTTTGATTCCTTTTGTACATGTGTTCATTGTTTGTTACTGATGTGGTCAGTTAAGCAAGATTTACTATATTTTATAACTTTATTCATGTATCAATGCATAATAGTATATTATATCTGCGTACAATAGAGAGGGTATGTCTTTATACCTCAGATAATCTTTATGAATATCGCTCATCGTGTTGCCATGTACATTTGTTTCGTGAAAAGGTATCTGCAAAGTGATGTTGATTATCCGTGTTTTGTAGACACCAGGGAGCAGGAAGTATTTTTGCACATTCAATCCCAAACAATATATTATTTCCTTTTGACGAATAGACACGCATATGTATGATATATGTTATCCTTTATCGTGTAATAATTCAGAAACGGCGATCTGAAGAGTATTAAAATTTGTTTTATCTCCTCATTGTTAGATAGTTAGTCTTCTTACAACTCTACATTTCCGCTTTCAATTAAATCATTCTTTTATGAAAACAATAAGTAGGCGAAATATTAAAATCGAAAGATATTATATCTTGAATAAGTTGATTTATTATTTTAATTGCTTTTCACAGAAGTATTTATATGACGATTCTTTTTCTATTTGAATCACTTCTCCGAATATCAATTATGATCGGCTGAAGAAAATTATTCACCAATATAATTTTGCCGTGAGAAAAATGTTTCGACGAATTCGTACAACCTTATGTATTTTCGAATTGGCGATAATTTTTGTTTCCTCACAAGCATTAAATGAAGAAGACGCGTTTTGCAAATCTTCTCTTACTTGTCCTAAATACCCAAATGTTAAACTGACAATGATGGTTATGCCATCCGTACCAAGTTGTTATTGCGACAGTCATTGTCAAGTATACAAAGACTGTTGTAAACAAAAAACTCAGCAACACGTGACTACAGAATTTCAGAATTTAATATACGACGAGGACCCGACACTGTATAGTTCATGTCTCCGAATTGATGGACACAACATAGGAATCTGGGTAGTGAATCGATGTGGAACCTCTAGGACAATATGCTCAGATAATTCGACGTTTGGCTATCTCTTGTCCCATCTACCCGTAACAGATAAAAATAATCAGACTTACATCAACGAAGATTGTGCAGTATGTAATAATGTCACAAGCTACGAGACTTGGAGCGTTTTCTTCGAAGAAAATCGTTACATGTCACCAGTCTCAGAAGACTATGATCCACAAACTTATATAAACCTTGTTACGGACGGACAGATTTCATCGAAAGATAATGGATATGGCCGCATTTATCTCACACCTCCAGCACATGCATCAGTGCGTGTGTGTTATAGATTTAAATTGGACCAACACACCAATACTACACAGTGTCCTGCTTACCAGAATCCAATTCTCGGCGAGAATTCTATCGGTAATAATTTTTTTTTTTATATGTAATTACGCAGTTTATCGCAATTTTCATCAGAAACTTTGATTCTAGATAAATAAACTTCTTTGTAATAATAAAGTAAGGGTTGACATAGGTTTTAGATCCGAGAAATCCAGTGATAATTTTACTTAATTTCATAGATTGAAACCTAATGCACATTGGCTTACCTTCTACATTGTGCCATTTGTTTATCCAAAGATTATTTTGCATTCATCATAGTAAGATAAGAGGGGATATAATATAGTAAATATTCCTTGTGTTGTGCATGTCTGGTCCATGCTGTCAATTCATTTACTCTAAAATGATGATTATGAATTTGAAGACGTTACACATTTGATGAAGATATTTTCAGACTTTCATCATACAGTAATTCAGTTTCGCGTCCTGCGATACGCCAGTCCGTTTACTAATATTTAGGATTTCACTGTATATAGTTACACATTAATAAATCGTTGGATTATGTATATTTTGTGTTCCGTGTGTCTTTTGCCCTTCTTGCTGTGCAGAACTACTCTGTGTTTTCAGATAGGATATTTCAAATTTTGCTGTCAGTGTTTTCTTTTTGGGTATTCTCTTTCTTTCGCAGGTATTAAGTACAGTTCTTTGTAAAAATCCTGCTAAAGCTGCCACATGGGGATCAGTAGAATGTGATGAAATGTTACATGATATTAAATTACCATGGACGTATTATTAATTTATACTTGTTAATTCCAAATTTACTCATTGTTTCATTGTTGCTATGGTAACGACAACCTTGTTCTACCAGACTTGGTAAATTTAAGCATACACAAAAATAAGTAACATCTTGAAATACATCCCGAGGGTACATGTAGCCAAGTTCGATCAACTTCAGTTGATCTCTGTCTCTTCAACGCATTTGAAATTTTCTGTTACAAAATTTCTTGAAATTTCTAAAATCCTGTAGCATGATGTCCCATCCATTTTGTTATGTCTTTTGGTACAATTTTGGACAGAATAGTTTTCATACTTTTTGATCTGTTTACATTTTTTAGACTGAGGATCACTGACGAGGGTTTAGTACCCGAAACGTGCATGTCTTGTCCATGCTGTAAATTTATCAGGTCTTAAATGATGCTATTGAATTTGAAGACGTTTAACATTTGAACTACTTGGTGAGTGTCACTGCTGGTGGACCAAGATTCCCCAAGGGCACATGTAGCCAAATTCGATCAACTTCGGTTGATCGTCTGTCTCTTCAATGCATTTGAAACTTTCTGTCTCATAAACGCATTTGAAATTTTCTGTTACAAAATTTCTAAAACATGGGTCCTCTAGCATCATATCCAATCCATTCTGCTACGTCTTTTGGTACATTTTTGGACATAATAATTTTCATACTTTTTGGCCTGCTTACATTGTTTAGACAGAGGATCACTGGCAAGGGTTTAAGACGTGGGTCCTGTAGCATCATATCCCATCCATTCTGCTACGTCTTTTGGTAGATTTTTGAACATAATGACAAATATGGATAATGATCATATCACTGTATACAGCACAAAATCGATAATTCAGAAAATCAGAAACCGAAGGCATACAAAATCAGGATAAAAGAGGAACCAAAGCAAACAAACAAAAACCTCCACCAAAATAATTTTCATACTCTTTAGACTGAGGATCACTGACGAGGGTTTAGTACCCGAAACGTGCATGTCTGGTCCATGCTTTAAATTAATCAGGTCTTAAATGATGCTATTGAATTTGAAGACGTTTAACATTTGAACTACTTGATGAGTGTCACTGCTTGTTGACCAAGAGTCCCCGAGGGCACATGTAGCCAAGTTCGATCAACTTCGTTTGATCGTCTGTCTCTTCAACGCATTTGAAATTTTTGTTACAAAATTTCTTGCAATTTCTGAAACGTGAGTCCTGTAGCATCATATCCCATCCATTCTGCTACGTGTTTTTTGGTACATTTTTGGACAGAATAATTTTAATACTTTTTGGCCATTTTACATTTTTTAGACTGAGGATCACTGTAGAGGGTTTAATACCCGAGACGTGCATGTCTGGTTCATGCTGTAAATTTATCAGGTGTTAAATGATGCTATTGAACTTGAAGACGTTTAACATTTGAACTACTGGGTGAGTGTCACTGCTGGTGGATAAAGAGTCCCCGAGGGTAAATTTAGCCAAGTTCGATCAACTTCGGTTGATCGTCTGTCTCTTCAACGCATTTGAAACTTTCTGTCTCATAAACGCATTTGAAATTTTCTGTCTCTTCAACGCATTTGAAATTCGCTGTCTCTTCAACGCATTTGAAATTTACTCATAATTGCTATGGTAACGACAACCTCGTTCTGCCAGACTTGGTAAATTTAAGCATAAACAAAAAAAAGTTACATATTGAAGTAAATCCATTTGTATTATTCATTCATAAAATTTAATATCAACATTTTCAAGATACATAATAATGAAACCATTGAAGAGTAAAGTTAAGTAATTTGAAATATAGCTTATGGAAAAAAAATGGTAATCATATAAATAGTAAAAATGCATGAAATTATACTTGTCTATTAGTTCATTCTAATTACGCATGTTACATTATTACCCGATCAAATAAATTGTATTCCGGTCGAAACAACTATTTATGTATTTACAGTAAAGAGACGACCATTTGATCCAGAGGGGGTGGGGGAGGCCTGGAGATATTTTTTCGGGTAAAATTATTTTCAGCGGAGAGCCGGTCGGAGTATTTATTTTCCTATAACTCAATGTTAGAATATTTATTTTCATCCAAATGAAAATTTGGCGACAAGCCAAAAAGAAAAGAAAATCAACCAAATTCCATAAATTATTTACAAAATGCAAGACTTAGTCGGCACTATACAATGCATCTCTATATATGTAGGTATGATATGTACATGTACATGTATTACTTGCATTTTCTAATTTGGGTATACAAGCAATGTCAGTAAAGAAAGTACTATACTAGTCAAAATTTCTAACTTACATTTTCCCAGTAATTTCAATATCCCGATTGGTAGAAATCAATTATGTAATATTTATAGTTATAACACAACGAATGTTTTTTTAAGTGTAAATGAATAAATGATCATCCTGTGATGTGTGTCTTCAAATTCTACAGCATTTTAGCAAAGAATCATTCGCTTCCGGTTTGTAAGAAAACTTTATCTCTTGACTGAAAAATGCTACAATAGAAAAGTTCTCATGGTTATCGTGCGATTCGTTTTTCGGATTTTGAAATATCGGCGATTGAAACTGTTATTTTATCGTGATATGCTTACAAATTTTCTGATGCGTTACGAGTCAATAACACTTCCGGTATCATTGATATATCGGGTAAGAATTTATGTGTTAAAATATTTCCTGCGAATGCGATATTCATTTTGTTCCTGTGCTAAGCCATTTTTCTTGAAAAGTAAGCCTAGAAAAAGATGTTTGGTTAATGGAACCTCATTCTACGCATCACTCACAAGAGTTATGCGCACGCATCCATTTTATGGCAAATTCGTTAAGTTTTATTTGCTTATTATCGCTTTTTTAGCAAATGCATTCCGTATAATTTATGTTTTTCTGATCAAACTTGGTACAAACAAATCTTTCAAAATTTTCCGATAAAATACGCGAAATTCATGAAAAATGTTCAAAATTCAAATTTCGTCACGGTCTGTTTTCGTTGAAAGAAATAATGTTTTTCTAGATTTTAAAGTAACGAGTGAAATGTTGTATATCAAATCCAGTTATCGTCAAAATAATTTGAATTCCACATTTACGAAAATCCATACCTGTAGAATGGTAAGTTAGAAATTTTGACAAGTATATAATGTAAAGCAGATGGTTGCAATTGATAGGTGTGTAATGACCACTATATGAATCTCTTAAAAGCTTAATATCCTTTAATTGTTTAAAGAAAAATGCAATATTGTTAATGCTCGTAATTGTAATATTTGCTTGGGTTCGATTCCCGGGCCGGTCAGGTCACATCTTTCCTCTTCTGTTACAGAATGTGTGCCCTAGTTAATGACTCACGGTGACGTAAAGGGGAATAGATGAAATATAAAAAAAATTCAGCTAAAACTTCTAAAAAACTAAATAATGCCTGTTTTGCACAGGTATCTGTTTAGCGAAATGAGATCGTATCAATAATGATTTTTAATGTAATCTTGATGTTCGTATCTACCTGGGTTAAAGCAAAATGTGCAATTATTTTCAATAGATTTGTATAACAGCAACAGTAAATTTTAAAATTGTTGCCAATTAAACCATGTGATTTAGATTTGTTTGAAAATATTTTTGTTTTCTATAGTACCACAGATTAAAAATAGAGTAAAATTTACAATATTTGTGAAATTCCATGTAGCACGATTTTAGCGATTTGCATGATTTCACAGAGAACGGTAGTTAATGTGAATCATGAATAGATCCCCTCCTTTGTTTCATATTTATCAAATTAAAGTCGTATGATTTAAAAAATGATAATAGAAGAGATCTGTTTTACCGTCATTATATATTTCTTGTCACTTTTTTGAAAAAATTAAGAATTCTTTTGTACGAAATTATTGATAGCGTTACAGTGCATTTTAGAGTTTAGATAAAGTACTGAGAAGTTTTCGCCCTCTTTTTGTTATTAGATGGTAGAACAAATATTGAAATGAAAACGAACATATGGCGATTGTCTTCCCTCTAACCTTGAGGCTAATATAAAATATATAGAAGTCAATCTTGATTATATTCAATCTTTAAAAAAAGATACCTTTGTTTGCTTTACAGATTTCTACAAGAACGTTCAGTGTTGTAAAAATGATGGGAAGTGCATGCCACTGAAATGGGACGCTTGTATACTAGATAAAGGATTGCCAAAAATTAAAATATTTCCTCCTGAGGCGCACGAATCTTTCAACAACATTTCAACGTCAGTCAGCACTAAAAGCATGCCTGGAGTTCTTCTTCAATTCAATTCTGATGAAAGCAAGTGTTCGAAAAATAAGGTAAGATAAAGGAGTGAAGTGTTTGAATAAAACGAAAGATGAAAGCTTAAACTATTTAATATCATTAACTAAAATTTCATCAATATAACACATTTTTAAATACTGTTAATATGCTAAAAGTCAAAGTATGATTATCTTCTTTGAGTTTTCAGCACATCTTGCTTTTCAATGAAGGAAGGTGAAATAAGGATTATTTCATTCCATACTTTTGTATTCCTGCACGTTCAAGACACAGTGGTGATATAATGTAGCTGGATATTTTGATATCCGCCAGATTTTAAATTTCATTGCTTCTGTGGACTTCAAAGATACATACGTTAAGAAAATTAATGAATACCATGTACCATGTACATGCGTATAACCTTAACTGATTTCTCATACAGTTCAAGTTAATCTAATATAAAGAATCTATAAATAAGGTTCTGATCTCCGACGTAAGAAAAATTCTAAATATTGGCAGACATTTAAGAGGTATGGACAAAATGTCATTCACCATGTATTGGATTTTATCTAGTGGTGTTATTGAAAATGTTTCTTTACACTGAATAAAGACTCAAACTTTAACTATTTCCATCCAAAGTGTTCTCTACCTCAATAGCTTCATTTTCCCGGATCTTTTTTTAACGAAAATTACACTTATATTTCAACACTAGAATTCTTTTAAATTGATGCATCGAAATGCACAGCTGCACCTCAGAAGAATTCATGAATATAACTACAACTTACCTTAACATTACATTGATTATATATCTACAACCATTTGTCCTTCAGTTTTGAGAACATGATCTCAATATATTATAAATTCCATGTTTACACAATACGGGGTCCTCTCGAACATGCATTTTTACAGGTAGCCATTTTCACGTGGAGATCCGCCCAAACATAGAGGGAAGAAATAAAAGATTCTAGACATCCTTGGGTGATTCACTAGAATTTCGACTGTTTGTGATTCATTTATTTATTTTTTACATGGAAGAGTGGGATAGTCTTGTGAATTCTAGGTGAATTCTAGGTGACAAATAACAAATGTGCAACATTCCGGGGATCCGCCTCTGGTGTCCTTGCTATGTTGATATGACCACTAGCCCCTCCCCCCCCCCCCCCCTCCCCCGCGTGTAAAATGAAAATACTCGGTATTTTGAGAAAGTATGATCAACATTGGAGGACAAATGTTGTGGACATAAAGTCATAGTGACTTTAAAGGAATTTTCAAGTATTAATTATGAATTCTGCAGAACTGTAGCTGCGCAGTCCGGTGTACCTAGTTCAAATGGTCGTCGCAAAAAATATTGATGCAATTTTTACTTAGAAAGATGGAAAAATGAAGATTTTGATGTACAGAAAAATTAGTATCTAAATTGTCAAAATGGTAGTCATTTCTCTGCAGAAAGGCAGATTTTCAACTATGCTTCACTTCAAATACAATATGGCTGATAAACTTTTGTCCATACCCCTCAAACATTAATTTATACGAAGAGTCGTTACTAAAGTACTAACAGGTTTTTTAGAACACGGAAATTTCCCTTCTATTTACAAACGGTAAAATAGAATTATTGGAAAATTGAAATGGTAATACAGAAGGAAAAACACTACTCATAAACTTAACTTTTTGAACCTCTTAAGACATCAATTTTGGTGTACTCACTGGAAAAGAGCTATAATTTCCGCTTACAAATTGACAAAGTCATTTTTCTCAAGAAGGGTCGAGTATATTAAATAAAACAGCAATTCTTATTCATCTAGGTATATTTTCACTGATCATTCATGCATAAATATATGTGTCGTGTCTAGAGTATGGCTATTATAACATTCAAACTTGACCAGTGTAGATTTTACGGACTTTGTGCATCAAGGAGATGATTTAACGTTTTATTTCTAATGTGTAGAACGAAAACGCAAAAATGATACTATAAAAAAAATACATTTCCAATTAGTGCTCTCAGTCATTTCTCTCGATATTCATATGTATCCATCTTAAAGCGTTTTCACGTAAAATCAAAATTTCCGTTTTCTTAACTCGCTGTTTGTACTTTAGTATCTTTAAACTTCAATCTATATATAGGTTAGAAGGTAATTTGAGTATTCTACATGAATACGAGGTGGGTGGAGCGTTAGCGAAGCCCTTCTTATTCATGTAAAAACTTCAAAGTTACCTTCAAACAGTCATAGATGGCATCTACCCTGGAGGCGAAGTGGTTACGCGTCCGGTTAGCATGCCGGATAGCATGGTGGAGGTCTCGAGTTCGAGCCGCGGTCAGGCCACATGTCTGTACGATGCAGGATCCATGAAGACGGTTTCTTCACAGATTCTTCACAAATAAGACGAGCAATTTCATAGCCTGTGACTGGCTTAGCTCAAACGTCTTAAATGTAAAATTATATATATCAAATGACTTGCGACTCTGTTGTAAAATCTCAATAGTGAACAAAATGCAATCGTCTAAAAGGGCACAGAAAACAGAGTTCTTGACAAAAAATATCAATTCGTCATTCAAGACAAACATTATTCGGATGATGAATCCTCAAAATAGAAATATATCACTTTTGACTTATCCGTAACCGTATCGTATTCACTAACGCACCGAATGAAAATCGTGCAGATACAATTTAAATACGCATAGATCATATATTGACAGAGTACTGTGCGACATTCACATCGACATAATTTTGTTCTCAATATAGGATCCATATTATATATTCATCAGATACATGAAGTTATTGACCGTTTACAAGTTTATAAGTATTCGTTTTGAATGCTTTAGTACTCGAAGTCTATAGTAGAAATGAGGGGATCTCCAACAACACATGGTTGCAGCACCAACAGCAAAACCCCAAAACACACAATGGGAAAACACAAAGTAGGAAAGCACAGAATGAGACGCAAATGGTATGATGGACGCCAAATCACATAGAAACATAAAAATAAGTGACTTTGCATAAACCAACGAGACCAATGTGCAATCAGTGTCGACTTAGGACGGCCATCTGTCACGTCAATAGCAGATCATATGGTTATCCTGTATTACCTCCCACTTTTCGATTGCCCAGAATGTACAATTGTGGTGTGCACAATCTCCTCGCTGTTAGATGACCCAACAAAAACAAAACCGCAAAAAGCAGGGGCCCAAGCCGCACAGATGAATATGTTAATAGATATAAAAAGATGGCGCACGTAATACAGTCCGTGCTCTGCCGCAAGCTCATCCATGCTGTCACCCGAGGAGTCCGACTGACATTCAGAGAGGACAGGTTGTCGGGACCCTGTCTTCTCTAAAGCAGTTTGGACAGGGCCCGTCATTGAGACCGCCGTCACAGCCAGAGTTCAAGTCCTAATAATTCGCTGATACACTACTGTAGATTAGTCAGTACCAAGCCTAGTGTACGTCTGGTGAAAGTAGGATCATATCCTCGGTATAAAAAGCGTTTGATGATTCTAACGCATTTTCGATTGTTTTGCTGTCTGCCTTTGACCCTTCTTATTTTGTTAACTATGTCAACATACAATATACACTCGTGACTACTCGTGACTATACAGATCTGGTCAGGTATTGGTTGACCGAGGCCGAAGACCCGAATTCAAAAGTCAATAACTGCTTCATTAAATTATCAATATTTTATTAACATTTGCATTGTAATGATACGCGAAGGCAAAGATCTAACACTACAAAAATCAACGCATGCGCTGGTAACGCACGCGCTAATCCCGAATAGACCGCTTTGGAGCGTTAGCGGTCAACTCACTCTGAGGTACATTCTATCAAACAGCGTCTCCGCCAATCAGAAATGAGGAAAATCGGTAATAATTCCTGATCATTTAATAATGCAGGTTGTGAAATACCCAAAGTAATTTACACTGTTGCTTCTGTAGGTCCGAATTTCAAACAAAGTTGACAATAATTTTGGTGAAATTTCCAGAAGTCTTAACTAGTGTGTGAAAGAGAAAACTTTGACCTAAAACTTTCTTCGTAATTTGTTAATTTCGATTATGAAAATCCAAAACATCAATTCATGCTCAAGCATACCGAAATAGCTTTGAAATATAGATACCATAGATATAGTGTTGCATTATATTTATATCACGCACCATGTTGTATCCTGTCAGGTTCTTTTTTTTTTCCAGCAATGAAAGCTAAATGGATTATCTAATACTAAGATGAATGTAGAATCCGGACATTTACTCCGTTACAGTAAGAATATTAGACGCGATAAGTGCCTGGATACGATACGGATACAGATACTTGAAATAAGATATATTCCTAATATGTACTTAAAGGCAAAATGATTAAAGCTTTAAAGATGAAAAAAATGTGGTTCGCTCCGGGTTAAGTCTGTTGAGTAATCAGTGATTTTTTATTTAGATATGACGCTTTTGCATACCGAGAATTATCGCGTCATAAAGCGTAAACATAAACATAGATACTCAAAATAAGACGGTCTATTTGAATGGCTTTGTGAGTTTATTTATCTGGATGGAGATTTTTCCTATCCGAGTGGAAGGATCATAATATATATTGGTATAGTAATTGCAGAACGTTTATGTTTGTTTTTATTTCGAATCGACATTCCGTTCTAGGTGTGTACAGAGAGATGTCAGAAGTCCGATGAATCTTGTGCTCGGAGGATACAGTTCATGAACTTTCCTTTAAAGGAGAACTATCTCAAATTTGTTGTATTGGAATCAGATGTTGCTACTGGTAACTTTGGTGTTCTCCTACGAACGCTACGAGATGTAATAGTAAGAAATGTGCTTGAACTTTTCGCAACCTCTAAATGGAGACTCAAAGCAAAGTTAGGGTATCATTCAATATATTTATACGTTTATGTCATGGAAGGCAAAGACTGCATAAAAAACATGACACAATGTGCAACATTAGAAACATCCTTTACAATGTATGCCAAAACTAGTCTAACGGTTGCAGAGATAGAGGAATTGAAAGCTTGGACACAACATATCGATCTATTTTTCAATTATGATGGTAAATTAGGAAATATCAAACTCACCGGATCGTTTTCCAGAATTTTGAATAATTCTGTTTTTAATTGTAGATGTAAGCAATACGGAGGCAAAATAGGGTACGTTGTACCCTTGATCACACCATCAATGTATAAAGTGAATTGGTTGATTGATTTTGCAAAGTGTTCACACTTCCAGTTTTTTGTAAATGATTTTGTAAAGGAAGTTAAGATTTCTTGCAAAGAAAAAACATCTATAAATGGAGTCTGTACAATACGAGATAAATATGCTGTCTTAAGCACTTTTATGATCATTGTCGCATATGATATTTTAAATTATATTTAAAGTTACATAAAATTATTGTATTTTGAATTATGTTTAATGTTGCATATGGTATTTTGAACTATATCTAAAGCTACACACGGTCTCGCAAGGATTCAACTGTCGACAACGTAGTTTTGTAGGAAAGGAGTTTAAAGTGCTATTATTTAAAGATCTATATATTACTGGCATACATTATCCCTCAAGTTACATTTTTTCATGTTAATTTTCTTCTTATTCTAGGGAACACATGATTTAGGTAAACTTTGGAAATTGTTATTTCGTATACTCTTTATAGAAATACGCCTCATGCACAGGGCAGAGTGAACACGCTACCACAATGTGTCATTCTTTTATGTTAGTTCTGCAAAATTATAATACAAAACATGTGGTGCGTCACGTGAATACGTATTAGACATTTAAAGATTTTCCGTATGCAGAGCGCTGACTGTCTACACTGTACAGATTGAGGGGTCGTATCAAATCATAAACGTATATAAATTCAAAAGGTGCAATTTACCCTGGTTTTACGGAAGTGTCGTACATCGTACATCGTATATTTTCGGACCTTTCCGTCGCATGCTCGAAAAAATTGAAATTGTATCCCACTCCGCCAAAAGGAGCGATATTAGAATATCTCTCCGATCTTCGTTCAGTCAAAACAAAAACATAAACAAAACAAAAGTAACCAGAAAGATATAATCATCATAGGTCTTGAAATTATGCTTAACGGTTAATTTTGTTTTGTTTCAAGACATTTCTATCGGTTGTGACTTTCATTTTTTTTACGTTTTGGTTAACACTACAGGGTATGTAGACATGGTACAGACAATTGCATTTTACATCTGCGGAACCGCGATCCATCTTAACTATATCTACTTCAAAGCAGCAAGCTCTGCCAAGCTTCAGTGGAACAAGTAAAAATAAAACACTTTCCTTATTTTTGGTAGAATAGTATAGATCAAATTTTAGGGAAAAATCCCAAACCCCCACTGTATAAGAACTCTAAATTTTGAAAACTAATCTTGTTGTAGATGGCGCAAATGGAATGAATTGTTGCGGTGTCGTATGAATTCAAATTTTCATATTTCAACGGCGAACTATCCCTTTCAAGCGCAGATCTAAAGGTGAAATGGGGTTACCGTAGTCAGTGACAACCTGAAAACTGACAAATTGTCTGAAAATATGTTCAGGGCGTACCAAAGATATGCACTGTATAAAAAATATTTTACGAAAATGTTCAGTTTGGTTTTAATGTCGAAACGTACTACAACGACGTAGCTCTGCCTGATAAAATGGAGGGGCTCAACATACCAAAATTTCTAGCAAGAAAAAAAAGGGGGGGGGAGACGAGATTAAAAAAATATGGGGATTTCATGTTCTGTATGCACACATTTTAACATATCTGGTGCAAGTTTAGATTTTCAGTATATGAATGAATGACTGACGAGCGGTAGTTTGTTAACAAAATATTGACTTATCAGAAAATACTTTCTACACCCTCTATCAATGACAAGTACATGTTATAATATTTTATATCGTTTGAGTTTAATGTCTTAATGTACATTGATAAAGTAATATGTATAAAGGATGGATCAGAATAGCTTAATTATTCAGAAAGTCCTAAGAATTGGCGAGCGGTAGCGAGCCAAAGAAAAATTTTGAAAATGGGCCGAAAAATTGTCGAATTATGGTACAAAATGTTTCTATTTTAAACAATGTTAATGCATCATAAAGTTTTGTGATTGAAAAGTGTGTAAGGGAGGGTGTGTGTGTGGGGGGGGGAGGGTCACAAACATTGATGTGCCCCCCTACCCCCTTTTCAAAGTGGGCATGTGTCCCCGCTGCCCCTTCTCCTACGCCCTTGTCTATATACTTCAAAAAATTTTAAAAGTAGTCATTTTGCAAATGAAAAGCATATTTCGTATGCCATAAAATGCTTTTATTATAATTTATATAATTAACCCTTCTTCCATTTGTGTTGTCACATATTGAACAATTATTTAGGATTGTAGATATGCGTCGACGTACAAAACGATATCTGCCCCTTATTTCCAAATTGTGATAAACTCTTTCAAATGTATATATATTTGTATATGATCCGTACATTTTATGAAACATGTTTATTTGAACTCATGCCCTCCGTGCACAACTATTTGTACTCTTTCAATTTTCTTTTGCCACTTTCAAACTTTTATGGCAAAAGGGCGATCGAAAGCGCGAAACCTGATCTCGTGATCGGAAGGCGAAATTAATGCCCGTGCATAAGGCTAATAATTATGACAAATTAGATATCGGATTTTTGTATTCGTATACCGCCACCATATTCTGTAGGTGAAGACTGTCGAGCGTCTGCATATGAGAAAACTTTAAATCTCTATTTGTTCAATGCCTTTTAAAGATGTCTCAAGATAGATAGAATTTCAATTTAAATTATTTGTGGCTGTACTCACATTTTATCAAATTGTGTCTAAATGGGTGATATCATAATGATAAGATATCATGCATGTGTTGCGTTTAAATAGCCATGTTCAAAATGAATGCTATCAATGCAACTACCTTCATTCTACATTTAAAGTGCTATTAGAACATATGAGATAATATTTTTTCCTAAAACTTTATCTTAAAATAAACTGTTATGCACAAAAACAGTTTTCAGCTCTTACTGCACACATACGTAAATCAGTTTTAAGTTGCTACTTTTAGCCATTTACAGAAACCCTAATGCTATAAATCAGCACTTCCGTAAATGTGATGGAGACACTGGCGACGTATAAAGTAATGTAAGTAAACAATGTAATGTACCGTAGAGGTATTAAAGTTTGGTTCGCGTTCATTTGCTCAGTTTCACATCTTTTAATAATGTCTTGATCATCTCGAGAATAAAATGTAGATATATAATAACCGTAATAGCCTCCTTAAATTGGAATACTCTGGGGGATAAAGCCTACGCTCACGCAGCAAGATACGCCCGTTGGGATTTTTTTCACAACACCAAAATATTTAAGTCCCATAACTCCATACGGACAAATTGGATGAACCTAGCTTAAAATCGAAAGGCGGCTTCCTCTTCAAAGTCTGATCAAAATGTACAAATATCATGAAAATCTGTTGACACATATTCAAGTTATTGCGTTCCATGCACCTATATTTTGCCCTTAGCTTAACATGTATGTGCATACAACCCCCCCCCCCCCCATTACACATAA
The DNA here is from genome assembly GCA_028142955.1 of Pinctada fucata. Taxonomy (NCBI): domain Eukaryota; kingdom Metazoa; phylum Mollusca; class Bivalvia; order Pterioida; family Pteriidae; genus Pinctada; species Pinctada fucata. The sequence continues at coordinate 36,084,256 of AP027108.1, read as the reverse complement.
TTTCTGGATTATGTGACAAAAAATTCAAGAACCCCTTATAAATGTGAAAGAACATCCTTTCTACTTGAAGTATACAAAATTTCAAAACATTTCAACAAGAAATAGATTTTTAAATAATTTTTAACTATTTTAGTATATTTTCACTGTATTTTAAAATATCTAAGTCCCATAACTCTGTAACGACATATCGAATGAACCTGAAAATCGAAAGGCGGCTTCCTCTCCACAGTCCAATCAAAATGTATGAATATCATGAAAATCCGTTGACGCATATTCAAGTTATTGCGTTCCATGCGCCTATATTTTGCCCATAGCTTAACATGTATGTGCATATAACCCCCCCCCCTTCCTATTACACACAATATCTCGCTTATGCGACCAAAAAATGAAAAACCCGTTACATATGTCAAAGAGCATCCTTTCTACCTTAAGTATACAAAATTTCAAAACATTTCGACCAGAAATAGATTTTTAAATAATTTTTAACTATTTTAGTATATTTTCACTGTATTTTAAATTGTCTAAGTCCCATAACTCTGTAACGACATATCGAATGAACCTGAAAATCGAAAGGCGGCTTCCTCTCCACAGTCCAATCAAAATGTATGAATATCATGAAAATCCGTTGACGCATATTCAAGTTATTGCGTTCCATGCGCCTATATTTTGCCCTTAGCTTAACATGTATGTGCATATAACCCACCCCTCCCCCCTTCCTATTACACACAATATCTCGGTTATGCGACAAAAAAATTAAAAACCCGTTACATATGTCAAAGAACATCCTTCCTACATGAAGTATACAAAATTTCAAAACATTTCGACCAGAAATAGATTTTTAAATAATTTTTTAATATTTTAGTATATTTTCACTGTATTTTAAAAATCTAAGTCCCATAACTCTGTAACAACTAATTGGATGAACCTGAAAATCGAAAGGCGGCTTCCTCTCCACAGTCTGATCACTATGTATAAATTTCATAAAAATCCGTTGACGCATATTCAAGTTATCGCGTTCCATGCGCCTATATTTTGCCCTTAGCTTAAAATGTATGTGCATATAACCCACCCCCCCCCCCCTTCCCATTACACACAATATCTCGCTTATGCGACAAAAAAATTAAAAACCCGTTACATATGTCAAAGAACATCCTTTCTACTTGAAGTATACAAAATTTCAAAACATTTCGACCAGAAATAGATTTTTAAATAATTTTTAAATATTTTAGTATATTTTCACTGTATTTTAAAAATCTAAGTCCCATAACTCTGTAACGACAAATTGGATGAACCTGAAAATCGAAAGGCGGCTTCCTCTCCACAGTCTGATCACTATGTATAAATTTCATAAAAATCCGTTGACGCGTATTCAAGTTATTGCGTTCCATAGGCGGACGGACAGACGGACAGACGGACAGACGGACGGACGGACGGACAGACGGACGGACTTCGCCATACCATAATACGTCCCGTCAAATGACGGGCGTATAAAAAAGGGGGGGGGAAAGGTGTTTCCGAAAATGGACGATTTCACACATGATGTCACATCATATTTTCGGTCTGTCCTATTTTACATTTACTATTTTTCTAAACATACACGTCTTGAACCAATGGTTGAATATCCAGTCTGACCTGTTTCAAACACAGAAGTGTGGAAGGGGCACTTACTTGGAATGCATGCGATTGAAGTTTCAGGCCGGGAGGCCCCATGCCCATTCTTTTTTAAGTTATTGAGCTCAGTGTACAACATAGTTTACATGTAACATATACTAATTTTGTCATGTACATTCATTTAATAAAAAAGACATATCAGGAATCCAAAATAGGGAGGGGCGGGGTTAAAAACAATCTTTCTGAGAGGCTGAGAAAGGGAGAGGGTATAATGATATAATGATATTCTATCAAATTGAATATATATGGTCACAATTTTAGAGAATAACAACGAAAAAAGGTTCGACATTACGCCGACTTATTTTTCTTAATCATTCAGTTATGGTCACAGCTACTGTAGTTGTTTTCAATTCAATTCTTTATTGGCAAGAACCATTATCCATGGCATAATAAGGTGTGGACAGGTGAATGGGAGGGGCAGGAAAGGGCCGGACGGGAGGAGAAAGGGAAAGGGGAGGATTGGAAGGGAGGGGCGGGAGGAGGAAGATATGGGGGCAGAAAGGGATAGAAAGAGAAGGGTGAAAGGGAGGCAGTATGGAGCGGGACGTGGAAGGTATGGAGATTGGAGGAGGGAGAGGAACTCCCTTATCCTCCCCCCCCCCCCCATATGACGGAACAACATACATACATTTTAGAATTACAGATAAGAACAAAACAAAATAAATGATACTTATTGATTGAAGAAATTATAAATACGTTTCCATGAAAGGCAATTGATGGTAAGATAAATTAGAAGATCACTTCTCTCTTTCTCTCTCTCTCTCACACTGCCGACTCATAACGGACACCTGAGGTGTGTGTGTGAGGATGTGTATGTGTGTGTGAGGGAGGGAGGGAGGGTGTGTGAGGGTGGGTGTGTGTGTGTGTCTAGGGGTTTAACCTCCGCAAAACAGATCTGTATTCGGCAGTGCTAGATCCAAAATGCCATTTATAAAGATTTTATCAAAAATATTGGCCAGATAAGTTGTTGGCAAATGTGATCATATAATCAATCAGAGTACATGTCAACTTCTTCTGTCCTGAAGCTACCGGTGATCGCAATCCATGTGCATGTTTAGAAAATTGTTTATCATTTTTCAATAGATAAAAACTATGTTTTAGATATTTATTGTTTTATTCCTAAAATAACTACATGCGTATACACATGTGCGCCTATGTACGATCACTTTGTCGTGTACATCTTCTGACGTTATGAACTGAGACCCACAAAGAATACGGTCGATCCCGAAAATTCATGGGTAAATTGACAAAAATTTCGATTCTCTCTAAAACCAGGATTTTTCCTGAAATCTTAAAAATCACCAGTTATTAACAAACGAAATATGTATGGTTTGCTAAAACATCGGCGAATTTTAATTTCATGGTCATGGTCGAACAAAAAAAGCATATTGAATATGCTTGCATATACTGACTTAATAACGTCTCATTGATGATAAAGGAACATGCACTCTTTCCCTTGGGGCAGTTCTTAAAGATCTTTCTATCTCTAACTTAATTCAAGAACTATTTGTGTGTGTATGAACTGATCTTTGCAGATTCAAGTTCTTTTATCTTTTGATCACATCCTTTTCTACCTCTTCTAAACGTGTAGACAGTTTTTTGTTTTGTTCTTGTTCGGTCCTATATAATCTTCTATATTCTCTTATTTCATGTTTTAGTTCGTCTATTTGGGATTCTTCTCGTTCGGTAAGTTCAGTTTCAAATGTCATTTCCTGTCATTTAAGAGGGAGGCCCAAATTGAGCTAGGAATGGCCGACATCATTTTTACGTCTTCGACAGAATGAGTGCCCCTTTCTTCTCTTAATGTAATCAGCGCTTGGGCTCTTTAGTCACCAATGTTGGGAATAGATTTAAGTTGTTCCAAAGGGGCTGTGTTTATATTTATTGGACCAGACATCGTTATTTACGCGAGAGATCGAGACGGAATGGAGGGGGGCAATGCGAAAAAAATCTAGCTGAATTTATTCTCGTCGCGAGTTTCGGTCCGGTATTTATGTCAGATGCTCCGACTTAAATACCGTCTTGTGCGATAACAATAATGATTATAACGGAAAAAATGCACGAGAATTTTGGCGCGGGTTTTAAATTCAACAGAGAAAAAATCTCATATTGAAAAGAAAATTGAAAATACACTCCACTATTATTACTTTTTCCGACTTATAACACCTATGTTGTGGAGTTTAGAGTAACTCACATGCACGGTGAAATGCAGTGCATAAAGATAAAGGTTCACTCACCAGGCGGAAAATGAGTTGTCTGACACCGGGGACTCAGGGTCGAGATACGTCGTCTCAGTCCGGGGTCTGTGTAACAACTAACTGCTGGCACCAGGACATGTACTCAGTCGGGTAGCTAGTGATAACTATTCGAGAAAGGAATATTGACCCATCTAAGTAATATGACCTGTATGAACTTGTATTTATAGTCTGTACCTGAAAACACCTATATACAACATAATTTCCAATTAATAACAAGACATATTAACCTACTATTTAACGAGGAATTCAAAAATGATCTTACTGTTGCTTTTCGTTGTCGTTTTTCAGAAATCAAGCGTGCCTCCCTCTTATAGGGCAAGCACGTACACCTTCCCTTAAAAATGTCTGCGTACCGTTAAGGTGCATTTGTCCCCAAATCTTTTACACTCGGTAGAGATGTCACTGCCCCAGTCTCAGCTCTATTGATATATCATAAAATTGCCCAAAACACAAATTCATAATGTGATGGAATATAATAAATTGTGAACAGTGCTGCTCACTATAAACTCAGCGAAAAATAAAGACACACCTTTTCATGGTCATTTTCTTGAAATTAACCCGATGCGAAAATTACCCGATATACGGTATAAATGTGCCCTCGGGGACCAGGAGTCCCCGAGGGCACATGTAGCCAAGTTCGATCAATTTCGGTTGGTCGTTTCTTCAAACGCATTCGAAAATTCTGTTTACAAAATTTTCACAGATTTCTGAAACCTAGGTCCTGTAGCATCATATCCCAGCCATCTTGCTACGTCTTTCGGTATATTTTGGACATAATAATTTAATACAGGGTGAGCAAACAAAATATCTCCCAAGCAAAATGGAGGATTAAAGTGTCCATCTGCACATTTCCCGACATCTTAACTTTTAGGTAATAACCTAGAGTATTATTCTCGTATATAATTCTACATGTCCCAATTACAAGAACAATTATGGAAAGAAACCAAACTCAACAAAAAGATAATTCTTCTTACCAATTTTCTTTTGATTCAGCTTCTGTGCTATTGGGACCTGGTAATCAGGGCAATGTGATGAATTTGAAACGTTGTCCCATTTAAATCTGTAACAAACACGTACAGATACGTCATGTGGAGGCGTAATATAGATTTTGCCGTGCTGTTTTTCTTTCGATAAAAATTCTCCTTTCATTAATTTGGAAATATACTTTTGAGGATCAAATTCGTCTACGTGAAGCGTCTTATAATCTTTTTCGAAAAAGATACTCCAAAACCCGTATGTGGAAACATTATTACATTTTGCACAGTCCTCGTTTAGGTAAGTCATATTGTCCATATCTGTGTCTGGTAGATGAGACAAAACAAAGGCCATTGTCATATTACCCTGGCATATTGGTCCATTACTGCCGCATCGATTCACAACCCAGAACCCGATGTTTTGTCCGTGTAAAGCAAGGCATACACTAAACGTCGTAGGATCTTTTTTATATCTTATTTTCTGAAATTCTGTCGCCTTTTCTGTTTGATTTGGTTTTAGTTTACAGCAGTTCTTGTTTCTCAGACAAAGATCATCGCAATAACATCTTGGTAGAGACTCTGCCATCTCCGAAAACTGGGTATCTTGATGGTCTGGGCAGTTTACAACAGAGTTACACAGTATATCTTCATCACTACCCGCTTTTGAAGGACCCCAAACTTCACTATTCCCATAATAATTATAAAGAACATGTTATGACGAAACATTGTTCTTCTGTAATGAATATTGATCACTTTCTTGATGATACCATGCTGATCTTTTAGGAATGTGTTCTCAATAGAAGTTACCACTGAATAAATACTATTGCGAGAATAAATCAAACTCATAAATCAACTGTTTTTACCTTTTTAATATATCTTTAATAAAATTGAATTTGCACAGAAAAACAATTGTATTAATATGAATATGTAAGTCGAGAAAATAATCACTGCATAAGTACAAATGTTCATTATGCTGATAAATCAACCTTTATGAGATTAGAATTCTTTCTGTTTTAATATATTTATTGTCGTAATAAATTGTTTTTTCCCAAAAATAATTTGAATTGAATTTTATGAAATATGTAAGCCGTGATAATGATTAAAAAGTATTTTCTTCTTGAAGCAAAATGAATCATGTTTTAAACGTTTATTACCAAGATAAGAGTACATTGTAATTGTAATACGTATCTTTAAGAAAAGTGAAATAAAGTGTCAAAATCTGCAGTCAGTGAGAAGCCTCCTGGACTCAGTTTAAAGACGTTAAATATTCCAAATGTCTCATGTTTTGGAAAATAAATCATCGTTGATACTTTAAGAGCAAATTATGAAAAGGAGAAGTTGTGATCCCTATATTTGTGCGTTTTAAATCTCAGGTATGTATTTGGTTGACAGAGGGCGGGTCGAAATTACCGTAAGGGTCTATTCAGACAGTTTTAGAGACAAAGTTGCCAAAACTATTGTTGGGTAGGTACAATGTAGTTGTGTACCGATTATCGCTAAATCGCTCGTTGATTGATTCCAATTCCGATTACAAATGTATGGGTGATGACACATAATAATCATTTCATGCGTGTAGAATGGCATATACCCTAGATTTTTAGGTTATATTTCTAATGTGTATAATGACACATACTATAAATTTGTTTAGTTTCTGGTGTGTAGAATGACATAGTTGAGTATATTTAAGGTGTAGATTGACATACTTATGATTATTTGAGTACCTTTCTAGTGTGTAGAATTTAAATTTAAACTCTATTTATTTTACAACGTTTAACAAACAAGTTACACAACTTATATCAATGTCTTACGTTGTCTTAGATGTTTGCTTGAGGGGGGAGTGCCCGGTGAAATAACCCCTTCAAAGGCCTCGGTGAAGGACAACCTACCCTCCCACACAAGACCCTTCGGCGAACCTTTGATTCGAGCCCGGAACCCTAACCTTAGAAGAAAGAGGCGAGCGCGCTACGACTGCGCTTACCCGGCCGACATATGCCTTAGATTAGTTTGGTACATTTCTAGTGTATAGAATGACAGATATCTTCGATAAGTGGGGTACAGTTCTTATGAGTAGATTGACACATACATCGTACATTAGATAAGTTGGTGCAATTCTTATTAGTAGATTGAAACCTACATTAGATAAGTGGGTACAATTCTTATGAGTAGATTGAAACATACATTAGATAGGTGGGTACACTTCTTATGTGTAGATTAGCACATACATTAGATAAGTGAGTAAAAATCATATAAGTAGATTGACACATACATTAGATAAGTTGATACAAATCTTATAAGTAGATTGTCACATGCATTAGATAAGTGGGTATAAATCTTATGAGTAGATTGACACATACATTAGACAAGTGGGTACAATTCTTATGAGTAGATTGACACATACATTAGATAAGTGGGTATAAGTCTTTTTTGTATATTAGCACATACTTTAGATAATTGGGTACATTTCTTATCAGTAGATAAGCACATACAATAGATAAGTGGGTATATTTCTTATTAGTAGATTAGCACACACTTTAGATAATTGGGTACATTTCTTATTAGTAGATTAGCACATACATTAGATAAGTGGGTAAATTTCTTATTTGTATATTAGCACACACTTTAGATAATTGGGTACATTTCTTATTAGTAGATTAGCACATACATTAGATAAGTGGGTACATTTCTTATTTGTATATTAGCACACACTTTAGATAAGTGGGTACATTTCTTATTAGTAGATTAGCACATACCTTAGATACGTTGGATACATGGTGTAGAATGGTATACTTTAGATTATTTTTGTACATAACTATCGTGTAGAATGACATATACCTTAGATAAAATGGGTATATTTCTGGTCGTAAGGATGGCATATACCCTAGATACGTTGGGTATATGTATTGTGGGTAGCATGGCACATAACTTGAATTAGTTGGATACATTTATTGTGTGTAGAATGACAAATGATTTTGATAAGTTTGGTACATTTCCGGTGTGTAGAATGACATGTAACCTAGATTTTTGGGTACATTTCTATTGTTTAGAATGACACATATTATAGATTACGTTGGTTCATTTATTGTGTGTACAATAACACATACCTATGCATGTCTGGTCCATGCTGCAAATGTATCTGTTCGTAAGTGATGTTATTGAATTTCAAGACGTTTAACATTTGTTCTACTTGGATAGTGCCACTGCTGGAGGACCAGGAGTCCCCGAGGGCACATGTATAGTCAAGTCCGATCATTTTCTCTTCAACGCATTCAAAAATTTCTGTTACCAAAATTCCTGTAGCATCGTATCCCCCCATTCTGCTACGTCTTTCGGTACCTTTTTTATGACATAATAATTTTCACCCTCTTTGGTCATATTACGTTGTTTAGATTGAGGATCACTGACGAGGGTTAAGTACCCGAAACGTGCATCTCTGTCCATGCTGCGTTGTTTAAATAATCAACACCCATCAGCCACGCAGCCCCAAAATTTATGAAGGACCCGACACTCTGTTTCGCTTTAATGATATCTTAATAGTCGTTTTCTGTTTTTTGAATTTTTAAGCAAATGTTTTGCAGAGTGTTTCGGTGGTATTTCGTTAGAATACGAATATGTTATATTTTTCTCGATATATTTTAAGACCCACCTTATCAGGAGTCCACCTTAAAAAGAAGCGAATGTGTGACAAGATCACCTATATTTTTGTATTTTGAAAATGCTACCATCGGTTCTGCTGTGAATATTTTCTTACACTGTTCGTTATTCATTACAGTAGACCAGTACTTCATGAGTTTCTTTTTTATTCCATTTATTCGCGGATCATATTTGGTTATTAGTACATTTGGAATTTGTTTGTTTTTATTCTTTCGCTTTTAATTTGTAAATTTATTTCTATCAGCTGCACAAATTTGACTTATAATAGCATTAGTTTCGTTTTCAGAGTAACCTCGCTTGAGTAACTGATTTATCCCTGCTACTTGTATTCCGTGCATGTCGTATACACTCGCCTTTTATAAAACCTTTGAAAACCGATTTGTGATGCGCACTTGTTCTTTGTAAAAACTGAAATGAGTTTGTACGCTTGATGTTTGATTTCGTATCTAGTACCCCAGATTCAGTTAATCGAATACCTTTATAAATAACTGTATCGAGAAATACCACAGAGGATTCGGAAATTTCATACGTAAATTTTAGTAAAGGATGCACGTGGTTTCCTTTTTCAAAGAAGCGAGTTGCTTCTTCTAACGACCCGTTAAATATTATGAATCCATCATCACGGAATCGACCGTGAAAAACTATTTTATTTCTATGTTCGTATTGGTTTAATATTTCTTTTGTAATTTCATACATTCTAATATCACATATTTCTGGGGATGGCACAGCGCCCATCGCAGCGCCAATTGTTTGTTTGTAATATTTGCCATTGAATTCAAATATGTTATTTTCAAGTACGTATTTCAGAAGGAATATAATATCGTCTGTGTCTGGTATCGGGATGTTTACATAACTTCCTAGATCACACTCGGTGATCGCTTTTCTTACAGCTGACAAAAGTTCATCAAAGGTCATGTTTGTGTACATAGATGTAACATCATAACTAATGAGTAGAGAATTTGACGGACACTCTAGTGATTCGATGTTTAAATAATCAACACCCATCAGCCACGTAGCCCCAAAATTTATGAGGGACCCGACACTCTGTTTCGGTTTTATGATATCTTAATAGTCGTTTTCCTTTTTTTTTGAATTTTTAAGCAAATGTTTTGCAGAGTGTTTCGGTGGTATTTCGTTAGAATACGAATATGTTATATTTTTCTCGATATATTTTAAGGCCCACCTCATCAGGAGTCCACCTTAAAAAGAAGCGAATATGTGACAAGATCACCTATATTTTTGTATTTTGAAAATGCTACCATCGGTTCTGTTTAAATTTAACTGTTTATAAATGATGTGATTGAATTTGAAGACGTTTAACATTAGATTAATTGAGTACATTCATTGTGTGTAAACATGGTAAAGTGACACATACATTAGATTGGTTGGGTACATTTCTAGTGTGTAGAATGGCATATGCCTTAGATTAGTTTGGTACATTTCTTGTGAGCAGAGTGACACAGACATTATATACATGTAAATGGGGTACATTTCTGGTTTGTAGAATCACACATGTAGTTATTACCGAAAAGCGAAAAGCAAAAAAGATTCACGTCATATCGCCTCAAATAGTTTTAAAATTAGATCAGTAATTATATCAATATTAAAACAAGTGAATTGTTGCAGTTATTATTTTTGTGAAAAAAGGCAACTTTTAATGTGAATGATGATTTTTGTAAGCGATTAATAATCGATAAAATTGCAACGCATGCTTAACCGATTATAATCGATAATCGATTATGAAGGTGTAACCGACTCATTACAACAAGTTCATTGGTTTTATTAATCATATAAATATTAAGACAATTGAAGTATTGCAGCAATTATTTTCGTGAAAAACATTAACTTTCAGTATGCATAATGAATTTTTGTTATCGATTAATAATCGATGAAATCGCAACGGATGCTTAACAGATTATAATTGATTATCGATAATGAAGGCGCAACCGATTCCCCATCAGTAGTGCATGGTGTTAAGGTGCGTCATCGGTCACGACTTTGGACCATTCTTGAGCATCTCCTATTTCAGCACACATTGAGCTGGAATTTCATAGATATTTCAATTTATTTTGGCCAATTTGTCATTTCTGACTCTATGTCGACACCTTTTACTCACCTAAAAGCGGACAAATTTGACAATTTTATCTAAACTAAATGAAGTTTGCGTAAGAAATTGCTTCGCGGTAATTTCTATAAAAATTTAGATAGAGATATTTTTTTATCTGTTCGGATTTCTACTGCGTAAGTAATTACCCATGACTTTTGTTTTACGTAATACATGGAATATTATTGATTTAAACTGTTTTATAAGGTAAAGACGATGGGTACCAAAGATTATAAATTGTTTAAACTTCTCCCGAAATCAGGCAAATTTTACCACTATTTACACAAAATGGCACTATATGTGAGCATTTGATCTTTCTTATTTATACACGAGCATATACATTTTCTTCAGTATTTTGAAAAGTCTCCCCTAGGAGTGCATGTTCCTGTGTGTTTGAAAAAAAAAATCATATTCAATATCTGTTAAATTGCGGCCTTAACTTGAATAATTTTCATTATTTTACTCAGTAAAATCAAGGACATTTTAAATGATCGGTGAAGGTGGTACCTATGGATACAAGATTCTGACATTTTTATTTTATATTAGCACAGAAAACTAAAATAAAAATCATATGATAGCATTTCAACACGTTTTGTATTTTAATTACAAATGTGCAGTTTTTATCTACAAGTTTCCGGCATTTTACCCAGTTTTTGAAATAAATTTCGTCACGAACCTAATAATTTTCCTTCATGAAAAGATTAATTGACGCGAACACTATAATTTCATATGGTTATCATAAAATCGTTGAAATTCCTTCATTCAGAAATTAAATGTCTTAACTAATTTTCTGTCGCCCGAAAGAAGCTTTGTTTTGTCCCTTTATCAATTTGACATCATATACTAGTATATATTTTTGACTATTTAGAAACTTGCCATTTCATCGAAAAAAAAAATCATCAATATTAAAGGAGGTTAACATCTTCGCACCATCCTTCCAATGGTATTTTTAACATAGATTTTATCCGGAAATGCTATTGAATCGACCCTACAGGACATTTAGAGCCTCGTAATCTCTTTCAAGTAAATATACAAATTAGAGTTCTAAAGATAAAAACCAGATTGCGCTAGTGAAATGAATTTGGACCGCTGACGGAGAACTTCACGAAACCTGACAGAAACAAGTACTCGAGGTCATATATGAAGCTTTTGTTTTTATGACTATCGGTCAACAAATATGGCCACTGAGGGATCTGATTGTCAGACCTATTTTCGACTTCTCGTCTTCAACAGCTCCACAAAATTTCACCAAACCTTACAGGAAGCTAGCACATAAGGTCCTCTACTAAGCGAGAACTGAACTCATCTACCAAGTTAGTGGGGTTTTTTGTTTTTTGTTTTTTTTTTCTTCTTTTTTGTTTTTTGTTTTTTTTTTTTTTTTTTTGTCCCGATCGGTCAACAAATATTGCTCTGAATGATTGACACATTTTCGACTTCTTCTCCTCGATGCTGCACATAATTTCACAAACTCTTTCAGGAAGCAATTACTCAAGGTCCACTATTTCTCATTCTGTTGTCCGCAACTTAGGTGAGAGATGTGATCCCCTTGGACCTGTTTTTTTTTTCCTATGGAAAAACTAAATTCTCAATTCAACAATTGAAGAAATTTTTTTCAAAGAAAATAAAAACAATAACATTTTTATTCTTTATTATAAAGATCTTTATTTCATTCGCGAAATGAAGCTAGTCATAACCATGACTTCAACCTGCGGCGACCAAATACTCAATTTGAACATACTCTATCAAAACAAGGAGGCCAATCACTACATGACAGAACTGATAATGCATATATAACAATGGAACGCACTCTCGTATGACGAAATAAAGGGGGAAACAAACGGCAGTAATGGAACCATATTAACATGAAGGAAAACACTTTTTGTGTCGCCTACGAAGCATAGCGACACTAAGGGATCACTTTGTCCGTTGTCCGTCTGTCAGTGAGTCTGTCTGTCTGTTTGTCATACTCTGGGTGTCACACCCCAAAACTTTTCATTGGAAAGTGATATGGCTTTGATATTTCACATGTGTATTTCTTGTGATGAGACCGTTTTACACATACCATAATTTTTTTACCTAGTGAGCTTGACCTAGATATTTGACCTACTTTTCAAAAACCTACTTTTCAAAAAAATTATGACTGGCTATATCTTTTGATTGGTAATTGATAGGGCTTTGATATTTCACATGTGTATTTCTTGTGACATAACCTTACTACACATACCATAAATTTTGACCTAGTGACCTTGACTTATATACTTGACCTACTTTTCAAACAAATTAAGATTGGCTATAGCTTTTGATTGGTTAGTGATAGGGCTTTTATGTTTCACATGTGTATTCCTGGTCATGAGACCTTTCTACACATACCATATTTTCTTACCTAGTGACATTGACCTAGGTGTTTGATCTATATTTAATAAAGATTAAGATTGGCTATATCTTTTGATTGATAAGTGTACAGCTTTTATATTTCAAGCATGTATTTCTTATGATGAGTCCTTTCTTTCATTCCCACAAATTTGTACCTAATGACCTTCACCTAGATACTTGACCTTTTCGGAAGGTAAGAGATTGACCATATCTTTTAATTGGTAAGTAAGAGATTTAGTATTTCACATGTGGGTTCATTCGACAAGACTTTCCCACTGATACATATACGAATATTACCAAGTGACCTTGACCTACATATTTGATCAACTTAAAAAAAAGGCCGCTTCGCAGGCTTGGATTGCTATTTTCTATACATATGAATGATCATCTCCTCACAGAGTCCAATAGTGAAAACGTTATTCATCTTACGTGACGTTTCTTAAATGATTTTATACTCAAAATGTTTCAATTAAGGTTTCAAACCCATAACTGCCTAGTCCCGCTTTGTCATTTGCCTACTCCCGCTCAAAAACCCGTTTATTGCCGATAACTTATGCTATGCTAATGGTATACTGATATTAGGCAACGATCGGTACACTTTTGATGTATCTACAAACTCAGCCACAAAATACATATTGACGTTTATTTCAACACCTGTTTGCATTTTCTTTACATTTCCATCTGTTGGGATTCACTTTAATTAATTTGATACAAAACACGACTACAATTCTCCAATTAAATGCTTGGGCCGGGTAAGCGCAGTGGAAACGCGCTCGCTTCTCATCTCTAATGCCCCGGGTTCGAATCCCAGATTCGGCAAAGGGTCTTATGTAGGAGGGTAGATGGTCCCCCACCCAGGCCTTTGCAGGTTTTTTTTTTGGGGGGGGGGGTACTCCGGTTTCCTCCTGCTCCTTGGACCCCTTCACGCCAACATCTGTGCCACCTTGAGACATTAATATAAGTAGTGTAACTTCTATGTTAAAACGTTGTAAAATAAATAAAGTTTAAAATGCTTAGAATTAAATTCACACATAATTAATTTTTGGGGAGAAATTTGTGGATTTACTTTACAGAGAGAGGGTGTCTCCAATTTCCTGAAGTCCCGTTATTCTCTGACTATATAAGGTCATATACTAAATGACTGGCATCGTTTCGTCAATTTAAATCGACGAGGAAACACTCCAAAGTAAACAAGACAAGTTGCTTTTGCAAATTGGACAAAATCATGAAAGGGTAGTCATCCAATGTATTTATGTTCTAATTCAACCAAGTTTCAACCGAACATAAATTATTTAAAACATAAAACAACATCATATTATGGGAAGCAGCTCTAAGGCAGCGTTTATTAAACATAAGTACACAAATCATTTCGATGCGCGCTTCCTCAGCATACTAATAACAACATACTTCAAAATAAGAAATCATAATCAGATATCATAATACAATCATATATAAACCATCATATACATATAGCAATCATATAAACTAGTATATCAAAAATCTTAAATTCAATTCCAAAAGAGGGTGGGAGGGTGGGTGTGACAAAAATCTGACACGCTGCTTACGAGATAGAGCTTCGAATTGAAATACATTTCAAGGCTTACACTTAAATACTTAACACTCATATATCTCATTATAATATGTCGTGCTGTACTATGTACATTTAACCAATAGGGTATCGATACGAAGTGAGTATAGTAATACACTAATTTGAATAGCATGGAGTATTTAAATTAGCCATGTGATGTATATACCTGCAATAAATACATTTATGTTCTAATTCAACCAAGTTTTAACCGAACATAAATTATTTAAAACATAAAACAACATCATATTATGGGAAGCAGCTCTAAGGCAGCGTTCGACAAAATAAAGAAAGGGGAGGGGGGAGACAAAATACCTAATTTTTTAGAGACAGACAATTTTTCAACTAAGTTCTCATGAACATAGCCGTCTTTGGCATTTTCGGACACCCACCTTCCGTGTTTCTTGAATAAACGATCACTCGCTCCAGAATTGGCGTATGTAGTAGCACCACCAGATCTGAGACTATGTAAACCAAATCTAAACTTATCTAAACCTAGCTCAGATAGAGCAGACAAGAGAATTTCTCTGGCTCGTGTATAAGACAAAGGTCGAGATCCCCTCAATTTGTAACTAGAACTCTTTTTGCAAAAAGACAAAGATCTAAAAATAAAATGATCATCAGAGTCCGAAATGTTGGCTGCTTTGAGGTACATCTGAAGCATGGCAAAGGGACATGTACATTTATCAGTTTTGGCTATGACTATTGTAGAACCTTTATTCATAACGTCTGTTTTACTCCGAGGTATAAACAATGCAAAATGATCATTCTGAAAACTGATATGAGAACGCCTAATGTTTACAAGTTCGGAAAATCTCAAAAATCCTGAGTAGGCGAGTAAGCACATACAAGATATACGCAAGTCATATAAATTTGAAGTAGCTTGACCATACCTCAACACTAAATTTTGAAGAATATCTGGTGTAATCGGATCTTTCTTAACAACAGGTTTGGATGTTATTTTAAGAGCACCATCTTTAACAGATTTGACTAATTGAGATTGACATGGATCAGGAAAACCTGCTAAGTTGTGAGCCCAACTAATGGCATAAATTGCTTCATAAATTTTGGCAGCTGAATGAAATGTTTTTGATAAATGAATTATGTAAAGTGAAACAGAAAAGTCAGAAGCAGGCAAAGTTTTCATATTTTGTGGTGATGAATTGCACCAACGACACCAAGCATCAAAAGCGTACCTATATTTCTTTCTGGTGTTATCCGATCTAGACTGCAGACAAAATTCTGGAATCATGCTAGAGAGTTCAATGAGACTGGGGTCTTTGAGATTATGCTCCTGAAATCTTCTAAGGTTGAAGATGTCTGAAAAACGTATAAAAGTTACACAAAAGTTCAAACAACCGTTTTTAAGAAACAGCAAACGACGACCGTGCTCTAACTTATAGTCTAGCCTTGTCGTCAACAATCAACCTCGCACATAGCAATTGATCATGTCGATTACAAAGAATATAACATTTGCAAAGATCATATTCCATATGATACATCTATCAATACATACAACTAACTACATCCATGAGCTACGTCTCAGGACCTCGTCAATCAATTTGACATACAATTGCAATACAGTATGAAATGTGTAAAAGAATTCAATGTCAACTGACCTTGTCTACAAATTAAAGAACTTGGACCATGTCAAATTATCAAGAAACATCTAAACAGGCTCAAATCTAATTGCCAAAATATGACTTTTGAACGTCTCTGGATCGAAAATAAAACGTGTAGATCCTAATCTTAAAATATTTCCGGTTTCCACAAATTCAAGAACCTGAGAAACCCCTGGCTGATATCACGAAAATTCGTCAAATATGAAAGGCCAAAAAGCCGCGGACGGCCATTTTGGAACGATCAAAGTGGCTTTAGCTCTACAATATAGAACATGACGAATGGCTCTAATGATCGAATCAAGGGGGGGACTAATCAGTTATTGTCTCCTTCCCAATTCTGACTGAACGCGTCAATAGCCTCACACCCTGGGTTCCAAAATATGGAATTGAATCGATACAAATGGGTATTAGAATAACTTGCAAATCTATCGATATCATGGGGCCCCATAATCTATCCATAAAGAGAAAAAACTCTCGAGATACGCCCCAATCGTCGTAATCTTGTAATTTGCTAATGTAATCGGCTTTAGAATTTTCGTTTCTAGGTATCCACTGAACATCTAAAGAAATACAATTTCGTAGACATAGATAGAAAATATCTAGCGCCACTTCTTGTAGCATGCTCTTTGAACTTTCTGTTTCCACAATATGAACACAGTTCTTACTGTCAGTGAACAGTTTAACAGTTTTGCCTTTAAGAGAAGCCTCAAAACTAAGCAGAGCCTGTCTTATAGCAACCATTTCTCTAAAAGTACAACTAGAATTTCTCTCACTCTCTGAGAACATCTGATGAAAAATCTTCTCCCCATGTTGCACACAGATGGCACCAGCTGCGAAGTCACTAGCATCTGAAAACACAATAGCATCTGATCTGGAGTAATGTTTCATGAATTTCCGATTAATATGTTTCAAATGTACTAACCAAAAATTCAATTCTTTCAAAACATTGTTAGAAAAACTGTTTTCTGGTAAAGTATCGTCACAGGAAGAACGACTTTCAACAAGTTTGTAGCAATTTCTCGTCATTAATCTACAGACATTACCCATAACAGGGGACATCGAAATCACAGTACCAGTACATCTAGCCAAATCTCTAGCTGATACACATTGAAATCTCTGCATGACTTCAGTAATCACCGTCAAACAATTCTCTATTCTCCGATCTGGAATACGTAAAGAAAAGGTACATGAATCCCATTCAATACCCAACCACTCTATTTTCGTAGTGGGATCAAGGATAGATTTTTGAAAATTAACAATGAAACCAGCATTTTTTAAAGATGATAAGACAAATTGACAATCAAGAGAACAAGCGTTTTCGCTCTCGGCCATTCCAAAACCATCGTCAAGGTATAAAACAATGCGCACTGAATGAGCTCTCCAAAACTTTACCAATGGGCGCAGACATTTAGTGAAAATATATGGCGCAGAGCTAAGACCAAAGGGTAGAACAGTGTAACAGTAGAACTTCGAGTTCCAGGAAAAACCCAAATACGTCATTTGTTCGGGACATATATCAATGTGAAAATATCCGGATTTCAGATCGAATTTGAAAAGATAATAATCAGGTTGAAAGTACTGTGCTGCGATTTTCCAATCTTCGAACTTAATTTTTTCCTTCTTTACACACAGGTTGAAAATACTCAGATCTAAAATCAAACGTTTCTTTCCGCTAGAATTGGTAGCAACACTGAGGGGGCTCACGATGTATGGCCGAAAAGGAACTTCGACTGCGCAACCTAGAGAAACGAGCTCTTGAATTGCTTCATGAACAAAAATACTGTTAGACATAGCGGATCTATTGTTTTTCTTGTACATAGATGGGGGATGTGTAATAAAAGGAATGACATAGCCTTTCTCAATTGTCTCTAAAACAAATGAAGACACTTGTAATTTAGATTTCCAAAACACTGAGTGTTCCTTAAGACTACTCTTAACACCTTTACATTCCAATGTTAAATTTGAAAAGAAAGATCTATGTTCCTCTATAGACTTTGACAATTCGTGATAAAAATACTTATCATGAACAGTTCTACTTTGCTGCGTTGACTGGTTTGGCCTGATTATCGACTGACTTGATGACTGGGCAATCCTTGCGCCAATGGCCGAATCCTCTGCAGGCGTAGCACATGTCGAAAGGTGTAGCTTGTCTGCGGGGACGAAAAAGCTGCTGATTGCGAAACTGGAATCCAGATCTAAGTTGTTCGGCGCTTCCTGCAGCGGCAGAAGGATGATTACGGCTATCGCAACGAGGATTGTCATAAGGCTTAGGACGTCGCTTTTCCTTGATACTCTTGAGAGCACGGTTTTCAGCCTGTCGGAGCTTTTTCTCATCGTCAGAGTCCGAAGCGATTTCATTAGATTCGTACTGACAAACTGTCACCCAGCCAGCAGGTAAACTGTCTGCTATGCGAATAAGTTTGTTGCGTTTATTCAATTTATCACGAATATTCTTTATACAATCGGATAACAGGACGTCCTTGACCTTTGCGCAACGCCTCTCCAATTTCTCGAGATCAAGAAGAATATCTTCATTAAATTCAAATTGAATTTATTTCTTTCCGACTTGAGTGAAGCGGACGAAATCTCCTTACGGACTTTACGAGAAATGTCAGATACTTTACTATCTTGAGAATCAAGAATATCGGCTTTGAATGTTTTCAACGACGAGTCAAGATACGTTTTGAACAAGTTAAACGTGTCAGCCAAATCAGATTCCGAGTTTTTAGACTTTGGATCACGGTCGTCAGAAATAAATTTACTAGAAGTCCAACTTTGCGATTCACGCGCATCACCGGAATCTTCGTTGTCGATTATTTAGAAGAGTGACAAAAATCTGACACGCTGCTTACGAGATAGAGCTTCGAATTGAAATACATTTCAAGGCTTACATTTAAATACTTAACACTCATATATCTCATTATAATATGTCGTGCTGCACTATGTACATTTAACCAATAGAGTATCGATACGAAGTGAGTATAGTAATACACTAATTTGAATAGCATGGAGTATTTAAATTAGCCATGTGATGTATATACCTGCAATAAATACATGTATAAAAAGGTTACATGTTATACACCTAAGTTTATCCATACTGATATGGTAACAACACTCGGGAACGATGTCAGTGATCCTCAGTCTAAATAATGTAATATGGCCAAAAGGTATGAAATTACTATGTCCAAAAATGTACCGAAAGATGTAGCAGAATGCGTGGGCTATGATGCTACAGGACCCGTGTTTTAGGTATTTTAAGAAATTTTGTAACAGAAAATTTCAAATGCGTTGAAGAGACAGAAGATCAACCGAAGTTGATCGAACTTGGCTACATGTGCCCTCGGGGACTCTTGGTCCACCAGCAGTGACACTCATCAAGTAGTTCAAATTTTAAACGTCTTTAAATTCAATAGCATCATTTAAGACTTGATAAATGTACAGCATGGACCAGACATGCATGTTTCGGGTACCTAACCCATATCAGTGAACCTCAGTCTAAAAATGTAATATGGCCGAAAAGTGTGAAATTATTATGTCCAAAAAAGTACCGAAAGATGTAGCAGAATGCGTGGGGTATGATGCAACAGGACCCGCGTTTTAGGTATTTCAAGAAATTTTGATAACAGAAAATTTCAAATGCGTTGAAGAGACAGACGATCAACCGAAGTTGATCAGCTGAACAGAAAAATATGTTGGACGAGCGTGGCTCGAACCCAGACCTTCAACATGCTATCAAACATACTAGCCGGGTATGCTAACCACTACGCCAGGGGCAGTCGTCATATCGATTAAAAGGTAATTTGAAGTTTCTACATGAATAAGAAGGGGCTAACGCTAACGCTCCGCCCACTTCCTGTTTATGCAGAAACTTCAAATTACCTTCTAACCTATACAAATATGAGATTCTATTGTTCGGCGCCGCACATATTTATTTTAGTAGCGTCACCAACAACGAATGTCAAGGTTATCAATAGAGGTTAACTCAGAATATAAATTATGGATATGATTGTATTACTATTGATTATTTTGTCGTGAAATTTCACATAGGTCTAAGCTTTATACGTTTAACCTTTAAATATATTTTTCCATAGAGAAGGAAAATTAGGAGGGGTGTTCCATGTCCCTAGAAGAACGTGCTTCCTGAAGATTGAAGAATTGATTTTTCTTTGATTGAATTTTCTTCGTGTCTATTTCATACATCTTGTAGCACTTGTCTAAACATGTTAGGACATAGCAATACAATATTTGTTTTACTTCCCCCTTTTTTGAGAAACATCAAACATCCATTTTGCTATCCTACAGAATTCAAGCAATCTCAATCCTTTTACCTTTAAGTGTAGGTCCACTTAATAATCAGGCAGGGGTTAAACATCTTTTTTTTGTAAAAAAAAATTAGTTCTGTTTTGAGACATACTATGTGGTACAAATGAACATATGAGAATTCATTTCTCATGCTTACGATGGTGAAGCGAGATATTCACCTCATTATATAGGAATATAAAGGGAAAAACTGGCGGAGTTTTTTAAACATATGATTCAACCAATTTATGTTCCCTTATAACTGTTTTCATCCAGGTATTTAGGAAAGTACTTCGGGACATATTTGGGGGTTGATCTGAACACATTTCGAAAGAGAAAACGTTCGCTAAAATTTGAAGGTATGTCGCCAGCCTGATTCTTACGCGGACATGTACTTATGAACATGATTTTTAGAGCCTCTTCAATATGGGAAGCTACCTTTAATTTTTTTTTCAAGCTTACTTGGAAATACTATTTTTCCTCCTTATTCAATTCCTTATTCAAGGTTTCTAATTCATGATGCATGTGGGTATGTGCTTTCTTGCCTTACAGCAAGTTACCTTTCAGAAAATGACCATAACGTTAAAGAAAATATTTAATGACATCGGCCTTATGGTAATGTATGCCATTGTTCTTTTGTGTAAGAAAATCAATTTGTTCTGACTAGAGGTATGCTAAATGTATTGATTAAGTTAAGAGTTATCCTTCCTTAGATACGTATACAATGTACAAATTCTGTGTCATCAATTAATCGCAATACGTAATATGGTAATACGGTAAACATACTCTACCACGTCAGAAGATAATTAAGAGATTTGCGTTCAGTCAATT
This sequence comes from Pinctada fucata, assembly GCA_028142955.1. Classification (NCBI taxonomy): domain Eukaryota; kingdom Metazoa; phylum Mollusca; class Bivalvia; order Pterioida; family Pteriidae; genus Pinctada; species Pinctada fucata. The sequence continues at coordinate 36,062,888 of AP027108.1, read as the reverse complement.
TCTAAAGTTTATTCAATCAAATAAATTTATATCTAAGATTTTTTTTAGTTGGTCTCACCTCGGAATATTGTTCATTCCGGGGTTTGCAACTGTTCAAATGGCTATTCTAATGATTTTGTCTTACCTTCTCGACTTTGAAATTAACTGATGAATACTTCTTCCTTGTTTACTTAAAACATTTTTTTAAATCTGAATCTATGCTTTTTGATTTTCTAGACGTATGACTTTGACACAACAATATCAGAACTATTCTAAAGGTCACCACCCATCGGTATATTACAGCATATGAATCAAATTAAATCAACGTAATGTCAGTATCATCTTAAGTATAAGTTGGATTACCTGATATGGTAATAAGAATTAACCATTTCATTCATATTTTTCAATTTTACATTTGGGAAAATCAAAATTCATGAAAAGAGGAAATCCATAGAATTTATGAATGAAAATAATTAAAAGAAATATCATTAGCTCTGCTTTTCAATCATTGAGTTAACACAACACACGATTTGTACACTTACCTTCTTTTTCTTTCTTTCGCCTTGGGATATACGAGGGCCATTCCGAAAGTTCGTGGACACATGCCTAAAAATCACATTTGAAGTCGCGTGCGTGAAATTTTGTAGAAGTGAAAAGGATACATTCAGAAAGAGAAAACAAAACATATCAGGTTAAAATAATTTTCAGAAAGGGCATCATTATCACCTTGATACCTGAAGGGAAGAGGTTACGGAGCAGTGAAATTGAGTTGTTGAAAGGAGCTCCTTCCTTTCGTTAGATTGCTATATAAAACAAAAATGAATACTCGACTTTAAATTAAACTTTTTATAACACCCATACAATTATTTGTAATGACCACAGTTACGAGAATTGAAGATTTATGCATGACAAACGAAAATTGATGACGTCAGAGTTCTTTACAGAGCACAAGACAGTCATTCAATTTTGAATTTCGGTTGAATCTTAACTGCCGAAGGATGCATCTTGACATTGACAAAATACATCAAAACTTTTTTATGATGAATAGATACATAAACATGTGATTTTGGTTTGAGTACTAGTTGGACAGATAAAAAGTAGAGTAAATAGAGTAAACAGAAGTAATAGTTTTAAAAGTCTATTTTCTATTTTAAATGTTAATAATCTTGAAAAAGAAACATTGATGCATATGTGAAATTTATACTTTTATGAAGTTTGTTACCTAATGTTTATCAAATGTAGAAATTTGAATTATGTCTCAAAAATGAAATACTTTGTATCTCTTGTTTATTTGATAAATATACATCTGTATGTCAAATAATTTTCCAAAGTTAAACATTTTGCGCATTGTAGATTGAACATTTTAGGGTATATGAACACAAATAAAATGTCATGCTACGTAAATTGAAATAAATGATTGAACAACACGTCAATGTCTGTTTAATATTCACATAATCAAATGAATATTGAGATTAAATTCTGAATAATTCACATAACATTCTTTGATTTTCTTACATTACATTTTCCTTTTAGAGCATAATTATCTTTGCTAGTAGATGCCCTTTGTGTATACGGGTAGATTTTGCACTTAAGGAAACACTAATAGTAGGCAACTGCGCGTTTTTTTTTTTTTTTTTTTTTTTTTTTTTTTGAATTTTCCACTTTCTTTTGAATTTCACTTGATTACTCAGAAATTTTGTGTGGTTCGGAAGGAGTGGTTGATAGCGATGTATCTGATAGATCATCAATAGGTCACGAGATAAGATCCTACTCGGCATTGTTGTCGGATTTCTCATGTGCTGTTCGCAAATCACGAGGGTTTCGACAATAATGTTTTATTAGAAATTTTTCAACAGAACCTGTTTGTAAACATTTGAAATGTTTCGAAAATGTTTTGTGTCACCTAGGTAACACCTTTCTTTTAAAAATAAGATGGAAATAGGAGATACAAATACCTCGTCATAGGGCGTGGGGATACTTATTTCGTGAAGGAACACTCTGATTCAATTTTTAAAAAAAGTGTACTGAAGAGGATATCATCCGGATGCTTGAGATATTGATAGACAACATTTTTTTTGCAACTGAAGAAACCGTATAGGAGCAGATTGTCGGAATCTTCATGGGTACCAATTGCGTCCAACTGCTTGCGGACTTACATATATTCTATTATTCATACGAAGTTGACTTCATCAAGACCTTGCTCTCGACTTGGCGAAAGCAACTCGCAACTCACTTCAGTTTTACCTTCAGATACATGGATGACGTGCTGTCCATCAATAATCCGAACTTTAGGAACCATCTTCACGAACACTATTCTTATGAACTAGAGAACAAGGAAACAACAAGAAAGACAGATACACTTGTATCTTTCGACGCAAACGGCCATTTGAACACCTCACTGTATGACAAGCGTGACGATTTCAGCTTCCACACAACTAATTTCTCTTTCATGAGTACATGTAGCAACTTCTCCTGTATATGGCGTTTTCGTTTCTCAGATAATACGGTATTTCAGGGCATGTTCCAAATATGAAGATTTCATCGTTAGAGCTAGACGGCATGCAAGTAAGCTACTTGTTCAGGGTTATATCACACAACGACTGAAATCATCATTGAGAGAGTTCTTTTGTCGCTATAGGGATATGATAAAAGCATATCAGATCCCCCTTTCCATACTGATCAGTGACATTCTACATTGTAAATGAATGGCTGTAGTCATCCACAAACAAGATATACTTTCCTGATCTGTACATCAAAATGTACATCGAGACAATCACTGGGTTTGACAGGTTTCCATGGAGCTGTTGCGACGGCTATTGCAATCAGGAGACGCTGACTCTCCCCAGGCACCTGGTCTCACTTCGATTCTGAGTGTTGTTCATTCAGGGGTTCGGAGACGTTCCAGTGGGAATTCTCATGATTTGGCTTTGTCTTCTCGACATTGAGACTGAATACCGGTTAGATACTTCTTTGATGTTTATTTGATACGAAGCGACCTTAAAATGTGATAATGAGATTATCGAAGACGGATGAATTAAGATCATGAATGGAACAAAGAAGAGGAATCTCAAACAACAGTCGAAACACCCAGTGCAAAAACAAAGAGCAGACACACAGAAAGAAATGCAAAGGGACAAGAAACGCTAACGCATAGCACAGAATCATCGAACAAAAAAGACGACACATACACCAACGAGACCAAGACACTTCAAAATATCTAAGACTACAAAATAGTTAAGACACTACAAAATAGTTAAGACACTACAAAATATTAAGTTAGAGAACGAAATGTAATTAAAACACTTGAAAGATCGGGTCGCGGGGAATTGTATTACCTGCCCCACACTGCAAAACACTGCAACATGAAGTTCGAGTATGTAAATCAACCCCAGTTTTTCATAGCGTAGTGGTTGCCATGGTAACGGTGTCTGAAGAAATCAGGAAAATTCATAGGAAAGGGCATATTTGTAGGCTCCGTTGACATGAAAAAATGTACTTTTTTAATCTGAGATGACTTTTATCATTTTCTTTTAATCCTCTTTATTAAAGATGTTTCAAATTGTTATTTTTTTAACATTAATCTCGGATACTTTTTGAAATACAAAATGAAAAATTGGGACAAAACAGGGAACCAATAGGCTCTGTTTTAAAGGCCCCTTTTTGCATGTTTTTAATGTTGAATATTTCATAAAAGCACCTGTTTTTGAAGTCTAGTCATCCACTAAGTATCATTTTAACTATACATAAATATGCAAAACACTTTCATATTTGATTGTACATTTATGTCCAAAACGGCATTACTCAAAATCTATAATTCTATAGTTTTTCCACATTTTAATTATTGTTGAGCTGTGTGGCATAATGCAAAAAACAAGACACACAAAGAAAGGCTTTTTAAATTGCAGAAGAGTTCGAGGGCAGCAAGAATCATTTTAGATATAAAAGTACCTCGGTCTGTGTCAGCATCTAGTTTGTTTGAACATCTTAAATGGATGCCTCTGTCTGATTACTTTATTTATAGAGAGTCTTTTCTTGTTTTTAAAGTTTTACATGGGCTCACACCTGAATATTTGAATGTTTTTAGCTTTGTAAATGAAATACATACAAGAAACACAAGACAGAGAGCAGTAAATCTTATTTATGTCAAGAGAGCAAGAATAGAATATTTTAGAAGATCTCTTATCATTTCGGATGCGTCTTTATGGAACTCTTTACCTGACTTTATTAGAAACTCTACAACATTGTCATCTTTTAAAAACGGGTGTCTGAAGCATAGCTTTGACTCTTGAATTACTAAATTGATGTTGTTTTACAGGTATGTATTTTTGTAAATGAACTGGATATTTAGGTTTTATTTCATTAAGGTGATATAATGGACTTAATTTTCTTCATATGTACATATTTTTAAGACAGGACCACATTGTAAATTAGATCATTTTGTAGCTAAATGTGCTATCCTGTATAAATAAAGGAAATAAATAAATAAAATAAATAAATTGTTATGGCATTAATAGGCTGAGCTGATAGGTTTCGATACAATGAATTTCTTTCAAACTATCCACGCATGACATTGGAACAGAAGTTCATGTATACATCTATCAGAGACGCTTGAATATAATCAAAGCATTGAAGGTACTAAAAGCGAATAGCTTTTATATCACTATATGTATCATTTATTATGTATGTCACCAACCTTTCCTTCGTAGACAAGTTTATGCAAATATACAATAATACTGAAATGCAAATCATAAGGATTCCATTAGAATTAAAAGATGACCGTCCTCGAACTTGCATTTTCCGAAGGGTCAATACTAGTCTAGTGGCCGACCCAGAGGGTTGACTAATGGAATAGGGCAGATAAGTCAAAAGGAAGGGGAAGTGGGTTGCAATCTGAGACAGTCTTTAACGAATATCTTCCGTTGATACTCTTTGAATTTTCCAAAGATCAAATGACTAAATGAACTGCCTTTCCTTGGCAAAGGCTTCAAGTTTCTGGTTCCTTAGTGTTATCAGGATTTCTCAGAACTGGATAATTAAAGGAGTTTACCCGATTAGAGGCTGCCATGGAGCCTTATGCAAAAATATATTAGAGGCTGACATGGACCCCCAGGGTTGAAAATTCTTTGAAAGTTACAGGGGCCAAGTGAGCCCACAAAGTCCAAAAAGGTAGACGTCCACATCAAAAACAATAAGCCCACATTAAAATGTTGTACAGTGTATTCAGATTTACAGTAGATTGAAATATTTCTTCCAATAGGAGAGGTGATAACAAATAAAAACAGGAACTGTTTTTGAAAAAAAAGGGTAACTACAGGACAACAAAAATAGAAAAGTTATGTATTTCAGTGTCTGTGGCTTTTTTGTATTCAAATTTTATATTCTTAAATTCACCCCCCCCCCACCTTCTCTCCTTCTCAGTATCAAGTACATGTAATGGCCATCGTACAGGAACACATGTACCGAATACAGATTGTTCAGTGTGGCTGGAATGCCTCAATCCCTGGAAATGGGCGATGTTCAGTAAAGACGGGTGCATGCAACTCGAAATCATGTTCCAATTTTCATTTTTTCACATTTTCTATCTTAAAATAATGTGAAAACTGGCAAGGGTGACAAACTAGAAAATTTTAACAAATACAGAATTACTTGTTTCTAAAAGTACAATGATAAACAAAATTAATTATTACAGTTTTATCCTTAAAACCGGCGAGCGGAATGAGTCGGTAATTCTTTGAATAAATATGTACCTGGGTATATATATATTATTTGTTCAGTTTCATTAAGTTTCTAGAAAATGATACGGTGTAATAATGAACGAAATTTTTTTTCTCTATTTTTTATTAACGTTGGATTTTCAAGTATGACCTCTCCCGCAGAAAATTCGTTTATATATAACTATGGATTTTCGTTGTATTCCCAATTTCTCTACTTCACATCCACATGTTCAATTTTCGGTGCTCAGACAAGTACAGCTACATAAAATTAGTTATGAAACAAGAAAAATTACTGCTCCCCCACCAATGACATAAAAGTGTATAGATCCACGCATGTGCATTGTTCTCTTTTTATCTTACGTTTATAGACAACACGTACATGTTTATTTCCCGATGTTACCCACAAGAAATCGTGATGGGCTGTAGCGGACAAGGTCGAGTTTTAAGAATATTTTTAGAAGTGTTTTAGGAACATTCTTTTAATCTGGTTTTTATGGTGACGGTGCAATGATTTTCATCATTCTTAAGGAGGTGCTCCTATATGAAGGTGGGAATTCCTAAATACAAGTTACAAGATGGATTTCGACAAGTATTGGCGTTTAAAAAAAAGCTTGTCATCGACCGGCGTCAACAATCATGTCTAGGTGACAAGGAACCAATCTCTTTCGCGGAAGGGGAGGGGGCTATATAATTGACGTATCAGGAAATTTTTATATACATCCCTGGACGTATGTAAGGAACATTCCTGCATATTAATTGGCGTGCCAAAGGAAGCTTACACTAAAAATATGACTCGTATGCAGGATCGGATAAAATAGAGAAAACGGACAAACAAGCACACGGATCTAGCATTTTTGGTCAGAGGGGGCCCAAAATATTAGGAAGTATACCTATCATGTAGGTACAATTATATCGGCGCACATGATGGGGAGGGGGCAATTCTGAGGGGGGTATTGTTAGCTTTCCTTTCATGTTTATCTTTACTAAGAATTGGCGAGCGTAGCGAGCCTTAAATTGTTTAAGATATGAAATATTAATTTGTCTTGATTCGATCGAGATGATTCTTCATAACATTGATTTTTTTACTCCCTATATCGGTGAGCGGAGCGAGCCGCAAATTCTTTTTTATTCATTTACATTTTGTCTATTTTTCATAAGAATAAATAGATAAGAGATGTGTCACCTCCCAATCTTAATCCGACATCTTAAAATGACAAAACCTTGAAAAAGATGAAGGTGGTTACATCCTATGTAGTAAGGGACTGTTGAAAATATGAGTTCCTAAGACCCCAGACAATAATATAAAATTGCTCAGTATGAACAATTGAAAACAATGAAGGAATTTTGCAGATAAAAATGTTTTGTATTTGTAAATCGCGAGCGCATCGAGACGAAATTTTAGGTTTCAAAGCCCTTTCATGCATTTTTAGACCCATTTCCATTAGAAATGGGCCAAAGCTGGACCCCACCTCCGAAAATTTCGGGGGGGGGGGCAGACCCCCTGGTCCCGCTCTGGATCCGCGCATGTACAAATTATAAGAAAAAGAAATAAGGAGAGAAGAAATTTATCCATATACAATACAAAAGTCGTACGACTGAAGTACTGAACCCAGAAATCGAACTGTTTTTTTTTTTCAAAGTCGGTCCCGGAACCCTCCAATTAGAAATTAAGATGACGTTTTCTTCGTTTGCAGTCGGCCGTTTCCGGCAACATCATTGGAACTGGCAGATTGCCCGTATGCTACCTCTTTGAAGTATGTGCGGAAGAAAAAAAACATCCCTAGTGTGTCCGGCTTCGGGAAGCCGACAATAAGTAATACGACAGAAACAGAGTTACATCGTTTATACAATTAAAAGCAGCAGTGACCCTTCTCTTTCAGAAGACTTCATACGTCACACGATATGAATTCCTGTAATTGATTGGTTCGTGCTACAAATTATACAGAATCGAGGCTCTCTAGCGTGAAAAAAGTCAGGTGATCTCTTAAAGCTATTCGATTAAAATGACCTTGAAACTTTTCAAGGTCACCCATTTCATTTCCAAATAAATTCCAAGATTTTTCTTTCTGATATTCATAATCTTTCATAATAAATATGACCTATGAACATATTCAAATAAAATGTTATTAAAAGTGATAACCACAGGTACCTAGTTGCAAGTATATAATGAGATTAATGTACTTTGAAAAAAAATCTCATTATCACTACTACAATCTAATTCTAAAGTAATGGATTTCTATTTAGTTTTTAGAGAGACTGAACCTTTGCTTCTGCAACTGATGACATACGAGAAGGCTTACTTCTGATTACGAGCGTCGTCTTTAGAGGATTATACGCAATTACAAAAGGGAGCGAAATGTCTGAAAGCCAATCTCTACAAATGAGTTGTCTGATTAAAATGTCCTGTCACTTGGCACAGCTGAATAATCCGCTGACTTCTAAATTGTGCTCGGGATCTAGTGTCTAAGAAATTGAAACGGAAATGATCATTCTGAGCTCGAAATCCTTGCATCAAATTAATGAATCAATACAGAATTTCCGTTTTCGACTGATTTGTAAAGCAAGCAATTTGTCAAGTATCTGTCTAAGCCGAGAATTATGTTTGTTGAAGTGGAAAAAATAAAAGCTAGCAACCTTAATCTTACAGACGTTGTATTCAAAGCCCCTATTTCATTTTGAAGTATAGAGGAGAGAGAATCTTAATTGATGTAAGATTCCCATATGTTATTTTAGTGTTAGACGCAAAACAAAATCTGATCGAGAAGCAATAAGAAAAAAGGAACAAATTATCAATTTCTCCTGATTCATACCAAGGGAAACAAGAATTTCTAGAAGAGTTATAGAGAAACAGGATAAATTAAATAACTGTTAAGCATCATCATTCATTGACATTAATTAATTTATTACTTGACCTTCCTATAGAAATTTGGATCTCCTGCAAAATAGTGTCCTTAGTGTCGGGTCATTACTTGCATGAGCTTGCTACAGCTGGAGACTGTTTTTCGAAAGCCCTTCATTTTAATTTCCATACACATCTATGTGTTGCTTGAACCGCTGGGTCATGCTCTCTTGTTTATATGGTCATCCTACGGCGAGGAGGTTATTATACGCCACTATTGTGAGTTCCTTAAGACCTTTGGGTAACCGGAAATATTAGAGGGTTGTGCGCACGCTATCCGGATAACTACACCGTGTGCTACTGGTGTAGCAGGACACTGTATAAGCCCTCCATTGTGCAAACTTTTAAGGAATAATCTCAAAGAATGTTAAACGTCTTTAAATTACTATTTCTACATCCTTTTTTAAAAAGAGTTACGTTTAAATTCGACACCTGGAAATCGTACTTACACCCCTATAAACCTTTCTGCCTCTGAAATAATAGTAACCACAAATAAGCTCCCGCTTCCTTTGGCTTTGACACAAACAATTTAGATATAGATTGAAATATTTCTTCCAGAGGGAAGGGATGATAACAACTTTTGCAAGTTATAGATCGTCGTTTTTTACACTTAATAAAGGCCAAGTGGCCGAAAATTTGTGTATTTGAGTGTTTGTATTTTTATTCATAATTTAGATATAGATTTACCATACTTGTACTGTATATCTAAAATGCATAAAAATCCGTGCAAACAACGTTTCATCCCTGGTTCCTCAATATGTTCTACCAAATCTGTATCTATCTTACTCACGAAAGTTTGATCTGAAATCAAATCTGGACTTTAGAAAAAATATTATTTAACAGTATATTCTCGTAGCGGTATTAACCAGATGTGGATTTTAAAGAATTCGAAGGAACTTACAGAAGATCTGTGAACCACTGATTTTTATAGAGCCCACACTTAACACTACAATCCCATTTTCTCAATAGAAAGAAAAACGATAAGTATTGATTTTTAAGCAAGAACGCCAATCGCAAATACATATTTAACGTTATTAACTATGAAAAAACCTACTTTGTAAAAGACAAGTTTGAATCTGAAAATAAGTATACTGAAACAGATATTATTAAAAAAAAATATTAGAAAAAACTTTGGGAATTCCAATGGGAACCCACTCCTTGCCGACATTTTTCTTTATTCGTACGAAGCTGAATTCATTCAATCTTTGGTCTATGAAGGAAAAAGATACTTAGCTTCTGACTTTAATTTCACTTACAGATCTATAGACGATGGGCTTTCCTTCAACAATTCACATTCGCGAAATACTTTAGCAGAATGTATCCGTCGGAGGTTGAAGTCAAAGAAACTACAGACACTAATAAATCAGCGTCCTATTTGGACAAAATGCTGTCCTATGACACTGATGCTCACATGAACACCTCTCTCTGTGACAAACGTGACGACTTCAGTTTCAACATCACAAACTTTCCTTTTCTGAGTAGCAACATCCCTTCATCGCCTGCTTATGGCGTGTTCACTTCTCAATTGATGCGTTATGCCAGAGCAAGTAGCAAATATGCAGATTTTGTTCTGAGCGTTAGGCGTCTTTCAGATAAACTTCTCAGCCAGGGATACGTTTGTGATCGACTAACACCGTCACTGAGAAAGTTCTATGGTCAATATGTGGAACTCGTGATACATTATGATGTCCTTCTCTCCAGAATGGTGTATGATATTCTGTCTTAGACCATTTGGGCTATCCAACCAGAGACTATACTTGTATCTTCCGAAATGAAACTAACCGGATAGGATATTTCAGCCGAAATGAAGCGACTGATGTTGTATGCAAGGTATGCAAGCATGAGATGCTGACTCTTCCTGGGCACCTGGTCTCACTCCCATATTGGGAGTTTGCTTCTTTAAATGTGGTAGAGGTTTTTGTCTTTTTGCTTTGGTTCCTGTTTTATCCTGATTTTGTATGCCTCCGGTTTATGATTTTCTGAATTATCGATTTTGTACTGTGTATTGGGATATGGTCATTACCCATATTTGTCACTCAAACCAGTTTATTGAATTCAAAAAGAAAAGATACATTTTAATATAACACCATGACATATTGTAGCAGTAGTACATTGGATGCTTTCATATTGAATCGAATAAGAATTTCAGTGATGCTCGAAGCCGAAAGAGGGTAATCTCTCATAATATCCGTAATATTTGTTTATATTTGTTCCTTTCCTGTGGTTTCTGTGTGTTCTTGAATGTCCTTCACATCCGTTACCAGCAGTTTCACATGGTATCTTCTGTACACTGTTACCTTATTCTCCTCATGAGATACTTTATTCATTAAGAAGAAAACTTCAGGTTTCTTAGATAATGATATTTGCTACTGGATTACCAGAAAAATGCAATTTCAAAATGTACCAGGTGCAGAGTAATTGTATTATCTTTAGATTAGGACCCTGTAGTCAATAATTTATTCTTGTGTAGGACGAATGTGTATGCTATCTTTGCTTTGCCAATCTAAAAACTACACACCAGCTTGTAATCGTGAATTGGAAAAGAAAATACATTAATACACATCTACCAAATAAGAATGAATGCAATGAGATTACACTGATATTCAATCTTTCTAAAAGGATGGATGTATGAATTACATTATTTACTAGTGAAGAAAAGGACGAGGTCCACAACTTTCCAGGGATAACACATTCGTAGAAGACGTGATAAAAAAAGACAGGCGGAGACAACATCAGCTAGGCGATTAACTTATAAGAAACTTCCGACGAAATATTTCTTATATCGAAACTATCTTCATATTTTTCCTATATTTGGTGCCACGTACAATACAATATCTTAGCATTATAATTGTAGGAATTGTGCTGCACTTGAACTAAACTCTCCCGCTGTTCAAATTCGTATAACTTAATTCACTTGTATCTATACCATTTAAAAGTACTATGCTTCTCAAATGTAAACGTCTTCAAATTGAATAACATCATTTAAGAACAGATAAATTTGGCAACGTGGACCAGACATGCACGTTTCGGGTACTTAACCCTCATCAGTGATCCTAAATCTAAACAATGTAATATGCCAAAAAAGTAGGAAAGTTACTATGTCAAAAAAGTGTACCGAAAGACGTAGCAGGATGTGTGGGATATGATGCTACAGGACCCACTTTTTAGAAATTTCAAGAAATTTTGATAACAGAAATTTAGAATGCGTTGAAGAAACGATCAACCGAAATTGATCGAACTTGGCAACATGTGCCCTCGGGGACTCCTGGTCCACCAGCAGTGAAACTCACCAAGTGGTATAACTGTAAACGTCTATAAATTGAATAGCATCATTTAAGAACAAATAAATTGGCAACGTGGACCAGACATGCACGTTTCGGGTACTTAACCCTCATCAGTGATCCTAAATCTAAACAATGTAATATGCCAAAAAGTATGAAAGTTACTATGTCGAAAAAGTGTACCGAAAGACGTAGCAAGATGTGTGGGATATGATGTTACAGTACCCACTTTTTAGAAATTTCAAGAAATTTTGATAACAGAAATTTAGAATGCGTTGAAGAAACGATCAACCGAAATTGATCGGACTTGGCTACATGTGCTTTCGGGGTCTCCTGGTCCACCAGCAGTGACACTCACCAAGTGGTATAAATGTAAACGTCTTCAAATTGAATAGCATCATTTAAGAACAGATAAATTTGCAACGTGGACCAGACATGCATGTTCCGGGTACTTAACCCTCATCAGTGATCCTGACTCTAAACAATGTAATATGCCAAAAAAGTATGACAGTTACTATGTCGAAAAAGTGTACCGAAAGACGTAGCAGGATGTGTGGGATATGATGCTACAGGACCCACTTTTTAGAATTTTCAAGAAATTTTGATAACAGAAATTTAGAATGCGTTGAAGAAACGATCAACCGAAATTGATCGAACTTGGCTACATGTGCCCTCGGGGTCTCCTGGTCCACCAGCAGTGAAACTCACCAAGTGGTATAAATGTAAACGTCTTCAAATTGAATAGCATCATTTAAGAACAGATAAATTGGCAACGTGGACCAGACATGCACATTTCGGGTACTTAACCCTCATCAGTGATCCTAAATCTAAACAATGTAATATGCCAAAAAAGTATGAAAGTTACTATGTCGAAAAAAAGTACCGAAAGACGTCGCAGGATTTGTGGAATATGATGCCACAGTATCCACTTTTTAGAAATTTCAAGAAATTTTGATAAGAGAAATTTAGAATGCGTTGAAGAAACGATCAACCGAAATTGATCGAACTCGGCTTTTTCTAAAAAACCGAAATTGATCGAACTCGGCTTTTTCTAAAAACCATTTTTTTTTATCAATTCTTCCATATCATATGCGTTTTTCAACAAATTATGTCTCTTCAACAGTGATAGTGATCAGTGGTTCTCGGGGTCGTAATAAGGGAGAATTTTGAATAAAAGAATGGAGAAACTATCTTTCATGTATACCAAATACCTTTTTGAAGCGTAGAAAATACTAGTATCTTAAACATATCGAACAATGAATTCATTCTAAATACAAACATAAAATCGGATGAAGTTTGACTGTAACATCAATTTCTATATTTGAGTTATATGTTATGGAACCGATCTGGAATTATTACGTAATATACATCTTATTCTGTAATTCTGTTTCGCTAGATGTATCCCTTTATTACGTGCTAACCGTGCTATTAGGATGTATTGATGTAGTATATATCGTATGAAGACATTTTGTTTGATTCCCCTCACAGGATACACACAAATCCCAGCAGTGAAAAGTCTGACGTAGATTAAGACGCATTTATTTTGTAATTAATCAAATGAAAACCACGTTGCAGCAGGCGAAATATTGCCTGTGTTCTTATTATAGTGAATTAACATTCGAAATGATATCTATAGAAACAGTATGTTAATCAGTGTTTGAAAAAAAACGAATAACATGAGAAATCTACTTGTCTGAATGACAAATGCGCTTACACTCTGCGGATTGCATAATTCCATATGCATTCCTTAGCAAACTATGAAATACACACTATAGAGTTGTTTAGAAAACAAATGTTCAACCAATAGAAACGCTCTGAAAAATATTGTTATACGTTTGAAATACAAAGCAGGTAGTATTGAAAACTATAATCATATATCACCATCCTGTAATTGGCGAAATCGATTGCAATTTAATTTATGAGGATTCTTACATGAACACTGAATCTCCCTGTTGTCTTCATGATAAAAAAAATTGGCTTTGTCTCAACGGGTATGAATATTAATGACCAGTAACTGTGTAACTAGTACTATCACAATGTGCATCGTACGTGATGTTTGAATCCTCAAACTAACGAAGATATATTAGGTTACTCATATCCTGACGATAATCTCAACAGCACTCAGAATAGAGCACCAAATGTAGCATCGACGGAGCATCAAAGTTGACTTTCTCCACTACCTTTTCATAAGTAAGGTACTTATTATTAGGTTAGTCTTGATGTGTTCTAGTTTTTACATTACATTTCTTCGAATCTTTTCTTAATTTCTTTTTCATAAATAAATAACATTACACACATTTTCAGTCGCTTAGTAGATTAGGCATTTAAAGTATGATTTATAGTTGTCCGATGGAATAAGTTACTGTTCTGTTTTATGGGGGGTTTTTTTTTTTTTTGGTTTTTTTTTTTTTTTTTTTTTTTTTTTTGTTGTTGTTTTTTTTTTTTTTTTTTTTTTTTTTTTTTTTTTTTTTTGTTTGTTTGGTTTTTCTTTTTTTTTTTTTTTGGTTTTTTTTTTGGAAAAAACAAGGTCAATTATCTCATTATAAAACCTTGTTTGGAACATAGCTCCTTCCCCAGCATGCATCTAAATACTTGATAGTTGTTACCTAGAAATCCACCACCTTTTTAGGTAACAAGTGATATATTGACCTTTGACATGTGATCCTGAATAGAGCATGGTGTTTATTTTGTACTTATTCAGTATGAAGAATCAAATTGTCAATATTGAAATATATGTTCTTCTAGCATGCTTATTTTAGTGCACTATATGCTCATTTATTTCTTGAGCAATTCTCGAGGTAACCCAAATAGTGAATATGGCATAAAGTGGATTCTCGCAGTTTTAGTATAATTAACCTATTTCTGCGTCATCATACTCCATATTGTAGATATGTTTCAAATAGAAACCCTTAGAGAAATGATAGGAAAAATCATTTCATATAATTATAGAAACATGGATTATTTCGATTGTAAAAGCATTCTTCTGAGACATATGTATGAGAACGAGATCAATTAAATCAACTATTAATGTAAAAATAGCTAAAGAAAATCAATATTATACATGTAGGACAAATATTCCATCATCTGAATGATGGTTATGATGTATTTAGCATTCACCTAGTTTTTATAGAATGAAAGTAATTAGTGCAATGTTTTGTAATTAATTCGCTGTTCATGACCAATATCTGGTCATATGTTTTCAGAGTAAGGTTTGACCTAAATCTAACTAAGTATCCAGCACTGCTCCCAGAAAGCTGCAATGTCTTATAGCCGCACACCAGACATGTACGCTCCGGATATTAAATTATTAGCGGTACTTTTAGCCAAAATGACTAAGATTTGAAAAAAAAGTTGCACTTTCATGCTTACTTTAAGAATTCAGCTCTCTAATTTGTTCAGAGTAATCAGCTCCGCATTATGCATTTAGAAACATAATGAAATACAGATAAGACAAAAAAAAAACAAGAAATATGGTGCAAGGGTATAAAACTCCTCTAAAGTGATGATAACTAGAACAAAATGTCAAATTTGATAAAAACCCCACAGTAGATCAATCACAATTACATGTATTAAAAACCAAAACATAAAAAAACTTAGTTATCATTTCTCAGTTGACCAGCTTCGGACTATGCACATCGGACTTTTATGTTTCATATAACAGAACTCATGAATGGTGAACAATATGTGAACAAAGGTGACATGAAGGGGTTGTGACTTACGCCCTGCTTCCCTTTCTTAAAGTTTTAACACCAATGAAATAATCTATTTTTTTATTCATACGAAGCTGACTTCATCCAGACCTTGCTTTCGACTGGGCGAAATCACCTTGCTTCTCAGTTCAATTTTACCTTCAGATACATAGATGACGTCATGTCAAGCAATAATCCTAAGTTAAAGGATAATCTACATGAAATGCATCCTCATGAACCAGAGATCAAGGACACAACCGAGAGCGACAGATCCGCTTCGTACTTGGATATACTTCTATCTTTAGACGCAAACGGCCATTTGAACATCTCACTGTATGACAAGCATGACGATTTCAGCTTCCGCATTATTAACTCCCATTTCATGAGTAGCAACATTCCGTCTTCTCCTGCTTATGGTGTTATTGTTTCTCAGCTGACATCGTTAGAGCCAGACGGCTTGCAAGTAAGCTACATGTTGGGGTTTAAATTGCACAATGGCTGAAATCATCATTGAGGAAGTTCTTCTATCGCAACGGGGATATAATTGAAGCATATCGGATTCCCCTTTCAGGAATGATCAGTGCCATTCTGGATTGTGATTGAATTGCTGTTATCATCACCAAACAAGAAATATTTACCATATGTGTATATCAATATGTAAATCGGGACAATCGCCGAAATTGACAAGTTTCCATGGTGCTGTTGCGGTGGATCTTGCATGCAATCAAGAGACGCCGACTCCCCCGGGCATTTTATTCACTCCGAAGTTCGCAACCGTTTCTATGGGAATATTAATGATTTTGCCTTGCTTTCTCGACTTTGATATTGAATAACTGATAGGTACTTCTTTCATGTTTAAATAAAGGAGATCCTGACGACAATTACAGCAGCACTCACAATTAATAGAGCGCCATATTGAGCATCGACAGATCCCTAGCAACTAGGTGCCCGGGAGGAGTAAGCATTCCCTGTTTGGCTTGCCGCACACGCCGTCGATGTTCACGCACGAAAATGAGGACAATATCTACAAAACATGTTCTGTCTGATTAATTTATTAGTTTTCTTATCTTATTACTTAATTTTATAAAGATTGAAATTATTAACCATTTGCATGGCATACAATAAGGCTTCAAAATTGTTTAATTTTGATATATTGGTACCTAATGGCCTGATTACCATGGCAACCAATTCACTTAGCAACAAAATCTTGATTTTTTATTTCCGACATGTTGCCCTTCATATATGTTAAAATTTCAAGAAAATCGGAGAACATACCTGGCCAAAACTTTCTGGTGCTTATGAACTGATAGAAATCATACATTCATTGGCACTCCTTTACAGAGTCTCTCGAAAGTACGAGGTCAGAGACCCATATACATTTGCCATCATCATCCTACTTTTTTAAACTTATGTACGCAAATTACTCAGGTTTCACGCTTTGCATGTAAATTTAAAACGGTATATCTGAAATTACTGAGACTTTTTGATGAAAAATAATAGCTTCCTAAAACTTATAACAATAACAAAGTGGAATCTGATATCGGCAGAGAATGTTCATTTGTAAGGTAAATAAAATAATATATCGTGCGATCAAATCTATAATTTTTCTCATTTGTCATGTATATTACAGTCATGGTGTAAGAAGATGCACAAAAACAATCATCAGTCTAAGGTGCGTCAAGTAAAAGATTCATAGATCTGTCATTGGATATCAAAATCATTCTGAGAGCCAAACATCCTTTTTCACTAGAACGTGTCAATGAACTTAACCTTCGGGTAGCTCATCTACTCGAAAAGATGGCACAAGACAGAACAGTGAACATGTGTAGAATAGAATGTAGCGTCTCTTTAATGAGTTAAAGAAGATCCTGACGATAATCTCAACAACACTCACAGTAGAGCGCCAAACTGAGCATCGACGGACCCCTAGAAAGCTAGAGGTGGGACCAGCTGACAAGTTAAAGGATAATCTACATGAAATGCATCCTCATGAACCAGAGATCAAGGACACAACCGAGAGCGACAGATCCGCTTCGTACTTGGATATACTTCTATCTTTAGACGCAAACGGCCATTTGAACATCTCACTGTATGACAAGCATGACGATTTCAGCTTCCGCATTATTAACTCCCATTTCATGAGTAGCAACATTCCGTCTTCTCCTGCTTTTGGTGTTATTGTTTCTCAGCTGACATCGTTAGAGCCAGACGGCTTGCAAGTAAGCTACATGTTGGGGTTTAAATTGCACAATGGCTGAAATCATCATTGAGGAAGTTCTTCTATCGCAACGGGGATATAATTGAAGCATATCGGATTCCCCTTTCAGGAATGATCAGTGCCATTCTGGATTGTGATTGAATTGCTGTTATCATCATCAAACAAGAAATATTTACCATATGTGTATATCAATATGTAAATCGGGACAATCGCCGAAATTGACAAGTTTCCATGGTGCTGTTGCGGTGGATCTTGCATGCAATCCAGAGACGCCGACTCCCCCGGGCATTTTATTCATTCAGAAGTTCGCAACCGTTTCTATGGGAATATTAATGATTTTGCCTTGCTTTCTCGACTTTGATATTGAATAACTGATAGGTACTTCTTTCATGTTTAAATAAAGGAGATCCTGACGACAATTACAGCAGCACTCACAATTAATAGAGCGCCATATTGAGCATCGACAGATCCCTAGCAACTAGGTGCCCGGGAGGAGTAAGCATTCCCTGTTTGGCTTGCCGCACACGCCGTCGATGTTCACTTACGAAAATGAGGACAATATCTACAAAACATGTTCTGTCTGATTAATTAATTAGTTTTCTTATCTTATTACTTAATTTTATAAAGATTGAAATTATTAACCATTTGCATGGCATACAATAAGGCTTCAAAATTGTTTAATTTTGATATATTGGTACCTAATGGCCTGATTACCATGGCAACCAATTCACTTAGCAACAAAATCTTGATTTTTTATTTCCGACATGTTGCCCTTCATATATGTTAAAATTTCAAGAAAATCGGAGAACATACCTGGCCAAAACTTTCTGGTGCTTATGAACTGATAGAAATCATACATTCATTGGCACTCCTTTACAGAGTCTCTCGAAAGTACGAGGTCAGAGACCCATATACATTTGCCATCATCATCCTACTTTTTTAAACTTATGTACGCAAATTACTCAGGTTTCACGCTTTGCATGTAAATTTAAAACGGTATATCTGAAATTACTGAGACTTTTTGATGAAAAATAATAGCTTCCTAAAACTTATAACAATAACAAAGTGGAATCTGATATCGGCAGAGAATGTTCATTTGTAAGGTAAATAAAATAATATATCGTGCGATCAAATCTATAATTTTTCTCATTTGTCATGTATATTACAGTCATGGTGTAAGAAGATGCACAAAAACAATCATCAGTCTAAGGTGCGTCAAGTAAAAGATTCATAGATCTGTCATTGGATATCAAAATCATTCTGAGAGCCAAACATCCTTTTTCACTAGAACGTGTCAATGAACTTAACCTTCGGGTAGCTCATCTACTCGAAAAGATGGCACAAGACAGAACAGTGAACATGTGTAGAATAGAATGTAGCGTCTCTTTAATGAGTTAAAGAAGATCCTGACGATAATCTCAACAACACTCACAGTAGAGCGCCAAACTGAGCATCGACGGACCCCTAGAAAGCTAGAGGTGGGACCAGCTGACAAGTTAAAGGATAATCTACATGAAATGCATCCTCATGAACCAGAGATCAAGGACACAACCGAGAGCGACAGATCCGCTTCGTACTTGGATATACTTCTATCTTTAGACGCAAACGGCCATTTGAACATCTCACTGTATGACAAGCATGACGATTTCAGCTTCCGCATTATTAACTCCCATTTCATGAGTAGCAACATTCCGTCTTCTCCTGCTTTTGGTGTTATTGTTTCTCAGCTGACATCGTTAGAGCCAGACGGCTTGCAAGTAAGCTACATGTTGGGGTTTAAATTGCACAATGGCTGAAATCATCATTGAGGAAGTTCTTCTATCGCAACGGGGATATAATTGAAGCATATCGGATTCCCCTTTCAGGAATGATCAGTGCCATTCTGGATTGTGATTGAATTGCTGTTATCATCATCAAACAAGAAATATTTACCATATGTGTATATCAATATGTAAATCGGGACAATTGCCGAAATTGACAAGTTTCCATGGTGCTGTTGCGGTGGATCTTGCATGCAATCCAGAGACGCCGACTCCCCCGGGCATTTTATTCATTCAGAAGTTCGCAACCGTTTCTATGGGAATTCTAATGATTTTGCCTTGCTTTCTCGACTTTGATATTGAATAACTGATAGGTACTTCTTTCATGTTTAAATAAAGGAGATCCTGACGACAATTACAGCAGCACTCACAATTAATAGAGCGCCATATTGAGCATCGACAGATCCCTAGCAACTAGGTGCCCGGGAGGAGTAAGCATTCCCTGTTTGGCTTGCCGCACACGCCGTCGATGTTCACGCACGAAAATGAGGACAATATCTACAAAACATGTTCTGTCTGATTAATTTATTAGTTTTCTTATCTTATTACTTAATTTTATAAAGATTGAAATTATTAACCATTTGCATGGCATACAATAAGGCTTCAAAATTGTTTAATTTTGATATATTGGTACCTAATGGCCTGATTACCATGGCAACCAATTCACTTAGCAACAAAATCTTGATTTTTTATTTCCGACATGTTGCCCTTCATATATGTTTAAATTTCAAGAAAATCGGAGAACATACCTGGCCAAAACTTTCTGGTGCTTATGAACTGATAGAAATCATACATTCATTGGCACTCCTTTACAGAGTCTCTCGAAAGTACGAGGTCAGAGACCCATATACATTTGCCATCATCATCCTACTTTTTTAAACTTATGTACGCAAATTACTCAGGTTTCACGCTTTGCATGCAAATTTAAAACGGTATATCTGAAATTACTGAGACTTTTTGATGAAAAATAATAGCTTCCTAAAACTTATAACAATAACAAAGTGGAATCTGATATCGGCAGAGAATGTTCATTTGTAAGGTAAATAAAATAATATATCGTTCGATCAAATCTATAATTTTTCTCATTTGTCATGTATATTACAGTCATGGTGTAAGAAGATGCACAAAAACAATCATCAGTCTAAGGTGCGTCAAGTAAAAGATTCATAGATCTGTCATTGGATATCAAAATAATTTGGAGAGCCAAACATCCTTTTTCACTAGAACGTGTCAATGAACTTAACCTTCGGGTAGCTCATCTACTCGAAAAGATGGCACAAGACAGAACAGTGAACATGTGTAGAATAGAATGTAGCGTCTCTTTAATGAGTTAAAGAAGATCCTGACGATAATCTCAACAACACTCACAGTAGAGCGCCAAACTGAGCATCGACGGACCCCTAGAAAGCTAGAGGTGGGACCAGCTGACAAGTTAAAGGATAATCTACATGAAATGCATCCTCATGAACCAGAGATCAAGGACACAACCGAGAGCGACAGATCCGCTTCGTACTTGGATATACTTCTATCTTTAGACGCAAACGGCCATTTGAACATCTCACTGTATGACAAGCATGACGATTTCAGCTTCCGCATTATTAACTCCCATTTCATGAGTAGCAACATTCCGTCTTCTCCTGCTTATGGTGTTATTGTTTCTCAGCTGACATCGTTACAGCCAGACGGCTTGCAAGTAAGCTACATGTTGGGGTTTAAATTGCACAATGGCTGAAATCATCATTGAGGAAGTTATTCTATCGCAACGGGGATATAATTGAAGCATATCGGATTCCCCTTTCAGGAATGATCAGTGCCATTCTGGATTGTGATTGAATTGCTGTTATCATCACCAAACAAGAAATATTTACCATATGTGTATATCAATATGTAAATCGGGACAATCGCCGAAATTGACAAGTTTCCATGGTGCTGTTGCGGTGGATCTTGCATGCAATCCAGAGACGCCGACTCCCCCGGGCATTTTATTCATTCAGAAGTTCGCAACCGTTTCTATGGGAATATTAATGATTTTGCCTTGCTTTCTCGACTTTGATATTGAATAACTGATAGGTACTTCTTTCATGTTTAAATAAAGGAGATCCTGACGACAATTACAGCAGCACTCACAATTAATAGAGCGCCATATTGAGCATCGACAGATCCCTAGCAACTAGGTGCCCGGGAGGAGTAAGCATTCCCTGTTTGGCTTGCCGCACACGCCGTCGATGTTCACGCACGAAAATGAGGACAATATCTACAAAACATGTTCTGTCTGATTAATTAATTAGTTTTCTTATCTTATTACTTTATTTTATAAAGATTAAAATTATTAACCATTTGCATGGCATACAATAAGGCTTCATAATTGTTTAATTTTGATATATTGGTATCTAATGGCCTGATTACTATGGCAACCAATTCACTTAGCAACAAAATCTTGATTTTTTATTTCCGACATGTTGCCCTTCATATATGTTAAAATTTCAAGAAAATCGGAGAACATACCTGGCCAAAACTTTCTGGTGCTTATGAACTGATAGAAATCATACATTCATTGGCACTTCTTTACAGAGTCTCTCGAAAGTACGAGGTCAGAGACCCATATACATTTGCCATCATCATCCTACTTTTTTAAACTTATGTACGCAAATTACTCAGGTTTCACGCTTTGCATGCAAATTTAAAACGGTATATCTGAAATTACTGAGACTTTTTGATGAAAAATGATAGCTTCCTAAAACTTATAACAATAACAAAGTGGAATCTGATATCGACAGAGAATGATCATTTGTAAGGTAAATAAAATAATATTTCGTTCGATCAAATCTATAATTTTTCTCATTTGTCATGTATATTACAGTCATGGTGTAAGAAGATGCACAAAAACAATCATCAGTCTAAGGTGCGTCAAGTAAAAGATTCATAGATCTGTCATTGGATATCAAAATCATTCTGAGAGCCAAACATCCTTTTTCACTAGAACGTGTCAATGAACTTAACATTCGGGTAGCTCATCTACTCGAAAAGATGGCACAAGACAGAACAGTGAACATGTGTAGAATAGAATGTAGCGCCTCTTTACTGAGTTAATCCATGCTTCATAAACATCGACGGCGGGTGCGGCTAGCCAACAGGGGATGCTTACTCCTCCCGGGCACCTGGTCCCACCTCTAGCTTGCTAGGGGTCCGTCGATGTTTAATTTCGTGCTCTATTGTGAGTGCTGTTGAGATTATCGTCAGGATCTTCTTTAACTCATTTGTGTCACACTTATGCCCTTTGCCGTGTGGAGCTCGTAAAAAGGTTCCCCGCGAGGGGTTTGACAGTAAGTGTTTTTAATATACTTCCCTGACATTGTCGCCATAGCACTTTCTATATAGACATTACGTCAGACAGTGCATGAATTTTACATATTTTCACTTCCATGCTTCATAAACATCGACAGCGGGTGCGGCTAGCCAACAGGGGATGCTTACTCCTCCCGGGCACCTGGTCCCACCTCTAGCTTGCTAGGGGTCCGTCGATGTTTAATTTCGTGCTCTATTGTGAGTGCTGTTGAGATTATCGTCAGGATCTTCTTTAACTCATTAAAGAAGATCCTGACGATAATCTCAGCAACACTCACAGTAGAGCGCCAAACTGAGCATCGACGGACCCCTAGAAAGCTAGAGGTGGGACCAGGTGCCCGGGAGGATGAAACATCCCCTGTTGGCTAGCCGCACCCGCCGTAGATGTTCATGCACGAAAATGAAAAGAATATATAAAATACATGAACTGTCTGAGTCCACGTCTATATAGAAAGTGCTATGGCGACAATGTCAGGGAATAATATTCAAAACACTTACTGTCAAACCCCTCGCGGGGAACGAGCTCCACGCGGCAAAGGGTATAAATGTGACACAAATGTGTTAAAGAAGATCCTGATGATAATCTCAACAGCACTCACAATAGAGCAAGTTCATAATAGAAAAATATAAATCGAGGGTAGGATTGACCAACAAATTCCAACCGAGCCGTTTGGCCTAGGTTGAGACGTTGATCCATCCCACCTGTTACCGATACATTTTATGTGTCTATTATTTCGAATCTCAACAAAGGATACATGTTAAGAGTTGATGATTAAAATTAAATTTAAAGTCTTTAAACCCGAGGCTCTGAGTATGACTAAGTAGCAATCGATTTGAAATGTGCAGAATAGAATTTCGCAGTAAGAGGCATAATATTGGCAAATGCATTTTCTCTCCTGAAGGTACATTCCTTCATACTATTCCATAAAAGGTCAGTTATTTTCATTTTTGTGTAATTATGTGATTTATATATAGTTAGCAAATACTCTTATGTATTAATACTCGTCTATCAAACAATATTATCGCGACAATGACGTCCTTAGATCGGACGATCGTGTTCTAAAGTTGAATATGTAGGTTTCTAACCTATGAGTAAATGGCTTATGTATATAAAATACATATCGGAAGATTATCAGTTCTCAATCATGTGATGTTTTGAAGGAAAATAAAGGATAGGATCTGATGTCTAACTGGACTTGGTTGTACTACCTATAGCAAAACACCGAAACACAAAATTCTGAAAGCACAGAGTGGACATATACATAAAAAGAACCACTAGAGATCTGTGTTTAAACACATAGTTTACTAGAAAGAAGATTCCCACAGGGGTCACATCTATCATTTGAGAGTTGCATTCAAATGGCTTGAAATGGCCGACGTCACAGAGAAACTTGAGAACGTGCCTCCTGTAAGGTTTTTTTTTGGGGGGGGGGGATCTTTTCCGAGAAGATGTCGAAATGCGTCAGTCAATCAGAGATCATGGCGGCCATATTTGTTGACCGATAAAAAATTGATAAAGGACGTTAAATATTTGCTTCCGGTGAAGCTTTTTGAAATTATGTGCAGTGTTTGCATAGAAGATGTAGAATGTTTCTCGGCCATTCAAAGCCCTCCGTGACCATATTTGTAGACTGACTGGCACAGAAAGAACATAAATGGTTGTGGACCTTGAGTACTTGTTTCACGTAAAGTTCTTTGAAATTATGTGCATTGGTTTCCGTTGCACTTCTATGTTACATTATTCAATGTCGTCCTTTATTTTTATGTCAGTTGTCCGTCTTGATACTCTACCCTGTGTATTCACAAGTGGGCGTTTCGCTGTTGATGTGATGCAATGGAGTGTTGATGAAGACCCCCTATCGGTCCGAATTGTCCATTGGTCTTGTTGGTTTATGTATAGTCTTTTTTGTTTTGTGGATTTACGTGTTGTTTTGTGTTCTTTGTCCCTTTTATTTTTGATGTTTAAGTCCTCTCTATGTTTTCATTTGGGGTGTTTTGATGTTTTGCAGTAAGTGCATGGGGGGCTCGTTGCAGATTCCATCCTTTCTCATATTTCCTCTGTACTCTTCTAACATGTACATAGCTGTTAACATCCCGATAATTTAATTGCTACCTTTATGTACTCATTACCAAAATAGCGTGTACACGCAGGTGCCACCCGTTGACGGATGAGGGTGAAAAACAACACTTGCAGGGACCATGAGTACCTAATACCTACCAAGTTTCATGAAAATCTGAAAAGTGGTTATGGAAAAGAAAAGGAAAAAGTATGAACCTGACCCACCCCTGTCTTTTTATGTAAGAATGAAATTCATAAAAAATCAAATAGTTAAAATTTCAGCATTAATTACAGATCAAAGCATTTAGTAAATTAGATATGACAAATATGCAGTAAATGAGTGTGTAAAATCGTATATTTCTTTATTTTTTTTAACGAAATAGTGCAAAAAATGCATTTATGACTAAGTCCGAAAAAGACGTCAAAAACAACGTCAAAAAGACGTCAAAAACGTGTCCAAAAAACTGACTTCGGATTGGAACCAAACATAACAACACTTTTTTCAGACAACTCTCTAGATCATCCTGATGCAATCGTTTTGTCAATACATGCTTCTGTTTTGAAGAAGTTTGTCAAAGAAGGGTACTCCCCGTGTCCTTCTTTTGCCTGTGGTGGCCCCACCTGTTGACGGATCCGGACAAAAATCAACAACACTTGCAGGGGACGTCATCCATTCCAATTGTCATGAAAATCTGAAAAGTGGTTCTGGAAAAGAAGCTGAAAATGTCTGAAAATCAACCCTCCTCCTCCTTTTTACATAAGAAAACAAATTGATAAAAAATCAAAAAAATATTTTTTGCATAAAATACATATCAAAACATCAGGAACTTAAAATATGACAAATATGCAGTTAACTATTGTGTAAAATCATACATTTATTGAGCTATTTAAAGAAGAAGTGCACAAATGTGAATATTTTACTAATTCAGAAAAGACTTCAAAAACGTGTCAAAAATATTATTTCGGAGTGGAATCAAGAATAACAATACTTCTTAAGACATCTCTATAGATCATCAAGACGTTTCTGTTTTGTCGATACGTGCTTCGCTTCTAAAGAAGAAGTCTGACAAAGGAGGGTACCCCCGTGACCTACATTTGCCTGTGGTCGCGGAACCTGTTGACGGATCCGGACGAAAAACAACAACACATGCAGGGAATCATTAGTACTTTATACCTAGCAAGTTTCATCAAAATCCCTTCGGCCGTTCTGGAGAGGAAGTCGATTATGTCGAAAAATTACGACGGACGGACGGATGCCGGACGACACGCTACGATAATAGCTCACTTTAACTTCGCTCAGTTGAGCTAAAAAGATTGTAAACCTAAAAGTAGAACGTATAGTATTACTTGAAATTACTTATTACAGGTTTTACGCAGATAAATAATTTGACTAACAAAAACCTAAAAAATCTACAATTCTCCACTAATTTTGATGTATAAAAACCTAGCCACCCTTTTTATGATCAGGCTAGCAATAATTATTGCGGTTCAGCTGAACGTTGACTAATCCAATCTATTTGACTGTTCTATTTTTCTATCCGAACTACAAAGTGGTACTGAATTTAACAATTCAAACCCCTTACAAATGATACATTTGTTTGGTCCATGCTGTAAATTTATCAGCTCTAAAATGATGCTTATGAATTTGAAGACGTTAAATATGTTAAGAATTTGATAATGGTTATGGGTCGAACTGAATAAATGTTCACTTTAAGAGGTAAACTATAGGTCAATGTATTTTCTCTCCTATTGGTTCATGCCTCCATGCTGATCCATAACCGAGCAGTTTTGTGTAATATTATCATTTGTTAATCGTAAGCATATATTTCTATATCTAAATACTCGTCTATCAAACAATATTATCGTTACACTGACGTCTGTCGATGGTATGATCATGTTCGAAAGTTGAATATATAGGTTTTGTAGCTACAATAAGAATACAAGACTATTAACAGCAATTCTCTGTAAGAACCAAAGAATTTCAAGACATGTTGGCACGGCATGTCATGGATTTTTGAGATTTTTGGTTTGGAAGTTCAATATGAAGTACTAGTATGCAAATCGACCCCTGTATTTTTCAAAAAGGTTGTCGTTGCCATGGTAACAGTGCCTGAATTTTCAAAAATCTGGAAATTTCATATTTGTAGGCTTCGTTGCCATGGAAACGGATACGTTTTTTATCTAAAATTACTTTGATTATTTTCTTTCCATCCTTTTTATAATACATATTTGTTAAGTTTTTTACATTAATCTCGGATACCTTTTGTATACAAGATGAAAATTGGGCCAAAATAGGGTATCATAATGCTCTCTTTTGGGCATATAAAGACCCTGTTTTGCATGTTTTTACTGTTTTACAAGGTTGAAAATTTCAATTTTGGAAGTCAAAAATCTAGTTATCCAATGAGTATCATCTTTGAACAATACATAGATATAGAAATTTGATCGGGTAAATTTGTCCAGTTATATGCAAACCAGCTTCAAATTTGGTTGCTATGGCAACAATAGGCTGAAAGGTTTCGATTCGATGAACTTTTTAAGAACACAATCTTTATTAAACTATCCGCTCGTTATATTGGAACAGAAGTTCATGCATACATGTATCATAGACGTTTTAACTTAAACAGTCACATGCCATTAAATGATTAATCTTACACTAATTCCTAGACTATTGATTAAGTTTCTTCACATCTTTGAATTTCTAAATTCTTGGTGAGTATTTTGATAAAAAGGGAACGAAACCTATATTTTCCTGTTTTTTGACAGAAAAGAAAATCCAATTGAATTATAACAGAACAATAAATTCTAAAATGTTTCTTTCTTATTTTCATAAGCTTTCATAATAAATATGACCTTTGGAAATATTCAAATAAAATTTCATTACAAATGATAACAAAAAATTGAAAGAATTCAATATTTTTTGCAATATTTGAGATTCAAAGTAGAAATGACCTTGAACTTCAAGTAAATGACCTTGAACATTTTAATTGTTATTAAGTGAAAGGATTAAGTCATATCTATCCATGCATACATTTTGACAATCATACGTAGCTCTAAAGAGGAATAAAATTAATTTCAAAAATAATATGAAACAAGTAAACAGGTCTAATGTTGCCATAGCAACGGTTTTTGATGACAGAATTTAGGTGCAACTCTTAATTAGCCCACTCCAATTTTTCATTCATTTTATTTTCCAATAAACATATATTTTCTCTGATGAAAATGACTGGTCTCCTGTTGGTGTGTTTTGTGATATTCAAAATTGAAAATGGCCAAAAAAATACTAAATTGGCCCTTATTATGAACTCATTTTTCGCTTCATTTTAACTGATTTTGGATTGATACAATAAGCGTCCTGGAATATATATCAAATAACTAAGTGTACCAAGTAAGAATTGAAGTTAGGAAGAACACATTTTGTAAAAATGAACAAATGTTACAGTGGTATCCGTGGCAACACAGTATCGGACTTTTGCTTATTTCATGGTCTCAAAAGTACTATAAATAGAGTGACATCGTTACCATGGCAACCAGAGGTCTCGTTGTTGTTTGAATTTGATTGCACTTGGGTTGATCCGAGGCAGTGGACCCTGTCCTTTATCGACCAGCGGACTCCCAAATACGTGCAGATGTTATATATAAAGTCGGTAAACTCCGTACGGCGGCTTCGCCTAACATACAAAGCAGACCGCTCATACCGCTACGCCACGGTGACAACCCTAAAAAGAGTTGTTCCTATGACGTCCATATGAATACGGCCAACTCAACACACACCGGAAGTGAAGAATTCGTTGTTGTTTGAATTTGATTGCACTTGGGCTGATCCGAGGCAGTGGACCCTGTCCTTTATCGACCAGCGGACTCCCAAATAGGTGCAGATGTTATATATAAAGTCGGTAAACTCCGTACGGCGGCTTCTCCTAGCATACAAAGCAGACCGCTCATACCGCTACGCCACTGTGACAACCCTAAAAAGAGTTGTTCCTATGACGTCCATGTGAATACGGCCCACTTAGCACACATTGGAAGTGAATAATTCGTTGTTGTTTGAATTTGATTGCACTTGAGCTGATCCGAGGCAGTGAACCCTGTCCTTTATCGACCAGCGGACTCCCAAATACGTGCAGATGTAATATATAAAGTCGGTAAACTCCGTACGGCGGCTTCGTCTAGCATACAAAACAGACCGCTCATACCACTACGCCACGGTGAAACCCCTAAAAAAGTTGTTCCTATGACGTCAACAATCAAATTCAAACAACAACGAATTCTTCACTTCCGGTGTGTGCTGAGTGGGCCGTATTCATATGGACGTCATAGGAAAAACTCTTTTTAGGGTTGTCCTTTATCGACCAGCGGACTCCCAAATAGGTGCAGATGTTATATATAAAGTCGGTAAACTCCGTACGGCGGCTTCGCCTAGCATACAAGGCAGACCGCTCATACCACTACGCCACGGTGAAAACCCTAAAAAAGTTGTTCCTATGACGTCAACAATCAAATTCAAACAACAACGAATTCTTCACTTCCGTTGTGTGCTAAGTGAGCCGTATTCATATGGACGTCGTAGGAACACCTCTTTTGTGGCGTAGCGGTATGAGCGGTCTGCTTTGTATGCTAGGCGAAGACGCCGTACGGAGTTTACTGACTTTATACAAAATATATTAAACAAAGATATCCTTTTTAACATAATCTCTAACTTCTAAATTTTTTAAACATTATGAAACAACTGTTAAGCGCGGAATGCAATGTACGCTGTCTTAAATAAATATTGTGAATAATGAGGTCCAGGGTCAAAGCGTTCGATTAATGAATTTTGCTCACAATGTTTACGAAAAGTTCGAGAAAACCGAACTTTGCACATATATATCGAGATCAGAAATAGCGAATTAGACTATTTAACTGAACTTTGGTTAACGGAAGTTACACTTAAAAATATTTAGTAATATCGGCTGCAAGATTCTTTGCATTTTATTCTTTTGTCCAAGAAGAAACACTGAAATATATTTGACATTTTCTAAGTATAGGTTTGTCTCAGGTATTATTCTGTAAGCAACAAAAAAGTCAAGTTATAAATGTATAAAAGTATAGGATGACATTAAATATTACATTATAACTCGTGATAATGTAACACTATTTCTTATTTTCAAATGTGAAATCTATTGATAGAATAAATAAAGATTATGTTATGATAAATATTGAGTTCGTGAGTACATGTAATTGTCAAATAATCAAATATTAAGAAAGGAGGTATTGAATATATTCTAAAGACTAGTGTTGATGAATCTCTGTGAAAAACTAATACAAAGACCAAGAACATCCAGAAATTAATTCATAATTGAATCAAACTAACTGAATTAAGAATTTGAATATTGCAAGGCTTTACATTTTCGATTTTTTTTTCTAAAATCATCCAATTTCAACAAAGCGAAATGCGCTTTTCTGTAATGATAAATTGTTAATAGGTAAATTATGATAAAGAATGAATTTAAAATTTTGTAGATGCTACATTTCAATACGATATGTTTGACAGTATTGCTTAAATGGCATTTTAAAAGTGAGGATTTAGATCGTATTTCCCCTTATTGATGTCAGAATTACGTCGTGGTTTGCTCATGGATAGAAAATGCAAATTCCAAAGTTTCGAGAAGTGAACTAATTTCTACATATGACGTCAGAAATTTTTCATACTGTCAGCGGAACCCATTTAATAAACAAATCTGTGAATCAAATATTTCAAATTGAATGTAAAATTGAACTGTTCTTTTCCCAAGAAGTGAGTGAACAAATTATGCCGCCGCCATCATTAGGTTCAATTCCTTCTTCAATACTTTTTTTTATTTAAGAAATAAAAAATGACAAGCCGGGCTATATTGTCTCATAATGCCCGAGCGTCCTCAACCAATCACATTTATCACCTCGCCGCTGACGCGGCTCGGTAATAAATGTGATTGGTTGAGGACGCTCGGGCATTATGAGACAATATAGCCCGGCTTGTCATTTTTTATTTCTATTCTAATGATGACCATCGATTCTTGGTAAAACCAGTTCCTGCCGGTTTATATACTTCAGAAAATGGGTAGGCGTGGCTTATCGCTATAGGGCCTATATTGGAGAATAGAGCCCGGCTCGCGTCTGCTGTCTTAATAGGGAAAAAGAATCAAGTCATATTAGAATTTCAATTATATCAATGAAGAGAGACAAATCTGATATTTATTGTTTTCCCGGAGCACCAGGCCACACAATGCATATTCTTCCTCTTCACTGTATCCGAATACAAGTGATAATACAAGATTTTAATAAAACCCCGATTTAACAATACATAAATGGCCATTGGGAAATCACCCTTTTCATGCATCATCACATATTTCATTTAATCATTCATTTACAATTATAGAATTACATTTACAGCCTTTTTACAATTGTAGAATAGGTAAACAAGGTTGACATTTTGTTTATGAAATCGTAAATTCGAGTACTCCATATCAGCACAAATCACAATTTCCTTTTCTAAGTAGCAACATCCCTTCTTCGCCTTCTTATGGTGTGTTTATATCTCAATTGATACGCTATGCCAGAGCAAGTACAAAATAATGATACAAATTTTGTTCTGAGGGGTAGCATTCTTTCAGAAAAGCTTCTCGGTCAGGGTTACGTTTGAAAGTAGCATAGTCATTCTCGAAGCGGTAGTAACCAAATGTGGATTTTAAAGAATTTGAAGTAACTCTTAGAACATCTGAAATCCACTCATTTCAATGGAGTCCATTCGATCAAAGCCTTTTATTTTTCGACACATTACACATCAATTCCACTTTATAAATTGTAAAATAATGTAAAAATTGTACGTAATGCTTTCACAACCAGAAACGGCAATCGTATGTTAACTATGACAAAACCTACTTTGTAAAAATAAATTCCGATTCTAAAAATAAGCACAGTGAAACAGATATTATTAAGATGGTAAAATTCCTGATGGACAACATTTTGTGGTGTTTGGAGGAAAGGTCTTCCAGCAAATTGTCGGAATTCCAATGGAAACCAATTTTGCCCAACTCCTTGCTAACATCTTTCTGTACTCGCACGAAGCTGATTAAATCAATCTTTGGTCTCTGAAGGGAAATATTCTTAGCTTCTGACTTTAACTTAACTTACAGATATATAGACGAAGTGCTGTCCATCTATAATCCAAAATTCGTGTAATTGCCTTGGCAGAATCTATCCTTCGGAGCTTGAAGTCAAAGAAACTACAGAGACAAATAATTCAGCATCCTCTTTGGACATAATGTTGACCAATGACACTGACGGTCACATAAACATCTCACTTTATGACAAACGTGACGACTTCAATTTCAGCATCACAAATCACAATTTTCTTTTCTGAGTAGCAACATCCCTTCTTCGCCTGCTTTTGGTGTGTTCATATCTCAATTGATACGCTACGTCAAAGCATGTACAAGATAATTATACAGATTTTGTTATGAGAGCTAGCATTCTTTCAGATAAGCTTCCTCGGTCAGGGATACGTTTGTGGCCGACTAACATAGTCTGAGGAAGTTCCATGATCAATTTACAGTGAGGTAGCTTTTATTCTTAACAAGGGGACATAGTAAGAGAATTGCGCTCATGTGATCCGGATAAGTACAGCATTCATTCTAACTAGGCAGATGGCCGTCCTTAGTCGTAGGATTATGTGTTGTCTTTTGTGTATAATGTTATGTCGTATTATTTGGGTATACTTGTCCCATTTTGTCTCTTTTTGTGCTTGCCTGCTGTGTGTTATCGCATAGCAGTGTTTCGATATTTGTTGTTGGTATTGCAATCGAGTCTTTTTTGAGATCCCCTCCTTTCCAAGATTTGTTCGCAGTGAAGCAGTCTGTCGCTTATAGATGTACTATTTGTTGTATATTCTCCGTCAGCTTCGTTGTCCTTTGTGATTTGGATATCTAGAATTTGAAGTCGTCATGCTTGTCACATATAAGAATCAATTGATTTGATCGTAAATGCAGTACTGAAGATTTAAAGCGGTTTTATTTACATTTCGTTTTCACAACATCAAAATGTCGTAAGTCAAAATGTTCAACTTTCAATTTTTCCGGAGAGCAAAAAATAAATCATCAAGAAGACTACTGCCTGTCGGATTTTTATTTTTCAGCAATTCTAAACAGTTTAAATCATTAATTAAGCGTGATATATTTCGGCCAAAGATGTACGAAATATCAAACATGGAGTGAGATCAGGTGCCAAGGAAGAGTATATAAATGCATGACTTGCTAGAAAATCACTTGGTTTTAATAACTTGAATGGCATATGAAACCTCTAATTTTTTCACTTACATGATACTCAACACAGACATTGGATATATGGTGCTAATGCCTTTATTGTAATATATAGTGCTGCATATGTGATGATCATCATGTACTCAGTTTATGACACAAAAAAGTGTTTATGTTTCAAATACTTCAAGGATAAACCAGGCAGGTTGAAAGGTCAGAAAACAGGGGGAGAGTGAATTTCAAGATCCTGATTTTTTTTTTCGCCGTCCTTTTGGACTGGAAGTTTTATCCCGGAATTCTCCATCATGATTTTTTTCTTTGAAAAACCTTCCCGTCCCTTGCCCCCGAAAAGTTGCTCCCTAAGTCTAGGACAAGAGAATGCAACAAATTCAGTTTACTATTAATTCAAAAATATAATTTCCAGACTGAATTACTACGATTACCACGGCAAGCGACATTTCAATGATTACCACACTTTTATTTATTGTTTGGATTGGAAAAAAATAGATGACTTTTTGATATACCTTGGATGAGAAATTCTATTACTTCCATTTTTCTAAGAGATAAGAGAATTTGATAGAATATGTATCAAATACCAATAAAATTTTCCCTCCAAAAATTGACTTACGACGTTTTGATGTTTCAGCCATGATTTGGGTCATACAGCGTCTAGAGTAGACTATTTCATGGTACCTTTGAGGATCAGGATTTGATTGTGAAAGAATTCAAGTTGAAATTATTGATATAAATTCATCCATAAAGAGTTGTTTGTTCAGGGGGGTTATGCATTTTTGGAATGTAATTAAGGTATCCGATGTACAGTAGGGCATTTTCCATGCCTGATAAGGTACTATAAACTATATATATTTTCTGAAAGGTTATAATACCCACTGCTTAGAAATTATAATTTTTGGGCCAGAGAAACGAAGGGGAATAATAGGTTCTATCACGATCTACTGAGTGAGACATAAAAATTTACACGAGTGACGGAAATTTCATCTTTTCCAGAGTGGAGCGTAGCGGAACGAGGGAAAAGATGAAAGATTTCCGTCACGAGTGTAAATTTTCATGTCTCACTCTGTAGAAAGTGAAAGAATTTATTTCTTTTTCATTTCTAAGTAGCTATACGATCTTGTCGTTACTCCTTGACAACGGTTACTACGCATTGTCGAGACAAAATACTAACCGGTAGAGAACAGTGATGGACTAGATAACAATCGTGCTTTTCTTATGATCATTGGAATTTCACATTAGTTTGTCCCACGTCTGCAAAATCACATGATAGCCCTCTGACGTCAAACTCAAGCTTCGTCAACATTTCATTGCCAGTTACTGGAAGTACTTTCAAAAGCCGCACGCGTCTTTAGTACGATATCTCTGATTGGTCGTTTGGAACAATTGATTGGTATATTACGTTTAATGATTGGATGATGTAGCCTTTCAGAAAACTTATGTTTCTAACATAGGCTGTCTCACAGGGTACGGGCAAAAATGAAGAAGAATAACTAACGAAGCATTTAAATTGCCTATATAGATTTTCTCTGTATAACATATGCAAAATAACATAGTTGTACAAGAGTTTTTCCCCTTTGATTTTTAAGACCTGGGAGTCTTCTATCTCTACCCAGGAATCAATACCTTTGAGAAAATATATAGTTTATAGTACCTTACCAGGCATAAATTTACCATACTTTGCAATGAAGATGATTAAAACGCTAAGTAAAATGACTCAATTGTATAACGGATACCTTAAAATAATGTTATTTTTAATCTTAATTCCTGGTATTTAAGTAAAAGTTGAAGGGGACAGATTTGAGCACAGCAACCACTCATACATGTACAAAATATGATGTTGGAGACTGAAACAAGAAAAGCAAAGAACGTTTTAGAATATTAATTAACTCGGTTTATTCATCGAATATTGAAATGTACAGAAATGTAGGGAAAACGGTGTTTTACATGTGTATATTATTTTTACGATAATCTAAAACTAAGCTTTATTTCAAATTTTCAAAATCTTTAGATTTATTTAACAACAAATCAAAGGATCCCGATGCATGTACAAAAATGTATGTTTCATCACAGCGATGTATCTATTTATTTTTAAGATTACCACAGGAGTTCAATGCCAACGATCCACAAGAACATCCGCCTCTACTTTCCTTATATAAAGGACATTCACTATCCACATTTGAATGAAATCCAACTGTCTCTCGCTCAAACATCGATTTTCTCGAAATAAATCTATTTTGCAAATTAATTTGTGGTTGTTGTGTTTCTCATTATGTTAAAACTATTCAAAAGCTATAAAACTTTTAAATATATCAACGCAATACACCTTAAAACTCTGTAAAAGCGGCCGTTCGATCCATTTTCTTCTCTGTAACGTCAAAGTTGACCGGAAGTCTAGTCTGCTACGTACAAGGGTATGACATCATAATTTAAATCGCGCCGCCGCAGTTGATATACTCCTATAATCACAATATGAATTACATACAAATATATCGACACATCTAAATATTAAACAATACTCTGATGCTTACAACTAATTCTGTCCTTTATATACCGCGGAGCGCACTCGATGTCACACTCACAAGGGTGCTATCAACGATATTAACTACACAAAATGACCATACGAACGAATGATGTTATTCAAGACTTAGAGGTGGTTTGCAAAGAGAGCTTGATATTTGAAAACGGTCAATTATTGAAAAGAATTTGAATGATATAGGGATAATACAGGGATTCTTTACATTTCTCAGATAAGATAACACATGTCTTCCATTTGCTTCCTAGCGTCTTTGAGTTAGCACTTTAAAGAACATACTTTAAATCATTACAAAACATTCTGCTCTGCATCCAGGTCATTAAAATGGAATCGGAAATATATAAGCTGGGTAGGATGGTTTGTAAGCTGGGTAGGATGGTTTGTAAGCTGGGTAGGATGGTTTAGCTGGGTAGGATGGTTTGTAAGCTGGGTAGGATGGTTTGTAAGCTGGGTAGGATGGTTTGTAAGCTGGGTAGGATGGTTTGTTTTAGATTACTTTGCTTCAATTTCTAACTGCTGTTCGAATGGAAATACTAATTATTTTGCCTCACCTTGTCGACTTTGGGACTGAATAACTGATGGGTACTTCTTCTATGTTTATTTAATCACTTTTTAATCATTCTTTACACTCAATCGCGTATTGAAATTGAATTGGAACGAGCAAGCGCAGTCGGCATTTGAACAGCTCATTTAAAGTAATCGGAATACCGTGCATGTTTCCCTTTTCTTAATTTGTTAGATTAATTTGGATACTGTTTGATATATCGCGATTTCTCGAAACTTTTCATTTATTATTCATGGTTAAAAAAATTTAATCAGATATCAACACTTAGGCAGATATGTTTTATCTTTACATGCACCATACCATAACATTAGTCTAGCGTCGGATATTTTCTGCCTTTTTTCTGTCTTTTCTGAATATACCTCTATACCTCATATAAATGATGATGGTCAAATTAAAGTCCTAACATAACTCATAAATTTATAAATAACAAAAATTTTGACAGTATTAACTTTGTTGAATCGAAGAGGATTCCGTGGACTAGATTATATATTACGTGCTATGTCACCATGAGCTTGGATTGACTCAAAACGGTTTGATTAAAGAAATACAGCAAACTGTACATGACTTTAAGAAATATTCCATAATTGGCCATTTAAGAAATGACTGTCTTACTTTTGGTGTTCATGGGTGTATAATTCTGGTTGGTCACGTGCAAATTCCGTGAATCGCGAAGCGATTCTCGGAAAATTTGCACATGTCCAACCAGAATTATACACCCATGAACACCAAAAGTAAGACAGTCATTACTTATATTTACATTTATTCTAAATATCGGTCATTTTTATTTGCATGCATTTCGCACATTTTGCCTGTTATAGCGTTGAATCAGTTTGAACGTCGGTAAATTCTCCCTACATGCAAAACTGGAACGTGACGTCACAATAGCAACC
Source organism: Pinctada fucata (assembly GCA_028142955.1). NCBI lineage: Eukaryota > Metazoa > Mollusca > Bivalvia > Pterioida > Pteriidae > Pinctada > Pinctada fucata. The sequence continues at coordinate 36,025,608 of AP027108.1, read as the reverse complement.
CAAGTTATTGGAATATAATTCTAGTTGCCTAATGGGTGTTCAACATGGGGAATATACTAGTAATGTAAATATAAGGGTTATAACTACATATACCAAAAATTATATCCTTTACATGAATATAACGCAAGATAAGACACAAGATAGGGGTGGACAGTGAAAGGAAGGATGGAGAAAGGGGGCGGGAGGAAGTTGAGAGGGGAGGGAGGAGGGAGGAAGGGAGAAACTTTAGGGAGGGGAGGAAGGGGCGGGAGGAGGGAGGTAAGGAGAGGGTGAAAAGGAGAGGGTGAAAAGGAGGGGAGGGAGGAGGGGGCGGGAGGGATGTAAAAGTGTAAGGGGGAGGGAGGGAGGAGAGGTTCGTCCAACAGTTAGTTCCTGCACTACATTTTGTCGGTCAAACAATGCATGGCTAGAAACAAGTTCTTGAATAGTCTTGTTAGATATATAAATATTAGATATATAGGCATTTAACTTTCCGCACCTTTATCATTATTTTAAAATTCTTTGTGAAAAGACAAAGTTACATGATTTATCCCTCCCTTACTCTGTACACTAATACCAACGATATCAATGTACCTACACTGCTTGGAAAATTGTCAATTAAGAAATTACTATATTACTTATGGTGTTTCTGGTTGGTCACGTGCAAATTCCTTGAATCGCGATGCGAAAAATTTGCTCCTGTCCAACCAGAATTATATTCCCATGAACACCAAAAGTATGACAGTCACTTCTTATACTTACATTCATTCGAAATGTCGGTCATTTTTATTTGCATGCACTTCGCACATTTTGTATTTTTCTATATATTATAGCGTCACACGTTTTTGAACGTTGGTAAATTCTCCCTACATGTAAAATTTGAACGTGACGTCACAATAGCACCCCAAGTTCTAGTTGCCTAATGGGCGTTTAACATGGGGAGTCTACTAGTAATGAAATATTAGGCGTTATTCTACAAATATAGAGTGTTTATATTGGGAATCTTAAGTTGTGTATATATCTTTATTGCCTCTTTGGTGAATCTTGTTCTCCCTGACATTGTCGTCATAGCACTTTCTATATAGACATAACCATAGACAGTGAATATGTTTTATATATTGTTTTCATTTTCTTCCATGGACATCGACGGCGGGTGCAGCTAGCCAACAGGAGATGCTTACTCCTCCCGGGCACCTGCTTCCTCATCTCTAGCTTGCTAGGGGTCCATCGATGCTCAATTTTGTGCTTTATTGTGAGTGCAGTTGAGATTATCGTCAGGATCTTCTTTATCTCATTGCTGTGCCTGCCCCTTCTGTAATTTTGTATTTGGACGGTTTGGTGTTTTGTTGTGTTTGCTGCTAATGAGTCCTGTTGGTGATTCCCTACTACTTAACTTGTTGTGATAATATTGGACATTTTTCGTGTTTCCGGACTTCGAAGGGACTGTGTCAGAAAAGCAAAATATTGCTTTTATTCCAATGTACTTATTATTTGTGTGAATAATTTATTTGTTTTCATGTGTAAAAATACATATTTAAAGCTCTCCATTGTCATTTCGTCCATTGTGAGTCAGATTTTACTTTCTAAACGAACCTGATTTTTTTATATGACCCCTTAAGTGCGAAGTCCGTAGTCCGTAGTGCGAAGTCCGATGTACTTAAACTTGAAAAATGTCTAATTAGTGTAGTGGATATCCCTGACAAAGAATTTGCAGATGAACATTTTAGAAATCCTAGTATCTAGAAATGTATCACACAGTTCCGCAGGGAAATATTGACGAACATTTTTGGTAGAATGTGTGATGAAGTTAAATATCGTGCAAACTGTAAACATAAAGATAATCAATGTAATATAGAAATTTTTAATAATTTTGACTTTGTATTCTAACTCGATTACCAAAATTTTTGTCTTACTCATTGTAATATCCCTAAGTAATTTCTTGTGTCATTAGAAATAGTCGATGAATGGTACATTAAAGTAATGAAATTGCACTTATGAAATAATCAATTAAGATTGTCACGAAGGTAAAAGTGACTTAGTAATTATCAATATTGTTTTGACTATATGACAACATGTCGTGCTCTGGTCATGGTTAATTATATGGGAGGTTTTGCTTTTCTTCATTACTCTGTATCAGCATAACGTCGGGCTGACGAACCTCTCGTTTCCTTTTGAACATATATTACAAGTAGTTTAATTTATCTTATACATGTATAAAGCTCAAAAGAGGTAAAACAAACACGTTCACTATTCGGATCCATCCAATAAAGCGAATTCACGTCATTTTGATCAAAAAAGCACTAAAAAGGTACAAGTGAAGTCTTACAATACTAAACGTGTTTAAATCCAGCGGAATACGTCCCTGGGCACACATTTATAAAGCTGTTTACATGTGATATGGCATATGGTGTCTCTTTGCAGATCTAAAGCAGTCATAGATCAAGTAAATGATATTAGGGACAAAATTCAAATAAATATGAGGAACAAGTTTATAAAGTTTGCTTTTACATGAAAAGAATACTTCATAAAAAGTTGAGAAAGAAAATATTTTGATTTACATTCAGAAATTTGATGTTATAGACCTTTGACATCTTCGTTATTCTGAATTCTCAACCTGCTTCTCTTTCTGTGTATGGCTGTTCTGATCTTCGTTTGTGGTGCCTCTGTGTTTTGTTATGCTGTTTGTGCTGCAACCACAGTGATTGTTGTGTGTGCTTCAACCTCATTGTTTTGTCGTGTGCGTCTTCATGGAGATCAACTCCTTCCTTTTACTTTAACTAGCATTTCTCGCCAGGGCACTGTCAATGAACTCACATTTTTGTTTGCTTTCTGAAAGCACGATTGCAACTTTAATCTCTGAGGATGTTCAAAGCCAGATCAATAAAAAATAAAATTACATTTTTGTATTTAATTTATCTCCGAAGTGTATGCAAGATTTAGATGCCGTCTCAAAATAAGAAATTAAATTGTTTAGTTCGATTACATCGATCAGGTTTGCATGAATTATCTGACCAAATTTAGACGTAAAACATTATTTCGGGATGAAATAATAGACATTTTAATAGTTGACACTCATAATTATTTCTGGTGGATCATGCTTTTTTAACAGGTAGCTGAAATGACGAGCGACGTAAAGCAATACTGAAAAATATGAGCAATTATAAAACTAATTTTTTCCGAATAACGTAAACGTAATGTATTAAATCCGTATCTGATTCGAGGTCGGTTTCATAGCTGTTGACTAGCAATTTGTTCGATCACACGAGACCTGACTTCACATGATAATGAGGAGAACACCATAGGGATCGAGCCAGCTAAGATAATCGATCATAATGTCTGTGTCAATCATCGTACTGTGATATCGTTAGCTTTTGTTGATGTTATTCCATTATATAATGGATCGATGCGTAAATTATTTGGTTATTTTCCAGGAATGCTATAAATCCCTCATCTGATAGCACATAAAGTTCTCGTTTCATCACTTTGTCACGGAATAGGCAAAGAGATCGTATATGTTATTCGAGTTCATATCACTTTAAAACACTAAATAAACATAATGACGCATATGCATGAAAAGAAATCTTTCAATCTAACCTCGCTTCTCATACTTTTCTTTTCATTTCAAGAAACCTTTCTTTTGACCTTCCAAGCATGCAGCAACTTTGTAAGAATAACTGCACAGTTATTAGAGGAATTTCATAGAAAAAGAAAGTGTAAGAAAAACCAAAAGGAAATACTAAACAAGGCAAAAATGATAAGAAAATGTATTTATCGAGAGTTTATTCTAAAGGCTTTGAATATAATATTCATGATTTTTTTATAGTCATATCCCCGCTCCATTGATTCCTTGTCCTACATGTACATCTAAAAATAGACCGGATGTTTCCTGTGATGTATCATGGATGTGCTTTAGCAAGTAGAGCACGGACAGTTGCTCATTCCTATTGATATCTATTACCAAAACTTTGGAACTACATAGGGCTCTTACTTGTATTAATGTATCACATTACAGTGCGAATGATGTTCATTTATACGCCCAATGTACTGTGAATCTTGATTATCGTCAGGATCTTCTTTAACTCATTTGTGTCACACTTATGCCCTTTGCCGTGTGGAGCTCGTAAAAAAGTTCCCCGCGAAGGGTTTGACAGTAAGTGTTTTGAATATACTTCCTTGACATTGCCACCATAGCACTTTCAATACAGACATAACGTCAGATAGTGCATAAATTTTTTATATTTTCATTTCCATGCTTCATAAACATCGACGGCGGGTGCGGCTAGCCAACAGGGGATGTTTACTCCTCCCGGGCACCTGGTCCCACCTCTAGCTTGCTAGGGATCCGTCGATGTTTAATTTTGTGCTCTATTGTGAGTGCTGTTGAGATTATCGTCAGGATCTTCTTTAACTCATTGATGCTAGAAAGGGCTTTGAGTACGTAATCTGGATAAACTACATCTTTCTCTATTACATAGACGAAGACAATCTAAAATCGGGGTTGTGTGTACCTTTGTTCCAAGTCGATTGGTTGTTTGCAAGGGGTGTGTATCGTTGTTCCGTGCCGAATGCCTATTCGTAGGGTTTGTGTGTTCCATGTTTATTATTTGCTTAAGGGGTTGTGTGTATCGTTGTTCCATGTTCATTTGTTGTTGGTAGGGGTTGTGTGTATCGTTCTTCCATGTTGATTGTTTGTTTGTAAGGAGTGTGTGTATCGTTGTCCCATGTAGAATGATTGTTGGTAAGGGTTGTGTGGATCGTTGTCCCATATCGATTGTTGGTTGGTAAGGGTTGTGTGTATCGTTGTCCCATGTCGATTGTTGGTTGGTAAGGGTTGTGTGTATCGTTGTCCCATGTCGATTGTTGGTTGGTAAGGGTTGTGTGTATCGTCGTCCCATGTCGATTGTTGGTTGGTAAGCGTTGTGTGTATCGTTGTCCCATGTCGATTGTTTGTTGGTAAGGTGTTGTGTGTATCATTATTCCATGTTTATTGTTTGTGGTAAGGGTTGTGTGTATCGTTGTCCCATGTCGATTGTTGGTTTCTAAGGGTTGTGTGTATCGTTGTCCCATGTCGATTGTTGGTTGGTAAGGGTTGTGTGTATCATTGTTCCATGTTTATTGTTTGTTGGTAAGGGTTGTGTGTATCGTTGTTTCATGTCGATTGATGTTGGTAGGGGTTGTGTGTATCATTGTTCCCTGTCGATTGTTTGTTGATAAGGGTTGTGTGTATCGTTGTTCCATTTTGATTGATTGTTGGTAAGGGTTGTGTGTATCGTTGTCCCATGTCGATTGTTGGTTGGTAATGGTTGTGTGTATCGTTGTTCAATGTCGATTGTTGGTTGGCAGGGGTTGAGTGTATCGTTGTTCCATGTCGACTGTTTGTTGGTAAGAGGTGTGTGTATCGTTGCTCTATGTCGATTGTTGGTTGGAAGGGGTTGGGTGTATCGTTGTTCCATTTTGATTGTTGGTAAGGGTTGTGTGTATCGTTGTTCCATTTTGATTGTTTGTCGGTAAGGGTTGTGTGTATTGTTGTCCCATGTCGATTGTTGGTTGGTAAGGGTTGTGTGTATCATTGTTCCAAGTTTATTGTTTGTTGGTAAGGGTTGTGTGTATCGTTGTTTCATGTCGATTGATTGTTGGTAGGGGTTTGTATGTATCATTGTTCCATGTCGATTGTTTGTTGATAAGGGTTGTGTGTATCGTTGTTCCATTTTGATTGTTGGTAAGTGTGGGGTGTATCGTTGTCCCATGTCGATTGTTGGTTGGTAGGGGTTGTGTGTATCATTGTTCCATTTTGATTGTTTGTTGGTAAGGGTTGTGTGTATCGTTGTCCCATGTCGATTGATGTTGGTAATGGTTGTGTGTATCATTGTACCATGTCGACTGTTTGTTGGTAAGAGTTGTGTCTATCGTTGTTCCATGTCGATTGTTGGTTGGTAAGGGTTCTGTGTATCATTGTTCCATGTCGATTGTTGGTTGGTAAGAGTTGTGTGTATCATTGTTCCATGTTTATTGTTTGTTGGTAAGGGTTGTGTGTATCATTGTACCATGTCGATTGTTGGTTGGTAGGGGTTGTGTGTATCGTTGTCCCATGTCGATTGTTTGTTGGTAGGGGTTGTGTGTATCGTTGTCCCATGTCGATTGTTGGTTGGTAAGGGTTGTGTGTATCATTGTTCCATGTCGATTGTTTGTTGGTAAGGGTTGTGTGTATCGTTGTTTCATGTCGATTGATGTTGGTAATGGTTGTGTGTATCATTGTACCATGTCGACTGTTTGTTGGTAAGAGTTGTGTGTATCGTTGTTCCATGTCGATTGTTGGTTGGTAAGGGTTGTGTGTATCATTGTTCCATGTTTATTGTTTGTTGGTAAGGGTTGTGTGTATCGTTGTTCCATGTCGATTGTTGGTTGGTAAGGATTGTGTGTATCATTGTTCCATGTCGATTGTTGGTTGGTAAGGGTTGTGTGTATCATTGTTCCATGTTTATTGTTTGTTGGTAAGGGTTGTGTGTATCGTTGTTCCATGTCGATTGTTGGTTGGTAAGGATTGTGTGTATCATTGTTCCATGTCGATTGTTGGTTGGTAAGGGTTGTGTGTATCATTGTTCCATGTTTATTGTTTGTTGGTAAGGGTTGTGTGTATCGTTGTTCCATGTCGATTGTTGGTTGGTAAGGGTTGTGCGTATCGTTGTTCCATGTCGATTGTTTGTTGGTAAGGGTTGTGTGTATCGTTGTTCCATGTCGATTGTTGGTTGGTAAGGGTTGTGTGTATCATTGTTCCATGTTTATTGTTGGTTGGTAAGGGTTGTGTGTATCATTGTTCCATGTCGATTGTTCGTTGGTAAGGATTGTGTGTATCATTGTTCCATGTCGATTGTTGGTTGGTAAGGGTTGTGTGTATCGTTGTTCCATGTTTATTGTTGGTTGGTAGGGGTTGTGTGTATCATTGTTCCATGTCGATTGTTGGTTGGAAAGGGTTGTGTGTATCATTGTTTCATGTCGATTGTTTGTTGATAAGGGTTGTGTGTATCGTTGTTCCATGTCGATTGTTTGTTGGTAAGGGTTGTGTGTATCGTTGTCCCATGTCGATTGTTGGTTGTTAAGGGTTGTGTATATCATAGTTCCATGCTTATTGTTTGTTGGTCAGGGTTGTATGTATCTTTGTCCCATGTCGATTGTTTGTTGGTAAGGGTTGTGTATCGTTGTCCCATGTCGATTGTTTCTTGGAAAGGGTTGTGTATATCGTTGTTCTATATCGATTGTTGGTTGGTAGGGGTTGTGTGTATCGTTGTTCCATGTCGATTGTTGGTTGGTAGGAGTTGTGTGTATCATTGTTCCATGTCGATTGTTTGTTGATAAGGGTCGTGTGTATCGTTGTTCCATTTTGATTTTTTATTGGGAAGGGTTGTGTGTTTCGTTGTTTCATGTCGATTGTTGGTTGGTAGGGGTTGTGGGTATCATTGTTCCATACCGATTGTTTGTTGATAAGGGTCGTGTGTATCGTTGTTCCATTTTGATTGTATGTTGGTAGGGGTTGTGTGTATCGTTGTCCCATGTCGATTGTTTGTTGGAAAGGGTTGTGTGTATCATTGTTCCATGTCGATTGTTTGTTGGTAAGGGTTGTGTGTATCGTTGTTCCATTTTGATTGTTTGTTGGTAAGGGTTGTGTGTATCGTTGTCCCATGTCGATTTTTGTTGGTAGGTGTTGTGTGTATCGTTGTTCCATTTTGATTGTTTGTTGGTAAGGGTTGTGTGTATCCTTGTCCCATGTTTATTGTTTCTTGGTAAGGGTTGTGTGTATCGTTGTTCTTTGTCGATTGTTGGTTGGTAGGGGTTTTGTTTATCGTTGTTCCATGTATATTGTTTGTTGATAAGGGTTGTGTGTATCGTTGTGCCATGTAGATTGTTTGTTGATAAGGGTTGTGTGTATCATTGTTCCATGTCGATTGTTTGTTGATAAGGGTTGTGTGTATCGTTGTGCCATGTCGAATGTTGGTTGGTAAGGGTTGTGTGTATCATTGTTCCATGTCGATTGAAGGTTGGTAAGGATTGTGTGTATCATTGTTCCATGTCGATTGTTGGTTGGTAAGGGTTGTGTGTATCGTTGTTCCATGTTTATTGTTGGTTGGTAGGGGTTGTGTGTATCATTGTTCCATGTCGATTGTTGGTTGGAAAGGGTTGTGTGTATCATTGTTTCATGCCGATTGTTGGTTGATATGGGTTGTGTGTATCGTTGTTCCATGTCGATTGTTTGTTCGTAGGGGTTGTGTGTATCATTGTTCCATGTCGATTGTTTGTTGGTAAGGGTTGTGTGTATCGTTGTTCCATGTCGATTGTTTGTTGGTAAGGGTTTTGTGTATCATTGTTCCATGTTTAATGTTTGTTGTTAAGGGTTGTGTGTATCGTTGTCCCATGTCGATTGTTGGTTGGTAAGGGTTGTGTGTATCGTTGTTCCATGTCGATTGTTTGTGGGTATGGGTTGTGTGTATCGTTGTTCAATGTCGATTTTTTGTTGGTAAGGGTTGTTTGTATCGTTGTTCAATGTCGATTGTTTGTTGGTAGGGGTTGTGTATATCGTTGTTTTATGCCGATTGTTTGTTGATAGGGGTTTTGTGTATCGTTGTTCCATGTAGATTGTTTTTGTAAGGGTTGTGTGTATCGTTGTTCCATGTCGATTGTTGGTTGGTAAGGGTTGTATGTATCGTTGTTCCATGTAGATTGTTTGTTAATAAGGGTTGTGTGTATCGTTTTTCCATGTCGCTTGTTTGTTGGTAGGGGTTGTGTGTATCATTGTTCCATGTCCATTGTTTATTTGTAAGGGTTGTGTGTATCTTTGTTCCATGCGGATTTTTGGTTGATAAGGGTTGTGTGTATCGTTGTTCCATGTTTATTGTTTGTTGGTAGGGGTTGTGTGTATCATTGTTCCATGTCGATTGTTGGTTGGTAAGGGTTGTGTGTATCGTTGTTCCATGTCGATTGTTTGTTTGTAAGGGTTTTGTGTATCTTTGGTCCATACCGATTGTTGGTTGATAAGGGTTGTGTGTATCGTTGTTCCATGTCGATTGTTGGTTGGTAAGGGTTGTGCGTATCGTTGTTCCATGTCGATTGTTTGTTTGTAAGGGTTTTGTGTATCGTTGTTCCATGCCGATTGTTGGTTGATAAGGGTTGTGTGTATTGTTGTTCCATATTTATTGTTTGTTGGTAGTGGTTGTGTGTTCATGATCCCAGCATAATTAAATGACATACACAACGTAAAAAAAGGAATAAAACATATTCACTTTAACTTTCTGTACAGGAGCAAATCTGACCCCCCATTTGAGTTTAGATCAGGTATACGGAGAGAGCAAACATCTTCTGCGTCACACGAAAATGGACAGTTAACTTGTTTAGACTGAGGATCACTGACGAGGGTTTAGTACCCGAAACGTGCATGTCTGGTCCATGCTGTAAATATATCAGGTTTTAAATGATGCTATTGAATTTAAAGACGTTTAACAATTGTTAATTTCTTGAATAAAATTTCAAACAACCTTTAATGCACGTGTTTCTGATAGTGAACCCTCATCTATGGTATTTTAAACGAAAGTGATTTTTCAAAAACCAACCAAATGTATTTTAGAGGCGCCCTCTATTTTTTCCGCATTAAAATCTGTACATTTACTTTGCAAAGAGCGTGCAGCTCCAAACATTGATCCCGACAGGTCATGTGTCGGGAGAGAGTTCATCTCCTGCATGGTAAGACATAAACACTTCGATCTCAGTTATGAAATATGTATTCAGATAGTTTATAGTGTTCATAGTTATCTTTATGATATTCATTTTATGTAATATCTCTTATCTTGAAGGAATTCTGTAGATGATCAATCTCCACAGAACTCTTATAGTAAAAACAAGTAGGTGGTGCAATTGAAATAAATTTTTGCATTTTAGCAATTACATGTAATATTCATAATAATATATTTAAACAGTGATAAGTTGATACCTTCTAGTCTGTCAGAAGTGTCCTAAATGATTAGTTAGTCTATTAATGATTGATATTTTGATATTTTTTTTCAGAGGTAGCCAAATATAATCATTTCTGCCGGATTGTACTCAATCTGGTAATTTAGCAATTATGTCAGTTTTCTGTTTATTACACTGATTTCTACCTCTCATTGTAGGATTAAAATTGATACGATGAGAGTCGTTTTTCTCTATCGTTAAGCACATTTCTCTTTCCGACTTTTAAAATTACATTTTTTTTTGTTCACCATTCTAAGTCCTTATCATCTTATTCATGACATTTTAAAATTTTTTCGAGGGAAGGTCGTTTGGCCCCCGTAATCAACATCAGATTTCAAACCTAATTGCAGTTTCAGGTTTTCCCATGCAACAAATAATAAACTTTTACATCATCTGAATAGAAGGATTAGTTAGAGCAAAGGCTTTTACAAGATTTTTCGAATTAAATGAAAGGCATTGCTCAATCGATCTGGAAGAGTTTAATGTCAAGTGACAAGGTATGTGTCATTGAGCTTGTCATTCGTAGACATTACATCATGCTTCTAATGGATTATTCAGAGTATTATAATTGAAGCCTTTTAGGGAACTTTGAGCAACTACATGTTCATGAATGAAACAATCACATTTCAATTCCAAACTAACTTATTTTATTTCAATAATGAACACAGATACATAATAAGCTTAAAAGAACAAACAAAGATGACACATGTCATGTTTGCTGTCATTTCATACTTTTAAAATCGATAGATTGAACCCTTAGCCATTTTCATCTGTACCATAAAGCTATCTACGGTACATCAAAACCATATCACTATAAGATACTTCGGATGGCTAGTTATGGTCATATTTTTGGGTAACGGTCCGGATGAACCTTCATTTACATTACCTCTGAATATTAAGCTTCGTGTATTACAGCAACTATTTGCATTCATTTTGAGCAATAGTACCACTCTTATGAGACCACAAAAAATTCAGTGGATACTTGGTCTCTCCTTGGGTTCACTATTATGTTACTAGACTACCGTCATACGATCTTTACATATCTCAACTCACCCTTTACGCTTGGCTTTGTAAATATAAAATTGATATATTTAACAAATTAAAATGTATTACATGTAGGAAAAACTTTTCATCATAAATTTCAATAATTATGACAAAATGATTAAAACCAATAAAAAAATTGTGTTCAGGATTTTTAATCAGGTTGTTTTTATTTTCAGGACAATGCTTTGCGATTTGCATATTACATCTAAAAGTAAACATTTATTTTAATATAGCAGTGTAAATTATTTAATACTCTCAATGAATATACATACATTTCTTCAATGACAGGTTTCTTCGTTTCGTTACTGTATTCATCGTCGCCGTCGTCTTCAACTTCATCATCCAATGTCAACCTGATCACTTTTGTTTCACACGTCTCTTAAAACGTCCTGTTTCCGATTTCCGTCCGGGTGAATTGAATGATTACGTCGTCATCACAAGTAAGAAAGTCTTCTTGGGACCAGGAGGGTAGAAAATCCGCATAATACCACGTTCTATCGTTGTCGTCATCATCGTTATTATCATCGTCATTGTCTGACATTGGAAGCTTGAATAGAAGTCTTATTGTAAATGAGTAGTACACGTATACACATATGATCAAAAGTGCGAATGCAAAATAGTAAACAAAGGAGGGTATCGCCAACAACACTAGGTTGCAACACGCACAGCAAAACTCCAAAAAATCCAATGCGAAAACACAGAGCTGACACGCATAGAAAGAGACGCAAAAGAGACAATGAACACCAATGCACAACATAGAAACATCAAACACAAAGGATCACATATAAACAATGGGCAACCGGTATCGACTTTTGACGACAATCTGCCAAGCAAGTAGCAGGCGGTGTGGTTATCCCGCGAATTACGTTCGCACAACCCTCCAATTTTTCCGATTACCCAGAAGTCTCGAAGAACGCACAATTGTGGTGTAAAACAACCTCCCCGCTGTAAGATAAACATACAAACAGACAGATGGATTTGTAAATGGATATAAAAAACAGCATACGAAATAATCCGTGCTCTGCCGGCTGTAGTAAGCTCATGCATGTGATGATTGCGATCACCCGGAGAGTCCGACTGAAATTCAAAGAGGACAGGTGGTCGGGTCCTGTCTTATTTAAAGAGGTTTGGAAGGGCCTGTATTGGAGAACAGTAGTCACAGTCAGTCAGAGTGAAATTCTTAAGTATGCGCTGGTACAAGGCAGTAGATTGGTCCAGTACCACGCCACGTGTTTGTCTGGTGACAGAAAGATCATATCCACGAGATGAAAGGCGTTTGATGATTCTAAAACAATTTTGATGGTAATTCTGTCTACCTTTGATCATTCTGATTTGTTAATTATGTCACCATAAGATGCAGGTTGTGAAATACCCATTGTAATATACTCTGTTGCTTGTATGGGTTCGAATTTCAAAAGTAGTTGACCGTAACATTTGTAATATTTCCAGAATGTTTTACAGGTTTGTGAAAACAAAAGCATTGGCAAACAAATTTCATTGTAATTTGTAAATTTCTACAATGAAATCAAAAGCATCAGTACATTCTTTAGCATACCGGATGAGCTATGAAATGTAAATACCGTATGACAGCGATCTCTGAACATCACCGTCAAGCCAGGGAAAATTTACTGTGTTGAATCCAAAATCATCTCTTTTGTACTATTCTGTTATCAAAATTTCTTAAGATTTCTAAAACGTGAGTCCTGTAGCATCATATTCCAACATCCTCATAGACCGTTTGAACCATCCAACCAAAGATTCTACTCTATGTCTTCCAAAATGGAAGTTACTGGATGTGACAGTTCTACCGAACTGAAGCGGCGGATGTTGCATGCAAGCAGGAGATGCTTACTCTTTTTGGGCACCTGGTCTCACTCCCATATCGGGAGTTCGCTTCTTTTCATATGATGGAGTTTTTTGTTTGTTTGCTTTCGTTCCTGTTTTATCCTGATTTTGTATGCCTTCGGTTTCTGATTTTCTGAATTATCGATTTTGTGCTGAATACAGGGATATGGTCATTATCCATATTTGTCATCCTGCTACGTCTTTCGGTAATTATTTGTACATAATAATTTTCACACTCTTTGGTATTTTTACATTGTTTAGATAGAGGATCACTGACGAGGGTTATGTACCCGAAACGTGCATGTCTGGTCCATGCTGAAAATGTATCTGTTCTCAAATTATGCTATTGAATTTGAAGACGTTAAACATATACACTTCAAATAAATTGTAATTAATATGCACAAATCTGAAATTTCGCATTGAAAATACAGTTTCCTGTATAAAAACATCATTTTCGAGGATTTTGCAAAAAATAAGAATATTAAATATATGTCATTTTAAAGACGAGACTTTAAAGATGTTTTTTTAAATCATCATTGAACGATCATATGCAATATTGAGGAACTGAGATGCAGGAATAAATTTAGATTTCCTCAAATTTCTGTGCATTTTTCCAAAAAATCCAATTTTTAACCCCAAAACACACAGTAATAATAGGACAAGGAACTTGCAACAACATTCATCTGAAAGAGCATCAGAAATACTATATATTCACATTTTTCAATTTTTAAAATCATCGACCATAGAAAATTATGATTTTTTCCCTATTTTCAGTGGGTTATCCCCCAAAGCCCCACTCTTGCAATGGAAAATTCCATGAGACAATTTTTTATCTGAGAGAGCGCAAAAAATGCTACAAAGTTAGGCCGGTTTTGGAGGATCAAGGGGGCGCATCCAACACAGTGATGCATCCCAGACTATTTCGGTCACGTGACTAGGTAACATGTTTGTGTCTCCTTAAGTATGAGTCTCGACATCGGACGTGTTAGGACTGCGTGAAGGTATCGTGCAATATGGAAAATAAGTATGAGTTGAGAGAGCATGAACTCGAGAATTATTTCAATAAAAACTTTAATTTCCTTTTTATTCATCATTTCCTTTATTATTCCTATTAAAGTTTATTTGGTACCCATACTCAGCATCATTGTTCATTGGTGATTGCATTTCAGGTTTTTCCTTTCACAAAATAATGGTAAAGATGGATCAAAGGGTGTGTTCATGTTAATCTGGAATGACAGGAATGGCAAAAATCGACTGATCTGGAAGTTAAACAAGAAGACTTTTTTAAAAAATGAAGTGGAAACGTATGTGTCATGAGTCTTTTTATAATTAGTTATGACATTACGATTCTATGTATGACTCTTGTACCAAATAAATTGTTATCAAAGTATGCAGAACATCATTATTGAATGAAACATGGAGCCATCATATTACTGAATATGAATCAACGATGAGTAACCATTTTGAACGATACGATGTCGATAACTCAATGACATAGTTCGATTTATTCAGCATTTTTGACACAAACCGTATATATATAGAAATTAAGAGCAATTCTCAGTAAGGATCAAAATATTTCAATGACACGTTGGCACGGCTTGCCATAGATTTTAAAGATTTTCGGTTTACATTTTCAATCTGAATTGCTTAGATGAAAATGAGCTTTTGTTGATAGAAAAAATAGTGTCGTTGCCATAGTATCCATCCCTAAATTTTGAAGCCTTCACAATTTTCGTAATACTTACCGTTTCACGTATAAGAGGTCAAATTGAAAGCTAAAACAAGGTTTAAAAACCTCACATTTTTGGCCCTAAGAGACGCTATTTTGCTTGTTTCTCGTATGTTTTTATCGTTTAAAATTACATAAATACATCAATGTTTGGAAATCTAATACCAATATACAATAAGTATTATTCCTGAACTATACGGAAATGCAAAACGTTGACTGGGAAAATGCATATTTTTCACTGGAAACTGCATTAATTATGGTAACCATGGCAACATTTCGCACAACGGTTATGATATTATGGGACGGTATGTAATGAGCATATTTTTAACTGTCCACGAATGACATCGAATCAACATTTCGATCAATCAGTCATACATTAACAGGAGACAAATCAATAAAAGGATAACCTTGATACTTGTCAAGGTCATGCGTGGAGCGTTCGAGGTCACTAATCATGAATTGTAATTGAAAAGATTTTTACCAAAAATGTAAAAAAAAAAATTGTAGAAAGTAGGATCCGAATTTAAAAGATCCATGTGAAACAAGGCTTAATGTACATGTGCAACAAAATAATCGATATGATAATTATTTCTTGGTACAACTTAAAGAGTTCAATCAACTCTATGATCTTCTAAAACTCATATAAAAAGAAAGCAAGAAAATCAATTTTTCGTCCAAATAAAAGAATAATACTTTAATATAAAAAGTAGATGAATCCTTGAAATTTCTTTTTTTTTTTTTTTTGGTAATTTCCATCATCTTTCAAAATGTGTATGAGTTATTGAAAATTCAAAAGAAAAGATGCAAAATATTACTTACGAAAATTCAAAAAATCGTACATTCGTCGAAATTGTTCAGCCTATGATAAGAAATTACCTTGAACTAATAAAAGTGTCCTATTTGTTCCAATATACATTTATACTCTAAGTAGCACTTATTAGGAATAAAATCTATCTTTAGAGGTATTATACTCAAGCTTTAACCCTCAACGTTGCCATAGCAACGTCTTTTTATGACAAAAATCAAATGCACGAAAAACAACAATAAAAAACATTACATATCAGATAAACTGATTATAACAAGCACCAAGAGATCAGACATACAGTGACGCCAACACCACATCCATGTGCATCAAAGCTAAGAATTCTGGTTGATTGCTCCATAATGTAGTTTTTTGTTTCGTTTTGTTTTGTGTTTTTTTTTTCCCTTACAATACAAGACATTTACATATATACATTATAAGAGTCAATTACAGACACAACAAACAAAACGTTATCAACATTTTAAAAACGTGATCTTACTTTCATTTCAATACTTTTTTTATCATATTCTTCAACTTTATAAACATCACTTCTACTGTATATATTCTCTATTATATTTCATTTGATTTCTTTCTTTTTTTCTTTTTAAAAGTATAAAATCAAAAATATTTGAGTATTTGCTTGAAAACCGAAAACACAATGAAAATTCAAAATCAAGACTATTATCACAAGTTGGTGTCAAACATCTCAAAAATCAATTTCGCAGAAAAAAAAAATAAGATGTAAAATATCTTCTTTATTATTACAAAAATGACATTTACCTGTTGAAATGTTCATTTTTTCAATTTATTTTCAGTATAAAGTATGCTATGTTCAAATTTCCACAGAAGATCAATAACTTTGTTAGGTATTAATGATTTTTAGGTAGCAGCCAAACGTTTTTCCATGCAATTTCTTTTTCAATTATTTTTACACTTTGATACTTTTTCTTTGAAATCAATGTCTTTTAGTTGTCTTGAACTCACTTTTTTCAGTTATCATCCCTTTTTATTATAGAAACTAAATTCATCAGACTTAACACATATCGATTTATATGTGAAATTATCATATACATTTCTAAGATAATTTAAACTGCTTTTGATTATACTAATTTCTGAAATCCAATTTCTCTTATGCAATAGTTTATCATAGATATGTGTTGTTTCTATCATTTCAAATGTATCATAATTCTTTAATAAATCGTTTATATATCGTCTATATATTTCATACCGCTCTTTGCAAAGGATTGCAAAATGTTGGTTTCACTTTAAATATGATATTTTTATTTCCAAATAAATGTTGTTCAATGAAATCGTCTTTTGAATTTGGCTCCATCTATCAAATGAATTTTGTCCAAGTGTTCAGAATTTTGACATAAGGTTCCGACATTAGAGGTAATGATAGACCTGACATATTGGTACATTTACCAGAAAAATAATTATTACCAAACCTTCATCAACCTGTTTTAAGAAGTATTTTCCTATAATATTCCAGGCTTCTCTATCTGAATGAATTAATTTGTATATTGAATTTATCTGTTTTGTTTTAAGGAGAATATCTACATCTATCATATCTAACCCGCCCCTATTTTTCAAGCATAGCGGTATTTCTGTCCATTTTATCAGTTTCTCGTTCCCATAGGTAATTCCATATCAGGGTGTTAATTTATTTCAAAAATCTATCTGGAATACCCCTAAATTCCATTTTGAAACTAATAAGCGGTAAAATGAGTGATTTTATTATTAAAACTTTACCATTTAAAGAGAGGTTCGGATCCTCATTTTCCAGACATGGATACAGTTCTTTATTTTCGAGATTTTGTCCAAATCATATCTCGTCTATTTTGATATTATATCCGTGTCGTAATGTTTTTACCAAATCATTTGACCAATTAATATTTGTAAAATTTGGGAGTTTTCCTTTCCATATTCCTAAATACATACCGTAAGTTTTCCTGTAGTTAATTTTACAACCAGATGCTTTCTCAAATGAGATGAGGCTAAATATTTAAATGCTTCTTTGATAAAATGTTCTGTGCGTGATAGTAGTTGAGCGTCGTCTGCAAAAATGTTAATTTTTATTTCATTTATTTCAGAGTAAGGTAGTTGAATTCCTTTAATGTCTTTATTCTTCCTTATTGTACAGGCTAATGGTTCCATTTGAATAATATAGATTAAAGCTGATGCTTGGCACCCTTGTCTCTTGCCGATCGAGTTATTTTAAAAAAGTTTGACATGAAACCGTTCGTTCGATTACTAGTTTTTGCATTTGTCATTAACATCTTTATCCATTTTCTACATTTATCCCCAAAATTGAAGGATTTAAAACATTTACCCGTGCAACCCCATTCAACTTCATCAATGTTATTGGCGAGATGTCACACAAAAACTAAAATCTAGGAAAGAGTGTTGACTCATTTTTTTCAAAGCTAAAATTGGACATTGAAATGGATATATTGAAATTACTTTTTCTTTGAGACATTCTCAAATCAAATTTTAAAAATGGAGTCTTTTTGTGGAATATCCTTATTCAAGCCTGCATGGCGCGATACGGTGCAGACAGGAAAAACTACGTTTAACTGAGAAACATTGCACTCTTGTTGACTTTGAATCCCACTAAAAATTCACCATTTGCTACTTATGCGACTGATAATTGCCCTTAGTAGATTCCTGTTGCCAGTTGGTCTTGTTGGTTTAAGTATGGTCTTTTGTGATTAATGTTGTCTTTGTCTTTTGGCATTCCTTCTCCTTTTTGTGTTGCTTGTTGTGTTTGAATACCATATGATTTCGATATGAATGTCTTGGTGTGTCAGTGGGGGTGTGTCTTGGTGTATCAGTGTGGGTGCTAAAATCGAATCATTTGTAGATCCCCTCCTTTCTATTCATTCTTCTATGGACCTGTTCATTGGGAGTACGTTTGATTACCGTGCGCAACATCATATTTCAACCTGATTGCATTTTATAGGTTTCCCCTTTAAGATGAATAATGGCACTTGTACATCATCAGAATAAAAGGCTTCGCTAGATCAAAGTATTAAACATGTTATCTGGAATGAAACGAATGGTATTTATCAATCGATCTGGAAGACTTGAATATCCAGCGGCATGCTACAGGACCAACGTTTTAGAATGTTCAAGAAATTTGATAACAGAATTTTCTGAATGCGTTGAAGAAACGATCAAGAGAAGTTGATCGAACTTGGCAACATGTGCCCTCTGGGACTCCTGGTCCACCAGCAGGGACACTCACCAATGAGTTAAAGAAGATCCTGACGACAATCTCAATAGCACTCACAATAGAGCACAAATTTGAGCATCGACGGACCCCGAGCAAGCTAGAGGTGGGACCAGGTGCCCGGGAGGAGTAAGCATCCCCTGTTGGCCAGCCGCACCCGCCGTCGATGTCTAAGCACGAAAATGAAAACAATATATAAAATTCATGCACTGTCTGACGTTATTTCTATATCGAAAGTGCTATGGCGACCATGTCAGGGAAATATATTCAAAACACTTACTGTCAAACCCCTCGCGGGGAACTTTTTTACGAGCTCCACACCAAGTGGTACAAATGTTAAACGTCTTCAAATTCAATTTAAAAAAATCATATTCAAGGAATTGTGGTCCCCCGCTTTTGGGTGTTTGTCTTTAAAGAAATGCTTACAGACATCTCATATATTATCAACATTCTAAATATGAAAGATCAACCCCAAGAAAAGGTCAAAAGGAAAAAAAATTGTTTTGTTTCCAAGGGACAGGGCTTATGAAATGGTATGCACATGTGAAATATTTAAGACCAATGATTTACATTTCCATCAAAAACTAATGGTCGAGGTTGAAGTTTTTAAATGTGGGTCAACCTCCATGGACAAGGTCACAAGGTCAGAATTTTGTTACCAACAGAAAGGTCTCATCACAAGGAATACACATGTGAAATGTGAAAGCCCTATCATTTGCCATTAAAAAGTTATGGACAAGGTTAGTTTTTTGAAAAGTAGGTCGAACTCAAAGGTCAAGGTCACAAGGTCAAAAAGTTTGGTATCCATGGAAAGGTCTTGTTACAAGGAATACACATGTGAAATATCAAAGCCCTATCACTTTTCATTCAAAAGTTATGGTCAAGGTTAAAGTTTTTAATAACTAGGTCAAAGTCCAAGGTCAAGGTTACAAGGTCAAAAAGTTTGGTATCCATGGAAAGGTCTTGTCACAAGGAGTACACATGTGAAATATCAAAGCCCTATCACTTACCATTCAAAAGTTATGCACAATGTTAAAGTTTTTGTGACTGACGGATGGACGGACAGACGAACCGGTTTTAATGTCCCCGCGCTTTCGCGAAAGCGGGGGACAATTATCTTAAGAATTATAAAATGACTGTACCATCATCCCTATCAGGAGATAATATTGACTCTTACCTACCCCAGATTTTTTCCTCTCCCCCCCCCCCTTTTTTTGGCTTTAGTCTTCCCAATTCTGTTATATGCATGACTTTCGGAAAACTACCTTTCAAAAAAAAATTGTTGTGAAAAATAAATAATCATGACCTTATTGAAGCAAACGTGGAGCGAACATTTTGACTAAATTCAATATTATACTATGCTATACTATGGAGCAACAATTATTCAACAATTTCTGTATAAAGCAGTTTGTCTTATGGACACAAATTTTAAATCATAAGGTCATACAATTTGAAGTGTTCAATTCATGCTCCATCATTACATGTTCATTTTAAGGAAATATATTTTATTTCTTTTCATTTTCAGTCCAAATGTGTAGATATTCTGAAAATCTTCATTCCGTCAGAATTACCACAGACATTAAATGCCAAAGAATACGTTTATAGAAATCATTTTCTCTAGATTCTTGCCCTCCATGTACACTATCTCCTTTAATAGAGAACAGATAATAACCAGTTATTAAAAAAAATAATACAAAAACCACGGCTTTGATGTTCTGTAGGATTCTTTATTACAACAAAAAAAATATGGAAGATTTTGATGAAACGATTCGAAGTCTGAAACAACGAGCAAGGAGATATTTGACATCTTACTTAATTCTTGTTTACTCTTAATTGCATCCTTGTTCCTGATAGAACTTCCGATGTGCGCAAATTACTCTCGACTTCTAACTTTTCAGCTCCTATTAACATTATTAATGCGCACTTTCAAGCAAAAAGCAGACGATACCGTTTGGAATAGTTCTTCTTAAAAGAACTTTCCTAGAAGCACTTGCATCTTCTGACCTTTTTTCCAACAGGAAAAAGAGTTCTATAGTTTATCTTATTTTCGGCTTTCCAGAAATATGTTTACATATTAGCATTAATTTTGGATCCTGTAACATACTATACTTGTTTTACATGTCTAAAATAGTTTTCAGAAACAACAAAATGTTATTTGATATTGTTTAACTTCGGAATTTTGTTCATTCCGAGGTTCGTAACCATTCCTGTGGAAAATTAAATGGTTTTGCCTTGCCTTCTCAACTTTGAAACTGAATACTAGAGGTAGACTGGGTAACTGATGGGTAACTGATGGGTAACTGATGGGTAACTGATGGGTAACTGATGGTAACTGATGGGTAACTGATGGGTAACTGATGGGTACTTCTGTAATTTTTATTGAAGGGTAAATGAAGAAATGATCATCCTGCGATGTGTATCTTCAAATTCTACAGCATTGTAGCAAAGAATCATCCGCTTCCGGTTTGTAAGAAACACTTTGTCTCTTGACTGAAAAAGACTACAATAGAAAAGTTCTTACGGTTATCATGCGATTCGTTTTTTGGATTTTGAAATATCGGCGATTGAAACTGTTCTTTCGTTGTGATATGCTTACAAATTTTCTGATGCGTTACGAGTCAATAACACTTCCGGTATCATTGATATACCGGGTAAGGATTTTTGTGTTGAAACATTTCCTGCGAATGCAATATTTCATTTTTTTTCCTGTGCTAAGCAACTTTTCTTGAAAAGTAAGCATAGAAAAAGATGTTTGTTTAACGGAATCTCATTATACGCAGCACTTACAAGAGTTATGCGCACGCATCCATTTTATGGAAAATTCGTTAAGTTTTATTTGTTTATTATCGCTTTTGTAACAAATCCATTCCGTTTAATTTATGTTTTTCTCATCAAACTTGGTACAAATAATTCTTTAAAAGTGGTTTGATTGTAATTTTCCGATAAAATACGCGAAATTCATGAAAAGTGTTCAAAATTCAAATTTCGTCAAGATCTATTTCCGTGGAGAGAAATTACGATTTTCTTGATTTTAAAGTAAAAAGTTAAATGTTGTTTATCAAATCCAATTATCGTTAAATTATTTGAAGTCCACTTTAACGAAAATCCATACCCATAGAATGGTAAGTAATTTTGACAAGTAGTTTCAATCTACAATATATCAAATGATGAATTGAATACGTACATGCTTCCAACAAAACAAGCCAGCAGTGACAACGACGGACTATTTTCGCACGAAAGCGAACCAGACGAAGGACATCATGCGACCAAATCCACAGAAAAAGCCGGAGATAACTATGATAATGTAAACGTATATATAAAGAAAAAACATTTAAATTAGGAGGTCAATATGCAATTTGCGCCGACTTTGCATGGTCATGTCATTCTCTGAAGCAATTGATGTGTTCATCCTGATTACGTGTGCAAAACACAAAAATGGATGCCAAGAGGGAGTCACAGTTAGACTTTGATCAACGTTAACGCAAAATTGTTGGGAAAGGTGATCGAAAAAAAAAATTACATTTTCGATGAATTTCACAACCTGCCTTTTTATAGTAACATAGTAAATTCAATAAGAAGGATCAGGAGTGGACAGAACTTCCATGAAAAACGCCATTTATACTGTTTATATGAACCTGCTGCCACCAAAAGGACACTCGAAATGGCACTAGTCAGTGAATGAAAGTCAAACACAAAAGCCGATACCATATTCCAAAATTGATTTCTTCAGCGCCACGTACACTAAGAATTCCACAAAATTTCTATGGAGATTTCTAATACATTCTTTTAAGGCCGATGGGAACTTTCGCGCATCCGGTTCAGATTTTACAATGCGTCGCCGGTTTCCTAAGTAGCAATAACAGGTGGTCGCAGGTACAGAAAATGAGATTGTTTTAGACAAATATGGTGATATTTCACAGTTCAAAGGGACATTTTGCCAAATTTGTCTATTTTGCGACATCAAGAAGCCATCTTAAAGCGTAATAAACCACAAAATCGTAAGTTCTTAAAATTTATGTCATTTAAGTTACACGAGGAAATTCGGAGTTGTGTTTGACGGGCTTTTGGTTAAATTCCATTAAAGTTTCTCTCAGCATGTTGGTTGAGGAGATACATCATGGCTTAGATGATCGGAAATGTATGACAGTCACAATTTGAGCTGTGCATGGTACATGTCAAACACTTCAACAGGCTGGGTAACTTGTGAAGGGGTTGGGAAGGGGTTAAGTTAACATGGATCATTATTCCAGCATGTCAGCTCTTGAACTGTGGGCTGCTCTCAGCAGCTCTGTCCTTGACAGGACCAAGATTTCAATGTGTTAAATTAAAGTGCATGTTTTATATATTGTTCTGGATTTGTTATGAATATTATGATTATTTTCTGTATTTCTGTTGGTTTCCACATGGTTATACTTATAGTTGTACATTCAAATTATTTGATATACATGGTTTGGGTATCTTATAGTAACATGTATAAGGACTGAATGATCCTATCATCAGATCATTACTGGTAAAGACTGTGTAACTCTGTGTCTATATAAAGCCAAATGTACTGACTTGATTGGCACAATTGGATCCACAGTGAATTTATAGTGAGGCAGTTGGAGACTCTAAGATACAAAGATTGATAGAATCACTAAATGCATGTAAAAAACAACAACAACACCAAAAAAAAATTAAATAAATAAATAAACAAACTAAGAATGTTGCTCAGCATCTAAACTCTTGAACGTATGGAGTTTATAAATGATTCATATTATGTTCATGCAGTCTTCTGTCATGAATTTTCATGAAACATATGGAAATTTCATTTTCGTGGCAATGTTCCTATTCAAGAAGTACATTGATTTACTAGTCATACATTATATTTGAGGAAAGGCTTCATTTATTATAGGTTTTGAAAAACTATTTATAAGAATTAACTATTCATAATTACACATGAGATTTCAAGAAATGTTTCATGAACATGATTGAAGTAAGTGTTTTAACAAAATTATTGATGTTTCAAATGAGGGGTATATATATTCAAGATGCAGTCATACATAATTGGTGAGGGTAGGCTTCTTCTCTACTAATTAAAGAGTTTAGTGACTTTTTATAAACTTAATATATGTTTATTATTATTTATGAGATAAAAATAGCATCTTTACAGATTTGATTCTACAAAATTTTGCATGAAAGTGAACATATTTACTACAAAATTGATGTTTTATATAAGGGGGTATATGTATTCAAGGTGCAATTAAATACAACAAGTGAGGGGTGGCTTCTATTATTGTGACTTTTTTTAAAACTTAATATATCATTCCTATTATTTATGAAATAAAGTTTACATCATAACACATAGATTTGAAAAAATTTTGCATGAAAGTGAAAAATTTTATGACAAAATTGATGCTCAAAATAAGGGGTATACATATGCAATATACCATTGCACACAAATACTGTGGGAAGGCTTCTTCTAGTAAGTATTTCTACAGACCTAAGATATAGTTCTTAATATTTATGCAAGTTAAAGTATGCCTTAACTCCTTAGGTTATGAGAAATTGGCATGAAAGTGAACATATTTACTAAATAAATTGACGTTTTAATTAAGGGGGTATATGTATTCTTAGTGCAGTCAGATACAATAGGTGAGAGGAGGCTTCTTCTATTGCTACTTTTTTAAACATAATATATTATTCCTATTATTTATGAAATAAAGTATACATCATTACACACAGATTTAAAGAATTTTGCATGAAAGTGAAAATTTTACAACAAAATTGATGTTTGAAATAAGGGGGTATACATATTCAATATACAATTGTACACAAATACTCTGGGTAGGCTTCTTCTAGTAAGTCTTTTTATAGACCTAAGATATAGTTCTTAATATTAATGCAAATAAAAGTATACCTTAACACCTTAGATTTTGAGAAATTGGCAAGAAAGTGAACATTTTTACTAAATAAATTGAAGTTTTAATTAAGGGGGTATATGTATTCTTAGTGCAGTCATATGCAATAGGTGAGCGGAGGCTTCTTCTATTGTTACTTTTTTGAAACATAATATATAATTCCTATTATTTATGAAATAAAGTATACATCATTACACATAGATTTAAAGAAATTTTGCATGAAAGTGAAAAATTTTACAACAAAATTGATGTTTGAAATAAGGGGGTATACATATTCAATATACAATTGTACACAAATACTCTGGGTAGGCTTCTTCAAGTAAGTCTTTTTATAGACCTAAGATATAGTTCTTAATATTAATGCAAATAAAGGTATACCTTAACAACTTAGATTTTGAGAAATTGGCAATAAAGTGAAAAATCATTACTTTTTTCTATGAACGTAATGGTTAAAAAATACCAAAATTTCATATTATCATGAGAAATTCCTACATTTTTTTTATTAAGAATGTATACTGTATTATTTTCCATAAAACTGATGTAAAAGAATATGTTTCAGAAAATTCATCAATAAATAAGTGTACATGTTATAACTATGTTCTGTATTTGTTGAAAATAGCCATTTTGTATTTTTATTGGGTGGCCTTGAAATGTATTTTTCAAAAAAATATATGGATGATCTCTTAGATTAAGGTTTCAATTGCAAGATATTAAGTTGTTCTTTCAATTCTATCAAAAAAAAATACAGGGTAAACAGGCTAATTTCAAAAGTATCCATCGGCCTTAAGAAGAAAAGCTATGCTAATCAATCGCCTTATTGAATCGTATTCTTAAGAATTGCGCTCTGCTGACTGTGGCGATTTGACTCTATGTATTGCCTATAGATTGAATCAATACGAAGTCACTTATCAATTTGAAGCCAAGTTCGATCAACCGTCGATGTTCAAGCACGAAAAGGAAAACAATCACTACAAAACATGAACTGTCTGAGGTTATGTCTATAAAGAAAGTGCTATGGCGACCATGTTGACCAGTGGCAGCGGTATATGAAGATAACGGAAGGAAGGGACAAAAGACCTTATCAATATATAAAATTAAGTAGTGACCTATTATTTCAATAAATGGTCCATCTAATCATCGTATTACTACCGAAAGGATTTGACTTTTAGTTTATCAAAAAAAATGTGCTTAATTTTGTTCTGTTAAACAAATATGCGTTCTGTGATACCGCTAGGTAACCGGACAATTGGAAGGTTATGCGCAAGGAATCCGGATACCCATGCGGTTTCCTAAAATGAATTTAAGTACATAAAATGTTGTATTTTTAAGATGCTGCAGATGACAGTCCTAAGTCAGCATCGGTTGCCCATTTGTTTCTCGTTGCTTAACGTGTAGTCGCTTGAATTTAATGCTTTGATGTCGCCTTTGGCGTCTGGAAGTTCGGTGTCTTTGGACCTTCTCTTTTTTATCTGTATGTGCTGCAACCGAGTTCTTATTCCTTGTAGGGAATTGAATCAATCTTTAATTCATATTGAAGGTGTTTAACAGATACCGGAAAACAGTGAGACACTTCCAAGTAAATAAAGATAAATGATAAAAAGAACTACATGACCGTCTATAAATCTATGGAAAAAAAGAATCGCACAATGACAAAATTTTTCGCATCTGGTGCATTCACAAAATGACAAATAAGCTAAGGGATAGGGGAAAGCTGCAATTCGTATATATATCATAGAAGAACATTTTAAGGGAAATACATTTTCGAGAAAATTTAAGCTTAATAAAACTTAATAAAGTGGATTCTGATACTTTTCGATTGAAGTTTCTATATGTTTCGCATGGAATTAAAAGAATAACAATGAATTATTATAATTCAAATGATGTGAGGCGTCCATTAATTGTTTTCCAATATCCTACTCAACAATATATCAAATATATTTAAATGCCAAATGATCCTTAAATCGAAAATACCTGATGGAATGAC
Source organism: Pinctada fucata (assembly GCA_028142955.1). Taxonomy (NCBI): domain Eukaryota; kingdom Metazoa; phylum Mollusca; class Bivalvia; order Pterioida; family Pteriidae; genus Pinctada; species Pinctada fucata. The sequence continues at coordinate 35,999,097 of AP027108.1, read as the reverse complement.
AAGTATTGGATACTGTTTCCTTGGAGACACAACCTATGCTTCCTGTAGATCAAGTTGCGCATTATAGCTCTTTTCTTCATTAGAATCTGTACATAAGATTGTATCCTTCTACCCAAGATTAATAAGTCAGATAATCTGCATTAGTGAAAATCAATGATTATTCAATCTTCAGCTTTCATGTTCTAAGGATATTAACCTTTAATGGCTGACATTTCACAATGAAGACTAGAAACTGCATGGGAAAATCTTGATCTTAAATCCTGAATAATAAAGATCCGATACATAATCTTATCAAAGATTGATTCTAAATGTGAGACAAAAACATTCTTTAAAAAGACTAACTTACATAAAATCATTATTATTAAAACATGTTTAAATCATATTTCAATTCTTGCAAAATTCCATCTAGTTTAAAATGTTGCATATGAAAAATACGAAACGTTACAGAATATTTTCAAATCCCCTTGTAATATCTTGATAAAACAGAACAGCTCCTCTCTTTTGTTTTTGTACTAGGAAAATGGCAAACGTAAAAAAAGGACAACGGCTTAACCTTAGCACACATTAATCGATAGAGAAGAAACTGTTCGTCATATGCTTACAGCTTTTTGACGTAGCCTTTTAAATTTCTATACCTTTCCGAAGTCTTAAAACTTGTGCTCTTTTCACATAACATCACATTACAGTTGGTAGATTGCAATGAATATGCATTTTTATGACACATCTGCATATGTGTACATGTAATAACCACGTCATATAAATATTAATATTGTTAGAAGATTGCAATCAGATGTCAACATCGGGTGTACAATTATCTTCCTTCTTTAATATGTTGCCTTCTAGGCATATGTGTCTGCGGTTTGTATGTGAGTATGTATTGAGAGTTACACGGTGGTCTAGACGTGCTTCCTTATTGTGAGTACTGTTGAGATTATCGTCAGGATGTTCTTTAACTCTGAAATCCAAGAGTATCAATATATTAAATGATTTATTCTCTCATAAAATGTGACAGTATCTATCTTAGAATGAGTCTATTTCTAAGTATAGTCTCCATCATCACTTGCCTATGATACATGTATAGAATGCCACAGATATACCCTTTCTCTTAGAAATTTAAAGTTTCAAAAGGTCTGACTTAGGTAAAACAAACTTCACTTATGCTTTGCATGTCAAAAACGTTTGGTGTTTGGTCGATACAGCGGATGTAGCAGATATTGTCTAGAACAGTGTAAGGTAAACCAGTTTAAGATATTGGAATCCAGAATAAATGAGTTGCGCATCAACTACAAATTTAAAGAAGACAAATAACGTAGCGGCCGATATAGCTGATTACAAGTCGAGTTTAAATGAAGATCACGATATCTTTCCGTAAGTATAAGTCAAGCAAAATTGTGTATGTCTCCAGGTACCAGGTTCATAGGTTTTAACCGAAACAATTCAATTTTACTTGTACGAGGGGTTTTCATTGGCCTGAAAGTGGAAGTAAAATATGAGGAAAAGCCCCCTATTCTTGAACTACTTTCCAAACGAAAAATGGCGGATCAAATCAACTGCATTCAATCATAAATTTCATTTTTCTATAATCTGTTTCGATGTAAGAATAAAAATAGAACTCACTTAATAAAGTGACCAACCTAATCATGTTTTTCTCATAAGTAAGTAGCCGCAGAAACGGCCAACGTCACTTGGATGTTTGGTTGGTAGGGGTGTGTTAGCCGCAGGAATCTATAGTGAACAAATCCGGGACCAAAATTTAGGATATGGCCGGCACGAATCGGCAAATTTTCCAAGGGATTATTGACTGTGTCTCACTCGAATGAAATAAAACTAAATGATCGGCAATCATATTTTACCTTGTTAAGCTTTAATATCACTGATACGGCCGGGATTCTACTTGCCTCAGCTTCGTCTCTTCGAATTCAAGCGCCATGTTGTAAGTTTACAATCATGCAACAGGTCAAACATGTGACACCGCGAGGTTGTTTCCATAACAACGTCCATTCATATGGATCGAGGTGTCACATGTTTGACCTGACGAATTGAATATTGAATTCAACTCAGGATAGAATAGAATAACGAGAAAATACCAAGATGGCCCAATTTTTCAAATGTAGGTCATTTCATATTTTTGCTTCAGGCATGAATATACCATTGATTTCAAACGAGTTATGGGCCATTTTTGGCTACCCAAAACTGGAGCTCGGATTGAATGAACGCGCGTTTGTGATTGGCTAATATTCTCATAAGAGAAGTGCAAATGATAGACTTTAACCTCGTATATTAATTTCTTATTAATTATTACATGAAGAGAAATTATATGGGTTTTCTAACGAGGGGTACCTATGGATTTTTTTTCTCACTTTTTCTATTTTTTATTCATTCTAAAATTAGAGGATGAAAAGCAACGGTAACCCCCATTTTAGCACATCAAAATATAGATAAATCATTGTTCTTTCTGGTGATAAATGACTCTTTTTTAAATTGCCTATATTTACAGAAGTCCAACTGGGATAACTCTCATAATAGAAGTCTTTGAGAATTTTTTGAATTTGAATTGCCTTATTCATATCTACAAGATACACATCATTTTATCATTTTCATCTATAGATAAATGTATGCAATACGTACAAGATGCAAAGAAGGGAGGGGATCTCCAACAAGACCCCGTTGCAGCATCAACAGTAAAACACCAAAACACCCGATGCAAAAACACAAAAGACGAGTACAGCACGAGACGGAAAAGAGACACACGACATGTAAACATCAAACACAAAAGACTATACATAAACCGACGAGATCAATGGGTACCCGGTACCGACTTTGGACGGCCATCTGTCACGTAAGTAGCAAATGGTGTGGTTATCCTGGATTACGTGCGCACAACCCTCTCACTTCTCCAATTACCCGGAGGTCTCGAAGAACGTACAATTGTGGTGTAAAACAACCTCCTCACTGTAAGATGACATCACACAAACAAGACGCAAAAAAAAACAAAACGAAACGCAGAGGCCCCAGAGACACAGATGAATATGTAAATGGATATAAAAAGAGGGCATGTATAATACAGTCCGTGCTCTGCCGGCTGTAGCGAGCTCATGTATGTAATCACCCGAGGAGTCCGACTGACATTCAGAGAGAACAGGTGGTCGGGGCCCTGTACTCTCTAAAGAGGTTTGGACAGGGCCCGTCATGGAGTCCCGTCGTCACTGTCAGTCAGAGTGCAAAGTCTCAAGAATGCGCTTGTACAAGACTGTAGATTGGTCAAGTATCAAGCCTAGTGTCCGTCTGGTGACATTAGGATCACATCCACGGTATAAAAGGCGTTTGATGATTCTGACACATTTTCGATGGTTATGCTGCCTACCTTTGATCCTTTTTATACTGTTTATCATATTACCATAAAAGACAGGTTGTGTCTTAAGAAGTACTTACCACGAGATTGTTTGAGATATGTCATGGTCACGGAGTTGAAAGAGTGATTTTGATCAAAATCTTTTACCTGCTTGTGAGATGCTCTGCCATCCCAACAAGAGTCATTCTATATTCATCGTTTAATTTATAGCGATTGACTTGGGCTGAAAAGATGTGAAAACAAAACAAACGCCGGCGCCTTTCAACTATCAACCTCAATTCTTGTACTATCGGCTGTTCTTATTAGCGACCAGGGAGATAATCCCTGTGCGGGTATTTTACATTGTATATGGGAGCATTTGAACGACTTTTCCAAATTTAATAAGATCCAAAAATGTACTTAAAAACTTGAATAATTTATACACATTCCTTAAATGAACTTGAGATACTTAACTTCAAAAGGGGAAATATTTATTTATCTATCTGCTTATATTATGACGTGGAGACCTGAATTGTCTTCATACATGTATGTATGTGGTGCAACACATATATCTTCAAAGTACATTTCAAAACGGGTATAGCTACTAGTAGTTTCCGGAAACGATTAAACTCAAGAATTGAGTTCCTTTCCGTTTAAGTGATTTACCGTCTAGTTTTCATGACTGATATCTCATTTCTGCATGTTTTTATGTTTAGTTTTTATGTTTTTAGTTTTTATGTTTATGTTTTTTTTATGTTTTTTTGTTTTTATGTTTATGTTTTTTATGTTTAGTTTTTATGTTTTTAGTTTTTATGTTTAGTTTTTATGACTGATATCTCATTTCACACAGGGATCCTACATTTATCGTCAAAACGACAGAAGCGGACGCCCAACCGGACTCGGTTACAGCACCAACATCAAAACAACGGAAACCTCAAATCACAGAGTGGACGAGTACAGCACGAGACATCATAGGAACAAGGATAGCTTAACAAAGAGTGGACGAGTACAACACGAGACATCATAGGAACAAGGATGGCTAAACACAGAGTGGACGAGTACAGCACGAGACATCATAGGAACAAGGATGGCTAAACACAGAGTGGAAGAGTACAACACGAGACATCATAGGAACAAGGATGGCTAAACACAGAGTGGACGAGTACAGCACGAGACATCATAGGAACAAGGATGGCTAAACACAGAGTGGAAGAGTACAACACGAGACACAATAGGGACAAGGATGGCTAAACAAAGAGTGGGAGAGTACAACAAGAGACATCATAGGGACAAGGATTGCTAAACAAAGAATGGACAAGTACAACACGAGACACCATATGGACAAGGATTGCTAAACAAAGAGTGGACGAGTACAAGATGGGACATCATACGGACAAGGATGGCTAAACAAAGAGTGGACGAGTACAAGATGGGACATCATACGGACAAGGATGGCTAAGCAAAGAGTGGACGAGTACAAGATGGGACATCATACGGACAAGGATGGCTAAACAAAGAATGGACGAGTACAAGATGGGACATCATACGGACAAGGATTGCTAAGCAAAGAGTGGACGAGTACAAGATGGGACATCATACGGACAAGGATGGCTAAGCAAAGAGTGGACGAGTACAAGATGGGACATCATACGGACAAGGATGGCTAAACAAAGAATGGACGAGTACAAGATGGGACATCATACGGACAAGGATGGCTAAACAAAGAATGGACGAGTACAAGATGGGACATCATACGGACAAGGATGGCTAAACAAAGAGTGGACGAGTACAAGATGGGACATCATACGGACAAGGATGGCTAAACAAAGAGTGGACGAGTACAACACGAGACACCATATGGACAAGGATTGCTAAACAAAGAGTGGACGAGTACAAGATGGGACATCATACGGACAAGGATGGCTAAACAAAGAGTGGACGAGTACAACACGAGACACCATATGGACAAGGATTGCTAAACAAAGAGTGGACGAGTACAAGATGGGACATCATACGGACAAGGATGGCTAAGCAAAGAGTGGACGAGTACAACACGAGACACCATATGGACAAGGATTGCTAAACAAAGAATGGACAAGTACAACACGAAACATTATAGGGACAAGGATAACTAAACGCAGAGTGGACGAGTACAACATGAGACATCATAGGGACAAAGAGGACTAAACACACAGTGGACGAGTACAAGACGGGACATCATACGGACAAGGATGGCTTAACTCAGAGTGGACGAGCACAACACGAGACATCAGACGGACAAGGATGGCTAAACACAGATTGGACAAGCACAACACGTGGCTTCACAGGGACAAGCATAGTTAAACAAAGAGTGGACGAGTACAACATGAGACATCATAGGGACAAGGATGGCTTAACAAAGAGTGGACGAGTACAACACGAGACAACATAAGGACAAGGATGGCTAAACACAGAGTGGACGAGTACAACTAGAGACATCATAGGGACAAGGATGGCTAAACACAGAGTGGACGAGTATAGCACGAGACATCATAGGGACAAGGGTGGCTAAACACAGAGTGGACGAGAATAGCACGAGACATCATAGGGACAAGGATGGCTTAACACAGAGTGGACGAGTACAACGCGAGACAACATAATGACAAGGATGGCTGAACACAGAGTGGACGAGTACAACTAGACACATCATTGGGACAAGGATGGCTAAACACAGAGTCGACGAGTACAACATGAGACATCAAACGGACAAGGATGGCCTAACACAGAGCGGATGAATACAACATGAGATATCTTAGGGACAAGGATGGCTAAACACAAAAAGACATCGAAACACCAAACACAAAAATTAAATATTAACAAACAAGACAAATGGCCAATCGATGCCAACTAACGCTGTCATCTGCCACGTACGTTAATAGGAAATGTTAACATTACAAGACCTATGTGCATACGTTTGTGACCGATTCTCGTCATTGAGGAAGTTCTACGGTCGATATGGGGAACTCGTCATACACTATGGTGTCACACTCTCCAGAATGGTGGATGATATTCTGTCATAGACCATTTGAACCATCCAACCACCGAATATAATTCTATCTTCCGAAATGGATGTAACCGGATATGACAATTCTACCGAATCGAAGTGAGGGGTGTTGCATGCAAGCAGGAAATGTTGACTCTTCCTGGGCACCTGGTCTCTCTCCAATATTGAGGGTTCGCTTCTTTTCATATGATGGAGGTTTTTCTTTGGTTCTTGTTTTATCCTGATTTGTGTGCCTTTGGTTTATGATTTTCTGAATGATCGATTTTGTACTATGTATTGGGATATGGTCATTATCCATATTTGTCAACCCTCCAACCCTCCAATCTTTCCCGTTTTCCTGCGGTCTCGAAGAACGCACTTGTTTTCTATATTATCCTCCTTATTGTAAGATGACGCTATAAACAACACAGCAAAGCTCAGGGGACAAAGAAAAGTCCAACTTGTTACTTTCTTGTACAACATTAGGAACCAGCTCTAATACACCAGACACTCCAATACACCAGACACTCTAATATACCAGACACTCCAATATACCAGACACTCCAATATACCAGACACTCCGATATACCAGACACTCTAATATACCAGACACTCTAATACACCAGACACTCCAATACACCTGACACTCCAATATACCAGACACTCCAATACACCTGACACTCCAATACACCAGACACTCTAATACACCAGACACTCTAATACACCACACACTCTAATACACCACACACTCTAATACACCAGACACTCTAATACACCAGACACTCCAATACACCAGATACTCTAATATACCAGACACTCCAATACACCAGACACTCTAATATACCAGACACTCCAATATACCAGACACTATAATATACCAGACACTCTAATATACCAGACACTCCAATACACCAGACACTCCAATACACCAGACACTCCAATATACCAGACACTCTAATATACCAGACACTCCAATATACCAGACACTCTAATATACCAGACACTCTAATATACCAGACACTCCAATACACCAGACACTCCAATATACCAGACACTCCAATATACCAGACACTCAAATATACCAGACACTCTAATACACCAGTCACTCTAATATACCAGACACTCCAATATACCAGACAATCTAATATACCAGACACTCCAATATACCAGACACTCTAATATACCAGACACTCCAATACACCAGACACTCCAATATACCAAACACTCCAATATACCAGACACTCCAATATACCAGACACTCTAATATACCAGACACTCCAATACACCAGACACTCCAATATACCAGACACTCCAATATACCAGACACTCCAATATACCAGACACTCCAATACACCAGACACTCCAATATACCAGACACTCTAATATACCAGACACTCTAATACACCAGACACTCCAATACACCAGACACTCCAATATACCAGACACTCTAATATACCAGATACTCTAATACACCAGACACTCCAATACACCAGACACTCCAATATACCAGACACTCTAATATACCAGACACTCTAATACACCAGACACCCTAATATACCAGACACTCCAATATACCAGACACTCCAATATACCAGACACTCCAATATACCAGACACTCCAATATACCAGACACTCCAATACACAAGACACTCCAATATACCAGACACTCTAATATACCAGACATTCTAATACACCAGACACTCCAATACACCAGACACTCCAATATACCAGACACTCTAATATACCAGACACTCTAATACACCAGACACTCTTATACACCAGACACTCTAATACACCAGACACTCCAATACACTAGACACTCCAATATACCAGACACTCCAATACACCAGACACTCCAATATACCAGACACTCCAATACACCAGACACTCCAATACACCAGACACTCCAATATACCAGACACTCCAATATACCAGACACTCCAATACACCAGACACTCCAATATACCAGACACTCCAATATACCAGACACTCCAATACACCAGACACTCCAATATACCAGACACTCCAATATACCAGACACTCCAATATACCAGACACTCCAATATACCAGACACTCCAATACACCAGACACTCTAATATACCAGGCACTCTAATACACCAGACACTCCAATACGCCAGACACTCTAATATACCAGACACTCCAATATACCAGACACTCCAATACACCAGACACTCCAATATACCAGACACTCCAATACACCAGACACTCCAATACACCAGACACTCCAATATACCAGTCACTCCAATATACCAGACACTCCAATATACCAGACACTCCAATTTACCAGACACTCCAATACACCAGACACTCCAATACACCAGACACTCCAATATACCAGACACTCCAATACACAAGACACTCCAATATACCAGACACTCCAATATACCAGACACTCCAATATACCAGACACTCCAATATACCAGACACTCCAATACACCAGACACTCCAATATACCAGACACTCCAATATACCAGACACTCCAATATACCAGACACTCCAATATACCAGACACTCCAATTTACCAGACACTCCAATACACCAGACACTCCAATACACCAGACACTCCAATATACCAGACACTCTAATATACCAGACACTCTAATACACCAGACACTCCAATACACCAGACACTCTAAAATACCAGACAATCTTATACACCAGACAGGTGCATTTGATTGTATATCCTCATTAACTGTACTTCAAGCCAGAGTAATTTTAGCATATGGATTCACACGTTCTTGCTCGATCATGTAGTCGAAGGATGACTGTCACAAGTGTCGGATACTGACTTATTTGCCCTCTTTAAAGGGGTAGGGCCACGACGCCCCTAAAATGGCCTTCAATTTTCTTTATAATTAAACTTTATGATAAATACTTGATATATCACATGAAATATAATGAATATTTCCCGCTTTTTATAAAAAGAAGATATCACAGACCGAAGCACCATAGGAAGATTTATGACATCATCAAGTGACGTCATTTTGACGTTATTGACAGAATATGGTCAAAAATGCTCGCATATGTGTCTTTTGTGGAGGATTTGGACGTGGCCACATTCGTCGAGAAACATAAAACTTTCATGACAAGAAGATATAATTGTTATCTTTCATGTAAATGTTCATGTTTCTCGATGCATGTGGCCAATGCTAATTTTAACGAAACATGTAGGCTTTGCAGCAATTTGACAGAAAAAGGCCGATATTGGGGTTTTCACAGGGCTCATATTTGCTGATACATGCATTATTTACAAAATCTAAACACATAATTTAGTAAAGAAGTTAAAGTATCAAGTCACAAAAAATATTCAATCAACTCAAATGTTTAGAAACAGGGCCGATTTAGGGGTTTCGTGGCCCTACCCCTTTGAGAATTTTTAAACAAAATAATCACAATTGCAGAAAATTGTCTTTAACTTTTATTAAGCATCACAAATTGTTCATTAGGATTGGATATAAACATAGAAAACTACACTAAACAGGGGGTATCTAATAGCAGATTTTCAAAATTCAAAAATTTAGAAAAACAATTGAATATCACATTTGCAGCTGTCGATGAGAATACTATATGTATCATTACATTTGATAAAGGACGTAGATGATATACACTATCAAAACAATGTAAAGATATAACAAAGTTAAATATACATGTTCGTAATTCCAAAAACCAACTCAACTCCATGTTAACATATGTTACTTCAATTGTAACGATATCAGTCCTCCAGTATCTGCATGTAATATAGTTCAATTCTAGATACATTAACTGCTTCTCCAGAATGAAGGGGTGATGAAAATACATACACAAGATCACTCATACGGTCCCTTGGATTTTATACAGTTGAGAAAAGACATTTAGTTTATGTATTCATATATCGGTTTTTCTTTTCTTATAGGGGTGTTTAATGCATTTTTATTTCATTTTAACAAGATATTAACTATGAATTTTTCTTTTTCTTAAAAGGTGAGAAATTCAATAAAGAATCTTTTGGCTCAAATGTTATGGTACTTTTTGCGAACATGTGGGAAATAAAATTCTAGAAAGCATACCTTTTCCTGATGTGAAAAGCATTCGTTTCCATGAATGATTTACATTATAGAAAAATAATTCGTATACTTCCTAGAAAGGTTTCTTTCAAGAGTATATCTTGAACATCTTTAAGTCTATTAAAGAAGCAAATGCTACCATAATAATGCCATTGTTTGTAAACCATAAAAAATGGAATGGTGATACTGACATATTATCATGAAAGCTAAGAATATTATAAAAGACAAGCCTTTTGTTTATACTGATATCACAGTGCTTTTGATGCAACGCTGATCCTAATTGATTTAAATGTCAACTGGGATTACAGAAAATAGGGAGAGTGATTGAATCTGACATCTATAGAAGTATAGGAAGACGACAGAGCTAGGACTGGAAGGAACAGAAGAAGATAGAGTTAGGACTGATCAATAATATAGTACTAAGAAGATGTACTTGAAATCCTAGACCAAAATAACTTATCAAGAAAAGTAATAGTGTTACCGGAAAATTAATGTCCCGAATTTCCCCGCCAATGTTTCGGAATAACACGAAATTTGATGTTAATACACAGTATTATCATCTGTATCATTTGCCTTTTCCGGTTGCTTTGAAAAGGACGATATCTTAATATCTTGTACGCTATCATATATATTTTTTAAAGAGTTCAAACCATTTAGTTTGCTGAATATTGCCTTTTTCGGTAGACCATTTTCGTTTTACCTTGTATATATTTCATTATTTGTATTGAGAATCACTGACGAGGGTACACATTTATCGGTTCGTAAATGATACTTTGAATTTGAAGATGTGTAATATTCAAATGTTTCACTGCGCTGTTGTTGTTGAAGCAATGGGTTTTTTTTTTTTTATTTTTTTTTTTAATTCATTCCTATCCTTCGTCCTTCGTAAATGATTTTTATTTTACATTTTTATCATGCACTAACTATCGCTGTAATGTATCTTAAACGTCTGTAAATTGAACAGCATCATGTAAGAACAGATAAATTGGCAGCATGGACCAGACATGCACGTTTCGGGTACTTAACCCTCGTCAGTGATCCTCAAATCTAAACGATGCAATATGCCAAAAAAAGTGTGAAAGTGACTATGTCCAAAACACGTAACAAAAGACGTAGCAGGATGGGTGGGATATGATGCTACATGACCCCCCTTTTAGACATTTCAAGAAATTTTGATATCAGAAATTTTAGAATGCGTTGAAGAAACGATATATCTATTATACCGATATTTCAAACGCATCGGTAGGACATACATAATTAAAACCATCAAGTATAGAAAAGTCTAATATCTAATGATAATTCATCAGAAACAAAAACAATTATGGGCTATTTCAACCTTGACACAAGCTACATGATTTTGGCTGAAGGTGAAAACTATGTTTTCATAGCACAAGTTACAAATTCATCGTACAAAAATCTGATATGACATCGTACAAAAATCTGATACATCTTATTCTGAATTTAAGAGATAATGAAAAAAAATATTAAAAGAAATAAAAGAAAAGAAGATAAGAAAAAAATATATTAAAAGAAAAAAAAAGAAAAAAAGATATTAAAAGAAAAAAAAAGAAAGCAAAAGATAATAAAACGAAAAAAAGAAAAGTAAAAAAAAAGAAAAGAAAAACAATAAATAAAAGAAAAGATAATAAAAAGAAAAAAAAGAAAAAAATAGATAATAAAAAAGTCAAGTTTCTATTTGTATGAATTGAATTTCATTACTGTCAAGTTCATGAACAATAAAAAATAATTTAGCATTGATTTGAATTACAATGATATTGTCGTATAAAAATGGAACATTCCTATGAAAAATGGAATGCTTAAAATATCAAAACATGACGTTTCCAATGCACCAAACTATGTCCATTCTTTTCCACAAATTTCACCTCCAAAGTTGGCTAACACAATAACTTGAGCTTATCTCACACCCTTCCCGTATTCAAGAACGCAGTCCTCTGACGTATTTTATGGCATCGTTGTGTTTGGACAAAATAATCTCATTTTGAAATCCGTCCCTACCTTGGAACAGAGACGTTTAATGACGTAAGGTTGGTCATGCTTGACGCTGTCGTAGACACTGTTGACATCTTTGTTGTTGACTTGACAAGCATATCGTTTGTTCCTCTTACTGAAAGATGAGTCAAATAAACATTAAAGAAGTACCTATCAGTTACTCAGTCTCAAAGTCGATAAGGCAAGGCAAAATCATTAGAATTCCAATAGGAATGAATAACATGAGACCAGGTGCCCGGGGAAAGTCAGCGTCTCCAGATTGCATGCAACACCAGTCGCAACAGTTCTATGGAAACTTGTGAAATTCAGTATTTGTCTCGATTTACATATTGATGTACACATCAGGTATTAAGGTATTTATTGTTTATTGTTTATTTATTGATTGGTGATAATGAGAGCCATTCAATCACAATCCAGAATATCACCGACAATTATGTTATGATTAGCAAATTCCTTTTTCTTTATCAATACGCATCTTGGTCTGATTTTTAAAAACAGGTAAATGGTGTCAATTTTTCCATATTCAAAATTAATACGGATTTTGATACATAAATGAGTAGATAATTGTATATCAGAACAAAGCTTAGAACTGGCAACATAATATTTATATGTTGAATATCTATCACTGAATGTATGTCATCATAACATTCAACATCAGAATCCAACACTCAAATTAATAGGCATACACACTATTCAATAACACAAAACACCAAATAGATAGGCATTGATATATTTATGTGTTTTACCGATGTAATGAAATATTTATGTGTTTTATCTATTTAATGATATATTTATGTGTTTCATCTATGTAATGAAATATTAATGTGTTTTACCTATGTATATTGATATAATTATGTGTTTTATATATGTAATGATATATTAATGTGTCTTATCTATGTTATGATATATTTATGTGTTTCACCTAAGTTATGATATATTTACGTGTTTTATCTATGTTATGATATATTTATGTGAATTACCCATGTATTTACCCATATTTATGAGTTTTACCCATGTTATGATATATTTATGTGTTTTACCCATGTAATGATAAATTTATATATTGTGTATCTATGTAATATTAGATTCATATGTTATATATGTATCCTTAGTTGAAAGTGGTAAACTAAATACCAGCAGCAAGGCTTTGTTATAAAAGTCACAACATATAGTTTGAGTGTTAATTTGACTTTTTTATTATTCCACAGATTGAACACATTTTGAATTACCCAGTGGGTTGGGAAGGGGTATTCCCTACATGAAAGGAAAATGAAATACTGAAGCGTAGAATCCTGCTCAATGAAGCGTAGAATTAAGCTCTATCATTCTACGCCTCAATAGAGATTTCAATGTTTATTGAAGCGTAGAATCCTGTGATGATTCATTCATTAAATTATACAAAAATCGAGATATTGACCAATACTAGTATACATTTACATGCATGAATCTTCATATGATACTCGATTTATCGTAGATTCTGTGACTAAATACTGTTAAAGCTTCGGGGTACTCTCTCTCTTATCTGATTATGATAAATAATTGAACATATACAATGTCACAAAATCTTTAGAGTTGAGAATGAGGATCCGTCTTATCGTTCAACAAATCGTTTTCTCATTAAAGCCTTTCTGCTGTTATTTTCTGTTGTTTCGTTTCATAATATGTTTTTTTCTTGATGTTGGTTTTTACAATCAATAACCTTTACGCAAATTATTATTTGACCTATTGAAATTACTTTATAATTGAAAAGATGAAAGAGCGCTCAAAGAGTTTGTGTAATCTAATGGATATTAAATCATCAATAAATCTTGCCCGGTCTAATAATTTTGACAATATCATTTCCTACACCATTCCGAAGCGATCAGTCGCTGCAGTAAGTGATATGCTATTGATACCTTTTAAAGAACCCAGTATGACTCCGCAATTTCTCGGTAAAATACCATTTCACTGTACGACAATTTCCTGCTATTTTTCTCCACCGTGTCCTTATCTAATTAGTAATCAATAAACACCTATAGAGCAGAATTGACTGGCTTCCCAGCTGATTGAAATACCATGCGTAAACGCTTTTCGTCGCGAACGGAAAAGGATGCAACTTTTAAGATCCCTATGGATCCATGAATAACGTAGTTGTTCGTCTAATCGTGGATTTTATGTGACTTGGTCATATAACACAGTGTAAAATGTTAACGTTTCGCTTACATTATCGATCCGGATCATGATATATGACTCGACTCTCTGACATAAATTTTCCATTTCACTTTGGTTTTATGGACAAGCCGTGTCCTATGTTTGAATAATGTCTATTCGACGAATGGTAGATTATCTAGTATATCTCATGATACAAATAAAACACAAACACTCTTAGAGTGTGCGTTTGAGTGTTTTTGTATTTGAGTATTTGTCTTTTCATTTGTATCATACCTTCCCTCTAGAAGAAATCTTTCAATCTACCTTCTGAAAGTTTTTTCTCTTTTTTTCATGTTTTCTGTTTTTTCCCTTAGTTTTGTTGAGAATTGTCAACCTAGCAAGTTTTATATATTTTCCTCAATTTTATTCTTTCACACACAAGTCATTCTTACAATAAATCTTCGAACATGTTTTTTTTCTAGTAATGGGTTTTTTTTTCTGAAAGAAGACGCACAGAATTAAATTTCTTAGAATAAACAAACCTGACATCTTGCATGTTTTCAGTTTCCCCTTTCCTTGAACCCTGTTTAATATATTTATTTCTGTGGGAGGGAGTGTTACATATAAATAAAAGCAAATCTGTTTCTATCAATATTTATGTGTTAGTGAAAGACAGATCATGTTTATCTGATAGGAGCTTAGGAAGCGGATCTGACAGTATATCGCTTGTAATCTGCAGTAAAGAAAATCAGGGTTGACGTAACAGATGTTTGATAATCATCAACATAATTTTTCTGAAAGTAAAATATATCACTCTTAAATCGGTAACTATTCTTTAATTTTTAATGTTAAATATTTTTAACAGTATGAAAGATGAATTCCAATGACAAGTTCCCTGTGTCGATCCGTTTTATTTAATTTTACTATGACTGTGATCTTGGTGACAGTCGACTCAAAGTTTTATTTTGAAAAATGAAATATGTTGCAGATTAAAACAAGCCCCCCTTCTCTTTCGTCGTCAGGGTCTAGAGTACACCCGTTAAGGGTCGTGTTCAATGAAGTTTTGACCAGAATATTCAGGAGATTCTATTAACCAATCAGAACGTCCGTTTCATCGATGCTGTATACACGTTCCCGTATCAATATTTAACTTCAAATAAAATTTTGGGACATAACCTGATCATCATCGGAAGTATCCTTTTGTATAAAAGAAAAGTGATCCCTAAGTGTCGCTATGCTTCGCAGGCGACACAAAAAAAACAAAATACAATCTTGTTGGCGCACAGCACTCTGTGGTCATGGGCGCAGCCATTGTTCGGTTTGTCCCGATCCCAATTCATATCGTAATTTTCGTAATTAGATATTGCGCATGCATACCTGTACGTTGCGATTTGATTGGTTATACGAAAAGTTAACGGAACACGACCCTTAACGGGTGTACTTCAGACCCTGACGACGAAGGAGAAAAGATCTGGTTTTAATCAGACTGGTTTTGGACATTTATAATAAAGTGTTCCGAATTCCAGTAGCACCTATTGACATCCAAGAAGTTTAAGGATAGGAGGTTGTTCGGAAGATTCCAAATGTATTGAATTTTGCACTTTTAGCTTATGATTTTGTGAATATTATATGCTGAATCCCAATCGCCGTCAGTTTTTGATCCCCTCACTTGCAAAAAATGATATACAATTGCCGATCGACTGCATGCTTTAGTAAGGTGTTCATTAGGGGATATCGCTTCTTCGTCCTACTACAATTTATGAAAATGATGCGACGAAGAGAAGATACATGTATGAAGCGAAGAAATGATGAGAATCCTCGCATCATCACATCGTTTCTTTGCATCATTACTTTGCTTCTTCGCATCATTTCTTCTTTTGGCCTGTTCATTGATTGAAGAGCGAAGAAGCGATGTCCCCTAATGAACAACGTACATTAGTGTTATCTGAAAATTTCTAATTGTGTACCAGTATGTCGACTCATGCTTAGCTCATCTGTAGATCTACTTAAGTCGTTACACAGCACATCGCTTCGGATCCTCTTTATTTTCATGCGCAATTGTGTGTTTTTATTTTGCAATATTGCCTTGTAAGATGTCACCCTCTCTTTGTTTAAAAAAAACACCGATAATTCAGTTTTAGATACTGAAAAAATCAAAGTAATCGTTGCCTCGCTGTCGAATCACTTCTCAACATAAATGTATCTACAAACAAGACATAATGAATACTAAAAGTGCAATTTCGTGATGAGTAATCTAGACCTTAATATTTACAGGGTAAACTTTTACGTCGGAAGTGGATACTATTTTAAGAAACAATGGAAACAGCTGGGAGATATCACATCTGTGAACATTAAAAGTTTGGAGTTAAATTCCTGCATGGGAAGAACGCAGCGAAGAGTTTGTTTGTTCGGTCAGACTACATATTATTTTATTCTCCATTATTTTCATATACTAAATATATATATATAATGGAAAAACTAATAAGTATTATATTTCCTTATAGGCCATATTGTCTATAGTCAAAATATTGCACACTTGTCGTCAAAGTTTTAATAATTCTTTAAAGGATCATCTCTATATTGTATCGTTTGGTTTTTCTGATGTCATCATGATGTCCCACTCTCTAGAATGGTGGATGATATTCTGTCTTAGACCATTTGTACCATCCAACCACCGAATATACTTATATCTTCCGAAATGGAAGTAACCAGATGTGACAATTCTACCGAATTGAATTGACGGGTGTTGCATGCAAGCAGGAGATGCTGACTCTTCATGGGCACCTGGTCTCACTCCCATTATGGGAGTTCGTTTATTTTCATATGGCGGAGGTTTTTTCTTTCTTTGTTTCGGTTAAATTTTGTACTATGTATTGGGATATGGCCATTGTCCATATTTTTCATGTTGACTGAAGTGATGAACCAATTGTCGCTGACAATCGATTGTTCATTGCTTAATTTGATTCTTTCGATTCCGATTATCAATTTCATTTTTACAATCGATTTACACTGAAAGGAAGATGCTCATGCTTGGGGTATTAATCTTCCTTTCGTTTTAGGTTTTTGTCATTTTGAAAATTTTATAAAGCATCCAAAGAAATTGCATGATTTATATTTTGCTTTCCGTAAGAATTTACCTCAAATTTATGTATAAAACTGAAGCCTATATCCATCTCTTGTTGCATTTTTCATGAAATATTGCTGTCCGATTTACATCGATCGATTTAGCCTTTCCAACGATTATTTTCCGATTATCGCATCCAAAATACCATCCGATGTACATCACGTACAATTCTAACATGCCTTGAGATTTTCTCCCTATATGTACAAAGACTTCCAGTTCGCTAAGCTCCACCCATGCACGTGCTATAGAGCTCGTGCAGAACAATATTACAATAGAAATAACAAGTAGCTAGCTGTGATTTGTTGTACAGTAATTCCCCTCATCGCATGAACCAATCAAATTATCAGCTCGCCGCATCGCGGCTCGGATATAATATCATTGGTTCATGTGACTCGGGGAATTACTGGACAACAAACCACGGCTAGCTAGTTATTATTTTTTAAATTTATGTTACGCATGTATTTTGACTTACCTAATTCATCGATGTGGTCAGACATGATCAATGATACGATGACCAGTAGAGCACTCACTGTAAACATTGTCATGGAGATGATCATAACAGCGCGTGCAATAAACCGCTGTCGTTTGGTCCGCGTATCAACATGGATATGGACATTAGAAGGATTTTCTTTCAATAAAAAATCGCTCAAAAGACTTCGAGCGACAGATGGATCGATGTAAAATACATTGTCTTGGCAAAAGTCCTTTTCTGTTATTATTTCTATTTCATCGTCTGATATCCCTATGCCTGACCAATGGGGGTTGTCATGTGCATGTGGATATCGCTGTTGCGGAATATTACGCAGACTCAAGTCGGAATGTACCGAGTGAATGCATTCTCCGGTTTGGTTTAGATGATGTGACGGATCGTTTTGAACAAATTGTCGTAGCTGGATACAGTTTTCACACTGGCAATCCCCCTCTAGTTGTAGCCGGAGCTCGTCCTCCTCGTAGCCTTGCAGGATGGCTGCATGATTCTGCATTTCCATGCAGTGTTCACATTGGCACATCACTTGTTCTTCGTTCAGCTCTGCTGTTGTATCCATTTCAACATGGTGTTCACCACAGTTACATGCACACACACCACCCGTGGCACCCTCACTTGGGAGGAAAGGTTGGTAACTGTCTGTGTCGGATAATTCGGAAATTTCAGTGTGTTGTCGTACCAGCTTTCCATGT
Source organism: Pinctada fucata (assembly GCA_028142955.1). Classification (NCBI taxonomy): domain Eukaryota; kingdom Metazoa; phylum Mollusca; class Bivalvia; order Pterioida; family Pteriidae; genus Pinctada; species Pinctada fucata. The sequence goes on along the minus strand of AP027108.1, from coordinate 35,980,236 downwards.
TCATCTACTGCACAGGAAGTACTTGCAACGGATGCATCGTCTGTGAATTTATCTGAACATGTGACTGGACTTCCGTGACCGTCATCGTCTGACAATAACACTTTTGTTTGGCTCATGTTGAGGCAATCCTGAAAGCTAATTTCCGTCTACAATATCAATTGTCAAATCACCTTTAGTATCTGCCATCCATTGAATTATGGTATTGTTTTGCAAACATGGTTTTCGTAATTATTATTCAACGAAGATTTTTCCATGCAAATGCTATGCATCAATTTTCCATGTCTTGCATTTCGTTGCTTAATCTGGCATCCATTTTCATCTTTTTTACCGTAAAATCAAACAAGTTCACTGTATAATCACAAGTGTTAGAATCCTGTTTTCCTTTTAGCACCATCGCACTCAGCACCCTGACACTCTAATCCAACCATTGAAGCGATGCTGCTCTCTACTTCACAACATTCCCTGAAGAAACAATCAAGAGGAAGAAATTAGCCCCTTATTTCTTTAAAGGACTTAGAAGAAAGCTAATTATTCAGTGAGACGCCATTGCGTTATAGGATAATTGGATTCTAGAATCCTCGCTTCGTCTGAACCGTTTTGAATTATGCCTCTTGTTCGTTCCATTAGTTTATCTGTATAATTAAAGGGCAAATATCTCTATCCCCTCCTCTGTCCTTTGTAATATATGGGAAATCTATGACTTTCATTCTATCCTATCATTTCTTTTTGCATGGATTTCTATCTTCATTTCTACTTTTTTCTGTTTTGCATTCTCGTTCACTTAAAAAAAGTTCCCCGCAAGGGGTTGACAGTAAATGTTTTGAATATTTTCCCTTGTCATTGTCGTCATAGCACTTTCTATATAGACATAACCTCAGACTTGTATTTTATATATTATTATATATATTATATAATTATCATCATTATTATAATATTATTATATTTTATATAATTTTCTTGCATGAACTAGACTGCGGGTGCGGCTATCCAACAGGGGATGCTTACTCCTCCCGGGCACCTGGTCCCATCTCTAGCTTGCTAGGGGTCCGTCGATGCTCAATTTTGTGCTCTATTGTGTGTGCTGTTGAGATTATCGTCAGGATCTTCTTTAACTCTTGATATTGAAAAAAATTACCACCCAGCAAACAAACAAGTGTACAAAACAAAGTTGAATTTCATGTACTTTATAACCATGTTAGGCATATGACAATTTCAATCAAATTGATATTGAAAACTCGACTTGAAATTCATTGAATTGAAGTATCGATATCATTGAAGCTTGAAATTCAGAATATTTTAATTTAGTATGAAAGTGAAACAGTTTATGAAGAAAATGCATTGAATGCGAAGGGATTTTATGATTTTCATTTTGTTTGTTTTATGTTTTCTGGGTTCTAAACCTACCAGCATGAAGAAGCAAAATAGAAAATAACAAATCAATGGCATAACTTTGAAATTTCTTTCTCGCCAACAAATTTGAAATTGAATGTGAAGATCAAAAAAATTAGCAAAAAAAGAAAATTCTTAGTTTTGATTACCTATCTCAGATAACAAATATAGATATGTTTCGGAAAGTATGAGGAGCAAAATGCAATATATTTATTGTACAATTTCCAGGAAAATATGTACATGTCCCACTATAGGAGTATATATAATTGTTTCTTTATTGATATTGAACTTTATGTGCTTATAAATAGGAGAAAATCAATACATGCACAATGATTCTGTGTACATGCTATATATATTAAAGTCGGCTACCTCGTGTATGTATGAATAATTTATCATGTCTACATACAGCTTCACAACATTTTCGTTAAAGGCAGTAGTTTGAATAATGAATGGACATCACGCAGCTCGACTTGCTGTAGAAGTCATGAACGATTGATCTGTAGAACAGTTTTGTTTTTTCTTTCCTTTCCTTTTTGATTTTGTCTGTTTTGTTTTGTTTTTTTTGGGGGGGGGTGTTTTTGTTTTGTTGTTGTTGTTGTTGTTGTTGTTGTTGTTGTTGTTTCGGTGGGGTTCAATTTTTAGTTTTGTTTATTTGTTTGTATCTGCTTATTGTTCCCAACAAGATGGATTTATATCATACTAATAATAATTTCTCAAAATCACAGATTTGACACATTAACTGGTTTTGAACTTTCAAAAGTGACGGATGTTTCTACCAAGCAGGAGATACTCACTCCTCCCGGACATCTGATCTCATCTCTATTTCATATCTCTAAACTTGTGCTTTCAATTATTTTGTTTGGTTTTGTACTTGTCATGGGGTTAACAGATATGTTATTGTGTCCTTAAGATATAATTGGACTACGGTACATGTATATGTCCCATGTAAATCCCAATCACTGATGCACGTTTTATGCAGTCAACCATCGTAATATATATTCTCAGAAATCAGACTGCAAGTGTTAGGTTCTCGGCAGATTTAGATAACACATGGGATTTGATTTACATTGTATGCAGCTTTCATAGATAGCCAATGATAAGATTTAAGAAGAATTTCTACCTACATATAAGACGGATTTTTTTCTCTCTTTTTCTTCACCACTTTTTCATCTCTTTTCTTTTTCTTTTCTTTTTTATTCATTTCTCTTTGTTTGGGGGGAATGCATAGATCTATGTTATACCAGCATAAAGAAAGCACCTTTATTTTTTAAACCAAGTTCTGAACCAAACAGACAAAAATAACTATTTGATTTCTATATATTAATGAACTTGAAAGAGAATGAGCCACGCTGATCACCAAAACGATAGTAAACTCAACTCTACTTTTATAAAGGGATCTTAAATATATTCAAAGGAGGATAGTCAAGATATAAAAGCTATAATTCATGTTATAAAACGAAACTTACGCTTGTGCAATTAAATATAATGATTCCAAAACTCATAATAAGTTGAGCCTTTGGGTTCTTTTCCAATTTTACGCAATAATTATATCCCACGGATTTCAGCTTCTCACGGATCGCTGTTACTATTTACGATGCGTTATCGGTGATACTGCTGCGGGATATATCTGAGATAGCTTGCAAGTGCATAAAATGCATTACATGAGCAGAACTAGATTCGGGGGGGGGGGGGGGGGGGGGTTCCAGTCCATCTTTAATTTTGAAAAAAATACAGAAAGCGAAAAATCCAGATTTTTTGCAAAATTCCAAGAAGTGGATTGGAAGGAATTATAGGATCCCTAATTCTCCTCAAGATCTGCGCGTGCATGATTATCCGAATCATCGATTTTAAATTTTTTGAGTAGTTCTGATGTCTGTTGACATTGTTTCATCAAACTTTATCGCGATTAAATTTCTTTGAGTGTTTAGAATTAACATTTTGATTTATTTAATTTATTTTTTCTCGTAAAATTCAAAATTACATGTACAATTCATTTTTTTTACAAAAGCTCCGTTTGTCAGATACATTTCTTTTTAGATAAACGGACATCCTTTTTTTCATATACTCGATGATTATTGAATAAAAGTTGATAATAATGTGCCTATCCGAGTGGTTGATAGTCTTATGTTCCCGTAATTATTGTTTTATATTTTGTTGGAAGTTTAATTGGATTTTGGATCCATTTTGGTGCCTGTTCCGTTACATTTATGACCGAACGTCCTAAGCAAATGAATACATTTAGTCAATGGTTCATGGACCCGGTATGTTTTAACGTAAATCATATATCTTTTAAAAAGCTCTCTATTCTTCTATCATGAATAAAAATATAATCATGGAAGTAATGTAAGTAACAATTAATTCCATTTTATTATTTTTTTTCTCTCATTTCAATTTTGATAACAATTTTTTTTTTTTCAACATAATAAGAGGCTCCATTTTTCAGAATAGAAAGTCTTAAGTTAATCAGCATAATTTGATTCAGAAACAAATCATGGATTAAGTTTTATTCCTATATCCTAGCCAGTAAATTGCTCGTGATTATAGATCCTCATAGAGTATACTAGTACAACTTTGTTAACTGATTTCGCTAATTGACGTTCCTATGTACGAGCAGTGATACCATTTCAAGACAAAACAGTCAAGGCGAAATATTTCAAAAGCAGCTTTTTTCAATTCATTTTTTTTTTCACAAAGAATGAGAAGAACCGAAACTTTTCGGTTATTCATTTATCGGATACCTTTTTCAGCTCAATATTCATTTTTTAAAACCTTATTTTTATTTTTTTAACCGACCGAATATGAACAAAAATATCTTACCTATAGGACGATTCTCGTCGGTGAAAATGTTCCTCCTTAAAGGTATCAAATTTTTAGGTATCACCGTTCCCACGGTGTGTGTTAATAACCAAGATTTACCGGAATAATGCTTCGATACCATGCTGACTCTTCTTAATAAAGAGTATATCTGATGAATCGATCGATCGTATGGCCAATCCGATGCCTTTACTGTTACTCCTTGTGCTTAAGTTTTTGTGTGCTTTAAGTAGGTAGATTTATTAAGCCACGACGGAATCGGGAAAATTTTACCTCCGATGTCAAAAATTAATTAATTTACATGTATCTCTGTTTTGAATTCGTATATATATACAAATTTTTTTTGTCTGAAGATTGCTTCCAGTAATTCGTAATTCTATAATTTTCTTTATCTATCTAACTCTAGCTTTCAGTTTGATTTGCATTAAATTATTTTAAAAAGCATGTGTTTATATAAAGCAAAATCGTGTAAATTATCAGAGATTTTATTTTGCTTTCTTTTTCCATCGGCTTTAAATTTTAAAAAAAAGGACATTAAAAATTATATAAGAACTTGTGAACGTTTCTTTTATGAATTAGCTATTCAAGTTTGAATAACACATTCATACATTGTATAATATAATAAGATCCAAGTCATTGTCATCATTATTTATACATGTACATGCATCTAAAGATGATTTCCACATATAATTATTCATAATTCTGTTTATATTTCATATTGAAAGTAAATACATTATACACTGAAATTTGAATATAGTCTTGATTTTATAAAACTGTTTGAAAATTTGAAGGGATTATTCGTTTCTGTGTGTTTATTTTTTACCATTTTTTGACATGTTTTGTCTTATTTCATTAAACGAATTTCAAAAAAGATAGATCAAAATGAAGTTTTAACAAAAATGTAACCAACAAAATGACATTCAGTTTAATTGAACAAATAAAAATAAATTGAAAAAAAAATTGCGAAAATATCTCATGTGCGGTCTTCACTTGCAAGGAGAAGAAGAAGAATTGAAAAAAAAAAGATATGCATATGAAACATAAACACTCGATTGCGCGTAGTTAGGAAATAACTCGTCAGATTCTTTCTACATCGGAGACTATTAACGTACGAAGGACAACTTAATAATTTAAATCTACTGACAACCAATGATTTCAGCTAATACGGTATCTTGAGATGAGATTTTCCCTAGCAAGTCCTGTGGGATTTTTGAGAATCAATCTCTTCCTTGTAGGTTACTATTCCTGGAGAATTATATCTATTTAATCTCTAGTTCTATCGCTTACCAGTCAAACATTGTTACAAGGTCTTACTATTTTAGATTTAATCTATTTCAGTTTCTTATATTCATTTTGCAGGAAACAGTATACCATTCCTTACAAATAACATTCCCTTCAAATATTTTACAAATAAAACGTTTATAAATAATCTCATGCCGTAAAAAGTGAGCTGATCGCAGGAAGCTTTAAATTACCTATCTAGCCATCAATATGGAAAGATTTGAGTGTTTATTTACTACCTACTGAATAATCCGTGAAAATCGCCCCATTGTTTACCCTAAATAAAGTTGAAAAATCTATGTCGTTATTACTTAAAATTTGTAATTTGGTAATGCGCATGCGTAACTTAGGGGTTTTCCATTTTTGTTGTAAATATTGTGAGCCAGAAGTATTTACAAGAAACTATCTTAATAGTATGATACATGTATTTTGGAGGATTTGAGCGCTATAATTTTGTAATGAACGGGAAATAACTTTGGTAATGATAGAAAAATACAGTCTGCAACTTTAATAATGAGAAATATACAGTAGTCATTTATCATGGAGGCAAGTGGTGTGCTTAACCAGAATACCCCATGCAGGATTTCCAAAAGATGAAACTGAATCTAAATGAATTAAAGTTAGGATTCCGAATCATTTTCAGAAGTACATAAGATACAGAAAATGAAAATTAGGCTTCTTGCTCATACCTTTAATATCAACTAAACCATCAAGGTCCGTCTGACAGGTATGCTTTCTCTGTTAAATTCTTCCTTCCCATTTTTCGATATTCACGGGAAGAATAATTCGGAGATAAGTCACGAAAACAATTCATTGAAATTCACGTGTTGAAATTCGCTATTCAATGCATGCGTATTTCAACTATATCAGAATTCACAACGAAGAAGTTGTCGAAAATATAACGGGTAGAATCTCCATTTACAGTGGGAAATCTCGAAACGATGAATATTCGTTTTTCTACAATTTCGTGTAATATATATTTACATATAAAATAGTTTAAATTATCACTAAAAAGGGGGACGTGATGCAGCGTAAGGATGCCTTAGCTATGAGTTTTATCTAAAATAAGAGAAAAATCTTTTTATAAAGTTGAAAAATTATCACCGCGATTCATTTAGATAAAAGTAAAAAAAAAAAACGAACGCCGATCGCCCTTGTGCGTTATTATTAAAAAATAACTAGACTGATACAACTTCCAATGAATACAACTTATAGCTAGGGCATTCTTACATTGCTTGACATTTCCCTTTTTGTTATAAATACTCTATAATGTACAAAGATATAGAAAATCGATCGTTCTGCGTTGCGAGACAGAACCCTTGTAGAAATAGGGTACGCGGGTCCTTGAAACTCCCATAAGGGATTAATGTAAATATCAGCCCTACTACATGTACCCACCACCAGCCTCAACCTCTGAGGAACCTCGAGATCTTAGCTTGGCCGATAACAGTGGACATCACCAAAGGACTATAAAAAAGGTGTTAATATTTACAAGAAGAGAAAAGTGACGTAAGCCAGAACATGAGAGCATTATACATACATGTACATTGTACACCAAGACATCGCATTAATCCGTCCGGTGGAATGTCAGTTTCCAAGCCGTTCTGTTTGGGGGAACTGACATCATTTGAATTTTGTTTCCTTGTAATAAAATACATGACTTTTATCATTATTTAATCATGGGTACCGTTATAAACTGAATATACTCCTTAGATTTATATCTTATCTTATATCCATATACTTAATACGCAAGCGCAGATCAAAGCCTCTATCAGACGTATAAATAAATGTCAATATCAACCAATTAGTTATACATAATTCTAAGAAAAATATATTTCAGGAAGTATTATACTGAGATGGACGTAAGCGGAGTGGAGATCGTCATCAGTCACTGCATGCGTTGTTGTTCTAATATAATATAGGATATATCACACGTTGTTTATCATTATGTCCTCCTTATTAATTTGTAAATCACATCATTGTTACGGATTCTGTGAGTCCGGAATAGGTTCTAATTTGGAGAAATATTTATTCTCTGCGTGAATCTTGATTGTAATTGCTGACGCCATATAAGAATGTTTATGTTCAGTGTAAATAAAAGCATTAGAAAACATATATCGTTATAATTGCCTTGTTTATATGTAATAATAAAGTCGGATGCCCATGCAACGTGCAGCATCCCTCGTAAGGTAGTGCGTACTGTCTATAAAATTAATTTGTTTTATCCTTGTTTTCGAAAGGATTTCCTAGATCACCCTATCGTGACCTTGACCTTTGGCCTTGAGATTGAAAAAAGTGTTGTCCGCCTTTTTTTTTTTTTTTTTGGCAACTCACTCGAAAAGTATTTTAAATATTTTAAGTAACCTGTGAGATGGAGTGTTCGTACAACTTTTCTACTATAACCAATCTTGACTTGCTGACGTTCTCCCACTTTCGGAAATTAAGATACAAAAAATGATACAACTAAGAGCGAAGGTATGACCTCTAATATGTTAACAATATTTTCCATTCATTGCCAATAGTTAGTTACAGCGCAATGGTGAAGTGATATCTTGCTGTGCATTGCACTGCGTTCATACATATTTCTTGTCTGAGATTCAACGATTTTTTAGGTAACTTTCTACTCATAGTTTTAATGTAAATTCTGTATTTTAAGATTATAGGAAATTTTGATAGATGCTATACAATCATTATGTTACTGACTATCTGGTGATTCATGTTCGTTCAGACATTTTCTGGAATTGCTTCATGGTTACAGCTATGGCAATAATATAGATTCAAGTATCATCAGTTCATATGCTGATATTTACCATTGCCATGTCGCATGAAAAAATAAGTTGCATTTTGCCTATTATAAAATAAGTAATTCATAGCAAAATCAATATTTGATACAAAATTTATACCAAACATATAGGTGGAAAATAACCTTGAAAATCGTTGATTCTCAGACAAAAAAAAATAGGCTTAAACCAAGTACATGTACAGCGGAGAAGTAAATATATCACAGCAAATGTCACTTCTCCCTTTCACTGTCACTATGCCAAAAAGTGACTTTTACATGTACATGAAAATAATTTAAAAGAAAATGTCATTGTCTCAAATTTGGAGACTAACATATGCAAGTTAATTATAAAATAGCTTATCAACTTTCGAAGTAAACGTTGGCCTCTAGAGAGTCCGCAATGTTAATTTTTCGACTACGGCATTTGACATTTGCCTTGATACTGTATTATAATATATGTTGTCGACTTGAAATTAGTCGTAAACTGACAGCATAAAATAAACATTATTAATTATGAGATCGTTTTCTTTATGAATATGAATCTGTATTCATTATTTGGATGTATATGCTTTTTTCATGATAAGTTAAAAAATACATTTTAGGTTTCATTGTTTTTCTATTCTCTCCCATAATTTCCTCTTCCGTTTAAAAGTATAAAAGTATATAGAAGTATAAAAATGGTTGTCTTCATGATTCAAAGAATAAAGGAAATGTAACTTAATTTTGTATTATACTTAGATAAAAAACATACTGTACCCTTTTAAATACTTCTGAAAACAAAAGGAAAAATTCAATTCAATATTTCATTGAATAAAATGTGTTTCATCTACAGAAAAGATATTTTTAATATCTGCACTCCGTAATTTGATATCCATTTATTTTGACGCTCAAACAGAAATATTGCACACTCTGTTTCTGGCAGTTTGTTAACAACAGACAAGAAAGCTTCTGGTACTCTGATTACAAATTGTACATGTGAAGACTTTCTCACATTTATCACTCCCAATGTACTCTTATCTATAGTTCTCATGTACCTCAATAAAGTTAGTCTCTCTTAGGCGAAAAGACGCAGAAAAAGTTAAGTTATAAAACAGATGTAGGTTAGCACATTTTGCTTCTATTCTTGGAGTCTTATATCAAATTAAAGAAACTTGAAATGCGAATGGTTCATTTGCTTCTAGCCCATCTAGCTACAAATTAGCGGAGTAAAAACCGTAGAACACCCAGTATTATCTTTCTGTAGCCCTGAGGTGATAAGCAACAATTATATGGGAGATACGTTTAAAATGAAACCCATAAAATGCAATTACTTGTTTTCTGTTGTACGGAGCTGTTTCGTTTCTGATTAGCACACAATCAAGTTGTCGACTTTCCGCTGAAATATATGTATCTATTGGGATTTTTTTTTTTTTTTTTCATTTTTCCATCCAGAAAAGCGATCTGGTAATGGCCTTGACATGAATGACATTGAGGAGGCTGTGGACGAGGTGGAGGACGAGGAGGAGGACGACGACGACAATTATGATGATGATGATGATGATGATGATGATGATGATGATGATGATGATACAGGAATAGATATAATTCAATGTATTTGTACTTAAATCCTTATGAATAATTTTCAGGAAGGAGCATGTTCAGAAATAGTGCCAAGTCTCACTGTCACGTGACGTAGTTCGGCGCAACTCCAATTAAAATCAGCTTATAAACAAGCTTTTTTCCATTAAATTTTTGTTTTGAATAATTTCTGTTTTCATATTATTTTCAATTTGTTATGCAACGAAGATTCATGGCCTATTTTCAAATAAATGACACTATACTAAAATATATAGGGAATTTCGTAGAAAAGAAGGAATTTTTTTAATACTTGGGAACCGCCAAAATCAATTAAGGTGCCTGACACCAAGTATTTGTTATAAACTTTCAGTTGCGATGCCCGGGACAAGAATTCTTACACTAGAAACCAAAGAAATCGGACATTGAAGTTGCCAAAAACTCGCCAAATTATACTGTCCTCTCATGAAATTACAGTGCAGCCTATGGGCGGAATCTTACAAATTTTTATTTCGTCTGGGGACCACAAAATTTAACACGGAAAATAAAGTTTTTACATCAACTTCTTCAGAAAATAAAACAGTATAATAATATCGAATGCCCGGAAACCGTATAACAATCTTAGTCACAGTGTCTGCAATGTTTAAATTAATGATGCCCATATACGACAATAGTAATTTCAAATCTGGCTGCGAGCTATATGCCGCATATTGTGACGTCATAGCTCTGATGTCTAAGTGTCATCATTTCTCCGTATGAGGATTATTTCAGATTAAAATGAAATTTCAAAATTGTGTGACGTCATAATAAGCATGAAATTGAATACCAGCATCAGGAGGCAAAAAAGAAAAATGCTTCGAAAAACATAATAAAAACACGATTCTGTCATCCAGACATGGAAAGAAAAATGCAGGTCTGTGTCAAAAAAGATGAATATTAAGCATATGGTACATTAAATGTAATTATTGAATGAAATAATCGTTGATATTCGATACATCTTTCTGAGTGTGACACTATCAGTTTCAGCATGCACACATCTAGCCCATTATTCCCAGGTAGATGATGAATTAATCCCACGGTAATAGGTGTTTGTTAATAATTCAGGTAGTGTCGTCATTAATCATACTTTCAATATTATGCTGGCAATTTAGTATGACCAGCTTCCCTACTTTCTTGCAATAAACTAGTTCACTAGTGCAGATTGCATTTTAAGCTAGTAAAAACACAACCACAGACTGTGCATGCAGTTTATATATTGTTTTCTTTTCGTGCATGAGCATCGACGGCGGGTGCGGCTAGCCAGCAGTGGATGCTTACTCTTCCCGGTCCCACCTGGTCCCACCTGTATCTTGCAATTCTGTGCTCTCTTGTGAGTGCTATTGAGATTGTCGTCAGGATCTTAAACTCATAGTAATCCGCTCGCTTTTTTCAACTAAAACAACGCATGCTAATTAGCGAATGAAAGCCAAAATTAAACAAGAAATTAGAATCAAATAAATCACAATCAAATGTCCACAACTGCTTTAATCATCAACTTTGTATCAAATCTTAAATTATTTTTTATTCTATTAATAATATAGTGATATATGTAACATGTACATGTTTTAGTAAATATGACGTTTTTTTTCCTACGTCCGTAACTTTTTTTCTTTTTTCTTGAATATACTTTCCCACTAGGTAAGGAAATACAAATAATACGGAAGTGTTCCAACTCTGCACGCGATCAGTAATTCTTCAAGTGAGGTGGGTACGTCCTATTTCATGATAAATCTAGTTTCATGATAAATCTTATTTCATGAAAAGTCTGATTTCATGATTGGTCTGATTTCATGATAAATCTAATTTCATGATAAATCTTATTTCATGAAAAGTCTGATTTCATGATTGGCCTGATTTCATGATAAATCTAATCTCATGAAAAATCTTATTTCATGAAAAGTCTGATTTCATGATTGGTCTGATTTCATAATAAATCTAATTTCATGATAAATCTGACTTCATCATGTCTAATTTCATGATAAGTCTGATTTCATGAGGAGCCTGGTTTGTAATAACTATTATTTCATGATACAAGTAAGTCTGATTTCACGGTAAGTGTGATATCATGATAAGTCTGATTTCATGATCGGTCTGAATTCATGATAAGTCTGATTTCATGATAAGTCTGATTTCATGATAAGTCTTATTTCATGATAAGTTTCATATCATGATAATTGTGATTTCATGATAAGTCTGATTTCACGGTAAGTGTGATATCATGATAAGTCTGATTTCATGATAAGTCTGAATTCATGATAAGTCTGATATCTTGATAAGTCTGAATTCATGATAAGTCAGAATTCATGACAAGTCTGATTTTGTGATACTATAACTTGAATTATTAAGTAACATGTTTCATGCGATATTTTCATATGTTTTGACCGTTGCTGGTTAATTTGCAAAGAGTGTTTTAACAGTGCCACCTACAATAAATTCCGTCTTGAGATCGTTTTATCGTTCTTCTATGGAGAAGTTCTATCTCCTTTTATTTGTCTGATTGTTCTTTTTTTAATAATTTGTAAGCCTTTTGATTGTGATTTATGGGGTTTGTGTTTGACTGATTTATGTGGATGAGATATAATAACGCGCCAATTTCTTGACGTGTTGTTTATCTGTAAACATCCTCTAAACATTGTTGCATGGTTTTTTCAATGTATATAATTATGTTGGTTTTAAAACATTGAAGATATCATCATTCAATTCATTGCGTTATTTATAGTTAAATTACTTCCTTGCAGCGATGTTACAGTTACATGAACCTAGCTGAATAAATAAAGAACCACGATGGACGCGATTCACGATTGGATAACAACAACAAACTGCATCTTTTAAGTCATAATAATGTGATCATTAAGTTTTTACGAAGTGAACAACGTATATGAAAGAAATAACGTCAAATTCTTTATGGTTATCAATGACGATGGAGTCTTCAATGTATTGATTTACTTAGATACTTAAAAAAAAGAAATGCTTGTTTCCATTTAGTGGGAAATGCTTTTTTATGTCAGTTTTACAATTTGCACCTGTCCAATCCCGGTGATAAATATTAAACTTACATAGATGGAAATATAGCTTCCATTGAATCTGCATTATATGTTGCACTCTTGCCTTCGTGTAAAACCACCCTATCATATAAAGACATCTTGAAATACAAAAATCACTCGATTAGATTTTCTTTTATGCATAGTTGAAATGATATTAGCATGCATATGTTTTAGTTTTCATTTCGAACGAGGTCTGCGTTTGTTACTAAATATGAAAATAATTTAAGTGATCTTTGGTTTTTTTAAACGTTACTTAAATGCTCAGTTGAAAATAAAGTAGTATTTCAATTACCTACCTAATCAAATCCAGCTTTGCCTGGTTATTCTGGAATTAAAAATCAAAAACTCACAAGAAACAAAGGAACCGATTTGATCATTCTCTGATTTTACTACAGCAAGCGGATATTAAATTCCCGTCATGAAAACCAGCTACTTTAAATGTTCGATTTCTGGGTCAACTAATTATTACGCGCTTCTCTCGCACTCTAATATCTACATTCTATATAGTACCGATATACGAGATTCTGCTACATTATTCTGTACTATAAACGCTCCGACTAAGCATTGATTAGTAATCGATTTTAAACTCTCATCTAGTTTCTGTCGTTAAGATAAAACAATGTTTCAATTTTCAATAAAGTGAAGCACTGCTGTACCGTATGAACTAATTCTAAAACCCTTTTCACTTTAATCCCTCGACAATCGCACTGGGAGCGCAACGTTTTCCAAGAAAAAGCAGATATATTAAGAGCATAAATTTTATAAAATTGCTTTTATAGATGAGAGATAATCATTATTTTGTACCGAAGATCCATGCTGGAATGCCTATAGCCAAAATACATTTTCCTGATAAAATCTTAACCGTCTCTTGTCTAAGCAGTTACAAATACATTAAGTTTCAACTTCTTATGAGCACTTACTTTCTTGGTTACCTCAGTTAAGACAACATTCCAGAAATATTGTTTCGTGCAATGACAACATTTATGTAAAGTTATGTAACTGTTTACATTAAAACGCACAGAATCTAAAGAGATTAGATGAGAGGAAGTTTGTCTGGATGTAAGCAGATGAAAAAGAACACAATTTTTTATATCAGATATGTAAATTGTAATAGAAATTTGCCAAAAGTAAAACAATAATCAGAAAATGTAAACTCAGTTTTCATTTGTAATAAATGCAATCACACACTCATATAAAAAGCTTTGAATTCCATGCTATCGTGTATATGAAGCTTATAGTCGTGCATAATTGCACAAATTTGAATTTAAAACAACAGAGGGCGCTACTGAAATGAATGTTAGCTGTGTCTGAAAATCTCTTTGGCTGGAAGCATCACTGATGAGGATTTACTATCCGAAACACGTGTCTGGTGCATTGAAATTGGTTAAAAATTTTCTTCAAGAGGGTAGAGCTGGACATACAGGACGGGAAAAAGGAGGCAATTTACAACGAGGTCATATTGAACAAATAACAAGTAATGGCAGCGAATCATTAAAGCTATGGATGGAAAGTTGCGTTACTACGTGAACGTACAACAAGTCATGACACCGTATCACTATATCAAGGGATAAAACGTTGCGTTACTAAGTGAACAAACACCAGTGATGACAGCGAATCATTAAAGCTAGGGATGGAACGTTACGTAACCACGTGAACAAACAATCAGTAATGACAGCGAATCACTAAAGGTAGGGATGGAACGTTACCTTACTACGTGAACAAACAACCAGTGATGACAGCGAATCACTAAAGCTAGGGATGTAACGTTACCTTACTACATGAACAAACAATCAGTAATGACAGCGAATTACTAAAGCTAGGGATGTAACGTTACATTACGACGTGAACAAACAACCAGTGATGACAGCGAATCATTAAAGCTAGGGATAGAACGTTACGTTACTACATGAACAAAGAACCGATGATGACAGCGAATCACTAAAACTAGGGATATAACGTTACTTTACTACATGAACAAACAACCAGTAATGACAGCGGATCACTAAAGCTAGGGATGGAACGTTACATTACTACGTGAACAAACAACCAGTGATGACAGCGAATCACTCAAGCTAGGGATAGAACGTTACATTACTACATGGACAAACAACAAGTGATGACAGCGAATCATTAAAGCTAGGGATGGAACGTTACGTTACTACATGGACAAACAACCAGTGATGACAGCAAATCACTCATGCTAGGGATAGAACGTTACATTACTACATGAACAAACAACCAGTGATGACAGCGAATCACTCAAGCTAGGAATAGAACGTTACATTACTACATGGACAAACAACAAGTGATGACAGCGAATCATTAAAGCTAGGGATGGAACGTTACATTACTACATGGACAAACAACCAGTGATGACAGAGAATCACTAAAGCTAGGGATGTAACGTTATCTTCCTACATGGACAAACAACCAGTGATGACAGCGAATCACTAAAGCTAGGGATGTAACGTTATCTTCCTACATGGACAAACAACCAGTGATGACAGCGAATCACAAAAGCTAGGGATGGAACGTTACATTACTACGTAAACAAACAACCAGTAATGACCGCGAATCATCAAAACTAGGGATGGAACGTTACCTTACTACATGAACAAACAACCAGTAAGGACAGCGAATCGCTAAAGCTAGGGATAGAACGGTACATTCAACCAGTAATGAAAGCGAATCACTAAAGCTAGGGATGGAACTTTACATTATTACGTGAACAAACAAACAGTAATGACAGCGAATCACTCATGCTAGGGATGGAACGTTACCTTACTACATGAACAAACAACCAGTAATGACAGCGAATCGCTCAAGCTAGGGATGGAACGGTACATTCAACCAGTAATGAAAGCGAATCACTAAAGCTAGGGATGGAACGTTACATTTTACGTGAACAAACAACCAGTAATGACAGCGAATCACTCATGCTAGGGATGGAACGTTTCATTATTACGTGAACAAGCAAACATATACTATGATATTCTTACCATAATGCAAAACAAACAAGGTACAGAACAGCATAGTGGAGCAATGGACAAACGGATAAACGGAAGGAAACAGATAACTGATATTCAATGCACGGACAAACGGATAAACGGAAGGAAATAACTAATATTCAACGCACGGACATTCTCTTCATACAAATATTAATTGTGATGCATTATTATCATAATGATTAATATCAATTATTATCTTTCTCTTCAAATGCACAGTTTATCCCGCAATGCAAAGACATCATCCTTAAAGTTAAAGCCTTATCAATCCTTCGAGAGTAGTCTGGCGAAAAAGGGCTACGTCAGTAAGCTGTCATATCTAGTATTTCCATAAAACTTGTATGATTGGATTTTGCCCACATTCTTCAACCATTTACTCAGAAAAGAAAGAATTGTTGTTGTTCAAAATCAGAAAACAATTATGTATTAATGGAAAGATTTAATAGATCAAAACCTTACTATAACGAAAAGCAGTTTAGAAAGGTTAGGAAAATCTACAGTCATAGCTATTTTGCACAATCGTTATACATATCAACTAAAATCACATATTGTATCAATAATTGTAGGCGGGACGTATCTTTATATCTTCATTCGAAAAATGATTTTCATCGCAAATACGATTTTTTATTTCATTCATTCCGCGCAAATCTCATAAATAAGGGGTCCTGGCCGCGGCTTCACAACGGTCTCCTCATCTTAGATATACAAGTTCAAAGCTTTTCATGTTTCAAAGTTCAATATTGTGATCACTTGGTCAGTTTGTTGATTCACTTTCTATGAACGTTCTCTTTATATTCTTTGATTGTTCCTCTGAGCGAAAGTTTAAATGTCCTCAGCCTCCACAAATAGCAATGTCTTTTCAGTCAACCCAAACGCTAGACAGAAATAGGAAACTTAGAAAACGATCCAGATATCATCGTATCCTCAACAATTTGCTAATAATAACACGCAACCGCGGCAGGCATGAACTGTTATAAGCTATGTCATCAGTTCTAGTACTGGAAATGAAATCTATCTTGGATGAAGCACAGCTTGCATTCTACAGAAACAATGACTGACTCAGACTTAATGTCATTGTCTCATCTGCACAGTATAACGTACCATAATCCTGTTCTAAAACACATCGACGATAGACGATTCATAAAGATTAAAGAAACTTTAAGATCAATTAAGATTTCTGCTTTCATAAACTAGTATAAAGACTTTCTGTAAATTTTACAAATACTACTGTCAGCTTCTTTTGAAATGCGGACCTATACAAGCAACAGAATATTTCACAATCTGCCTTTTATGGTTACATAATAAATAATATCAAAAGGATTGAAGATATAGACAACATAACTATCGAAGATGCTTCAGAATCATCAAACGTCTTTTATACCGTGCAAATGATCCTAATGACAACATACGGACACTGGGCATGATACGTGACCAATCTATGTGTACAGTCTTGTTCCAGCACATTCTTAAAACCTGCACTATGGCTGACTGTGACGACGGAACTCTAAACCACGGACTGTATTACGTATGCCCTCTTTTTGTATCCTTTTACATATTCATCTGTGTTTTGCAGTCTTGTTTGTGTGTTGTCATCTAACAGTGAGGAGGTTGTTTTACACCACAATTGTACGTTCTTCGAGACCTCCGGTTAATCGGAAAAGTGATTGGGTTGTGCGCGCGTAACCCAGGATAACCACAACATTTGCTTCTTGTATGGCAAATGACCGTCCAAAGTCCGCACCGATTACCCATTGGTCTCGTTGATTTATGTGTAGTCTTTTGTGTTCGAAGTTTATACGTCGTATGTCTCTTTTTCGTCCCTTTGTGTGCTCGTCGTTGTGTTTTCGCAAGGGGTGTTTTGCTGTTGGTGCTACAACAGGGTCCGGTTTGAGATATCCTCCCTTCTTCTATGACATGCCCTGCCCAATCCTCTTTAGAGAAGACGGGGCCTAAACAACCCGTTCTCCCTGAATGTCGGTCGGACTCCTCGGGTAATTGAATACATCAGCTGCTTCATCTGAATCTGTTTTGCTTGGGTCCCTACGTTTTGCTGTCCTATTTATATGGTCATCCTTCAGTGAGGAGGTTATTTTATTTTTTTCAAACTACAATTGTGCGTTCTTCGATACCTTAGGGTAACCGGGAAATGGGGAGGGCTGTGCACACTTTATCCAGATAACCACACCATTTGCTACTTGCGTTGCAGATGACCGTCACTTAGTCGGCACCGGTTGCCGATTGGTCGCGTTGGTTTATGTATTTTTCGTTTCATGTTAACTTTCTATATTGAATGTCTTTTAATTTCTCTTGCTGTGCTTGTCTACTCTGTGTTTTCGCATTAAGTGTGTTGGTGCTTTGCTATACATACTGCATCAAAGACTGGTTGGAGATACCTTCTTGTCTATAAGCATACCCTACCGTCCGTCTGTCCGGCTATCGTCTGTCTACCAGTATTTTTCATAGTTATGACTCCGACGTCGCAGCATTTATTTTGCAAAAGTTGCAGAAGAGTTCATTCAGAAAGGTGTCCAAAATTTCTGCTTCAATAATACCTATCAATTCCATCCGATATACCGATAAATCTGTAGCTTTGCGGAAACTTGGTAGACAACACTTCACGAAACTTAATGATACTCTTAATATGGAACTTAATTGAAAACTTTAAATATAAAGTTTAATTGAAATCTTAATGGAAAGCGTAATGGAAAATTTAAATGAAATCATAAATTCTTAATAGAAATCCATAACTCAAGATCCCTTCCCAAATAAGATTTTATTTATTATTTTATTCCGTTTAGTAATGCGCAATATTCCTCCAATCATCATCGATATGAATTACTCAACGTCTTCTACATTTTTTCCTTGATACAAACAAGATAATCACCAAATGTCCTAGTTTGACGCAATGACCTATTCTAAGAATAGGTATGGGTACTTATGGGTATTCTATGGAATAAGAATTCCATAGAATACCCATAAGTACCCATACCTATTCTAAATTTAACGTTTATCACCGATCATAAGATGGCAGATCTAAAAGGTTCTATTTTGCTATGAGAAAACTAAATGCGTTTTTAGGCACATCTTTAATATATTGATTATCAAACCTTTAATTCATTGATGGAGGCCTTTGTGTTTTAAGAAAAGTGATCGTATTCTTGTGTCAATTGTGTTGTCTTTTTTTGTCATGCTCTTGCATACAAGGTATCTATTCTTCAACCCTGATCAATATTATATACGCTTCGGGTAAAGTTTTGCAGTTCTAACCTGACAGATGGCCGTCCAAAGTCGGCATCGATTGTCAATTGATTTATATATGCAGTATCTGTTGTCATTGTATCTTTTCTTGTTCTGGCTGTGTGTGTCTACTCTCTGTTTGAGCTTGGGATGTTTCGGTGTAAGATACTGGAAATTGGTATCTGAAGTACAATTTCACTATAAGAAATACAAACACCATAACACCATTTCATCACTTCATTTCATATTTGCGCCATCATTTTTTCACAATATAAACAAAGTTATCCGGAACAATAAGGACGGAACCAACAACGGATTCAGATCATCACTTCGGTGTTTGACTGTGGGTGATATTGTTGGAGATCCCATCCTTTCTTTAGTTTTAAACACAAATCACCAAGGAATCGCATTACTTAATCTGACTTTTATTTTACATCTTTTGCTGTGCAATTAATACATAATGAAACATCGATCCTTAAGGATAGAAAGAAGCAACTATAATATACAGAACATATCGTCGATATTTGTTCATTTTAAATAAATATGTACGATTGTAAAATCTTTTATTCAAAAGGAAAAAGTACATCTGTAATTTCTATATATACATGTATCTATATTTGTACTTGTGCGTTTTATGAAATTATGATATAAAACACGCACGTGTCTCATTTTAGAAAGGCCTTGACAAACTTTTAACACCTTTTCGAGAAAAATTCTTACTGTCATATTTTTCAGTTTAGCTAGTGCCATTTTTATCCCTTTTCGTGATTAAAACTAGAATACATATATAAAAGCATTGACATTTAAATTGCATTGAAAATGCGTCAGTCATCTTATGCTTTGTAAGTTAACTACAAAAAGTACAAATCTCCAACACGATAACGTGGCGGGTAGAAGCCACAGGCAAAAACCAGGTTGCAAAGAAAATTACAGACACCACGCCAACATTATTAATATATTGAGTCTTTGCGGAAAACAGAGTTATTTCCCCTTACAGACGGTATCTGACGTAAAACCATTGTGACGTCATGAAAAATGGCATGGTAACGTCGATATTACACCGTCATTTCCCATACTTTTAGGACAGTTTCCATAGAATTTGATGACGTCATAATCAGTCTACGTCAGATACCGTCTCAAATGGGAAGTAACTCTGGTTTTCAAAAATAGCGAATAGTCACTACACGAAGTACATACGACGTGAAACAAGAGGGAAAAAATGAGAAAAAAACTTTAAAAGTATACTAGAGAAGAAATACCAAACGTAGTTCACGATTCAACAGCCAAGGGGAATATGGCAAAATTGTGTAAGTCTGCATCAACACGGCAATCACGGACCCCCGAATTTTAACAGGACCAGGTGCCCGGAAGGAAGAAGTGAGCGTCCTCTGACTGCATACAACACCCGCCGCGAATGCCCAATAGAAACGTGTCAAAACTGGTTATCCAAATAGGTAAAAGACGGTCAATTGGAAAGGTCGCACTCAAGAATGTCCGAAATGATAGGCAAATGTCGACATGTGCAATAATTTCTTGTAGCGACCACAGAACTTTCTCAGTTACATTTTAAGTCTTCCCCTATATTACATTGAGCAAGCAGCTTACTTACGAGCCTCTTTGCCCCCAACATAAAATTTTCGTACATCTGATACGCTCTTGCATAGCGAATTAGTTGTGAAACGGATACGTCATAGGCAAGCAAAGAGGGAATATTGCTGCACATTGAAAGGAAGTTTGTGATGGTGAAATTAAAATCTTCACGTTTGTCAGAAATAGAGGTGTTGTCACTGATAGATAGTAGAATGTGTAAGTACATAAAGAAGGCTGAAGTGTTACTCTCAATTTTTTTAAATTTCCAATTCGATGGAATAGATGACACTAAGATAATTCTAAATGGTTGGATTGTTGATGGAAAGAACGTCATCAATTTATCTGTGTAAGTCCAGTTGAACTGCGAAGTAAAAGAAAGTCTATTAGCGAGAAGTTACTTACCCTCCGTATCTATTGAAATACGGACCTATATAAGCAAAATAATATGTTACTTTAGGAATTTCATATACTTCATTATATATTTCATTTATAATTTCACCACCCGCCTTTTAGGGTGACATACTAAACAAAGTAAGAAATATCAAGTGTGAAAATGCGTCAGAAACATTAATCGTCTTTTATACCGTGGATATGAACCTGTTGTCACCAGACGGACACTGGTCATGGCATTTGACCAATCTATAGCCGTGTCCATTGTACTTGAATTGCACTCTAACTGTGATTCATTGCGGTTTTCCTTATCAGTTGTACGTCTCGTAAGGTGATTGTATACTCTGTGTTTTTTCATTGGGTATTTCGGTGTTTAGCTTTTGGTGCTACAATAGAGTCTTGTAGGAGATATCCTCCTCTCCTGAACAACCAATTACTTCTTTATGGGGCCTTTTGGTAAAGGAATCGCATAGATATTACGTGTTAAACGTCTTCGATTCAAAAGTATCATTTTAAGAACGGATAAATTTTTAGCATGGACCAGACATGCACGTTTCGGGTCCTTAACCCTCGTCAGTGATCCTCTTTCTAAACAATGTTATATGGTCAAAGACTGGGAAAATTCATAATACGAAAATCTTAATATCTGTATGAGAAGTGCTTTTCAGAAAAGATGCTCGACATCGGAATTTGACCGCATACGGAGTAGAGTTTGGACAATCATATGTTAATTGTGAAGTTATCCGGAATTCGTATGCACAACCAACCGAACAATTCTCGGAATACATCAATGACAATATTCTTATCAGTTTGAAATAGGAATACAGAATCAAAAGCTTAAGATCACATAAACATGGTAACTGTAGTGAATTAATGAAGCGGATGATATTTTTCTGTTCTAATGAACCTATAGATTAGAATGTTTATGACTAAGCAACCTAATCGATAAAAATTGCAAACTTCCTTTTTAATGTACATCCTTTATAGGATCAGAAATGAGGATAAAGGTTTTCCCATCCTTTACTACATGCACACAATGACTAAACATTGACTAGAAATCGATTTTATTCCTTTTGCTTTACGGTATGAGTAGACAATGCTTCGGTTTCTATAAGCTGATACGATCGTATAGTGTGAACTTAATCCAGAGATATATTAATCCCGTGGTATTCGCACTAGGATTATATCTATATATAGGTTAATAATCAACGTACTTTATATTGACAGCCCTTGCGTTATTGTCTGTCGCCATTGGCCAGAAGTGTTTGACAGTCCGAGACGCAATTAAAGTTCACGTTCTAGGAACACTGGCTAATACGTGGGATATACCGTATAACCAGAAATTTTCGCGAGTATCAAATTTCGCGATTTCATGGTAAAATAGGATATCTTTATTTTCGCGAGCACAATTTTTCGCGTTTCCGAAATTACAAATAAATATGTACATATGACCTCACTGTTTTGTACCTTCCATTATTGAAGTTTCAGTTATTTCTATCTTAAGAATACACTCCATTTACTTCGGGATATGTGAAGAATGACACATGTACAGTAAAACCAAAACTGCACTAATATACCAATTGATGTTATACCTTATCAAACACAATTTTTCGCGATGATAATTTTTCGCGATTCCAAATCACGCGCGAAAATAGCGAAAATTAGTTTCTCGCGAAAATTTCTGGTTATCATATCATGCTTTGTTTACTTATAGCAAATCTTTTGATTGAAACTACTGTTCTGTTGGTTCAACAAAGAAAGTTTATCAGGGACAAGATTTTGCCTGGGTCCCTACTCGTACATTTGCATTTGAAGGATATCTCCAACGCACAATAGTCCAAATGGCATAATTAACACAAACATAAAGTGCTTACTTTTTGGAATATCAAATTTGCAGTATATGCTTTAAAACCCTCATAGTTCAGTGATAATAAACCCATGTTTATTAATTTTGTTTTGATTTATCCAAAATAAGTTATATAGAAAAAATAAGCATCTAGAACGACATTCTAAGATGTATCTAAGACTGAAATGTTGTCAAACACAGATGGAATTTCTTCTTTTTGCATTATTTCTTAAGATAATGTATATAGATAAGTTGAAAAACACATACAGGTATACTTTTTTGTGTAGGATCAAGATATAGATGGTATCCCCTTTTTTACATTTTTGGAAATAACTCTTTGACCAAATCGCATTGTTGAGATTGAGGATCATTGTCGAGGGTTAAATACCCGAAACGTACATGTCTGGTCCATGTTGCCAATTTATCTGTTCTTTTAAAAGTATAGGTCCACGTAAGAATCAGGCAGGGGTGATAAATCAATTTTTTTAATAAACTTTCATATCTGTTTTGAGACATATGTGTGATACAAATTAAACATATGACATCCATTTTTCAAGGTAGCGATGGTGAAGCAAGATATTCCCCTAATAATTCATAAAGGATTATGAAGGAAAAAATGGCTGGAAAATTTTCTCTATATAATTCAACCAAATTTGCTACCTCTATAATTTTCTTCACCATCCAAGTATGAGGAAAATTCCTTCAGAACATTCATATGGATGCTGATCTTAACACATTTGAAGAGAAAAAGTTCTGCAAACACTTTGAGATTTTTCAACTGTCGGATCCTTACGTGGACCTGTACTTAAATTATGCTATTGAATTTGAAGACGTTTAACACTTGACAATTCTGACATACTATTTAAATAAGTACACTGATAACTATATACACGTAACAAGAATTAACAGATCAAAATTTATGCCTTTTGCATTCTTTCACTAGATCAGAGTGTCAAGTTTAGAAAAAGACCAAACATTAGAGTCAAAAGTTCCTCATGAAACTGATTTGTGATATTACAAAAGAGTACCCCTAAAATTCCAAAAGAAAAAGTATGGTATAAAAATGCTGCTTAGACAATCATGAAAAAGTACTCCAATTTTCAATTTTCTTCAAAAGCCAAACTCTTCAGGTTAAACAACACATATCGTTCAGTAGAGAAATAAAAAAAAAAATTTTCATGGTCAGGTAAGGTCACACTAGAGCTCTATCACTGCGATACGGTTGATCCGCCACGAAGGTCGTTCATGCGAAACCATATTTACCTCGCTCATACATAGGGCAGTCTCAAAAACATAAGGCAACCCAGCCTTCACTTCTAGTGTTGTAACACTTTGAACTGAATCATAAAATATTTGACGAATATTCACTTTTATACATTTCATGGTTAAGTCTTTCGTCGGTATTTCTATGTACGAGGTTACTTAGGGTGACAACCGTCTCATATTGAAACAGTTCTACTGACATGCGCTCTCATGATGTTCCTAATTTCTCAGAGCGCCGTACCATCGCAGAAAATAACTTTCGTATATTAAGCATTCACATTACAATCGCGTCATCATCGCGCTTAATTTCAAAATGAGATGGGTGCAGTAGAAGTACAGTGGAATCCCTGTGATTGCAGTGAACGCCTTGTAAGGACGCAGCGTAATCTCCACGAATGCGCGGTAGTGCCACTGTATAGTCTCAAACATGCCTTCCATGCGTTACCACCGCTATCTGTAGACGCTCTTACTACGTTTTAGTGGGCTTCAGTGCTTTACCACACCGACCTTGCTGCTCTGCAACCGCGATCCTTCCTGTAATCTAAATTGACAACGTTCCCAAGGCGACTATTTTTGCATGATCTCAAGAAACGTTCGGCGTCTTATGCGATCCCTTGGCGCTCCTTGCTATTTAATTGCGCTTTCATGGTGTTCCTACGGCAATTACACGGTGCTGCATGCGATTCGACTGCGCTCTCTCGACGATGATATTTTTAGGAGGCAGCGAGAGCACTGTGGGGAAGCCTTCCTAGTGCGATTGGTGTTTACTCTGTGACATTGCATGTATTGTTGAATTGCTAACAATAATGTGTCTGAAATGGTGCCATGTTTCTCCACGCATACAGAAAAAAAGTCAGTCATCGTCCATACTGCCTCTTGCCTGTCACACTGAGAGTTAACTATTTTAATGCGCACTTGTTACTGTCTAGAGAACTGTCACAACGGATTATGAGAATCATAATATTTTCATATATTTTAGATATCTACATTACAAGCACATGTCTGAATGTAATTTTACAACAGGGTTCTTGAGTTATATATACAAAAAACGAGGGGGTCTTCAATAGGACTTTGACCAAGCAACAACGTCAAAAGATCAAAAATACTGAAAACCCGAATTCGATGTTTTTGCATAACTCTCATTTTCTTAAAGTCAACCCAGTTAACACAAGCATGTTTTAAAAACATGTCAAAAATATTTCAGTAAATTTTATAGAAACGTGATTATGTATGGTTCTAGAAATATCAATAAATCATTTCATTTTGTTCAGCTATCTTAAATATTGTTAAAAGGTTATAAAACATTCAATACAACTGCACATTGTTTTAAAAATGCTCTTGGAACATTCTGCCAGAAACGTTTCAACAGAAACCTGTTTGAACCCATTCGAAAATATTTCCAAAATGTTTTGTGTTACCTGAGAAGAACGATCCAATATTCACAGAACAATAAGAACAATAGGAGCGCGTTAGTCTCGGGACATTAATACAATCATCATCCAAATCAAATCTCTCTGATTCACT
The DNA here is from genome assembly GCA_028142955.1 of Pinctada fucata. Taxonomy (NCBI): domain Eukaryota; kingdom Metazoa; phylum Mollusca; class Bivalvia; order Pterioida; family Pteriidae; genus Pinctada; species Pinctada fucata. The sequence continues at coordinate 35,954,478 of AP027108.1, read as the reverse complement.
TTGTTAAACATTGAACAATAAAAGAACTTTATACCCCACGAAAATGGAGAAAATAATCCCTTTACATTTGAAAAAGAACTTACTGTAAGTTGCAGAGAATATGTAGGATAGGTTTCCCTTTCTAATGTGCTGAGTCCCCTTGAAACTCCAGACAAATCCACTTTCTACTTTTAAAGAAAAGGGGTGTTTGTACTTTTCATCCGTAGTATTTCAAAATTCCTTTGAGAGAGACCCCAACCAAACTAATAAACGAATCTCGTTAAGTACTTTGTGACTTAAAAGGACAGTTTAATACGTAACTATAGAAGAGTACAGACCCTTTCCAGATGAAATGGTTTCATAAGTAACAGAAAAATCGAAGGGATGGTTTCTATTTTGGTGCAATTATTCACACGAGTAGCTAGCTCTATACTTCTCCAATTGTTATTTTGCATAGTTTTAATCTGCTATTTTCATTCCACATTACCCATGGTATTACTAAAAAGGAACATTAATTCTTATCATTAAACAATAAAAAGCAGTTGCCCACCATATGTAATAAGATCGATAATGGGATAGTATTTTCGTCGTGACATACCCAGAAATTAACGAATCGGATATGTTTTTCAGAGATGATATATATAGGATCTCAAATGAATTTTCATTTCATACGATGTATTATGAAACGAGTTGTGTGTTTTATATCCCCGAGCCTTGGCGAGGGGATATAAGACGCACAACGAGTTTCATAATACATCGTATGAAATGAAAATTCATTTGAGATTCTTTTTATCACATGATATTGCCTAAAAATGTATATTTCCAACGTGAAATCGACGTTTCCGAGAACTACAGAGGCGAACCACGCCGTGATCTTGAGGTCGTCTGCTACGCCATGAGAAGTAGTGTCCCCATCGAACAGATATTATGTGCGTAAGAGAACAGTATTTCAATTTTGAATAGTATTTTAATGCAAGAATTAATTCAACAACAACAATTTTAATCACTGATATTGACTCTTGGTCTGAATTTAACAGTTGATCGACATTTGAAAGGTCACATTTGTCAAGGTTTACGTGATTCGGTTCCAAACTTGACCAATCGCATTCAAGCAGAGCGATATGTAACGTGTTATCATATCATATATTTATGAAATGGCTTTATGAAACTGCATAACGGGTGTATCATGTGATAAAGTAATTTACGTAGGTGTAGTGATTATTTGGTTCATGTTTCTACTATACATTCCTTGAAATAGTGAGATTTCAGCTGTTATCGACACCACCGGAATTATATCAAGGTCTTTAAAATAAATGGTTATACATGTATCTAGGGCTTCAAATGAATTTTCATTTTATACGATATACTATGAAACGAGGTGACAATGTGTATTTTATATCCACGAGCCTTGGCGACGAGATTCATTATACATCGTATGAAATGAAAATTAATTTGGCAATTGTTATATCACATGTTTATTTCTAACGTGAAATTAACGTTTCCGAGAACCAAAGGCAAACCACGCCATGACCTAGAAACTGGTTGACTGCTACGCCACGAGAAATAGTTCCCGTCGTACAAATGTTCTGTGCGTCAAGAGAAAAAATATTTCAAATCTGTTTGGTATTTGATGCGATAATTAATGCCAACAACAACAATTTTTATTACATTGTTTAGATTGAGGGTCACTGACGAGGGTTAAGTACCCGAAACGTGCAAGTCTGGTCCATGTTGCAAATTGATATGATCTTAATTGATGCTATTCAAATTTAAAGACGTTTAACAATTGATTTGATATTGAATATGCGTATGAATGTAACAAATGACCGATATTTGATAGATCACACTTGTCGCATGTTAAAGTGATTAGGCTAGTGTATCGACCAATCAGATTGAAAATTGATCTATCGCACTCAAACAGAGCGTTATGTAACGTGTTATCATGCCATTTGATTATAAAAAGCTTTATGAATCTGGCAAACGGGTGTATCACGTTATAATACAATTTTCAACTGCACTCATTATGAGGCGATCTTTATGACATGCTAGCAGGAGATGCTCAGTCTTCCTAGCCACGGTATCTAAGTTCATATTTGCAGCAAGGCAAGTGATTTCGATTCGGCTGCTTCGTTTACCTAGTTTTTAGGATTGTTTTGCTCTCCTTTTTACATGTATGATTTCGGAAAAGCCTTTTTTTGGATTTTTCTAATTTATACTTACATCGATATTTTGAAGGTCTCCACCTGTCATTTCTGAATGTTAGTCGGACTCCTCGAGGGATAACATATGAGCTCGCTACAGCCGGCAGAGCGCGGACTGTATTACGCATGTCCTCTTTTTATATCCATTTACATAATCATCTGTGTTGCTTGGACCCATGTGTTTTATGGTCTTGTTTGTGTGTGGTCATCTAACAGTGAGGAGGTTGTTTTACACCATAATTGTGCGTTCTTCCAGACCTCTGGGAAATCGGAATAGTGGGAGGGTTCTGCGCACGTAATCCAGGATAACCACACCGTCTGCTATTTACGTGACAGATGGCTGTCCTAAGTCGGCACCGGTTGCCCATTGGTCTCTATGGTTTATGTGTAGTCCTTTGTGTTTGATGTGTTTCTGTGTTGTGCGTTGACGTTCCTTGTCCCTTATGCGTCTCTTTCTGTTGGTGTCTGTTCTGTGTTTTTTGCATGGGTGTTTTGGGATTTTGCTGTGGGTGCTGCAACCTAGTGTTGTTTGAGATCCCCTCCTTTCTTTTGCAAAGTGTTTCGATTGATTTCATAGCATAGAAAAAATTATATTAATACCTTTACCGATACTCTTCTTATGAGGACTGTTGTATGCATATAGAAAATCAAAGAACAATCGCGATATTACTTTTTAATTTCATGAAACATATAAAATTGCCAACAATTTGAATGATGCGATGTGATTGTTCTTTTTTTTTTTTTTTTTTTTTTTTTTTTTCCTCATTATATTTGCTTCCTTTCTCTCGTCTTAAACATGGTGTGTTCTGCTGTTAACCTTATCCATATCATATCTGCTTTGTATGACTTGAAAAAGAATGGCAAATTGTGTAGGTATAAAGACAACAAATAAAAGGAAGAAATTCGATCAGGAGTCATCATACAACAAATACCCATGATGCTAAACGTCTTCAAATTCAACACATAACATTTTAGTCATCTGGGGTCACCAGTCAGATCCAGTTGCAGTCATCCAATTTAATGGAGCAAATCACAAACTTGGTAGGAGACAATAAGTTGTTGGTTTCTGATAAGTTTCTCGTAGATCTATGACTGTAATAGAGTGAATATATAATAAAATTATGTGGATATATTGTTATATATAAGTGAACACCGACGACGATTTTAAAAATGGACAACAATGATGATTCTTAAAAGATAGACATTTTTGGACATCGAGGACGACGACTTATTAACGACAGACAGACGGTTTGTTGTGCCAAAGCTCACTAAATCTGAATATGATGAAACTGAATTTAAAAACATAGACATCAGTATTGGAAAAAAATATCGTTAAGGACAAATATATTGTTACAAAAAGTCTGCCATACATTTCCCGTGCAATTTCAGAAAAAAAAAAAACGTAATGTTAATACTTGATATGCATTTATCATTCATTGAAACCACAAATGTGAACTACATTTCCTATTCATTATCTTTGAGCTCGACTTCGCTTCTTTATCTGAATGTTTGTAGCATCTCTAAGGAAACTCTAATCGATTCTGATAATCTTATTGATGATACTTAAAATGAATCCAAGGACAGCCTATCCAAAATAAAACGACTCTGTAACGTTGTAGAACAGTTCTTACAAAAGAAAACTATTGTTTTTTAAGATACTTGCTTAATTGCTGTCATTTACTATAAAAGCAAAAGCATGTACTCGCATTCCATCAGACATGTTACATGCCATTTTAAGTAGCAGAAAAACACATTCTGCTGTAGAAAACAGTCTCGAGGCGAGTCTGATTACGTAAAAAGCATTGTGATGGAACCATCAACAAACATAAATGTTTCCCCTTCGGTAAAATGCCTTTGATCCTCTGACAATTATCTTGAGATAACTATCTGACCTGATACTTGGAGCAAACTTTAACATTAAAAATGGCAATTATTGATAATTGCTGTGGACGTTTATTTGAAAAATAAGGGCACATTATGCAATATTTTTAATATCTTCAGAGAATTTACGCTGATATTCTTTGCAATGGGGAGTTTTGCTTAAAGGGCTATGGAGAAATTTACAAAGGTTAAGTATGTTCTTGGGGTTTGGTAAAATTATGTCATATTCAGGAACGTAGTAGGAATTTATCTAAGATTTGTTCAGTTTCGAAATTGAATGATGCATAAAGTTATGACTAGTAAATGCTTGCGTCAAGATAAGTACACATAAAAAGGAACCAGAAAAGAACACTAAAAGCAAATTGAATGATAAACGAGGGATTTGTTTGAGTCATTTTATCTCCCCTCTTTTCTTTCAAATCTACACTTATTTCGTGTTGCAGTGTGGAGTTGGTAACGCAATTCCCGGTCACCTGATTTTTGAAGTGTAATAAAAGGCTCAAAATGTTTTCTAGTTAGATTGTATCATGTTTTCTAATATCATTTACAGATACTTAATATAAATTCAAAAACGAAACTTCTCAATTTGAAGTAAGTTGTTAGAACTGAGCAATCAAAAGTTACGAAAATTCCTGAAATTGTACGCAAGTATTTTTGTGAAACAGGCTGCAGAACCTCACGTCATCAAAAACACTCTCTTTGCTGAAGATAAACATTCTATTTGGATCCATATCAATATAACCCCAGTTCAGTCTTTTCCAAAACCTCAATAATGAAAGTAAAACCGGAATTTAAAAAACGCCGACTCAAGGCTGTACTTGCCTGATTCACTAAACTAAAGACCATATCTATGGACAAGGAAACATTTTCTATGGACAAGGAAACATTTACTCAGCCTCCACAAATATCAATATGCCTTTTCAATCCGTCCAAACGGAAATACAGGTAAAATGAAGTAACAGAAAAATTACAAAACGATCTAGAGTTCATCGCTCTCTCAACTATTTACCTACAATGGCACGCATTGGCGGCAGACATGAACGGGTTTCGCGCTATTTCAATTCGATTTGAATTTGGAACTTGGCAAAGTGCAAATTTCTACAGTTTTTGAGATTTGGATGGTAAGGTTACTTTAAGGAAGTCATTTAATGTTGACCGAGTATGGCATTTGGAGTTCAAACTTTATATATATATTCAGTGTACCAAGCCCTTTCACCTTGACCTTGACCCAAGGCATCTGCTTTATTCCAATGTCACAACGTTTTTTTTTTTTTTTTATTATTATTATTTAGCAGTTAGCTTTCATCAAATAAGGATGAAACGTGATGAAAATAATCATAGTACACATCCTTTCTATGTGACCTTGGTTCAACGCGTACTTAAAATTTTCATTATCATGGTCACAACACATTTTATGCCCATAGAGCAAAGAGTTTTAAGCCTAGGTGTTCAAACTTCACAAAAATATTCCTTGAACCAAATTCTCTCAAGTTCACAGCAGTATTTTTGTCTGTCGAATAAAAAGTTTTTGACCAACAAACGCCACATTAAGCACTCATGTTCCTTAAATCAAGGTCCTTGACCTTGACCAAAGGTTTTTTACATGGTTACAAGGTCACAAAGGTCACAACAGAGTTCTGTAATCAGATTGAGACGTATCTAGATGAGAATAATATCTTATACATAACCTTTATAAGTAATTTTTGTTTAAGGTCAAGGTGTCATTTTCAAGGTCATGGGCATTTTTAGCAACTTTCAAACTTATTTACTTGAATGAATAAGACAATAAAGCAACTATTCCTTTTTCATCTTTTCTATTCGGATCTTAACATTTCAATTCTTAGGAACTTAAATAAAGGAGGAATTCCTCTGTTGCTTGTAACACTAGCTATCTAAGACTTTAGTTTATAATCTACGATTCCATCTGATTTTCTCATGTCTCTTTATCCTCCGATACCGCAATGTTCTATTTCCTAATATCTTTATTCTTATAACATGTATAACACATTTTACAATTCTTTTGGATAAGACTGTGTAGATCGAATTTGGAGTCCCGATTTTGAAAAAAACAGCGATATCGTTGTTTTGCATGCACTGTAGTTCATCTAGTTTTTCGTCTTTTGACTTATCGTTCTCTATTCCGTTGTATCGCAAATCAATATGCGGATCTAAAATGAACTTTCTAATTTCGTTATGTCATATTTGTCCGTTTGCCAATGCTTATGTTGTAACATCATGCAAATAGAATATTTCATAGAAACAATTTAGATCCGTTATTTATCTATTTTCCCCAAATATCCAATGAGTAGCTATACAAGCATTAAGTTTATCTGTATCAAACGCACGAAAAGAGAAAATATTTATAAAAGCATGTAGAATCGAGTAATCTTGGCATCACAAGTACAGATTCTCTGAAATGTTTGAACATAACGCCTTCAAAAGAAGCTCGTTCGTATAGTTGTTGTAAACAATGCTTCAACATAAAATAAATAGACTTACAAAAAACTGACAAGAAACACGCTGTTCTTGACGTAAAATACATATCGCGTGGAATTTCGATAAAACAAAAATGCAAGAACTTGACATGATAGCGAAATGAGAAAACATACATTCAATAATGTCAACATAGCACTCATACCGCTAGTATACTGCGAAATTTCACGTGTAATATCTTTGAAGAATGCGTATTAACAAAGAGCTCTTTGCATTCTATGATGGAATTTTTATAGCGAATCTGGCAATATCATAGTTTAAGAACATTTTGTGCGGGTTCCATGTGTGACAGAGTGCATTATCATACTGGTTTTTTTATTGACATCAATAACGGACATTCGTGGATATCATTTGTGCAATAAATATGTACTAGTATTTGTGGGAATTTTGGTATCAGTGATATTTTAATTTCAATTTTATTCAATCTTGAATCTGAATTAAGTGGGAAATTTCATTCATGTTGTCTGTATTCCACCAATTACAATTCAAATTTAAGAAGTTTAAGCTACAAAGTTAAACAAAATGTAGGATACGAAGATTATTTGATCAATATAAACAAAAGACAAAAGTCATTTGACTAAATTTAGAATTAGTTATGCCCATGACCTTCATAAGGAGACGGGAAGACATAAAAGACCTATAACACCCTTGGACAGACAAACATGTCATTTCTGCTCATCATCAGTGATCGAAAATGAGTTTCACGTGATAATGAAATGCGAATGTTATAAATGGGAAAAGGGGGGGGGGGGGTATTTTCTCTCGTAACAAATACGTGTCCGCGGTTTTCTGAATTAGGGGAGACGGATAAATGCAATTTCAAATGGACCTTTTAAGACATATATTTTGCACATGAACAAACCCGACAAGGTTTCACGAACCTATATATGCACAGCCAATGTAATTCCCTGAGATGTTACTATTGAAAGGAACGTGCTGCAATTCGTGTATTAACACTCGTGACGTCACAATGCATAAGATCTAAAGAAACATGCCGCGACGGCTGTTCTAACCTGCAAACTGAACCCGCGGTGACCTGAATGTTAATGTCACCTTTTTACGTGGAAAAACGCGATTTCAGAAAACAAGAATAAAACTGACAACTGTGGTGCATATATATAGAATAAATGTCATAATTTGTGTTTTGTTACGGGTATGCAACACACAGCAAGTGCATTTATCGCATGAAATGCGCTGACGCGCATTACATGTACGATAAATGCACTTGCTGTGTGTTGCATACCCGTAACAAAACACAAATTAAGACACTTATTCTCTATTTGTTTACAAAGGGTAAAGACGATTGTAGGAAAGTATAAACAACTTTTTGCTTTAAGATAAGCAGCGTGCACACGGTAACAAGTTATTTCTGATGACAAAAGAAAGTAACAATTAATGTAAGTAGAACTTGAGTCCAAGACATCGACTACGAAGGGGGTAGGACCGATCACTGATCATTGAACTACCATGACTACTGTACACATATGAACGCTATTTCTGAAGATTTGGAAATACATGTGAGGTATTTTGCACGTAATAACTTTGCGGTTGCTAGGTGTGATTTTTTGCACGTGGTAACTTCACGTTTGCTATATAATAAGGTTTTTTGCACAAGCAACTTTACGGTTACTAGGTATGAGGTTTCTTGCACGTGGTAACTTTATGGTTGCTATATGTGAGGTTTTTTGCAGGTGGTAACTTTACGGTTGCTATATGTAAGGGTTTTTTTGCACGTGGTAACTTTACGGTTGCTATATGTGTGGGTTTTTTTGCACGTGGTAACTTTACGGTTGCTATATGTGAGGGTTTTTTTGCACGTGGTAACTTTACGGTTGCTATATGTAAGGGGTTTTTTGCACGTGGTAACTATACGGTTGCTATATGTTAGGGTTTTTTTGCACGTGGTAACTTTACGGTTGCTATATGTAAGGGTTTTTTTTGCACGTGGTAACTTTACGGTTGCTATATGTGAGGGGTTTTTTGCACGTGGTAACTTAACGGTTGCTTTAAATGAGGTTTTTTGCACGTGGTAACTATACGGTTTCTACATGTATATGTGAGGGTTATTTTCGCACGTGATAACTTTAGGTGTGACACTTCTGTCATTGTTGTCCTTTGCTTCTGAATATCAAAAAAGCATTGATGTGAAGTGAAAAGTCTACTTTTATATCTATTGAAGATATCTTATCTTAAGATTTGTTTTATTTCTGAAGCGTGTAGGAGGCCTTTTCCTATGTCCTCCCGGACAATATTTGCATTCACGCTAGACCATTCTTGATGTTCTTTCAAAACGTAAAGTGGACATTAACCCGTTCTAAAAGAACACTGTGTACCTATATTTATTTCGGGTGAAGTGAATTTCGATCTCTTGAATGCTACCGCAGTTGTAACCAATATTCCGTTGCCTGTGTAAAAAGATACTGTAAACTTGGAAATTTTCGTGTGGGGGGGGAGTAATTTTCGCGTTTTTGTGAATAGAGGAATTTCGCGAAAATTTCCCCCACGCAAAAATATCCCTGCTGCATTTTTACAATGGGAAAGACATTTTTATCGTGAATATGTGCCCCAAGCGAAACGTCTTGATGTTTTCCCCCCGCGAAAATAACCACGTTGAAACGAGATTGTGTGTGGTACGAGTTGGTTATGGTACGAGTAAACGTTAATTAGTACGAGATGGGTACGAGATTCTAGGTGATTCGAGCTGATTATGATATCAATGTCAATGGGTACGAGATTATGTGTGGTACGAGTTGGCTACGGTACTAGTACATGAATGTAATGGTACGAGCTGAAATAAAAATAGGTACATGGTAGGAGTTGGAATAAAATTGGGTACGAGTTGTACCCATGAATTCGCAATGGGTACGAATTGACTGTGTGTGTGTGGGGGGGGGGGGGGGTTACGAGTTGGTAATGGTACGAAATGGTTATGGCACGAGTTGGTAAATTTTGGGTACGAAGTTACCAAGGTACGAGTTGGTTATGGTACGAAGTGACCATAAACCGTTTACAGTACATTGATTTTTAAGGCTGCCCTGTCGGTAATAACATGGTTTTACGTGTACTATTCGTCCTCCTTCTTATCTCATCAGCTCCTGTCCTTCTTCAAATATTTCTAATGACTAGTGTTATGATATTGTAACTGGTGTTGATAGTCACTGTTGTTACAACGCAGAATCAGAAATATTTGAGAGAGATCGAAAAGAAAGCCCGAAAAAACATCTGACTGAAGAAAAAAAACAACAAGTAGTGAAAAATATGCTAGTAAATGTTTGAAACACAAGCAAAACAACGTGATAATAATCTAGAATACTGTAGTATATTTCAATTACAAATGAACAAACATGATCGACTTTTTTATATCCGAATTACAAAAAAATATATCCAGAGGTGTTTCCCGATGTGATTGTACAATATTACTCCAGTTGGGTGCGACATTCAAACTACCATGACTACGTATTGTGGAACGACATTTCATTCAGAAAAATTGATGTTGTTTACATGTAGGCGTATTGCAAAGTATAATGTAATGGAAAAAAATTTTCATATATAGATTTATTGAATTAAAGTAACACAATGTCCTGTATCGATGAAAAAATGTTGTGACTGACATAAACATGTTGGAGGTGTGACATTCATTGACAACATATGACTTATTGTGGTATGCACGGGAAGTCGCCTACATGTTTTCCAGCACCTGAACCGTCAATGAATGTGTACCTTTCGACAGCCTCTGTTTATGTTCTTTTTTTTTTTTTTAAACAAATTGATTCAGCTGTTTACCATTTCAAGCAACTGATTAAAACGTACTTAAAAATTTAATTCTACTGATGGTGCCTATAGATGAATAATACCAATGGATTAGATATCCAAAGTTAGTACATTCTTTTCACTTATCATTCAAAAATCATGGGTTTTTCCATTACGACTTCTCATTTTTTTAGTGTTGTGATTTTATAGTGATTTTTTGTGTGTGAATACAACAGCTGTTCTACTTGGGCTAACGCTGTGTGTTAGAATAACAAGGAAATGTTTCCATTGTTAAAGGTCTTCAAATTCAACAGCATCATTTAAGAACAGATACATTTGAAGCATGGACCAGACATGCACGTTTCGGGTACTAAACTCTCGTCAGTGATCCTCAGTCTAAACAATGAAATATGACCAAACAGTGTGAAAGTAATTATGTCCAAAAACCTAATCCATGTATTTACGCGGTCGGTGATGCTTATTCATGCTCCCGCTTCGTTTGCCCTAAATTGTCTTATTTGGTTGTTTTGTATGATGTTCATTTCTTTCCAATGATGACAGTGTATCTTATTCTTATATATGTACTCCAAAAGATGTTGATGTCGATATATTGAAAATTCCCTCTGGAAGTCGATGAGTTTTTTTAAGGTTATAAGAAATAGTTGAAATGTTAAACGTCTTCAAATTCAATAGCATCATTTAGGAACAGATAAATTTGCAGCATGTACCGGACATGCACGTTTCGGGCACTTAACCCTCATCAGTGATCGTTAATCTAAACAATGTAATATGGTCAAAGAGTATAAAATTATGATGTAAAGTTACGAATTTCTGAAATGTTGAAGTTTGAATGACGTCAAGGAGCGGCTTTCTAAACAGACACAATTCACCAGACATTTCCATTAACTTGCGTTCCAAACATACGTTCAACCGGTTGAAAAAGGACAGGAAACTTTTTCCGACCTCTAGACCCGTGTGTAGTAGTTCCGAATGGCATTCGGAATTTACGAATAAATGATTCGGAAAATGTCATTCGGAATTTCCGAACGACCATTCGAGGTATTGGAACCTATTTCCGAATAACCTCCGAATAAATTCCGAATGCTCTTGTATAGGGCTCATTCGGAACTAATTCCAAATGACTTCCGAATAACTTCCAAATGACTTCCGAATAGCTACCAAGTCATTTCCGAATGACTTCCAAGTCATTTCCGAATGACTTTCAAGTCATTTCCTAATGACTTCCGAATGGTTTCCGAATGCCAAACCAGGGTTAAATCATTGGTCCTGACTGAGACATTGGTGACGTTGATGTGACAATTCACGATGTGACGTTGATGTGACAACAGTTTTTAGTTACTGGAATCTACTTTTACCTCAAGTTTCAAGTTTGTGTTCTTACACATATACATGTATCAAAGGCCAAGTATAGGTAGGTCAAATTACTATGAGGTTAAGGTCACCACATGTACTGATTGGGTCAAATAATAAGGTTATCAAACAAGAATATCTAGTTGCAATATATGATTCTGTATGTGACATATGAAAGCTGTACATTTCTCTAGTAATTGGTTAAAAGTGTTGATCAGCAAATATATATATTTACTAAATCTCTTATTTAGCTTGATAAATAAGATTAAAAACAGACAACCTTTTCTCCATTATGATTAATAAATAAAAGAATCAAATTTTCATTCCTTTACAGGGGAAGGGGGGATTTAAGGTTTCTACTGTATTTTCTAAATGAAAAACGTTTTTGTGAAAAACGAATGCCCCCGTTGGCATCTTTGTCAGTAAAAATGTAGAATGGTCAAACTCTAAGGTCAAGGTCACAAGGTCAAAAAATTTGGTATTCGTGGTATTCGTGGAAAGGTCTTGTCAAAATTAAACACATGTGAAATATCAAAGCCCTACCCCTAACCATTCAAAAGTTATGACCAAGGTTAAAGTTTTTCAAAAGTAGGTCAAACTCCAAGGTCAAGGTAACAAATTCAAAGTCCAACATCAAGGTTACAAATTTTGGTATTCATGGAAAGGTCTTGTCACAAGGAATACATATGTGAAATATCAAAGTCCTACCACTTACCATTCAAATTTTATGGACAAGGTTAAAGTTATTGCTGATAAATAGACACAACGGACATGACAAAAACTACAATGTATATGCCCCCGAATCTTCAATTACGGGGCATACAGTTTTTGTCTTGTCTGTTTGTCGGTCTGTCTGCTAAAACTTCAGTTACCGGGGCATAATAATATAATATTTGGATCAACATATCTATTTGTTAAAAGTGTCTCCTCGCCCAATCCCTTAATAAAAATCATTGCTTCATCATCGGTTAATGATCTTCAAAATGATGGAAACATGTATCGTACCATATAAAACACTCAATTTGGTTTGATCCTCTAAGGGAGGGCGTACACTCCCCGTCTTTTTGGCCTGTGAAGGAATGTCCTCTTAACTCGTCCAAAGTGAACATCCTTCTTAGGAGCCATTTTGAGTCGCCTTTCCATCCTTTCCAAGGCAGGTCATGGATGAGTTGGACCTAAGAATAAAATAAATTACAGCTGTAAAAATTTGCAAAGAAATTCAGTGTTGATCAACATGATGAACATATGACAATATGTCTATTTTCCGTATGCACATTTCTTTTAATCTCCTTACACTGTCATCTTGCGCTTCGCGACTTGGTGTTAATTTAATTGGTTCATGCGACTTGGGGAATTACAGGACAACAAACCACGGCTAGCCATTTGTAATTTTTTCATCTAAAACAAATGTTACAAGTTCAAAGAAACATAACTCTCGTAAAGATTTGTATGTTCAGTTCTTAGGTTTGCTCAATGTTATGAGGTCTGTTATTTAAAGTCAACAATGATTCTATGAGTTTGTCGGAAAACTTATAATACAAGCTTAGTTCAAAACACTCTAATGATTTTCTGCTCCCAGTATTCATATCTATTATGGAGAATATAAGAATTTGACCGAGATTTTTTCATGTGACGAATCTGTATACCAAATTCCATTCAGTGTATAAATCCATTGGAGAGGTATAACTAACGGAAACCAGTTAATTTTGTTGTTTTCTAGGTCGTAGGGCTTGAATCTAAGTTTTTCGACCGGACCAAAATATGCACTTGACCTAGATATTCATAACTTTATTCATGACCTAGATTTTCAAGTGTTGTATCTGTATATCAAATTTCTTTTTAAACAAGTTGCAGAGTTATTGAATGGAAATGTTTATTGATTGATATTTTACTAAGTATATCCAATGTCAATTTTCTTCGATCAGACCCTAGATTTTCATGCTATATTTGCATCCGTAAAACAAACTTCATTTCAATTTTTCAGATAAGGAAAGGAAAGCATTTCATTTATTTTTCTAAGATCAAGATCGAGACATCAATATGTAATGTTGTAATGTAAATAAGTTTAAATATGCTTATACATGTATGTCAGATCTGTATATTATCTATCTTTATTATATATTTGATTTAAACGTACTCTATATACGTAAAATACAACGCCCATCTGACCAGCGTAATCGGCAACTTACGCTGAGTTGCCAATATATAGGCAGCTCACGTCACCTGGCCCTGGAAAACGGCAGCTCACGCCGGGTTGCCCCAGCGTAGCTATAAATAGCGACGCGCAGGTGGCCCAGCATCTCAGTGTCTAGACAGTGTCTGTAGAGTGCGCGTCGCTATCTTTCGATTGTTATACTTTGTTTCTATATCGTTTTAATCATATCGTAAACTTGTAAATAAACTAGGAAACTTTATTCGGATTTGGATATTATCTTTTCACAAAGGATTATCATCACACCGAGGATTTACACCACAATATTTGGTTTTATATACATTGTACATACATTTTTACCGTGTACGCTACCAAAGGGATTTCATTACATCTATTACACAAATATAACTGAGTGACTGCAGTGGCCTACGTTACAACTGGTGGCAGCTCGTGCGATATAACCTACGTGATTTGTGTATATTTTAATCATTTTAGTGCATTTTTTTTCTCGTGTGTGTAATTCTTCATTATGGATGTACAGGAACCGACAAAATTCGTACGCGTGTACGATTACACAGAATTTGGATATGTTCATTTCGTGCGAAAAGTGCAAGTGAAATCGCGAGTGGAATGCAAAGAATGCTTCGCAGTATTTCCAAAGTGCTTGTACATGGATTCTGGAAAACGATGTGAAGTGTGTGGAGGAAAAGTGAAACAATTTTCTTAAATTTTGTGATGAAAAGTAAGTATTGGTGTGATCAGTGAAAAGATTATAGTGTTTTGCGTGTGGATTCAGTGACTTAGTGTATATATTTCCCCGTGACCTACGTGTGTATATTATATCGTTATTATATATAAGTGAAATTATCGATTCGTTTTTATTTAGTGTACGGTAAGTATATTGATATGTGTATTTGATACCGTACAAATTCTGTGGAAGTGAAGTGATAGTGCGCGATCGCGTGTGATACATATATACTAAGTATATGTCTTGTGTTTTAATCGAGTGCGCGACCGTTTTATATTGATTTGTGCAAGTGCATATTTCAGTGATTTTGTTTGCGTGTGATATATTCATATGTGAGAATTTCATGCGCGATAGTGTTTGTAATTTATTGACAATTTGTTAGTGCGCGATTTATTTTAATGTGTATGATTTGTGACTGCCCGCGTGTGAAATCATTTTGTGCAGAGTGTGTAGTGTTTTGTGATTTATTTGTGCGCGTTCATTTTGTGACTGTTCGTGTGTGAAATAATTTTGTGCGAAGTGTGCATAATACTGTGACGATTTATTTGTGCGCGATTATTTTTCTTTTTTTTGTGCTATCTTTATTTTGTGACTGTTCGTGATCGCGAGTGAAATGTTTTGCTCGGTAGTGCGTTGATAAATTAATTTGTGCACAATGAGCCGTAAGAAGAAAATATGTGCGCTCGCCTTATAGATGTGTATTTTATGAATCTGTGACCGATATATGTGTTGTGACATTGTGTGAAATCTGTGCGCGTATATCGTATAAAACATTATTTTGTCCGTAACTCTGTCGATTAGTGTCCGACAAATGCCTGTGTTTTGTGCATTCAGTAAGTGAATAGTGCCGTGTTGTGTTAAAATCTGTGACGAAAAAGATTTTATTCACGTGTGTTATGTGCCTCGTGTGAATTTTTATTCAGCGATTCAAACTGGATTTCTTTGCGTTGTGTGGAATATTTGTGCATATCGTGATTATAATAAATGTGATGATGCAACACGATCAAACGACATATTCACCTCGTGAAATGGAACTTACAGGTGAGTTACAAAATGAACCAGGGGAGATAACCCCTCGTGTGTCCGGACAAAGACGAAAATCACCGGTTTCGGTCAGGAGAAACGTATTAGATTCGTTTAATGAAGCTGCAAATACATGTACACCGGTAGCTTCAAGCACACCTGTGCTTTCAGACCGACAAAATGTGCCGTGTGATGCAAATAATACGCGATTCGATAATTCTGAGGATGGATGGACTTGGATTTTCAAACTATGGACTATCATTTCAGTTCTTATTGGATCACTGTGTGCCGTGTGCTATAAATACTTTCCTGGATATTTGTTGCTGGTGATGACGAAGGAAGTGCTTGTGACGAGTGCCTGTGTTTTCATGATAGGATTATTCATAGGAATTCTGTGGAAGTACTGTTTCCGAAAACGACAAAATATACGTAATCCAAGGAACGTAAGATTTGATTCTCCCCTCGGGAGTAATGTGAATTTCCCTAGATACAATTCATCATACTTAGACGAAAATATGGGTGCCATTGGTAACCCTGTGCAACGCGCTAGTTTCTCGCAACAGGTCCCTGTGAAACGGATATTCAAAGGAGATGGTGAAGATATATGGTCCGAATTTATTCGATATTTTGAAAACATTGCGACAATAAATGGCTGGAATGAGGAGAGAATTCGCATTATTTTCTTTACTGTGTTACGTGGGCAGGCAGAAACTTATGCTTACGGACTTCCTGTGGAAATAAGAAATAACTGGACTGAATTAAAACGGGCTATGGACGATAGATTTGGTCACCGTGCGATGAAAGAGAGCTATGTTGCTGAGGCTAAGATGCGGAAAAAGAAGCAAAGTGAGACTTTTAGAGATTTTGGACAGGCCTTAGAGGATCTATATCGCAAGGCATACCCCGACAACAGAGATTACGTACAGGAAAGTAGCATGAAAACTTTTCTCGATAATTGCAGCGAAGATCACGAATTTCGTTTCGCAGTAAAACGAACAAGGCCAAGGAATCTACAGGATGCTGTAACTGCCGCAATGCAAGAGGAATGCATTAGATTAGGCGAAAATCGACGGGAGGATATTGTGAGACCAAACAAACGTGTTCTGTATACTGGAAACGGGGTGATGCAAAAAGTGCGCAATAAACACGATGTTCAGTCGAAAGCTGGTGAACTCCGAACCTTTTCGCAAAAGAGATGTTTTATTTGTAATTCTGCAGACCATTTATCAAGGAACTGTCCGAAAAGAGATAATCGTAGAGGGAATTACCGTCAAAACCGCACCGACAACCATTCGAAGTCGTTAAACGACTCGAGACCGAGGCAGTAGGCCGTGCACCGGTCGAGAAACCAGAAAGGCCTAGTACAACGATATATTGTGATCCGATTTTCAACGAAGCAGAAGTAGTTAATGAAAGGACACACGGAAAGCACGGAAGTGTTATTCAGTCTGAGATTACTGGAGAGGTGTGTACCAACGAACCTGACTGGTGTTTAAAGTCGTCGTCAAACGCATTGGATCGTTTCTGTGCAAATAAGGTTAACCACGGTGATCAGTCAGTGTTCGAGAGCAGGAGCGAACTCAGGATTCCCGGAAGAAAAGGGTTCTTTGTGGATGGACTGATCCAGGGTGCTAATGTGACATGGAAAGTGGATACTGGTGCCCGTAGATCATTTATTACCGAGGATACCTACTACAACATGTTACCCGATAGTAGGCCAGTACTAGAACGAGTACGGAGTAAATTTATAGCGGCGGACGGACAATTTATAGACGTACTAGGGACAGCGATTATGATTCTAACTTTCGGAGGAATGAACTTTGAATTTCGGATTTTTGTTGGAGGAGTTACCCAAAATCTTTTAGGTGAAGATTTTTATGTGAAATACAAGTGTAATTGGGACCATGACAACTCAGAATTTGTTGTGAAGTTTGATCCTAATGAAGGAGAACGAACAAATAAAATATTTTGTGCCGAAACTATGGAAATCAATGCGGGACAGGAGGCTATTATTCCGTCATATCTTTCGTATGTAACAGAGGAAGAGGGATTACCTATGTGTTTACAAAAATTTGCTCAAGCTCATGAATTAGTTTTAGCGAGATCTTTACTTAGTGCGCGTGATCGTGATGTGTGTATCCGTGTGTACATTCCAGGAGTGGAACCAGTAGAAGTGAGGAGGGGTACAGTTATTGCGTTATTTATTCCGGTTCAGTGTGTTAGTGAACCGATTAGTGCTACGAGTGATGTGAACGTAGTACGTGAAGAATGTGAAACTACATGTAGTGATTTGCCGGTGCATTTAAAAGCTGCTTATGAGGAAGGATGTGAAAACCTCAACGAGGAGCAGTGTATGAAGTTTAAGGAATTCCTAATTAGAAGATGTAATGTGTTCGCGAATCCGAATGGGAAGTTGGAACGAGTAAAATTCGGAGAACACGACATAAAATTGAGTGATGAGAGACCATTTAAAGAAGCACCGCGTAGAGTACCTATATTCAAGAGGGAAGTTTTAGACGCGGAGATAGAGAAGTTAGAGAAGCAGGGTCTCATCGAGAAATCGAATAGTCCGTGGTCTTCACAGTTGGTTTTAGTGAAGAAAAAGGACGGAAGTTGGCGTGTATGTGTAGATTACCGCCGTTTGAACGCTTTAACAGTGAAAGATGCGTACCCCATACCGAGGATAGAAGATGACCTTGATGCCCTGAGTGGATCAACGTGGTTTTCCTCACTAGATTTAAATATGGCTTATCACCAGGTTCCGATGTCAGAAAACGACAAACAAAAGACTGCATTCGCAACTCCTCGGGGAGGATTGTACGAATATACAGTGATGCCTTTCGGATTGTGCAACGCTCCTGCAACTTTTCAACGCATCATAGAGCGAGCATTGATAGGACTTCAGTGGAAAATAGCCGTTTTGTACTTAGATGACATCGTAGTTTTCGGCAGAAATTTTGACGAACATATGGAAAATTTGGAAAAAGTGTTCGATCGATTAGCCGAAGTGAATCTTAAAGTGAAAGTGAAAATTTTGAAAATGAACCTGTGAAAACAAGGCGTGGCCGTGTGATCAAACGCCATGTTCGTTTTAGAGAATAAAGACACGTGTTAATTTTCTGTAAATAGTAGTTAGCAGTGAGCGCTCACCAGTAGTTTAGTTCGTGTTATATGTATTTGTTTTATAATCAACGTTGGATTGACATACTACGGACGTTGCCCGGAGTCCCCGTAGTATACCTGTATATGGATTATCATAAATGTGTGTGTAATGATAATTCAATGATTCTTTCAACGTTGGACGGAATTACTACGGACGTTGCCTGGAATCCCTGTATTATAATGTTAATGTGATATTAGTGTACCATTCTACGAATGTAATCTTTTGACTTCGTAGTATAACTATCTATTGTGAGCTGATGGTGTCTTAAATTGTTGAATGGACGTACTAACGGACGTAACCTTGGATCCCCGTAGTATATGGAAAGATGATATTGGAGTTGCTACAGTCGCATCCTGGATTCCCTGTAGTATCAGATGAACGGATGAACTACGGACGTAGCCTGGAATCCCCTTAGTTTTGACAGGATTAGATGAAAACACGATGTTTCAGCCGTTACCATAGATGTGAACTGAACTAAACTACGAGGACGCCCCTCAATAATTGATGAACTTTTGTGAAGAACGATCTATGTGCATAGACACTCTTGTGAATATCATTGACATTTTGATATGGATTTTTATTATCTTTACATTGTCATATTGATTTATTATGATTGATTTTATTTTGAACGGAGTCAAAATCTTAGGTGGGGGGAGTTGTAATGTTGTAATGTAAATAAGTTTAAATATGCTTATACATGTATGTCAGATCTGTATATTATCTATCTTTATTATATATTTGATTTAAACGTACTCTATATACGTAAAATACAACGCCCATCTGACCAGCGTAATCGGCAACTTACGCTGAGTTGCCAATATATAGGCAGCTCACGTCACCTGGCCCTGGAAAACGGCAGCTCACGCCGGGTTGCCCCAGCGTAGCTATAAATAGCGACGCGCAGGTGGCCCAGCATCTCAGTGTCTAGACAGTGTCTGTAGAGTGCGCGTCGCTATCTTTCGATTGTTATACTTTGTTTCTATATCGTTTTAATCATATCGTAAACTTGTAAATAAACTAGGAAACTTTATTCGGATTTGGATATTATCTTTTCACAAAGGATTATCATCACACCGAGGATTTACACCACAATATTTGGTTTTATATACATTGTACATACATTTTTACCGTGTACGCTACCAAAGGGATTTCATTACATCTATTACACAAATATAACTGAGTGACTGCAGTGGCCTACGTTACAAATATATCAACTGTTTTATCGGACCCGAATGCGGACTTGACCTTGATTGTCAGCGCCGTAATACAAAGTTGAAATTTAAACGCAACAGGCCAGTGACAAAAGGGACTCTGGCGTGAGCCTCAAACGTACCAAGGGTCGCCTGACACATGTAACCACCATGTTATGTGTTATATATAAAAATGACCACGTATGTGTAGTGTTTATATGAACATGCATGGTGTTTAAAATAAAAATGAAATAAACCCTTCCTTGTTTCAATAGGTACATCTGTTAAGGAGAATTTTAATTGGGCACCGACAGACAGACCAACCGACACATCTAGAACTACTTCCGGGTTGAATCCCTGCGAGGACGAAAATGTTTTGACAGCTTAACCTCGTCACGTGTACACTGTTTTTCCATGCAAGTGTCGAGGACAGTGGGACAATATTCAGGGACGACTAGAGCGTAACTAGCCAATGACGTCACAGGTCACAAAACCACCATCCACGTGACCAACGACGTCATAAGTCAGAGAACCAACCACGGGACAAATGACGTCACATGAGAAACCAATTTAAGTGACCAATGATGGCAAAGGTCACATTACCAATCAACTGGCAAATGACGTCACAAGTCACATGACAAAGAACAAGATATAAATGACGTCACTGGTCAAATCACCAACCACGTAACCAATGACGTCACTGGTCACATCACCAAACACGTGACAAAGGACTCAGAGGTCACATGACCAATCACATGAACAATGACATCACTGGTACTATGACACCCAAGAGACCAATGACATGACTGGGCACGTACCCCACAATGTGACCAATGACGTCACTAGTCAATGACCAATCACGTCATAAATAAAATCAAAGGTCTAATGACCAAAACCGTGACCAATGACGTCATAGGTTACACGACCAACCATGTAACCAATAACGTAATAGGTCATATAACCAAACATGTGACCAATGACGTCACAAGTCAAACGATCAACCACGTTACCAATGACATCATAGGTCACATGACCAAATACGTGACCAATGACGTCACAGATCACATGACCAATGACGTCACATGACCAACCAAGTGACCAAAGCGTCATAGGTCACATGACCAATGACGTCCAAGGTCACATGACCAATGACGTCATAGGTCACATGATCAAACACGTGACTAATGACGTCGGTCACATGACCAACCACGTGACCAATGACGTCACAGATCACATGACCAATGACGTCACAGATCACATAGCCAAACATGTGACCAATGACGTCATAGGTCACATGACGAACCACGTGACCAATGACGTCAAAAGTCACATGACCAATGACGTCACAGATCACATAACCAAACACGTGACAAATGACGTGAAAGGTCACATGACCAATGACGTGAAAGGTCACATGACAAACCACGTGACAAATGACGTCACAGATCACATGACCAATGACGTCACAGGCCACATGACCAATGACGTCATAGGTCACATGACGAACCATTCGACCAATGACGTCAAAAGTCACATAAACAATGACGTCATACGTCACATGACAAGCTACGTGACCAATGACGTCATAGATCACACGACCAACCATGTAACCAATGACTTCATAGGTCACATGACCAACCACGTGACCAATGACGTCATAGGTCACGTGACCAATGACGTCACAGATCACATGACCAATGACGTCACAGGTCACATGACTAATGAAGTCACAGATCACATGACCAAACACGTGACCAATGACGTCATAGGTCACATCACAAACCACTTGACCAATGACGTCAAGGGTCACATGACCAATGACGTTACAGGTCACATGACAAATCACGTGATCAATTACGTCACAGATCACATGACAAATTACGTCACAGGTCACATGACCAATGACGTCATAGGTCACATGACCGACCACGTGACCAATGACGTCAAAAGTCACATGACCAATGACGTCATAGGTCACATGACAAGCTACGTGACCAATGACGTCATAGATCACACGACCAACCATGTAACCAATGACTTCATAGGTCACATGACCAACCACGTGACCAATGACGTCATAGGTCACGTGACCAATGACGTCACAGATCACATGACCAATGACGTCACAGGTCACATGACCAATGAAGTCACAGATCACATGACCAAACACGTGACCAATGACGTCATAGGTCACATCACAAACCACTTGACCAATGACGTCAAGGGTCACATGACCAATGACGTTACAGGTCACATGACAAATCACGTGATCAATTACGTCACAGATCACATGACAAATTACGTCACAGGTCACATGACCAATGACGTCATAGGTCACATGACCGACCACGTGACCAATGACGTCAAAAGTCACATGACCAATGACGCCATAGGTCACATGACTACTAACTCACAGGTCACATGACCAATGACGTCATTGGCTACATGACCAACCACGTGACCAATGACGTCATAGGTCACACGACCAACCACGTGACCAATGAGGTCACAGGATCAATGGCATAGGTCACATGACCAACCATGTGACCATTGACGTCACAGACTCAACAATCAATGACGTAACAATAACAACGTAATCTTTTTCACCAGGTTTATCGCGACCTGGGACAGAGTTATTACATGTTACTTATTTGTATTGACCAAGCATGGCACCAGGTTGATCGCGACCTGGGACAGGCCATTTCCGTGTTTTTGTTTTGTTTTGTTTGTTTGGTTGGTTTTTTTTTTTTTTTTTCATTATTGTAAATACAAGAAGTTTATTGTTACTTACCTCGAATTAAACCAGCATTTTATGACCAGAGCATAGGCCGTTAATCTCATCTATCCGCGCTGTGGAAACTTAAATCATAGCATAGGTCTAATTTAGTAGTAAAGTTTGGTAAAGTTAATTAATCATTACTAATAATTTTACTAGAAGCCACGGATAACTTCCAACCACCTGATTGGATACATCACTGTGTGAGCCCTCTGCTCATGTAATCCGGATAACTGCTCATGTAATTCGGATAACTACAGCCGATGGCCATCAGAAATCAGCTCTATGTGTAATTAGTCTTTCCCTTTTAGTAATGTTCTGGGTTATATAACACAACGATTGAAATCATCATTGAGGAAGTTCTTCGGTCGCTGCGGGGATCGTATAAAAACACGAGATCCCTGTTTCTAGAATGATCAATGATATTCTGGATTGCGATTGAATGGCTGACATCATCACCAAACAAAATATGTACATCGAGACAATTACCGAATTCTACAAGTTTTCACGGAACTGTTGCGACGGGTGTTGCATGCAAACAGGAGATGATTACTCTCCCCAGGTTCGCAACTGTCCCAATGGAGATTCTCATGATTTTGCCTTGCCTTCTCCACTGAATACTCATGGGTACTTCTTTGATGTTTTGTTTTCTGTGATTCCCCATGAGGGGTGAGGATGAACACTATTTTTTAACGTCAAGGATCAAAGGTCAAGGTCAAGGTGGACTTGAGCTGAGAATCCGTGTTAACAGCATAGAAGACAAAACAATCTCCATAGAATTATCAAACCTTCCACCAATGGGAGAGGATGAACACTACTGATTTCAAGGTGAAGGGTCAAAGTCACCAAGGACTTGGTTTTAGAATGCATTTGCTAATTGAGAAGAACATGCAGTTGCGAGGGGATGCTACCCTTGTGTTGTCTTTATTTTACAATTTATTTTCATCTTTGGTTTATTGTTTGTTCTTTATTGTTGTTTTGAATGCGGTGGTTGTGTCAAAAGGTGAAATTTGATAGAAACTCTATCCTCCCTTTCATCAGTTTTAATGCATGTGAAAGATGTTGGAAGCAGCAAGAGTAACATTTTCACATTTTTACATACATAAAGTATCAAAGTATACAAATCAACCTAGATCAGAGTATATCCAAACTAAAAGGCCGATGGGGGACTATATATATACAAGGGCACAGGTGAATTTCTGTCACCTCCTCACTGACCGCAATAGGGTTAACATCTCTAATTGTCATCTGATTGGTTCCATTTAATCCTTTTACCCCTATCCATTTTGGATTGACATCTTAAAACAGCCGAGACTTGGGTATCTCATTAGCATAATAAAGGATTACCTGTCGGTGTGTCTTTGATGTCACACGCCGCTCAAGAGGGCTTTATCTTCAAAGACGGTATGCCATGCCTTCCAAGCCTATGTAACTCAGGTATGCATATTAATGACCCAGTGGTTGTCAACGTCGGCCTTTAAATTACCCATATAACTATGTTCTATTTAAGTGGGTTGTTCATAAAGGATATTCAAGACAGTGCATTAACTATTAAGACAACAATCACACTTATATTTATTACATCAAGCATTTATTCATTGATATCACATCCAGGCAGCTATTCATTG
This sequence comes from Pinctada fucata, assembly GCA_028142955.1. NCBI lineage: Eukaryota > Metazoa > Mollusca > Bivalvia > Pterioida > Pteriidae > Pinctada > Pinctada fucata. The sequence goes on along the minus strand of AP027108.1, from coordinate 35,930,123 downwards.
TCCTGTTAATACAAGATATATTTAATGTAAACCAACTCTTTAAGCCTTCTTGAAGAAAAATTCAAACCAATTTTAATGCACCATAATATTAACACTGGTTTTTGATTGAAAGACTGCATATCTATACAGAAGAAATGACAACTAGCTAGCCGTCGTTTATTGTCCAGTAATTCCAAAAGCATGAACCAATCAAATTCAATTGATAATTTGATTGGTTCATGTGACGAGTGGAATTACTGGACAATGAATCACGGCTGGCTGGTTGTTATTTCTATTCTAATATAGCACTTGAATGGGTAGAGATTAGCGCACTGGAAGTTTGTTGGAGATTTAACACCAGGCGAGTTTTATGGTACATATAGGGAGAAAATTTCAAGTCATATTAGAATATAACGTATGAATCATATCTATACTATAATGTATGTATCAAATTTGGAGATTTCCATCAACTGACTATGTATTAATTCACTTACATATCTATTGGTGAAAATCCAATGCTTCATTTTCAATTTAAGGATTAATCTTAACAATTTTTAAATTCACCGAGACATAACATTGTTTGAGGTGAAGCATACTTTGATTATATATAATTCTCTTTTATTACGCTAATGAAAATTTCAACGAATTATTATCAACTTTTTTTCTTTTGTTGCTTATGTTCTTATCTTGCTTTATTAATTCAACGTTCTTTATTGGGTCAGGGGTTATTGGGTCAAGGGATTTTTTTTTTTTACTTCTTTTTTCCGTTTCTTGTATTTTTATATATTCTATTTGTTTTATTACCATTTTTAATGGCTCCTTCTAGCCATCAAACTCCACTATTTATTTACTGTGTAGTTTTATAATGCTGAACTATACACAAATTCACAATGATACATATGCTATTGTTCAAGTATTTTGTGCACAATAATTCTCATTTCAGCTTTAGTTTTATTTTCTGTATTTTCATTCTTTAAAGCTTTTTATCACCCCTACAACCATCTAACTCCACCTAGCTTTTACTTTATTATTAGTGTCACGATGATGAAATGTCAACCATTTTGGATTTATGTACTTAATATAAGTAAAGAATTATTCTCATCTAGTGTTTTGGGGGTTTTTTGGGTTTTTTTTATTCAATATGGCCTCCTTCCTCCCCTTCAGTCATCCAACTCCACCGTTCATCTTATGTTTATGGCACTATTATAAAGAACAGTCAACTGATATTGTTTTTTGTTATACCCTTAGATATTTTCCCCTTCATAGTATATACAAGAAAAAAGTCCAACATAATGACTGTTAGAAACAGCCGGTCCAAACGAACTGTTAAAATCGACTGTTGGACCGGTCACGTGACGAACTGTTGACCGGCAAGATATTTTAGTGTTGTTATGACAACCAGCTTCCTGTTTATTTTTCGGTTATTTTTATTTATTTCCTCAGTTAAAGACGCCGAATAATGTAAATTTAATCATTTTCGTTAATCAGTTGTATTTGAAAAAAAGAACGTTCCCCATGCGGGGCCCCTTGAAAGGATCAAATATAAGAGTTATCTTCCCTAATCACCTGTTTACATCGCGCATTGTTTCAAAATGTCAGCGAGTTGCTCCTGTGAGAGTGACGGAGGAAGATATAACAAAAATATTGGAGGACAGAGATGGTAAAAACATTAAGAATGCAATACGAACTTCACAGAATATTCTAGTAGAATATTAATGCTCCATTAATCTCAATCTGTCGCTGATCGCTGATTATACAGCCGAGAAATTGACAGAAGTTGTTGAACGGAGTCTCGATATTATTTTTCAGATTTAAAAAGGTATAACAAAACAGTTGTTGACAGGGGTCTCGGTCAACAGCTAATTTGTTGGACCCTTGGATGAACTGTTGACCTCGGCCTACGGCCTCGGTCAACAGTTCATCCTCGGGTCCAACAAATTAGCTGTTGACCTCAACCCCAGTCAACAACTGTATAATGTAGTCAAGTATTTTGTGAGGAGATTTCCTCATCTTGGTTGTTTACTTTAATTCGTCTATGTTAATTTTCTTTTTTATATTTTAATCTTTCAATTTTTTAATGGCCTTTGATCTCCCCTACAGACATATGTCAATACCTTTTGTTTCATGTTTAGTTTTTACTATGCTGAACCATCAACTAATTAGCGCTTTTCAGTTTGAACAGTTTTTTTTTTTACAGTTTGAACAGATTTTTATAGTTTGAACAGCTTTTATTTTTACAGTTTGAACATTTTTTTAAGTTTGAACATATTTTTACAGCTGTAACAATTGTTTAGTTTGACCAGTTTCTTTTTTACAGTTTGAACACTTTTATCAATACACTCTAGAACTTTGAAGGCAATAAGAGGAACAACATAGAATACTATTAACATGACAAAGTGAGATCACAATGTTATATCAAACAATCAAAGTCAATACTTTCATTCATTGGAATAAAACTAGTGACATTAAGATGATTGATAATATATCATATGCTTACAAAACAAAAAACATAGATATACAAAAAAAAATAATTTAATTACAATGAAAATTAATACAGCGCAATTCACGGGGGGGGTCTTTTCAAATGGCCTGAGTTATTAGTAATCAACCTCTCACCTCCAATTTGTCGAGAAAAACAGTAAACGTTTTTAGTTATAAAATATATATATATATTAGTTTTATATATATTTTTATTCAAGTCAAGAGAGTTATCTCAAATTGTACTCAAATTGTATTGTAATTCATTCTGTTTGTTTCACGCATTCTGATTGGTTCACAGGATTTTAACAAGCACGTATAACGACGATATACATGCCGCAAACCGACTCACTTGACATACTTTAAAATGTATTCATACGTAAATTTGCAAGTTACAAGCTTTAGCACACTTTTTGCGTATGATGTCATGCTTCCCTTTGTTCTTCAATCCTGTGACCATCATACTGTGACGTAAAACTCGAGGTATGAGTTTGTAAATGGCGTTCTCCACATGTAAACAACAGAACAAGTAAGTTTATTATTGATTTCACTTTGATTTTTCGCCATTGCAATAAACACGAAGCAGTTGTATTTCATATTTTGCAGCGCAATAATTTATGTTGGTCGTTGTAAGTCCTCCGTAGCAACGTCACCTCTAAAGCGATACGTGGGACCCTATAAGGGGTATAAAAAGTTAAAATATGTCACATGAATTAGAATAGGGATAAACGTACTGTGTTTTGTGGTTCCGACAGGTATATGTTGGATATACTGTTGGAAACATACGTTAGACCGTCCGGGACAAGCCCCGACGGTATAACTGCGTTTCCAACAGTATATCCAACATATACCTGTCGGAACAACAAAACATAGTACGTTTATCCCCTAAATACCACAGTAGGTCGAGAGAGTTATCTCAAATTGTAATACCACAGTTGGTCAAGAGAGTTATCTCAAATTGTTATACCACAGTAGGTCATGAGAGTTATCTCAAATTGTAATACCACAGTAGGTCAAGAGAGTTATCTCAAATTGTACTCAAATTGTAATACCATAGTTTGTCAAGAGAGTTATCTCAATTTGTAATACCACAGTAGGTCAAAAGAGATAACACAAATTGTAATACCATAGTTTTTCAAGAGAGATAACTCAAATTATAATACCACAGTAGGTTAAGAGAGATAACACAAATTGTAATACCACAGTAGGTCAAGAGAGATAACACGAATTGTAATACCATAGTTTGTCAAGAGAGATAACTCACAATGTAATACCATAGTATGTTAAGAGAGATAACACAAATTGTAATACAATAGTATATCAAGAGAGATAACACAAATTATAATACCACAGTAGGTCAAGAGAGTTATCTCAAATTGTAATACCATAGTAGGTCAAGAGAGTTATCTCAAATTGTACTCAAATTGTAATACCATAGTTTGTCAAGAGAGTTATCTCAATTTGTAATACCACAGTAGGTCAAAAGAGATAACACAAATTGTAATACCATAGTTTTTCAAGAGAGATAACCCAAATTATAATACCACAGTAGGTTAAGAGAGATAACACAAATTGTAATACCACAGTAGGTCAAGAGAGATAACACGAATTGTAATACCATAGTTTGTCAAGAGAGATAACTCACAATGTAATACCATAGTATGTTAAGAGAGATAACACAAATTGTAATACCATAGTATATCAAGAGAGATAACACAAATTATAATACCACAGTAGGTCAAGAGAGTCATCTCAAATTGTAATACCATAGTAGGTCAAGAGAGTTATCTCAAATTGTACTCAAATTGTAATACCATAGTTTGTCAAGAGAGTTATCTCAATTTGTAATACCACAGAAGGTCAAAAGAGATACCACAAATTGTAATACCATAGTTTGTCAAGAGAGATAACTCAAATTGTAATACCACAGTAGGTCAAAAGAGATAACACAAATTGTAATACCATAGTTTGTCAAGAGAGATAATTTAAAGTGTAATACCACAGTAGGTTAAGAGAGATGACTCAAATTGTAATACCACAGTAGGTCAAGAGAGATAACACAAATTGTAATACCACAGTAGGTCAAGAGAGATAACACAAATTGTAAGACCACAGTAGGTTAAGAGAGATAACACAAATTGTAATACCACAGTAGGTCAAGAGAGATGACACAAATTGTAATACCATAGTATGTTAAGAGAGATAACTCACAATGTAATACCATAGAATGTTAAGAGAGATAACACAAATTGTAATACCATAGTATATCAAGAGAGATAACACAAATTGGACTACCACAGTATGTCAAGAGAGATAAGTGAAAAATTGGAAACAAAATTTAGTTGTAAATCGGGCCTGTAAGTATATGGCTAACTCCTTCCCCAGTACAGCCATCCAACCCTTTCCTACAGCCATCTAACCCTTTCCTACAGCCATCCAACTCTTTCCTACAGCCATCCAACTCCATTGTTTATTTACTGTTTAGTTTTAAAATACTTATTCAAGTATTGTTTTCATAATTCATTCTCACATTTTTTTATGGCCTTGCTCCCTTCAGCCATCTGTCTCCATTTAAATCAGTGCTCAATTTACAAATGAATTTTCTTAATGACCTAACTCCCCCATCCCTCCCTTTTATTGTTTTTTTTTTTTTTTAATTTTGTTGATTATTTTCTTCTATTTCTATGGCCTCCATCCACCCCTGTAGCCAATCTACTCCACATTGTATTTACTATTCAGTTTTATTATGCTAAGATGTCAACCAATTAAGAATCACATCACAAGTATTGTTTTTAAATAATTATTGTTTTATGATTCTCCTCATTTTATTTTCCCCCTTTTAATTTCATATTGTTTTTTTTTTTTCAATTTTCTGAAATTTGTTCTTGTTTATATTTGTTTTTTTTTTTAATTTTTATTCATTTTAAAAATCAAGCAACTTGGTGAAAAATTGCCCAAAACATGGGCCAATATTGAATATGGTACTTTTTGCATGAAATTTCAACCCATTTTCATGCCATTTCAGCACAGGTAATGTGATTCTAATATTAAATTTTTTTGTTAAATTGTCTATAAATTAAAAATTTGAAATTTTCTGAATCTATTGATACCAAATACATAGTATGACATCACATTAGATTGTCCATAATGAGTAATATAAGAGGTGGGGGGTCTGCGATAACGCGAAATGTCCAAATAATGGTGGAGTGCAACCATATTGACCATATAGTTTCCTAGGTTCAAATTTCAAAATTGGTTGCCATGGTAACAACCCTACTCACATAAAGGTCATTACCCTGCTGTATCATAATAAACCAATGATTGTTGGATTCTTTCAAATTTGAAATTTTTTTGATTGTTATTAAAATTGATGCTGACTCTATTTTAGTGCAATTTTTGGAGAAAAAGGCAGTACAAGCTATGCACTCATGCTTTATTTGGCACACCAAAGAGACAAAAGTATAAGGTTTAACACATAATGACAGGTATCAACACATTCAGAAAATGTCAAATTTATGTAAATAAGCTAATATTTAAAAAATAATGGTTACCATAGCAACCAAATTGACCTGAAAACACAAATGATGCATATAACCATTTCCAATACTGGCCTTATTGCGGAATCGAATAACGGGTTCCGAAGCAACAAAATTTTGTCGTTGCCATAGCAACCATCCTCAAAAAAGAATTTTTTGCTTTCTTTCATCTTTTTCTTAAATGATGAATCAAAGTAAATACAAAAAGACACTATGGTGTCTCTACCTGAACATTAATATATACATGTCTGTCTATGTAAGCCTCATCACGGTCATGAAGGGGTACTTGGATGGGCGCGTCAGGCGCCCTTCGGTACTGTGTAGCGACAAAAGTATAAGGCGTAGCGCTATAACTATGGTACCGTTAGATGCGAAAAAACTTAAATTTTCAAATAAACACAAATTTATATCTTTGACGGGAAAAAAATTCCCCTTATGGTTGCACTCCACCATTTCGTATAAAATTAGGGGTACTGATTATTAATGTAAAAGGCTATCAGGGCATATACCCCTGAATAAGACAGCTTATATAAAGCAAGGGTGAAAAGTGATGAAATGGTTGAAAAGTATTTAGAGGTAATATGTTTGTAACAGGACACTGAAAATTTTTGAATCCTTAGTTTCGTATCCTATATAAACACTACAACGTGCGATGGACATGTGAATTTTGGCGGAATTTCCCCGCGCCAAAAATCATTCAAGTCGGTTCGACAGTGATTTCGCGAGAACTAGCCGTACCGCCCCTCTGATTTTTCCATATGATTTAGAGTAAGAATATATCTTTCAGACCATTAATTGAAATTTCTGGAAAAAATCAAGCAACTTAGTGAAAAATTGCCCAAAACATGGGCCAATATGGTACTTTTTGCATGAAATTTCAACCCATTTTCATGCCATTTCAGCACAGGTAATGTGGTTCGTATATTAAATTTTTTTGTTAAATTGTCTATGAATTAAAAATTTGAAATTTTCTGAATCTATTGATACCAAATACATAGTATGACATCACATTAGATTGTCCATAATGAGTAATATAAGAGGTGGGGGGTCTGCGATAACGCGAAATGTCCAAATAATGGTGGAGTGCAACCGAAAGTTAAATTGCATGATAAATAAACCTTAAATTAATTTTGGTTTTTTTAATTATTATTATTACCTTTTGCAATTTTGTTCGTATCTGGCCTTTTTCTTCTTCTTGTCTCTGGTCTTTGTTCTCTGGTCGCTCAGTCACAGGGGGCCTAAATACTAAACGCGATATTGTTAAGGTGGGAAAAATAAGGTATAAACATCCGCTTCGATGAGAGGGTACGTACGTTTTTCTTTCTCTTATATGTACGTCGCTTAATATTTCCAGCTAAACATAGTTGTCATTCGCTTAGTTGTTGCCATAAGTATTTCCACAACATTTGATATTGGACATAGATCATACCAGTTTTGCTAAAACGTGACCGAAAGTTGGGGAATGTGCATCTGAATATTGCTTTGACGGTGTATTTGTTGATTTGTGGCCAATTCAAATGATTTCAATGACGTTGGACGTCTTATTATGACAAATACTGATAAACTTTGTCATGAAATTAGTCTCTTTAGTATTGAAATACACATCTGATCGCAAAAAATGGTAATAAATACAAAATGGTAAGATAGGATCTTAATAATGCCGAATTGTTAAGGGTGTCACCAGAACGACATTTGGCTTGGTACTTGACCATTCTAAGGCCTTGTACAAGTGCTATCTTAAAAATTGCTTTCTACTGATTAATTGTGTCTGTCAGACTCCTCGGATGATAATTTAACATACATGAACTTGCTACAGCCGACAGAGCACGGGATGAATTCCACACGCCCTCTGTTTCTATATACATTTACATATCCATCAGTGTGTTGCTTTTGGCCTTTACGTATTGCTTCTGTTTGCATGGTCATCTTACATTGAAAAGGTTATTTTACACTACAATTGTCCTTTGTCCTTGAAAATCAATAGGATTCCTCCTCCTGTCATAAGCAAGACTTGTATGTTCAAGATCAGACAAAAGCTGCACTTTTTAGGATGCGTGCAAGGATTTAAAGGATTTTGATCTTGACAATCAATGGGGTTCTTCCTTTGCCAAAAGAAATAAGTGTAGACCCAATCAAAACTGTGTCCTCTATGACGGATTTCAGCCATTTACAATCTTTGACCTTGACCTTTGACCTTTGACCTTGAAAATAAATAGGGTTCTTACTTTTTTCATATGGAATTAGTGTATGAAGTTTGGTAAAGATCCAAATTCAAAACCGTATCCATTATGCTGCATACAAGGATTTAAGCCATTTCCTATCTGTGACCTTCACTTTGACCTATGACCTTGAAAATCAATACGGTTTCTTCCTCTTGCTATAAGAAATAAGTGTATGAAGTTTTGTAATGATCCGATCTGAACTGAGTCGTTTAGCCTTTTTACAAGAATTTTATTCATTTCCAATAAGTGTATGAAGTTTCGTAAAGATCCAATAAAAACTGTGTCATCTATGCTGTATACAAATTGTGCGGTGCTGTATACAAGGATTTTAGCCATTTCAAAGGTGTGTCCTTGAAATTTGACCTTGAAAATCAATAGGTTCTTTCTCGTGTCACAAGGAATGATAGGTGTATGAAAATTGGTCAAGATCCGATCCAAACTCTGTCCTCGAGGCTGTATACAAGGGTTTAAGCCATTTCCAATCTATGACCTTGACCTTTGACCTATGACCTTGAAATTCATTAGGGTTCTTTCTCTTGCCATAAGAAATAAGTTGATGAAGTTTGGTCAAGATCCGATCAAAACTGTCTCCTTTAGGCTGTATACAATGTGTGTCGTACACACACTCCCCCTCAAAATAACGACGGCGTTACTATATCCCCCTGCAACTATATTTCGAGGGGATATTCATAATTCATGTATATGTTGCTGTCCTTTATGTTTCCATGATGTGATGTTATTGTTCGCTTAGCCTCCAGGAGTTAAAAGTGTCGGAGGAACAGGATTATCCCAAAGATGCAGTGATGACATACATTCCATCTGGTTAATTTTCCCTATTTCTCATGTATGTCATCACTGCATCTTTCATTTTGGTCCCACTTTCATTTTGGTGATCTCCTCCTTATCATAACATTTCTCATTATTATCCTCCTGTCTTAACTTTTCTTAAATAGTATCTAATATTTGAAGATAAAGAAAGAATACACAAAAGAAGAAATTTGATTCGCTCTCTTGATTACAAATGATAAAGATTATATGAGTAACGTGTCTGAAATATATATCAATATTGAGAAATGTTTCGATTATCATTCTGTCGTGCGCTGTCTTGAGTTTGAACTCGGTACTTCTGCAACTTTCTATGTTGAATTACACGAATACAGGACATCACAGTATGCTAGCGAGAGTTCGATTAGAACGACTTAGCGAATGACATATAAAATTTAGAAATATGACGAAAATTAAGACAGATATTTAAGAAAATGTAATATTTTTGTATCCATTTTTAACAATTCGGAAGTATTAAAATCCTCGTTTACGAATTCTTCATTAGTATTTAGGCCCCCTGAGTCACGTTGAGGGTACTACCTGAATTCTAATCACTACCTGACCGGGAACAATGCAAAATGTCACGTGACAGGAGAGGTCGAAAGAAATCAAAACAAACTCACTTGAACGTGGTGATTGGGGATGATTGCCAATCACATGCATAATCCTGGGTGAAATCCATATCAATAATGTCAGAGTTGAAAAGAAAAAAATCTAAATTTTTTTAAAAAAAGACTTTTACCGTAAAGATTTTTTTAATTTTAAAATAAAGAATTTATATATTTAAGGAGGTATTGAACACTTGGGCGCCGAATTCAATTTTTCTAAAAATTTCTGAAATTACATAATTCTTGTCTCTCCTTGACTTACATTTGATTCTGTCCACGGGAAAATTTTCTAAGAGACTTTGAAATATGCATTATTCGACGTTTTCGTGAATTTCTTGATGACGTCATAATATTGAAAGTGTCATTCCCGTTCTCGTAAAGCTATTGAAAATTAATTTTGATTTAACTTCAGAAATATCCATAAATATATTGCACTTACAGATGATAAAGATAAAATGAATCGTATTCTATTAAACACAGGCAGGGTACTTGAATAAAAGATGACACTGTCGCTAAAAAAATTGCAATTTCGAGTCAATTTACTGTAGTTGCTATTTAATTATTAGGAATCCTGTGGATGAATCTTTGTCAAAAACTAGCAAAATTATCAACAATGCCAAGAGATGATTTCATGATTAAATGGGAAAAATTGAATTTAGGATTGAAATATTACAAGACTTTATATTTTCCAATTTTTTCTTCCAAAATCATCCATTTTCAATGAAGTGACATCCGCTTTCCTGTAACGTAAATTTGTCAACGAATACACTGTGATGAAGGTTTAATTTTCTATTTTACACATGCTAAGATTCAATGCAATACGTTTGGTAATAATTTTTTTTTATTGCATTTTGAATGCGAAGGTTTGTGACGCCATTTTTCCCGATAACGTCGAAATGACGTCGTGGTTTGCTCATGGATAAAACTCACAAAGTCCTAAATCGAAAATCGCCATAATTTCTTGAAATGACGTCGGAAATTATTCAAACTTCATCAGGATACTCAAATGCGTATATCAATCAGCGTATCAAATGTTTTAAGGGAGTAAAGACTGTACTTCTCCTAGGAATAATGCCGCCGCCATCTTGATGTTCAAACCCGCCTTAAAGAAAAAAGTGTTAGAAATGTAGAAATGATAGAATATTTTAATCAAACTATTTGGCAACTGTTGTAAACATTTCTTCATTCTAAGGTAAAATTGCATTGGGCGGACGTTTCAGTAATTTCCCCGGGGATCAGGGAGCTCAGGGTTCAGCCAAATCGGGAGGGCAGGCGCGTAGCCAGGCGTACTCATCCACATCGTTAACCGCACATCGTTAACCGCAACCCCCCCCCCCCCCCCATTATTCACAAAAACTGTACAAAGTGGCATTTCTAATTCGGTAAACAGATTAAACTGCTCCTAGAAATGTGAAAAAAATATCTTTCAGAATCCCAAGGGCTTCGCACTGAACCAAAACGGGGCCTTAATAAAATTATCGGCTTCCAAAAAAGGCGCATGCTTCCACTTGAAAAGCACTCTGGCTACGTACGCGCCTGTCCAGAAGGAGGGGGTGGGTTTCCAGCATATCTATCTATGTACATATTATGGAACACCCTTTCAAATCGCTACAGAAAATAAATTCTAACGGAGGCCAGAGGGAGAAGGGGGGGGGGGGGCTGCCGATCTCCTCTTCTAGCTTTAAAACCCAGCTCAATTCTATAGGACCGTACTTTGTATTAAGACAGAAGACAGAGATGAATATTCTCTCCAATGGTCGCCATGAGGGTGCACTCCTCTAAAATTATCAAATAATATTCTGCCCTTTATATCCCAAAAATTACACGTACAATGTAAATAATGATTAATGTTATTCAGAACTGATCTGAACCTCTCTCTCTCTCTCTCTCTCTCTCTCTCTCTCAAAACAATTCTTCTCATAAGTTATGTTAAAATGTTTATGGCTGTGAACATTGATTTTGTATGTAGAATGGAAAAATCAAGATTAATAATAATAATAATAATATTTATTCAGGTAAAAAGGCATGTACAGAGTACAAGATAAATATGATATAAAACATCCTTCATATTCATATAAAATATTACAATATTAAGAGAGATTCAACCCTAAACAAATCTGACTTAGGTGAAAGCAACTATATATCACAGAACAATAATGACTAGTACTTTAGATTGCATGTTATCACAGGATCCATGACTATTAATTACATCTACATGAATGATGAGTTATCACAGATGAAATTTGAGCAAATTTTTGTGATTAATTTTATAGTATGGTATAATAGCACTATAAACAATAATTGCCTTATTTACCTGGGATAATTCAGCTTATTTCCACTGGGGTCCCTAATTGCCAGATCTTTATAGGCAATAATAGTATAATACTATAAGATATAAGGTAATTGATATGTATGCAAGTAAGTAAGTAAGTGAATTTTATTTAAAGTCGGTTTATATACTATGTATATAATTCTATTAAAAATTCTATCTTAATCTGAATACAAAAGTCGTCATTCCCTCTAATATCAAACCCCGGATCCGCTCTTGTTTTCATCCCTGATTCAACCATGAAACATTTTGACAATAGATATGATAATTTGCCCCTAACGGGACGAAAATACCCCCGCAGCAATATTTTTTGTAAAGTTATATTGGGACCAGGTTCAAGCGTCATTGTGACCTTAACCTTTGACCTATGACCTTGGTTCAAAGTCATGACATACCCTTAGGTAAGGAACATTTCTGTGAAATATATTTGAAAATCCATTCAAAGGGGAAGGAGTTATGCTCTGGACAAGGTTTTACTAATGATGTCTATTGTGACCTTGACCTATGACATTTGGTTCAAGGTTATGACACACCCTTAGGTCCTAAGGAACATTTCTTTTGTTTTTTTTTTGTTTTTTTTTTTTTTTTTTTTTTTTTTTTTATAGTTTAAACATATTTTATTTCCATAAACATGAAATTGGGAATTGGGCACAAATGAGTTAATTTAAAAGAAGATCCTGACGATAATCTCAACAGCACTCACAATAGAGCACAAAATTAAGCATCGACGGACCCCTAGCAAGCTGGAGGTGGGATCAGGTGCCCGGGAGGAGTAAGCATCCCCTGTTGGCTAGCCTCACCCGCCGTCGATGTTTCAGCACGAAAATGAAAACAATATATGAAATTCATGCACTGTCTGACGTTATGTCTATATAGAAAGTGCTATAGCGACAATGTCAGGAAAATATTTTCAAAACACTTACTGTCAAACCCCTCACGGGGAACTTTTTTACGAGCTCCATACGGCAAAGGGCATAAGTGTGACACGAATGAGTTAAAGAAGATCCTGACGATAATCTCAAGAGCACTCACAATAAAGCACAAAATTAAGCATCGACGGACCCCTAGCAAGCTAGAGGTGGGATCAGGTGCCCGGGAGGAGTAAGCATCCTATGTTGGCTAGCCGCAAGTTATACAAACATTATTTAAGCCCTTCCCCTACATTTCTGTGCAATATTTTTGAAATCCATCAACAGGGGGAGGAGTTATGCTATGGACAAGGTTTTACTAATGATGTATATTGTGACCTTAACCTTTGACCTATGATCTTGATTCAAGATCATGATACACCCTTAGGTTCTAAGGAACGTTTCTGTGAAATATTATTGAAATCCATCCACTGCAAGGGGAGGAATTATATATAAATGCTCCGGACAAGGTGTTACTAATGATGTCTATATATTGTGACCTTGACCTTTGACCTATGACTTGTTTCAAAATCATGACACACCCTTAGGTCCTAAGCAACATTTCTGTGAAATATCATTGAAATCCATCCACAGCGGAAGGAGTTATTATCCGGACAAGGTTTTACTGATGATTTCTATTGTGACCTTGACCTTTGACTTATGACCCTGTTTCAAAATCATGACACACCCTTAGGTCCTAAGCAACATTTCAATGAAATATTATTGAACCCTATCAACAGGGGAGGAGTTATTAACCGGACAAGGCTTTACTGGTGATTTTTATTGAGACCTTGACCTTTGACCTATGACTTTGGTTGAAGGTAATGAAACACCCTTAGGTACTAAGAAACATTTCTGTGAAATATTATTGAAATCCATTCACAGCGGAAGGAGTTATGCACCGGACAAGGTTTTACTTATGATTTTCTATTGTGACTTTGACCTTTGACTAATGACCTTTATTCAAGGTTATGTCACACCTTTATGTCATTAGGAACATTTCTGTGAAATATTATTGAAATACATCCACAAGAAGAGGAGTTATATATGCCCCGGATAAGGTTTTACTAATGATGTCTATTGTAACCTTGACCTTTGACCTATGACTTTGATTCAAGGTCATGACACACCCTTAGATCCTAAGGAACATTGATGCGAAATATTATTGAAATCCATCCACAGGGGGAGGAGTTATGCTCCGGACAAAGTGTGATGGACAGACGGACGGACGGACGGACAGACAGGGTGATTCCAGTATACCCCCCAAATTTTGTTTGCGGGCGGGGGGTATGAATACGGTTCATGCGCGGATCCAGCATTTTTGGTCAGAGGGGGTCCAAAATTTTAGGAAGTCAACCTATCATGTAGATAGATATATATCCGTGCACATGATGGGGAGGGGGGGCAATTCTGAGGGGAGGGGGGTATTGTTAGCTTTCCTTTCACGTTTATTTTTATGAAGAATTGGCGAGCGTAGCGAGCCTGAAATTTTTTTAGATATGAAATATTTCCTTTGTCTTGATTCGATCGAAATGATTATTTATAACATCGATTATTTTACTTGTTATATCGGCGAGCGGAGCGAGCCGCAATTTTTTTTTAATTAACGTTTTGTCCATATTTCATGAGAATAAATAGATAAGAGATGTATCATTCTCCCAAATAATCAGACATCTTAAATGACAAAACCTTGAAAAGATGAAGGAGGTTACATCCTATGAAGTAAGGGACTGTTGAAAATGAGTTCCTGGGACCCAAGACATATATATATATTACATATTATATAAAATTCTTTAGTACGAACAATTGAAAATAATTGAGGAATTTTGCAGAAGAAATAGTTTTGTATTTGTAAATGGCGAGCGAAGCGAGCCGAAACTTAAGGTTTCAAAGCCCTTTCATGCATTTTTAGACCCATTTCAATTAGAAATGGGCCAAAGCTGGACCCCACCTCCGAACCCTCTGGATCTGCGCGTGCGGTTGCCGTGTTTACAAACGAGGTCTGTCTAGTTATAGTCATTAAACATTGTAAAATATGCCAAATAATTTGGATAGTTATGATGTTGTCCTTATCAAAATAGCCATATACTTTAGTATTTGTAGTCCCCGAGCGGCTTGCCTATCATGTTTTTCCCCTGTCCGTCTATATAGGTCCGTCCGTTTAACATTTCTTGTTGACCAAATTCGAACATCCAGAATATCTAGCTGTGGTAGCAAAGTAAATTTTAATGGAGACCTAAGGGTCAGAGCGACTTTCTATCCTCCCCTTTATACATCCGACCCCAGTCCCTACATCGCAAAAGCATTAATTAGTTAATTTGAAGAGATCCCCCCATCCTGAAAAAAAATGTGAATTCAAACATTGAAAAATATAGTGTCACAATTCTTTCAAATGACGTACGATTTTTCAAACTTCATCATTGAATTTATTTTACAGATTGTACACTTACAGTGGCGTAGCTACCATGAGTGCTTGTATGCCAAAGGATCTTGGATTAACGCCAAGCGTAGCATGCTCCCCCCCCCCCCCCCCCCCCCCCCCCCCCCCCCCCCCCCAAAAAAAGCACGATATCAACCTATCAAATAGACAGCGGTCTTTAACCATACATTACCGATTTTTTAAAAACCAATATATATATACCCAACAAAAAAAGAAACGCGCCACTCAATCTCCATTCTATAAAATGTATTATGTAATTTATAGGCATTCCATTCTTTTACATCATAAATCGTAAGTATACGTGTGACTTATTCTGCAGCATGCCAAACGCATATCGAAACTGTCTCCATGATCAGCCACAGAGCCATGATAAAGACGCTTGCTTCAAAACGCAATGTCACAAAATTGCTTTTAAGAATTCCATTTACTTTTTAGAAATGATTAAAGCTGTTAAACCTATCCAAATTGATATATCAGGCATTGCGATTTGTATTTTCAATGATGATATACATTTGTATAATTTTCCTGGAATACATATTCATTTACTTGCTTCAAATGACGTCATCAAACAGAACCTCGAAATTTGATAAAAACATCCTAAACATCAACTCTTTTGAAAATGAAGTGCGTGGTTTGATATTTATCGGTCTTAAATGTGTCGCAAAGCACAAAAACTAGTATCTGACTTTTTTATCGTAAGCACAGTTTTCAGAAACAATACCTCGATCTTGAAAGGTCATTTTAAAGTGCCTTTTCAATGGTTTTGGACGTTAGTTTCAAGCTTTTCCGGTATTTCATATGATTATTTCAATGCGATGTTAAAGATAAATCTGCAACAGATGAATAAGAATGGATAAAGACAAAATTATTGCTCCTTTGGGATCAGAATTGCAAAAAATTGATATCCTTTCTTGTAAAACATACACAGATATACGGAAATTTCCATAAGATTTATTGGCATATTTTGACTACATTTGAATAGAGAAACCAGTATTCATCTATATTTTTACCGAAGATTAAACAACAAAATTTCAGAAGGATACAAAACATGCGGCCATGCAACAAGAGCTAGAAACAACGCGCTTTATTCAGCACTTTCATTGTGACATGGTGCGAAGAAATGATCGAAACGTGTTTTATCCTCGGTAATTCGAGAGTTGGAAGAAGAAAACTATAATCAAATGTCTAACTTATGGAATCCTGTTTGGACCCCTTTGCACCATCGTGCCATCGCCAGCGATGTCACGATGGCGATGCCACGATGTTACGATGGCGATGTTACGATGCTACGATGTTACGATGGCAAAGTTACTATGCCACGAT
The DNA here is from genome assembly GCA_028142955.1 of Pinctada fucata. NCBI lineage: Eukaryota > Metazoa > Mollusca > Bivalvia > Pterioida > Pteriidae > Pinctada > Pinctada fucata. Next base: position 35,913,475 of record AP027108.1, on the reverse strand, counting down.
AGCGAAGATACGATGTTACGATGGGAAGGAAACAATAATAATAATATAATAACGTCATCGTAACATCGCCATTGTAACATCGTGTTATCGTAACATAGCCATCGTAACTAACATCGTGTCATCGCCATCGTAACATCTTGTCATCGCCGGCTCCTTCACCATAAAATGATTCCTCCGCCGAAGAGCCCCTCCCCCCTCCCCAACCATGACTTCGCCCTGGCAGTGCCACCCAGACCCTTAACTCAAATCCTGCAAACACCCCATACGACACCGATGCAACAAAGATGTCGGGATGCAAGCTGAACAAATAAAAATTACTTGGTATGTCTTTTCAACTATGAGGGGGTGGGCGTCCAGCTCGTTAGGCTAAGCCTGATTTTAATAAGGCATAATACATGCACAGAACCTGGGAATTGCAGTCCCTTGGCCTTAAAAAATTAGCTTCATAAAATGTACTTATCTTTAATAGAACTTGAAAAGCCCGTTGTGAGTATTTGAAATATCAAATGACTTGGAATTTTATATTATGCGACTGATTTTCATCTGTTTGGGAGGGGAAGACTATCCCGAACCCCCGCAAATGAGTGGGAGAAACTCATACCCTTCCCGATTCAGCCTTTCGGGTCTAACAAATTGTGCCCTTCTTTGTTAACCCCTCTATAGAAACACCCTAGCTACGCCCCCGGGAAAGGGAAGGGGAGGGACTTAATCATTATACATACAATGTACCAAAATCCCATTCCTTTGCTTTTAGGGTACCCTGTCTGAAGTTTATTAGTATAATTATCAGAAAAAGACCGACGAAAAAGCAAAGTTTAGGTGTAGAAGGGTGACATCACGTCATGAATTTGATACACGAACAATGTTTTAGTTGGAATTTCCCAAATAAAGTTATTGGTGGCTGTAAAGATGTTCTGAAAGTCGCCGCATATAATTGGAGCCTAAAAACACCTTACTAAGACTAGTTAAGGGGGGGGGGGGGGGTTACAGCCACTCCAATTAGATACGCTAATGGTTATTTATGCCTCTTACCGAACTTCGTTGATTTTATTTTCTTCCAGTTACGCTACTTTTCTGAAAAAAATTCTCTTCTCGACAATATTTCTCTTTTCGGAGTATATTTTGGGTTGCACTAATAGGCTTTCATAGTAAAACACTCTCGCAAGCGTAAAATTATGCGATGTTACGATTGCAATGACACGATGTTACGATGGCGATGGAACGATATTACGATGGCGAAGACACGATGTTACGATGACGGTGACCCGATGTTACGATGGCGATGACACGATGTGACGATAGCGATGGCACGATGTTACGATGGCGATGTTACGATGACGATGTTACGATGGCGATGTTACGATGACGATGTTACGATGGCGATGACACGATGTTACGATGGCGATGATACGATGTCACGATGGCAATGTCACGATGTGAAAATCGTAACATCGTATCTTCCTCATGGTGGCATCGTAACATCGCCATCGTAACATCGTAGTATCGCCATCGTGACATCGCCGGTCCTTTTTGTTCGGGTTGTTGTTGATGTTCCTTATATGTTTATCATGCGAATGTGTTCAGCTGTGAACAGTAAAACGTAGTTTTGTCTCTAATATCCATAAAATGTCCATGGTTGATACGGATAAAAACTTGTATTTTGAATTAATTAAACATTTTATACAGTCTATTCAGTAAAGAACGCATGCAAGTTGTTTTCGTTTTACAAGTATTTTAAGTCGATTGGCAATGGGGTAGCTGCCAAATTTGCCAGGGCGTACGCATTATTTTTGAAAATAAGGTCACGTATCACTAAATCGGTGGTGACAACCCACCGTACGCGCAAGTATGTGCTGTCTACGTGCAAAAACGCGGGCAAACTTTGGGGATCCGTACGTGTTCGGTGCATGTGCAGAACGCGTTTCGTACCGCCTCCGTATATAAGTAGGAAGACGTAGATAGGACGTAGCAATTTAGTGTAAGTAGAACTTTTGCTGCGTTCGGTCTACGTGCGGTCTACGGATACATCAAGACGTACGACATGCACATTGTACATTGTAAGTACGTTGTAAGTAGGTGTAACGCACTTGCCACGTAACAATCTTATTAAAACCAGATCTTTACATGCTCCCGATTTTGTTATGTCGCGTATCGGGAGCATGTAGAGATCTGGTTTTAATCAGATTGGCCACGTAAGGAAGTAAGGATCCCGTGCCTAGGCAGTGTGTGTAAGAGTGACATCCTTACAATAGGCGTACGAAGAAAATGCATTGTTAGCAAGTTGCACGCACGTTGTCAGTGCGTATTACAACGTACTTCGTGCGCAGCATATGATGCATGTAACCACTCCATATAACCGTACGTGCGTTGACACACCTTTTGTACTCTTGTCACTTCCATCCAAGGTTACAATTCTTCAGAAAAACGTAGCGCATGAAGCCTCCCCAAACACGCAAGTCCAGATAGCATGAAATGCGGGTTGTGACCAGGGCTTAAGAGAGAGAGATTTTAAATCTTTCATGAACATTAAAGTACAAATGTATTGGATGATGTAATCTATTTACCGCTCGCCAGCTTACTAAACTATCAATTTCAAATATCGCAGCTCCCCCCTCCTCTGACTTAATGAAATAACTCAAACCAACCCCAATACACAAAAATACATGTACATGTAGAACAAAAGGCGAGTGTTTCATTTGTCCTCGAATGTTGTCGTTTCTCAAGTTGTTGTTTTTGTTGTAGATGGTGTTGGAATCACTACTGTCGTTCGGTCGTTGATTGGTACTACCACGTCGGTATTTAGGTAAGACGTTGTTGTTTTTGTGGTTGTTGAAGCTTCCATTGTCGAGGTTGCTGATGAGGCTAATGTTGTTGTTGTTGGAATCGAAGTCAGAATTGTATCCAATTTGGTTGTTTTAGCAACTACTTCCTCTTTTTGGAAATAATTCAAGTAAAATGTGTTTAATAGATATATTTATGCTCAATTATGCCTAACCTAATTACTGATCACTTTACATAAGACTTGATTATTCGAATGTGTCTTTGATTAAAACAATAACTAATTATTGCAAAATATTTGCATTGATTACCTTCTTCCGCCATTTTGAAATAGAACGCTCCTGTGCGTTCCTTGCCATCTCCCGCCAACTTGCTCCTATAAACCTGATTGTGACCCTGCAATTTATTAGGAGGTTATGTTAATTTTCGTCAATAAATGATAACTCATCTTTACTGGAAGGAAGCAAGGTGTTTCTTACTCATAAACCTAAAAAAAATCCTTTCAGCAGATATAATCACCAGCCCTGGAATATAAGCTGCATAAGTTTGACCTCTTCGAGTCAAACATGAAATAAGCTGCAATTGCAAAAGGCATCGAGTGGAGTCGCGGGCGGTACGTGGCAAGAAAGACAAGCTTCCTCTAGTAGTACTGTCTGTTGGAAGGTAAGTGGGAGCATGAGTGTTGACAAGATCATGCGAGATGTTGTATAACATGATGCACTAGCTGTTCTGCGGCGGTCAATCAGTATATCCCATTGAAGCAATGGATGACATGCAGTCTGGGGAACTTTCCCTGTAGTTGTCTGTGGCTAATATTGCTGCTCTCCTTTGAACTTCCTTTAGGGTCTTCGCGAGGTTTTGATGGTATGGGTCCAATACTCAACTTGCATACTCTAAGGTTGGACGGACCATTGTCTGATAAGCCATGGATTTGACTGGAGATTTAAATCCATGTAAGTTCCCCTTGATAAATCCAAGGGTTTTCGCGACTTTGGTCTTTATGTTAGAGATATATTCGTTCCATTTCAACGTCATACGGCATTAACATATCAAACATCCGGTACGCTAGAGCATGTACTAATATTTTGGATTTTCACAGTAGAAATTTACAAATTACCAAAAAACCTTTTAGGTCAAGGTTCCGCTTTCATAAACTAGTTAAGATTTTCTGGCTTCTTTTAAAATTCGGATCTATGCAAGCAACACAGTACAATACTTTGGATATTACACAACCTGCCTTTAATGGTGATGTGGTAATCTAATACAAAATCAGAAGGATCAAAGATATACAGCATAGCCATCGAAAATGTGTCAGAATCATAAAACGCATTTTATACCGTGGATATGATCCTAATGTCACAAGAAGGAAACTAGGCTTCGTACTTGACCAATCTAAAGTCTTGTACCAACGAATTCTTCAGACTTTGCAGTCTGACTGACTTTGACGACGGGACTCCATGACGGGCCGTGTCCAAACCTTTTTAGAGAAGACAGGACCCCGGCCACCTGTCCTCTCTGAATGTCATTTAGACTCCTCGGGTGATTTCATACATGAGCTCGCTACAGCCGGCAGAGCACGGACTGTATGACGTACTCCCCCTTTTTTATATACATTTACATATTCATCTGTGTTCCTTGGGACCCCTGTGTTTTACTGTCTTGTTTGTGTGGTCGTCTAACATTGAGGAGATTGTTTTAAACTGCAATTGTGCGTTCTTCGATACCATTTGGTAACCAGAAAATGTAATCCGGATAACCATTCCATTTGCAAATGGCCGTCTTAAGTCTGCACCGGTTGCCAATTGGTCCTGTTGGTTTATATGTAGTTTTTAGTGTTTTTGTTCTCTTTTTCGTCTATTGATCGTTTTAGTGTTTTCACATTGGGTGTTTTGGTGTTTTCCTGATGGTACTGCAATGGTTTGAGATCCCCTCCCTCTTGTTGTGGAAGGTAACTCCTAGGTATTTCGCTCTGTTGACTTCTTCAAGCATATGGCCATGTTATTTACCCCACCCCTGGCTAGTTTGCCTTGAAATTCTTTGCCCTTACCGGAAATATGGATCACAATGCAAATACATGCATTACAGATTGTTCATTGGCTCAGTTCCCCATTGTGTTTCTGTGGAACTATGTCATTGTCTCCGTCTGTTTGTCCCATTTTTTCTATCTCAAGTGAGAAAAGTTCTGTTTTGTATTTTTTCCAGAATTCGTAATCCTTTTGAAATCTCGTCTCGGCTTTTATGTTTGACTTTACACTACAATTCCACATTCTAAATTGAAAGAAAGACTCGCAAAAATTATAAGTAATGCGTTTACAAGTAAGAACGGTAATCGCAAATACAAATTTATTGTTGTTAACTATGACAAAACCTACTTTGTAAAAGAAAAGTCCGATTCTGAAAAAAAGTACACTGAAACAGATATTATTCAGATGTTAAACTTTCTGATCGACAACATTTTTGTTGTGTTTGGAGGAAAGGTCTTCCAGCAAATTATCGGAATTCCAGTGGGGACCAATTGTGCCCCACTCCTTGCCGACATTTTCCTTTACTCGTACGAAGCTGAATTTATTCAATCTTTGGTCTCTGAGGGGAAAAGATACTTAGCTTCTGACTTTAACTTCACTTACAGATACATAGACGATGTGTTGTCCATCAATAATCCAAAATTCGCGGATTACCTGAGCAGTATCTATCCTTCGGAGCTTGAAGTCAAAGAAACTACAGAGACAAATAATTCAGCATCCTATTTGCGCATAATGTTGTCCTACGACACTGATGGTCACATGAACACCTCACTCTATGACAAACGTGACGACTTCAATTTCAGCATTACAAACTTTCCTTTTCTGAGTAGCAACATCCCTTCATCACCTGCTTATGGCGTGTTCATATCTCAGTTGATACGCTATGCCAGAGCAAGTACCAAATATACGGATTTTGTTCTGAGAGCTAGGCGTCTTTCAGATAAGCTTCTCAGTCAGGGATATGTTTGTGACCGACTAACATCGTCACTGAGGAAGTTCAACGGTCGATATGGGGAACTCGTCATACACTATGATGTCCCACTCTCCAGAATGGTGGATGATATTCTGTCATAGACCATTTCAACCATCCAACCAAAGATTGTACTCTGTCTTCCGAAATGGAAGTAACTGGATGTGACAGTTCTACCGAATGTAAACGGCGGGTGTTGCATGCAAGCAGGAGATGCTTACTCTTCCTGGGCACCTGGTCTCACTCCCATATCGGGAGTTTGCTTCTTTTCATATGGTGGAGGTTTTTGTTTGTTTGCTTTGGTTCCTGTTTTATCCTGATTTTGTATGCCTTCGGTTTCTGATTTTCTGAATTATCGATGTTGTGCTGTAAACAGGATATGGTCATTATCCATATTTGTCATTTTATTCACAGATTGGTACTAAATCATCATTTTACTTGTTTTAAAGACTTCACTGTTCACAAACTCGACCTTTGAAGATTAAACATTTGGATATACATGGCATTTTTATTCTTTATACAAACACATTTATAAATGATACTTTAAAGAACAACCACAAAATATAAGGTTTCCTGCATACCTTGCATGAATCATTTTCAATGAATGTAAAAGAAAGACATTCTGTGCGCAAAAAGCATTCCACGGCACAGCGATAAATGTCACTGGTTGTCTTAGCGAAGAGTACACCGGAAGTTATTTCCGTATTCAGTAGGTTTGGATCTCTGTTAAAAATAAGTCTCGTTGATTCTGAAATAAGATTTATAGGAGAATGCTAAGTAATATTTCTCGCGGAATTCTTTCGGTAAAATTGTGGCTATTATTCGTAATCGGAGGGAGGGTTGTGCCCACGTAATCCGAAATACTACACCGTCTGCCTCTGGCGTGGCAGATGGCCATCCTAAGTCGACACCGGCTGCCCATTGATCTCGTTGGTTTATGTCTAGTGTTTCTATGATATGATTTGGTCTCCCTTGTCCCTTTTGCGTGTATATGCGGGTCTCCTCTGTGCATTGGGTGTTTTGGGGAAATGCTGTTGAAGCTGCAACCTAGTGTTGTTAGAGATCCCTTCCTTTCTTTGCAAGAGTATTATATTCATTTACACAATGTTCACTTATCAGGTAGACAGAATTTCCATAAAACATTCGTCCGAATCACCAAATGCCTTAATACCATGCATGTGATCCTGATGTCACCAGACGGAAATCGGCATTATACTTTACCAATCTACAGTCTTGTACAATCGCATTGTAAAGAATTACACTCTGTGTGACTGTGACGACATGACTCCATTGCGAGCCAGGGCTAAACCACGTTAGAGCAGACAGGAGGGTCCCAACCACCGGATTGTCGTTTATTGTCAGCGTAGATTGCCCGATTTTTTTGTATTGAATCGAGGCATATAGTTTTTGGTCTGTCTGTCCGCCTAGTGACCTTGACCTGGGTACAACTTTTTCCAAACTTTAACATTTCGTATTACATTTGAATGATAAATGAGAAGACTTTGCTCCAATTAATGCTATTTTTATGCCCCCGGAATCAAAGATTCGGGGGCATATAGTTTTTGGCCTGTCCGTCTGTTTGTCTGTCTGTTTGTCTGTTTGTCTGTTTGTCCGAACTAAAAACTTTAACATTGGGCATAACTTTTGAATGGTAAGTGATAGGGCTTTCATATTTCACATGTGTATTCCTTGTGACAAGACCTTTCCATTGATACCAACATTTTTGACCTCGTGACCTTGACCTTGACCTTTGACCTACTTTTCAAAAACTTTAACATTGGGCATAACTTTTGAATGGTAAGTGATAGGGCTTTCATATTTCACATGTGTATTCCTTGTGACAAGACCTTTCCATTGATACCAAAATTTTTGACCTCGTGACCTTGACCTTGACTTTTGACCTACTTTTCAAAAACTTTAACATTGGGCATAACTTTTGAATGGTAAGTGATAGGGCTTTCATATTTCACATGTGTATTCCTTGTGACAAGACCTTTCCATTGATACCAACATTTTTGACCTCGTGACCTTGACCTTTGATTTACTTTTCAAAAACTTTAACATTGGGCATAACTTTTGAATGGTAAGTAATAGGACTTTCATATTTCACATGTGTATTCCTTGTGACAAGACCTTTCCATTGATAACAACATGTTTGACCTCGTGACCTTGACCTTGACCTTTGACCTACTTTTCAAAAACTTTAACATTGGGCATAACTTTTGAATGGTAAGTGATAGGGCTTTCATATTTCACATGTGTATTCCTTGTGACAAGACCTTTCCATTGATACCAACATTTTTGACCTCGTGACCTTGACCTTTGACATACTTTTCAAAAACTTTAACATTGGGCATAACTTTTGAATGGTAAGTGATAGGGCTTTCATATTTCACATGTGTATTCCTTGTGACAAGACCTTTCCATTGATACCAACATTTTTGACCTCGTGACCTTGACCTTTGACTTTTGACCTACTTTTCAAAAACTTTAATATTGGGCATAACTTTTGAATGGTAAGTGATAGGGCTTTCATATTTCACATGTGTATTCCTTGTGAGAAGACCATTTCATTAATAACAAAAAACTTTTGACTTCTTCACCTTGACTTTGACCTTTCACGTACTCAACAGAAAATGGCGTTTATACTAACAAAGATGCCACCGGGGGCATTCGTGTTTCACAAACACAGGCTTTATTAATATAGATTTTATTTAGAGCCACGCATTCTTTGCAAAATAAACACAGAAATTTAAATTCTAAAAATAAAATCAGAGAGCTCAACTGAAATGAGTTTTGACGGCTTATTCAAGGAACTTTGGCTGGAAGCATCACTGATGAGGATTTAATATCCGAAACAACGTGTCTGGTGCATGAATACATGAAAATTGGTTTGGAAATTTTCTTCAAGAAGGTACAGTGTTTGAACACTTCCGTATTATTATGATATTTTACATGTATACTTCTGTTTATGAAGCAAAACTGATACCAATATTGTTGCGCAAGCAATCATAACCTTGACTTTTGATCGTTCAAACCTTGACTTTTGACCTTTAAAATTTGACATAACTTCTAAATGGTAAGTGATAGGGCCTTGTTATTTTATATTTGTAATTCTTTTTATGACATTTTATTTTGTGACCGTTACCTTGCCCTTAAACATACTTTTCGAAAATAAACATTTACTGGTAAGCGATAGGGATTTGATATTTTACATGTATATTCCTTGTGACGAGACATTTTCATTGATTCCAATATTTATGAGCTCGTGACGATGATCTTTCACCTACTTAGAAGAAAATGATGTTAATACTAACACAGATGCCGACGGGGGCATATGTGTTTCACAAAAACATGGCTTTTTTGGTCCCTTTTACCGTGTATGTCTTCATTGTGTTTCACTTTGAATTTTTAATTTTTTGTTGTGGGTACTGGAACCGAGTCTTGTAGGAGATTCCCCTCCTTTCTTTAAGATGAAAAATATATTTCAATATGTTAATTTCATCTCGCTTAACATTTTAATATATATTTCAGTATGTTAATTTCATCTCGTTCACAAGATCAGTATCTCGTCTTGTTGTTTGATAGTCCCAGGGGATATTTTCCTCTTATTTCATCCGTAATTCTGTACTGCCTTGAAATGTAATAATTTAACTTTTGTTAATTTTCTAAATTTGATAAATCATTCTGACACTGTTGAGTACCTCTGCGAATATTATTCAACGTGGTAATGAAATGAAACTGAAGCATAATAGAGCGAGTGATAGATAATAAAAAAAGTATATAAACAAAAAGAAAATAGAACCAATGTCAAATAACGAATTAAGATATTTTACCTGCAAACGAACCTGTAAGAATAAGAAATATCCCCAACATGGCTGTTACTTTTATAAACGTTCTATTCGTGTAGTATTCAGTTTTAACAACATTCATCATTGATAAATGGGTTTTAGGTTTTTATGTTAAAGTCTGAAAATTAAAAAGGTATAAATATCGTAGCTTTTAAAATATAATGTTTTCTTTATATTCTTAAATGGATTCACTCTGTTTTTGAATGAGTTTTGTTCGCTATAGGAAGTGTACTTCCTTTGCAGCGCACGATCGATGGATTTGTTTGAAGAAACTGAGAAAATTGTTTGCAAATCTATTATGTTAAATCTGCAACAAAAATAATAACGTGATCAAAATATATACTGTTCAGAATGTTTCTAGGTTGAAGTTCATCATAAGGAAGCAACCCAAACAAAAATCATTTTTAACAAAATACCGACATGATACCCATGTGATACTAATGAGATACACTTTAGTATCACATTACAGTATCTTGTTGATATCAGCCCTTAATGTGATACTAACAAAATAATTTAGTCCTATTAGGGATGAATATCCTGTTAGTATCACTTTAAGACTGAGTATTGCATTGGTATCACATTAAACTTAAACTCCCTCTGTTAATATCTTGTTGGTATTTTGTTTCACTTTGATCTGACCTGCAAGTAGTAGAAGCTTAATAAAATACTAATATGTTACTGCCCTGCTTATAACTACATCCTGTGTGATGTCATCAATGAGTCATCAGTGACATCACACATTTCAATTCTGGCTGATACACACATGCAAGCACATGAAGGAGGATATCAAGTTTAACTTATTTTCAAAGACTGATATTAATACCATTGGACACAATGTCAAGGACAATATAATATTTATACATATTGTATGCCAGATTATGCATATGTGTGGATGAATTGTGCTCCGTCTGCTTGGAAAGTATCATGACTAGTAAGTTTCTTTGCTACTGTATAATAATGCATGTATTTAAAAAAAATTAAACGACACATTTTGTTTTAAGTGACATAGTTTGTTATAAATGTAAAGTTTATGTATTGGATTACCCATATTCAACCAAAAATGTTCTACAAATTATTTTTATATAAATGTCAATTCAATTATTTCAAGCATAACTTATATTTTTTCCTTTGAACTGTAATCATGCAAATTCAATGAGATTTATGACACCATTTCATGAATTTTTTTCAAGATCTTTTTCGTTACTGCAGATAATTAACTGATTTCTGTGTGGGCATGAATCTTTTGATGCACGCACAGGTCAATTTTTAATTCATTTTAGGACATAGAGTTATGGGGACTTATGTCGCTCAGCGATCATATATTTATCGATTTTACATTTGTGTATTTACTTTACAGATAGTACGCGGTTCCAAATTTCCTGTAGGGTCGATTCAGTAACATATCCAAATAAAAATCTTCAAAATAGCATTGGAGGGATGGTGCTAAGATGTTAACCTCCTTTAATTTTGATGATATTTTTGGAAGAAATGACAAGTTTCCGAAATAGTCAAATAATATACATGCATGATGTCAAATTGATTAAGTGCCAAAACAAAGCTTCCTTCAGGCGACATAGCTGGAAAGAAGTCATTAATACACTTAAAATCATCCTATGTCACGGGGAACGAGTTTAACAGCTCCACACTGCAACAGGAAATAAGTGTTTATATTAGTAATGCGGATGGGTTCCAACTCTATACCTTCTTGAAGAAAACACATTTTAAACCATCCCAGTGACATCACCAGCGTAAAGCGTCATAGTAGAAGTAGAATATCAAAAACAATATCCAGTCAGTAACATAACACAACATAATATTCGTTTCTTCTCGACCAATCAGACTGCGAGAAATGTGCCAAAGGGGGATAAAAAGCAGATGCATCAGAATGGAAGTTATTTTGATGCGACCTGCACTAAAATTAAAAGTCATACGCTTTGACAACAAGAGGGACCCAAATTAAATTTTGAATTATATAAATGATTTCGTTCAAGACTGTTTTTGTATGATATCCAATTACATATTTGTTTTTGTTACATAGGGTCCTTATACGTTGTACTATTTTATTTGCGATCTCTCTTTACTCTGATACTTTCTGAAAGCAGTAATGCGTCGTTGGAGACTCTATGGTGTGCATAGCAGTGGTAAGATTGTGCGTATTGGTATCAGGATAACCACACAAAGTCACTATCTGCTATAGATCTATACTTGCTGACTGCCCGTAGTCGGATCCATATTAATGACTATCCTTTTATGTGATGTTTTCCATATTCAAGTAAAAGTTATTGCTTTGGGTTGTTCAGTGTTTTGTTTTGTTTTATGTATTTTCTTATCTCTTAATTTATTTTCATAGACCCCTTCTTTCCTTAAGTTTATTTGGTGGTGGGAAATTGATTGCATTCCTCTTGGTGCCGTTGTTGTTATATGATGTTGATAAATTGATAGTAACTAGTGATCTCTATTTACGGTTCCTATTTTAGAGCCTAGCAAATCCTTTTTTTTTCATTTCCATTTGCACAGTTACTTTCATCGACAGAATAAAGCCTTTAGATTGCTTCCATACAGTAAGCTATATGTTATATATAATATTGTAGAGGTTCATATATCTGAGTTTCAATACAGGGACCATTATCCGACACCAAATAGGTCACTCACGACATTTTTGGGATCTACGTTCGGCGTCTATAGAGATTATTCATTATTTGTTTGTTGTCTACGTTTGTTGGTTCATGTGTAGGTTTTGTATACAGCCCCCCCCCCCCCTTTTTTTCTCGACTCATTCGTGTGTGTTCCATTGTTTTACTTCGTCATGTTTGGATCTCCTCTTTATTTGAACACGGTAGTCTAACTAAGCCATCTTCTAACAAAGGAAGCAATCTACCATTAAATTGTTTTACTACAATAGAATGTCAAAACCGAAGCTCAAATATATACGAACATTTATTTCAGATATAATCTTGTAAATAAAACATATTTGCCTAAAATTAGTATTTGTTTAATGAAATTCTATAATGAATTCATAGCATAGCTGATCCTATAGAACCTTGATTAAGAAATGAAAGACTAGGTTCCTGATTAGGATGGCAAAATAATTAGACATAGATATATATACATACAAGCCTTTTACTCTTATGTTATTCATTTTTTAAAGAACAGTAAAACAAATAGGTCAATTTTATTTCAAATTATGGAAGACATAAAGGTTAATGCAATCACTCATCATCGATGCATCAAAGAAGTTACGGCTCAAAGAAAATCAATCTTTCTTTGTAATTCTGATGTCAGCATTTAATCTCAATCAACAAATTTTTCATCAATTTGCCTCACTTTTAAAAGTTGTGTTTATCTTTTGACGTATATCATTATCTGTTTTGACAACCAATATCGATATATATGTTCAAAGTTATTCATTTTAATGTATCATGTGCGCATATCAAAATGAAAGTTGCGTCAATGATGTTCGAGACCGAAATAGGGAATCTTACAAATGAATATAGGATATAAATTTTTTACCATTTGGTTAGCCTTGATCAGAACTATGTTTTAATTAGACATACCGTATCATGTGCGCATATCAAAATGAAAGTTGCGTCAATGATGTTCGAAACCGAAATAGGGAATCTTACAAATGAATATAGGATATAAATTTTTTACCATTTGGTTAGCCTTGATCAGAACTATGTTTTAATTAGACATACCGTAGATTTTTATTTTGAATAATTCATACATAATAATAACAAAGAATGTGTTTCAATCAGTGAATGAATTCGAAAGTCAAACACAATATCCTAATTTAGAATCATAACTGCATTGACAATTGGCATACGGAATATGTAAATAAATGATCCCTAAATGTCGCTATACCTGCTTCGCAGGCGACACAAAAACGGAGATATTAAACCGAAATTATTCTGGGTTACGCCCCTCAAAAGATTGAAGCGTCGTGTAAACATCATAGTATCGTTTTCAAATAAATGTTTACTACAAAGTCTCTAGTCGTATTCAGATTATGCACAAAAATTCCATAGAAAATATCAGAAGAGAGGAGGGGATCTCCAACAACACTCGGTTGCATCACCCACAGCAAAATACCAAAACATCCTATGCAACGATTAAAGATGAATTAGGGTAGACTACTCTACAACACTGTCAAAGAAACGAAATCCAACAAGACTACAAAAGGGAAGTGATTTTATAGCCATAGGACAATCTGGAACTCATTTGTTCCCATTGTATAAACGTACAGTTGTTAAACGTCTTCAAATTCAATAGCATCATTTAAGCAAAGGTAAATTTGCAGCATGGACCAGACATGCACTTTTCGGGTACTTAACCCTCGTCTGTGAACCTCAATCTAAACAACGTAATATGACCAAAGAGTGTGAAAATTATCATGTTCAAAAATGTACCGAAAGACGTAGCAGGATGGGTGGAATATGATGCTACAGGACCCACGTTTCAGAAATTTCAAGAAATTTTGTAACAGAAATTTTCAAATGCGTTGAAGAGACAGACAATCAACCGAAGTTGACCGAACTTGGCTACATGTGCCCTCGGGGACTCCTGGTCTACCAGCAGTGACACTCACCAAGTAGTACAAATGTTAAACGTCTTCAAATTCAATATCAGTTCTATACATCACATATAACGTTAATGACTTTCACTTGGCATAACATATTTTAATATCTAGTCATAATTATTCTCTGCTTTCTTTGTAAGAATGCTTATGTAGTATATCAAACTGGCTTTTGAAAAGAATGAAATCATAGCAAAGATTTAATCTGATGTGCATTTATACTACTAAAGGAACGAATTAGCCGATTCTCGAGGATTCTCCGTTGAAACGAAGAGGACAGAGATAAGTGGTGTGATATGAACATATAGCATATGATGTGACAATGTGAATTTGATAGTTGTTTAGAAGAAATTATTTCTAAATAATGTGTAATCATTAATTATGTCTCATCGTTTTCCTAAAATAAATCCAAGAAAATCTAAAGTTCAAACCTGGCGTCGGACACTTACCATTGACTTCTTAGTTTCTTCTGAGTTATAATCCCTTTATAACCCCCGAATTTTTAAGTATCATAAATGTTGTAAGACGATTCTTTCTAGACATTTCTCATGATATAGTCGGGGAGCCAGTGGGATGAGTACTTTTTTTTCACGGGTACCATAATGTTCCTTAGGGTCTGCAGAATCAGTTTTCAGAATGTACTCAATAATAAACTCATTTAGGCTATGTGTTTTTCGATCGTTTCCATTGCAACCCCCTGTTTAAGTAAAGAAAGCATTATTGGGCAAGTAAAATAGCCATATCTTGGCCAAATGTTGAGCTAAACATCTGTAACTGGTATCAATAGTAGTAGGCTTATTTCTCCTCGACACAAATTCAAGATTCCATTTTCGTTCTTTGAAATATACGACGTCCAATCTTATACGAACATTCTAGAAGTAAATGCCTTTTCCATCGAAGTCTATGGAGCACCCATCTCTGTTTAATTGCGTCCCACGTCTCTCACAGCATTCATCCAATAGTTTCATTAAAAGTTATTCACACAAAGGTTTATGGTACAGTACAAGTACCGAAAGTAGTAACCAGAGAAATTTAGTTTACAACGAAGTTTTAGAAAAAAAATCCAGTCACTTGAAGATTTAGGTCCAATTATCGAAAATTTTATTTTTGAATTTACAGGACCCCTTACAAATCGACCTTTCATCCATAGCTAAAGTTGATAATTCTACAACTAATTCATATTCAAATGACTCATGTTTCAATTTCTTTTTTATTGACCTTTTATGAGATAATTATTAAATTATTTCACATCTTCATACTGATTTAGAGTAATTTTTTTAAAAGTGGGAAACACGATTTCAAGGGCAGACAGGGATTCCCCATTAATACTATGATACCAGATTTTCGGATACCAGAATGCAGAATGCATACCAAAGACAAAATAGGCACTTTACAAATCTCTGTAAAACTTCTGATCCAGAACATCCAGAACAGCATCGTTATTTTCAATCGATTAACGTTTTTATCAATACTGAGGAATAATATGAATCATATAAAAGATGTCAAATAGAAAATTTTGTAATGCGAGCGGAGAAAAAAAATGTAATTAAAAATAAAACAACAAGAGGCCCAAAGGGGCCACATTGCTCACCTGAGTTGCAAGCAATAGAATGATAGTGAACAATTTGGTAGATGACCTTGAGTACCTGCTTCCAGTAAGGTTTCCTTAGATGTAAAAAATGTGTCATCCAATCAGAGCCATGGGCAGCGATATTCTTTGACCTGTCGGCATTGTAAAAACGCAAAATTGGAAGAGGACCATGAGTACTTGCTTTCTGTAAGGTTTTATCAAATTCTGTGCAGCGGTTGCAGGGGAGATGTCGAAAATTTGTTAGCCGATCAGAGCCCCCTCGGCCGCCATATTTGTTAAACGATCGGCACGAAAAACAAAAACTTGGTAGAGAACCTTGAGTACTTGCTTCCCGTAAGGTTTCATGAAATGAGTGAAATTCTGTACAACGTTTACTGAGGAAAATGAACAAAGGCGTCAGCAAATCAGAGTCCTCGACGGCCATATTTGTTGACCGATCGGCACGAAAAACAATAATTTGATAGAGCACCTTGTGTACTTGCATCCTGTAAGGTTTCGTGAATTTCTGTACTGCGGTTGCAGAGGAGAAGTCAAAAATACCTAAGCCAATCAGAGCCCTCGGTGGCCATATTAGTTGACCGATCGGCACGAAAAACCCAAACTTTGTAGAGGACCTTGAGTACTTGCTTCCCGTAAGGTTTCATGAAATTCTGTGCAGCGGTTGCAGAGGAGAATTCCAAAATGTATAATCCAATCAAAGTCCTCGGCCGCCATATTTGTCGACACGAAAACACAAACTTGGTAGAGGACCTTGAGTACTTGCTTCCTGTAAGGTTTCGTGAAATTCTGTGTAGCATTTTAAGAGGAGAAGTAGAAAATGCGTCAGTCAATCAGAGCCTGCTGCGGCCATATTTGTTCACCAATCGGAACGAAAAACACAAGCTTGATTGAGGACCTTGAGTACTTGCTTCCTGTAAGGTTTCATGATATTATAGCAGCAATTGCAGAGGAGAAGTCGAAAATGCGTCAGCCAATCACAGCCCTTGACGGCAAAACAAAAATGTGGTTGAGGACCTTGAGTACTTGCTTCTTGTAATGTTTCGTGAAATTCTGTACAGCGTTTACAGAGGAAAAGTAGAAAATGCGTCAGCCAATCAGAGTCCTCGGCGGTTTATATTTGTTGACCGATCGACGCTAAAAACACAAACTTGATAGAGGACCTTGAGTACTTGCTTCCTTTAAGGTTTCGTCAAAATCTGTGCAGCGTTAACAGAGGAGAAATCGAAAATGCGTCAGTCAATCAGAGTCCTCGACGGCAATATTTGATGACCGATGGGCACGAAGAAGAAACATTTTATAGAGGTCCTTGAGTACTTGCTTCCTGTAAGGTTTCGTGAAATTCTGTACAGCGGTTGCAGAGGAGAAGTTGAAATTGCCTCAGCCAATCAGAGCCCTCGGCGGTCATATTTGTTGACCGATCGGCACGAAAAACACAAACTAGGTATAGGACCTTGATTACTTGCTTCCTGAGGGTTTCGTGAAATTCTGTGCAGCGTTTGCAGAGGAGAAATTGAAAATTCGTCAGCTAATCAATATTTGTTGACCAAACGGCACGAAAACATATACGTTATAGAGGACCTTGAGTATTTGCTTCCTGTAAGGTTTCGTGAAATTCTTTGCTGCGGTTGCAGAGGAGAAGTCGAAAATGCGTCAGCCACTCAGAGACCTCAGCGGCCGTATTTTTGACCGATCGGCACGAAAAACCCAAACTTTGAAGAGGACCTTGAGTACTTGCTTCCCGTAAGGTTTCATGAAATTCTGTACAGCGTTTACAGAGGAAAAATAGAAAAATGCGTCAGCCAATCAGAGCCCTCACCGGCCATATTTGTTTACCGATCGGCACTAAAAAACAAACTTGATAGAGGACCTTGAGTACTTGCTTCCTGTAAGGTTCGTGAAATTCTGTGCAATGTTTACAGAGGAGAAATCGAAAATGCGTCAGCCAATCACAGCCCTCGACGGCAAAATTTGTTGACCGATTGGCACGAAAAACAATTAGGTATAGGACCTTAATTATTTGCTTCCTGAAGGTTTCGTGAAATTCTGTGCAGCGTTTACAGATTAGAAATCGAAAATGCGTCAGCCAATCTAAGCTCTGTTCGGCAATTTGTTGACCGATCGGCACGAAAAACAAAAACTTGATAGAAGAGCTTGAGTACTTGCTTTCTGAAAGTTTCGTGAATCTCAGTGCAGCAGTTGCAGAGAAGAATGCGAAAATGCGTCAGCCAATCAGAGCCCTCGGTGGCCATATTTGTTGACGATCGGCACGAAAAACCCAAACTTGGTAGAGGACCTTGAGTACTTGCTTCCAGTAAGGTTACATGGAATTTTGTGTAGCGGTTGCAGAGGAGAAATCCAAAACGAATCATCCAGTCAGAGCCCTAGGCGGCAATATTTGTTGACCGATTGGCACGAAAACACAAACCTGATAGAGGACCTTGAGTGCTTTCTTCCTGTAAGGTTTCGGGAAATTCTGTGCGGTTGCTTCAGAGGAGAAATCGAAAATGTGTCAATCAATCAGAGCCCTCGGCGGCCATATTTGTTGACCGATCAGCACGAAAACACAAACTTGGTAGAGGACCTTGAGTACTATCTTCTTGTAAGGTTTCGGGAAATTCTGTGCAGCGTTTACAGATGAGAAATAGAACATGCGTCGGACAATTAGAGCACTCGACGGCCATATTTGTTGACCGATCGGCACGAAAAACGCAAACTAGGTAGAGTATTGCGTATTTGCTTCCTGAAGGTTTCGTGGAATTCTGTGCAGTGTTTACAGAGGAGAATTCCAAAATGTATCATCCAATCAAAGTCCTCGGCGGCCATATTTATTGACCGATTGGCATGAAAAACCTAAACTTTGTAGAGGACCTTGAGTACTTGCTTCCTGTAAGATTTCATGAAATTCTGTGCAGCGGTTGCAGAGGAGAATTCCAAAATGTATCAACCAAACAGATCCCGAGGCGGCCATATTTGTAGACCGATCGGCACAAAGAACACAAACTTGGTAGAGGACCTTGAGGTCTTCCTTCCTGTAAGGATTCGTGAAAATCCGCGCGGTGGTTTCAGAGAAGTCGAAAATGTTAAAAGGTTAACGACGGAAGACATATGACAGACGCCGCGCTATGACAATAGCTCAGGTAAGCTAAAAACCCTTTTTTCTATTTTCTTTCATGTTACATGGGGACGGTTCATTATATCTTGCTGTTGGATCAGTGCTAAAAAGAAAGGATAGCTGTAGGTCGAATGGAAACAGAATTTTTAAATTAAATATTTTTTTCTTTTGCCTTGACTGGCAGATATGAGGGATGAGGGGGATTCTAGCCCGTGATTCTAACAGTGAGGAGGTTGTTTTACACCATAATTGTGCGTTCTTCGAGACCTCTTGGAAATCGGAATAGTGGGAGGGTTGTGCGCACGTAATCCAGGATAACCACACCGTCTGCTATTTACGTGGCAGATGGCCGTCCTAAGTCGGCACCGGTTGCCCATTGGTCTCGTTGGTTTATGTGTAGTCTTTTATGTTTCATGTTTCTATGTTGTGAGTTGGTGTCCCTTGTCCCTTTTGCGTCTCTTTCTGTGGGTATCTGTTCTGCGTTTTTTGCATGGGTGTTTGGGGATTTTGCTGTGGGTGCTGCAACCTAGTGTTGTTGGAGATCCCCTCCTTTCTTTTATATCTACACTTATTTCGTGTTGCCGTGTGGAGTTGGTAATACAATTCCCCGTGACCCGATGTTTGAAGTGTTTTAATTCCATTTCGTTCTCTAACTTGACTTTGTTGTAGTGTCTTCCATGCAGGATCTCTACTCACCCTTCTTCGATCATCTCACTATGGCATTTTTAAGGTCGCCTCGTATTAAACTTACTCCTTTGAGATTACCCTCTATCACTACAGTAACTTTCCCATCATCGACTTTTAACAGTAATAAACTTTTTTCCTCACCCAGAGTACTTCTTTCACCTCTTAAATTTAAATCCCGTAGACGTATTACACCTACTTCTCCATCTGCAGGCTCTACATTTAACAACAAACATAGAGGGTTCTCAGCAGTTTCTACGTGCAAAGGGAAAAGATGCGGTATGTGTCCGCTCATCAACTGCAATTCCACAATTAAATCAAGTGTTAACGGGCAGACTTTTAAAATTGAGATTGAAAACGACATCGATTGATCGTACCAAGATGTCATTTATGTTATAACATGAAACGCTAGGGGATGTGGCGCCCAATATGTTGGAGAAACAGGTCAGGCCTTAAAATCTCGTTTTAGAAGTCATTCGTATCAGATAAGAAACTCACATCACAAAAAACAAAGAAATTTCCTTTATAATCACTTCGTTAAATACAATCATTCCATTTCGGATATAACTATTACACCGGTTCAGTCTTTTTCTAAACTTAAAAATCTTAGTAAAACGGAAATTAAAAAACGCCGACTACAAGCTGAACTTGCCTGGATCACAAAACTCCAAACTGCGTACCCCCTTGGTCTAAACGATCAAATTTATGGACAAGGAAACATTTCCTCGACGTCAACTAATATTAATGTATTTTCAATCCGCCCAAACACTAAACGGAAGCATAGGTCTCACGGAAGACGAAGAAACCGAAAACTCAGAATAAGATCTAGATTACACCGTACCCTCAACGATCTTCTGATCATTGCTCGCAACGGCGGCAGACATGAACTGCTTCATGCTCTCTCATCAGTTCCAGCAGTTCAATTGAAATCTATCTTGGATGAAGCACTGGTTGCATTCTTAAGAAATACCGATTGATTCAGACTTAATATCATTGTTGCATTCGCACAGAATAAACTTTATCCAGTTGTTAAAAACATCCCACCTAAAAAACGATTCTTAAAAATTTCATTTATTAACAAAGGATTCGATCTTCTTCACATCTCTAATATTTTTCGGGATCATCGTGTACAAAGTGCTATTCCTCAATATTTTGAAAATTTAGAACCTCCTCTTATTTGTTACAAATATAAGAGACCTATTCGAAATTTCGTTTTTAACTACAACAAAGTTACATCAGATCCTAAAATACTTGAATCATGTCCTGCTTCTTGAGAATGTGCAACATCTAAATATCTATATAAACCAGCTGGTCATATTATTACAGGTGACTTTTCAATTATCCAAGACAGGCAGCTCCGTGGTCTTCTCAAAAAAGGACCTAAGTATAGAATCCCATCCAAGATAGATTTTATTAAATGTCGCGAAGTACTAAAGGAAGCCTTAGATAACTATACCAAACGATGGTGTAAATCGGAAGGAGTCGAATCGCATTCTCTGAATGACTGGAAAAACCTCATTTTGGACATTACTGACATTCGAATAGACAACTTCCACAAAAAATCCTCATCTTTTTGAAAATCCAATTTCTAGATCTGAAAGATATTTTAAATCCAAATTACGTAATTTACATGAAAAATTTGTCTTCGCTCCTGCAGATAAAGCAGCCAACAACACCATAATCATATGAAAACTTTACTATATATCAACTTTAGTTTCGGAACTTTCGTCTACAAATACTTATATCAAAAGCAATGAAAGTGTCCCTAACATTTTGAGCAAACATAGCGGTGAAATTTCTTCATTCAACATCCCTATTTCTAAATTGGATCTTCCTACAATATACTGCATACCAAAACTGCACAAATCTCCTTACAAATTTAGATACATTGCTAATTCTAGCAACTGCTCAACTACAAGTTTGTCTAGACATCTGACGTCAGCCCTCACGGCGGTAAAGGAACACGTTGCAAAATATTGTGAAACTGTTCTTAACAGGAATGATGTAAATTTATTTTGGTCTATAAAAAATTCCGGTGATGTGATTGACAAGATAAAATCTAGAAATTTTCAAGCCAATACGATTGCTTCATACGATTTTTCAAATATGTACACCACGCTTCCTCACGACAAGATCAATGATCAATTGTCCAAACTCATTAAATGGTGCTATAATCGAGAGGGGAAAATTTATATTTGTACATCTGAATCAAAGGGTTTCTTTTCCGCTACAGAATACAAATCATACAAATCATGGACATGTAGCGACCTGTGTAGTGCCTTGTCCTTCCTCTTGGACAACATTTATGTAAGATTTGGTGAGAATCTCTACAAGCAGGTTGTAGGGATTCCTATGGGTACAAATTGTGCGCCTCTTGTTGCAGATTTATTTTTATACACATATGAAAAGGAATTTATTCAAAATCTTCAAAAGCAAAGAAAACATGATGATGTGAAATGCTTCACTGGTACTTCTAGGTACCTGGATGATATTCTTACTATCGATAATCCTGTTTTTGAAAAGTATAAAGATGTTATTTATCCACAAGAATTGACTCTAAACAAGGCAAACTTTACAGACACTGAAACACCATTTTTGGACCTAAATATCAAAATTGTCAATTGAGAAATTCATACAAGTGTATATGACAAACGAGATGATTTTGGATTCAACATAGTAAATTTTCCCTGGCTTGACGGTGATGTCCCTAGATTACCGTCATACGGTATCTACATTTCACAGCTCATCCGGTATGCTAGAGCATGTACTGATGTTTTGGATTTCCATAATAGAAATCTACAAATTACAAAGAAACTTTTAGGTCAAGGTTTTCGCTTTCACAAACTAGTAAAGACTTTCTGGAAATTTTACAAAAATTATGATCAACTTCTTTTGAAATTCGGACCAATACAAGCAACGGAGTATATTACTTTGGGTATTTCACAACCTGCATTTTATGGTGACATAATTAACAAAATAAGAAGGATCAAAGGTAGACAGCATATGTATCGAAAATGCGTCAGAGTCATCAAACGCCTTTTATACCGTGGATATGATCCTAATGTCACCAGACGGACACTAAGCTTGGTACTTGACCAATATACAGTCTTGTACGAGCGCATTCTTAAGACTTGCACTCTGACTGACTGTGACGACGGGACTCCATGACGGGCCCTGTCCAAACCTCTTTAGAGAAGACAGGGCCCCGACCACCTGTCCTCTCTGAATGTCAGTCGGACTCCTCGGGTGATAACATATATGAGCTCGCTACAGCCGGCAGAGCACGGACTGTATTACGCACGTCCTCTTTTTATATCCATTTACATATTCATCTGTGTTGCTTGGACCCCTGTGTTTTACGGTCTTGTTTGTGTGTGGTCACCTAACAGTGAGGAGGTTGTTTTACACCATAATTGTGCGTTCTTCGAGACCTCTTGGAAATCGGAATAGTGGGAGGGTTGTGCGCACGTAATCCAGGATAACCACACCGTCTGCTATTTACGTGGCAGATGGCCATCCTAAGTCGGCACCGGTTGCCCATTGGTCTCGTTGGTTTATGTGTAGTCTTTTATGTTTCATGTTTCTATGTTGTGAGTTGGTGTCCCTTGTCCCTTTTGCGTCTCTTTCTGAGGGTATCTGTTCTGTGTTTTTTGCATGGGTGTTTGGGGATTTTGCTGTGGGTGCTGCAACCTAGTGTTGTTGGAGATCCCCTCCTTTCTTTCATAGAAAAAGTAACTGATTATGGTTATACCCTTACCAGTGCCAATGAAAATCATAATATTATTTTTAAAATTCATGTAGAAAATCTATCAACAATATGTGATGGCATCCATAAATCTGAACATAATCCCTATGTATTGCATATTTGAGCCATACATAACACATCCGAAAATGTCAACGTATCTATGACAACTTTTTCGCGCTTGCGTGGGTCCTTTTCTAGTTACTTTCTAAATACGTTTGCTAAATCATGAAATGCCCCGACGACTTTTGCACAATTTGGATTTCCAGTATCCACAAGAGTGGTTTGTATACCTGACAACACAATATCTACATCGTCTTCGGAATCAGAGCCCTCGGCGGTCATATTTGTTGACCGATCGGTTCAAAAAACCCAAACTGGGTAGAGGACCTTGAGTACTTGCTTTTTGTAAGGTTTCGTGAAATTCTATGCAGCGGTTGTAGAGTAGATGTCGAAAATGTGTCTTCAAATTAGAGCCCTAGGTGGCCATATTTGTTGACCGATCGGCACGAAAAACACAAACTTGGTAGAGAACATTGGGTTCTTGCTTCTTGTCAGGTTTCGTGAAATTCCGTGCGGCGGTTTCAGAGAAGTCGAAAATCTTAAAAGGTTAACGACGGACGATAGACGACGGACGCCGCGCTATGAAAAAACCTCACTTGAGCTTAGCTCGGGTGAGCTAAAAACCCTTTATTTACTTATTTCTTTCATCTTACACGAGGACGGTTAATTATATCTTGCTGTTTGATCAGTGCTAAAAAGAAAGGATAGCAGTAGGTCGAATGGAAACAGAATTTTTAAATTAAATATTTTTTCTGTTGGCCTTGTCTGGCAGATATGGGGGATGAGAGGGATTCTATCCCGTGATTCATAGAAAAAGTAACTGATTATGGTTATACCCTTACCAGTGCCAATGAAAATCATTATATTATTTTCAAAAATTCATGTAGTAAATCTATCAACAGTATGTGATGGCATCCATAAATCTGAACATAATCCCTATGTATTGCATATTTGAGCCATACATAACACATCCGAAAATGTCAACGTATCTACGACAACCTTTTCCGCGCTTGCGTGGGTCCTTTTCTTGTTACTTTCTAAATACGTTTGCCAAATCATGAAATACCCCGACGACTGTTGCATAATTTGGATTTCCAGTATCCACAAGAGTCTGTTCTATACCTGACAATACAATATCTACATTGTCTTCCGATTCAGTGTCAGTATTGACAACTGTACTTGATTGTGCGGCTGAACACTCCTGCCTTACTCGGGTTGGGATTTCGAGTCGTCTCTGTATTACATCAAGGGAACTGGTACTTTCATTTTCTACTGCTTGACGATAGATATTTGCTAGAGCATCATCGGATATATGAGACGTTCCAAATACCTCATTGTCTAGTAAATAGTCCATCAGTTGTCCATAATTACGTTCACTGCACATCAGAACGGCTAACTGAATATCACTGTCTTCAAACTCCATTCCAACTTTCTTTAGGAAGCATTCGACCATTTCTTTGTCCCCTTCATGAATCACTTGTAAAAATAACTCGTTTTTCTTAGTATGTAGTAGCTGAACCGCACACTTCTCAATAACGTTGCAAAATACCAATCTGTCCCTTTTCCTTAATGCTAATTCAATGAAATGTATAAACGTTTCGTCGCGAATTTCAGTAATATCAAATAAATAACAGAAAACTCTTAAAACGTCAATTTCGCGTGAAGCGATTTCAACGAAACGTTTGTGTGTGTTCTGAGATATGTATCCCAAGTCAGGTATCCCGGTCATCAGTTTAATATTATCAATATTTAACTGTTCCAGTGAGCACATGAGCATTCTGTCAAGAGCTTCATTGTCAAATTCAGGCTCGAAATGTTTAGTTAGGAGAGCCGGTATCTTCGAATTGTTGCTTGAGATTGCGCACTCGAATGAATACAAGACAAGTTCCTTTGGTGTACTTAAGGTTCCTACCAGTTTGATGAATTTCTCAAGTATGTCACCATTTCCTTGATCTGTTAGAAGAGTAAATATATTTTCTATTACGTCGTTTGAGAAGGAATCCTTGCCCAACGATGATATGACGTAGGACATTAATTCATTGTTTTTCGACTGGAACACTAAGAGAAGTACTTGTCCTCTGTTTTTCTCGCCTAGTTTTGCAAGATACGAGTGTTTTAATAGAAAATTAACTGCTTTATGATTTGGCAGTTGAAAAGACGATTTAAATGACTCCATTAGCGTCGATTCCTGAACGTTGCCCCCTAATATTTCAAGGCAATAAATAAATGTTTCTGTATTTCCAGACTTCGATGATTCCCTAATACAAATCTCCCATGTTTCCATGAGAATAGAATCTTTTCCGGTTATCGTCAGAATCGAATGTAGTTTTTCCATGCTTTTTGGTTTGCAGCGACACGCTTCAGTAATAATATTTTGGAGAGCACCATCTTTTAACCATTTGTTTTCAAATTCTCGTAGAAGAAACTCAAGAACACGGACTTCTTGACTTCCTAGAGACAACAAAATACCCGTTTGTAATGAACTGTCAACGATGTTTTCCTTTCCAAAAAGGTCAATCGTTCCCTGTACCAGAGCAGGATCATCGTTTTGGCAACACTCCACAAATATGTTTTGTACAACGGCTTGAGGTACATCTGTATTTCTAAGAATGAAACGGGCGTTTGGGAATTTGTTATGACTTATCGCATGCTTCAGACATTCATACATGTTCTCTCCCATCTTATCACTGAATTTATCGAACACGGCTTTTAAGATTTCTGTGTCCTCTTTTGCAGATGCCTTCATTAATAATTCCTGGAATCGATTGTAATGTGTTGGACATCTTTGAAGTAGTATCTCACTCAATCCTTTTGACTGAAATTCAATTGCTAATTGCAAAGCATCGTAAAGTACATTATCAGTAATTTCAGAATCCCGCAAAATATTGCAATAAGTTTCGAAAAATGAACTATCTTCATTTCTTTCGGCTTTTACATAGCATCCTGATATTGTTTCACCAGATATGTTTGATAGACTGAAAATTTCAACGAAGAATGATAGTCCCTTCGAAAATCCACATTCGATAATCTCAATGAAAATCTTCTCTTGAGATATTTCCAGATCAAAGAATTTATTGATAAGCTGTTGTAATGTAAATAAATCATGATTTATTATTGATCGCTTGATTACCTCAGTTATTCTGTCCTCTTTCCCTTTCATTCTTTCAGTTTTAATATATTCGACAAAAAACTTTACAATGTCTGATTTTTTTCCATCAATGGCAAAGCTCAAGCAATCGAGAACTTCATCCGCGCTATTCTGAAAACCTTTGAAGATGATTTCAACTATTTTCGGGGAACTATGCTCGACACTTATTCTAAACGTTTTCACAAGTATATTCTTCAATGAAGACCTATAATGAAGGACGACTTCCTCTTTTTGGTACTTGACAGCTTCGATCAGAGCGTTTTTCCTTAAATCCTCCGAGACAGCGTCATATTGCGCGACCTTATGTACGTTTCCTCCATAAACACAGGAGAAAAGACCTTCTTTTAGTATCTTACTAAACTGTTTTTCTCTTTGAATAAGATGTTGGATCATGACTTTAAGAAAAGAGTCCAAATGAGACAATTCGCATGCTGTGTTAATCACGGCTGACAAGGTTTCCTCTTCTTTTTTATCTAGCTCTGTTGAGCACCATCCGTATTTGGGAAACATTTCTTGAACGACTATACGACAGAACTTTTCATCTGTTATCGTCCTATGGTGTAGAGAATCGAGATCAAAATTTAACAACTTCTTTGCTAATCTTTCGTCCAGATTCCTGGGCATTCTGCAGCATATATCACCTGATTGTTCGTCATAACCTGAAGAACAGACAAAGTCAAATAACATTTGTCTATCAGCAAAATCGAGAAGGACATCAGGGAAATACCTACCGATGACAAGGAGCACCGACAACAACAATTCAAAACTGTTCATTTCGTGAGTATATTGTGTTTCGTCTTCTCTAATGTAATGTTGATCAATAAGAAATGTGGTAGCATGCTCAACTTCCATTGTATTAGGTTTTTTCATTTGTAAATATGTTGCCACTTTCCGTATTTCATCAACGCTTACTGATTTGGAGATGAAAACTGTACACAAAATGAGGAACTGGCATCTTTCATTTTTGTCCGAGGATTCGTATTTTTCTTTGATTTCTTGAAATAACATCTCATGTGTATTTCGGAAGAAGGAAATGCCTAGTCTTAAACATGTTTTGTCCGTGAAAAACATCTTACATGCTCTCGGAAATCCACACGGTGGTTCAGACTGAATGAGTTCTTCAACTTCTGATTCCGTTATAGGACAATCACTTTGATTATTGAGACCGTGTGATTCAATAGCATGAGTCCGACAGTATAAGTCCCTGTGCTTGTAGAATGTTTCCCTTTTCTCCTCAACTGTCATACACCATTCATTCAGATAGACGACCGCATCGTCAGGAAACATGTTTACGGAACTGTTCAAGATTGATTTGACTTTTGCTATTACATTACAACTGGCTGTAATCAATAGCCGTACACCATGACATCTGTATATGATGTCCAGCTCCTTTGCATATCTATCGATGGTTCGGCTCTTATCATCTAAATCTGATGAATTTCCCTCAACATCATCGATCAAAATCATGATGTCACCGGGAGACATATGTTGAATCGCATTTAAATCGTCCGGAGAATAGACAACATACTTGTCAACGCGGTTATTTGAGAAGTTATTGATTACTTCTAGTGCAGTGCAGGATTTTCCACTTCCTTTCCCACCAACAAGTACGCATAGATATGGTGGATTCTCTAGCTTTTGTAGACAACACTGCTCTAGTGATTTCCTCTTAGTATACAATGAATGTTGATGCTGATGGAGTACCTTTGTAGTCCTGTCTGAAAATAGTATTTGAAATATGATAATAATATTTACAATAGGCTCCCAACTACAATGCGCTACTAAATTTAAATCGAGTTAGTCGCAGTTGATTGAAAAGGAAGCATTCGTTTCGAATTTTTATTTTTTTCAAATAATAATGCCTTATCGAATCGCTATAAAAGGGGTTTCTGTCTTGATCTTGATTCTCTTATTCTCGACAGCTCTAATGCTAAATCTCGTTTTCTATTTTTAGAAAACAAACCGATTATTCGTTACCCAATCATCCCAAGGAGAAAGCAATATCTAGTGAAACTGTCCGCTAAGCAAGGAATAAAATGTCCAATACTTGAGAGAATTCGAATGACCAATCGGAGAAATTCAAATCCTGGAAGTATAATTGATTGAAATTTTAACGTAGAACTACATGAAAGCCAGTGTTTAAATGTTTATTGGAGTTAGCTATAATATACAGTTGAAGTATATCATTGAGGGAGCTTGCATGATTCTGGTTTCCCGAGACGAGACCTATTACTCCTATTACCCAAGGCGAAGCCGAGGAAAATAGGTCTGGTCAAGGGAAACCAAAATTGATAACTCCCTCAATGGTATACTTTAATTGTTTATAATCCCGTCACGCGAGGCAGCTCCGCCCAATTTCGACAAAATGCGCTGTAGCTCCGCTCCATTTCTAAACTATTTCCCTAGGGAAATAGTTTTATCAACTAACGCATCATTTGCAGGGAAATAGTCTCATCAGGCGAGTTGCAGCTAGTTTCAATGAGTATCTTCTTATATAGGAAGAAACAAGAAGAGGTATAATAATCATGAATATATTAGAAACGCACCAATTCATTCAATCTAATTCTGCATTTCAATATCTCTTTAGCGAGATCTAAAAGGACCAGAAAAAAGCAAAACACAATACTGTCACAAAAAACCAATGAGATCTCTAACACAGTTTGCTTGCATCTAACACAGTTTGCTTGCATAGAAAAGAAAGAAATGAGTGGATTTCCAACAAGAATCGGTTGTACATAGCAATAACAGTAAAAGACCGAAAACCCCATGACGAAAACACAGAGCATAGACAAACACAGGAAGATATGAAAAAGGGACATGGAAAACCACGAAAACAAAACAAGTTCAAAACATCAAACAGAAAAGACGACAAATAGGGACAAACGGTGCCGACTAAGGACGACCAACTGCCATGTTTGTAGCAAATGGTGTGCCTATAAGAATTACGTGCGCACAACCCTACCATTTTGTGGTTACCCAAAGGTCAATTGTTGCGTATGATAACCTTCTTACTTTAAGATGACCACACAAACAAACTAGAAAACCGCTGGGGCCTAAGTACATTGCAACACACAGATAAATATGTAAATGGATGTAAAAGACAAAGGGGCGCACGCAAAGCATACTCATCCAAAATGAAAATGAAATACATCAATAGACATCAAAAACGGACAAGGAAAATCCTACAGCAACGAAAGCATCAAAACGCTAAAGCAACAAGACCAGTGGGTAACTATTGCAGATTTCTGATGGCCATCTCCCCCGTCAGTAGCAGTCGGTGTGCTTAACCAGATTTCGTGTGAGCATATCCGTACCATTTTCTCGCTACTACGCTGTCTGGAAGAAGTTGCAATTGTTGTGCATAACTGCATTCATTATTAAGATGACGATTCGATCGAAATAGACCAACGTAGCCTTTGTTGTGCATTTGATTTGTGGCTAAGATATATATATGTTCCTTTTTTAATTGTACAGATCCTTTTTAAAGGAATACACATGTGAAATATTAAAAAGAATTAACTTAAGCAATTTTAAACGTTTAACAAAACAGTTACGAACTTTCATTTCATTTCTAAAGTTAGCTCAGATCGTAGCTTTAAAGGTCATTGAAGTAGAAGGAAATCGGAGTACCAGGAAAAACTCTCCCACGTAAGACCCTTTTGCCGAATCAATGATTCGGTCGAAATATTTAAAAAGACCATCTCATTTACCAATCAAAAATAATGGTCAGAGTTTTTGCAGACAAACAGAGACATAGACCAATATTAGAAGGGACAAAAAGCAATATATTCGAATATCTTATAACCAAGGCATAAAACAATGCAATAAAGTGCATACAAAAACTTCCAAGAAACAATACGAAATAAATCATTAAAACGAACAAAGTCCTAACCCCAATATCTCAATGTCATAATCTTAACTATGATATCAAATGAAATTTCTGGTGTAAAAGAATCTACATTTGAAATACCGAAGTCCATATTCAAAGAATAAGCAAAAGATTTTCTTTTCTAAAGTAGATCAAAGTCCAAGGTAAACAGGTCGAATGCTGCATCTAGAGCATGCATTAAACAACATCATCCGATGATTTTTGCAGGGTTTAGTACTTGCAACATTTGTAATATGTCCAGAACCGAGTTACCCAAGAACGTCACCGGACGCCGGACTGGGACACAGATGCCAATGCAAATGCGAACTCGGACGATGGGGGTATTGCATAGGCTCATCTCAACTTCTTCGTGGTGAATTAAAAGGATCGTACCTTTCAGATAGAGCGCTTGGTTTCTTTTTTGAAATGGCACAGCAATTGCGTCTCGTAATTCGTTTACATGACATCGTAAATTCTGCACATCCGTTCTAATGTAGATCACTTCCTTGGTAAGGGCCTCCATAACCCTTTTTATTTCTACAAATTGTTCATCTTTAGTCTGTTCCATAACCATAAGATCCGCTTCAATTTTTGCTATCTTATCCTTGCATATTTTAAATAGTGTATCGTCCTGTGTGGAAATAGAAAGAATATTTTGTAATTCTTGCTGGTATTGCACTCCTGTGTTGACGATGTACGTAGAATGAATATTATCCATTCTGTTACAAATATTTGTTATTTCATTCAAATGGAAATTGTAAGTTTGAGTATCCATGGACGCTGCGTGCACGTGACCATAGGCTGTATTTCGCAATATCCTAATTCTCTCTACATCATCGGAAATGGAATTGCCGGTGGGTGGTTTTCCCCAACCACCTGTAGGGGACGGAAAGTTTCTACATCCGTTCCGTAGGAACGTGTAAACAAGAGTGATATCGAATTCATTGTAATTTCCATTAGTTCCAGCATTTTGTACAATACGTTGCTGTTCTCTGCTAAGGCGCAGTCCATGTGATATTCCCAAGCAATTCTGGGCTGGAACATATTTTAAGAGAATGTCTCGACAAATTCTCCCACAAAGATCTAAAACACAGATGCAAAGATGTAGGAAATGCTCTTGCTCTTTGGTTGGTCTCATGTTTGGGGTAAATACCTGAAATGTTTAAAATAACATGTTTAATTATTCTTATAGAAAATCAATTTGAATTTATTGCGGCTATATACAAGAGGCCCAATGGGGCCACATCGCTTTTCTGAGTTGCAGACAAAAGAAAGATAGTGGCCATTTGGTGGAGGACCCTCAGGACTTTCTTCCTGTACGATTTTTTGAAATCCTGTAATCAGCTTCAGATATGTCGAAATTGTCTAAGACAATCAGAAGCCTCGACGGCCATATTTCGACCGGTCAGCACGGAAAAACCCAAACTTGATCGAGGACATTGAGTACTTGCTTTATGTAAGGTTTCGTAAATTCTGTAAAGCGATTGCAGATGAGAAGCCGAAAACGTGTTATTTAATCACAGCCCTCGGAGGCCATACTTTTTGATCGATTTTCGAACTTGGTAGAGGATCTTAAGTACTTTCTTCTTCCTCTAAGGTTTCGTGAATTTCTGTTCAGTGGTTAAAGAAAAGAAGTCGAAAATTTCTTAGCAAATCAGAACCCTCGGCTAAGCTCATGTGAGCTAAGATAGACTTATCCATGTTATCAGCTAATATATCCCATATGTGACTTAAAACGTGTGTTACAAATGCATATATTGGGTTAAGGTTTACCCAAACCGTTTAAGTCTTGTTTATTTCCCAGCTCTTCTAATGTTAAACGTCTTCAAATTCAATAGCATAATAGAATCTAAATAAGTCACTACTGACCAATATGTGTTATTTTAACTGGTATTTCTTTCTATTAGAAAATATTGAAATTCATGACTGTCAATGTAGTGAATGAAAACCAAACGCCTTTGGAATTTAGGAGAAACACTTATATATTATCCAAAACATTTTCCAAATGGGTAAACACTTTTATCTGGTGATAATAATGTTAAAAGCATTAATTATAAAATGTTAAAACTTGTTAAATATGTTTGTGTATCTACTTATAGAAGTACAGTGCTCCCCCGATATAACGCCAACATCCGTCAAGAGACGGCGTCAAAGTGAGGGTGGTGTTATATCGAGGGAGTTAAGGCAGAGCATCCCTCAGGCCTCAGATGGTCATATCTCCTAAATAACAACTTTTACAATATTTTCGTTTCCATATATTCAAAGCTTATGTTTAACCTGATATACAAACACAATATAATTCATGGTTTCATGGATATACCGGGACCTTAGGCCATTTGAACTTTAACATTGGACCCTATGGGAAAAGTAAGAAAAATCCCTTTTTAGAGGTGATAAAATGTAACTATAAAAGTTTCTTTTCTCGAAACAATATTAGTTTGATAAACTGAACAAATTTCTGAAGAGAAAAAAAAGAGTATCCAGGCAAAAAATTACCAGTAATTTTGACCTGAGGGATACTCTACCTTAAATAAAATGATGATAGACAGTTACACCAGATTGAACTAGCATATAAAATTCGGGTCTCTCTCCGCCTTCTCGGATACGTAAGATAATGTAATAAGTAAACATTTATTATAGATTAATATCAAATGTAAATAGTTTGATATAATGATACATAGGAATGAACGAAGCCCAGCTTCCACTGTCGCGAATGCAGACGAGAATGACGAACAAAATTGATAAAAGAAAAGTTTTATTCCGGGCGTATTTTACCCGCATATATGGACATTTTGTCATGTTTGTGTCCTATTCGTCTGCATTGGAATAAAAATTATCGTTCGGCTCACTTCGTGTGGCATGAATTCGTGGTGAATTCTTCTTCATTCGTAGCGCGTTCTTCTTAAGTGGGTGGGGGGGACGGTCGAGTGCCCTGTTATCACATACATATTTGTTATGTTTTGGGCAAACACCAATGACAATATGAAAGCTATGACTTTCACACAACAAAACTGGAAAATCGTAATAATAATAAACTGGAAAATCGTATAGCAGTCCATGGTATGTGATTTCTTTAGAATCTATCTAAATATTTCACTCTGAACCGTTTTCATACTATTGAAAACAATGTACAATGTCACTAACCATGTTTTCAAATATGATATCATTTCACTATGTGGATATGATATAATATTATTTTACTATATGGATATGATATCATTATTGATTTTACCTTAATCTATTTGATACTCATCCACAGCTCAGTCTTATAAATACTACATGAAAACAATACTTTCGGTTTGATATGGGGATTTTCAGGTGGCTTTGTGACGAAAAATTTACAAGGTCAAAATACAGGTACACGATAACGGTTCATGTTGCACATCAATACTGCATGCAGCAAACTTTAAATCTGCATAACATTACCACACTTAAGATTTGTCCATTGGGCAATCATCCATCTATTGCGAATTTCAAAACCATGTATGAGTTTAAATGTTCTATTCAAATATGTATATAACGCACGAGGACAGAATCTTTACGAATCTCAGTTAGATTTGACAACGTTATTTGTCACTTTAAACATGTCATTTCTTATTGTGATTTTTCATTAAACCTTCCTAATATCGATGTAATTTCATAAAGTATATAAGTAGATTTTGCTGGCCAAAGCTTTTGAAAACAAAAAAGGAACGAATTCTTCTATTTGAATAAAGAAACATAACGTTTGAAATAGATTTTGTATCTCACTCTAATACATTGTTACCTTTTTATCCCAATTATTTAAAAAATAATGTCCTTCAATTACCTATTTGAAATACTATAGACTCCTCTGTGATGAGAAACCTCAAGATGATATTGCCATCAAGGTATTTGAAAAACAGTATTTCATTACAATGTACTAATATCTTAATGTACATGTATATGTTGTTGAATCCACCTGATAACTGTATTCTTTATCAAATTATGCAGTATTATGCATGTTGTAAAACGTCTTCAAATTGAATAGCATTATTTAAGAACAGATAAATTGGCAGCATGGACCAGACATGCACGTTTCTAGTACATAACACTCGTCAGTGATCCTCAAATCTAAACAATGCAATATACCAAAAAGTGTGAAAGTGCATGTGTCGAAAAAGCATACCGAAAGACGTAGCAGGATGGGTGGGATATGATGCTACATGTCCAAAAGTTTTGAAATTTCAAGAAATATTTGTAACAGAAATTAAGAATGCGTTGAAGAAACGATCAACAAATATTGATCGAACTTGGCAACATGTGACCTCGGGGACTCCTGGTCCACCAGCAGTGACACTCACCAAGTGGTATAAATGTATAATCGAGTTCAGAGAAGGGAGGGAATCTCAAACCTTGTTGCAGCACCAACAACAAAACGCCACACACCCAATGTGAAAACACAAAGACGAGCACAGCAAGAGAATAAAAGAGGCACAAGACAAAGAAACATAAATCACAAAATACTACACATAAACCAACGAGACCAATTGGTAACCGGTGCCGACTTAGGACGGTCATTTGCTACGCAAGTAGCAAATGGTTTGGTTATCAAAATTACGTGCGCACAATCCTCCCACTTTTTCAGTCATCAAATGGTCTCAAAGAACGCATAATTATAGTGTAAAACTAACTTCTCACTTATAAAAACACAAACACTCAGATACACAAATTTTCGGCCCCTTGGCCTTTATCAAGTGTAAAAAACGACGATCTATAACAATTCTAAGTAAAATCCATCCTTGCTTCTCTGGCGTTCATTGCAAATGTTTATGTTAGTCTATGACGTCATAATATTCGCGGCACATGCATGCATTTCGCGTTACCCGCGAAAAGTTACAAAGTCTTTGTAATAATGAACGATCCGAGAGAAGATGGTTTTAAAGAACTAAATCATGATTTATACATATATATAACATTGAATTTAAAATATTACACATATATACATAACCTATTTAAACATATCCAATAAATTGTAATGTACAAGCGCATATATGATGCCTGCAAGAATACCCAAACAGACCATGTCACAGACAAACAGATAACCGTTTAGTTGAAATTAAAGTAGGTCGAGATGATAGCAAAAAGAAGGGGGACAAACATATGTTTGTCCCCCTTCTTTTCTGCTATCATCTCGACCTACTTTAATTTCAACTAAACGGTTGTCTGTTTGTGTTTGTCCCCCTTCTTTTCTGTGTATCTGAGTGTTTGTGTTTTTATTTGTTATCATCCCTTCCCTCTGGAAGAAATATTTGAATCTACTGTAACTTCTCATTGTTAGATGACCACGCAATTAAGACAGCAATACGAAGGGGCCCAAACAACACAGATGAATACGTAAGTGGATATAAGAATGTGGACGTATGTAATACATTCCGAGCTCTGTCGGCTGTAGCAAGCTCATGTATGTTATCATCCGAAGAGTACGACGGACGTTCAGAGAGGGTAGGTGGTCGGGGTCCTGTCCTCTCTTAAGAGGTTTGGACAGGGCCCGTCATGAAGTCCCGTCGTCACAGTCAGCCAGAGTGCAAGTCTGAAGAATGCGCAGGTACAAGACTGTAGATTGGTCAAGTACCAAGCCAAGTGTCCGTCTGGTGACATAAAGATCATATCCACGGTATAAAAGGCGTCTGATGATTCTGACGCATTTCGATGATCGTTCAGTCTACATTTAATCCTTCTAGTTTTGCTTATCATATCACCATAAAATACTCTTTTGCTTGAATAGATCATAATTTTACAAGAAGCTGACTGTAATATAAAAAAGACTAGTTTACGAAAGCAGAATCCTTGACCTAAAAGTTTCTTGGTATATTGTTAATTTCTACTGTGAAAATACAAAACATTAGTACATGCTCTAGCGTACCGGATAAGCTATGAAATGTAAATGCCGTATGACGGTAGTCTAGGAACATCACCGTCCATTCGGGGGAAAATTACTCCAAAATCATCTTTTTGTCATTGGAACTTGTATGAATCTTCCCGTTTACAATTTTGATATTAAGGTAAAAAATTGTGTTTTTGTGTTGGTAACATTTGCTTTGTTAAGTTCAAGCATGATCAATATCGAAATATAAATAATGTTCTTTTTGTAAAATTTCAGTGCATTGTCGATTATGTGCGCATCTCAAAAAGTTTAATGTCTCATTAGTAATTCTCGTAGCAGGAACAGAGGAAATCCAAATGAACAAGGGATATTTTTTTGCTCGTTGATTTGAGTTTCCTCTGTTTCTGGATTTATCTGGATTCGCCTAACCTTTATGCCAAAGAACCTGCCAAAGACAGAGCTATGCCTTCAGGAAGATGTCTTCTTAATTTCTAGAGTTTTTTTATATTTTGCGACGGAGAATTTTCAAATATACTTCAATTCGAGTGCCGAAACAATGAAATTAGGCGAAAGATATCCTCAGTGACTAAAAAGTCCACCAGAAGAGATACCATCCTAGTGGTTGAAATTACTATTTAAATATATATTCTGTTTTACAACTCATATAGCAGCATATACGCATATAAAACATGATATTTACATTGCAAGTTGATTTCCTATGTTAAATGCCTATTCAATTTTGACGTTCATTTCACGATGAACTCAGGTTGGCCCCAATCACATAACGTGCGCGCAAGAAGTTCAAACAGTGGGCGGGGCATACTGATGCTGAATTTGCGATCAGGAGGAGATTCCAAACATGGTACTGGGAATGAGACGATATAAAAGAGGAGAAATAGACGGGGACAACCAAAAAAAATCATTGAAACCATTGAGATATGTTTAACAACTCTTATGTTCGTGTATATGCACATTTTCCACAGAGTTCATGTGTACTTCAACGTAGATAGCGCTATCGAAATGAATTTATGTAGCGCCGACTACTCCGATATTGTAAATAAGGCTTTATTCTCTTTAGATTGTTTATAAAAAGTTAAAATGCATCATGAAAACGTTTTAGCAGATATTTACAACATTGTGAAAACGTTTTATCAGTCCATTTAAAAACTTCCACAGAGTTCATGTGTACTTGAATGTAGATGGCGCTACTGAATTGAATTTATTTCTAATTATAAATAAGGCCTTATTCTCTTCAAATTGTTTACAAAAAATTAAGATTCATCGTGAAAACATTTTAAAAATAAAAATTATTCGGTAATTCTTAATATCAAACCGTATATTTTGGTCCTATGCAATGGAGTCTTTCTGGCCCTTCCTGGTAGGGAGAATTGACAAACGTGAAACACGTGAAACGTTAATTTTCACTTAATTTGTATAAAATTTCGAGGATGTTATCAAAGATGTTTTACATCTTAATGTTTCTGAATGTAAATATAAGGAATGAGTACCTTATTTTTTGCGTTCATGGCTTTTACACTCTGGTTCGACAGGCGCAAATCTTTCAAGAACCGCTATCGAGTGGAAAACACGAATATAAAACCTTTCAACGTTATATCAATAACTGCTGATAAGGAAAGCTCAGCTCAGCTCAGCAATGATTTATTGCATTATTTGTTGATATTTGATTGTTATTTTTTTTAAGGATACACACAGAATGTTTATAACAGTATGATTAATAGACGCTTTGAAATTTTAAACGTCTTCAAATTCAATAGTGTCATTTAAGGTTCAAGGATACACCATCCGAACAACATATCATTTCAGAGTCTCTCTCGTCGTCAAAATCGACGTCAAGTTATCTATGACGTCACTAAAAACGCCCAAAAACTGCATCGGTACTCTTATTATTTGACGCTGACTAACCTACGTCCTGAAACATGTTAGGGATTGTGCTGAATAAAACTGCTGTAATTTGATTAGATTGGGACGTCTATCGTTTTCCCATAAATCTTGATCAAAAATGGGTGTAAAACAATTCTTTGATGGGTATGTTCAGTCAGAGAAAAGGCTGACAGCGCATTCTGCCGCTCGCCGTTATCTCTACGAGAAAATCACGAAAAAATATCAATGCTTGATTTTTTGTAAACAACCGATTGATTAAAACGCGGGGTTGAAATAAGCCAAATCTAATAAAAATGAGTGTGATATGCTTTTTTTTCTACACACGGGGTTGAAATGAGCCAGATCTCACAAAATTGTACATTTTATTAGGAAACAACTCCTTATTTTACATGCGGGATTTGGATAAAATAAATGTATGGACATTTCTGGCACAATTTCTAGATCAGCAAACATTGCGATAAGGGCAAGGGGAAATATTGCTGTTATGTCGCTATTTCTCTCCACTATGTTTATACATAAGATTGGTCATAAGCGATCCGTAATAATTTTACTTTGAATTTATCGAACATAAGAATTTTTATGACGAATTACATAGTACTGAAAGTCAAATCTTCTCAAAGTGAATCCTCCTTTTGAAAAAGTTTCCCTTTTTTCAATCATATTTATCTCCTTTTCTTACAATGCAAATTTTCATGGACCTATCATAAATCAATGATTTCAGGATTATAGCCTAAACCCTCTCCCCGGCAATGAATTATTATTATATTCGTGTAATATAGAGATGGAGAGTACATACACATTTTAAAACTACCTTAAGGATATTTGATCCTGAATAAGTAACAATGACCTTGAGGATGACATTGATTCACGTTGAATGTCATAATGCTGAATATTCCGGCATGTGTGATAAAAAAAAACGTTTGCCGACTTACCTACATTACATGATTACTCCATAAATCCGTAAATGCAAGGAATACTGTTTATATCGTCTTACATTGTACATGTTAAACTATTTTACAGTCAAGAATGAGTTTGTCATCTTACGACTATTATGATGGCATGAAATATGTGAGCGTAGACCAGTAGAACAACAACAACAAGAAAAGGATATGTTCATCGAAGATAGAAATCAGTTGCAGCATTTTACTTGTTTACTGTGAAGTCAGATAATTGCATTTCACATTGTCTAAATGAATTAAATGATCATTTATAAATATTATAAATGTATTTATGGCAACAAGTCTTATCATGTAATGATTAATATTCATGATCTTCATGCGCGCGCAGCATCATAACAACTTCAGCATCTTTCATTTTTTTTGCATCGTGCACGTTGCTGGTATTTTAATCAAATTATTATGATTTGTAACTTACACACACTTCTTAGTTCTTGGAAATATTACTGGATAACTTATTTAATAGTTCGTTGAAGCATACGGTAAGGAGACATTTTCCTGAAGTTAAATTATTGCCTTTTTATCATGTCTACGAGTAAGCATGCGGTGCGGTCAACACTATTTGTATAGCCAGGAGCTGGACAAGTGGACATATAAATGTACCTTTCTTGGTTTAATGAAGATGTAGATTTAACGAACAATTAGGAAAATTGGAAAATTTTGGTTTCATGTAACGAGTGACTATAAACAGATCAGAAATTCCAAATAAACCCCGTGGGGAACCTCTATTGTCAATATTGCAGCTCTACGCTGACCCTCATCTATATAGACAAGAAGATTTTTTTCGGTTTACAGCTGGACAAGTGGACATATAAACGTAGCTTTCGTGGTTTAATGAAGATGTAGAATTAATGAACAATTAGTAGTTGGAAAAATCTGTCAAAGCATTTTGGTTACACGTAACGAATGATTATAGAAGGATCAGAAATTAGAAATAAATCCCGTGGGGAACCTCTATAGTCAACAGTATGAGAAGATTTGGTGGTTGAACCCCATTACTATGATTACGAAACATTCCAGCGCGGCGGACTAAAGAGGATCAGATAGCATCTATGTTTCGTGGATTATACATAGCTTTCTTACACAACAGATATTACAGCAGACGTGTGCGTTCAGAGGCCGTTATCTGACCTTTTCTACAAAATTCGACCACTTCCTATATTAGTTCAGCAGAACCCACAAGTTAAATGACATGATGGAGTGGTACTTGATTAAAATGCATTCTGCAGTCGATCTCTGATTTTTTTTTCTCTCTCTCATTTCACCAGGTCATAATTTATTCACATACATTAATTAGACGTTTAAACGATTTCTTGTGTTGCTCACTTAGCATATGTTTAAAATTGGTAGCAACCAGTAGCAAATATTAGCGTATCAATGTACAAATGATTCCTTTAACGTCTTACAGTGTAAAATGATCTGGGTAATCTTCGGCTGTGTCTCGATAGTTTCCGTGACTTAGATGAAACTTTGATGATGGAATCAATTTATTTATTTATTTTATTTTATTTTTTTTTTAAAGTTACATTATGAAATAATTAGCTTAGTATATGCCGCGATTCAAAATATACAATACACTTTATATCAATTCTTTACTGATAGAGAATCATTCAGTTAAAGGACGGAGAAAGATAACAAAACTTTGCACTAACGATGTTTTTAAATTTCACAATTTCTATACGTATAAGGTGGAAAGGAAAATTGCCTTTTAAACATATTCTAGCACATATCTCGGTTTCGCATCAGAACTAAAGCGAAGTCCGGGAACCTGTCTAGGTTTTTGTCAAATAGGTGACCTTAAATTTTATAATAGTACATAAAGAGTTATATTTCAATATTGACATCTGTATCTTCTTCTCTAACATATTTAAGTCATAATTCGGTCATTGATGTATATTAATTTTCAAAAAGTAGCGATATAGTTCATAATTACTACTGATTTGTACATTCAAAGATGTTGAATTTCTGTTTAACAAATATTTTCGTTATGAAAATTTTGTTGAAGGTTCTACATTTGTTTTCAAAATACGATTGCTAATGCATTCGTGTATATTATGTACCATGACCAAAAAAAAAAATAATAATAATAATTAAAATTAGTTATGGTACTGAAAATATTTTAGTGTAGGAAATCTGTTTCCTGTTTGGAACTTTTAAGAAGACTGCTTCTTTTAATTTAACAATTTATAGGAACAAGGTTTGCTTTGAGCTGGAAGACTGCTTCCTATGTATGTTTGCTGAACTGCTTTGAGTTGGAAGACTGCTTCCTATATGATACTCATACTATGTTAGGAGCTTTTTAGACGACTGCTTCTGTTTCAAAAGCTGCCTTTATTTTGGGAACACACTGGTGTTCCGAACTGATTCGAGTTGGGAGAATGCTTCCATTATGATACTCATTGTATTTTTAGGAGCTTATCTACTAAAGCTGCCTTTATTATTATTGTAGAATTGGAAGACTGCTTCCATTATGTTTAGGAGCTTATCAGCAAAAGCTGCCTTTATTACATGTAATTATGTTGAATAGGAAGACTGCTTCCATGATCACGCTGGTGTTCTATATACTGATTTTTAAAGGGAGACTGCTTCCTAGATCGTAGATCTGAATTTCCAAAGCAAACTGGTGTTCCAACCTGTATAAGAAGACTGCTTCCATAATAAATATACTTAATCATTAATATTTTCCTCTAATAATTAATGATTTGATATACATGTATGTCTATGGTAATATTTTCTGTAGTAATTTCGAATAGAAAGACTGCTGTCGATATTATAATTATATTAACGGAATACACTGGTTTCCATAACGAATTCAGGTAGATAACTATTGCCTGTTTGGTTCATTTTATACTTGTTGCTATGACATATATTACTTTGAATATGAAGACTGCTTTAAATATTTCTACAGAATACTCTGGTGTTATTGCTAACACATTATATTACCTACTATGATGTTACATAATGATCATGCTGATTTTAGCCAGAAAACTACTCAATAGTTTACATTGGTAGTTATGTAATAGGGAAACTGTTTCCTGTGCTATTTACGGAATAAACGAATAATCTGATGTTACTTACTCATACATATGTACTATTTGCGATATTCTCTGTGTTTTATATATTTTGATTTTAGCTAGAAACTTACTGCACAGTTTGTTTGTTTGTTTGTTTGTTTCTTTTGCTTTTTATGTATATACTTGTTGCCATGATTTATGCAATTTTGTATAGAGATACTACTTCCCATACTATTCAAGTATACGAATTTATTCTATGCTAAACTTACTAAGATAATGTACATTTTATTTACTTATTGTTCTTGTTGCCATGATTTTTATCATATGCCTCTTGTTTATTCATTTGTGTAATCATTTATTTTTAACCATGTATCTTTGCATTGATATAAGCGTCAGAATCGCATTAGGGTAAAAAATTTGAAAACGATAGCAGATTCTACAGCACATTCGATATTGCGATATGGTATGTAAATAAGACTTAAATGGATACATTATTACACATAATTAAATATTCAATAGGAGACTGATTGTTTTGATATTTCGCTTATTTTTGCGCGAAACACCGTTTTGATGGTCCGAAAACCTAAAGTTACTGTTTTTAAATCTCTGGACTAGTCTTTAAGATACAAGATACAATAAGACAAACTACTTTCTTATGTTAATTATACGGCATGTGATACAGTACCTACGGACACAGGGTATAACACTTCAACCTACACTATATAAGAATACTTAAGATATATATTCATATTAAGAGCAACACATTCAAAACATAAAAAAAAATTTGTTTCGATCAAAGCAAGATATATTGTTCACTGTTCATGCATTCGTTGATGGGTGACATATCACACACATATTTATTTCTGTGTTTGTAAAACTAAATAACAACTAACTATACAACAGTGAAAATAAAGAACAAAGGAAAAAGAAGACCAGACATTATCTCCAATTGGCACTGCAAAATTGATTTTTTTTAATCGACGATCAATATTATGATATTATAATGTTTGATATGGAACAGAAAAACTTATGCTTTAATCAAACATTTACATCATAAATTATCAATATTATAATGAAAATAGCTAAGATTCGCTAACGTTGGCGAAACATTTATTTTGGATAGAGCTGTTGTTTTAGATATATCTTTAATCAACCTTAATTTTCGGATCTAGGTCTTATGTCAAATTCATTTTGTATCATGTTTGATTTTGGTGACAAAATGAAATTTTCTACAGTCATTTTGGTAAATGACATGCCGGATTTCAGATGCCCTTCATAAAGCCATGATTTTTCTGATCAAATGATATAACACTAAATATCCACAGGGAATTGATAGTTGTTTCATCACGTAATTTCATTGGTGCCAAAACTCTGACTCTAACAGTGTTAACATTGTATTATTTTATCAATCATAAGTACTTGCGAAACACATTTTCATATAGTATATATGCACGCATAAGAACCCATTATTATTTTGAATAATGTGTGCTATGAGAACATGGAACACTCACTTTTTTAGTTGCAGAATGCAGATATGACAGTAATCTTCAATGATTATTGCCATGGGTACATGGAACTCTGGCTTTTATAATTGCAGTACACAGATAAGTCAATATGTCAGTACTAAAATCTAGCATCATATTTGCCATGGGTTCATGGGACTCTGGCCATTTTATAGAAAATATACAAATAGGTCAAGATGTCATTACTTAAATTTAGCAATATATTTTACCATGGGTACATGGGACTCTGGCTTTTATAATTGAAATTTCCGTATGGGTCAATAAGTCAGTAATTTAGCTCTATATTTGGCATGGGTACAAGAAACTCTGGTTTTTATACAAAATACAAAAATAGGTAAATTTGTCAGTTCTTTAGCATTATATTCACCATGGGTATGAAAAATTGGCTTTTTACGGTAGCATATAGATTGATCGATATGTTCCTAAATCAGCATAAAATTTGCCATGGGTACATGGGACTCTGGCTTTTTAGATGAAATGTACAGATAGGTCAGTATGTCAGTACTTTTGCATCATATTTGTGATGGCTACATGGGACTCACTCTTTTAAATGCAGTATACAGATGGATCGATATCTTCCTGATTCAGTATTATATGTGCCATGGGTACATGGGACTCTGGCTTTTATAATTGCAAGTTACATCAAGTAACAGATAGATTGAAATGTTAGTAATCTTGTATTATATTTGTCATGGGTACATATGGGACTCTTTATATATAAAATATACGGATAGGTCAATGTATGTTTTGCATTTTATGTCAGTACTTTAGCATTACATGTATATTTGCCATGGGTACAGGGGACTCTGGTTCTTTATATAAATGTACGAATAGGTCAATATCGGTTTAGCATTATATCTGCCACGAATATATGTGACACCGTCTTTTTCATAGCATCATGCCTACTTTAGCATTATATTTGCCATGAGAACAACAGTCTTTTTAAATGCAGTGTACCTTGGATCGATAGGTTCATACCTTCTCAATATGATTGCCATGGCTAAACGGAACATTGGCTTTTGAAAGTATATGCATCTAGTTTTGTACTATGGAATGAAATACGTCATTCACTCTGATTTAATTGTTCTATGTTATATTCGAATAGTTCTGATTGCTATATTTGTTAGCCAGACACATGTACGGCAGTATGTTTGAATCAGACTATTGATGAGCATAATAGGGATCATGAATCTTTCTTTATACTGCAAAGAATGATTCTTTGTTCACTTATACCTTACTATAAGCATTACCAATTTAAA
This sequence comes from Pinctada fucata, assembly GCA_028142955.1. NCBI lineage: Eukaryota > Metazoa > Mollusca > Bivalvia > Pterioida > Pteriidae > Pinctada > Pinctada fucata. The sequence continues at coordinate 35,868,572 of AP027108.1, read as the reverse complement.
GCAAAAGAATGGCGGAGCCCATGCGTTGATATATAAAGTGCAGAATCCACTAATTCTCACAATTCTGGTTGTGGATGGGGTTAAGTGCTCATGTTGCACACAAACACTTGTTGAGGGTTTTTTACCCCATCTTTGAACTTGCAAGGTTTAAACACCTTCTAGTTTTTATGCTCAGGCCATTAATGTTTTGATGATAAGATAATACTCTTATAGAGTTGTGTATCTTGTTTATTTTTGTGCCTGTTAATTGTTTTATGTTTTGATTACGTAATTTGTCATTACGTAATTTGTCATTTTAATAAATGACCATTTTCAATTCAATACAGACTGCTTTATTCTTTGAAATACAGCTGCGTTCAAACAAAGCACAACTCAGAATTGATGGACATAAATGTACTTGTACATATTGTTTTCATCGCCTATTCATTGGGGACCTTTTTTTTATCAACTTGATGATTTGACCTTTAAATGGCCAAATGCATAACGTAACGTCATATGCTTAAAACAGGCGTCATATATTACTTACAGATATAATGGGTAAATATCACAAAATGGGTTACGGATTTCATTTTTTGATCAGTTCTATTTCCAATTAATATATGGATGAAAAATGGAGTAATTTAGACGAATGGTTCAGGAGATATAAATCCAAATAGAGCACGGACGGGATCTCTTGCCGGCATTTTTTAACAAAATTTGGATGGGTGTATGTTCATAGTTTTGTATCAAACTTAAAATTTTGTTCGATGATTGCTACATTTCTTTAACAAAGTACTGAAACCCGTCATTTATCAGTTGGACTCTGAAAATAATGACGTCAAAAATAGAGCCTAAAATGGTATAATATTTACTATTTCATATAATTTGACGTACCAGCATTGTTGTATTTCCTATTTTTTATTTTTCGTTATTAAAACAATGACCATATACATTCATGCATCACTTTTAAAGTAACAGGGGCCTATTGATGATATGATGCAAATTTTGGGAAAATTCTTGAAAAAATGGACATGTACGGAAACTCGTTGACATATGCTTTTTTCATTAAAATACTATACATTACATTGTTTTCTACCAATAAAATCAACAAAACTTAACCTGTGATGTTAAACAGTGTTTTGGGGTGTTTTGGATAGGGTATAACTATGAACCTTAAGAACAGATAAAATTTCATCATGGACCAGACATGCACGTTTCGGGTACATAACCCTCGTCAGTGATCCCCAGTCTAAACAATGTTATATTGCCAAAGAGTGTGAAAATCATTGTCAGAAATTTACCGAAAGAAGTAGCAGGATGGGTGGGATATGATGCCACATGACTCACGTTTTAGAAATTTCAAGGAATTTGGATAACAGAAATGAAGAGACGATCAACCGAAGTTGATCGATCGAACTTGGCTTCATTTGCCCTCGGGGACTCCTGGACCACCAGCAGTGACACTCACCATGTGGTACAAATGTTAAACGTCTTCAGATTCAATAGCATAATTTAAAAATATTATGATCGCTGAGCGATATAAGTCCCCTACCGGTGGCATATATCCATGTCCTGCAACTCTGCCTATGAATTACTCTTCTGTTAAACATGAGTTCTAATTAAACTTACTGTCTGTGCAGCACAGTTCTGAGGTTTTATCTGTTTTATCAATTCGAAAAAGAGGTCAAACGTGACGAAAGTTGACATTGCTTTGTAACTATCTAAGACTAAGATGTCAGTATCAAATTTTACCTGAATATATGTATTTGTTGCAGAAAATAGTCTGGAAAACTGACAAAAACTGAATTTTCCAAGTCATCAAGGGGCATAACTCCTCGAAAAATTGGTCGAACATGACAAAGTCGAACTTGCTCTGTAACTATCCAAGACTAAGCTAAGTATCAAATTTTACCTTGATATCTCTATTTGTTGCAGAAAAAAGTCCGGAAAACTGACAAAAACTGAAGATTCCAAGTCATCAAGGGGCATAACTCTTCGAAAAATTGGTCAAGCAAGACGAAAGTTACACTTGCTCTGTAACTATGCAATACCAAGCTGTGTATCAAATTTCACCTGAAAATCTCTATTTGTTGCAGAAAAAAGTCCGGAAAACTGACAAAAACTGAAGATTCCAAGTCATCAAGGGGCATAACTCCTCTGAAAATAGGTCAAGCGTGACAAAAGTCGAACTTGCTCTGTAACTATCCTATACTAAGCTATGTATCAAATTTCATCTGAATATCTCCATCCGTTGCAGAAAAAAGTCCGGAAAACTGATATTCGAACAGACGGACAGTCGGACGGACAGACGGACGGACAGACGTACAGACAGACCGAGAGGAAACTAAGAGTCCCCCTTCGGCGTTGCCGGTAGGGGACTAAAAACAGATAAATTTTCAGCATGGACCAGACATTGAAAATCAGAAATCCATCTGTGCCTAATAAGGACGACCAAATAAAGAATTAATAAAATTTGCCTCTAGACGTGTCTGACATACAATTCCTTTTTAATTCTTCATGTAAACAAGAGGTGTTAAATCAACTTTGGTCTCTGATCAATTATAATTTATTTTCATTTTCTGAGATAAAGGACAAAATATTTTCAAGAGTTTGAAAACGCTTTCCTTACGCAGGATTGAATGGAGCTGTTGCGACGGGTGTTGCATGCAATCAAGAGACGCTGACTCTCCCTGGGCACCTGGTCTCACTTTGGAATGTTGTTCATCCCGAGGTTCGCATCCGTTCCCATGGAAATTCTAATGATTTTGCCTTGCCTTCTCGACTTTGAGACTGAATAACTGATAGGTAATTCTTTAATGTTTATTCTTAAGACTATACGGAGTTTGACATCATGCTGAGGTCGATACAGTGACGTGTACCAAAATTCACTTTAAAAGTAAGTTATTTATGTGTGAATTTGAGCACACTTAAAATGTAATTTAAATGAAAAATAGTTTCATTAAAAAAACAAAAATGTTTAGTCTTTCTTTTCCAAAATCAGGGAAACAAATAATAACATAGTCAACAAATATTGCAAAAATGTTTAAGTAAAACAAGGTTAAGATACGGGATATTTCACAAAGATGAGTCGATGAATTCCCAATGGCGCTGATAACACCTCTTCGGTCTGAAGGATATTTTCTATAATTATCTATTGTTTTGATCCATCCCGGATAATACCGTATAACCAGAATTTTTCGCGAGTATCAAATTTTGCGATTTTATGGTTTCTTTATTTTCGCGAGTACAATTTTTCGCGATTTCCAAATTACAAACAAATATGAACACATGATGTAAGTGTTTTGTACCTTTCATGATTGAATATTTAGTTAGTTTTAACATAAGAATATACTCAATTCACTTCTCTTAACAATTAATCAGAAAAAATGAAGAATGACACATGTACAATAAGAACAAAATGTAACTGATTTACGAATATCATATACCTTATAACACACATTTTTTTCGCGGAGACTTATTTTCGCGATTACAAATCACTCGCGAATATAGCGAAAATTAGTACCTCGCGAAAAGTTCTGGTTATACAGTAACATCATTTGTTACTAACGTAGCGGATGGTCGTCCTAAGTCTGCAATAGATGTCCATTCATCTTGTATGGGCTTTATATGTAGATAGTTGTGTTTGATGCCGTGATATCAAATTTGATGCATGGTCTTCCTTGTCCCTTTAGTGTCTCTATGTTACTATGTGTTATCGCAATTAAATGTCTCTAGTTGTGTTTGTCCACTATGTGTTATCGCAGTCGAGTGTCTCTAGTTCTGCTTGTCCACTATGTGTTATCGCAGTTCAGTGTCTCTTGTTGTGCTTGTCCACTATGTGTTATCGCAGTCGAGTGTCTCTAGTTGTGCCTGTCCACTATGTGTTATCGCAGTTGAGTGTCTCTAGTTGTGCCTGTCCACTATGTGTTATCGCAGTTCAGTGTCTAGTTGTGTTTGTCCACTATGTGTTATCGCAGTTGAGTGTCTCAAGTTGTGCCTGTCCACTATGCGTTATCGCAGTTGAGTGTCTCTAGTTGTGCCTGTCCACTATGTGTTATCGCAGTTCAGTGTCTCTTGTTGTGTTTGTCCACTATGTGTTATCGCAGTTCAGTGCCTCTTGTTGTGTTTGTCCACTATGTGTTATCGCAGTTCAGTGTCTCTTGTTGTGTTTGTCCACTATGTGTTATCGCAGTCAAGTATTTCGGTTTTTGCTGTGTATTCTACCATTGATTCCATTCTTTCATTATCTGTGTGGTTGTCTAATACCGTTATGGCTTCTCTCATCGTCGGAAACCCATCTTTCCGTTCTACTTCGTAGTCGTAGGGCAATAGGCTGTGGGTTTCCGACGATGGGCCTCTCTGTGAAAAGAAAATTTATGTGTTTTTGTTTTGTTGTTTTCATACTACAACGTAGCTTTGGTAATAGAGATTAAACTGAATTTCAAATAACTCTAAACATGTTCAAAATAAAAGCTCCAACACTTACTCTTTGGGCGGTTCAAAGCCAAATAGTGTTTGTAACTCAATTCCTCAGCTTCTGATTGACAGCGTCAATGCAATCCTAGATAATATACCTTTCAAAGATAAGTCGTTCTATTCAATATAGAAACAACCTATAATGTGTTTCATTTCATTTTTCCTTATAAATGAACATGGCATTGTGACAGAGAATTTCTACAGATCAAAGATGATGTAACTTCAAGACACAAAGCTGTTTATAAGAATTCTCTATACTACTTAATATTATTAAATAGTCATTTTAGCCAGTTTTATGAGCATGGGCAAAATGTTAATTTTTGGTGTATTGCCGATCTATACAAGGCCAATGTCCGCTAAGACGAGTTTATCTTTTAATCACCATTTGTCCGCTCTTTAATAAATTATCTCTATTTTTAATTTGTGTTTTTCGAAATTTCATCGGGTACGGTTTGGGTATTAACATGATGTGAGAATATATCGTACTGATGTCTTTTCATACCGATTTTTTTCATATTATTCCGAAAATCGGGACCATTCGTACCGATTGATGGGATTATTATAAAATTTAGTACTTTAATATTATTGCAATAAACCAATATTTGTGTTTGAATCTTCTATATTGAAGTGTATAATACATAGTTGGTGACTGGATGACCCGTGCTTTCCATCGAAACTTCGTTAAATGCATATGTACAACGGGTGTCTGATGAAAGTATCATGAAGTTGAAAAATACTTCATGATAATCTATCATGAAGTATTTCTCAATTTCATGATAAAAGATTGAAGATCTACGTGATTTCTGGCAACGTTTCGACCTTTTTTTTTCTTCTTTTTTGATAATTAAGAATGTTAAACGTCTTCAATTCAATAGCATCATTTAAGACCTGATTAATTGACAGCATGGACCAGACATGCACGTTTCGGGTACTAAACCCTCGTCAGTGATCCTCGGTCTAAACAATGTAATATGGCCGAAAAGTATGAAAATTATTATGTCCAAAAATTGTACCAAAAGACGTAGCAAAATGGGTGGAATATGATGCTATAGGACCCACGTTTTAGAAATTTCAAGAATTTTTGTAACAGAAAATTTCAAATGCGTTAAAGAGAAGACAATCAACCGAAGTTGATCGAACTTGGCTACATATGCCCTCGGGGACTCTTGGTCCACCAGAAGTGACACTAACCAAGTAGTTCAAATGTTAAACGTCTTCAATTCAATAGCATCATTTAAGACCTGATTAATTTACAGCATGGACAAGACATGCACGTTTCGGGTACTAAACCCTCGTCAGTGATCCTCAGTCTAAACATTGTAATATGGCCGAAAAGTATCAAAATTATCATGTCCAAAAAGTGTACCAAAAGACGTAGCAGAATGGGTGGGATATGATGCTACAGGACGTTTTAGAAATTTCAAGAAATTTTGTAACAGAAAATTTCAAATGCGTTAAAGAGAAGACAATCAACCGAAGTTGATCGAACTTGGCTACATATGCCCTCGGGGAAAATAGTCATTCAGCATTTATAATGTTATTCAATTAATTATATACCAGAATGATAAACAAATTGTTATTAACGGGCTTATAGTTGAAAAAGCAAAAGAAAAAGAAAATCTACATGATTTCGTTGTTCACAACTGTTTACAACTTACAGTTTGTAAGTTACTGTTGAAAATAAAAAATCACAAAGAACTAACTTTCTGCTCTACTTCAGAAACCTAACATTTTGACTATTTTGTCATGGAAAAAATTAAGTTTAAATAAAAAGAAGGGAGGAGATCTCCAACAAGACCCCGTTGCAGCATCAACAGTAAAACACCAAAACACCCGATGCAAAAACACAAAAGACGAGTACAGCACGAGACGGAAAAGAGACACACGACATGTAAACATCAAACACAAAAGACTACACATAAACCGACGAGACCAATGGGTAACCGGTGCCGACTTTGGACGGCCATCTGTCACGCAAGTAGCAAATGGTGTGGTTATCCTGGATTACGTGCGCACAACCCTCTCACTTCTCCAATTACCCAGAGGTCTCGAAGAACGTACAATTGTGGTGTAAAACAACCTCCTCACTGTAAGATGACATCACACAAACAAGACCGCAAAACGCAGAGGCCCCAGAGACACAGATGAATATGTAAATGGATATAAAAAGAGGGCATGCGTTATACAGTCCGTGCTCTGCCGGCTGTAGCGAGCTCATGTATGCAATCACCCGAGGAGTCCGACTGACATTCAGAGAGGACAGGTGGTCGGGGCCCTGTCTTCTCTAAAGAGGTTTGGACAGGGCCCGTCATGGAGTCCCGTCGTCACAGTCAGTCAGAGTGCAAGTCTCAAGGATGCGCTTGTACAAGACTGTAGATTGGTCAAGTACCAAGCCTAGTGTCCGTCTGGTGACATTAGGATCATATCCACGGTATAAAAGGCGTTTGATGATTCTGACGCATTTTCGATGGTTATGCTGCCTACCTTTGATCCTCTTTATTTTGTTTATCATATCACCATAAAAGACAGGTTGTGTAATACCCATAGTAATGTACTCTGTTGCATGTATAGATCCGAATTTTAAAAGAAGTTGACTGTAATTTTTGTAAAATTTCCAGAAAGTCTTAACTAGTTTATGAAAGCGGAAACCTTGACCTAAAAGTTTTTTGGTAATTTGTAAATTTCTACTGTGAAAATCCAAAATATCAGTACATGCTCTAGCGTACCGGATGAGCTGTGATATGTAAATGCCGTATGACGGTAATCTTGGAACATCACCGTCAAGCCAAGGGAAATTTACTTTGTTGAATCCAAAATCATCCCTTTTGTCATATACACTTGTATGAATCTTTCCGTTTACAATTTTGATATTTAGGTCCAAAAAGGGTGTTTCTGTATTTGAAAGGTTTGCCTTGTTAAGGGTTAATTCTTGTGGATAAATTTCATTCTTATATAATTCAAAAGCAGGATTGTCAATGGTTAGAATATCATCCAGATACCTAGAAGTATTATTGAAACATTTCAGCTCATCAAATTTTCTTTGCTTTTGAAGATTTTGGATAAATTCTTTTTCATAAGTGTATAAAAATAAATCTGCAACAAGAGGCGCACAGTTAGTACCCATAGGAATTCCTACATCCTGCTTGTATAGATCCTCACCAAATCTAACATAAATATTGTCCAAGAGGAAGGACAAGGCATTACACAGGTCACTACATGTCCATGATTTGTATGATTTGTAGTCTGTCGAGGAAAAGAAACCCTTCGATTCAGATGTACAAATGTAAGTTTTTCGCTCTCGATCAAAACACCATTTAATGAGATTAGATAATCGATCATTAATTTTGTCATGAGGAAGTGTGGTGTACTTATTAGAGAAGTCGTATGAAGAAATCGTATTGGCTTGGAAATTTCCAGATTTCATTTTTTTCAATCACATCCCCTGAATTCTTAATAGACCAAAATAAATTTACATCGTTCCTGTTTAGAACCGTTTCTCAATATCTAGTTATGTGTTCTTTAATAGCAGTAAGTGCTGACGTCAGATTTCTAGACAAAATTGTAGTGGAGCAGTTACTAGAATTAGCAATAAATCGAAATTTGTAAGGAGACTTGTGCAGTTTCGGTATGCAATATAGTGTTGGGAGATCCAATTTAGAAATAGAGATATTGAATGAAGACAGTTCACTGTTATGCTTGCCTAAAATGTTAGATGCACTTTCATTGCTTTTAATATATGTATTAGTAGACGAAAGTTCCGAAATCAAAGTTGATATGTAGTAACGTTTTCAAATGATAATGGTGTTGTTGGCTGCTTTATCAGCTGGTGCAAAGACATATTTTTCATGTAATTTACTTAGTTTGGATTTGAAATATCTTTCTGATTTGGAACGTGGATTTTGAAAAAGATGAGGGTTTTTATGGAAGTTATCTATTCGAATATCCGTTATATCTAAAATGAGGTTTTTCCAGTCATTCAGAGCATGCGGTTCGACTCCTTCTGATTTAAAGGACATTTCGCTCAATCCTAAATTTTGGTTTATGCAATTTGAAAACTCTCATGATATATTGAACATTTGGGATTTTTGTCGGCCCAATTATGTTACAATGCGAGTTTTCGTCGTACCAAACAGCTAGTTCCGATAAAACCGACACCTCTCGGGCGTTTTCTACGTAATCTGCTGAAAGAAGTACAATTTCTTTTTATACATTTAGTTATATTTATATAAATATTGCATCTATACACACAATGTTTTCTCGATATATAACGATAGTTTTGATACTAGGGCATGTCTCTTCAATCTTATCTTAAATAGATTTATTCAATTTTAGAATAAGTGTTTAAAATTTTCTTCTTTTACGGGTATGCAATGCAAAGTACTGGTAATTGCATTTATCGTTCATGCGTGTTAGCAGAAAATAAGAACCAAACTGGCAATTTGCCTCTTGACTGAAAAAGGCTACAATAGAAAAGTTCTTACGGTTATCTTTCTACTGTCCTCATCACTAAATCCAGAGCACCCTGTTTGGGCGATTTATTCTGTCGTCTGAAAAAATTTGCTATGAATAATTGTTTCCGAGAATTGACCTCCTCTAGTCGTAACTGGAAATTAACTTCAACTTACCCTATCAGCTGCCTCCCAACCGCAATATGAAAAAAATAAAATGTCTTCGGGAAATTCCCATGTTAATTTCAAGCCGCCGCCATATTGTTCTCCGTGTCAACAATTGTAAACAGTGACGTCAAAGCCTCCGACGTCACACATTTTCAGCGATTTTACTATAGAAAATCCCCGTAGACTTTTTATTTTCCGTCCTATTTCTAACTTAGCTGACGCACAGACAAAACAATGGTATTTTCTGTTACGACCATAGGAGTACTATAAAATTGATATCTTTTTGGAAGATGACATTATCATATTTTAGAGGAAACCGGGAAAACAGGGTGCTCTGGAATTAGTGAACAGGACAGTAGTCAAAATTTCTAACTTACATTATCCCAGTTACTTAAATATCACGATTGGTAGAAATAAATTATTTAATATCTATATTTTAAAAAAACAACGAAAGTATTTTAAGTGTAAATGAAAAAATGATCATCCTACGAGATGTATCTTCAAAGTATACAGCATTTAAGCAAAGAATCATCCGCTTCCGGTTTGTAAGAAAACTTTGTCTCTTGACTGAAAAAGGCTACAATAGAAAAGTTCTTACGGTTATCGTGCGATTCGTTATTCGGATTTTGAAATAGCGGTGATTGAAACTGTTATTTTGTCGTGATATGCTTACAAATTTTCTGATGCGTTAAGAGTCAATAACACTTACGGTATCATTGATATACCGGGTAAGGATTTTTGTGTTGAAACATTCCCTGTGAATGCGATATTTCATTTTTTCCTGTGCTAAGTCACTTTTCTTAAACAGTAAGCCTAAAAATATGTTTGGTTAATGGAATGACAAATATCGATAATGACCATATCCCTGTATACAGCACAAAATCGATAATTCAGAAAATCAGAAACCGAAGGCATACAAAATGAGGATAAAACAGGAACCAAAGCAAGAAAAGAAAGTTAGAAATTTTGACAAGTATACATGTATATAGAAGCGTTATAATTTGTGCTTTGTTACGGGTATGTAACACAAAGCAAAAAACTTCATCTATGTTATGATTTATCCATGTTATGCGCGAAAGAAAAGAATCATACTTTCTGAACATAACGGAAAATCGATACCCATATTCTTAACAGAATAAAAACCTAAAAATTTTAAAATTTAACGAAGGGTTTTTTTTTAATTTCACCAATTATGGTGATTATTTGTAAGAAACATGCATGCCTAGTGTCCCAAAAGTCCCATCCAGCAGTAAAGATGGAAAAAACCCTTTTCCTAAAAAATAATGAAGACATGTCTATTTATTTGAGGTAACCAGATGGTCTTCCAATGAGCCATAGCGTATAATACAGGATTGTAATGTACCCGAAACATGCATGTCTGGTCCATGCTGCACATTTATCTGTTCTTAAATAATGCTATTGAATTTGAAGACGTTTAACATTATTTGGTCTATCAAGTCTGATTATGATTGCATCCAATTTAGATGATTTCAATGGAAATGTATTACCAGCACGTAATAATTCTTTATATCATCTCAATATTGACTGATAAGTTCAACGAGTGAAATATGATATATTTTTATAAAATGCTAGCGCCATTCAATATATTTCAAACAATATAGATGATCTTACATTGATAGGAAACTTTTATTTCCCAATGCAAAATTTTGGCCAATAAATTTTAGTTTGTTTTTACAAAGATGTAAGGCAAGTTGAGTAATCCAAATAGAAAATTTTACAAAAGCAAACGAGTGACTATACTGGTCGAGGACGAGTGGCCGCCCAGGACCATTTACCGCCTACTGCATTTTAGAGGGACTTAGGGTTGAAATAATGACATGAAAATTTGTCAGAAGGCTTTTAGACATATTTTCCTGATTATGAAAACAATAGTCTCATCCGGTCGCTAGATTTGTTAAAATTACAAGAAGAGGATTATTGACATGATTCTGAGGTTGGGGAGAGGGTAGGTGTATTCAATCTATCAATGTGGTCGTTTGCTTTGGGCTTTTTTTTTCATAAAAAAGCACCATACTATCATGTGAAGATTACTTTTATTACTGTGAAAGCAATGAAAAAAAATATATGAGTTTACAGAAATAGGAGCCAAAGAGGCGGTAACTTGTCCTACAGTCTTGAAAAAAGTGTCCAATTTCAGTTACACTTTAAGACATTATATAAACAAAATATTCAACTATTTCAGAGAAAATCGTATATACTCCAGTGTGATAAGGGCACACCATTGTCCATCCAAAGTTTCAATCAAATATTTCATCAATTACAAATTTTATTTGCAAAAAACCCTGAAAAATAGGTGGCCACTGGTCCTCCACCAGTAGGCTTTGAATTATATAATCGATTGATCTCATATTGGAAACCTCATATTGATTATGTGATTAAAACCCTGGGTTACAAATATACGGCACTTCCATGTTGAATGTATATCTTCTAAGGCATCAATAGGTCATCGAAGTTTTATCGATTTTAATTTGTATTGACAGTAGTACCATCTTCTGTATATTTCTTATTTCCATTTTGTGTATTAGTTTTTCCGTTCCATTTCGGTGCACTTTTATGGTCCTTGTACCATTCTTTGAGTTCCTCCATTGTACTGGGTAGTTCGTAGCCCACCGTCTCAGGTAGAAACAAACATAGAAAACTAACCAGAATGCACATGCCACTTACTATAGCTCCTGGAGCCCAAGATACATACGTGGCCTGTATGGGAATAAACGTGAATTGTATTACAGAATACCTTTGTATGTTAAACAACATGATATGATTTCAACTTTATCATTCCTTATTTCCGCTCTATAAATATCAACATCCTGTCCTTCCTGACATAAAAATTATGTCGTGTTCACATTTAAATTCTTAACAAGAAAATCTGTTACACAAAATTCAATTGAAATAGTCTTCAATTTAAGAGACTAATAACATAGATTTTTTCGATACGCGATATCTTTAAAATTTATTAAAATATCCATGATGATGTTTTACTGTCTTATTCGAGGTCTGTTAAAACAATATGTTTTGCCATAAATATACTTTGATAACTGAAATAGATGTGGAAAACGTCAAGTGGTTTTTTATCGTTTGAAAGTTATGGTTTTTAAAAATGCAAACACTTCGATCAAACAGTGGCCGACATTTTGATTAAAACAACGACAAATTGTCTCGAAAAGTTCTTTTGGGCATATGATGCAGGTTTTCGTAAGTAAGCAATTATTATAAAACTTACCAGCACTCCTGCGAATGGCGCAATCATGGCCCCGACTCTACCAAAGGAAGAAGCTAATCCTATCCCCACATTTCTGAAATGCAAAACATAGGTTATTATTAAATGGTCAAGAATTATTGCCAATTTTGCTTATTTCTGATTGGTGGAGACGACGTTTGATAGAGTGTACCTCAAAGTGAGTTGATCGCTAACGCTCCAAAACGTTCTATTCGGGATTCAGTGACGTAATAATAACCAGCACGTGCGTTGATATTTGTACTGTTAGATATCATTACAAAGCAAATTTTAAAAAATCAGTTAACCTCGGCCTAAAAAATACAATACCTGACCAGATCTGTTTAGGCACGAGTAGACATCATCAAATGTCAATAATTGTATAGCATCTTATACTTAGTATTAAAAAGATTTGTGTGCCTTCTCTACCTAAAATTCTACATGTGAACTATATCGATTCCATTTGTCCTGTACAGTCGTGTAACTTTAAACATATAAATCATATCATGCAATGTTTACATTTTGGATACCCTTTTCTACATTTATTGTTCGCTCGTATTTTCTCACATTTATTTTTGGTTTCAAAACCAATGGATTCGTATTTCCTGAAGAAAAGATTACTATTTACATTGCAGTGGCCACGATGGATTTGCATTTACTTATTACATTGCAGTGATCACGGTCGAGAACATAAAACGTGCTATACTATGCTATACTTTCAGTGAATGAAAGCCAATCACAACAGCCGAAACTATATTCCAAAAACCACATTCGAAAAGCTTATGATTTGGGGAAAACACTTATAACAGAACTTCCCCACGCGAAAAGAAAATAGGACAAAAAGACGGAGACAACGACACAAGCTCCACAGAAACACGAAGGACAAACAGACGGAGACAACGACACATGTCACACAGAAACACGAAGGACAACTTATCTATCGAATCATCCCCAGTGTAAGTGCAGAAGGCATTGTAAGTGGCGCTGTTTCAACGCGTCGTGCTAATTATTTCCATTCATCACATGAATCATGTAAGATATCTAATGCAAGTATAGCATCCAAACAGGAATGACCAAATAAGAAGTCCATCTCAATTTCTGTCTAAGTGTTACCCACAGTTTCGCTGCTTGGCCACGGAATAACTAAACTTAACTAATTAGTAAGTAGCGCCGCTCTGAATAAATTCGATAAAGAAATAGATGTCACTATTATAAAAAATAATACATCAGTCACCTTTTACATTCTATATATTTCAATAATTTTAAAGTAATACAAAATTTCAAGCTAAGTAGGAGAGATTTAAATCTATAGCGTTTGACAAGTGTGCGATGCAGTACAAATTGATTTCTACAGCGCCACCTGCAATAAATATCGATTCTACAAAACATGCTATATAGTGACTATAGGAAACAACTCCGGAGGCAAAAAGATAAAGCAAATCACTCACACTCAAACAAACAAGCGAAGCAAAGGAATCTTTCCCCACGCGAAAAGAAAATAAGAAAACAGACGGTAGTATAATTCTGGTTGGCAAAATTCGTGAATCGCGAAGCATTGAACAATCGAAGTAAGTCATTACTTATGTTTCCATTTTTTACTTATATTTCCATTTTTACTAATTATCAGATACCCAATTTGGCATTCTAATTCATTCTGTTTGTTTCACGCATTCTGCAATGCTATTCACAAAAAGTCCTAAGTCTAAGATCACTCTTAGGACTAATCTTAGGAGAATGATCAAATTCATAAAAAATCTTAGAGAAAACTTACGACCAACTTCAGTCTTAACTTTAGGACTGCTTATACCCACCCCTAACTATACGACTTGCACTTAAGAGCAGTCTTACGTGCAGTCTTAGAATAATTCTCTGTCGCAAATATGGCCGTCGTTTATTTTATTTTTAAGAGATGTTCGTAGACAACGCAATTATATCGGGGTATCGTTTTCCTGCAATGAATAGTCATACCCGCGCCAGGCGAGTAGCTGTCAATACGCAAGTACGCAACTCCGTACACAACATTTTTGCCAAAAATAGATAAATAAATGAATGAATAAAAATAAAATGTTAAAAAAAATATTCAAGGTAGATAGACAAAAGACGTTTTATTTATTCGTTAAACGACATTTAGATGCATGATTGAAAAGAATTGTTATACGGAAATAGAAGGATTATGTCAACATGTTATAATGAACATCAAATAAGGTACAAATAGATATGTATTGAATCGATCTTCGACATTGGCTTGATACTTGAATATAAGCCTTTTTACAGTGGAAAATTGCCATATTTCACGAGCTTCCGGGGCCGCCCCTGACCCCTACCCTGAACCCACTGGGAAAGGGGGGGGGGGTAAGACCCGGTGTCTAGACTGATTTGAACACACATCCTTTCTACTTTGGCTACGCGCCTGGCCGCGCCTTATATATATTGGACAACACCCCCCAACAAATAAATAAATAAACAATGCAACTCTACTGTGCAATCTTAAAATTTGTCTTGAATAATTGATGTATATTACAATACGTTTCGTTACTTTCGTCATAAATAGAGAATTTCAAAGATACATGTATAAAGTCTTCTGTATTTAATTTGGTCTTTTCTCTTTTTCCCTTTTATTTACCTATTTACAAATTATTTAAGAAAAAGACATCAATACAGGCATACACATAATCAACGGAAATATAGAGACGAATTGTTGTGAATTTATGTTCTAATATCAAAAGGACGAAGTGATGAAAAATGTAAGAAAATTTCTACAAAATCCAGTTAGAATTGCAATGAAAAAATTCAATTGAAAGAATCTTTTTAAATGGCTGTCATCATCTTCTATAAGAAAGATATGAAATGCATGCACTATAGTACGGATTCATTTGAGAGTGCAGATAAAGTTCTATTTTACATATTTCGTTGCGTTTTAGATGCTTTTGACGCCTCTCGGGAAATCGTTTCCCGTTTATATTCGTTAACAACATTATATGTATCAAATTTATCTTCTGAATTGATGGAACTTAAAGAAAAAACAATGAGTTAATGTCGCATCACTGTCCTGCAACGTAATACCTGTTTTGCATCTGGCGGGAAGGACGAACGTCATTTTTGCGGCATGACGTCAGTTCTCGCAGTGACGTAACGTTATTTGAACAGGGTTGTCGCAGCCAGAGTTCAATGAGATTCCAGTTGATAAAATGCCAAGAAGACATCACAAATTCACCGATTCCAGCGACTTTCAAAAGCGAACTTGCCAAGATGTTTCACTTGTACGCTTCACACGGGCATGTTTAAATGGATTCCCCAAAGCGGAAGTAGAAGCATATCTATAAATAGCCGTTGCTAAGGCCATAAACAGACTTACGACTGTCCTAAGTGCAATCTTACGATCGATCTTAAATTTTATCCTAAGTGCAGTCCTAAGATTACGACCAAGTTTAGGAGTTGTTTTGTGAATATTACATAAGATAAATCTTATGACAGTCTTAAGATTAATCCTAAGACTTAGACTTAGGACTTTTTGTGAATAGCATTGCTGGTTGGTTCACAGGATTTCTACAAGCATGTATAACGACGATATACATGCCGCAACCCAATTCACTTGACATACTTCAAAATGTATTCCTACGTAAATTTGCACTTTTTTGCATATGACGTTATGCTTCCCTTTGTTCTTCGCTCCTATGACGTCATACTGTGACGTAAAACTACAAGGTATGAGCTTGTAAATGGCGATCTCCACATGTAAACAACAGAGCAAGTAAGATTATTAACTATATCACTTTGATTTTTCGCAATTGTAATAAATACGAAGCAGTTGTATTTCATATTTTGTATCGCAATAATTTCTGTTGGTCGTTGTTAGTCCTCCGTAGCAACGTCACCTCTAAAGCGATGAATGAGACCCTCTGAGGGGAATAAAAAGTTAAAATATGTCACACGAATTAGAATAGCGATAAACGTAATGTGTTTTGTGGTTCCGACAGGTATATGTTAGATATACTGTTGGATACGCAGTTATCATTTAATTTCCATTGTCATTTTCAAGAAACGAAGATTCTGATTGGCTGAGAAATTTTGTTGATACATCGATCAACACAATTTTTCACGGAAGTCTATTTATAGCACTATTTTTAGAACTGGGGGTTCCCTCAAACTCGTTGCTGAAAATACAATTTGTTGATGTTTGCTTATCATTTCTAGGGTACCATTTCTTTTCTACTTACTCAAAAATTAACAGTGCATGTAGAATTTGCTCAAACTTGTCCTTATTCCAAAGATATAGAGAGACGTTCGTTCGCTGTTTGAATCATGGCGGCTACCATAACTTGTTTTGGCAAACGTATCACTGCAAAAACTTCCGACTTACGAAATTAAGTGCG
This sequence comes from Pinctada fucata, assembly GCA_028142955.1. Taxonomy (NCBI): domain Eukaryota; kingdom Metazoa; phylum Mollusca; class Bivalvia; order Pterioida; family Pteriidae; genus Pinctada; species Pinctada fucata. The sequence goes on along the minus strand of AP027108.1, from coordinate 35,851,893 downwards.
GTGATTGATTGTTTTAGATCAAAGAAAACAGTCTGTTTTCCATAATTAAATGATAAGAAATGAATCTTATATTTTTTTTCTGTTGATGCAGGTATCACCCGAAAAATTGTACAGAAAACTTTTGCATCAACGCGCTTCGCGCATTGATGCAGTTTTCTGTCCAATTTTTCGGGTGATACCTGCATCAACAGAAAAAATATAAGATTCATTTCTTAAATACCGTCGGGGCTACGTTCAAATCTGAAACGTGACGTCATAATAGGCAACCAGAATTATAGGATATAAATCCCTTTGCCTAACGGGCGCTTAAAATCGGGATTCTTCTGAAATGGAAATATAAAATCCTAATCGCCATTCAAAAATCACAACCAATGGGAATACAAAACTATAAATTATTTGAAATTTTCAATATGGAGTTTGTATCCTGTAGATAAGGTACAACTTTGCATATTGATAGGAGAAAGAAATTACTGTTAAAACATCTGTAACAGAAGCTAAAGAATAATATAATGACTATTAATCATTAAAGAAAATGCAGGACATATTTCCAAGTAACTATGGTTGAAATAAGGGTAGGATCTCGAGCAGAACCTAATTGCAGCAACACTAAAACACTCAGGTGCAAAAACGATAAAAGGATAAACATCAAAGTTCCTGGAGAACTTTACATAACTGACGCCATCAAAACAATGAACACCATCGATGAATATAAAAAAGACATCTGGAAAACAGCCCTCAGTGCTCTGCCAGGTGGAGCGAGCTATGCATGTAATCACCAGATTAGGACAAACTCTCAGAGGACAGTTAGTCTGACCCCTGTCGCCTCTGACGAGGTTTGGATAAGGCCTGTCATGGAGTATCGACGCATACCGAACGCAGCGAAAGTTCTGCATACTCTAAAACTGCTACGGATTGTCCGCATGCTCCCGAATCCATACTGATTGTCTCGTTGATTTAGGTGTGATCTTTTGTGTTTTATGTTTCTATGGTCACAGTGTAGGAACGCTCCTGCTCACGACCAGTAACTTGTACTAAGCATATTTAATTGGTACCATACATATACGATAAATACCTTTGAATTTGAATTACTAGAATTACCGAACCCCTATAGGTATATTCTCCAGTGTTATAATTATGTTGTTTTATACCCAAAATAATGAAGTTGAGGGAGATTAACTGGTGAATAAGGTGCCAATAAGACATGATAAGTATAGAACTCCTACAGTGGCTTCATATAATCGCACACTTCGTGTTTACTAATTTTTCATTATTGAAGTTTTATTTCTATAGATATACAATCAAGTTTGTGTTCACGGAGTGCTAGGTTATGTAAGCTTTCATCAAATATGGAACTTGTTACAGTGGACACACCTAGGGACTAAAAAATCGCTATTAACCAATAGAATTTCACTGTAATCCATTGATTGTATTCTTTAAGTTGCAATTTCACGGCAATCTTATTCATTTAAACCACGAAGTAATACTTGTCCATGAAGTATCAATCTTAAGGAAATGTTCTATACTGAATCTATAGCAGTATACTTTCTAGTGCTTACGCGATAGATGGATATTAAATTGCCACATGTAAATCCTTCGCTTCTGAAATCGTAAAAAACTTATTTCATACAAAAGCGTTCCTACACTGTGTATGGTGTTAGTTGATGTCCCTTGTCCCTTTTGTGTCTCTTTCTGTGGGTGTCTGTTCTGTGCGTTTTCAATGGTTATTTTTTGGTTTTGCTGTGGATGCTGCAACCGAGTGTTGTTGGATATCACCTCCTTTCTTTGATAGCACAAAGACAGCTTATGGATCCCGAGAAGTTGCACGTTAGACAACGCTTACTTCCACACAGGGAGAGTTTTGACCATGGGTTAAGACATAATGTTTGGTGCAACTTCAAAAATAAGGGTACAGACTTACAACCTATTATATTTTAAAGCTTCGTTCATCTGATGTCGGGTCTTTTAAAATATGACGAATTGATGGTAGTCTAGTATCTATAAAATTTATATTGGATGGTTACATTCCTGGTGTGTAAAATGACACATGTTCCATACAATAGATAGTAGGGTACCTGACACATACCTGAGATTAGTTGGGTACATTTCTGGTGTGTAGAGGAACACAGTACTGAAGGCGCCAGCACTCGCCATTTTTCCCACTAATGTGAATACTAACGATAATGTTGTCAGTGACGAACGATCATCTGAAATAGTATGGTATAGTTTGTCAACGTGAAACTGCTATATCCACCTCTCACAATGTAATTAATCAAGAAATAGCCACTAGCTAGCCGTGGTTTATTGTCCAGTAATTCCCTGAGTCGTATGAACCAATCAAATTATCATAATTTTATTGGTTCATGCGACAAGGGAAATTACCACGGATAGCTAATTGTTATTTCTATTCAAATATTGTTCTGCAGACGACAATGGGTGGAGCTAGTTTTATAGCACGAGAATGGGCGGATCTTCGCCGACTGGAAGTTTGTTGGATATTTTACACCAGGCGAGTTCTATAGTATAAATAGAGAGAAAACCTCAAGTCATGTTAGAATTGTATACTATTATGCATGTATTAGTCTAAATGATTTCAATTACGAATTACCTGCAAAATATTTGCACAACGTAGCGGCAGTTATTGAAGTTCCTCCCATCAATAAAAACATAATGACTGTCCGCTTTCTTCCAATTCTAAATGAACAAACATTTTTTTACTTCAAGACTTATTCTGATAATTTAGTGGATGTAAGCCAGCATGTCACATAAATTCATAAATTAAATTCTAAAACAAATTGTATTGATGTATAGCTCTACAAAACCTGGGAGCCCGCATGAAATAGTCGTATGTGATCTAGCATCACAGAAGCGACGCCCTTGTTTCCTCCGTTCACTATTTGCGAGCGTCCAATTTCGACGCTATTCGCTATTCAGCAAGATCCAAGAATCGATTTTACCAGAAATGCCTTGCAATTGAAGTCTGAATTAAAAATGCCGACTCGTTTGCAAAAAAGCTATACAAGGAAATGAGTGATAAGTTTATCATCAAACTGTGTTTCAATCTTAATTTTTGAAAGCTGTACCTGTTTAACAATAGTAGCTCAAATACGATGGAAGGATACTCCACAACAGATATAAGGAAGAAATTTAAATATCTATCTCCAGCTAAGGATGTCGACGTCAAAGTTAAAGCAAAGTAACTCATACTAACGGTAACCCTGTAAAACAAAAAATAAGAATTGATTGTGTTCTCCTCACTGTAACATTTTCTTGTTGGGAATCATCTCATCGTTCGTCATTACCACTGAATAACCGGATAATTTGGAGGGTTGTTCTCAAGTTAACAGTATAGCCCCATAATATGCTACTACGTCCTACATCGGCACCGAATAACCATTGTTCTAGTGTATTTTTTTGTGTTTGGTGTTTTCATGTCGTCTTTGGTGATTCGTCTTCCTTGTACCTTTGGTGTTTCTTGGTATTTGCGTATTTGAATTTCTACGGTGAGTACTGCAACTGAATAATATCGGAGATCCCCTCATTGCCTTCCCATCTCTTATCATTGGTAGTTTGACACATGTCTTGTTACAAGGAGATCCCCAACAAGACTACGTTATGGCTATCACAGCAGAACACACATATATAAGACGAAAAAAGAGTATCAGTACGTAAAATTACGTCAATCAACAGACGCCGAGAGCAATCAAATAAGGTGGCACTAAATCTAAATCCATATCATATTTTAGAACCATTTACTGTTTGGTTACTACAAAGTTATAAATCATGTTGTATATCAAATTGTTTATTAGAATCTGATAAAAAAAAAACAACCATATTATGGACAAGTTTATATTGAATATAAATCTAAAAGAATGGGTAAATTTGAGTAAATCTCATGAATTTTGCCTAGATCGACATCTGTAGGATTTATGGATTCTTTTTTAGCGAAACAAACCAGTTTAAATAATTAAACATACAATAAAGAAGGGCATGTCATGGTTCATTTCTTCATTAAAGGGATAATTACGGTGTGACGTGCTTATATGTGGTGTGTGGTGGTAGCGTAGGACTACGAACCCATAGGTCGTGGGCTCGAATCTCACCGTCGCCGGTCATTGCAAAACCATTGTAACCTTGGGCAAGTTACTTTACACTACGTTGCACTCTCTCTACCCAGGAGTAAATTGGGTACCTGGCACATGAGACGAGTTGGCAATGTGAATGAAAGGCATTAGGAAGGGCATGCAGCTCTGCTTGTATACTCCCAAGGGAATTGAGATTGCACTGGATTGTACAGGTCTCGCCAGGGAGGTAATTGCATGAAGAAGTCGCGTGAGGCTAAAGCGAAAGAGACTATAAACCCCTATCTTTAGCTTTTTATATTTATCTACGCGTGTAACGAGTCGACCTACTTTCGCTTTCACAGTAAACATATGTGTATTTTTGTAAATAAGCTTAATGTGACTAAGCTATGCATTTTCTTATGGATGCAGCATTCTCATGCCCTGCATTGTTGTATAAATAATCTGTTTTACTGTAACAAAATCGGTTAGATCTCTAGATTTCTGGGCAAAATTCATTATATTTCCTCCATTTTGAATAGCACAGGCAGTATCTGAACTTATTACATGATTGGTTAATTCCCTGCCTTTTGATTGGCTAAATCAACGCTTCGATGAAAAAATAAAACGTTATATCTACCTACGATGACGTCATCCGAAATAAATATGACATTCCAAAAGCTCTCCATGTGCAAAAAATAGTTCAGCTATGTTTTTAATAGCCTTAAATCAATGATTTGATTATTTTGTCGATTATCTAAAATGAGAGATGTTATAAGACTGTTTTTATTTTGTGTGTGTGACACAAGTAAGCCTATGTTAGCATATTTATCAATTTAAAAGCTCAGTTCATCTGCTCATACTCCAAAGCTACTCTAGAGAGGATTGATGATAATATAAATAAATTATTTTGAAACTTCATGTAATGAAATAATTATTTTACTTTACCTCGGGAAATACAATGGTTTAGCTCCCCGAGAAAACAATATTCAGCTTGCCCTTCCGGCTTGGTGAATATTGTCTTCTTGGGGAGCTAAAACATTGTATTTACCTCGGTAAAATTGAATAATTGTATATTATTTATTGTGCATTGTGTTTTTCACATTGTTACAGACATTTTGATATAGACCTACAACATGATATATGAATTTGTAGCAATCAAACGGGAAAGTGGTTCAAACAAGGAAATAAATTCGGGTTTAGCGCCACCTTAAAATAACAAATTAACAAAAAGATATGGTAAACCACCACTGAGGATCATGAAGAATGACAATACATAGAAAGAAAGCAGTCCAATGACATATGCTGAAAACGTATAAATGATTGTTTCCATACTGTTTGTCTATATACGAGAGGGTGGACAGGGTGAAAGGGAGGCGGGAGGAAGGGGGAGGGAGGGAGGGGGGAAAATGGGAGGGAGGGGAAGGAAGGGGCGAGGGGAGAGGGGAAGGGGGCGTTAAGGGAAGGGTGAAAAAGAGGTGGCGGGAGGGGGAGGTAAGGGGGTAAGAGAGGGGAGAGAGGTACCCCCTGTCGCCATCCCCCCTCCCCATATACCAAGCTTCTGTTTTACTTTACATATACACTGATACTTTTAGTATGTGAATCTTTGAATGATGCAGATCAATTTTAAGTTTAAGTTTAATATCATTTAACAATTTTGTTTTTTATACTTATAAATTTCATAAATCATCTGGCTTTCCAGACGTAGATACTACAAATTAGTTTTGTTAATGTACTTTGGTATAATCTGAATCAATCAAGAAAGTATTTTCTTCTTCAGTGTTGGTCGTACCCTGTGAGACATCCTATGTGAGACGCATAAGTTGTCTCAAAGGCTCCAATTGATCAATGATAAAAGACAATCTTACTGTGACGTCACAGTAATGTTGTCAGAAAACATTTCGTTAGATGGCATGAAACGTCGTTTGAATTCCCTTTTTTCTTATGTTTCATTGAAGAAGAAATAGATTCTTTCACTTTCTACTGAGTGAGACATAAAAATTTACACTAGTGACGGAAATTTTTCATTTTTTCCCTCGTTCCGCTACGCTTAAGGTGGCTCAATAATCCAAGAATTCTTTGTCAGAGGAGAAAAAAATATTCTGTTTATTTAACATTAATATCTGATGATTTATATTTGTAATTAAGATGACATATCATCGACCATTTGACTGACCAGTGGTCCTCTGAATATACATATGTAAACCAACCCCGAGATATGTCGCAAAACAATGAATTTTGATAGATAAGCACATGATATATTGATAAGGATTCCAGATTGAAACCATTCTTGTGATCATTTTCACCATAATATCATCAAATATGTATATTTCTTTAAAGATAATGCTTTCAAAGAATGAAATAGCTAAAACTGTTCCAGAAAAGTACATTTTGGGTACCCCCCACCCCAAAATGAGAATCTAAAAAAAGGGACTCAAGACCCTTATTTGACATCAAAGTGATAAGAAATCTTTGTCAGAAGCAATTTTCTTTTACATATTTCTCAACGACAAAGTCTGTCCTTCGAAAAGAAATATAAAAAAGTACATGTTATCGTTCATTCTGTTTTAAAATATTTGGTTGTCATAGTTACAATTTGTAACCATTTGCAACAAGTCAAATTAAAATGCCCTGTTCCCTTAGTTGACATTATCACGATGAAAATATTTGTTAAAAACTGTTATAATTGACATATTTTTCAAGATCAGACTCTAATCTTTTAGCAAAAGTACAAGACATTCCGTTTTACCTCGTTTCCATATTGTAAAAATCTACTTGGTTTATGCCGGACGGACGACAGACGACGGACGGACGGCGCGCTATATGTACAATAGCTCAGGCGAGCTAAAAATCAGATATTATTCTTTCCCAACATTCAGTGAACGTTTCAACTTCTGATACAAGGAAGAATACTTACACAATTATCATTTATCATCAAAATTAAATAAGAATAAACTAGTTTACAAATGATTTGTCGAAAAAATAAACAAGAAAAGGAAAGTAACATGTGTACTTCTAAATATCCTTGGCAAAGCGTTATTCGACCTGTTCTTTTATAAACTCACCTTTCATGTTTTGTTAGTGTCAGTTAAATGAGTTTTGTCAAATAAAGTTCAAGTTCAAGTCAAAGCTTAAAAAAATGTTTTGTTCAAAATTTCATATCTGATTCCATCAATCTAATTAGAGATACGGAAATATATATAAGAGAAAAAGAACTAAAGTAAACGGAAGCGTTTTTAAACATTTTGACGTTCAAGGTCAATAAGTGGACGTCAATGCCCTCCCTCGTTCTCGATAATGCGTGCAGTTATCTGTGAAATGGATATATCTTTGAACACAGCAGGGTTAACACTAAAATTCATTCGCTTATATTTTTCAAATAGGGAAACTTTTTTCGATAACATCTTGTTGCAAAGTACGAAAGTTGACAAAATTAAAAAAAAATTCTTTAAACCAACGATTATTAGAGAAACCAAACTTGAAATATCTTATCTATGATATCTCTAAAATATCCAAGAAATATCTTGTTTTATCATATACTTAAGTTTACCTTCTTGAATTTGTTCATAGGCAACAGGCGGTTGAATTTCCGCCGATGACGTTCTAAAAACGATACGTTTGCGGCGTTAGCCATGGTGTCTCACTTACGGGATATTTTTGTATATATAAATTAAACGATACATTTGACTAAATATTTATTACACTCAGATTGTAGATGATGATTTTCTGTTTCCATCGATACCAAACATGTCGAAATCCGTCAAGAAACAAGCGAATTACGGAGGAGTTTGAAGGCTGAAAACTAAAAAGGCCACATATAAAAGTACTGCACTCGATATGTGATGACGTCAGACGATTATTGAGCCTCCTTAACTCGGGAAAAGACGTCACTGTTGTAGATTTTTATGTCTCACTCAGTAGACCGTGATAGAACCTATAAATCTTCTCTTATAGAAGGTGTATCATGATATGAGGAGCTATTTGGTATTGATGAAAACAAAAATTAAAATTAATCATTGCATGTCCTATCAAAGAATGAAGATAAATGAGATAAAGCACTTACCAAGCTATCCAAAGAATTAAAGAATTTATGAAAATTCGTCTATCTCGAAATATATGTGTCGCATTATATCGCTGGACTTTGTAGTCACCATGGGTGGAAACGGTGTCCGTCGACTGCTGTTTTGTTTCTGTATCTACAAGTTCGTAATTATCGGTGATATGTGCGATAGTTGAAGTCAGTTTTGATTTCTGACTTATTTTCTTTGTTATCTCTTCGTAGTTCACATTATTTAGCTTGGCAGCTTTCTTTATGACTTTCTCTGCCCTGTCGATCTTGTTGTTGATAAGCAGCCAACGAATTGACTCTTCTTGCAGCCTGAATTTAGAAATAAATAGAGTATTACGCTAAAATTTTGCTTTTAGCATATCTTATCGTACTAATCCATTCATTATACATTCTATTTCTTCAATTTTTTCATCAATGAATTGTTACACTTTAAAAATCATTTTTCACAAATAAAACAAAATTACTCGATAATTGCTTAAAGTACTTGTCTGTGCAATTTTCAAACATGTTGTTTATCAATTTTTAATGTAGTTTGAATTTTTCATGGTAGTATAAGTAAAATTAATTCTAAAATTCATTGAAAATTCATATATAACATATCAACAGAATTTAGATTAGACATAGATAATTCGATTTCTCACCAGAATTGAATTAGGCTGTAGCAAGAATAAACCGAAATCACAATTTGAATTGTCCGCCATGAAATCTCTCTCATCAAGTAGCCAATCAGAGATAAGATACAAACACCCGTAGTCCAACCAAACACAGAGATGATTTCTGCGTGGAAGCGATTCTCTTGAGGAACAATTTCCAGCAGCAAAATGGAGTTCGTCATTACAGCACCCTGATAACAATTTGTTATATCACATTGATTTTCGAGAAATAAAACATGTGTGCGTACTGTTATTTCATATTTGGTTGATTTAGATATCTTGATTTGATTCTTAGATTTGGAAGGAGTTGATGTAAATTTACATCATCCATTGATCATACAATACACTTTGGCTCCAAAGGACATACAAATGTACATCAATTACAGTGGCTTATATTAAAACAAACAAAGTGTCATCATGGTCATCGACACAAATACGTTTACTAATATGAATAGATAGAATTGTTGGTCGACAACATTGGGTACCATGGGGCGATGCGTTTGGAACTACTTGAGCATAGCATTAGCTAAATTGGACTAAAATTGTTATGAGTTTCAAGTAAGAGATGCTTACTCTCCCCAGCCATATTATCTCACTCAACTTTCTATGTTCACTTTTATTTAATATATGGATGATCTTGAGTTCCTCAAGTTGTATATACACTTGTTTTGTTTTGTTTTGTTTTGTTATTTTTAGGGGGGGGGGGTGTTAATGTTTTTGAGGGTTTTTTGGGGGGAGGGGGCTGTTAATTGTTTCCTTGTTTTGTTTTCGTTTTTGTGGGGTTCATTAATTTGCAAGATGGTTTTTGTGTCGCCTGCGAAGCATAGCGACTCTTATTGAACTATGTATGAACGTGACAAGATTTTGCGGATCGGATATGCATGGTTCTTACCATTTATATACTATATTATTATAGTTTGTGATCAATAGGTTAAACAAGTCAACGTCATCTATCATAATAATGTCAAATGGTATAACAATCTGGAGAATCTGAGCAAATGCTTCTTATTGTCCGATTACCCGGATTAACATAACGAATAGAAAGACAGACAATATGAAATGGAGCAATTAGTACTGACGACCACCCAAAAAGCTTTGACTATGTAGACACCTGAATAGCAAAATCCCCATCCCTTCCCAATTTGATAAAAACAAACCTGTTGGAATGCGCCAATACAGAACCTAAGCACGGCAAATATAGTATAGGTCGGCGCATATGATATTCCAAGGCCTATACAAAGGAATCCGAAGTTGGATAAAATATTAATTGTTTTGCGACCGAAACGGTCTGAAAAGGATGTGAAAAAGGCCGCTCCAAACATCTGACCTCCCATCACCAGAGTCTGAGAAAATTCTGCCCTCTCTGATCCTTCACAGACCAGATCCCACTGTAACAAAAAGTAAAGAAAATGACAACTCTCTAATACAATGGAACATTTGAGAGGTTCTACATAATAGTATTGAACCCTTACAATAATGTACTTCGACACCGCAAAGATTTTTATGCAACAGAAATGGCAAAAATTTTAAAATATACTTAGTCATCCAAGAGGCAATGAATCGTGAATCTTTTATGTAACATTAAAGCGCGTACAGGGAACGAGATAAATTCGTGGAAATACGCAAGGCAAGAGGGCAAACATATTTTGGAATACAGTTGACAGTTGACAGTTGACGATTGAATTGTCAACTGCATTTCAGAATACAGTTGACAGTTCGACTAAGAAACATTTGTATTGAAAATGTATGCATAATAAATTTTCTGTATTTTACTATTTCATCACACCAAAAACACATATGACACCCATGCCCCGCCTCCACATCTTACAGAAAAAATAAATAAATGAAGCAACGCATCGAAACATCCTGTTGGTATTAGCTCAAACTTTCATAGTATTCCCCTAGTTACGATACTGAATTTTTCAGGGATACATGCCAAGGCATTGATTCAAACTCACTTTAAATTTGGTGAGGGTACATGACCTTGTTACCGAGGAATAAGGCCGAGAACTTTGCCAATATTTCTACAATTCAGACAAATTCTGAAAAAGTTCCAAGTCCAAACTTTTAAAGTATTCCCCTGGTTACGATACTGAATTTTTCAGGGATTCATGCCAAGGCATTGATTCAAACTCACTTTAAATTTGGTGAGGGTACATGACCTTGTTACCGAGGAATAAGGCCGAGAACTTTGCCAATATTTCTACAATTCAGACAAATTCTGAAAAAGTTCTAAGTCCAAACTTTTATAGTATTCCCCTGGTTACGATACTGAATTTTTCAGGGATTCATGCCAAGGCATTGATTCAAACTCACTTTAAATTTGGTGAGGGTACATGACCTTGTTACCGAGGAATAAGGCCGAGAACTTTGCCAATATTTCTACAATTCAGACAAATTCTGAAAAAGTTCTAAGTCCAAACTTTTATAGTATTCCCCTGGTTACGATACTGAATTTTTCAGGAATTCATGCCAAGGCATTGATTCAAACTCACTTTAAATTTGGTGAGGGTAAATGACCTTGTTACCGAGGAATAAGGCCGAGAACTTTGCCAATATTTCTACAATTCAGACAAATTCTGAAAAAAGTTCTAAGTCCAAACTTTTATAGTATTCCCCTGGTTACGATACTGAATTTTTCAGGGATTCATGCCAAGGCATTGATTCAAACTCACTTTAAATTTGGTGAGGGTACATGACCTTGTTACCGAGGAATAAGGCCGAGAACTTTGCCAATATTTCTACAATTCAGACAAATTCTGAAAAAGTTCTAAGTCCAAACTTTTATAGTATTCCCCTGGTTACGATACTGAATTTTTCAGGGATTCATGCCAAGGCATTGATTCAAACTCACTTCAAATTTGGTGAGGGTACATGACCTTGTTACCGAGGAATAAGGCCGAGAACTTTGCCAATATTTCTACAATTCAGACAAATTCTGAAAAAGTTCCAAGTCCAAACTTTTATAGTATTCCCCTGGTTACGATACTGAATTTTTCAGGGATTCATGCCAAGGCATTGATTCAAACTCACTTCAAATTTGGTGAGGGTACATGACCTTGTTACCGAGGAATAAGGCCGAGAACTTTGCCAATATTTCTACAATTCAGACAAATTCTGAAAAAGTTCTAAGTCCAAACTTTTATAGTATTCCCCTGGTTACGATACTGAATTTTTCAGGGATTCATGCCAAGGCATTGATTCAAACTCACTTTAAATTTGGTGAGGGTACATGACCTTGTTACCGAGGAATAAGGCCGAGAACTTTGCCAATATTTCTACAATTCAGACAAATTCTGAAAAAGTTCTAAGTCCAAACTTTTATAGTATTCCCCTGGTTACGATACTGAATTTTTCAGGGATTCATGCCAAGGCATTGATTCAAACTCACTTTAAATTTGGTGAGGGTACATGACCTTGTTACCGAGGAATAAGGCCGAGAACTTTGCCAATATTTCTACAATTCAGACAAATTCTGAAAAAGTTCTAAGTCCAAACTTTTATAGTATTCCCCTGGTTACGATACTGAATTTTTCAGGGATTCATGCCAAGGCATTGATTCAAACTCACTTTAAATTTGGTGAGGGTACATGACCTTGTTACCGAGGAATAAGGCCGAGAACTTTGCCAATATTTCTACAATTCAGACAAATTCTGAAAAAGTTCTAAGTCCAAACTTTTATAGTATTCCCCTGGTTACGATACTGAATTTTTCAGGGATTCATGCCAAGGCATTGATTCAAACTCACTTTAAATTTGGTGAGGGTACATGACCTTGTTACCGAGGAATAAGGCCGAGAACTTTGCCAATATTTCTACAATTCAGACAAATTCTGAAAAAGTTCTAAGTCCAAACTTTTATAGTATTCCCCTGGTTACGATACTGAATTTTTCAGGGATTCATGCCAAGGCATTGATTCAAACTCACTTTAAATTTGGTGAGGGTACATGACCTTGTTACCGAGGAATAAGGCCGAGAACTTTGCCAATATTTCTACAATTCAGACAAATTCTGAAAAAGTTCTAAGTCCAAACTTTTATAGTATTCCCCTGGTTACGATACTGAATTTTTCAGGAATTCATGCCAAGGCATTGATTCAAACTCACTTTAAATTTGGTGAGGGTATATGACCTTGTTACCGAGGAATAAGGCCGAGAACTTTGCCAATATTTCTACAATTCAGACAAATTCTGAAAAAGTTCTAAGTCCAAACTTTTATAGTATTCCCCTGGTTACGATACTGAAATTTTAAGGGATTCATGCCTAGGCATTGACTCAAACTCTCTTAAAATATGGTGAGGGTACATGACCTTGTGACCGAGGAACTTTTCAACTTTCCAAGTCGAAACTTTTATAGTATTCCCCTGGTAACGATGCTGAAATTTTCAGGGATACATCCTTAGGCATAGACTCAAACACACTTTTATTTTGGTGAAGGTACATCATGGCCTTGTTACCAAGGTTCAAACTTATAATATTCCTAGGTTACGACACGACAAAGTCTCAAAGTTTTCTAGGTCCAAAATTTTATTTTAATCACCTGATAAGGGATCAGATACAAAATTATGGACATTTAGAACTCTGATTCAAAATACAAATTCACTTTTGACGACATTACCAAAATGCTTAGCACAATATTGTCGTTGATTTTTAATGCAAAATATTCCAACAAAGTATTGGAATTTCACTGGGCACAAACTGTGCCCCTCTTCTAAGTGACATACTCTTTTATTCATACGAGGCAGAATTCCTATAGTTTCTGCTTTGAAACAGCATCACATGTCAACTGGATTACATTGATGACGTACTCTCCATCAAAAATCCAGCCATTCAGGGTTGCTTTGGTGCCATCAGCCCAGAGAATTTGAAGTCAAAGAATTAATTGAGAGCGCAACACTTTACCCTCCTACCTAGACATACTACTATGATACAATCGATCAGTCTTCTCTTTTTATGTTAAACGTGACGATTTTATTTTCACAATTACAAATTTCCCCTTCATGTGGCGCAAAATTCCTTTTTTGCCTGTAAATGGCGTATCATTTCACAACTAATATGCTATGCAGGGTACGTTCAAGTATGAAAAGTCGAGTGCATTAAGGCTCACCAATAAGTGGAGTAGAAGTTGAGTCGTAGGAATCCGTATTGGGCTTTACGATGGCTAATTGATATGTCTGAACGATTTGAATTGTGTTATTTTTCTACATTATCCCCTTCTGTATCTCAACACTTTTATTAAACCGGTGTTTAAGGCCTCAATACCATTTTTAAAGAACTCCTCATTTGGACTGGTTAGAACGCCAGCCACTGAAAGTACGACGTCATCATAGGACTGAAAGTGGGTGCCAGAAATACATGTACAAAATGTAGCTGCTTTCAGTATTTGGGAATAGATGAAAGTTTGATTAAATATCAAATTAAAGCCACAATTATGAATGGCAGCCATGTGACGGACTTGTGAACAGGAGCATTGCCCTGATGGAACAGCACACTTTAAACTAGTGAGCTTCCGCAACGCTTTAGTCTAATATTTTCCCGTAACTGTGTCAGATGTGAAGCATGCAAATTGATTGTTTGTCCTATTTGAAGATACTGTAAACCGCTTTTATTAATTCGCGGCGTCTTATGTTCGCGAACACGAGTGAAGTGACTGATTCGCGGTTATTTATTTTCGTGACATCGCATATATACTACACATGTCGTAGGACATATACACGGCGTTTTACTTTCGCAAATGGAATGATCTCGCGAAAATAATACGCCCGCGAACAAAAGAAGATTTACAGTAATCTATCTGTAGAAAATCTTCTGCACCCAGATATCAGAGGCTCAAAGCTTATCAATCAACTTTCGTAGCTACGCGTAACACATCAGTTGCAATCCGTTGCCATTCTTTATGATAAAAAATAATTCCACCACTCCCCTACGGGTATCTACGACTCGCCTAAGGGATTGCTACAGATAGCCATGTATCCGACAAGGAAAGGCTATACATAGCTACGGATTGAGTTTCTTTAGTCAATATATGAGATAATATCTCATCCATTCGTTTTCAAATAAATATATATATGTATGGAACCCTGAAACTGTTACAAAGCAGCTGAGACTGTCTCATCTTGAAACTATTGGGTGTTTTAGTTATAATAAGGACGTAAATATATAGGGGATTCAAGCCAGTCCAACCAATCTGTAGTGCAGTCGGAGCTATCCGTATGCCATTCGTGGCTATCAGAATGTATCCGTACGCGTGCCCTTATCTATCCGAACAAGATTAATATCAACCCGTATCAATCAGTAACACAGTCGTAGTTTAATGGTTTAATTGGAACATTTTGCGTACCGATTCGCCTCAGTTTGATCCAATTCGAAGTCGCAGCGAAAGTCAAAGTAAAAAGGGGGATTTACCGAATTATGCCATATTCCCCTGGATCTTTGAATCCTGAACAAAGATTACTACTTCGTCAGAATTTCAGAAATATTGGCAAAGTTCTCGGTCTCATTTCTCGGTAATTAGGTCATGTACCCTCACCAAATTTTTAGTGTGTACGTGTCTATACCTAGGCATGAATCCCTGAAAATATAAGCTCCCTAACCAGGGGATTATTATAAAATTTTGAACTTAGAAAATTTTGAGACTTCGTCAGAATTTCAGAAATATTGGCAAAGTTCTCGGTCTCATTTCTCTGTAATTAGGTCATGTACCCTCACCAAATTTTTAGTGTGTACGTGTCTATACCTAGGCATGAATCCCTGAAAATATCAGCTCCCTAACCAGGGGATTACTATAAAATTTTGAACTTAGAAAATTTTGAGACTTCGTCAGAATTTCAGAAATATTGGCAAAGTTCTCGGTCTCATTTCTCGGTAATTAGGTCATGTACCCTCACCAAATTTTTAGTGTGTACGTGTCTATACCTAGGCATGAATCCCTGAAAATATCAGCTCCCTAACCAGGGGATTACTATAAAATTTTGAACTTAGAAAATTTTGAGACTTCGTCAGAATTTCAGAAATATTGGCAAAGTTCTCGGTCTCATTTCTCGGTAATTAGGTCATGTACCCTCACCAAATTTTTAGTGTGTACGTGTCTATACCTAGGCATGAATCCCTGAAAATATCAGCTCCCTAACCAGGGGATTGGTATAAAATTTTGAACTTGAAAAATTTTGAGACTTCGTCAGAATTTCAGAAATATTGGCAAAGTTCTCGGTCTCATTTCTCGGTAATTAGGTCATGTACCCTCACCAAATTTTTAGTGTGTACGTGTCTATACCTAGGCATGAATCCCTGAAAATATCAGCTCCCTAACCAGGGGAATACTATAAAATTTTGAACTTGAAAATTTTGAGACTTCGTCAGAATTTCAGAAATATTGGCAAAGTTCTCGGTCTCATTTCTCGGTAATTAGGTCATGTACCCTCACCAAATTTTTAGTGTGTACGTGTCTATACCTAGGCATGAATCCCTGAAAATATCAGCTCCCTAACCAGGGGATTACTATAAAATTTTGAACTTTGAAAATTTTGAGACTTCGTCAGAATTTCAGAAATATTGGCAAAGTTCTCGGTCTCATTTCTCGGTAATTAGGTCATGTAACCTCACCAAATTTTTAGTGTGTACGTGTCTATACCTAGGCATGAATCCCTGAAAATATCAGCTCCCTAACCAGGGGAATACTATAAAATTTTGAACTTGAAAATTTTGAGACTTCGTCAGAATTTCAGAAATATTGGCAAAGTTCTCGGTCTCATTTCTCGGTAATTAGGTCATGTACCCTCACCAAATTTTTAGTGTGTACGTGTCTATACCTAGGCATGAATCCCTGAAAATATCAGCTCCCTAACCAGGGGATTACTATAAAATTTTGAACTTGAAAATTTTGAGACTTCGTCAGAATTTCAGAAATATTGGCAAAGTTCTCGGTCTCATTTCTCGATAATTAGGTCATGTACCCTCACCAAATTTTTAGTGTGTACGTGTCTATACCTAGGCATGAATCCCTGAAAATATCAGCTCCCTAACCAGGGGATTACTATAAAATTTTGAACTTGAAAATTTTGAGACTTCGTCAGAATTTCAGAAATATTGGCAAAGTTCTCGGTCTCATTTCTCGGTAATTAGGTCATGTACCCTCACCAAATTTTTAGTGTGTACGTGTCTATACCTAGGCATGAATCCCTGAAAATATCAGCTCCCTAACCAGGGGATTACTATAAAATTTTGAACTTAGAAAATTTTGAGACTTCGTCAGAATTTCAGAAATATTGGCAAAGTTCTCGGTCTCATTTCTCATTAATTAGGTCATGTACCCTCACCAAATTTTTAGTGTGTACGTGTCTATACCTAGGCATGAATCCCCGAAAATATCAGCTCCCTAACCATGGGAATACTATAAAATTTTGAACTTGAAAATTTTGAGACTTCGTCAGAATTTCAGAAATATTGGCAAAGTTCTCGGTCTCATTTCTCGGTAATTAGGTCATGTACCCTCACCAAATTTTTAGTGTGTACGTGTCTATACCTAGGCATGAATCCCTGAAAATATCAGCTCCCTAACCAGGGGATTACTATAAAATTTTGAACTTGAAAATTTTGAGACTTCGTCAGAATTTCAGAAATATTGGCAAAGTTCTCGGTCTCATTTCTCGGTAATTAGGTCATGTACCCTCACCAAATTTTTAGTGTGTACGTGTCTATACCTAGGCATGAATCCCTGAAAATATCAGCTCCCTAACCAGGGGATTACTATAAAATTTTAAACTTAGAAAATTTTGAGACTTCGTCAGAATTTCAGAAATATTGGCAAAGTTCTCGGTCTCATTTCTCGATAATTAGGTCATGTACCCTCACCAAATTTTTAGTGTGTACGTGTCTATACCTAGGCATGAATCCCTGAAAATATCAGCTCCGTAACCAGGGGATTACTATAAAATTTTGAACTTAGGAAATTTTGAGACTTCGTCAGAATTACAGAAATATTGGCAAAGTTCTCGGTCTCATTTCTCGGTAATTAGGTCATGTACCCTCACCAAATTTTTAGTGTGTACGTGTCTATACCTAGGCATGAATCCCTGTAAATATCAGCTCCCTAACCAGGGGATTACTATAAAATTTTGATCTTAGAAAATTTTGAGACTTCGTCAGAATTTCAGAAATATTGGCAAAGTTCTCGGTCTCATTTCTCGGTAATTTGGTCATGTACCCTCACCAAATTTTTAGTGTGTACGTGTCTATACCTAGGCATGAATCCCTGAAAATATCAGCTCCCTAACCAGGGGATTACTATAAAATTTTGAACTTGAAAATTTTGAGACTTCGTCAGAATTTCAGAAATATTGGCAAAGTTCTCGGTCTCATTTCTCGGTAATTAGGTCATGTACCCTCACCAAATTTTTAGTGTGTACGTGTCTATACCTAGGCATGAATCCCTGAAAATATCAGCTCCCTAACCAGGGGATTACTATAAAATTTTGAACTTAGAAAATTTTGAGACTTCGTCAGAATTTCAGAAATATTGGCAAAGTTCTCGGTCTCATTTCTCTGTAATTAGGTCATGTACCCTCACCAAATTTTTAGTGTGTACGTGTCTATACCTAGGCATGAATCCCTGAAAATATCAGCTCCCTAACCAGGGGATTACTATAAAATTTTGAACTTAGAAAATTTTGAGACTTCGTCAGAATTTCAGAAATATTGGCAAAGTTCTCGGTCTCATTTCTCGGTAATTAGGTCATGTACCCTCACCAAATTTTTAGTGTGTACGTGTCTATACCTAGGCATGAATCCCTGAAAATATCAGCTCCCTAACCAGGGGATTACTATAAAATTTTGAACTTAGAAAATTTTGAGACTTCGTCAGAATTTCAGAAATATTGGCAAAGTTCTCGGTCTCATTTCTCGGTAATTAGGTCATGTATCCTCACCAAATTTTTAGTGTGTACGTGTCTATACCTAGGCATGAATCCCTGAAAATATCAGCTCCCTAACCAGGGGAATACTATAAAATTTTGAACTTGAAAATTTTGAGACTTCGTCAGAATTTCAGAAATATTGGCAAAGTTCTCGGTCTCATTTCTCGGTAATTAGGTCATGTACCCTCACCAAATTTTTAGTGTGTACGTGTCTATACCTAGGCATGAATCCCTGAAAATATCAGCTCCCTAACCAGGGGATTACTATAAAATTTTGAACTTTGAAAATTTTGAGACTTCGTCAGAATTTCAGAAATATTGGCAAAGTTCTCGGTCTCATTTCTCGGTAATTAGGTCATGTACCCTCACCAAATTTTTAGTGTGTACGTGTCTATACCTAGGCATGAATCCCTGAAAATATCAGCTCCCTAACCAGGGGAATACTATAAAATTTTGAACTTGAAAATTTTGAGACTTCGTCAGAATTTCAGAAATATTGGCAAAGTTCTCGGTCTCATTTCTCGGTAATTAGGTCATGTACCCTCACCAAATTTTTAGTGTGTACGTGTCTATACCTAGGCATGAATCCCTGAAAATATCAGCTCCCTAACCAGGGGATTACTATAAAATTTTGAACTTGAAAATTTTGAGACTTCGTCAGAATTTCAGAAATATTGGCAAAGTTCTCGGTCTCATTTCTCGGTAATTAGGTCATGTACCCTCACCAAATTTTTAGTGTGTACGTGTCTATACCTAGGCATGAATCCCTGAAAATATCAGCTCCCTAACCAGGGGATTACTATAAAATTTTGAACTTAGAAAATTTTGAGACTTCGTCAGAATTTCAGAAATATTGGCAAAGTTCTCGGTCTCATTTCTCATTAATTAGGTCATGTACCCTCACCAAATTTTTAGTGTGTACGTGTCTATACCTAGGCATGAATCCCCGAAAATATCAGCTCCCTAACCATGGGAATACTATAAAATTTTGAACTTGAAAATTTTGAGACTTCGTCAGAATTTCAGAAATATTGGCAAAGTTCTCGGTCTCATTTCTCGGTAATTAGGTCATGTACCCTCACCAAATTTTTAGTGTGTACGTGTCTATACCTAGGCATGAATCCCTGAAAATATCAGCTCCCTAACCAGGGGATTACTATAAAATTTTGAACTTGAAAATTTTGAGACTTCGTCAGAATTTCAGAAATATTGGCAAAGTTCTCGGTCTCATTTCTCGGTAATTAGGTCATGTACCCTCACCAAATTTTTAGTGTGTACGTGTCTATACCTAGGCATGAATCCCTGAAAATATCAGCTCCCTAACCAGGGGATTACTATAAAATTTTGAACTTAGAAAATTTTGAGACTTCGTCAGAATTTCAGAAATATTGGCAAAGTTCTCGGTCTCATTTCTCGATAATTAGGTCATGTACCCTCACCAAATTTTTAGTGTGTACGTGTCTATACCTAGGCATGAATCCCTGAAAATATCAGCTCCCTAACCAGGGGATTACTATAAAATTTTGAACTTAGGAAATTTTGAGACTTCGTCAGAATTACAGAAATATTGGCAAAGTTCTCGGTCTCATTTCTCGGTAATTAGGTCATGTACCCTCACCAAATTTTTAGTGTGTACGTGTCTATACCTAGGCATGAATCCCTGAAAATATCAGCTCCCTAACCAGGGGATTACTATAAAATTTTGATCTTAGAAAATTTTGAGACTTCGTCAGAATTTCAGAAATATTGGCAAAGTTCTCGGTCTCATTTCTCGGTAATTTGGTCATGTACCCTCACCAAATTTTTAGTGTGTACGTGTCTATACCTAGGCATGAATCCCTGAAAATATCAGCTCCCTAACCAGGGGATTACTATAAAATTTTGAACTTGAAAATTTTGAGACTTCGTCAGAATTTCAGAAATATTGGCAAAGTTCTCGGTCTCATTTCTCGGTAATTAGGTCATGTACCCTCACCAAATTTTTAGTGTGTACGTGTCTATACCTAGGCATGAATCCCTGAAAATATCAGCTCCCTAACCAGGGGATTACTATAAAATTTTGAACTTGAAAATTTTGAGACTTCGTCAGAATTTCAGAAATATTGGCAAAGTTCTCGGTCTCATTTCTCGGTAATTAGGTCATGTACCCTCACCAAATTTTTAGTGTGTACGTGTCTATACCTAGGCATGAATCCCTGAAAATATCAGCTCCCTAACTAGGGGATTACTATAAAATTTTGAACTTAGAAAATTTTGAGACTTCGTCAGAATTTCAGAAATATTGGCAAAGTTCTCGGTCTCATTTCTCGGTAATTTGGTCATGTACCCTCACCAAATTTTTAGTGTGTACGTGTCTATACCTAGGCATGAATCCCTGAAAATATCAGCTCCCTAACCAGGGGATTACTATAAAATTTTGAACTTGAAAATTTTGAGACTTCGTCAGAATTTCAGAAATATTGGCAAAGTTCTCGGTCTCATTTCTCGGTAATTAGGTCATGTACCCTCACCAAATTTTTAGTGTGTACGTGTCTATACCTAGGCATGAATCCCTGAAAATATCAGCTCCCTAACCAGGGGATTACTATAAAATTTTGAACTTGAAAATTTTGAGACTTCGTCAGAATTTCAGAAATATTGGCAAAGTTCTCGGTCTCATTTCTCGGTAATTAGGTCATGTACCCTCACCAAATTTTTAGTGTGTACGTGTCTATACCTAGGCATGAATCCCTGAAAATATCAGCTCCCTAACCAGGGGATTACTATAAAATTTTGAACTTAGAAAATTTTGAGACTTCGTCAGAATTTCAGAAATATTGGCAAAGTTCTCGGTCTCATTTTTCGGTAATTAGGTCATGTACCCTCACCAAATTTTTAGTGTGTACGTGTCTATACCTAGGCATGAATCCCTGAAAATATCAGCTCCCTAACCAGGGGATTACTATAAAATTTTGACTATTACCGATCAAAAGTATTTTCATTGTGTTTATGTGGGGATTATCTACATGTCTGAATTTTATTGTGTGTATGTGGTGATGGGGGGGCTGCTTAGATAAGAAAATGGAACGTTAAATCAGATATGGTAAACATTTAAGACTTATATATTATTATAACATTCATCTCTAAGTCGAATTGTCAACTGTATTCTAGAATGCAGTTGACAATTCAATTGTCAATTGTCAACTGTCAACTGTATTCCAAAATATGTTTGCCAGGCAAGAGCTTGATGTGAGCTACACTCGATAGTCACACAATTCTTATTTAATGATACCTCAAGCTAGACTTGTTAGTCTTGTATTTTTCGCTACATTGAGTATCCGGTTCCCCCTTGTACTAGTAAAATTGACTTCAAGATGCCTTTAGTCACCAATGGGATAACATGCTCAAATTTGAATGATTTGCAGGCATAATTGGATGATTTTATAATCGCAAAATTAATTTTAAAGTCGCTATAAGATGTAGATTATACATCTTAAAAATACGAATAATGTTATCCCCATGTTTCATGACGTCGATACGTAGCTTACGTAGCAATGAAAAATAAGTAAACTTTTTAAAATTAAATCTACGGAGAGGATTAAACATTCTGTTTATGGTATGTAAATTTAAAGAGTCTAAAGAATGTCGCGAATGCAATGTTTGATTCTTTGTTAAAGCTATTTTTTCTCAACAATGTATGCACATGCATTTAATAAACTTTTGTCATTTTCATTGTCAAGTATCTTTGCATAGGAAGTGATGTCATCGCTATTCGGGAGACATAAACGTTATGATTTGATAGCCGTAATGAACGATGTCAGGCAATGATAATTCGTGTTTGAGAATTGAGATTTTTGCTAAAATTCTGGTATTACTTGTCCCTTTTCGTGTCCCTGTTGTGTTTACGGGTAAGAGTGTTTGAATGCTTTCTTATTGTCGCAGTCATGACTTTTGTTGGAAATATTATGGGTTTTTTTTCCACTTTCCTGACTTTTTTCAGTTAAACATAATCATATAGTAGATACCTCCGTGACAAACGAGCGATCCCTTGGAATGGAATACTCGTATCCTGTAGGACAAGTTTCTTTGGTGGTCGATGTTGAGTTAGAGTTGTTGGTTACCATGGTGATATGACATTTATCTACTTGGATATTTGTAAAGCTCGTTGTATTTTCCAAACCTGAATCGTTCGAATACGGATTCTGGCACATGTACGACGGACGATAACCTGTAAGTAAACACAAATACACTGAGGTATATTTGAAATTTTCTAGTGAAGTCTATATTTTAACAGTTCAGAACTTTGGTATAAGAAAACACAGATACAGCAGATATAATTTCTAATTTATCACTTTTTATTTTAGTTCATATTATTTTATTTCATTTTATTTATTCATTTATTCATTTATTTACCACAAAGTCTCTTGATGTAATTAAATGAAACACTTGATTTCTTTTTGTACGTACGTTTCGGCCTTTCATTTATCT
The DNA here is from genome assembly GCA_028142955.1 of Pinctada fucata. Classification (NCBI taxonomy): domain Eukaryota; kingdom Metazoa; phylum Mollusca; class Bivalvia; order Pterioida; family Pteriidae; genus Pinctada; species Pinctada fucata. The sequence goes on along the minus strand of AP027108.1, from coordinate 35,828,734 downwards.
ATTTATTATTATTCGACCATTTATTTATTTATTTTATAACTAACTTTTTATTTATTTATTTATTTATTTATTTATTTATTTATCTATTTATTTATCTATTTATTTATTATTATTATTCGGCCATTTATTTATTCATCATTATCATTGTTATTTATTTTCATTATATTTTTATTTTTTGGGGGAGGTCTCCGTTTTACAAGTTATCCAATTACATTATAAGTATAATTACAAACACTACAGTACATTATGACTCCTTTACATATTTCATTTATTTAATCGAATTGTTTACGAATTACGTATAAAGGACATGGCCGCCGCCAAATCACGTGAACTGCGATAATGTAAGAGAACTTGGCAGCATATAGACCGCTAATTTTTTTTTTTTTTTTTTTTTTTTTTTTTTTTTTTTTTTTTGATGAATTGAAATATCAAAACTATAAGAACATGAACCTTCACCTACATTTTGTAGGAGCATATCTTGTTAGAGGGGAGGGAGTGGAAAGGAGGGGGGGGGGGGGGGGGGGTAAGAAGAATATTCCAGAACCACTGTTGCATCTTTACTGTGTAGGCAAAACATTCAAAAGAAAAAGGAAATTGTGCATTAACATGATTAAGCGCTGAAATGCATTTTATCTTTATTTTGAGATTTTGTAATCACAATGTGAAACAAGCATGATTTCCGCTGATAACAGAGTACGGATTTATATATTTCGATGATACCACAATTTGCTTTATGCCCGTAAATTCATGTAAATATTTACATTTCATGTAAAAGAAAAAAAACCATAAATTCTTTTCCTGGACTAAAAAAAAAACAAAAAAAACTAAAAAAATTTTTTTTTTTTAATTAGAAATGATACATGAATCATTTAGTAATTTTTTTATCAATACAGTCCCGGTGTATAGAAGTGAAACATTATACCTTATAGCATAGAAAAACTATTTTAATGAGTTCCAGGCCTAATACCTATGCGCGGATCGGGGGGGGGGGGGGGTTACGGTTCAGGGAACAGAACTCCCCCTTCATTTTTTTCAAAACCTGCACCCCCCCTTTCCTCCCCGATGGGCTTTATTTCCCCCCCCCCCCCTCCCTAAAAAAAACTCTAGATCCGTCCATGCCATACCGACCCCCATTTCGACACGCACATGAATATTAAATCTATATTGCATGTAAAACAAAATTCATACCTGTAATTACACCTGACAAAAGTTGGAATGCCGCTGCAAACATCCCGAAACAAATCAACAAAATTTGTAATTTTTGGTATCTTCCCCATTTCCCCAGTGCATGAAGTATATCGTCAACGTCTGTTTGTGGATCCATCTTACGTTAAAATATCACAAGGTGGTTTTTTTTTCACTTAAAACGGGCTCATCTATGTGTAATCCGTTTTATATTGAAGAGATCATACGTAAAGGTGCTTCAGATACACCTTTGACAGATTTTTGTCTACTTATCATCATGCATACAGATCTGTGAAATGTATACATGTATTTTCGAATCTATCACCGTCTTTTGAAGTTGAATTTCTCAATTGAGATTTTAACAAGTGTAGAAATTTATAAAAAATATTCTGAACTCCAACATGCGCGGATCTAGAAACAGCTTCGGAGGGATTTATCATGGGGATTCAGCATATGATTTTGAAATTATTATACGTACAAAACGGGAAAAACAGCATTTGCGGCAAATTCTAGAATGGAGGGGTCCGTAATTCCCTCCCTCTCTATATCCGAGCTTGCAGCCTTACTCAAGTTAACAAATCTACAGGTCATTTATTCATAATTTGTATGTTAATTGTGACAGAGGAATGTGGTACGGGCAACGTAAGAAACTGTAACATATAATAAGAATGTACTGCATTGCAAATTTTAAATATTTACAAATGAAAAAGGGATCCGGAGAAAAGCTATAGTGATGGGTGATCAAAATACTAAACATGGTGGCATCCAGAAAATATTGCCAGGGGATATACAAGTTACGTAAAAACAGGAAAAATCAACAATTTTGGTATATTCTACGGGGCCTGACCTGTTGACTTCCTCTAGATACGCGCTTGCTAATCATACGACAACTTTACAGTGTAATAGTATCATGGTGGTCAAAGAAAAGAGTCCTGATAGGAGTGAAGGACCTGGGGAAGTCTTTCATAAATTACGTTTTTATATACGAATTTTTGCCCGGGGGTATTTATGTTCCCTGGATCGCCCATTAGGGTCCGAATAAACGAGATGAGCGGTTGATATGTTGACGGTGTAAAAATACACTATGCAACCAATTTTTCGTCTCAAGGCCATGATTTGTTTTGAATTTATCAATATTATTATACACTCGAGAAAAAAAATGAAATTGAATACGAGATAATTTCAAATCAACAAAACTCTCCAAAATTTGCATTTTTTAAAGGAGAGGGGTTTAGTTATTTGAGGGTCATTTACCGGTTCAGTCATTAGGTTATGTACATAAATATACATACATTGCAAATTTCTGTTTTGTATAAGAGATAGGTCTTATGTTTACTCAACTAGTAGGTTACAAGATCTATGCTTCCCATGCATTCGAGAATTTTATCTACTAAGTAGATTTACGGACGTATGTACCATACACAATTCTAAACTGGATTTTTTTTCTGGATGGACCATAATCATTTGCTATTTTCGAAAACAAGAATTACTTCCCATTTGAGACGGTATCTGACGTAGACTGATTGTGACGTCATCAAATTCTATGGAAAATATTTTAAACATATGCCCTCTTCGCTATAATGGAATTCAGTCTACAATTATGAAACTACTCCGAAAATTAAACTTCTCTCCACTTTCTATAGATGAACACACACTTTTACCATATAAACCTTTTCATTTTTTTTCATTAAACTTGAATGAAAGAGGCTGTAAGAATTTCTATCATATTCTTAATTCCAATAGTCTCGTACCTACTGCAATACAAAAGTGGAATAGTACTCTAAACTCTAACTTGGACATAAAAGAAATTTTCAGAATATGTTTCAAAATTTCCTCTGATTCTTCATTACAGTGGCTTCAATTTAGAATTATACACAGAATCCTTCCAATCGGTACATATTTGAAAAAAATTAATGTAACTAATGATGAAACATGCCATTTTTGTAATGCAGACAATGAATCTATAACTCATGTATTTTTAAATTGTCCTGTTGTACAGAATTTATGGACAGAGCTAGCTCTAAAAATAAAAAACAAAACTAATTTGGAAATAGAGATTGATCCAAAAAAAATTCTTTTTGGTGAATCTTTTTCTAGAAATAATATTGCTATCAATTTCATCTATTTATCAACTAAACAGTATATTTATATAAATTTAAAGAAAAATAAACCTGTTAACACTAGTCAACTTATAAATGTCTTAAAATTGAAATATAGACTTGAAAAAACAATTGCACTTCGACACTTTAGACTACATCATTTTTATCAAATCTGGTCAAACTGGCAACCTTTTTTTGAAGATACTTCATAACTTTTTCTTAGAATATTTTCATTGTGATTATAATTCCCTTTTTATAAATTATCCATGCAGCTTTTATTTATTTTTTTGAAACACACTGAATGTTTTTCTATCCTAAAGTCATAATGTCTATTGCAGTGTAATTGTGTGCGTGAATGTGGACCCCCCCCCCCCTCCCCTAAAAAAAAAATCACTTCTACAAAATAGTAATCATATTTTGCATAACAGTACTATATTCCTAAATATTACTAATATATTATTTCCTATTACATATTACTAGTATACTACTTCTTTATTACTGTTGTATCTGTAGATGTGAAAAAAAAAATAAAAAAAAAAAAATTCTATGGAAAATGTCCTAAAAGTCTGGGAAATGACGGTATAAAATCGACGTTACCATACCGTTTTCATGACGTCACAAATGGTTTTACGTCAGATACAGTCTATAAGGGGAAATCACTCTGTATTCCGCAAAGAGTTTTATTCTGCAGGAGGTTTTTCTCCGGGTACTCCGGTTTCCTCCTTCTCCTTGGACCCCCTAACGCCAACATCTGAGCCAACGTGAGACATTAATATAAGTTGTGTAGCTTGTTTGTTAAATGTTGTAAAATAAATAAAGTTTTTCTTTTTTTTTTTATTCCGCAAAGACTCAATACTATGAACAAAAATATCTTTCTAAGACCTTTTGACCTGCTCTTAGAAAAGCGATCGTCATGAAACCCTGCTCCCTCATCTTTTTTTTTCACTTTGTCGAAGCCGCGAAGACATATAAAACGCGGGCTCTATGTAACACAAAAGCTTTGTAAATAGATACCAAAAGCAATTAGCAATCGAAGAAATTTTGTGCTCTGCTTGCTAATGTTAGCCTATGATAAATCACCTTTAAAAGCCCGACCAACGTTCAGATAGGAAAGAGGACAATGAACAATACGCAGTCTACTCTTGTCTTTTCGGACAAGGCCCGTCATGAAGTCCTGTCGTTACGGTTGGTCATTGTGCTGTGCTGGAGAAGATGCACGAAAAAAAATTGTATACATAAGGATGAGTTCAGTACCATCCTTTATTTTGTATTCATTTGATGGCTTCTGGATTATATAAAGAAAAGTCTCTCGATAACCACATAGATTTTTTTTTTCATTGAAGCTGGTAGTGATATATAAATTTACAAAGAAACAAGCAAATTGTGTATAAGACAAGTGTACGATATACCTTACTCCCCCTTGTCGGATGTCATACACAAAATTGCGTCACTCTCCGGTTGGTTTCGCAGCGGAGACTAATCAGGCCGAACTTAGAATAAAATATTCAATTTGGCAATTTAAAAGTGATTGTTAATGTGAAAAGGGAAAATTGCTTGTCCGAGTCTCTTTTCTCATCCTTTGAGTTTCCATGGGATTGGGGATTATATTTGTCTCATCGCCTACATAATGTACAATACTGTATAGAGGAGACAAGTCGCTGGCGACCATGTACATCCTGTGTACAATAAATGCCTGTATATGAAAGTATAATAAAACATAGCCTCTGATCCAATCTTATTAAAATTTGACGTTTCTGATCCGATTACTCTACTCAAACATTTGAGTCATCGGATCAGAAATGTCGAATTTTAGTTTGAGTAGAGTAATCGGACAAGTATTAGCTTTTACAAAAAGCTTGCCGGCAGTTAGCTGACATTTTTAAATATTGTAAAATTCTAGTAAGGAAAAAAATGGAATTCATAAACGATTTTTATTCTTGTTAGACCAATCGCACATTTCCGGACTTTTCCGTTTTTATTTCCGATTCAAGCTACGGAAATTTCCGAGGATCTGTGATTTGTTGTAGGACGTATCGGTACAAAGACTTTTCGATGCATCTTTCGGAAGAAAATGCACTGATACGATATGACTTTCATTTGTCAAGTCATCTAGACTCTTCAGCCGACCTGATGGAAGCATCTTATCCACAGATTCAGAATAACCTTGACGAATATTTGCATATTTTGTAGTTGTCCACCAATCATATTGCCAAGAGTTATTTTATCCGTGCAAGTATGTCACGATTGATTACAGTATACCGGCAGTCATGACTGCCGGTAATCAAAAACGTCAAATTTTGATTACTCTGCGAGCTGAACTCATCGGAGATGTTGAGGTATTACGTGTTACTTCCGGTTAAATACAGTATTCATTCATACAATGTAGATGACGTCTAAACTGTTATTGTTTTCAGTCTTATTTTGCCCGGGGTGTTAATGTCTTTTGTTCAAAGCTTAGACGTTGACCTAGATATACATCTATGGTTGACGAAAGTCAGAGTAAACAAGATGAGTAAGTGTCAAAATGTACCTTGCCACCAATTCATCAACGCAAAATATTTGTAATATACGATATGACTTTAAATAAACAAAATCTTAAGAATTTGCATTTTGACAGGAGAGGAATTGGTTGCATGTAAACCGTTGCAGAGCTTTTACAATTTTGTTTTGAGGGTCATTTATCGGTTCAGTCACTACATAATGTAGGTGAAAATACATACATGGTAAATTTCTGTTTTGTACATGTGTAAACATATTTACTCAACTAGTAGGTCATTAGATCTAGTATCCAAAGAATACGAGAATTTTATCTACTAAGTAGATCTAAGGACGTACGTACCATGCGCAGGCACGTGCAGGTAACATAAAAGGTATGTAAATAAATATCAAAAGCAGTGAGAATATTAATAACAGTCCGTGTCTTGCTGGCTGAAACAAACTTATAATTCAGTCACATATAAAAGTCCGACCAGTCGATCAATACGCAGTCCTCTCTGGAGAGAATTTGACGGGACCCGTCATGGAGTCCCGCCGTTAAGGTTTGTCAGTGATCAATGCTGTAATTTTTTTAAGATGCTAGTTTAAAACTCTGTACATATGGACGATAACAGTACTATACTTAAAATCTATTTGATGAGTCAATTCAAAGAAAAATTTAAGAATCTTTCCACAGAGATGTTTATTTCTGTAAAGCAGATTCAAGTATATAGATACACAAAGAAACCAGGGGTCCAGGACTATAACTTTATACACACCTTAATCGATGTCTAGATCTAATCAAATTTACAAAGTCCGACGCATATTTTGGTACTTCTGACACATGCTATCGTGACCGGATCTTTACAGAGCCTTTCTCCATCCGTCATAAAAACTATGTAAATAAATATCAAAAGCAATAGGCAATCGAAAAACAGTCCAAGCTCTTCTGGTTGAAGCTAGCTTATGATCAATCACCCGAGAAGTCCGGCCAACTTCCAGAGAGGAAAATAGAACAAGACGCAGTCTTGTCTAGGGAGAATTTGACGAGGCCCGTCATGACGTCCCACCTTTACGGTTAGTCAGTTTGCAATGCTGGGAAAGATGCTGGTAAAATACTGTAGATGAGTCCAGTATCATGCTTAAAATTTACGTTATGGCTTCAGGGTTATATATAAGAAAAACATAAGAATCTTTCCACAAAACATTTTTATTTCATTAAAGCTGATGGTCATACATATAATTACATAAAGAAACAAGGACTGTTATTCACACTAAAGTGGTCACTGTATACTGTTTAACTGTCTCATCCAAATTTACAAAGTCCTTTACGGTTAGTCAGTTTGCAATGCTGGGAAAGATGCTGGTAAAATACTGTAGATGAGTCCAGTATCATGCTTAAAATTTACGTTATGGCTTCAGGGTTATATATAAGAAAAACATAAGAATCTTTCCACAAAACATTTTTATTTCATTAAAGCTGATGGTCATACATATAATTACATAAAGAAACAAGGACTGTTATTCACACTAAAGTGGTCACTGTATACTGTTTAACTGTCTCATCCAAATTTACAAAGTCCGACGCATATTTTTGTGCTTCGCCAACATGCCATCATAACGGGATCTTTTCCGAACATCTCTCCATACGTCATGAGGCGGTACTTCGCTTTTGGACAAATGCGCATGGCGGCCCGGCAGGCATTTACACATAAAGGCGCCCAACGTACTTTGGCATTAACACCAACGATTCCATACAAGACAAGAATGAGAGTGAAAATCTTCATTATCCTTTTTTATTTCCTGTAATATAGATAAAAACCTATGTTTTCAGTATACATATTTTTTCAATGCGAATACTTATACTTATTTTAAATGATCCAGTCAAATATACAAGCTTTATTCATGCAATGTAGATAACGTCTATCTGGTATATTGGATCATACACTGTACTTTTAATGTTGAATTGTTGATTCAAATTCCGACTGTGAAAATAATTCACGTGTTCTTATTCTATAGCGCGCACAGGACAGATAAGGCCAATTGGCATGATAATGTTATCATAACTTGGAACACTTGACTTTTTGCCTTTTCTTATTTTGATCTATTTCAAACAGATATATTATATTGATATTTCAGCATACCCCCTAGAATTCCTTTCTTCCTAATTAGCGCTAACTTCTTGAATCCTGGTCAAATAAGCACATATTCAGTACGACTAATTTGCGTTCACTCTTACAATGATGTAGCATCATATCCCATCCATACTGCTACGTCTTTCGGTACATTTTTGGACATAATAATTTTCACACTCTTTTGCTAAATTACATTGTTAAGATTGCATGTCACTGACGAGGATTAAGTACCTGAAACGTGCATGTCTGCTCCATGCTGCAAATTCATCTGTTCTTAAATGATGCTATTGAATTTGAAGACGTTTAACTATTTTTTTTTTCTGGCTCTAAGTAGAATTGATCATAAATAATATCTTCCACAGGACTACAACTACAAGAAAACACAGAAACCCACAGGACTACAACTACAGGAAAACACAGAAACATCGATATCTTTTTCTAAATATGAAGAGAACAAGCACAACAAGAGAGATAAAGAATATACTGACGACAATCTCAACAGCACTCACAATAGAGCACGAAATTAAGCATCGTCGGACCCCTAGCAAGCTAGAGGTGGGACCAGGTGCCCGGAAGGAGTAAGTATCCCCTGTTTGGCTAGCCGCACCCACCGTCGATGTTCACGCACAAAAATGAAAAAAAAAATCTATAAAACATGCACTGTCGGAGACTATGTCTATATAAAAAAGTGCTATGGCGACCTTGTCAGGGAAACATTCAAAACACTTACTGTCAAATCCCTCACAGGGAACTATTTTACGAGCTCCACACGACAAAGAGCATATGTGTATAGCAAATGAAATAAAGAATATTCCGACGTCAATCTCAATAGCACTTACAATAGAGCACCAAATTGAGCATCGACGGACCCTTATTAAGCTAGAGGTGGTACCAGGTGCCCGGGAGGAGTAAGCATTCCCTGTTTGACTAGTCGCACCCGCAGTCAATGTTCACACACGAAAATGGAAAAAAAATCTACATGCACTGACTGAGGTAATGTATATATATATAGTGCTATGGCGACCATGTCAAGGAAAAACACCCAAAACACTTACTGTCAAACCCCTCGCGGGGAACTTTTTTACGAGCTCCACATGGCAAGAGACACTGAGAGGAAGAGAATTCCGAACGCCATGGACGACATGAAGACACAAATGACTATAATAAGCCAACGAGTACAGTTACAGTTCTATTCGCAAATTCCTTCTCCTTCATGCATCGAATATTAAAAGTATAAGACGTTCATATCAACACTATTTTGGATTCAATGGGACCATATTTTTATACAAAAGACACATAAGTATATGACCGTTTGTGGGTAATCGTTTTTAATGCTTTATTTCTCAAAGTTTATAGCGTTGTAATATTTTTATATCACGTGTAATGCCGTTTTCTGTCTTAAACAATTTTTTTTCTTTCTCATTCAAATCCAAGATAATTAATTGATACAAAAATAAATGCGTATTCCGGTACGGTGGGAATATTAGACATGAAAGGTTCCTTGATACAATACGGGTATGGTTATGTGCAAAGTGATATTTCTCTAATTTTAAGATTGTAAAACCGGATTACGTGTGCACAACCTTCCCACTTGCTCGGTTACCAAGCGGTCTCAAAGAACACTATATTTTAAGCATGAAATAATTCTTTAGAAGTCACAAGTCAGATGTTGCATTGAATAAAGCATAGCGTAACACACACGCATTACGTAAAACCAGCCTTTGATAACTTCAAACTGTCAACAAACAAGGAAGAACAGTCAATCACCCGAACCGGATGGCATAAACTAAGATACAGCAATTAAAGAATCAGCTGACAAATTGCACGTCGAACTGTCTAATCAGAAATTATTTTGCAATTTCTTATTTATTCTAGGCTAAACATTTTTTTAAAGTGTTCGCTCAGATAGTATTCTCCATTTTATTCTCAACATTTCATGATTATAAATTAGCGTATTAGGACATATATAGAGGATATCCCAAAATGACGATGTTCAAACACGGAACCTGACATTAGAGAGAAATACGAGATTTCAGATCTACAGGCAAGGTGTCAAGCTTCCACTAAAACCAGGAAGGCTAATTATTTCCTGCTTTGCCAATCAACCACAGTAAATTAGAGTGCACAGACAGTGTTTTTTATTTGAAAACTATTTTTGCAAGGGAAATATAAAGGAACAGATTTAAATACGAAAAATGTTATGATCGCTGAGCGGCATATATTTATGTCCTGCAACTCTGCCTATAAAGAACATGAGTTATAAAAGTTCAATTTGAAGACGTTTACATTAAACTTACTGTCTGTGCAGCTTAGTTCTGAGGTATTATCTCCTGTATCGATTTGAACAAGAGGTCAAGCGTGACAATAGTTGAACTTGCTCTGTAACTATCTGGAAAACTGTCGAAAATTGAATTTTGCAAGTCATCAAATTGCAAAAATCCTTGAAAAATAGGTCAAGCGTGACAAAAGTCGAACTTGCTCTGTAAATTTCCAAGACTAAGCTGAGTATCAAATTTCACCTTAAAATCTCTTTTTGTTGCAGGAAAAAGTCCGTAAAACTGACAAAAACTGAATTTTCCAAGACATCAAGGGGCATAACTCCTCGAAAAATTGGCAAAGCGTGACGAAAGTTGAACTTGCTCTGTAACTATCCAAGACCAAGCTGTGTGTCAAATTTCACCTGAATATCTCTATTTGTTGCAGAAAAAGTCCGTAAAACTGACAAAAGCTGAATTTTGCAAGTTATCAAGGGGCATAACTCTTCAAAAAATAGATCAAGCGTGACGAAAGAAAGTCAAACTTGCTCTGTAACTATCCAAGACCAAGCTGTGTATCAAATTTCAACTGAATATCTCTACTTGTTGCAGAGAATAGTCAAGAAACTGTCGAAAATTGAATTTTGCAAGTCGTCAAGGGGCATAACTCCTTGAAAAATAGGTCAAGCGTGACGAAAGTCGATCTATCCAACACTAAGCTGTGTAATAAATTTCATCTGAATATCTCCATCCGTTGCAGAAAAAAAGTCCGGAAAATTGATATTCGGACAGACGGACCGAAAGGAAACTAAGAGTCTCCTTCGGTAAGATGAGATGCCCGGGGAGAGTAAGTATCTCCTTCAAGCTAACAACACCTGTTTAGTCAAAGCTTAAAACTAAAGTTGTTCTATTTCTATTCATTCATTATTGAAAAGACGAATGTAATCTATTATGCTATGCTGAACTTCTACCCAAGAGGATGAGTAATTCTTAAATATATTAAGTAAAGAAATGGACATTGCATAAACGGAAGCAAAACAATGTGCCCCTGAAACTGACTTTTGACAGGTATCTGTATTCATAGCAAATGGTATGGTTATCCGGATACCGAGCGCATAACAATCCAATCTATTCAAATGAATCAGAGTTTTCAAAAGGCGATTTAGTTAATTTCAAAAGCAATAACTCTTTTTAAGATGAAATAACTCAAGAACAAGTACCAATAAGACAAATAGAGTGCGTTTCTTTTAGTGGAACATTCCGGTTGATCCGTTTTTGTTTTTGTTTTTGTTTTTGTTTTTGTTTTTTGTTTTTTTAATAAAACGAGCTCTTCCATCAGATGGGATCGTCTGACACGTCTAGAACCGACATTCCAGGCTGTTCCAATATAGCCGACTTGGTTACGATCTCCTTACATTGCTGGAAATTTTTATTGCTATTGAAAATTTCGGTATGGATGTCACAAGAAATGAGAAACAATAAGTAAAATTAGAATTATTTCAACATCAAAAACGACTTTATTTTTTTGTATTTTATGGATTTAACTTTATCCACTGCTGCTATGGTAAAGCTATTCTGGATCTGTTTTCGTTCCATTATCAGAATGGGATTGTTCTGGAACGTTCCGCATAAAGGAACACAGCCATGTACTCCCTCTTCAAATAGATGAAGTATGTAATTGCGTTGCTTCCTTAAGTTAGCTTTTGTTAAATTTCAATGTACGTAATCCAGATAACCACACCGTGCACTATAATTAATCTGATGGCCATCTGAAGTCGGTGCCGATAGCACGTTGGTTTTCTTTAATCTACGTAGTTTTATTCATGTTACATGTTTTGGTGCTTATGCTTTTACTGTTTGACACTTTGATGACGCTGTAACTGTGTGTCTTATCGTTATTTGTTGTTCGTTGAAGCTGTTTTGTCTAATTTGTGTTTCAGCTTGCGGGTGTTTTCCGCTGAGGTCAGCGCAGGTTGTATGTTGTTTGCTATTTCCTGAGTGTCAGTAAAGGAAATACTAGCAGGAGATCTCGCCTACCTATTGCACGTAGTGAATGAAACACAAAGTAATTGAGGGAGATTTTCGAAATATTTTCTGAAACCATTCAACCACAAAAAGCATGTACCTTGCATTCAAAGTGAAATCAGAATTATTTTCCTGTTGTTTTGTGTCATTTTCATCGTGAACGCTTTCAATTCATATTTTTGAAAAGTATGCAGTCAAGGAATAAAAGTCAAACACAAAACCCAGAGTCAGAATCCAAAAATCACAATCAACATTGGAAGTCACACACAAAACCCATAGTCAGAATCCAAAAATCACAATCAACATTTGTTGTCAAACACAAAACCCATAGTCATTATCCAAAAATCATAATCAACATTGGAACTCGAACACAAAACCCATAGTCAGAATCCATAAATCACAATCAACATTGGACGTCAAACACAAAACCCATAGTCAGAATCCAAAAATCATAATAAACATTGGAAGTCACACACAAAACCCATAGTCAGAATCCAAAAATCATAATAAACATTGGAAGTCACACACAAAACCCATAGTCAGAATCCAAAAATCATAATAAACATTGGAAGTCACACACAAAACCCATAGTCAGAATCCAAAAATCACTATCAACATTGGAAGTCAAACACAAAATCCATAGTCAGAATCCAAAAATCACAAACAATATTGGAAGTCAGACACAAAACCCATAGTCAGAATCCAAAAATCACAATCAACATTGGAAGTCAAACACAAAACCCATAGTCAGAATCCAAAAATCACTATCATAATTGGAAGTCGAACACAACACCCATAGTCAGAATCCAAAAATCACTGTCAACATTGGAAGTCAGACACAAAACCCATAGTCAGAATCCAAAAATCATAATAAACATTGGAAGTCAAACACAAAACCCATAGTCAGAATCCAAAAATCATAATAAACATTGGAAGTCACACACAAAACCCATAGTCAGAATCCAACAATCACTATCAACATTGGAAGTGAAACACAAAATCCATAGTCAGAATCCAAAAATCACAAACAATATTGGAAGTCAGACACAAAACCCATAGTCAGAATCCAAAAATCACAATCAACATTGGAAGTCAAACACAAAACCCATAGTCAGAATCCAAAAATCACTATCATAATTGGAAGTCGAACACAACACCCATAGTCAGAATCCAAAAATCACTGTCAACATTGGAAGTCAGACACAAAACCCATAGTCAGAATCCAAAAATCATAATAAACATTGGAAGTCAAACACAAAACCCATAGTCAGAATCCAAAAATCATAATAAACATTGGAAGTCAGACACAAAACCCATAGTCATTATAAAAAAATTACTATCAACATTGGAAGTCAGACACAAAACCCATAGTCAAAATCCAAAAATCACTATCAACATTGGAAGTCAGACACAAAACCCATAGTCAGAATCCAAAAATCATAATCAACATTGGAAGTCACACACAAAACAAATTGTCAGAATCCAAAAATCACAATCAACATTGGAAGTCGAACACAAAACCCATAGTCAGAATCCAACAATCACTATCAACATTGGAAGTCAGACACAAAACCCATAGTCAGAATCCAAAAATCATAATCAACATTGGAAGTCAGACACGAAACCCATAGTCAGAATCCAAAAATCACTATCAACATTGGAAGTCAGACACAAAACCCATTGTCATTATCCAAAAATTACTATCAACATTGGAAGTCAAACACAAATCCCATAGTCAGAATCCAAAAATCGAAATCAACATTGAAAGTCAGACACAAAACCCAGTCAGAATCCAAAAATCACAAACAACATTGGTAGTCAAACACAAAACCCATACTCAGAATCCAAAAATCACTATCAACATTTGAAGTCAGACACAAAACCCATAGTCAGAATCCAAAAATCATAATCAACATTGGAAGTCAGACACGAAACCCATAGTCAGAATCCAAAAATCACTATCAACATTGGAAGTCAGACACAAAACCCATTGTCATTATCCAAAAATTACTATCAACATTGGAAGTCAAACACAAAACCCATAGTCAGAATCCATAAATATTAATCAACATTGGAAGTCAGACACAAAACCCATAGTCAGAATCCAAAAATCATAATCAACATTGGAAGTCACACACAAAACAAATTGTCAGAATCCAAAAATCACAATCAACATTGGAAGTCGAACACAAAATCCATAGTCAGAATCCAACAATCACTATCAACATTGGAAGTCAGACACAAAACCCATAGTCATTATCCAAAAATTACTATCAACATTGGAAGTCAAACACAAATCCAATAGTCAGAATCCAAAAATCAAAATCAACATTGGAAGTCAGACACAAAACCCAGTCAGAATCCAAAAATCACAAACAACATTGGTAGTCAAACACAAAACCCATAGTCAGAATCCAAAAATTATTATCAACATTGGAAGTCAGACACAAAACCCATAGTCAGAATCCAAAAATCATTATCAACATTGGAAGTCAGACAAAAAACCCATAGTCAGAATCCAAAAATCATAATCAACATTGGAAGTCAAACACAAAACCCATAGTCAGAATCGAAAAATCACAATCAACATTGGAAGTCAAACACAAAACCCATAGTCAGAATCCAAAAATAGCTTGGAAGTCAAACACAAAACCCATAGTCAGAATCCAAAAATCACTATCAACATCGGAAGTCAGACACAAAACCTATAGTCAGAATCCAAAAATCACTATAAACATTGGAAGTCACACACAAAACCCATTGTCAGAATCCAAAAATTACTATCAACATTTGAAGTCAGACACAAAACCCATAGTCAGAATCCAAAAATCACAATCAACATTGGAAGTCAAACACAAAACCCATAGTCAGAATCCAAACATCACTGTCAACATTGGAACTCAAACACAAAACCCATAGTCAGAATCCATAAATCATAATCAACATTGGAAGTCGAACACAAAACCCATAGTCAGAATCCAAAAATCAATATCAACATTGGAAGTCATACACAAAACCCATAGTCAGAATCCATAAATCATAATCAACATTGGAAGTCAGACACAAAACACATAGTCAAAATCCAAAAATTACTATCAACATTGGATGTCAGACAGAATCCATAAATCATAATCAACATTGGAAGTCAGAAACAAAACCCATATTCAGAATCCAAAAAATACTATCAACATTGGAAGTAAATCACAAAACCCATTGTCAGAATCCAGACATCACTGTCAACATTGGAAGTCAGACACAAAACCCATAGTCAGAATCAATAAATCATAATTAACATTGGAAGTCAGACACAAAACCCATAGTCAGAAACCAAAAATTACTATCAACATTGGAAGTCAGACACAAAACCCATAGTCAGAATCTAAACATCACTGTCAACATTGGAAGTCAAACACAAAACCCATCGTCAGAATCCAAACATTACAAACAACATTGGAAGTCAGACACAAAACCCGTAGTCAGAATCATAAAATCATAATCAACATTAGAAGTCACACACAAAACCCATAGTCAAAATCCGAACATCACAATCAACATTGGAAGTCAAACACAAAAACCAAAGTCAGAATCCAAAAATCACTATCAACATTGGAAGTCAGACACAAAACCCATAGTCAGAATCCAAAATCACTGTCAAGATTGGAAGTCAAGCACAAAACCCATAGTCAGAATCCAT
This sequence comes from Pinctada fucata, assembly GCA_028142955.1. Lineage (NCBI taxonomy): Eukaryota > Metazoa > Mollusca > Bivalvia > Pterioida > Pteriidae > Pinctada > Pinctada fucata. Next base: position 35,812,866 of record AP027108.1, on the reverse strand, counting down.
AAATCACTGTTAACATTGGAAGTCAAACACAAAACCCATAGTCAGAATCCAAACATCACAATCAACATTGGAAGTCAGACACAAAACCCATAGTCAGAATCCAAAAATCACAATCAACATTTGAAGTCAAACACAAAACCCATAGTCAGAATCAAAAAATCACTATCAACATTGGAAGTCACACACAAAACCCATAGTCAGAATCCAAAAATCACTATCAACATTGGAAGTCAGACACAAAACCCATAGTCATTATCCAAAAATTACTATCAACATTGGAAGTCAAACACAAAACCCATAGTCAGAATCCAAAAATCACAATCAACATTGTAAGTCAAACATAAAACCAAAAGTCAGAATCCAAAAATCGCAATCAACATTGGAAGTCAGACACAAAACCCATAGTCAGAATCCAAAAATCACAATCAACATTCGAAGTCAAACACAAAACCCATAGTCAGAATCAAAAAATCACAATCAACATTGGAAGTCAAACACAAAACACATAGTCAGAATACAAAAATCAATGTCAATATTGGAAGTCAAACACAAAATCCATAGTCAGAATCCAAACATCACAATCAACATTGGAAGTCAGACACAAAACCCATAGTCAGAATCCAAAAATCACAATCAACATTTGAAGTCAAACACAAAACCCATAGTCAGAATCAAAAAATCACTATCAACATTGGAAGTCACACACAAAACCCATAGTCAGAATCCAAAAATCACTATCAATATTGGAAGTCAGACACAAAACCCATAGTCATTATCCAAAAATTACTATCAACATTGGAAGTCAAACACAAAACCCATAGTCAGAATCCAAAAATCACAATCAACATTGTAAGTCAAACATAAAACCAAAAGTCAGAATCCAAAAATCGCAATCAACATTGGAAGTCAGACACAAAACCCATAGTCAGAATCAAAAAATCACAATCAACATTGGAAGTCAAACACAAAACACATAGTCAGAATACAAAAATCAATGTCAATATTGGAAGTCAAACACAAAATCCATAGTCAGAATCCAAACATCACAATCAACATTGGAAGTCAGACACAAAACCCATAGTCAGAATCCAAAAATTACAATCAACATTGGAAGTCAAACACAAAACCCATAGTCAGAATCCAAAATTCACAATCAGCATTGGAAGTCAAACACAAAACCCATAGTCAGAATCCAAAATTCACAATCAGCATTGGACGTCAGACACAAAACCCATAGTCAGAATCCAAAAATCATAATAAACATTGGAAGTCAAACACAAAACACATAGTCAGAATCCAAACATCATAATCAACATTGGAAGTCAAACACAAAACCCATAGTCATTATCCAAAAATCATAATCAACATTGGAAGTCAAACACAAAACCCATAGTCATAATCCAAAAATCATAATCAACATTGGAAGTCAAACACAAAACCCATAGTCAGAATCCAAAAATCACTATCAACATTGGAAGTCAGACACAAAACCAATAGTCAGAATCCAAAAATCACTGTCAAGATTGGAAGTCAAGCACAAAACCCATAGTCAGAATCCATAAATCACTGTCAACATTGGAAGTCAAACACAAAACCCATAGTCAGAATCCAAAAATCACTGTCAACATTGGAAGTCTAACACAAAACACATAGTCAGAATCCAAAAATCACTGTCAACATTGGAATTCTAACAAAAAACCCACAGTCAGAATCAAAAATTACTATCAACATTGGAAGTCAGACACAAAACCCATAGTCAGAATCTAAATATCACTGTCAACATTGGAAGTCAAACACAAAACCCATTGTCAAAATCCAAAAATCACAATCAACATTGGAAGTCAGACACAAAACCCATAGTCAGAATCCAAAAATCACTGTCAACATTGGAATTCTAACACAAAACCCATAGTCAGAATCAAAAATTACTATCAACATTGGAAGTCAGACACAAAACCCATAGTTAGAATCCAAAAATCACAATCAACATTGGAAGTCAAACACAAAACACATAGTCAGAATCCAAAAATCATAATCAACATATGTAGTCAACATTAGTAGTCAAGCACAAAACCCAAAGTCAGAATCCAAAAATCACAATCAACATTGGAAGTCAAACACAAAACCCATTGTCAGAATCCAAAAATCACTATCAACATTTGAAGTCATACACAAAACCCATAGTCAGAATCCAAAAATCATAATCAACATTTGAAGTCAGACACAAAACCCATAGTCAGAGTCCAAAAATCATAATCAACATTGGAAGTCAAACACAAAACCCATTGTCAGAATCCAAAAATTACAAACAACATTGGAATTCAAACACAAAACCCATAGTCAGAATCCAAACATCACTGTCAACATTGGAAGTCAAACACAAAACCCATAGTCAGAATCCAAAAATCACAATCAACATTGGAAGTCACACACAAAACCCATAGTCAAAATCCAAAAATCACTTTCAACATTGGAAGTCAGACACAAAACCCATAGTCAGAATCCAAAAATCACTATCAACATTGGAAGTCACACACAAAACCCATAGTCAGAATCCATAAATCATAATCAACATTGGAAGTCGAACACAAAACCCATAGTCAGAATCCAAAAATCACTATCAACATTGGAAGTCATACACAAAGCCCATAGTCAGAATCCATAAATCATAATCAACATTGGAAGTCAGACACAAAACACATAGTCAAAATCAAAAAATTGCTATCAACATTGGAAGTCAAGCACAAAACCCATAGTCAAAATCCATAAATCATATTCAACATTGGAAATCAGACACAAAACCCATAGTCAGAATCCAAAAATCACTGTCAACATTGGAAGTCAAGCACAAAACCCATAGTCAAAATCCATAAATCATAATCAACATTGGAAATCAGACACAAAACCCATAGTCAGAATCCAAAAATCACTGTCAACATTGGAAGTCAAACACACAACCCATAGTCAGAATCCAAACATCACAATCAACATTGGAAGTCAGACAAAAAACCCATTGTCAGAATCCAAAAATCACAATCAACATTGGAAGTCAGACACAAAACCCATAGTCATAATCCAAAAATCACCATTATCATTGGAAGTCAGAAACAAAACCGATAGTCAGAATCCAAAAATCACTATCAACATTGGAAGTCAGACACAAAACCAATAGTCAGAATCCAAAAATCACAATCAACATTGGAAGTCAAAAACAAAACCCATAGTCATTATCCAAAAATTACTATCAACATTGGAAGTCAAACACAAAACCCATAGTCAGAATCCAAAAATCACTGTCAACATTTTAAGTCAAACACAAACCCCAAAGTCAGAATCCAAAAATCACAATCAACATTGGAAGTCAGACACAAAACCCATAGTCAGAATCCAAAAATCACAATCAACATTGGAAGTCAGACACAAAACCAATAGTCAGAATCCAAAAATCACTGTCAACATTGGAAGTCAAACACAAAACCCATTGTCAGAATCCAAAAATCACTATCAACATTGGAAGTCAGACACAAAACCCATAGTCATTATCCAAAAATCACAATCAACATTGGAAGTCAGACACAAAACCCATTGTCATAATCAAAAAATCATAATCAACATTGGAAGTCAAACACAAAACCCATAGTCATAATCCAAAAATCATAATCAACATTGGAAGTCAAACACAAAACCCATAGTCAGAATCCAAAAATCACTATCAACATTGGAAGTCGAACACAAAACGCATAGTCAGAATACAAAAATCACAATCAACATTGCAAGTCAAACACAAAACCCATAGTCAGAATCCAAAAATCATAATCAACATTGGAAGTCAGACACAAAACACATAGTCAGAATACAAAAATCACAATCAACATTGCAGGTCAAACACAAAACCCATAGTCAGAATCCTAACATCACAATCAACATTGGAAGTCAGAAACAAAACCCATAGTCAGAATCCAAAAATCACTATCAACATTGCAGGTCAAACAAAAAACCCAAAGTCAGAATCCAAAAATCGCAATCAACATTGGAAGTCAGACACAAAAACCAAAGTCAGAATCCAAAAATCATAATCAACATTGGAAATCAGACACAAAAACAAAAGTCAGAATCCAAAAATCATTATCAACATTGGAAGTCAGACACAAAACCCATAGTCAGAATCCAAAAATCACTGTCAATATTGGAAGTCAAGCACAAAACCCATAGTCAGAATCCATAAATCACTGTCAACATTGGAAGTCAAACACAAAACCCATAGTCAGAATTCAAACATCACAATCAACATTGGAAGTCAGACACAAAACCCATTGTCAGAATCCAAAAATCACAATCAACATTGGAAGTCAGACACAAAACCCATAGTCATAATCCAAAAATCACCATCATCATTGGAAGTCAGACACAAAACCCATAGTCAGAATCCAAAAATCACTATCAACATTGGAAGTCAGACACAAAATCCATAGTCAGAATCCAAAAATTACTATCAACATTGGAAGTCAAACACAAAATCCATAGTCAGAATCCAAAAATCACTGTCAACATTGTAAGTCAAACACAAAACCCAAAGTCAGAATCCAAAAATCACAATCAACATTGGAAGTCAGACACAAAACCCATAGTCAGAATCCAAAAATCACAATCAACATTGGAAGTCAGACACAAAACCAATAGTCAGAATCCAAAAATCACAATCAACATTGGAAGTCAAACACAAAACCCATTGTCAGAATCCAAAAATTACAATCAACATTGGAAGTCAAACACAAAACCCATAGTCAGAATCCAAAATTCACAATCAACATTGGACGTCAGACACAAAACCCATAGTCAGAATCCAAACATCACTGTCAACATTGGAAGTCTAACACAAAACCCATAGTCAGAATCAAAAAATTACTGTCAACATTGGAAGTCAAACACAAAACTCCTAGTCAGAATCCAAACATCACTGTCAACATTGGAAGTCAGACACAAAACACATAGTCAGAATCCAAAAATCATTGTTAACATTGGAAGTCTAACACAAAACCCATAGTCAGAATCCAAAAATCACTGTCAACATTGGAAGTCTAACACAAAACCCATAGTCAGAATCAAAAAATTACTATCAACATTGGATATCAGACACAAAACCCATAGTCAGAATCCAAAAATCACAATCAACATTCTAGTCAAACACAAAACCCATTGTCAGAATCCAAAAATCACTATCAACATTTGAAGTCAGACACAAAACCCATAGTCAGAATCCAAAAATCATAATCAACATTGAAAGTCAGACACAAAACCCATAGTCAGAATCCAAAAATCATAATCAACATTGGAAAACCAATAGTCAGAATCCAAAAATCACAATCAACATTGGAAGTCAAACAAAAAACACACAGTCAGAATACAAATATCACTGTCAACATTGGAAGTCAAACACAAAATCCATAGTCAGAATCCAAAAATCACAATCAACATTGGAAGTCAGACACAAAACCCATAGTCAGAATCCAAAAATCACTATCAACATTGCAGGTCAAACACAAAACCCATAGTCAGAATCCAAAAATCGCAATCATCATTGGAAGTCAGACACAAAACACATAGTCAGAATCAAAAAATCACAATCAACATTGCAAGTCAAGCACAAAACCCATTGTCAGAATCCAAAAATCACTATCAACATTTGAAGTCAGACACAAAACCCATAGTCAGAATCCAAAAATCATAATCAACATTGAAAGTCAGACACAAAACCCATAGTCAGAGTCCAAAAATCATAATAAACATTGGAAGTCAAACACAAAACCCATAGTTAGAATCCAAAAATCATAATAAACATTGGAAGTCACACACAAAACCCAAAGTCAGAATCAAACAATCACTATAAACATTGGAAGTCACACACAAAACCCATAGTCAGAATCCAAAAATCATAATCAACATTGGAAGTCAAACAAGAAACCCATAGTCAGAATCCAAAAATCACAATCAACATATGTAGTCAACATTAGTAGTCAAGCACAAAACCCATTGTCAAAATCCAAAAATTACTATCAACATTGGAAGTCAGACACAAAACCCATAGTCAGAATCCAAAAATCACAATCAACATTGGAAGTCAAACACAAAACTCATAGTCAGAATCCAAACATCATAATAAACATTGGAAGTCACACACAAAACCCAAAGTCAGAATCCAACAATCACTATCAACATTGGAAGTCACATTCAAAACCCATAGTCAGAATCCAAAAATCATAATCAACATTGGAAGTCAAACAAGAAACCCATAGTCAGAATCCAAAAATCATAATCAACATTGGAAGTCAAACAAGAAACCCATAGTCAGAATCCAAAAATCACAATCAACATATGTAGTCAACATTAGTAGTCAAGCACAAAACCCATTGTCAAAATCCAAAAATTACTATCAACATTGGAAGTCAGACACAAAACCCATAGTCAGAATCCAAAAATCACAATCAACATTGGAAGTCAAACACAAAACCCATTGTCAGAATCCAAAAATCACTATCAACATTTGAAGTCAGACACAAAACCCATAGTCAGAATCCGAAAATCATAATCAACATTGGAAGTCAGACACAAAACCCATAGTCAGAGTCCAAAAATCATAATCAACATTGGAAGTCAAACACAAAACCCATAGTCAGAATCCATAAATCATAATCAACATTGGAAGTCAGACACAAAACCCATAGTCAGAGTCCAAAAATCATAATCAACATTGGAAGTCAGACACAAAACCCATAGTCAGAATCCATAAATCATAATCAACATTGGAAGTCAGACACAAAACCCATAGTCAGAGTCCAAAAATCATAATCAACATTGGAAGTCAGACACAAAACCCATTGTCAGAGTCCAAAAATTACAAACAACATTGGAAGTCAAACACAAAACCCATAGTCAGAATCCAAAAATTACAAACAACATTGGAACTAAAACACAAAACCCATAGTCAGAATCCATAAATCATAATCAACATTGGAAGTCAGACACAAAACACATAGTCAAAATCAAAAAATTACTATCAACATTGGAAGTCAGACACAAAACCCATAGTCAGAATCCAAACATCACTATCAACATTGGAAGTCAGAAAAAAAACCCATAGACAGAATCCATAAATCATAATCAACATTGGAAGTCAGACACAAAACCCATAGTCAGAATCCAAAAATTACTATCAACATTGGAAGTCAATCTCAAAACCCATTGTCAGAATCCAGACATCACTGTCAACATTGGAAGTCAGACACAAAACCCATAGTCAGAATCAATAAATCATAATTAACATTGGAAGTCAGACACAAAATCCATAGTCAGAAACCAAAAATTACTATCAACATTGGAAGTCAGACACAAAACCCATAGTCAGAATCTAAACATCACTGTCAACATTGGAAGTCAAACACAAAACCCAGAGACAGAATCCAAACATTACAAACAACATTGGAAGTCAGACACAAAACCCATAGTCAGAATCCAAAAATCACAATCAACATTAGAAGTCACACACAAAACCCATAGTCAGAATCCAAACATCACAATCAGAATTGGAAGTCAAACACAAAAACCAAAGTCAGAATACAAAAATCACTCTCAACATTGGAAAACAGGCACAAAACCCATAGTCAGAATCCAAAAATCGCTGTCAACATTGGAAGTCAAGCACAAAACCCATAGTCAGAATCCATAAATCATAATCAACATTGGAAGTCAGACACAAAAGCCATAATCAGAATCCAAACATCACAATCAACATTGGAAGTCAGACACAAAACCCATAGTCATAATCCAAAAATCACAATCAACATTGCAGGTCAAACACAAAACCCATAGTCAGAATCCAAAAATCACCATCATCATTGGAAATCAGACACAAAACCCATTGTCAGAATCCAAAAATCTCTGTCAACATTGGAAGTCAAACACAAAAGCCATAATCAGAATCCAAACATCACAATCAACATTGGAAGTCAGACACAAAACCCATAGTCATAATCCAAAAATCACAATCAACATTGCAGGTCAAACACAAAACCCATAGTCAGAATCCAAAAATCACCATCATCATTGGAAATCAGACACAAAACCCATAGTCAGAATCCAAAAATCACTATCAACATTGGAGGTCAGACACAAAACCCATAGTCAGAATCCAAAAATCACAATCAACAATGGAAGTCAAACACAAAACCCATAGTCATTATCCAAAAATTACTATCAACATTGGAAGTCAGACACAAAACCCATAGTCAGAATCCAAAAATCACTATCAACATTGGAAGTCAAACACAAAACCCATAGTCAGAATCCAAAAATCACAATCAACATTGGAAGTCAAACACAAAACCCATAGTCAGAATCCAAAAATCACTATCAACATTGGAAGTCAAACACAAAACCCATAGTCAGAATCCAAAAATCACTATCAACATTGGAAGTCAAACACAAAACCCATAGTCAGAATCCAAAAATCACAATCAACATTGGAAGTCAAACACAAAACCCATAGTCAGAATCCAAAAATCACTATCAACATTGGAAGTCAGACACAAAACCCATAGTCAGAATCCAAAAATCACAATCAACATTGGAACTCAAACACAAAACCCATAGTCAGAATCCAAAAATCACTATCAACATTGGAAGTCAAACACAAAACCCATAGTCAGAATCCAAAAATCACAATCAACATTGCAAGTAAATTACAAAACCCATAGTCAGAATCCAAAAATCACAATCAACATTGCAAGTCAAACACAAAATTAAAAGTCAGAATCCAAAAATCACAATCAACATTGGAAGTCAAACAAAAAACACATAGTCAAAATCCAAACATCACAATCAACATTGGAAGTGAAACAAAAAATCCATAGTCAGAATCCAAACATCACAATCAACATTGGAAGTCAGACACAAAACCCATAGTCAGAATCCAAAAATTACAATCAACATTGGAAGTCAAACACAAAACCCATAGTCAGAATCCAAAATTCACAATCAACATTGGACGTCAGACACAAATCCCATAGTCAGAATCCAAAAATCATAATAAACATTGTAAGTCAAACACAAAACACATAGTCAGAATCCAAAAATCACTGTCAACATTGGAAGTCAAACACAAAACTCATAGTCAGAATCCAAACATCACTGTCAACATTGGAAGTCAGACAGAAAACACATGGTCAGAATCCAAAAATCACTGTCAACATTGGAAGTCTAACACAAAACCCATAGTCAGAATCTAAAAATCACTGTCAACATTGGAAGTCTAACACAAAACCCATAGTCAGAATCCAAAAATTACTATCAACATTGGAAGTCAGACACAAAAGCCATAGTCAGAATCCAACAATCACAATCAACATTGGAAGTCATACACAAAACCCATAGTCAGAATCCAAAAATCACAATCAACATATGAAGTCAAACACAAAACCCATAGTCAGAATCCAACAATCACAATCAACATTGGAAGTCAAACACAAAACCCATAGTCAGAATCCAACAATCACAATCAACATAGGTTGTCAAACACAAAACCCATAGTCAGAATCCAAAAATCACAATCAACATTGGAAGTCAAAAACAAAACCCATAGTCAGAATCCAACAATCACAATCAACATTGGAAGTCAAACACAAAACCCATAGTCGCAATCCAAAAATCATAATAAACATTGGAAGTCAGACATAAAACCCATAGTCAGAATCCAAACATCACTATCAACATAGGAAGTCAAACACAAAACCCATAGTCAGAATCCAAAAATCACAATCAACATTGGAAGTCAAACACAAAACCCATAGTCAGAATCCAAAAATTACACAATCAACATTGGAAGTCAGACACAAAACCCATAGTCAGAATCCAAAAATCACAATCAACATTGGAAGTCAAACACAAAACCCATAGTCAGAATCCAAAAATTACATTATCAACATTGGAAGTCAGACACAAAACCCATAGTCAGAATCCAAAAATCACAATCAACATTGGAAGTCAAACACAAAACCCATAGTCAGAATCCAAACATCACTATCAACATTGGAAGTCAAACACAAAACCCATAGTCAGAATCCAAAAATCACAATGAACATAAGAAGTCAAACACAAAACCCATAGTCAGAATCCAACAATCACAATCAACATTGGAAGTCAAACACAAAACCCATAGTCAGAATCCAACAATCACAATCAACATTGGAAGTCAAACACAAAATCCATAGTCAGAATCCAAAAACCACTATCAACATTGGAAGTCAAACACAAAAGCCATAGTCAGAATCCAAAAATCACAATCAACATTGGAAGTCAAACACAAAACCCATAGTCGCAATCCAAAAATCATAATAAACATTGGAAGTCAGACACAAAACCCATAGTCAGAATCCAAACATCACTATCAACATTGGAAGTCAAACACAAAACCCATAGTCAGAATCCAAAAATCACAATCAACATTGGAAGTCAAACACAAAACCCATAGTCAGAATCCAAAAATCACAATCAACATTGGAAGTCAGACACAAAACCCATAGTCAGAATCCAAAATCACAATCAACATTGGAAGTCAAACACAAAACCCATAGTCAGAATCCAAACATCACTATCAACATTGGAAGTCAAACACAAAACCCATAGTCAGAATCCAAAAATCACAATCAACATTGGAAGTCAGACACAAAACCCATAGTCAGAATCCAAAATCACAATCAACATTGGAAGTCAAACACAAAACCCATAGTCAGAATCCAAACATCACTATCAACATTGGAAGTCAAACACAAAACCCATAGTCAGAATCCAAAAATCACAATCAACATAAGAAGTCAAACACAAAACCCATAGTCAGAATCCAACAATCACAATCAACATTGGAAGTCAAACACAAAACCCATAGTCAGAATCCAACAATCACAATCAACATTGGAAGTCAAACACAAAATCCATAGTCAGAATCCAAAAACCACTATCAACATTGGAAGTCAAACACAAAACCCATAGTCAGAATCCAAAAATCACAATCAACATTGGAAGTCAAACACAAAACCCATAGTCGCAATCCAAAAATCATAATAAACATTGGAAGTCAGACACAAAACCCATAGTCAGAATCCAAACATCACTATCAACATTGGAAGTCAAACACAAAACCCATAGTCAGAATCCAAAAATCACAATCAACATTGGAAGTCAAACACAAAACCCATAGTCAGAATCCAAAAATCACAATCAACATTGGAAGTCAGACACAAAACCCATAGTCAGAATCCAAACATCACTATCAACATTGGAAGTCAAACACAAAACCCATAGTCAGAATCCAAAAATCACAATCAACATTGGAAGTCAAACACGAAACCAATAGTCAGAATCCAAAAATCACAATCAACATTGGTAGTCAAACACAAAACCCATAGTCAGAATCCAAAAATCACAATCAACATTGGAAGTCAAACACAAAACCCATAGTCAGAATCCAAACATCACTATCAACATTGGAAGTCAAACACAAAACCCATAGTCAGAATCCAAAAATCACAATCAACATTGGAAGTCAAACACAAAACCCATAGTCAGAATCCAAAAATCACAATCAACATTGGTAGTCAAACACAAAACCCATAGTCAGAATCCAAAATCACAATCAACATTGGAAGTCAAACACAAAACCCATAGTCAGAATCCAAACATCACTATCAACATTGGAAGTCAAACACAAAACCCATAGTCAGAATCCAAAAATCACAATCAACATTGGAAGTCAAACACAAAACCCATAGTCAGAATCCAACAATCACAATCAACATTGGAAGTCAAACACAAAACCCTTAGTCAGAATCCAACAATCACAATCAACATTGGAAGTCAAACACAAAATCCATAGTCAGAATCCAAAAACCACTATCAACATTGGAAGTCAAACACAAAACCCATAGTCAGAATCCAAAAATCACAATCAACATTGGAAGTCAGACACAAAACCCATAGTCAGAATCCAAAAATCACAATCAACATTGGAAGTCAAACACAAAACCCATAGTCAGAATCCAAAAATCACAAACAATATTGAAACTAAAACACAAAACCCATTGTCAGAATCCAAAAATCACAATCAACATTGGAAGTCAAACACAAAACCCATTGTCAGAATCCAAAAATCACAATCAACATTGGAAGTCAAACACAAAACCCATAGTCAGAATCCAAATATTACAAACAACATAAAGACGTTAAACATTTGTACCGCTTGGTAAGTGTCACTGCCGGTGGACCAGGATTCCCCGAGGGCACATGTAGCTAAGTTCGATCAGCTTCGTTTCTTCAACACATTCTTAAATTTCTGTTATCAAAAAATCTTGAAATTTCTAAAAAGTGGGTCCTGTACCATCCTGCATCCTGCTACATTTTTCGGTACATTTTTAGACATTATAATTTTCACACTCTTTTGCCGTATAACATTGTCTAGATTGAGGATCACTGACGAGGGTTAAGTACCTGAAACGTGCATGTCTGGTCCATGCTGCAAATTGATCTGTTCTTAAATGATACTATTGAATTTGAACCACTTGGTGAGTGTCACTGCTTGGTGGACCAGGAGTCCCCGAGAGCACATGTAGCCAAGTTCAATCAATTTCGGTTGATCGTCTGTCTATTCAACGCATTCGAAAATTTATGTTATCACAAAATTTTGAAATTTACAAAAAAGTTGGTTCCGTAGAATCATCTCCCATCCATCCTGCTACATTTTTCGGTACATTTTAGACATAATAATTGTCTCACTCTTTGGCCATATGACATTGTCTAGATTGAGGATCACTGACGAGGGTTAAGTACCTGAAACGTGCATGTCTGGTCCATGCTGCAAATTGATCTATTCTTAAATGATGCTATTGAATTTGAAGACGTATAACATTTGAACCACTTGGTGAGTGTCACTGCTGGTGGACCAGGAATCCCCGAGGGCAAAAGTAGCTAAGTTCGATCAACTTCGGTTGATCGTCTGTCTATTCAACGCATTCGAAAATTTCTGTTATCAACATCTTGAAATTTCTAAAAAGTGGGTTCTGTAGCATTTCATAGTTTTTGGCCATATTACATTATTTAGACAGAGGATCACTGACGAGGGTTAAGTACCCGAAACGTGGATGTCTGGTCCATGCTGTAAATTTATCTGGTCTTAAATGATGCTTTTGAATTTAAAGACGTTTAAAATCATATCAAAGCCATCCTGCTACATTTTTCGGTACATTTTTAGACATAATAATTTTCAAACTCTTTGGCCATATTACATTGTCTAGATCGAGGATCACTGACGAGAGTTAAGTACCCGAAACGTGCATGTTTGGTCCATGCTGCAAATTGATCTGTTCTGTTTAACATGCAAACAAATTTTAGAAAATTATGAAACAAAACAAAGAAACATGTAATATGGATATAATCCCTGTTAGTGAAAACATACTCTGACGAAATGAGACAAAAATAAAAAAGGCAACGCAAGCGTAGCATCCACTCGCAATTGCATGTTCTAAATCACTGAGCAAATTGATATCAAATCTAAGTCCACAGTGACCTTGACCTTTGAGACCCAGGACCTTGAAAATCAATAGGGTTCATTCTCTCCCTAAAGAGAACATTTGTGGAAGGTTTGATGTTCTATGATGATTGCTTTGTCTTCTATGTTGTTATCAAGGGTATAAAGCCCAAGTCCACAATGACCTTGACCTTTGATCCTTTACCTTGAAAATCAATAGGGTTCATCCTCTCCCCATGGGGAACATTTGTTGAAGGTTTGATGTTTCTATGATCATTACTTTGTCTTCTATGCTGTTCACAAGAATCCGGACACACACACACCCTCCCTCCCTCACACACACACCCTCCCTGATGCACGACGGCGATGCTATATCCCCTCCAGAACACAGTTGCGACGGGATAACAATAACATCACGTCACAGAAACATAAAGGACAACATCTATGAGCAATCTCAACACAGCCCAGTGTTAAAACGAATTATATAACTTAATGTGCATACCCTCATTAATAGAGAGGTTCAGTTACAAGTTTCAGCGTGACGTGTACGTATGACGTCATCACTTCCTGCAATCTTTCATCCAATGAATTCATGACGTGACGTATAGAGCTCTACACATTATGGACGTGTAAACGACGCTCTACACGTAACGACTGAACCGGTAACTTATTTGAAAATTTCCGCACTTATCATTGATCGAACTTCCAGTTTACGGTGTTATAAATTACATTTAGGATTATAATTTTCATAACGTCGAGGTTTTACGTATCTCGATGTACATTTCGCGCGGATCAAACTGATTGAAAAGAAGCTAGCTACACGTACACCTTCCTACATAGCTATGCTTAGACCTTATTTGGTTCGTACGTTTAACTAAACGACGTCTTCAGGTTGTGACGTCTAAAGGTGACGTGTACATGTACGTCATACGTACACGTTGAATGCATTTGTAACTTAACCTCTCTAGTGTCTCATTAATAACTTGTAAATAATGCACATACCTCAAAGGACTGTAATTCGTGATACTTCTTCGACACTTGAATACAGAGTAACAGAACTCTATTTGCTTTCTTCATATAAATACAAAAATCACATAAAATAAATATCACACTAAAGCTATTTCCAGATCTAGGAATAAAACAAATAGGCGAGATTGAACTCTGTAATGACGCAATAGCACAATGTTCAATCATTTTATTTGTCTTCTTTTGTTTTTACTTATATCAAAATATTCATTTCGATATTTTTAAATGCACAATAGGTTATTGAACACGTTGAGAAAAAATACGTTAATTGTTGATTGATAGTGATATGTAAGAGCAGTCTTGCTTTGGCCACTAGTGAATACAACACTTAATTACAATTTTGGCGAAAAAATAAAAATACAAATTATGACAAATTTTCTTAAACAGGAGATGCTTACTCTTCTCTGGAACATTATTTTATCTTCACTGGGGATTCAGTTATGTTCTGTGATATATGGTTTAGTATGCTTTTTCAAAGTGATTTCGGATTTTTGTTTGATTTTCGCTCATGATTTTATCATATTTAAACCAGCCTTTTTATTTTAATCCATTAAAACCAGCCTTTTTATGTGAATCCATTAAAACCAGCCTTTTTATGTAAACCATTAAAACTAGTCTTTTTATTTTAAACCATTAAAACCAATCTTCTTATTTTAAACCATCAAAACCAGCCATTAAAATCAGCCTTTTTATTTTAATCCATTAAAACGTTTTTATTTTAAACCATTAAAACCAGCCTTTTTATTTCAAACCATCAAAACCGGTCTTTTTATTTAAATTCATCAAAACCAGCCTTTTTATTTGAATCCATTAAAACCAGCCTTTTTATTTTAAACCATTAAAACCAGCCTTTTTTATTTTAAACGATTAAAACCAGTCTTCTTATTCTAAACCATCAAAACCAGCCATTAAAATCAGCCTTTTTATTTTAAACCATTAAAACCAGCCTTTTTATTTCAAACCATCAAAACCGGCCTTTTTATTCAAATCCATCAAAACCAGCCATTAAAATCAGCCTTTTTATTTTAGACCATTAAAACCTTTTTATTTTAAACCATTAATACCAGCCTTTTTATTTTAAACAATCAAAACCGGCCTTTTTGTTTAAATCCATTAAAACCAGCCTTTTCATTTGAATCCACTAAAACCAGCCTTTTTATTTTAAACCATCAAAACCATCCTTTTTATTTTAAACCATTAAAACCAGTCTTCTTATTCTAAACCATCAAAACCAACCATTAAAATCAGCCTTTTTATTCTAAACCATTAAAACCTTCTTATTTTAAACCATTTAAAACCAGCCTTTTCATTTTAAACCATCAAAACCAGCCTTTTTATATAAATCCACTAAAACCAGCCTTTTTATTTGAATTCATTAAAACCAGCCTTTTTATTTTAAACCATTAAAACCAGTCTTCTTATTTTTAACCATCAAAAGCAGCCATTAAAATCAGCCTTTTTATTTTAAACCATTAAAACCTGTTTATTTTAACCATCAAAACCAGCCTTTTTATTTTAAACCATCAAAACCAGCCTTTTTATTTAAATCCATTAAAACCAGCCTTTATTTTAAACCATCAAAACCAGCCTATTTATTTTTAACCATTAAGCGAGACTTATTATTTTAAACCATCATTAATTCACATAACAAAAGGATTTTACCTAAAATATTTTGTATCGTCTGCTTAATTATTTCATTCTGAAAAGATTCTTCCAAAAAATCGGAACATATCTCACCTTTCACTTCGAATTCGAATAACTTTCATCTGTGGCTTGCACTATCTCTTTATGGACGAAAAAATTTAATGTACATTTACACAGAAATATCTCAATCCTATAAATAGCGAGTAGCTTTTGTTTTTGTTACTTTTCTATTCCTAGGATACTTACATTTTACTTTCTCAATAGTACAAGGTAAAACCTCGATTTAGACAGTCATTACATGCAGAAAACTTCATTTTCCTTACCAATAAAAGAATCGAACAGATGATTATAAACAGTATTTATTATTAGAAAGTCTCTTACAAAATACTTTGAAAACACATGATGCATTGTAATCGTTTCCCTGGGTTTTTGATTTGATTATTTTCCCACAGAATTACTACATGTTACAAGCACCTGCTGTTCGAATAGAAACATATATTATCCATATAGAAATTATTTCCACACTAAATTCAGGAACTGACTAATTCATTGTTTACTCTTCTTCCAGCTTCTACGCCCTGAGTGATCCTTGTACCATTGTCTAAGTTCCTCCATTGTCTTGGGCAGCTCGTGTCCCATTGTTTCTGGTAGAACTAGAAAAACTAGGAAACTCACCAGGAAACACAAGGCAGCCACTATAGTACCAGGTGCCCAGGAGACATGCATTGCCTAACAATGAAAACAAGACAGTACTGAAAATGAACACAATTCTTTCAATGAATGTATCTTTTTACAATTATATATTATACTTCGGAAGTTACTGTAGACGTTGTATGTTGCCGCTTTGCAACTAAACTTGTTCATGCATCATATCTAAATTACTCAAGCGGAAATTTGAGATATTGTACTTGTCATGAATTTCATCCTAATTGCCAGTTTAATTTATATTCTCTCTCTCTCTCTCTCTCTCTGTCTCCTCCTCCTTAGCTGGTTACAATAAAATCAACTTTACCCGGTATTCAACAATAGACATCTTACCAATACTCCAGCAAATGGTGCAATCATAGCACCTATCCTAGCAGTGGACGAGGATAGCCCTATGCCAACGTTTCTGAAAAGGAAACAATATACGTTCCATAACAATGATCAGGAACAATATGTAACTGGTGTTCTTATAAAGGATACATCAATCAGGACTGTGACATTGCGGAAGGTAATTAAATCAAAATTAATTTATTTTACTCCTTTTCAACAAATTCTACAACTTATTTCAATGTATTAAGCTGGCTCATAATTCCATCTATGAAGCAAACTCTACATGATGATTGTAAAAAAAAACGTTGGTGCCGGGTGCGTATGGTTTCCCTAAATGTACGTGTTTTATTTCATGTTTGATGCGTCTGTTTTTATTGTTAATTTGTCCTTTTATTGCGGGAGTATCTAGGTCCTATTTTTCTTGTTGAATTTATTTTTGTCTGGTGTCAATTGCTTGTTACAATACTGGGGGTGTGTTCCGCTACGACCCGTGCAGTTGCTTCTTTAAATTTCCATATCCATAAATCTCATTGAGTATTTCTTCAGCAGGAGCATCCGTAAGCATAAAAAGGTCAATATTAAAACAGAAAAACAACAAGGACTTCAAAATAAGGCCTACCTTAGATTAGTTGGGTACATTTCTGGTGTATAGAGGAACATCGTACTAAATGCTCCGGTGGCGCCCATCTTACCAATCAGGGTAAAAATCAGAGACATGGTTACAAGGGCATCCCGACCACCTAAATGTCAAATAGGAAGACACTTTAATTTTATGTATTCAGGAGGTTCTACTAGTATCTGTGTATTTACAAATTATGTAAAAAGATTTTTTAATCAATATTTGTTTTCATAGCTCTCTCCTTTATACTTGATCCAGCCAACCAATACAAGCAAGCATTCAATGACGTCATGGTCTTTGCTGACGTACTTAACTTTGCTACATCCAATCAATATGGTTCGATACTGAATTGCCGAATTTTGACGCAACAACTCCCTTATCTGATATAAATCAAATGAACAGTTGTCATAGATCAAGGCACAAAAACATGTACCTGCAAATTCTCTACATAAAGTGGCAGATGCAAGTGATACTCCACAAATCATATGGAAGAGTATTGTGGTTCCTTTTCTTCCAATCCTGAAAAAAAGAATGTTAACTTACATTCCTAATTTGGAATCATTTATGAAATGTTTGCTTTCAAGGTTCTTAAATATAGAAATGAGCAGCGGTTGTAAACTAATAAGATCGACTGGCGATTTTTTTTTTTCGAATTTTTATCGACTGGCGACTTTTTTATTTGACTTTTTATCGACTGGCGACATTTTTGTCGACTTTTTTTTTATCGACTTGCGACTTTTTTACTCCACTTTTTTATCGACTGGCAACTTTTTTCCTCGACTTTTTTATCGACTGGTGACTTTTTTCTTCGACTTTTTTTATCGACTTTGCGCCTTTCATGAAAATATTATTCAGCGGATACGGGGATAAACTGAAAATGAGGAGGTCATTACTTGACTTTTTATCGACTGGCGACATTTTTGTCGACTTTTTTTTATCGACTTGCGACTTTTTTACTCCACTTTTTTATCGACTGGCAACTTTTTTCTTCGACTTTTTTATCGACTGGTGACTTTTTTCTTCGACTTTTTTTATCGACTTGCGACTTTTCTATTTGAGTAATCAGGTTGAAAATCACGAGGATAGAAACAGACCTTGATAATTTGCATCCTGTAAAATTTCAGAAAAATCTGCGTAGCGGTAGACGGCAATCTTGTTTAACCAATCAGTTCGAAGAACACAGACCTTGATAACTTGCTACGTGTTCAGTTTCGTGAAAGTTTGTGAAGAGTAAAGGGTAAGGGAGTGACGAATTTAGGGTAGGCAGATGTCGAAGATAATAGCAGCCAATAAGATACAGGAATTTAAATTCTAGCTTCTGGCAAGGTTTCGTGAACTCATAAGCAGCGATTGCAAAAGTGTCAACCAAAAATCACATCCATTGTCAAGAATACCGGGGTATATGGCTTGGTGGATCGGGATTAGCAGTTGACATTGTGTTTTTGCTTAATGTCTTGATTTGTAAATTTTGTGCAACGATTGCTAATAAGAAGTTGGATACCCCCCCCCCCCTTTCAGTCAGATTCATCAGCAGTCATATTGTTCCATGGATCCGGTCGAAAAATTTAGTACAAACTTGCACGAAGACATTCAGTAGGTTTTGTGAAATTCCGTGCAGGTAAGAAGAAAGGGAATAGTTACTCACCTCCATTGACGACCATCTTGTGGGTCAGGTAAAACATACTTTGTTAAAAGCATTTTACTACTAGAAATTGCGCCTTTCATGAAAATATTATTCAGCGGATACGGGGATAAACTGAAAATAATAAAGATTTCCGACGGACGCTAGTCACGAACGTTGCCCATCGCTACTGTGTCATTGCGACATTGTGATCTTGTATAAAATTCAAGAGGATATTGCAGTTCAACCTTTAAACCCCCCCCCCCCCCCCTTTGATCCGAATTCAGTTTACCTGTTCAAACAGGTGTACTCGATGATGGCCACAGGGTATTCAACAACCGACATCAGGAAAAGCTAAGGTATCTGCCCAAGTAAGCGATGTAGAGGTCAGGGTCAACTAACTCACTACCCCCCCCCCCCCCCCATCAACATACAGCTTACCTGTTCAAACAGGTGTACTCGATGATAACTGCTGGGTATTCCACTACCGACATCAGAAAGAAGTTAAGGTATCTGTCTCCAGCCAGCGATGTAGAGGTCAATGTCAAGGCGAAATAGGATAAGCTATCAGTGATCCTTTAAAAAAAAGGGAAATCTATTGGTGAAATTGCTTTGCTTTGTGTACAAAATTCAATATGCGAAGAAACTTTGAACTCGCTTCTTCGCGTATTGAATAAACTATATAGTTACTACGTGAAAAGCGAAGAAGTACAATGTCCCCAAAATAACACTGTAACTATACAATGTTCATATTGACAAAATAAAAAAATATTATCTTCCTGTTTTTTTGACTTCATCAAGGATCCCTAAAATACATCGGTTTTCTGTGGATAAGAATAATTCCTTTCATTTTGAACAATGAAGACAAATAATTTTAACATTTGCATTTTGTAAAGGCAATCCTTTTCAAAGGGGTAGGGCCACGAGACACCTAAATCGGCCCTCGATTTTTCTCTAGAAATAAATTTCATAGGGAATACTTGATATCTCTCATGAAAATACATGAATATTCACCGCTTTTGATGAAAAGAAAAATATCACCAAACATAGTGCCATTTAACTGTAATGACGTCATAAAAAGACATCATTTTGACGTTATTGACAAAATATGACGAAAATTACTTGGAATTTTGTATTTTGAGGAAGAATTCAATGTGGCCGCATGCGTTAACTGATAAAACGTTTATGACAAAAGGATATAATGATAATCTTTCACATATAATTTTTTCATCCTAGTTAATGCATGTGGCCATTGCTTATTTTATAGAAATATGTAGTTTTTGCATCAATTTCGCGGAATATGACCTAATTTGGTGTTTTCAAATGGCTAAAAACTATAGATAAACGCAATGTTGACAAAAGATATATTCGTGAGTTAGTAGAGAACGTTTCAAAATGTCAAATCACAGTTAAAAATTCTATGAAGTACAATGTTCAAAAATAGGGCCAATATCGGGCTTCCTGGCCCTACCCTGACAGATAGACGGACGGACGGACGGACGGACGGACAAGCAGACAGACACACAGACAGAGATAAAAATAGACGGATCGACGGACGGACGGACAAACAGGCAGACAGATATTCAAAGTATTTACGTACCATGCAATCCAGACTACCAGCGAGTTCAGAAAAATTCTCTTTTCTCTGAAAATATGAGTTGCATTGTAATGTTGTACTTGATAGTCTTCCTTCGTTTCCAGCTCCATTATGACGTCATTTTTACGATCTTCCTCTCTGGTTAGCTCGTTGTACACCACCATTTCTTCCAACATTATCTTATTTTTCTCCTTTTTTCGTTCTTCTACATTTTTGATGACGTCATCATAGTTAAGTCCGTTCATTTTTGCAGCTTTTCTGACAATTCGTTCTGCCTCTTTGATTTTATTATTTATCAGCAACCAGCGAAGAGAATCCTCTTGGATGCTAAATTTCAATAATAAAAAGTTATGGATAAAATTTAAATTTCATTACCATGAATGACGCATAAATTCATACATGTCAAGAAAATGTATGTCAGACTCTGCAAATACTGTCGAGTAATTTGAACCAACTTAAAAAAAATGAACAAAAAAGATACAGATTCCATAGCCAGACCAGACTTTAAAATTAGAAAACTCGAGGTGAATGGCGCCGAATTAACATTGAGGAGGATGAAATATTAAAAAAAAATCATTCTCATGCATTGTGACTTTTTTTCTTTTTCTTTTGTTTTGTTTTGTTTTGTTTTCTTTTTTTTTTTCTTTTTATTATTATAATTTTTTTGTTTATTTTACAGGGGAAGCCTGACAGCTAAGGGTAAGTTGTGTTTTTTTTTCAAAGAAAATATCAAAAATCTTTACCCAAAGTTATTTTGTTTTGCTTTGTTTGTTTGTTTGTTTGTTTGTTTCGTTTCGTTTTGTATTGTTTTGTTTTAATACTGAAATTAAATCATCTCACAAGTATTGAATTACGCTATAACCGGAATACGCCGACAGTACAATCTGGATGGTACGCCAAGAGCACCCCCTCATCAAGTATCCGATCAGGGATAGTACGCACACCCCAGTGGCCCACAGTAACGATCCGAACACCTCCGTGAAGAAACGACTTTCCCTGGGTAAGAGCTCAAGTGTCATGATGGCACCTGTCATGACTAAACCCTGTAGAAAAATTCATGAAAAAGGAAAAAATCAAGGAAGAGGCAAGGGGGAAGGGAGATATCGGTATATGGTGTTGAAGAAGTTATACGTAAAAACGGGCAAATCAACATTTTTTTTTGCAAATGTCTTACATGTACCCACATCCCCTAGATCTGCTCTCCCCTACCAAAATCAAAATTACTGTCCTCAGAGTAAAAAATAAAGGAAATTGTAAAAACTGATAAAAAAATATGATAAAAAGAAAGTATACAGTCATGTGTATAGCAGAATTGGATAACGAGCGTTGAATTAAAATTTTCAAAATGGGAGAAAAATTTATGATTTTCGACAAAAATTGAAAAAAATGCATATTTTTTACAGATTCCAAGGATAGAGATCATGAACAAGCTCTTACGATCCCTCTTTTTGTTCATCTATATCCACTCATCAATCTAGGCGGATCAAAATATTTTTTTCTCCAGGAAAAAGGGGGTCAAGGGGGGTCAAAACATTAATAATCTTGAAAATTGAAAAAATTATAAAGAAAAAGGCTTACCCCTTCCCACTCCGATTACGAACTGAGAAGACTCACTTGTTGTAAAGCTCCTATGAGGAACCTTAATCCAGCGAAGACCTGGTAGTTTGGAGCATAAGCTATACCCAGTCCGACGGTGAACAACCCGAAATTGGAGAAAACGCTGATTTTCTTGCGACCAAAACGATCGGAGAGCGACGTAAAGAAAGCAGCCCCGACCATCTGTCCTCCCATCAGAAAGGTTTGTGAGAGCTCCGCCCTCTCTGCACCCTCACATACCAAGTCCCACTATAACAAATGACAAAGATAAACATGAAAATATAGTTACAACATTGAACATGGCGATTTTGTTTTAATTAATATCGGAAGTTATTTCAAATCAGTAAAATTATCATGAACTCTTATCCTCTGACGCCAAAGACATCGTATAAATGCTCGTTTCTATCAATTCATCATATTATGGATGAATGTACATATCGATGTTGTTATTTGGACGCAATCGCCAACTTGAAACAAGAGTGGCGCCACATAATGTAAATCAGAACTGGACTTAGGGTGGTATGATATAAGATATGGTGACGCTATCCGGATGGCATACTATCCATATATCTACATGGAGAGAAGGGATAGAAACACTCAAAAAGGTAACTTTGGAACCATTAAAGATGGCATTTTTCTACTTATTACCGGTAATACAATTCACTTTTTAAGTTATGACAGCGATTAAATATTAGGATAAAAACAACAACAACAAAATAAAAAGACTACCCCAAATTCTCTATTTTCAATTTCCTCTTCTGATTTTTGAAAGAACAATTTTGAAACACAAAATGTGCCGTCAAATAACAAATTACAAATAGATATACATATGTATCTACAATTTACCTCAGTCACAAAGGAACGATCCTTTGGTATTGAATAGACATATCCCATAGGACAGGTTTCCTTGGTAACGGAAGAATTCGTTACCATGGTGATATGGCATTTGCTGATCCTAATCTCCTGTAAAGATGACGTCATATTTGCGTTCACTGACAGGTTGCCGTCGTATGGATTTTTGCATTCGTACAAAGGACGATACCCTGCAAAATATAAAGTTCTTTCGTTCTTAATATGGATTCTCTGTAAAAACCTAAAACAGCTGGCCACGGCATGTCATGGATTTTGATGAAACTTTCTGTAATTATCATACTTAATGTAAAGACAATGAAAACGAACCATATTGTTATATTTGAACAACGGTTGCCATGGTAACGGGGTCAATCTATTTGACACCCCCATAAATATGAGAGATAAGACATAGTGTGGCATTCTGTTGCCATGGAAACCATGGTCAAAATTTACGTTATGAACACAAAAACTTTTCTTTGTAAGTTCAACTCTAACAAGAATTACTTTTTCGGGGGAAGGGGTTATCAGGTAGTTGTTGATATTCAGTCAAATTATGTGAAAATTTAGCAAAAATAAGGTCTAATTTTAGGGTCATTTTTGGCCCGTTTTTGATTATTTTGAAGGTTGAAAACCTTTATTTGGTGAATGTTATGGGTATTTAACATCACCTTGCCAAAATAAATGTCTATAGCTGGAAAAAATCAAGAAATAAAATTTATGGTGAAACTCACCATTTTGTCATGAATGCCAATCAAAATCCGTTACTATAGCAACTTGGAATCCATATTACCTTTTTTTTTTTTTTTTTTAGTTTAATCATATTTTATTTCAAAAAGCAGAAAAAGGATTGGGCAAAAGTTTTCTCAACATTATATAATGCCCTCTCCTAATCCATATTACCATATAGCGCACATTTAAAAACATTGTTTTTCCTCATGTATGAGTCCTATGATTATGAAATAGCATACCTGTATACAAATTATATTTATCATTATCAATTGACCTTCAAATCATTTCAAGGTCATCTGCCCAAATCTCAAGGTCATTTCTAACTTTAGACTAAAATTAAGACAAAAATCAGGATTTCCAATTTATTTAAATTGATTTCTCTAGCTTATTTCATTAGATATTTTGATTTTAAATATTTACAGTTGAACAACCGATCAAAAGAAGTAGAATTCATCACAATTTTGTTAAATTGTATTTCACTTCTATGTATGACATACTTTCAAAAGAGCATAAAATTGAGATTTTCTAAAATTTTCTCGTAAAATATGTTGGGGTCTTCAATGGACTTTGATAAATGTGATACTCATCCCAACAAATAATTCATTTATCATACTTTTACCGATAATTGATTGTTTTGCCAAGGTTCCATACTGTTAACTGTTAATCATGTCTCTTTTTATTGAAAAACCACAAAATTTGGCCTGAAAATAGCAAATATTTTTCAATGACCTTGAAAATTGAGCAAATGACCTTGACATTTTCTCAAGGTCATGATAGCATCAAATGGTCTTTAATACATCTACATACCAAGTTTTGTAACGATAGCAGGCATACATCTGTAGAAATTAGCTTTTTACTTCTGACAGGTATTTACACCTTCGTACCAAATGTTGCCATGGTAACCTATTTCAAAGGCATGTAAACAGAAAAATCTCACTTCTAGATAAATTTCCTTCGATTCCCATGAAGTCCTAGGATATTACTCTTCAGGAAATAGTCAACTGTATTTCAAATCTTTTGCAATTGCATTATTACTCTTGTCAAAAGTTAGTAAAATATAGGTAAAATAAGGCCTAAATTGGCCGAAAATGGCTCATTTTGAATAAGCAATTTTTCTTGAAATTGAAGCAAATTTACATGACACACAGAAAGAAGTAGCATCGAAAAATCAAATTGTATCAACTGAAGAGGGTTTAAATAATCTTTTCGGAAATTACATATACATTCAACATTTGTTTCCATGGTAACGGGATGTATAAAAATGCCTTGTTTAAAGGTGTTTTTATACAAAACCTTGGTTACCATGGCAACGGAAGGTCAATTCGTTCTGAGGACATCATATTTACCTTATACACAAAAAATATCCAAAATCTGAGACATGTCGTGGCCAAACATGTCTGATTTCTTAGGTTTTTACATAGAATCCATATTAATGTTCTTATGTAATATTTTATTACTCATTTATTTATTTATTTATTTATTTATTTATTTATTTATTTATTTATTTATTTATTTATTTATTTATTTATATTCTTTTATAGCCTCTTGTTTCCAGGTGATAACGTAAGTGTACCCTTTCGCCTATACCAAACCATATTTGGATATATGTTTACTTATCAGGGGGAGGGGAGTATGGTGGCTGATTTCTGCCATGTCGTTCTTTCCGCGTTATCGCACAGACAACCCGATGATTATCGACTTTTCGCCACGCTATTGAACGTTATTTCGGGGCGACAAATACGAAAAAAAAAAGGAAAAATGCTACGCGACAACACGAAGCTATTGACATATTAATGTCCGTTTGTGGTATACCATTCTCTCATAGTGTTGCTTTTGGAAGTAATAGTGCCCGAGCGTATTTCAAAATATGGTGGCTAATTTCTGCCATTTCGTTGTTTCGCTTTGTCGCCCCAACAACCTGATCGACTTTTGTCACAGTAGAGTTTTCACAGGCACATGTAGAAAGAGCGTCAATATCCTGTATGGTCATAAGAGAATACTGGTATCTTATAGAGAGACAAGGCTTCCGACGAATTTTCAGCTAGAAGTAGCATTTCTGCATTTTTTTGCATCTGAAGGGCAAAATGGGATATGACCATAAAGATTGATTTGTATACTTCCTAAAAACATCAATACTTCGCCTAAAAAATCTCATAACATAGCCTAATCGTCTACCTAAGTTGGACTGTTTTCTACTTTCTGTCTTGAACCTCCATTGCCAGATTAGCTAGTCTGAATCATCCAGGTGTTTTACTCTGCTTACAGTAAGCAGAGTAAAGCCTCTGAATGAATCCGTATTTGTCGAATTTGGCAATGGAGATTCAAGACAGAAAGTAGAAAACAGTCCAACTTAGGTAGACGATTAGGCTATGTTATGGTCATACCCCATTTTTCCCTTCAAACATGACAAATACAAACATTTCAGATGCTACTTCTGGCTGAAAATTTGTCGGAAGCCTTGTCTCTCTATACCTATATTCCTTTATGACCTGTAAAGGGGTATCATACAAGATATTGACGCTCTTTCTACATGTGCCCGTAAGAGTTTTTACCTTAATATGGACATTGTTGTATAGTGTATACAAATGTACTATGATGACTGCACTTCTTTAAGTGACCTGTAGTTGATATAATAATCGATTTCCATGTAATTTTAACAAAAACAACAAAATATCAAATTTTGATATTTACCTGTTACAACACCAGAGAGAAGCTGGAACCCTGTAGCCCACATTCCCATAAACAAGAGTAATATCTGGAATTTCTGGTAGTGACCCCATTGTCCTAAAGCACGAAGAACATCGTCGGCGTTTGTCTCCGGGTCCATATCAAAATTATTTTCGAGTCAATTATGAATTATAGACTCGCAAAAGCTTCAATGCGATTTAGACGTGGGGTAAGGTTATAACTACTTAACATCAACTTCATAATCAAACTCATGGGCGGATCTAGATTTTTTTTTCCAAAAGGGGGGGGGGGGGGGCTGAGCTGTTGTTCCAAACCGTCCGGGCCAAGGGAGGGATTTCAAGCCGTCCGGAGGGGGGGGGGGGGGTCCTGCATATGGTTTTGGAAAAAAAATCCAATAAAACGGGATAATCAGGATTTTGGACATATCCCAGAGGAAGGGGGTCCTAGCTCCCTGACCCCTCACTAGGGTCCTAGCTCCCTGATCCCTCTCTAGATACGCCCTTGAAGCGATGACCGATAGATGTGCTACATATACTTACTTGGCCATGCTGTATCATAAATTATCTGATTTAAGGACAGGGTTGAATTATGTAAGAGCATAATAGAAGAGGGATTCGTGTCAAAACATAATTTCATATACCTATTGTTCTCATACAGCCGAATCGAATCTATATTCAAAACAATTTGGAAAGCATCTTTTACGTAAATGAAAGGTCCGAGTGTACACATAATTGCACTTGTATATACACTGTAGTTCATGCTCTGTGGAGTTGAGATTTCCAATTTATAAAACTTGGTATTTCAACGTTCATATGAGGTTTCGCATTTCCCGTCGCTCTGATTTATTGTCTTCGCATTTTCACGCCAAATGTCTGCTTCCTTTCTATTTATCGAAGAATGTGACAGAATTCTCAAGTACTAGAGCGTTGTAGACAATTATCGGCACCTTTACGTTTTACCTTGCCTAGTGGCCGGTGCGTCTTGTTTATTATTTTATCGACTATACCATGTGATGGGGGATTTTTTTATCGACCTTGACCACCATCTCTATATATCACAAATGTAGCCCACCTCTTGATATAACGGTTTTTGAAAGTCGACTTTTGTTCAGTGTTATCGGCATATGTCCAATATTATCGGCACCCTCGACAAGAGAGATGAGCATTTCTTTTAAAATCGCCGTTGTGCGATGGCTAAAATGTAATGTTACAAGTTTATGACTATACCATGTGATTGGTGTTCCCCAAGACGCCCGCAACCAATCTTTTATTTTAGTTCCGAATAAAGTTACCCATGAAGTTATATTTTCTGCGTGTTCCACGTTATCGGCATCTTCCCTGATCAGTTTGAAAAACGTTGGTTAACACTGAAACTGGGTCGGATTACCACTGAATATTCTTTTATATTAAAAGACAATAAACTAATTTACAAATTCCAATATTTGTCTACTGAAAAACGGAAATGAAATTTTCCAAAAGCGGGAACATTGCTAGGTGCATAGGTAATTATTCAGATAAGCCGATAATTATAGACGGGTCATGAAAATGAGATATAAATTGGAAGGAGTAAAAGGTTGGCAAGTTCTTCATAAAAATAATCGAAAAATATGAAATAAGAAAGAGGAATACACTATGCAACTGTGAATCTGAAAAGAATTACAAAAACCAACTTCAAATTCTATGAAACACGGACTCAAAAAAAGGAAGCTTTTTATTTGTCATGATAAAGACGGTGTTTTCCCTACCATTGTTTTCATCCTTTTTAAAAGACGGTGGTAGGCACCATATTCATTAGGTATATGATGGACTGAAGCTCATTAAATTGTTTCTAATATACTGTTGCTTCTACCTGTATAATAAAAGAACAACAAACACGTCAATATTCTCATTTATTATAGGCGATAAATAAAGGTGCCGATAATTGTACCCTGCCGATAATTGTCAACAGCGCTCTACTCTCCAGTACTACTACAGTTCTCCAGTATGACTACAGTTCACTAGTATGACTACAGTTCTCCAGTATGACTACAGTTCACCAGTATGACTACAGTTCTCCAGTATGACTACAGTTCACCAGTATGACTACAGTTCTCCAGTATGATTGCAGTTCACCAGTACGACTATAGTTCACCAGTATGACTACAGTTCACCAGTATGACAACAGTTCACCAGTATGACTACAGTTCACCAGTATGACTACAGTTCACCAATATGACTACAGTTCACCAGACTTGAGTATGACTACAGTGTAACACCCGCAGGATTAAACAAACAACGAAGAACGATGAATTTGCCGCCATAATACATATAGCGGCTTTTTAAAGATGATAGAGAAGAGATTACTTTTGTTCCTAAGGAATTCTCTTTAAAAATCTTGAATAAGAAACTCCTGATGAAAGGAAGCGTGAGACTAAGATGATGGTGTATTAAGCTTCTAAAGCTGGACGATGTACATACCCTTCTTTATGCTTTTATACATATACAGCCATGAACATTAATTAAAACATTTACGATTAATACCAACATTTTAAACCTTTTTAGCTCACCTGAGCGAAGCTCGTGCCCATCGACAAACAAATATGGCCGCCGAGGGCTCTGATTGGCTGATACATTTTCGACATCTCTTCTGCAGCCGTTGCACAGAATTTCATGAAACCTTACAGGAAGCAAGTGCTCAAGATCTTCTACAAAGTTTGTGTTTTTGGTGCCGATCAGTCAATAAATATGGCTGCCAAGGGCTCTGATTGGCTGACACATTTTCGACGTCTCTCCAGCCGCAGCTTAGAATTTCAGGAAACCTTACAGGAAGCCAGTACTCAAGGTCCTCTACCAGATTTGTGTCTTCGGTGCCGATCGCTTAACAAATATGGCCGCCGAGGGCTCTGATTGGCTGACACATTTTCGACTTCAGAACCTCTCCAGCCGCAGCTTAGAATTTCAGGAAACCATATATGAAGCAAGTACTTAAGATCCTCTACCAGATTTGTGTTTTCGTTGCCGATCGGTCAAGAAATATGGCCGCCAAGGGCTCTGATTGGCTGACACATTCAAATTTTTCGACTTCTCCTCTTCAGCCGCTGCATAGAATTTCATGAAACCTTAGAGGAAGCAAGTCCTCTATACCAAGTTTGTGTTTTCCGTGCTGATCGCTCACAAATATGGCCGTCGATTGCTCTGATTGGCTGACGCATTTTCGACATCTGCAGTTGCTGCACAGAATTTCACGAATCGTTCTGGAAGCAAGAACTCAAGTCCCTCTACCAAGTTTGTGTTTTTCGTGCCGATCGGCCAACAAATATGGCCGCCGAGGGCTCTTATTATATATATATAGCTGACGCATTTTCTACAACTTCTCTGCAATCGCTGCATAGAATTTCAGGAAACCTTATCAAAAGCAAATACTTAACTTCCACTAGTGTGTTTTCTTGTGCCAATTAGTCAACAAATATGGATGCCGAGGGCTCTGATTGGCTGCCACATGTTCGACTTCTTTTCTGCAGCCACTGAACAGAATTTCATGAAACCTTACAGGAAACAAGTACTCAAGGTCTTCTACCATGTTTGTGTTTTTCGTGCCGATTGGTCAACAAATATGGCCGCCGAGGGCTCCGTTTGGCGGATACAATTCCGACTTCTCCCCTCTCCGACTACATAGAATTTCAGGAAACCTTACAGGAAGCAAGTACTCAAGTTCCTCTACCAGGATTGTGTTTTTCGTGCCGATCGCTCAACAAATATGGCCGTTGAGGGCTCTAATTGGCTGATGCATTTTTGACTTCCTTCTCTGCAACTGATGCACAGAATTTCATGAAACCTTACAGGCAGTACTCAAGGCTCTCTACCAAGTTTGTGTTTTTCGAGCCAATTGACTTACAAATATGGCTGACACATTTTCAACATCTCCAAAACTGATGCTCATAATTTCATGAAACCTTAAAGGAAGCAAGTACCCAATGGCCTCCACCAAATTGTCCACTATCATTCTTTTGTTTGCAACTCAGGTGAGCAATGTGGCCCCCTTGTTTGGTGGTGTTTCGGATTTCCTCCCCCACTGATGGTTGAAAAGGGACCATATCTGTGTTTATATGAGTTAATATGAGCATGAAAGAATGTCGGCAGTATTTTGGAAACATCAGTAGGTCCTGGGAATTAATATTGTGTTGGAAATGTACTAGTAAACTGATTATTCAAACGCAGGTTGGTGATAAAACATCATGACCTAGCTGATTATGCATCTTCATAAGCCACGTTGTTCATAAACACCACCAAACAAGAGGAAAGGTACATGAAAGAGCTAAAAAAGATATGGTTAATCAAGTTTTCATCTTAACTATTAACTGCGTACATTCTTTGAGCATTTGACCTTGAAACGCCATGCTTCATGGTCTTGAAATTCCTTTCAGCCCTGACAAAGATTCTATTTCATATTTTTCAAACATGTGAGGGAGTTCAGAAGAAACAATTTAGCTGTTTATGATTTCAACTTTGACCTTACTGATATACCATTACAAATAGGTCCAGAGTAACCATTCTGCAAATTTTATCATTAAAATTCCTTTCTGGATATAATGTTTTGAAATGGACAAGATAACACAATTAAGAATATGACCTTGACCTTGTAGAATTGTTAAATAGCATTGTTTGTCATATAAAGTCTTCAGTAGTCTAAAATCAAAATTATAAAAAATTTCCATAAACAACACAATCAAGCTTATTTATCACATATATACAGCATAAATTAAAAAAATATTCAATCATTTATTTATTGGAAAAGTAAAATATTGATATTTGACAATGGTCATGTATTAATCACATTTGGTTTCAAGTAACATAATGTTCATATATTTCACAGAATTACATGTAAGATCACAATAGTGTATAATTAATTTTCTCAAATTTTACAATACTATACAGAAATTGTATTCAATTTGAATCAATATTCGAACTCTATAAAAAAAGCAAACAGTGAGATGCTGAAAACATTCAATACTGTGGCATAATGACTTGTTTGTCAAGCGTATTAATTACTTCTTTCCAGCTCTGTCGCCTGAAAGAAGCTTCGTTTTGGCCTTTTATCAATGTAACATCATACAGTATCTATATTTTTTGCTATTTCGGAAACTTGCCATTTCATCAAAAAATATCATCGAAATTCAAGGAGGTAAACATCTTAGTACCAATGCTATTTTGAACAGAGATTTTATTTGGATATGCTACTGAATCGACCCTACAGGAATTTTGGAGATGCACACTCTCTGTAAAATAAATACAGAAATTTATATTCTAAAAATAACACAAGAGTGAAATTAATTTGGACTGCTTATGAAAAGTACTTTGGCTGGAAGCATCACTGATGAGAATTTGATATTCGAAACACGTGTCTGGTGCATGAAAATTGGTTTGAAAATTTCTTCAAGAAGGTATAGAGTTTGAACACTTCCATATTATTGATCAGGACAGAAGTATTTTCCATGGTAGGAAAAGTAGACTGTTCAAGGACATATATGTTACCTGTGGCAGATTTGACTCTTAATATGTGACCTTCACCGTAGAGATGCCCCCTTAAAAAAACAGAATTCTGGCAGCAAATTTCAACATCTCTGTTAATCAGATGAGCGGAATTCTGCTTTAAAGTGGGAAAAAATCATGTCTGTAAATTACAACATAAAAAAATTTTAATAGTATCATAATAAATAAACAATACATTCACAAACTGAAGTGAAATGATATAACATTATAAAACAAACATAGGTAATCACAGATTACGAAGCTCACCTCGTGGCAGCAAAATTCAAAGATATTTCTAAATACATGTATATTGGCTTTTAAAGGCAAAATCATTCAAGTGGAAAAAGTAGGTCAATTTCATTTTATGAAAGTTTGATCAAAGATACATCCAATATGCAAGTTTGGTACATGAAGCACTTATACTTTGCTCAATATTGGCTTTTAAAGGCAAAATTACTCAAGCGGAAAAAGTAGGTCAAGGTCATTTTATGAAAGAATGATCAAAGATACATCCAATATGTAAGTTTGGTACATGTAGCACTTATACTTTGCTCAATATTGGCTTTTAAAGGCAAAATCACTCAAGCAGAAAAAGTAGGTCAAGGCCATTTTATGAAAGTTTGATCAAAAATAAATTATATATGCAAGTTTGGTACATGTAGCACTTATACTTTGCTCAATATTGGCTTTTAAAGGCAAAATCACTCAAGTGGAAAAAGTAGGTCAAGGTCATAACATGAAAGTTTGATCAATGATACATCCAATAAGCAAGTTTGGTACATGTAGCACTTATACTTTGCTCAATAATGGCTTTTAAAGGCAAAATCACTCAAGCGGAAAAAGTAGGTCAAGGTCATTTTATGAAAGTTTGATCAAAGATACATCCAATATGCAAGTTTGGTACATGTAGCACTTATACTTTGCTCAATATTGGCGTTTAAAAGCAAAATCACTTAAGTGGAAAATGTAGGTCAGATGCTGCATCCGATGCATGGATCCATCTCGGCATCCAAAGATGAATCACTTGTGCAAGTTTGGTTACTGTAGCATTACTACTTGGTCAGATACTGAGCTACCCCAAACTTCTTAACCTAGTCACTCAAGCGGAAAATGTTGGTCAGATGCTGCATCTGATGCATGGGTTCACCTCAGCATCCAAAGATGAATCACTTGTGCAAGTTTGGTTAATGTAGCATCAGTACTTTGTCAGATACTGAGCTACCCCAAACTTCTTAACCAAGTCACTCAAGCGGAAAATGTAGGTCAGATGCAGCATCTGATGCATGGGTTCACCTCAGCATCCAAAGATGAATCACTTGTGCAAGTTTGGTTACTGTAGCATCAGTACTTTGCCAAATACTGAGCTACCCCAAACTTCTTAACCGGACGCGGACGCGGACACGGACGCGGACGCACGGGGTTATAGCATAAGCTCACTCAACTTCGTCGAGGTGAGCTAAAAACAGTAGGTACAAACACGAAAATGTATATTGCACAAGATAGCTATGTATAATACAATATATATAACCCTAATCATCAATATGAATGCAAGAAATTAATCCTGAATGAATAGCAAACAATTATTAAAAAACATAGGTAATCACAGATTACGAAGCTCACCTCGTGACAGCAAAATTCAATTCAAACATATTTCTTAGTACATGTATATTGGCTTTTAAAGGCAAAACCACTAAAGCAGAAAAAGTAGGTCAAGGTCATTTTATGAAAGTTTGATCAAAGATACATCCAATATGCAAGTTTGGTACATGTAGCAGTTATACTTTGCTCAATATTGGCTTTTAAAGGCAAAATCACTCAAGCGGAAAAAGTAGGTCGAGGTCATTTTATGAAAGTTTGATCAAAGATACATCTAATATGCAAGTTTGGAACATCTAGCACTTATACTTTGCTCAATATTGGCTTTTAAAGGCAAAATCACTCAAGCGGAAAAAGAAGGTCGAGGTCATTTTATGAAAGTTTGATCAAAGATACATCTAATATGCAAGTTTGGAACATCTAGCACTTATACTTTGCTCAATATTGGCTTTTAAAGGCAAAATCACTCAAGCGGAAAAAGTAGGTCAAGGTCATTTTATGAAAGATTGATCAAAGATACATCCAATATGCAAGTTTGGTACATGTATCACTTATACTTTGCTCAATATTGGCTTTTAAAGGCAAAATCACTCAAGCGGAAAAAGTAGGTCGAGGTCATTTTATGAAAGTTTGATCAAAGATACATCTAATATGCAAGTTTGGAACATCTAGCACTTATACTTTGCTCAATATTGGCTTTTAAAAGCAAAATCACTCAAGCGGAAAAAGTAGGTCAAGGTCATTTTATGAAAGTTTGATCAAAGATACATCCAATATGCAAGTTTGGTACATGTAGCACTTATACTTTGCTCAATATTGGCTTTTAAAGGCGAAATCACTCAAGTGGAAAAAGTAGGTCAGATGCTGCATCCGATGCATGGGTCCATCTCGGCATCCAAAGATGAATCACTTGTGCAAGTTTGGTTACTGTAGCTACCCCAAACTTCTTAACCAAGTCACTCAAGCGGAAAATGTAGGTCAGATGCTGCATCCGATGCATGGGTTCACCTCAGCATCCAAAGATGAATCACTTGTGCAAGTTTGGTTACTGTAGCATCAGTACTTTGTCAGATACTGAGCTACCCCAAACTTCTTAACCAAGTCACTCAAGCGGAAAATGTAGGTCAGATGCTGCATAGGATGCATGGGTTCACCTCAGCATCCAAAGATGAATCACTTGTGCAAGTTTGGTTACTGTAGCATCAGTACCTTGTCAGATACTGAGCTACCCCAAACTTCTTAACCGGACGCGGACGCGGACACGGACGCGGACACGGACACGGACATGGACGCGGACGCGGACGCGTGGGGTTATAGCATAAGCTCACTCAACTTCGTCGAGGTGAGCTAATCACTATTCATAAATAAGGATATATAAATTTGTGACCAATCATGTATAATTTACGATAAAAATATTCACAGCATGTGTCTATCACATCGTTTGGAATAGTATAAATTAGTTTGGACTATCTATCACATAGATTGGAATAGTATACATTAGTTTGGATCATATAAATGGGTGTGCAAATAATCAATTGTAGAAAAGTACACATTAAGGTATCCGCTGTACAATTATGTCATTTTACATATCGATTTATTCATCTCCATTGTAAAATATGGAAAATTTTATGCCTGATTAGGTACTATAAACTATATATTATGTTTTCTGTAAGGTAACAATACCCTGGGTACATATACAAGACTCACTCTTGAAAAGAGAAAAAAAAACTCTTGTACAACTTGGGTATTTTGTACATGCTATAAAAAGAGAACAGAGATAAGTTAATAAGACATAAATTTTTAAGTAATATACTCTTTTAATTTTCTAGGCCAAACATTATCATTTCTGAGCTGTGGGCATTAATATTACCTTTCAGAAAATATATAGTACCTTACCATTAGCATAATAAAATGCCCTACTTTACATTGGAAACCTTATAAGTATAAATACAAAAAGAGATATTATAGGGACCTTTTGAAAGTCATACATGTATACATTGTGCATTTACTAAATCAAATGTACAAAAGAAGGGGTGGATGATAAAGCCTTACGATAAGGAGAATAAAGCCTGTGTTTGTGAAACACGAATGCCCCCGGTGGCATCTTTGTTAGTATAAACACTATTTTCTGTTAAGTACGAGGTCAAAAATTTTGGTATCAATGGAATGGTCTTGCCACAAGGAATACACATGTGAAATATGAAAGCCTTATCACTTGCCATTCAAAAGTTATGCCCAATGTTAAAGTTTTTAAAAAGTAGGTGAAAGGTCAAGGTCACGAGGTCAAAAATGTTGGTATCATTGGAAAGGTCTTGTCACAAGAAATACACATATGAAATATGAAAGCCCTATCACTTACCATTCAAAAGTTATGCCCAATGTTAAAGTTTTTGAAAAGTAGGTCAAAGGTCAAGGTCAAGGTCACGAGGTCAAAAATTTTGGTATCAATGGAAAGGTCTTGCCACAAGGAATACACATGTGATGTATAAAAGCCCTATCACTTACCATTCAAATGTTATGTCCAATGTTAAAGTTTTTCCGACAAACAGACAGACAAACAGACGGACAGGCCAAAAACTATATGCCCCCGAATCTTTGATTCCAGGGGGCATAAAAATATGCACAGATTTTGGCAATATTCAACACATTTCAAGAATGAGGGATAGGGTAGGTTATTTTAACTGAACACTTGAATCAATCCCTTTCCCTCACTCCAGCACAGAATCAGTTACCACATCCTCCAGTTACCCCGTGTTCACTGTTCCCCTGTAGCAGCAGTGTCTGTAGGTGACTGATGCCTCTCGCTGAGCCTGGGTGACTCGCTTCCGTTACTATCTGTGGATTCATTCATCGACAACACCCCATGACTATCATCTTCCCCATGGGTAGGAAGCATTACAAAGTCATTCTCTTCGCTACTGGTGGTTGATACTTTTTCTTCCCCAATATCACTCGTTTTCTCCGTACCTGGATCTACGATTTCTCTCTGTTCATTGTCTTTACCTGAAGAACTCTCAATATCACTTACTTTCATTTTCTGTTGCGATAATTCTTCATTTGTACTTTCACTTTCATTCTCTACATCCTTAGCATCCTCTGTCTCATCATCATCAATATCTCCGTG
Source organism: Pinctada fucata (assembly GCA_028142955.1). NCBI lineage: Eukaryota > Metazoa > Mollusca > Bivalvia > Pterioida > Pteriidae > Pinctada > Pinctada fucata. Next base: position 35,775,662 of record AP027108.1, on the reverse strand, counting down.
AGAAATAACAGCCAATTCTTCATCGCTATCTTTACCCAAAACCTTTTTGTTGTCTTCTTCACATGTCTTCAAATCATCTTCTTTTTGACATGAAACTTCCACTGAATCTTCCTTTTTTGTCTCTTCTTTAGATTTTCCACTGCTAACTGAATTTGTACCATGTCCCGTGTTTGATTCTCCCTCTTTATTATGCCCGCTTGTACTTAACAGTGGTATTTCACTTGTGACATTATCTGAATCATTCACTGTTGATGCCAATACTTCAGTAGCACCTAATGTTTGATTGGCCAAGCTTCTTTCAGAGGAAAGATTTTGATTGGTTGGTGGTGATCCTTGAACTTTGGTTTGATGTATCAGTGAAGATGATTGGTCACTTCCTTGTGACGTAAATGAGCCTGCCAGAGCCTTCATGCTAGGTGTGTCCTCTTTGGTGTACAGGTGTTTCCTGGTTGGTCCCAGAGGCATGTAGGATTTTCTTAATGGCATTGTGCTTGATCCTTCTCCAGAGCTGAAGCTTAGCCTTAAAATTGATGAGACAAGATATGTCATATTTGCCATTTATATTTGCCATTACATGTATTATGTTTCTATAACGTAATGTCATAACATTTAAACGAGGTAATAGAATCTATCACCACTTTGTATAGGGACAGGGAAATCCCACCCAAGTATTAAAGATATTGCAGTCCACAACAAGGCTTGCCGAGTCATGGACATTGCAAATCTTTGATACGAGGATGGGATTTCCCTGTCCCTGTACAAAGGGATGATTGATTATTTTTCTCTCACCCATATATTTTCACATAATTCATGAATAAATATTGCTTGTTTTGCATCAAATGTTGCTCCATGTTACATCAAACACTGCTAAACCTACATAAACGCAATAGGGGGTTCAAGACAAACATCTGGGGGTGCGAGACAGAGTTGTCTCAGAACGGGTAAATCTGTAGATATCTCTGTCCAGGGTGAGAGATTATAAGGTCTTTCTGTCATTCAGTCAAACAATTATTTTCCAGATGATAACTCAAGAGCCCTTTCATCTATCAAAACCAAATTTGGATATAAGATTACATGTACCAAGAGGAAAGAAGCTTTTTGATTTGGGTCAATAGGTCAATAGGTCAAAGTCACATTTAGGAAAAATGGACTTAAAATATTGGTTTACATATAATAAGTTATGAACCCTTTCACCAATCCTAATCAGATTTGGATTTAAGCTTACTCTACAAGAGTTGAAGAAGCATATTTTACTTTTTGGTCAATATGTCAAAGGTCAAGGTCACTATTAAGAAAAATACTTTTTGAACACAAGTATAGTGTATTTGTTTCGAGATAATAACTCACAAAACCTTTCATATAACCTAACCAAATTCAGATTACACACTGTCAAGAGCACCTTTCGTCAAAAGTCAAGGTTACTGTTTTGAAAAAGTAGACTTCATATTGGGATTCAGAAAAGTACTTAGTGGTCCCTTCACTTTTTCAAACCAAGTTTAGATACAGATGTATACAGATACTGAACAAGAGGGGAAGGCACATATTGATGTTATGGTCCATCAGTCAAAGGTGAAGGTCACATTCCCTTTTCAAGATTCCTGTTGCAAGTGGCAAGATTCATCAAACAGGAGCACATGTTTTTCAAAGATTTTGTCAAGTTTTTTCATTTTTTTTTCAAAAGGTCAATTAAATCTATATTCCTGCTCAAATTAATTTTATGTTTCTGTAAATGTTCATTAACCCTATGTTACAGAAAATTAGCAAACATGACCAATCATGATGCTTTTGGGGAAAAAAAGAGAAAGCTCATGAAACACAGCCTCACCAGAGTTTCCTTTACAAAGAAGCCTGTCTATGAGTAATATTAACAGCTAACTTGTCGGTATCACTGTCTGTGAGGTGGGTCATACCACTTACTTGTCAGTATCACTGTCTGTGAGGTGGGTCATACCACTTACTTGTCGGTATCACTGTCTGTAAGGTGGGTCATACCACTTACTTGTCAGTATCACTGTCTGTGAGGTGGGTCATACCACTTACTTGTCGGTATCACTGTCTGTGAGGTGGGTCATACCACTTACTTGACGGTATCACAGTCTGTGAGGTGGGTCATACCACTTACTTGTCGGTATCACTGTCTGTGAGGTGGGTCATACCACTTACTTGTCGGTATCACTGTCTGTGAGGTGGGTCATACCACTTACTTGTCAGTATCACTGTCTGTGAGGTGGGTCATACCACTTACTTGTCTGTATCACTGTCTGTGAGGTGGGTCATACCACTTACTTGACGGTATCACTGTCTGTGAGGTGGGTCATACCACTTACTTGTTGGTATCACTGTCTGTGAGGTGGGTCATACCACTTACTTGTCAGTATCACTGTCTGTGAGGTGGGTCATACCACTTATATCTTCCATGGCCATCTGGGAGCCCTGGATCCTCTCCATCATTCCCTGGTATTTATGTTCAAAGTATTCCTTCTGCTTTCTCATTTCTTCACTGTTCATGAAATATATGACAGAGCACTGTAAACCATCTTTTATTCCCAAGCACTTTATTTTCATAATATTTGATTCGCAAAAATAAAACGCCACTACATTGTAATATATAACTTAAGAAGATGTGTAAATACGACGTCCAAAAATAAAAGGCCACGAACCAGTCACTTAATTAATTTCACTCGTGTTCGCCAACTTAAAGACACCGCGAATAAAAGATGGTTTACAGTATTAGACTAAGAATGATATGAGGAAATATATACAATGTAATCACATACATGTACATTGTATCAAATATCAGTGCCTGTAGAAGTTAATACATGTAACAGCAAAAAAGCCCCATAAACTGAATTGTAACATTAAAAGATTGCATGGGGTGACAATGTATAAGTCCCCTCTTGCTAGCTGTTAGGGGACTAATAATTCTGAAAATCTGAAACTGTTTTTCTTTTTATCTTTTGCTCAGAAATCATCTTCATGTGCTAAATTGTTTTTAAGATTATATTAGCACCATTCAAATAGACAATTTCAATTTGAACAATACCTTGAAATACCTTAACTCACAAACTTTCCAAAATCACTACATCCCTTTTCCCATCCCCCTTAGTTCTTTTCTCCACTTACACTTTATTCTGTAACTCCAGTGTATCAATAGATACCTTGACTCACAATCCCTTCAAGTTATACCCTCAACTCCCTCTCCCCATGTGCCATTATACCTCCCCCTTACCCCCCTCCCTCCTTATTTCTTTTCTCCACTTACACCTGATTCTGTAACTCCAGTGTAACCTTATCTCCCTCTCCCCGTGTGACTTAGTCACCTCTCCCCCTCTCCCTACCCCCCCCCCCCCCCCCCCCTTATTTCATTTCTCCACTTACACTTGATTCTGTAACTCGAGTATAACAGTCTCTAGTTGGGATCTCTCCTGTTTATTATCCACCTGCCATTGTTTTAGTGTATTTAGTGCCGTTACTCTCTGTTTGTTTGTCTCCTGGATCTGATATTCACGTCGTCTTACTAACTCCTCAAGGTATCCCTAGCAATGGAAAATAAACCTTTTATTTTTTTTTTCTAAAAACATATACAGACATATAGACACAACACAGACAATGACATCTTTTTAAAGGCTGATGTTGGCAACCACCCGGTCATTAATATGCATACCTGAGTGACGTAAGCTTGGTAGGGGTGTGATATCATACCTTCTTTGAAGATAGTATGTCTATTCAACTAAGTTGCAAGCATCATGTTTACATTAAAGACATACCGACAGGTGTCAGGTAATCCTTTGTTATGCTAATGAGATACCCATGTCTCATCTGTTTCAAGTTGTCAATCAAATATTGATAACGTTAAAAGGATTAAAACAGACCAATCAGATTACAAATAGAGATGTTAACCCTACTAGAGCACTGACAAAGTCAGAAAGGGCCCCGCCGGCCACTTCTTTAAGAAGTTGAATGTGAAGGCAACAAGGTCAACATGGTTGGCAACAAAAGAATTGCTGCCAGAGGAATAGAGGCAAACATACAATGCAGTATTCCAATGTCATCGATTTTTTTATCAAAGCCCCATCTCTTACGGTACAACAGTTATGGCCAATGTTAAAGTTTTTCAAATGTAGGTCAAAGGTCACGGTCAAGGTCACATGATCAAAAAATGTTGGTACCAACAGAAAGGTCTTGTCACAAGGAACACACATGTCAAATATCAAAGCCCCATCTCTTACGGTACAATAGTTATGGCCAATGTTAAAGTTTTTTAAATGTAGGTCAAAGGTCACGGTCAAGGTCACATGATGAAAAATGTTGGTACCAACGGAAAGGTCTTGTCACAAGGCACACTCATGTAAAATAAAAAAGCTCTACCTCTTACAGTGCAGAAGTTATGGCCAATGTTAAAGTTTTTGCTGACGGACAGACGGACGGACGGACAGACGGACAGAGTGATTACTATAGGGCACCCGCCTAATGGCGGGGCCCTAATAATTGTCAGTAAGGAAATTTACCTATCCCCTGATACAGTCCCCTGTTGACCTTTAAAAATGTAACATGTAAACAGGCTTAAACCAGCAACCTTAAGGTAACTGGCCTGACATGTACCTTAACCACTAGACTATGGCCACAAGTGTTAAATTCCATGTATTCTATATTAAATCATGAAAATCTTATTTTATTGAAATACTAAAGCTGTTCTTATATGGACATATACACCTTACAACCATTTCATTCAACTGTTTTGTGTCCCAAGATATATAGCTAAAAACTAAGACTGTTGAGTTTAAATTCCAATGACAGATTCATTGTACAAAAAGGATAATTTTGTACGCCTTATAAGGAACTATAAAATTTACATTGTATACATGTAATCGTATGCACAGTGTTGTCTCATTTGAGTGAAAGGATTAACTTCATGGGAGTCAGAAATCTTATCACCTGCCTTCCCTTACCAAAATATCAGGCCTCTGGCAAACAATTGCTGCAAACTTGCCGCAAGTTTGCAGCAAGCTTGCGGCAACTATTTGCTGCAAGCTTGCCGCAAGCTCAGAATTCGTATGCAAATTAGTTTTCTGGCAAACAAATTGCGGCAACTTTGCGGCAAACTGTAGAACCTTATTTGGATTGATGCATTTGTTTTGTGGCAAACTTGCGGCAATTAAGTTTGCAGCAAACTTGCCGCAAACTAATCATCATGTACATACACTCTTAGTAACACACTCTTAGTCTTAACACACAGTACTGTAGACTTAAATATGTGTATAGTACAGTATAAGATTTGAAAACACATTAAATTTAAAAGTTGCATGCTTTTTATTAAAGTACATTTAAGACTATTAAGTAAAAAATTATGTGTAATATTTTTTTTTCATTTATGCTACAAAAAAAGAAAAAAGAAAAAATATACATATTAATGCATATAATGCATGCATGTTTGACATTATTATAATAATGAAAAATTAACAATTTTATTTCTAACTAACCGAGCAGAAGATTAAACTGCCATAATGAATATGATAATTGAAGTGAATCATTCAAATGAGCCCTTACATGCATGTTGGTCAGAAAAAATTCAGTATAAGAAATGTTGTTCTTTTATTTTAATATCCCAAAATGGATATAGAATTCATACTTTATTATATTCAATAATGATAATGGAAAAAGATATAACTTACTTTTGGACAATAAACCTTGATTCCAACACATTTAAGCCTATCATTCCTATCTCTTAATCTCTCCAATTTGGAGCCAAATTTAAATCTATTTTCCCAGGATGCATCAGCTTAGTCATCCTACTAAGCAATTCAAGTTGTGGCAAACTTCTGGCGAACAGTGCAAGTGGTAATAGCACATAAAAATCCAAAGTAAATTTTCTGATAAACTTCAGGCAATCACTATGAGGAGAAATATACAAGAGTTTGGTTTCTGGCAACTTTCTAGCAAACTTTCACAGTTCTGGCGACTTTCTGGCAAACTAATAGAGTTCTGGCAACTTTCTTGCAAACAAATTTTTGTTCGCCAGAAGATTGCCAGTAGCGGCAATTTGCTGCAAACAACTTTTTCACTTTTCTTGCAAACTATATTGTTTGCTGCAAATTTGCCGCAAGCTTGCAGCAAGTTTGCTGCAAACATTTCATTTTGGTAAGGGTTCCCATTCCTCCCAACAACAGAAATATCCTACTCTTCTATCCCATCATCTGATTTTCCCCTCTTTTATGCCTCACATAACGTAAGAAAGTAACTATCAAGTAGTAAGATTTGTTTACAAAAACAACATAGAGGTGATGCCACGTCAGTTGTTTGTACGACAATTAGGACAAAACACATTGATTGATGCCTGTGTAAACTGATCAAGTAAGGCAGATAAATTATACAAATCAAAGGCGCCTTTTAATGCCAATTGTAGATTTGAGACTTTGTGTGAGCAACACAAGCAGACTACTTAATCTGCCCATATCACTGATTATCAAATACAGATGCTGAAAGGGCCTTCTGAATGTTAAAAAAAATTAGACTGACTCAAAGTCTGATTTATCAAATGACGCTATAAGTAAAGCTAAATGAACTACTTCTCACCAAAAACTCTACTACATGTAGCCTCAACAAAGGATGCTGTGCTCATGTAAATGTACAATGAACAAATGCAGAAGAAGAGGTATAGTAAAACGAATTGTGGCAATATTTGTCATTGTTTATACATTTTCTTTCAGTATGGTTACATTCAATGTCATTTTTTGAAACATGGTTAACACGACATATTGCAATTTATAAAAAAAAAGGTTTTGAAAATAGTTCACACACAATCTCCCTCTTTAATTTTCATGGTAAACCGGAAGCAAGACTTTTTGCGGTAGCGTTATTTAATGAAATCTTCCCTCACAGGTCGATATGATGTGACAATGACTTGTCATGTGACAGTGCTCAGCCAATGAGAGTGGGAATAGAAATAAGACTACATAATAAAAATCTTTCTCTCATATCCGCGTATGTTTTACAGAGCAGGCCCATGAGATACAGCTATGTGAGCGACATCTGTATCACATATCACATGACAGCTGTAACACCGGGCTTCGGTGCTAGGGGGGATGTAGGAATTATCCCCGAAGTAGGTCCCTAATTCTCGTGCACTTCTGTTGTGCTATCAGGGACCGGGCCAGACTCTCTCTATTTAGTCTGCCCGTCAAAGATACGATAGGAGTCTTATCCTGCTCCTTTTATATCCAATATGGTAGTAGAACAATACGTCTCTGGTAATGTACGCTGAGATGCGTGTAATAATGATACAAATGCTGGTCAACAATGAGAGTAACAACTTTAATTGAATTCCGAATTGTAGAGTGGATAGTGCTAGTTCAACGTCTAGCTCCAAACTGACGATACAAAGCATAAAACATGTATATAAAGATTAGCATGTCAGTTTACATGAAACGAATGATTAACAATTACGCCAGGAGGAGAATTATTTACACAGAGGATTAAAGGGATTAACTTAACAATAGAAAGATTTGAATAGATACGAGAGTTGATGCCTCAGGCCGTACAGTATTTTAACGTGTCACTACATGAAAGGGGAAGTAATAAATGCAATGTCAACAATGGTCAATCGGAATGTCTCAGATCTATAACTTTGTGAACCCGATAGAAAAGCAATTTGGACATTTTAAAATGAAATCTCAATACAATATTTCAAATGAATAAAAATACAAATTATGTCTAATTTGTTCTCGGTCACAGTATTCTCCTCCTCCCGTTAAATGCGTCCTCGCATTTGGTTTCAATAAAATCTGCCGCGTCCTCTGTAATTTTTGTGGTTCGGACGGTTACCATGGTTACGATTTTGATGCACATGGTTGGAATTTTGTCGAATAAGGTCCAGTTGGAAATTTATTGTCGCTTCTAGTTCCCGAATTTTTTCTCTGCACACCTCTTCTGTTTGTTCCCGAAGACGTTTTTCCTTTTCTGCAAATTTCTTTTCACTTTCTAATTTTTCACAGTATTCGTTCTGCATTTCATGATATCTCTCTGTTATAAAATCAATAAAGCTACATTTACTGTCCAACTGAACTTGTAATTCCCGAATTGTCGCTGACGTTTGCTCCGTATTTCTGAATCGTTTCAGTTTTTCACTAGCTTCGTTTTCGCGTTTTGTCACGGATTCCAAATTTTCTTTCAGTTCCTTGTTTAAGTTTTCGAATGTCGATAATTTCTTCTGCATTTCATTCTCGCGTTTTTGAAAATCACGTACTTCCTTTTTTAAATCATCGTTTTCTTCTTTTGAAGTTTCAAGATTTTCCGATAGTGTTCTAATATGCTTGTCCTGTTCTTTTTTACACATTTCAAGCTTCTGTTTTACGATTTTTAATTCGATTTTTAAAGCACTGCAGTTGGTAACTGTTTCCTGAAAAGCTGTTGGTCTAAGAGAAGAAAATGGCAACTCACGCATGATATTTTTCCTCATGAAATACTCGGAAATTCGTCTTGAATCTCTGTCTTTCTTGCCTTTTGACTTTGCCTTCTCAGTATTTTCATCACTTGATTTCGACTGGGTTTGTTTTTGCGAATAACAAACTCGTCCGTAATGTCCGATTTTATGACACTTGAAGCATTTTCTGTCGCGTGCAAAACAGTTTTTTGTAAAATGCGTAAGTCCACAGCGTCCACACGTTGGTTCTTGACGAGGGGCATATGTCCACTGTCTCCATTGTGGTCACAAGTTGAACTCCATGTTGCGTACAGCATTCATCGATCCATTTGCGTTGGTTTGGGGAATTTCGCTCTCTTGGCAGCTCGAGGTACGTACAGGATCTGTGTTGAGCTAAGAAGTCAACACGCCGGATTCTTCTACCAATTTAACACCGGGCTTTGGTGCTAGGGGGGGATGTAGGTATTATCCCCGAAGTAGGTCCCTAATTCTTGTGCACTTCTGTTGTGCTATCAGGGACCGGGCCAGACTCTCTCTATTTAGTCTGCCCGTCAAAGATACGATAGGAGTCTTATCCTGCTCCTTTTATATCCAATATGGTAGTAGAACAATACGTCTCTGGTAATGTACGCTGAGATGCGTGTAATAATGATACAAATGCTGGTCAACAATGAGAGTAACAACTTTAATTGAATTCCGAATTGTAGAGTGGATAGTGCTAGTTCAACGTCTAGCTCCAAACTGACGATACAAAGCATAAAACATGTATATAAAGATTAGCATGTCAGTTTACATGAAACGAATGATTAACAATTACGCCAGGAGGAGAATTATTTACACAGAGGATTAAAGGGATTAACTTAACAATAGAAAGATTTGAATAGATACGAGAGTTGATGCCTCAGGCCGTACAGTATTTTAACGTGTCACTACATGAAAGGGGAAGTAATAAATGCAATGTCAACAATGGTCAATCGGAATGTCTCAGATCTATAACTTTGTGAACCCGATAGAAAAGCAATTTGGACATTTTAAAATGAAATCTCAATACAATATTTCAAATGAATAAAAATACAAATTATGTCTAATTTGTTCTCGGTCACAGCTGTATCACATATCATGTGACGCTATTGCCATGATTTCTTTTATTGTGACGCTATTGTGACATCATGATTACAACCCACAAAACAAACAAGCAAGCAGAGACGTTGCAATTTAAATATCGAAGATTGTTTTTCAATGTGTTCTTTATTCATATTTTCAATAGCCTAATATTCGAAATTTTATTATCATAGAATAAAACATTTTGGGGGGCGCTGAATTCGAATATCGCAAAATGTTTGCTATTAGATCAAGTTGATATTTTTTCAAATTTTGTTTCTTTTCTTTCAGTATTAACTTTGGCCCTTAGATATGAGAGAAAAATACTCTTTCATGTTCTTCTATGAAAGATACAACGTTTCCACCCTCGGGGTCTCAAAATTTTATAAACCAAGCCTCGCGTTTTACATGGTTTTGAGACCCCTCAGGTGGAACCGATGTATCTTTCATAGAAAACCAAGAAAGAGTCTTATTTGAGTCTTATATGATTTTTACATAGACATATCTTGTCTTTTTAACTACAATTATAGGGTAATCAAAGATTACATAGCTCCTCTATACAGGTTTTTGTCAGAAACCAGGTTAAAGTTTTTGAAAAGTAGGTCAAAGTCCAAGGTCAAGGTCACTAGGTCAAAAGTCATGGTCTCAAATGAAAGGTCTTGATACAAGGTATCCACATGTGAAATATCAAAGCCCTACCCCTTATAGTTCAAGAGATATAGCCCAGCTTAAAGTTTTGTCTACGGACGACGACGATGACAATGACGACGACGATGACAACGACGATGACAACGACAACGACAACAACGCCAAGGGTATGGCATTAGCTCTCCGGACTTTTTTGTCCAGGTGAGCTAAAAAGCACTAGGAATCTTAACTTTGATGTGTAATACATACTATATTTATGCCAGTGTATATGTGTATGTAAAGAAGTATTTGTGATATGGAAACATGCTCACCTTTTGTTCATTGGCCAGTTTGAATTTTGACTCAAGGGCTTTGTATCTTTCTTCCCATTGGTTGTTGTCATGGAGATCAATTTCAATACCATCTATCGAATCATTTGATTGGTTGTTCCTATTTAATACACTCAACTCAGCATGGTCCTCTTCTATACTCTCTGGACTATGAAAATAATACAATGTTACAAAGACATGTACACTGCTCCCCCGATTTATCGCCCCTCGTTAAATGCCAACCCCGGCTACCGCCACTTTTTCCCAATGTACAGATTTCCTTACGTTATAAACCCCCGTTGAAAACGCCAACCCCCGCATATCGCCATCCGCCACTGAATTCGGCGTACAAATTGTCGTATTTGGTATATAAAACCCCCGATTACAATGCCATTTGATTGAGTTGTTATCACTAAACAAACATCTTAGATTCATAGGTGCACTGTCTTGTTAATTATCGCGCTTGGGTTTATTTTCGTTTACATGAATGTTTTGATAAACAATCAATATGTACGTTTACCTAGATAGTGTAATTTGAACTTAAATTAATACTTATGGAGAGTCTAGTGAGGATGCAGATATTTAAAAAAGAAAACGGCATTTAGCCCAGCATTAAATTCAAGCGTCATTGAACCGACTATAGACGAAAAAGTAAAAGATGCGTTGTGCACGTATCTCGGCGCTACTATTGCCAATGCAAGGAATGTGTTTATCAGTGCCTACATGTTCTAAAATACGAATAAACCTGTATCATGTATTTCATGTTACACTGAACTCTATAAGGGGCAGCACCCGGCAAATTTCGCCGACTCCGATGATAAAAGTCGCCGGTTTGAATTTCTTCTGATCGTTTATTTGATCTTAAATTTCTCAATCGCCGCCTCAAATAAATCGTTTTGAACACTCTGCATGTACATGCATTTTCTTTGACCCAGCACATTCTTGAAATGCGAAAATAAGAATTTTTTAAAGCGTAAATCTGTCTATGATCCTTTTATTTACTCCCTCGATGTAACGCCACTCTCACTTTAACGCCAATTTTTTCTCTGGACAGTTGTTGGCGTTATATCGGGGGAGCACTGTACATTCAAAAAGACTCATTAAATACCAGCACATTATAAATATTACATTATTTGTACCAACGTAACTTAGAATCCATTATGGTGTATGCTTGTGATTGAAGTGGGACGGTATCCAGACCTGCCTACCTGTTTCTCACCAAAAGTGCAACATTTTGCTACAGAAAGTGTATTTCAAGGACGTGAAGCGTAATATAAACAAACAATTGTAATGTTGTGGAAAAAAAAGCATGATGATTGTCTTTTCCCTACTTTGACATTTTACAAATCTGAATTGCTTATACGATAATTCGAACCTCAACTTTCAACAAATTTCTTTAGGTGAATCTATTCATTTGTTTCAAATATTGAAAAAGTTATTCTGATTAAAATATGCTTAAGTATAGGTCCACATAAGAATCAGGCAGGGGTGATACATCAAAAATTTTTGCAAAACTTTTTCTTTCTGTTTTGAGACATATACGTGGTACAAATCAAACATATGATATTCACTTCTCAAGGTAGGGATGGCGAAGTGATATATTCACCTCAAAATTTATAAAGGATTATGAAGGGGAAAAAATGGTGGGAAAATTTTTTCTAAAGTATATAATTCAACCAAATTTGCTACCCCTATAACTTTCTTCACCATCGAAGTATGAGGCAAGTTCCTTCAGAACATTAATAAGGATGCTGACCTAAACACATTTCACGAGGAAAAACTTCTGAAAAATTCTAAGGTTTTTCAACTGCCTGATCCTTACATGGACCTGTACTTAAGGTGTAAAAATGAGCAGCAAAAGCTAAGAGCGTATTTGTAGGTTAAAAATTGTAGAAATTATGCCAAAATCGTAAAAGTAGGCAGGTCTGGGTATCTGACGTAAAAGCTTAATGACGTAAAATATCTATAAAAACATTGGTTTTGTAGCGTACTTTCCCTGAATTTAACGTTGGTTTCCATAATATTTGATGACGTCACAACAGCTTTACGCCATATACCGTCCCGAAAGGGAAGTAACTCTGTATAACAAAAATCCTGAATATCAAATGAAAAACAATATTCTTTTACAAATCTTTTAACTGTAATTATTCCTGAGTCATTTTATTTTATAAAGGACAAAGACATTGATTATTCCGCATTCACAAAGTTTATGAGTGTTCAGTGAAGTTTGATGGTCCACAAAAAACAATGAGGGGCAGAGAAAAGAAATTGGACATGTTCTTACAAACTGTATTTGCTCTTTTGATGATACCTTACCTTTGTTTGAACTTTAAGTAAGGAGTGTAGTCTATCATTACAGGACTGGGAAAATCCAATGTTTCTCCTTTTAAACAGAAGCTACAAGATAATAATCAATCATTAATTTCCATTGTCATTTTTTAAGAAACGAAGATTCTGATTGGCTGAGAAATTTTGTTGATACATCGATCAACACAATTTTTCATAGAAGCCTATTTATAGCACTATTTTTAGAACCAGGGTTTTCGTCAGACATGAATGAACTTGTTGCTGAAAATACAATTTGTTGATGTTTGCTTATCATTTTGAGGGTACCATTTCTTTTCTACTTACTAAAAAATTAACTGTGCAGGTAGAATTTACTCAAACTGGTCCTTATTCCAAAGATATAGAGAGAAGATCGATCGCTGTTTGAATCATGGTGGCTGCCATAACTTGTTTTGGCAGACGTATCACTGCGAAACCCTCCGACTTACGAAATATAGTGCAGTGATTGATTGTTTTTAGATCCAAGAAAACAGTCTGTTTTCCATAAATAAATGATAATAAAATGGTAAGAAATGAACCTTATATTTTTTCTGTTGATGCAGGTATCACCCGAAAAATTGGACAGAAAACTTTCGCATCAATGCGCAATGTGCATTGATGCAGTTTTCTGTCCAATTTTTTGGGCGATACCTGCATCAACAGAAAAAATATGAGATTCATTTCCTAATACACATAAACAAAAGTAACACTGCAAATTGTTATATCCTTGTTATACCCTTAGATATTTTCCCCTTAATAGTCTATACAAGAAAAAAGTCCAACATAATGACTGTTAGAAACAGCTGGTCCAACTGTTAAAATCGACTGTTGGACCGGTCACGTGACGAACTGTTGACCGGCAAGATATTTTAGTGTTGTTATGACAACAAGCTTCTTGTTTATTTCGGTTATTTTATTTATTTCCTCAGTTAAAGACGCCGAATAATGTAAATTTGATCATTTTCGGTAATTAGTTGTATTTGAAAAAAAAAGAACGTTCCCCATGCGGGACCCCTTGAAAGGATCAAATATAAGAGTTATCTTCCCTAATCAGCTGTTTACATCGCGCATTGTTTCAAAATGGCAGCGAGTTGCTCCTGTGAGAGTGACGGAAGAAGATATAACAAAAATATTGGAGGACAGAGATGGTAAAAACATTAAGAATGCAATACCAACTTCACAGAATATTCTAGTAGAATGTTTATGCTCCATTAATCTCAATCTGTCGCTGATCGCTGATTATACAGCCAAGAAATTAACAGAAGTTGTAGAACGGAGTCTCAATATTATTTTTCAGATCGAAAAAGGTATAACAAAACAGTTGTTGACCTCAACCCCAGTCAACAACTGTATACTGTTAGTATTTCTAACATAACATTTGTTAATCCCATGCAAGGGTTAAAAAGGAATATGTCCTTGACAACAGATTCTTTTTGGCAATTTCTTTTCTCTGTGACTTGCACCTTGTAAATTTGACATTGGTTCAAGGTCATGATAAGTCTATGGGACCTCAGCAACAAACTTGTACTTGTCGAATGTTTCTCAAATAAAGAGTTTAAAAAGTTACAGCCTGGAAAAGATTTACAATTCATTTTTAATGTGACCTTGACATTGCAAATTCATGTATGACCTTTTGTTCAAGGTCATGATACTTGAAATGTTGTTTTTTTTTCAAATTTGAATGAAAGATGTGATAATTCAATCTTTACCTGAAGTCTATAGCATTCAGTCCCAGAAGTTCTCCACATAGAGTGCTGATGTCATCTGAAAGCATCACGGCACCGTCTAAATAACTCTGTCTGTAACAGAAGAAATCTTGTCCAGCAGGAAGAGGTTTATAACCTAAATAGCAGCCAATATACTGCATGTGTACTTATTTCAACAACACTCATATCTTAGTGGAGTTAGTGCTGTTAAGATGGCACTAATAGGTGATTTTCACATTACCGCAGTTGACTTGTATTTTACACATCCTAAGACCCAACATCACAAGATTTGACATAACTTTTAACTGTGACACCTTCTCTGATTTATGACGTCACAATTAGAAATAACGCCAAAAGTGGTGATGTCAGGTCTTGAAGTGTCTAAAATGCAAGTAAACCAGTAATATGAAGAAGGTCTACTGAATAATGCAGCTACATGTAAATCATTTCACTTTCATGGATTATGATGGAAAACAAGTCAAGCGGGTTAATTCATAATTACGCTGATACGTCTATAAGCTCTTTTTTGCCCAGTTTCCACCAAAAATTTGATTGCATTAAAATAGGTACTACATGTACAGTATTACAAAATTTCCGTCATAGTAACAAAATGTAGTACCCTTTGTAGTGAAAGTGTGTATGAAATATGAAAGGCTTACCATTTATAGAAGGAAATAAATCTGCTTTTAAAACTTCTTAACCAAAAATGCTATATAGGGTCAAAGTCAAGGTCACAAGGTCAAAAACTATGGTAACAAAATATAGTACTCTTAATGGTGAATGTATGTATAAAATATGAAAGGCCTACCATTGATAGTATGAAAGAAATCTGCTTTAAAAACTTCTTAACCAGACGGACAGACATACAGGATGATTCCTATATACCCCCCTAAAGTCAATATCCAAGTGTAAACTTGTCTTCAGAGGTGTGTGAATTTTTATATACTGCAGTATTGCACAAACTCTGTTTTTTTTATGAAGCATTGCACTCTGGCCATTTTAGAAATCTGAGTAAGTTTTTAAAGGTCACTTTATTTTACCTGGTGATATTGGTTTGTTGTAAAGCTACACTGATATACTCTGACAATCTCTTCTCCATCAGTGCACACCTGATCCATGCTCTACCCTGAAAGTTATAGTATATTTTTGTACATCAATACCTACATATTATCTGTTTTCTATTTTACAGGCTCATATCTTATTTGTGACGGTATCTGATTATTCTGATGGAAAACTATTGTGACCTGCTTAAATTTCTATTCAAACATCATATTTGTAGCACAATTTCCCTGATTTTCATGCTGATTTTCATAGAATTACTGACGTCGCAATTAATCAGTATACATCTGCATGCACAAATGGAAGGTCTCTATATTTAAGAAAAAAGGCTCAAAAGATGAAGAATAGACTGATTGAAAGAAGTCATAGACATTGGACTACAGCACCTGACAATTAGAAAGGCATTGGGCTACATCACCTGACAATCAGAAAGACATTGGGCAACAGCACCTGACAATCTGAAAGACATTGGGCAACAGCACCTAACAATCAGAAAGACATTGGGCAACAGCAACTGACAATCAGAAAGACATTGGACAACAGCACCTGACAATCAGAAAGACATTGGGCAACAGCACCTGACAATAAGAAAGACATTTGGCTACATAACCTGACAATCAGAAAGACATTGGGCAATGGCACCTGACAATCAGAAAGACATCGGGCTACAGCACCTGACAATCAAAAGACATTGGGCTACAGCACCTAACAATCAGAAAGACATTGGGCTACAGCACCTGACAATCAGAAAGACATTGGGCTACAGCACCTGACAATTAGAAAGACATTGGGCTACAGCACCTAACAATCAGAAAGACATTGGGCTACAGCACCTGACAATCAGAAAGACATTGGGCTACAGCACCTAACAATCAGAAAGACATTGGGCTACAGCACCTGACAATCAGAAAGACATTGGGCTACAGCACCTAACAATCAGAAAGACATTGGGCTACAGCACCTGACAATCAGAAAGACATTGGGCTACAGCACCTAACAATCAGAAAGACATTGGGCTACAGCACCTAACAATCAGAAAGACATTGGGCTACAGCACCTGACAATCAGAAAGACATTGGGCTACAGCACCTAACAATCAGAAAGACATTGGGCTACAGCACCTGACAATCAGAAAGACATTGGGCTACAGCACCTGACAATCAGAAAGACATTGGGCTACAGCACCTAACAATCAGAAAGACATTGGGCTACAGCACCATTGAGTCCATGCAATTACACTATAAATTTAATGAATCTTTGTTAAATAAATAAATATGAAACTTTGCAATATTTTAAATGAAAAACATTGATCATGATTTAGTATATATTTACTAGAATACCTTGGCAATAGGTGATTTGATATTTTCAAGGCTAGCAATACTGCGTATACAATTATTTGGTACTTTATGACAGCTTTGTTGTATGTAATCCCAGAATGCTCTGGGTTCCCCCGAGCCATACCATGTCCTGGCAGCTGAAAGAAATGATTAAATCTTATACAACAAGTACGCAAAAATTCATAAAAAAATTTAGCATAAAATACATACTTATCTTACTTTATATGACAAATATGCAGTGAATTAGTGTGTAAATTTATACATTTAATGAGTTATTTAAAGAAATAGTGCAAAAATATGCATCTCTGACTAAGTCCGAAAAGACGTCAAAAATTTGACTTTGGAGTGGAACAAAAAATAACAACACTTCTTAAGACATCTCTCTACCTCATCCTGATGCTTTTGGTTTGTTGATACGTGCTTCGGTTCTGAAGAAGAAGTTTGTCAAAGGAGGGTACCCCATGTAACCTACTTTTGCCTGTGGTGGCACCATCTGTTGAAGGATCCGGACAAAAAACAACAACACTTGTAGGGGACCATTAGTACTTCATACCTACCAAGTTTCATCCAAATCCCTTCAGCCCTTCTGGAGAAGAATTGGAAAATTGAGCTTCACTCAGGTGAGCTAAAACATTTGGATATTCAAAAATATCCAAAAACATTTACAAGCGTCTGAAATGTCAGCCATGTTTGTTTCCTTGCTCAAGGACAAAGTGTCTTCATTTTCTGTTTTAATGGCCCTGCTTTTTCCATATAGCCCTGTTTTTTCCATAATGGCCCTGTTTTTTATTTCATTTGGTACAGGCTGTTTTTTTTATCATATTGGTTAAAAAGTACATTAAGTTAATAGGACAGTATAACTTTGAACAAACAGAGCAATTGTACGAACCTCTAAGGCGGAAAGAGAGAACCTCTTCTATAACAGCACAGAAATTTATCAACTCCTCATTGTTGTCGTCAACATTTCCCAAAGAAGCTTTGTCTATAAGGGTCTTTATGGCAAATCTGTAAAATTGATGAATTTTAACATATTGTGATATCAAATGAAGACTTATGACAGTAAGTGTTTTAATGTTTTTTCCCTGACATGGTTGCAATAGCACTTTCTATATAGACTTACGTAACATCAGACAGTGCATGTTTTGTAAATATTGTTTTCATTTTTGTGCGTGAACATCGACGACGGTATGCTTACTCCTCCCAGGCACCTGGTCCCACCTCTAGCTTGTAGGGGTACATCAATGCTCAATTTGGTGCTCTATTGTGAGTGCTGTGTTGTGAGTGGTGTTGAGACGATCGTCAGGATCTGGATCTTTATTTTATATGTGTTGCAGTGGTCATAGTCTAATAATTATTATGAATATTAGGGCTGTGCAATTTTATTGTCATATCGGTGCACCGCGATATTTTTGTTTCCAATACGTACCGCAGTACGTTTTTCGAAATACCAGTTCGAGTTCAATAGACCCTTTCACATTATCTACGGTACTGAATTTGAAGGCCAATTCCAGGGGACAAACAAATTAGATTGTGCATGCACCAGTGACGTAATTCGATTGTTCCAAGATGTTTTCCACGGAACAAACGAAACATGATTCTGCGCTAAACGTCCTAGAACAATCAAATGACGCCACTGGTGCATGTGCAATCTATTCGTTGTCCCCCGGAACTGGCATTCAAATTTAGTACCGCAGATAATGTGAAAGGGTCTATATTTTACATTACAGAGTAAACCATGAAACGTTGCATAGAAAGTATCCTGGTCAAAAACGACAAACAAAAATACGTTTCAACAATCGAATTCATCCTTATTTCAATAAAATATATTTTCTTATGGCGTTTCATTGAGCAACCAGAGATTAGCGTTCTCAGTCAGAGGAAATATGAGCTGACGATATGACGATCTCTCAAAAATAGCCTGGTTACGTTTCACATCATAATGTTTCACATTGGCTTGTGCTAATGAAGCCTGACAGTTTCAGTCTTTTTTTTCTTTTTTCAAGTTTCAACTGTTTGTATTTGTAAAAGGAACAAGACTTTTATTTAATTGTTTACGACTTTACTTCTCTACTTTCTGTGATTCCAAACTTTGACTAAAGACAAAATCAGCAATATTACCAGAGTTGTTGAAATATTTTCTAATGAACCGGTCATTCGGACCGGTACTAGTCCTAAATCAACCGGTCCAAATGAATTTTAACTGGTCCGACTTTTTTTTTTTTGAATAAAAAGTTAATTTCTGCAGTACATACTGTATATTATGAAATACATTACACTATGGAAATGATGGTAATCCAAATACATGTATGATTGAATTATCAATTAAATATCCTGTGTCAAATTAGACAGTCATGTTTAAATATTTTGCCGTCTGTCTGCCTGTGTAACTGTACTGTCCGTTTGTTACCATTCAGGACCTTTTCTTTATCCAAAAAAAAAAAAGAAAAAATATCTAAATTCTTTTATTCAATTTTCAATTTCTTTTATTAAACTTGCATGTTTTATATCTTACATGTATGTCAATTCATGAGGCCATCGCGTACATGTATATCTACATGGGTATTGAATTAACACCAAAATGAGAGGGAGACTTTTTACGAAGTTACAGTTCTCGAGAAGAACAAGAATGAATGAATTGGTTTTTTTATTTCGGCACCCTTCAACAAATCGATAAATGTACCAGTGTCACCGAAATTAAATGCAGGACTTACATGTTGCGCCGTGCGATCAACCCTTGCGTAAATGCGCAGTGTCTCTCTGGATTTTTTGATTTATTATAACAATATGCCAATAGTGTATAGTACTAATGGAGATTTTCATAAGAAATAAAAATATCTAGAAAGTAGCATTGATAGGGAAATCAATCCATTTTCCGTGAGAGAGGGAACCCACGGTTCAAGACTAAAATTTTATCGACGATCCACGAATTTTAGTTATGGCAACTATTCTTACACATTTTGTCAGAAGAGTTTAATTGTTGTTTCGATTTATATTTGCGAATTTTCCTAAAATAACAGACAGGAACATCCCATCCCATCCCATCCCTTTGAAAAAAAATGAGCATGTGCATGATCAGTTTAGTAATTGCATGTTTAACGAGTCGGATTTTCCGTTTTCAAACTTTAATAATTCAGAAAAGTTTGCACATAACTACAATTGGCAGCTCTCATTACTGCAAATATGCGTAATTTAAGTCTGTGTATTTTGATGTAACAATGTTAAACGTCTTCAATTCAAGACGACGTTCGGAAGATCTGTTGTCGAGAATCAATTGGACAATACTTGACATTTGGTCAATTTCTTTTTAAATACATTGAAGAAAAGAGATTTTTAATTAAATCTGACAACGTCACATGTATGAGTAAATGACTTCCATGACAATGTCATGTTCAGAAATCATTAATATTTATCCTATAGTGATAAAGTCGTAAACTGTGATATTTAAATGGACAATATGACTTCCTAAAATATTATGCAGTGGCTAGATATGAAAAAAAAAGAAAACGTTTGCTCTTAATTTTTACCAGTCATTCGGACCGGTGAGCTGGCATTACCAACCGGTCATTTCAAATTTTAACCGGTTTTGCCGGTCGGACCGGTTAATTTCAACATCTCTGTATTACTGATAATAAAAAGATAGACTGTGTCTTGTTTTAGTATTTTTCTGTAAAAAAAAATGCTATTTATAAAAGGATTAAATATTGCAATAAATTGCAATATGAAGTGTTGTATCGCAATATATCACAATACGTTTTTTGGGCTGCAATACACAGCCCTAATGAATATGATGGCTGTAAGCTTGACTAAAATTCAGTGGATGCTATGCAATATGCAAGGGAATTGGTCTCTGGGAAGTTTGAGTTGACTTTAAGCAGGTCAAGCAGAGATGTTGAAATTAAGCGGTCCGACCGGCAAAACCGGTTAAAATATGAAAGGACCGGTTGGTAACGCCAGCTCACCGGTCCGAATGACCAGTAAAAACTCTGAGGAAACGTTTTCTTTTTTTTCATATGCATCCACTGCATATTTTAGGAAGTATTGTCGGACATTTAAATAACACAGTCTAAGACTTTATCACTAGGATAAATATTGATTTCTGAACAAGAGGTCATAGACTCATACATCTGACATATTTTGTCCGACTTAATTAAAAATCTCTTTTCTTCGATGTCATGGATATATTTCAAAAGAAATCGGCTGAATTAAGTACTGTCCGATAGATTGTCGACAACAGACCTAAAATCTAAGCTTTATTGCATTATAGGTTTCATTTGAAATTTCATACAAATGTATACAATTCAATAAATATAAGAAGTATTAGTGCTGATAGTCCGACTCGCAGACCTACGACGGTGTTATCTGTTTTTTCGTCTTCGGTCTGACTGCTATGCATAGGCAAAACTTGAGAATTTCTGTGCGAAAAAAATTTCGGGAAAGTCGTCCTTTTTTGACAAATTCTCTCTCTTCAAGCAAAAAATAACTCGCCCATTCCTTCTCACCCTAAAAAATCCCCTCTAGGCCTGGTTTCAACTCTGTGCGCATGACAAACTGTCGTCGATCAGAGGAAAATCGGAAGAGAAGAAGAGGTGAAACCAGGCTTAGAGGAGATTTTTAGGGGCAGGAGGATTGGGCGAGTAATTTTTTGGTTGAAGAGACTGGAATTTGTCAAGAAAAGGACGACTTGCAGAATTTTTTTTTTGCACAGAAATTCTCAAGTTTTGCCTATGCATAGCAGTCAGACCGAAGACGAAAAAACAGATAACACCGTCGTAGGTCTGCAAGTCGGACTATAGTGCTGAAAGAATAAAGTCTCTGTCATTAGTGTAACCGAAGATAATGGGCAAACGGCGATAATTACTGCTCAGCCATAACTACTTCCCCACCAGTACAGATGTACTATGTATGAGTCAATTTGTTGAAAAATTCCTTATTCCTTCTTCCTTATCAAGCTTAAAAACCATTGGTTTATATTCAGACGAATCAAAGTGATTTTTTTTCTAACATACAGGTCTCTCTCAATCTCATTCAAGCAGCTAACGTCGATCGGTGATTGATTGATTCAACTCATAATGAGAAAACCATTCCAACCTGCAAACTCCCACTAAGTTTCTTCTTTTCACATCAATTTGCCGCTGTTGCATGTGACTTTTTACGCCTGACATTTCTAATGTATGAAGTCCGCCATTTGTTTGTCATGTGATGTAACTATTTTTGGTAGATCAATGCTATTGGTAGGACATCTGATTCTGCATAACCGTACTTTGGTAAATAGAGTGAAATAAATAGATAAATAAAACAAATGTATAAATAAATAAATCAATCAATCAATAGATAGATAAATAAATAGATAAATAAATAAATAAATAAATAAATAAATAAATAAATAAATAAATAAATAAATAAATAAATAAATAAATAAATAAATGAGAACTGTCTTAAGACAACAGAGTTGATCGTCAGTGAAAGATTCTATTTTCAAGCATCCGCCTGATTTCTTCTTCTTCTTCTTCTCAAGTTCTTCTTCCGTTTGTCGCAGTATTTTGCGAGTGCCCAGCTTGAAAAAAAAAAGATTTGAAATTTCTAGAATTTTATAGATAAATAATCACAACTCCAGTGATTTATGACAGTGCCCATCTTCATATTTATGTGCTTAGTTGTAAGTCAAAATTCAGTTAAGGTCGCCAGGTCAAAAGCCTTGGAAAGTTCTCACAAGATATTCAAATGTCAGTGGCGTAGCTATAGGGCAAAATTTCTTCCTTGCTTTCGTGATGCAAGGGAAACGAGGACCACATGTATAGAGGACCATGACAATGAAAGGGGGTCGAATGCCAATGGGGGGGGGGCTTTAATTGCCTCTAAAAGCTAGACAAAAATAGTATTCATCCTCGGTACCCCAGGCTATTTACGCTTTGGCCAAAGCGCAAATAGCCTGTGGTTCCGAGGATGATAGTATTCAGAGAAAAGAAAATTAAGGGACGATCCTGAGATATCAAAGGGTGAAAGCCCTATCTCTTATGGTTCTTTAAATAAAATTAATTATAATACATTAAAAGTCACGGTTAATGTAAAAGGTCAAGGTCACTAGTTGAAACGCCATAGTGTAAAATGAAAGCACCTGTCACAAGGAATCTACATACATGTGTCATATCAAAGCACTAATGGTTCGTGAGATATAACCCATGTTATCATTATCGTTTAACATAATATGTTTATGAGATATAGACCTTCAAAGTATGATAAAGATTGGAAGTACATGTAAATTAAACATTACCTCTGGTTTTCTCTTATCGCAAATTGTGACTTTGACCTTGAAAATCAATAGGTGTCGTCTCCTCATATGACGTCATACTTGTAGCCCTGATGTCAGAGTGGCACCATTTCTCCATATGTTGCGCGAGGTGCGATCAAGGTTACTGGGTCAAATGTCAAAGTGTGGAATAATAGCATTGGTCACAAGGAATCTACGTGTGAAACACGAAGGGCATGCACTTGTATATATCTCTATTAGTTCATGAAATAAAAACTAGGTTAAAGATTTCTCAAAATAGGCAAAATTTCCCAAAGTCGACAATGTCACTGGGTCAAAGGTCATGGCATAAAATGAAGTCATTTGTTACAAGGTATCTATATGTGAAATATGAAAACCTTATTTCTCATGGTTCATGTTCATTATAACCTAGAATAAAGTTATCTAAAATTCGGTCAAAGACAAAGGACTTGAAAGGGCACAGGATCAAAGTTCATGATTTAAAATGAAAACTCATAATTGTCACAAGAAATATATAAAATTATACGTATGAAATATCACGAAATATACACGTGTACGAACTATATACGTATGAAATACCCTTTTCCTCGTGGTTCAAAAGATAGGTTAATGCAAATGTCACAGGAAAAGGTTAATGCTAATGTCACAGGAGCTCGATGCCAACGATCCACAAGAATATCAGCCTCTACTTTCCTTGCTACTTTAATCATTAATCTAATCATTGTTACACAAGGTAAGGGTTATTCTAAGTACTGTCTCCGAGGGCGTAGCGGCAATAAGCAAATTTAGGCATTAAGCCTCTTCCCTACTGCTAGGCATTAGCTTAATGACTAGTCACGTAGTAAATGCCTCGAAAAATCAGGCATTAAGCCTAATCCCTAAAAATTTTTGTTCAGAAATTCAGTCTATTTCCGACTTCACAGAAACTACATCCATATAAAACATCCATTTAATTCGAGGGGACGGCTTCTACTAATATCAGACAATGCCTTTTATTTGAAGTACATACGTATACAATAAAATCATGTACTAACAGTACTTTATTGCACGGTCTACGTTGTAGACCGTAATTTCCATCTTTCAAGACGGTGCAATAATTTTCATTGTTGCACGTTCTACGTTGTAGACGGAAATTTACACCTTTCCAGGCGGTGCATTAATCTTAATTATGAAGCAATGATTGAATGATTTGCTGAGTCGTTGAGTGACTACTAGAGTAGTTTTCTTTCGCTAGCAATGAAGAATTATCTGATCATTGGTGATAATTGTTTGATGGCCTAACAATTGCCGTGCAACAAGTGGGTTATTCAACTGCTCCTCGGGCTACGCCCTCGGAGACAGTAGAATAACCCTTACTTGTGTAGCAATGATTAGATTAATGATTGAAGTAATGATTGAATAATTAACTGAGAAATCGACTGACTACCATGAGTAGTTTTCTTAAGCTAGAAGTGAAGAGTAGTAGGCATTAAGCCTAATGCCGCGCCGGGCGATATTTTTCAGTCATTAGCATTAAAAACTAGGCTTTAAGCCTATTGCCCGATGCAGTTTAGGCATTTGGCCTAGTGACTAGTCATTAAGCTAATGCCTAGGGAAAAGGCTTAATGCCTAATTTTGCTTTTTGCCGCTAACATATATATGGGGTTAGGGTTTGACTAGAGGGAGAGGGAAAGGGCGGGTGTCATTGAGGTCTGTTGGCATCAAGCTCTTGTGGCAAATGTGTACGGACACTGATGCAGACAATGACGTGACGGGGGTTGTATGGCATTAATTAGTCCTTTGGACTTTCATCCCGGCGAGCTATGTATTTAAACGAAAGCCATAACTTACATTAGAAAACATCGATTCGATTTTAAAATGTATATATCGATTCCCCTCTGTGGCAAGGACTGACAAGACGACTTTACTCTTCGTTGTGGAAAGGGTTTTTACACAGAGGACAATGTGTGTGTGACGCAAAAATAACCGAATAGAAATAACGTGTGAGACGGGCGAAATATTGAAGCTAAGAGGACAAGTGCTGCGCTTTATTCCTTTTTTCAAGACTCAAATAATTTGGGTAGTACAGCGGCGGATCCAGTGCCCCTTTGCTTGGGGGTTACGGTGTACAATTTTGACTAAAAAATATCCACAATATATACATGTACTGGAGGTTTCGGGGGAAAATTGGGTCGATCTCGAAGGACGAGCGCTCCCCTTAAATCTGGCACTGAGCTAAAATCATCGAATAGATATTATATGATCGAGTTTGTCTTTTTAATTAAACGGCCTTAAAGGAAATGTACAAAGATTGTTTGTCTCAGATTTTGGAACCACGAATGCAATTAAAAAATAGGAATTATGAAATCAAACAAGACGAGGATTTTTTTATGTATCGATCTCTCTTCAATTAATTATTGAGCTCTTTAAAAGAATTGAAGAGCTCTCTAATTAAATTATATATAGAGCTCTTTAATTCATACATTGCCGATTATTGAAATTAGAGAGCTCTTCAATTCTTTTACAGAGCTCTTTACTTTAATTATTGTACAGAGCTCTAAAATTATATTAAAGAGCTCTCTAATTCTTTCAATTGTATTAGAGAGCTCTTTAATAGTATTAGAGAGCTCTTTAAAACGGACATATCCAAATTATAATTAAAGAGCTCTCTAAAAGAATTATAGAGCTCTTTAATTAAATTAGTGAGCTCTGTAAAACAATTGAAGAGCTCTTCAGTTGAATTAAAGAGCTCTCTAATTACAAAAATCGGCTTTGTATGAATTAAAGAGCTCTGTAATTGTATTTGAAAGCTCTTCAATTCTTTTATAGAGCTCTGTAATTATTTGAAGAGCTCTTTAATTCTTTAAAGTTTAGGGTTGCGACTACAGGGAGATAACTCTATTTGTATTTCACGTAATATTTGAAACCGACATGGACGATAAATGGTATAAGCTCAGTTTGTTGCATTATTTCAGAAAAAAATAATACTCTTGAAATTCTCATTGCTGAATGGGTATTTTTGGGGAAAATGCATATTTTTCAATCAAAGATTGCTGAAAATAGAAAAAAATTGTCATTTTCGCATGAGTTCTGCTTCTTAAGATTCAAACATCAAAATATATCCTATTTATAATGCTCTTTAAAAATGAGAGAATAAGAAATTCGAACTTCGAGTAGATCTCAATGTTTTGGGGTCAAAATGCTGATTTTTTGCACAAATTATTGTGCTATTTATAGAAACAGTCAATTTACTCAAAAACGAATTCGGGTACATATTGGTTTGACTGCTTTAGGATAAAGCAATACCATAGCTCTATACATAGAAAAAAAAATTGTGTACCTGGCGACATTCTAGCTATTAATAAAAATAATGAGTTGTTGCCATGGCAACCGGCAAAATGGTATTCATAAGAAAATACACTCCTTGGAACTGTTTATTTTATCAAAAGTTTTCAAAATAGGCTTTAATTCATATACAAGCTATAAGAAAAAAGAAAAATAAGGTTATATTTGACTATTTTCAATTTTCATGCATTGCAGAGGTATGTAAAGTTATGATGTGGTATTCTATTAAATGACAAAAATGTTAAAATAAGCCAAAAATGGACGTTTATAGCCAAAAAACGAGACGGGCAAATTTTTATTTTTTTGGTCTGAATAGTTCGAGGAGATGTTCCTCTACAAGTGGACATATCCATCTTTCTTTTACCTCATTTGTATTAAAAGTCGCCACCCTGACCTTAAAGAGCTCTTTAATTCTTTTAAAGAGCTCTTAAAGTAGTTCGGTACACCTAAGGAACGTAACTCCAGCCAGCATATATATATCCCTTAGAGGTTTCCAAAATTCAACGTCACGTAATTCGCTTATTTTTGAACAGATTGAAATGAAATTGGTATCTATGGAATCAGAAAGATCTTTTCTAAATGTTTATACCAAAAATTGCGTTTGATTATGGGCATAATAATTTAAAAATAAAACGGCTTATTTTTGCGCGATGCGTAAATTGTCTACGAAGCGGCGTTACTAACATGCATTTCATTGGGCATCCCACAAAAAGTTCAATAAGCACTAGTACTTCGCTTTTACAATGAAAGTGTAAATTTCTCTATGATTATAATATTATCATTTTCAAGTTACAACACTTTATCTGTAGTTTCGTGTCAAGAAAAACGCAAATCATATCGAAAATCTGTGATACTTCTCAATTTAACGGTAAATGTTATCGAGAAAAGCTAGTCAGAGAAAAATGTATGAGCGAATGAGTTAGAGAGTAAGCTCTCCTTAATCTAAAAATGTTACTATATCAACATAAGCTTTATTTGTTTCTGAAATCGAGTGAGTTAAAAAAATTAGCTATAACATTTCGCAACGTCAGCTTTACGATCGCTAAGAAAACGAATGTATTTTGACAACGTCACTCACATTTGCTTCATGGATCATTACGAAAAATGATAATAAAAAAAAGGCTGAATTACAAAATAATGACATAGGCTTTTTTCTTGCAGATTAAAAGAATACAAAAAGTTATATAAAAAAAGCTGCTCGGACAGACGGCGGTATCTCTGTGTAAAAGCGGAGTGAGTTTACGCTATCTCAAAATTACTCATTAGAGAGATCCAACAAATGGAATTAGATCCCTTTGATAAAAGCAAACAATATTAATTAAGTATACAGCTTGTAAAAAAAATGTAATTATTGCCCTCTTTAATTCATTTATTGCGCTCAATAATAAAATTAGAGAGCTCTTTAATTCATTTATTGTGCTCAATAAATGATGCGAATTAAAGAGCTCTTTAAAAGAATTAGAGAGCTCTCTAATTGTATTTATGAGCGCAATAAATGAATTAAAGAGCGCAATAATAGAATTAAAGAGCTATTTAATTGAATTATAGAGCTCTCTAATTCTTTTAAAGAGCTCTTTAATTAATTGAAGAGCTCTCTAATTATTGGAGTTTCTGTTAATTTGGCGTTCCATATGTCCTGCCTCCAATTGGGGATTCGCGATTTCCTTCAATTGTTAATGGAGACTTACATTTTCTGGATCCATAACTCTTTCTTTCATTCTTTATATACTGCACTCATTACCGAGTAATCTCAACGGCGTGCGTGTCGGTTAAAAGGAGGGGGGGGGGGGGTGTAGGGGACCTGGGACACAGCTGATCTAAAAGTGCCCAGGTTTGTCAGTTTTACAATGTTATGGGTTAGATATTCCAAAAGACTTCAGTACCTAGGGGGGGAGAATGAAAATGTATTATAATATATAGTCTTTAAATAGTCGTGTTTACTATCTGAAAAAGATGGTGGGGTGGGTTCTGGCTGAGGACCTATAAAAGGTGTGAGAAAGAAGGAGGAATACTAGGGACTGCTACAATGCCGAATGTAATTTATATATAAGGAGAGAAGCCATTATAGGCACCAACGAGCTGCTCTTCAATTTGGTCTAAGAGGTGTTATGTGTAAGGGTGCCAGACTGCCAGGCACATGAGGCGTACTCTAACTGTGGACTTTCGATTTGTATGATGTTTTGTTTGTTTGTTGGTGTGGGGTTTTATTAGCTCTACTGGTCATAGACCAGTCGAGCTTATGCGATACCCCGTCGTCCGGCGTCTGTCCGTCTGTCTGTCCGTCCGTCCGTCCGTCCGTAAACAATTCTTGTGCTCGCAACTCCTCTGAAACTATAAGTGATAGAAATGTAACTCTTTTTGCATTACACTTGGTCTGTGGTCTAGTTGTGCACCTGACATTTTGTTTGAGCCCCTGACCCCCAGGGTCCTAGAAAATGGGTGTGGTCATTTTCTCCTATATAACTCTATGTAATCTTGTGCTTGAACTCCTCTGACACTATAAATGATGGAGACTTAATTCTTTTTGCAATATGATGGGTCTGTGGTCTAGTTGCGTACCTGATATTTTGTTTGAGCCCCTGACCCCCAGAGTCTTAGGAAATGGGTGTGGTCATTTTCACCTAAATAACTCTATGTAATCTTGTGCTCGCAACTCCTCTGACACTAAATATGATGGAGACTTAATTCTTTTTGCAGTATGATGGATGTGTGGTTTAATTAGTTGTGCACCTGATATTTTGTTTGAGCCCCTGACCCACAGGGTCTTGGAAAATGGGTGTGGTCATTTTCTCCTATATAACTCTATGTAATCTTGTGCTCGCAACTCCTCTGACACTATAAATGATGGAGACTTAATTCTTTTTGCAATATGATGTGTCTGTGGTGTAGTTGTGTACCTGATATTTTGCTTGAGCCCTTGACCCCCAGGGTCTTAGGAAATGGGTGTGGTCATTTTCACCTAAATAACTTTATGTAATTTTGTGCTCGCAACTCCTCTGACACTATAAATGATGGAGACTTAATTCTTTTTGCAATATGATTGGTCTGTAGTCTAGTTGTGCACCTGATATTTTTTTGAGCCCCTGACCCACAGGGTCTTAGAAAATGGGTGTGGTCATTTTCACCTAGTATATAACTATGTGATCATGTGCTCGCAACTCATCTGACACTATAAATGATGGAGACTTAATTCTTTTTGCAGTATGATGGATGTGTGGTTCAGTTGTGCACCTGATAATTTGTTTGAGCCCCTGACCCACAGGGTCTTAGAAAATGGGTGTGTCATTTTCTCCTATATAACTCTATGTAATCTTGTGCTCACAACTCCTCTGACACTATAAATGATGGAGACTTAATTCTTTTTGCAACATGATGTGCCTGTGGTGTAGTTGCGTACCTGATATTTTGCTTGAGCCCTTGACCCCAGGGTCTTAGGAAATGGGTGTGGTCATTTTCACCTAAATAACTCTATGTAATTTTGTGCTCGCAACTCCTCTGACACTATAAATGATCGAGACTTAATTCTTTTTGCAATATGATGGGTCTGTGGTCTAGTAGTGCACCTGATATTTTGTTTGAGCCCCTGAACCCCAGGGTCTTAGAAAATGGGTGTGGTCATTTTCACCTATATGTAGGTGTAATCTTGTGCTCGCAACTCCTCTGACACTATAGATGATGGAGTTTTAATTCTTTTTACAATATGATGGGTCTGTGGTCTAGTTGTGTACCTGATAATTTTTTTTGAGCCCCTGACCCCCAGGGTCTTGGAAAACGGGTGTGGTCATTTTCTCGTATAAGTTGTGCTCTCAACTCTTCTAAAGCTATTAATGATGTAAACTTAAGTGTTTATGCAATATAATGGGTCTGTAGTCTTATTGTGTCATTGATAGTTCATTTGAGCTAGCAGCCCCTGACCCCTAGGATTGTGGAAAATGGGTATGGCATTATTTTTTGAAATCCCTCATCTCGGATATTAAAAATTATTTGAGTGATATTCTAGTTGCAGTCTAATAAATTTGTTATTTGGTTGTGCTACTTATAATTTGTAAGAGCACCTGCTCCCTATGGTGTTTTGTTTAAAATAAAATGGAAATTGGTTTTTATGTATATATGTATCTTTTTCACTTGTCAAGGAGTGAATAAAACAAAACAACCAGGAGAGCTACAGTCTCGTCAGAGACTTCTGGTAATTCGCTTAATGAATCCAAATGTTTTGTTTGTGATTGTTGATCTTATGCATCCTAAACCAGGGACAGTTATATAAAATAATACTGAACTATGAAACACGATTTAGTGTCGTAGCCGCTTACAAGTACCTTTTTTTGTGCTGTCTGTATCTTTTCTTCCAAGCGACGTGCATTCGCCCTTTATTGGATGGATCCGACATTATCTGAAGTGAACGTGATTGTTTTCACCCCTTTTGTGCTCTAATACCAGGGACGTATATTATTACTTGTTCTCTTATTTTTTTCCCTGTGTCAACTTGGTCGGGTCAAAACCGAATTCCTGAACCCGCCCTTTTTAATTTTTTTCTTTTATCTTTTCTTTTACTAAGGAACCATCAAACCATTTCAAAGCACATTTTGTTTGTAAAGAAAATAAAAATTCATACAACATGTACAAAGACTTTTTTCTTTGGAGAAAAAAAAATCACGTCTGGAATTTCTTTTGTTAGAGATTAATCAGGTCATGGCCTCGATGTCGGATCACTAAAGACTCGAAAGTAGGACAAATATATTTTATGTTTTGTAAAGCATACATATCCTGTAAACAGGTCAAATTTTCACAAAGTGTCCCAGAATATACACGAAGCCATGGAATAGGTAAGTTCTTTCTATTTATGTATTTGGAACATATTTATTTGCCCGAATTTGATCGTCGTTTTTATCCTGTCACTGACCGAGTTCAAACTTGGACGAACTGATCTCAACGAGTGAACTTTTCTTTGAATTGTTGTTATTTTGTGTTAATTTCACTTGAAATTTATCATGACATGTTGAAGTCTTCAATTATTATTCCAATATTGTGGGTATGTTAATTTAATTCTTAAAAAAACGCATCAACTTTACAGCGGTTGTTCCCCTTTGTACGTGTGATGAAACATGTCTGAAATTTCAGCTGAAGCAGACGATATTTTGGTCAGCTGCCCATGTTGCCAGTCCCTTAGAGAGCAACTATTTACACATAAATGGAGGGGGGGGGGGCGGTGAGGAAGATGTTGCTAAACGAAAATATTGGCGTGAAATTTTGATGTTAAAATAGAAAGTGTTGAAGATATCACATATTGAATCCCTGGAATCCTGTTTCTTCCTCTTGAGGCTCTTCTTTCATACGTACATGTAGTGAAGATCAGCTAAAACGGCATTCTCTAGCGATGAGTTGAATTGACCACTTTCCAGTTCCGCGCCACCTAGCGGCGAAGTGCTGAAAACAGGATGTCATGGCCGTATAGACGGGCATCACGCCTCAATCGCGTTATATATCAGTTAACATATTTTGATGGATATTTCTTATTTGTCTTTTAAATTACCCGACTAATTAGTTTTATTATTATTTATAGATGTTTGCTGAAAGAAAAAGATGCTATAAATGAATTTTTCTGCATATTTAAACATCTATTTGTAAATTTAAAACCAGCTTTTCCGTGGTATGAATCACAAATTATCGTTGGTTTTCTTCGTATTTGTACGTCCATTGCGCTAATCCATTTTCTTAAAAAGTATCATCCCAATTAACAAATCGTTGTTTTGACAAGTACACACGTGCCAATCAACCGTGCAGGGTACGTATATTCATTACCTGCCAGGTGTGAAAATCATCAGAGCGTGATATGGCCATGTGGCCATTTCAAATACGAATTATGGAGACATGGGAGAGGGACAATAAGAATATCTTCATATTAAATCCAATCTTCTTATTTTCACAGAGAAAATTTCATTTAAAAATATACTTAGATATGTAAACTTTTGAATATGTTAACATATATACTTGCTGCATGTACACGGACTGCGGTCAGCGTACACGTGTAGTGTACGTTCTCATTGCACCCTGTTCACATGGAAGAGTTTTTACGGTACTTACTATCTTTTTCCTCATCTTGTTTTTATTTATTTCGTCTTTTTTTCTCTTCCTTTTTCAAATTGATACAAAAAATGTTTTTTATCTGATAAAGTATTTTGATTTAAAGATCTTAGCTAAAAATGTCATATTCAAAAAGCTCTTTTAAAAAATCTCAAGGAATCACAGAAGGTTTCTTTAATGAATGAAATAAGAAGACAAACAAATAACGAGTCAATAGGAAATAAAGTTGAAACACCTGTGAAAAAAAAATGAAAAAAATAGGGAAGTAAGAATTTCTTTTTAAATGCGTGAGAGCCCCCCCCCCCCAATTAAAACAGCTAAGAGTCCCCTTTGGTGTTGCAGATAGGGGGCTAATAATGAAGAATCTAACACTGTTTTTTTTTTCTAAAATACGGCTGGATGATCATGGTATATAAATGAATATGTTAAGATTCCTTGTTTAAATTATAGTTCGAAAAATAAAGAGATTTGAAAAAAAAAGAAAATACTGGATCACCTTTTCATTTGGCCCGTTTATTTTATATGTGATATTGTGTTTATCCCCAGTGGCGGATTCAGGGGGGTGCGAAGGGGGCGTCCGCCCCCCCGGCACTGACCCAAAATTTTCCCTAAACAGGTATATTTTGGCCCATTTTCAGTAAAAATCGGCAAAATTCGCCCCTTGACCCCCCGGCAAAGGGGGCGCTGGATCCGCCACTGATCCCGCATCTCTTTCTTTTCTTAACGATCTCCTTACATCTTTAAATTTGACAAGAATGATTAATAATCTATAAATAGATGAAAATTGAATTCTGATGAGGAGAGAGACTCAGAGGGGAAGGTAGGATTGCGTATAAAACTCAGTGCCCTGTGTACACTGAAAAATAATAATAAAAAAGGTCGAAAGGTACGTATTTCTCGTGGTAATATATACATTTTATATAAATACACAAACGCTCTAAAATGAATATAATAACATATTTCTATACTAGTATTTTTTATCTGACCATTCCAAACATTATGTCAGCATGCATGAACGCATGGCTGACTCCACACAGGTAGGCGCCGATATCTACCTGGATGACACCTGTCATAATTGACTGGTTGTGTATATACTCGGGGTGCACGTGTATAATAAGAGTCGGTAATAAGAACTGAGATTAAGATTAATCAAATGAATGATTTCTTGTCTCGTATTTTGAAATAATCGACAGAAAATAACTTCCATAACCTATCGAAACTGCCCGTTTTACATGATTAATTTTTGCTATTAATGATTAAAATTTGTCAAAAGCACCATATTTATATGTCAGAAATATATCAAGACATATTAAAGCGATTGTCTTGGCATATATGAACGATAATATTAAGATAGAAGAGAACTATCTGCCCGAAATTAACACATCAATAAACGAAGCGGCATATGCCTGTGCCCGTCTATACGGCCATGACACCCTGTTTTCAGCACTTCGCCGCTAGGTGGCGCGGAACTGGAAAGTGGTCAATTTTAGGTAGTGATGTCACTGTGGCAATGCTATGTTTAATAAGGTTGTAAAATCGAAAAAAGTTATTATCGGACACAATTGTGAGGAGCACGTTCTATTTGATAATCATGATAGTTGAAGTATTTCAAATTTTCAAATTTTTACTGGTCGATCAGAAGATATTTCCAAATGATTTGCTTGTTTGGTTTATACTTGTAGTTACTTTATCACAATTTTGGAGGTGCAGAGGTCAAGGTATTAAGAAAAATAACCAACATACAAAAGGAAATCTCAAAATAGAATCATTTCAATATCTTTTTATTGTGTTTGTTTCTCTTGCTGTTTGTAACTTTCGTCTGTTTGGGAGCCGGGGAAAGTGACCTCATTGAGTTAAAAACATATCTAGACCTAGTTTCGGAGTTACATTTTTTCCAAAAATCTATTCTTGTCAACTGATCGATAAAAACCTGCAGTGAGAGGGGCCCAGGGCAGGATATTCATTTTCATATATGTAAATTACATGTGTTAGAATAGTAAGAATACCAAAATCATTGGAAGTAAGAAATAAACGTACTTCAACATGGTTCAGAAAGTCGCTTTAGAAATAAAGGGGTAGGACCACAAGACCCCTAAACATGCTAAATCGGCCCGCGATTTTTCACTAGAAATAAATTTCATAAGAAATCTAGATCATGTAGATCTACTCTCATGAAAATACACTAATGTTTACTGTTTTGAATGAGAAGAAAAATATCACCAATCAAAGTGCCATTTAATTGTAATTACATCATGAAGTGAGGTCATGTTTGCATTATTGATAAAATACATGTATGGCAATAATTGCTGGGAATTTTGTCTTTTATGGACAATTCAATGTGGCCGCATGCATTAACTGGAATGAAACGTTTACGACAAAAGGATATAATGATAATCTTTCACATATAAATTTTTCCTCTTAGTTAATGCATGAGGCCATTGCTTATTTAATAGAAATATGTAGCTTTTGCAGCAATTTCACGGAATATGACCTATTTTGAAACATTTGATCCATACAATGTATATGAAACCAGGAGAGACTAAAATGCAAATCGTTTGGAAATACCTTTAGTAACTTGCGTAAAACGGGCGTTTAAGGGGGGTATTAAAGTACCCTCAAATCAGCATTTGTAGGCCGATTTTCAAAATTTTTCTAACATCATGAACACGGGCATTTGTAAAAGGATGAAGCATTATTCATTCTGAGTTTCATGGTGATTGGATGTATAGAAGCCGAGTTATTGACGAAAAACCGCAAAAAACGTTTGGAATTGTCTGCTCGACCAATAACCTTTTCACCTTGATTCAGAAGAATAGTACTTTTATTTCTGTATACAACATTCGACAGAATCTAGAATATTGACACATTCAATCATTTGCTTGGTCAGAGACATGTGACTCATGGTACATGTATAATCTAGTAGTCTGTAGCGTCCGTAGGCACTTCTCACATTCTGATACATTCCTAGTAGTCTGTAGTGTCCGTAGGCACTTCTCCCATTCTGATACATTCCTAGTAGTCTGTAGTGTCCGTAGGCACTTCTCCAATTCTGATACATTCCTAGTAGTCTGTAGTGTCCGTAGGCACTTCTCCAATTCTGATACATTTCTAGTAGTCTGTAGCGTCCGTAGGCATTTCTCCCATTCTGATACATTCCTAGTAGTCTGTAGTGTCCGTAGGCACTTCTCCCATTCTGATACATTTCTAGTAGTCTGTAGTGTCCATAGGCACTTCTCCCATTCTGATACATTTCTAGTAGTCTGTAGCATCCGTAGGCACTTCTCCCATTCTGATACATTTCTAGTAGTCTGTAACGTCCGTAGGCACTTCTCCCATTCTGATACATTTCTAGTAGTCTGTAGTGTCCGTAGGCACTTCTCCCATTCTGATACATTTCTAGAGTCTGTAGTGTCCGTAGGCACTTCTCCCATTCTCGATTCTGATACATTTCTAGTAGTCTGTAGTGTCCGTAGGCACTTCTCCCATTCTGATACATTTCTAGTAGCCTGTAGTGTCCGTAGGCACTTCTCCCATTCTGATACATTTCTAGTAGTCTGTAGTGTCCGTAGGCACTTCTCCCATTCTGATACATTTCTAGAGTCTGTAGTGTCCGTAGGCACTTCTCCCATTCTCGATTCTGATACATTTCTATTAGTCTGTAGTGTCCATAGGCACTTCTCCCATTCTGATACATTTCTAGTAGTCTGTAGTGTCCGTAGGCATTTCTCACATTCTGGTATATTTCTGGAGTCATTTTGCAAAGCATATGTATGAAATCCAATAAATCGATTATCAAAAATAGAATTGATAGTTGGCTACCAGGTAGTACCTGAATATCTTTACTTAGTGACGATAGCACCTATGTCGGTGACTATTGTTACAAATCTACCGGTAAATACGATCTTATGATTCCACGAAGGTGAAGATATAGTGTCGCGATGACGCCATGTTACAATGCGATGATGGGGAAGATAAGATGTCGAGATGACGATAATAGGATGTTCACACCGCCATCGTAAAATCGTATCTTTGCAATCACATCATCCTGCCATTGCCATCGTGTCATGGTCATCATAAGGTATATATCGTGTCATTGTCATCATAAGGTATATTACAAACCTAGTACCTTCTTCCAAATTTTTCATTTTTGATGAATGGAAAACACATTTGTGAATCTGGCTGCACATACTCCAATGGAAGGCAATGCCATGCTGGCGATGAAAGGATGTTGCGATGGGGATATCTTGATATTACGAATAATGCATGTAACGATGGCAAGATGTTGCAATGAGTCAATGACATGAAGCTACGATGGTTATGATACCATGACACTAGGGATGGGTATCGTTCAAACATTCTCAATACAATAAGAACCACAGGATTCCTGGAAGGCGATACATGTACATGATATATTAGACTTAAAGTTCAAAGGTCAAGGTCACAAAAGATTTATAAAACACTGTCTTGAGTGTAACGTCTTTCCCTCCTGATGAATTTCAATAATATTTCACAAAACTGTTACTACCTGTAGAATGAAAGGATGTATCGTGACCTTGACCTAAGTTAATAAACTTGCTCAAGTCCTTATATCAAATTATTTTTAAAATCAAATACATTTAAATTACTTTTTATAAATAGAGTGAGATATCGTTACTACATGTAGCAAGCACAAATTGTCTTCTCTGTTTTGTGATATATATCTCTGCAGCCAATTGCTCACTGTTTATACTTTTTAAGGGGCATTTCTTTTCTACTTTAAAAAGTTAATCAATGATTGCAATTCTATTCATATAACGTTATTTGATATTAACTAATTAAGACTTGAGCAAGTCTACTTAGTTAAGTTTTAAGGTATACTGCTTTCCCTTAAAAAAATCCCACACATATTACCAAACATCTTCCAATCGTTGAAGATAAAGTTTTCATTTTTTTATGCCCCTGGCATTCGAGATTTGGGGGCATATAGTTTTTGGTCTGTCTGTTTGTCTGCTAAAACTTGAACCTTGACCATAACTTTTGAATGGTAAATGGTAGAGCTTTCATATTTCACATGTTTATTTCTTGTGACAAGAACTTTCAATGGATACCAAAAATTTTGACCTTGTGACCTTGACCTTAGGGTGTGACCTACTTTTAAAAAACTTCAACCTTGGCCATAACATTTGAACGGTAAGTAACAGGGCTTTCATATTTCACATGTGTATTCCATGAGACAAGACCTTTGCCCCCAAACGTCCAAATAACTGTCAAAGGCTGGGTTGAGGTCAGATTTTCTGACTACTCTAAACATGAAAAAATTTCCAAACACCCATAATATATCGCTTGAACTTTACAAAATTTGAAGGTGTTTCAGAGAGATTTTATATATATATTTATTTATTTTATTTTTTATTATTTAGAATTTCCCTTTAAAATTGAAAAAAATGTAGGTCAAAGGTCAAGGACAAAGTCAAAAGGTAAAAATAATTTGGTATCAAAAGATGCGTCTTCTCTAGATACATACACATGCAAAATATGAAAGTCCTATCATCTCTACTTAAAATTTTATCATGTTTATATACACCCTTTTATTGAAGGCGTGACGGACGGACAAACCAACGGCTATATGTTCCCTTGGTCATAGACCTGGGACATAGAAAAACCCAAACCAACATATCAAAAAAAAAAAAAGAAAGAAGATAAAAATAAAAAAAAAAAAAAAATAAAAAACTTGTAAAAAATCATATTAAGTGAAAAGTAAATAAGACGAAAATCTGAACAATGTCTAATATTCAAAATTCTGTGTGGTCTCGTTTACTGTTATCTAAAAGCTGTTGTTTTTATTTTCCTTGACCTATCATTGACCTCTTTTTCCTCTTTGGATTTTTGATCTAGGTAGTTTCCATCGGTCATAATAGATTATAATAGATTATCTTATAGACAGAACCAGGAAGGAACATTTATCTCAATACCTATAAATATACCCCTACCTTGTACGAAAATCATTTCTCATCATAAAATGAATTATTATGAAATCTTGTGAATATTTTTTAATAAATCATCTATTTTTGATCAGCACTTTGACTTGTTCTCTTACACCCAAAATTCCACCCAAACTCCATACGAATACTTGTTTGATTTAACCACTGAATTAGTAGGGTGGGGTGTGATGGGGTGGACTTAATTTAATCATTGAAATGGTGGGATGGGACGGGATTGGCTTAATTTAATAATTGAACTGGTGGGGTGGGTGGGATGGGGTGGCTTACTTACAACTGCAATGAAGACGCTTCCAGCTTTTTTTCCTGAAAAAAATCGGCGATATTTGACCCCCCCCCCCTTTGGAGTATATGTTTCTCCCTCCTGTCAGAGAGCCCCCCTCCTCATGTAAAAGATTTCTTCTTTGGCTAAAATCTGTTTAAAATATTGTGGAAAATTCAACAAAATCAGAATCAAAATAGCAGAATATGGTTCCTTTAACCTGTTTAATGTACCTGTTTGTACATTAAGCCATTCCAGGTATATTGATGCTATTTATTACAGTTCTTGAAAGAATCTTGATTTATTGGAAACATTTCCCTTTTGAGTAGTTCACGCGCATATTTCCCCCCATGTAAAGGTCCTGACCCCCCTACCCCCAAAAGTGAGAAAATACACTGAGGCTCCTTCTAAACTCCCTTGCAGCTGTAAATAGGGGTGGGGTGGGGTGTTGTCGCTTATATTTTTCATGTATATGTAGGGAGAAGTAAGCACTCGTGGATAAGCTCCCAAAATGAAGGGGGATACTATATAGCAGTATGTACGCCCAGCATCAGCATCTGCGTCAACATTGGCGTCCACATCTGAATTGATAACATGTGACCAAACCTGTGTGGGAGGCACATTTGGTTGACCGAGTTGCGCTTGGCCTACATTTCAGGATTGAGTGGCAAACGTTTTGATTTCGAATTTCTCAGATGAGCTTTTTAAAAGACCTACTTTTTACTTACGTTTGAGTGGTTACGAGATTTGACCTAGATTTCACGAATGAGCAGTTTCGAGATTTATCTTAAATCTCGTAAACCCTATCTATTCAAATTTACATCCCTACTGTAGAATTCATGTGCCGTTAATTCTGCTTGCCTTAAAATATGAAAAAAAAAATCTGCATCAGTGGGTGTTATTGGATGACAACACCTATTTTCCCTCCAAACTGTGAATCAAGTATGGTAGATGTATACACAATGACAGTGAACGAAGGCATTGCTGATGCTAACAAGGTATAAGGACATGTATGTACTCTAGCTCAAAGTGCAGCATGCATGGTAAATCGGTATAGACACAAACGCATATAGCAGATTCTGTAAATTTGATTTGTGAAGCCCATGTAAGTTCCCTGTTTTATCGATTAGAAGAAAAGTTGGTGTAATCAGAAAGGTTTCCCGTTGCAATCGGAGTGAAATCGCTATAAGGTGTTAGTCGATCTGTCTTACCGTATGGCCAGACTCCAGAGATGTCGAAATTTGTTTTATTCTTGTCAAACATTTCACGGACAATGAAAAATGTAGTTCAGTGTTTCGTTTTCCAAAAAAACTGGACATATTCTCCGCACCCCCTCTCTGGAGTATACTAGTATATTTTTTCCCGCCTGTCAGAGACCCCCCTTAAAATATTTTTTTCTTTGATAAAGAATTGTTTGAAAATTGTGCATAGAATTAAAAGAAAAAGAAAATCAGAGAAGTTTAAAAAATCGTATGTTTTTATTTCCCAGTTTGTTCTTCAAAGCAGTCCAATGCAGCATTCTGATTGAGTTTTTGAAGAATCTTGATTTATGCTATTCTAAAATTACCTTTTTGGGTCGTTTGCGCACTTATTTTCCCACACGTATGGGTCCCTGAAAGTGAGACCCCACCCCTCTGAGTACTTCAAACTTTTTTTTCAGTCCGAAAGAATTTTTGTCAGACATTTTATTAAATTTTCATTGGGACTGTCACTTTAAGGTAGATTTATGAGACTACAAGTCGGACTGGTGTTTAATATCTGCTACACACCTGAACCATAAATAAACGATTGGATTGTCAGAAAATATATTTGATAGATAAATTCTAGGAAAAGATTTGATAGACGTTTAACATATGTTACAAATTCCAAAATGAAAAATGTACATATATGCACATCGTGAGGCTTTCTTTTCATATTTTAAACTTCTAGGTAAACTCTAATGTTCAGTCCCTTTGCCAACAAAAAAGTATGTTTAAAATTTT
This sequence comes from Pinctada fucata, assembly GCA_028142955.1. Classification (NCBI taxonomy): domain Eukaryota; kingdom Metazoa; phylum Mollusca; class Bivalvia; order Pterioida; family Pteriidae; genus Pinctada; species Pinctada fucata. The sequence goes on along the minus strand of AP027108.1, from coordinate 35,734,864 downwards.
CATCACTGTAATGGATGTAAAAAAACTGGATGAAGCAAATCTTCTTTAAGTTCTTAAGGTTTGTTCAAATCTTCTAAAGGATTGTTCAAACTATCGCTTTATCTGTCGATAATGAGAGATACTACCCCACCTGGACCTCTTGTCAACATCCCTTCCTCTGGATCGGCGCTCAAAGTTACCAATAGGATGTTTTTATCCCACCTGGACCTCTTGTCAACATCCCTTCCTCTGGATCTGCGCTCAAAGTTACCAATGGGATGTTTTTATCCCACCTGGACCTCTTTTCAACATCCCTTCCTCTGGATCGGCGCTTAATGTTGCCAATTGAGTGTTTTATCCCACCTGGACCTCTTGTCAACATCCCTTCCTCTAGATCGGCGCTTAATGTTGCCGATGGAGTGTTTTTCACCCACCTGGACCTCTTGTCAACATCCCTTCCTCTGGATCGGCGCTTAAAGTTGCCAATGGAGTGTTTTTCACCCTACCTGGACCTCTTGTCAACATCTCTTCCTCTGGATCGGCGCTTAAAGTTGCTAATGGAGTGTTTTTCACCCGACCTCGACCTCTTGTCAACATCCCTTCCTCTGGATCGGCACTTAAAGTTGCCAATGGAGTGTTTTTCACCCTACCTGGACCTCTTGTCAACATCCCTTCCTCTGGATCGGCGCCTAAAGTTGCCAATGGAGTGTTTTTAACCTACCTGGACCTCATGTCAACATCCCTTCTTCTAAATCGGTGCTTAAAGTTGCCAATGGAGTGTTTTTCACCCTACCTGGACCTCTTGTCAACATCCTTTCCTCTAGATCGGTGCTTAAAGTTACCAATGGAGTGTTTTTCATCCTACCTGGACCTCTTGTCAACATCCTTTCCTCTGGATTGGCGCTTAAACTTGCCAATGGAGTGTTTTGCACCCTACGTGGACCTCTTGTCAACATCCCTTCCTCTAGATCGGCGCTTAATGTTGCCAATGGAGTGATTTTCATCCTACCTGGACCTCTTGTCAACATCCCTTCCTCTAGATCGGCGCTTAAAGTTGCCAATGGAGTGTTTTTCACCCTACCTGGACCTCTTGTCAACATCCCTTCCTCTGGATCGGCGCTTAAAGTTGCCAATGGAGTGTTTTTCACCCTACCTGGACCTCATGTCAACATCCCTTCCTCTAGATCGGCGCTTAAAGTTGCTAATGGAGTGTTTTTAACCTACCTGGACCTCATGTCAACATCCCTTCCTCTAGATCGGCGCTTAAAGTTGCCAATGGAGTGTTTTTCACCCTACCTGGACCTCTTGTCAACATCCTTTCCTCTATATCGGTGCTTAAAGTTACCAATGGAGTGTTTTGCACCCTACGTGGACCTCTTGTCAACATCCCTTCCTCTAGATCGGCGCTTAATGTTGCCAACGGAGTGATTTTCATCCTACCTGGACCTCTTGTCAACATCCCTTCCTCTAGATCGGCGCTTAAAGTTGCCAATGGAGTGTTTTTCACCCTACCTGGACCTCTTGTCAACATCCCTTCCTCTGGATCGGCGCTTAAAGTTGCCAATTGAGTGTTTTTCACCCTACCTGGACCTCATGTCAACATCCCTTCCTCTATAACGATGCAGAAGTTAATGGAGTGTTTTCCCACCTGGACCTCTTGTAAACATCCCTTCCTCTATAACGATGCAGAAGCACCTGCGTACTTGCGTACTGGCTAAGCCTGGCTAATCTTCTGACTGTGACGAGAGTTTTGTGCCCTTTTTCTATCTTAGTGAAATGGTGAAAGCTGAAAAATAAGATTTATGGAGGAGTTATAGCCCTTAGGCTGAGAATATATCGACCGCACTGACATGCCAAGGTTTTTGAATGCATAAACGAATATCGAAATCGGACATTTAGATTACCGATTAAATGGGACTACACTTCCTAACTACCGGCAAAATCTTGATCTTTATTATATATGTAAGCACATCAAGAATGAGTTCAATCTGTACAAAAAAGCCGTGTCTTGAAAACTGACAATTTCATGAAATTCATTGCCCAACGGAACCTATCTCAAATCTGATTTTACCTTTTACCTCGCCAAGATTTATTCATAAACCAATCATATATCTTCAATATCTGTAATAAAGAAATTAAGAACTTCGTATAACTCGGTAGAAATCGGTACATGTAAATTAGAGCGAATTGTGATCTTGATATGTATTACATACCAAAAATATCCATAAAACAATTGGACAGAAGGACAGCCTTAAAGACTCAAATTATGATTCTGTCGAGGACAAGAAATATGTGTCAAATAATGAATTATTTACTGCAGCTTTTAAAAGCGGAGTCATATATAAAAATGAAAGTATAATCTAGAATGGGTCAGCTAAATTATTATACGTGTATTGAGAAATTCATAAATTTATGTCCCGTCGTGTTTCGCACATTCTTTTAATTTCTCATGTAAATTATTATGTTGAGAAACCCATTTATTTCCCTTTATATATTGTATTCATCTTTTAATTTCTCGCTTTAACTTTTCCCTTTCTTATTTTCACATATTTATGTGTAGATAGATTTTGCCTCATTGTTTAATTTACGCATTGTTACAAGCTCTGAGTCAGATCCGTTCCAGAGTAGGTCACCTGGATGCATTTTAGGACACTTCCACTAATAAATATTACAAAATTAATAATAAAAAAAAGTATCATGATACCACAGACACAGGTATTGGCTGACACACGTAAATGTACATCTCTCTCCAGGGATGGCCAATAGAAATGTTGGTCTGTTTACGTCAGTTGACAGCGCGGTTTGCTAAGTGCACTCAGACCGTACTTTATTATTGAACTGTCGGTAGCCCCTGCCTCACTGTATTATATTTAGAAGGGAAGTGTGGAGTAAAAATAAAACACATGTCTTAAGCCATGGCGATTGTCACGTCTATATACACGATGATGTCTCACGAGTGAAAGGACGTCTTTTCATGTGTTTGTGAAATTATTTACAGGTGTTGAATTAAAAAAAAAAGAAAGAAGAAATGGTGCCGATGTGATATGATTATGTTAACGGCTGAACAGTACATTTTCTGATAGATTTTAACAGATTCACACAGGTTTCCTTTTATGTTATCGTTTGTGTCGTTTGGGAAAAGAGCTTTAATCTGTTAATAGAAACCTTGTAGTGTGTGGAAGCTATTAAAGAAGAAAAAAAAAAAACAACAACTGAGGAAGACGTCGGTTGTTTATTATTGACTTGGTGATGACAGGATTTGAAGTATGCGATTCTAGTTGTTTACCTGAGGATATCCCCAACAACAAACTTCATTCAGTATTTGACCGATGTAGTGATACTTGTCGTATTTGCAGGTAAATGTCCGTCGTTTGTTTTCTTTTCTTTTTACCCCCCCCCCCCCTCTCTCTCTCTCTCTCTCTCTAAATAATTGCTTGAACCAAAACTTTAAAAATGTTTAAGTCTGGTTGTTGGGAAGGGGTTTTGTGTGTGGGCGATTCCTTATGATTTTCTACGTGTTCAATGGGTCACATACATCCATGGACATTATCAAATGAGTCAGACAGTGGCGTATAAAAATCCTTTCTTTCCAAATACTGGGTCTTTTTCTGTATCCCAACTCCCCATTATTTATTCTAGACAAGCAAACCACGCACTCAAAGTGCTTTCCTTATTGTTTCCTTGTACATGTTTTATTATATATCTCATCAATTAGCGACATGCCGCACTGTGCACTTTAACGGAACCGATGTACTTATGGTCGGAATCTAGGTCATAAGTACATGTATAAGTACATAGTTATGTAAGATACAAAACTGTAGTATTAATATATAGGGTAAATACATATATAACCTTCACCTTACCGTTGTTGGGTCATATCATGGTTGGTATTTTGGTCTATACATGTATTTGCCCCCATATATCTTGAGGTATGTAGACATGGTAGAGGTCACGGGCTATGGATCGCTAGTAGTACATTTTCTAATGAGCTGGGATTGGCATACGTATTGGAAACGGACATAATAAAGTGGGGTAAAATGGGAACGGAAGTCTCGACACAGCCCAAAGTTTGGGGTATTTTTGGAATTATGTATTTCCAGAGATATTGAAATGTATTTCTTTGTAAAAGACATTATCATGAATCTCTCAGTCCGAACAATGATACCATTAATAGGATAGTTAGTCAGTCTGAATGTATTCTTGTCATACAATCTCTGTATCTCTGCATTTCTTCGACCTTACAATGCACTGAAACTCATAGACATTCTAAGACTGTTAGTGCATATACACTACCCACCTTTAATTAGTACCCACCCAATACACTTCTCTTGTTTTCAAAAAATTGAAGGTTTTTGTTCCATTGTTTTGAAAATCGAAAGATTTACAATTCTGCTATCAATTCGAGTAATTTTTTTGGCTAAATCTTTGTTCTATTATTTTTTGCAATTTTTCCTAAAAAATGTCAATTTTTCACATGAAAAAAATCTTAAAATATTCTTAAAAATTGTCCTTTTTTTGTATAAAGGTAAATGATGCAAATAATATGTTGAAAATTTTCATGCATTTAAAAGCTCAGAAGAGAAAATAATGGGATGAGCTTTTCATGAAATTCCTAATGTTTATACTACCTGGATACTTATTTATGGTGGGTAGCGTAACCCGTATCACCACCCATACATGTACCCCACCCTGCCTCCATCAACCCATTTTCCAGGATTACGTGACTTTGATAGGGTTTCTATGGTGAGGTATGATTCATATATTTGATATAAAGGTCTCTTACATGTAAAATCTAGATTCACCACCAATACCCATAGTCCATACCCTACACCACGCCCATTTTTCGGAATTACGTGGATTTTGTATGGTTTCTAAGGTGAAGTATGATTCATATATTTGATATGGCCTCTTTATATGACATGTAAAATCTAGATTCCTAACCAGTACCCATAGTTCAATCACCCCAACCCGCCCATTTTCCGGAATTACGTGACTATGAAAGGGTTTCTAGGGTGAAGTAATGTTTGATCATGCGCCCAGTCAATATAACATATTTCTGTAATTGTCTTGAAGGCATTGGCCTTACTTGATACGTACACGACGTAGCTGTGGTGTGGTTTTCGGATAAAGATACTAGTTTACCGCCAATATACACTTGTATTTCCAGAAGATCTATGTGGGCCAGAGAGGGAGGAGAGGAGGGGGGGGGGGGTTCTAGTTCGACTAAAGGTGGGAAGTCAGTGGCGTAGCCAGGCCAATATTAAGTGGATGCTTGTCATGAATAGGGGCGCGGGGAAGGGGTTATGAGGAACCCATATACTAATCTTACCATGTTCCAGGACATTGCCTTGAAGGAGGTCGAATTAATAGGAATTTTGTATCCAGCAGCTCTGCACGATATATTCTAAGAGAAAAAATAATACAATATTCGGAAATTTTAGAAAAAAAGTGGACGCTTTAGCACATGCATGGTAGCTACGCCACTGGAAGTAGGAGGGAAATTTGAGGGGAAAAATAATAGGGTAAAATTCGGCGCGATTGACGACCTCTTCAGACACATAGATGTTAGAAAAAAAAATATTACTTGTGAAAAGTACGTGTGCGGTTGTCGGCTAACTTACTACGACGATTAACGTAAAATTAACTCATTTCTAAAAAAACGTAAAGGTTCTTGCGATATATTAATTAAAAATCAAAAGAATGTTGAAGGCGAAACCTCATATATTTAGGTTTGGTAAATATTTCGTCGATTACTCAGAATATTAGGTATTGCCCATACTAACGTTTACTATATACATGTGTCCGTCGTCATGGACGGAGTTACATTTTTCCAGGAAGGGGGTGAGGGATTCTAGACTCAACCAGTCATAGGTTGTGCAGCTTGGGAAAAAATTGCTAAAACTGGAAAAATGAGCATTTTTAGCCGAGTTGCAAAATCCGGCTCTTAATTTGATGTGAGACGGGCGGTAGGGCGGGCGTCCTTGATGCAGTTTAAGCTTATTGGCATATCCACCCCCACCCCCCTGTCGCACTTCGTCGCCGTCATCAGGGTCACAGCATGATTTGAGTTTGAGGGGGCATGGAAAATATCAAAAAGGGAAAAGGTTTTGAGTCCCCCCCCCCCCCCCCCCCGTTTTCTAAACATGCTAAAATTGAAATTTAGATAAATTTATGTGGCGAGCGGTAATCTGAAATTCGAATCAAAACATTGAGCTCAGCCCAACAATACCTTACTTTGACGATTTGGAGAAAGGGGCGGGGTGGGGGGGGGGGGGGGGTAGTTGCGCCCCACGCCCTTCTATAAATCCGCCAATGGCATGCTGTGTTGCATAGTGTATAGATTCTAAACATGCGTCCATCCAGGGTTTTAGTTTCCCAAGGGAAAAGCTTCCATGGTATTGTTTTCGGCATATTAGTGTGAAAAATTTTGCCTTTCTAAATTTTACATCCTTTATATCATAATATCTGCATGCATAAATTATTTTCGAGTCTCATTTTGTACCATCGTACTTTCTCGATTAACAAAGTTCGTCAGGTACGTTATCCAGAGATAAGTACATAATATTGCCGATTTTGAAGCACTTTGACTACATCTGCCTGTGACACTTTCTCTCGGGTTTCGATTTTTTTATTAGCGCTGTTTTTGTCAGTGTAAAGTACATGCATACTTTAGCTTCGATTTTCTGTCTCGGCTGATAGGCAGATTAAACCGATTGCCTCTGTGTTTCCCACACGAGTTACTTTTAAAATGTCACAGGAACGTGAGCTCGAGCAATTCTGCATTTCATTGTCTTTATATCCCCTCGGGGAGAAATCAAAACAGCTCGTCTTGTGCACGGTGAAGTTATATTGTTGTCTATTCAGTATAAATCAGAAATAAGAAAAATGGATGATACAATTATTGTTCACTTTTCGGCCATTTGGCCGGGCCAATAACGATCTGAATTACGTGAAGTTAGATAATTACCTTAACAAGATCAAGAATATCACCGTGATCATGAAAACCACGGTATTATACCCTTCATTTAGTTGATGTAGCACTGATATGTTTACAATCCTAGTTAGATTTTCGGCCGAGTGGCCGAACAATGATTAGTCATACGATAAAAGATTAATTCTTTGGATTGAGAGATTGTTGGTTAAATCTACCTTTCTTTATGTTTTGGTTGAGAGTCGATGTGTATGTACATTGTCCTGTTTGAATGTCAGTTCGATATAAAGATAAAGCCCTTATCACACTTTTTCGTATCAGCTACGTAAGAGGAGTATTTTTGCCAAAATTCTTTACGCAAGAAACGAAAAGGTCTTCCACGTATTTCGTCCTTCTCAGAAGTCCAAGGCGTAAGTGCGACGTTTATACGGCGTAAGAGGCGTTTCTATCACGTATGAGCAGCGTACCAATGCGTCCTACCATCACGTACGTGCGGCGTCCGGCACGTACGTGTGACGTTCATTGCGTTTCTACTGCGAAAGTACGACGTTGGTGCTACGTAGTCTTCTTATTGGCGACGTTTCTGCTGCGTTGCCGTGGCGTTCACGTTCGTATGAAAAAATTCTTTGGTTGCCAAATATTATTTCTCTCGATTTACCACTCAAAATAATATGAACACAAAAAGGGTAAAGGGTACTTTCAAAGTGCCCTTTGAAATTAGCGCATACTTTATTTAGACTCAATTTGCCATATGAAATAAAGCTGCTTGGTTGATCTAGTGGAAGTTTGTAATTATACGGTATAATTAATCTTGATTCATTCTTAATAGGTTCAAAACTTTATTTTCCCTCTAGATTTTTATCATGTGTTCATAAAAACATAGCAAATAAACCTTTTACGCCGAGGTGGAATGAGCGATACTCCTTAAACGTAGCAGATACTCATACAACGCAACACCAACGTAGCTCTTACGTAGCAGGAACGAAAAGAACGTATAGTTCGTACGCCATGCATACGCAGGAGTACATCGAAGAAACGAAAAAGAAGAAATTGAAACGTGTACCATACGTAGTAGATAAGAAAAGAACGCCGCGGGTACGAATTGGCAACGCCTTGTACGTAGCACGTACGCCATAGGGATATCGCTTGCGTTTGTGATTCGTTCGCACTGCGTAGTAAGAGTATTAGCTACGTTCCTGCTACGTTGCTACTGCGCTTCTTTCGTTTGCACTGCGTTCGTGCTACGTACACACGGCGTATGGAAGCTGCTACGTATGTGCTACGTAATTTTAGGTGCGAACTTTAAAAAACGCGGCCCTCTTTCGTATCAAGAGATCATGCTACGTTTCAAAGAGTACTCGCTACGTAAGCTGGCGTTGCTACTGCGTTGCTGCTGCGTTCCTTTCTTACTGCCACGTATCCTGATACGCCGTAGATACGTGGGCCGATACGTAAAAGTGTGATAGGGTTTAAGAGTCCTAATGTGAGTTTTCACTTTGTCATGTTATTGTTTCAAGTCCTTGCTTTCAACATCTAGAGGTTGACCCATAATTGGTTGTTTGCTCCTTAGTTACGGCTGTAAAACGAGAACATACTAGGCTCTGACGTTGCTAACGTCACTTTTCGCCTTATTTTCACACAAATATAGATTACATTAGAATGGGAATGACTAGATAATGACGTTATGTTTGCGGACGGTAAATGCTGATTTTACGGTGCAAACATCCGTTTTTCTGGCTCCGCTAACGCTTCGCCAGAAAAAAAACTCAGTTTGCGACCGTAAAATCAGCATTTACCGTCCGCAAACATAACGTCAGAAGCTAGTTATTCCCTAAATAAAAGACAACTCGTTGACGTTTCAAACAACGTTAGTATCGTGATTTGTGGTTCCGCTGAAAACATCACTGATGAGAATTTAATATTCGAAACACGTGTCCGGTGCATGGAAATTGGTTTTGAATTTTTTTCAAGAAGGTATAGAGTTGGAACCCTTCGACATTATTGTATCGGTTTCTGTGAAATATAATTGGTAAGAGTCCTATAATTCGACTTTTTTATATCAAGTTACCAAAATATACCTCAATTTGCATATGTCAAGGACGGATCTAGTTTTTTTTCCGGAGAAGGAGGGGGGGGGGGTATTCGAGCCCCGTCAGTAAGTAGGGGAGGGGGCGGTTACTCCAATAGTATGGTATTGAAAAATGGAGCTAGGGGATCCTGGTCTCTTAGTTTCCTCTAGATCTACCCTATTATAAAGACAATCGAAGCCTTAAAGATTTGGAAAAATTCTGATACTTGTTTATCGTAAATTTTGTTTGATAATTTTCCTGATATTTTATGCAATATGCATGCTTCCAGCTAGATTTTTTTTAGAAATCTGGAAGTCGTGTGTCTGTTTTATAATTAACGGAGAGAAAGAGCTGCATAGAGTTTCCAACAGCTGTTAAGTGCAGTCACAGAGTTCATTTGCTGCTATGTTTACACACACACAAAAAAAGGACAGAAAAAGATGATTAAGTATGCGAAATCCCTTTGTCACGTCATTGAGCGTCGGGGTGGCTTGTAACGGTCGGTGGGTTCGTAACCAGAGTTTGTAACCGCATCTATACACGGTCTCCCACCTGGTCCCTGAAAATGATTGGAGAAACACGAAATGTAAACAAATAGTACACATTTAACGATTTTAGGATAATCCCAGTATAACTATGACGTAATCACACGTACTTTCTGTTTGTTGAATGATCAAACTGAACATGGTTAGGGTATTGGTAAATCCTCCTCCCACACCTTTTATTCTCTAGAACAGCATTCTCAGAATCTGATAATTTGTCATCTTTTATGCTCTCTCTCTCTGTTTATGGTATCTTGACTTTTCCGGCTTCGTATGTAAAGTGCAAATTTGAATTATTTCTCAAAAATATTTAAATTGAATTCCTACTAGTACATGAATTTGAACTTTTTTTTTACCTTGCATCGTATTCTACAGTATATTTATTTTTCTTGCCATAATGACAATGACTCTTTCATACGTTCAGGCGCGTAGCCAGAGTACCTTTTAAGTCGAAGCACTTTTCAGTCAGGGGGTTGGGGGATCGTTTTGAACACCCCCCCCCCCTCCCCATGGGTACAATGAAAAGCACTAGTGGGGATTCAGGGAGCGAAACCCCTGAATCTAATGGATTTTACAAATGACCTTGCTTACACTTTCTTTTAATATTCTCTTTTTTTTCTTTGCAAAATGATGTGGAAGCATCTCTGCGTACTTGAGTACGCATGGCTACGCGCATTTAGCCAATGAAATAAGTGTCTGATATTCTCTGTTAAAAAACATCTAATATTTGATACTAATAGGAATACACATTGTTCTTTGTTTTTTTTTAAAGATATTATTCTCTCATTTTGAAAAAAATCCAATCGTCTCACTTTTAGCAATGTTTCAGTTGAAATAGATTTTTGATCAGGTTCAGGTTGGGAGGAACCTAAATACCCTATGAACCTTGGGTGATTTCCAAGTCCAGGTCGGACAACTAAATCCATGGGACACCAATGGACATTTCTCCCTATAAACATGATAAAAGGAATACACTATGTATTCTTTTTTCGGTATTCTTTAGTGTAATCGTACCGACAACGTAGTTTGCATTTCTAGATCAGAACGTGCATTCAAGTCTTAAACTTAACGCACGATTCATTAAATGTTGACCTAGATATTTCGTAAGTTTAATCGATTTCTCTAAAAGTAGGGTAAGATCCTATTTGTATATGGTGAATATGTACAGGGTCATACAGAATGTGTCACTAAAATAGATCAAAACCCCCACGTGGGTGCATATTATGAACCGTACTATAGTATTTTAATTTATACAAACGCTTGTGAGCAAGTGATACATTGTCTGTTTTGAAAAGTTTGTCTGAACATCTACTTGTCTGTGTGTATGTTGATATATTTGTGTTTATTTGCAATCCAGGAGTAGTAGTACTCGGTATTTGATATCTTAGACAGAAATAAGTACTCATATATACATATGCTATGGGTCGGGTCTACACTACCCACCATAAATAAATTTCATGAAAAGCTCATCCCAATATTTTCTCTTTGGACCTTTAAAATGCAGGAAAACTTTCAACATATTATATGCATTATTAATCTATGTATAAAAATTCATTTGTATGGAAACATTTCAAAAATTTTTAAACTAGAAATTTTTCAGGGAAATTTTCTTGAATTGGTAGCAGTATGGCTTATCTTCAGATTTTAAAAAGATATGAAAGAAAATATCATTCATTTTGAAAGTTAGCAGGAAGTATTATGTAGCTACTTATTTAAGCCGTCATGGGGTCCAGCCCATGATTTGAATATATATAAGCAGTTTTGGCAAATTTAAGGAGAAGGGGGGGGGGGAGGGTTGGATGCATTGGGTTCCATACCTCTTGAACCTGAACTCCTCCACACATATATGCCAAGGACACTTAAAACAGTAACCCTTCGCAGAAGTAATGATAAAATCGCATAAGTTGAATCTGGGGTCAAGAACTTTTGTGGTGTTCACAGCACCCTCATGTCTTTTCGAAAAAAATAGGTAAATTTTGCAAACTTGTAAAAATTATATTACTTTATAGATGAACACAAAACATAATAAAAAGATATGAAAGAAAATATTAAATTAGTTCCATAACATCTTTTTTTCATGAGACAAAGGGGTTAGAGTCAGAAGGGGGAAGGGGGGGGGTATGTATGTGATAGATATTAAAATTCAGTTTCCGTTTCCTTTTCCTGGTGTCTACGCCGAGTGAAATCTTTATGGCGGTTACACTTTATTTACATACATATATACATCATGGGGCTCTGGTGCACGAATTTGAAGTACAATTAAGGAATTATTTATCGTAGAGTGCAAATGAAACATCGTTAGTAGAATTTATTGGTTGCCCTGACACGGACACGTCTAGGAAACTCATTTGGCATTCTGTGACAAGAGAGTTATAAGTACAACGAGCTTTATTCAAGTCAATCTAGGGTCAACGAAGTACAAAGTTATGGGGTCTAGAGAGTCCCATATCGAAAGCCCATTGAATCAACGTAGCTCATGTTTGAGACAATTTTAGAAGAGAGTTGATATTTATGTCCTATGACACATTAAAATTAAAATTTAAACATTTAGTTAATTTGGTTTGTTAGTGTTTCACAGTGTATCTTCATTCAAGAGAAAATTAGAACCTCCTAGGAAAAGATAATGTAGATTTTGGTATGGTGTCAAGACACCCCCTCCTGTTTTGGAATATGTCAAAAATGACCATTTTCTAGTTTTCGGTATATTATTATTTTTCAAAATCTTTGGATGGAATCCTCCCTCCCATCTACCGTCTGACACCCCCGTACTCCCGGAAAAAGTTCGCCCGAGAAACCTCAAGAAGTCCTCGTGGTCGAAGATCGACATATTGACTTCTTTCAAGTGGAGGAAGTGTTTAAGGAATTAAAAGAACCCTGAATTTGCGGAAAATTTGTTTATTACGTCTTTTAATATGAATAAAAGAGAGGTCCGGAATTCTCTAAATTATTTCCTCTATTTACCGTAAAGTTAGAATTACCCCAAATTTTACTTTACACATCCTGATTGTTTATATATAGAAATGAGGAAGTGGGACGTTGAATCGATCTGTACTCAGTATTCACTAATATCTCATATAAAAACAGAATAACATGGGATCTGAACGAACCCCTCTTGAAAACTGCACTTCATGTACATATTTGCATGGGCGGATCAAGACTTTTATCGGGGGGGGGGGGGGGGGGGGGGGTGTTAATCCTGTCTGTGTGTCTGAATGTGATTAAAAACAGGAAAAAATCAGCATTTTTGTAAATTTCAGGGGGAGGGGTTTCTGAACCTCCCCCCCCCCCCCACCCTAATCCTCCTCTAGACCCGCGCTTTGCCCTTCACGTAGAATTCTGCCGAAGTTGTAATCCTTCAGGCACCGACCTTCATAACCCCCCCCCCCCCAACATATTAATTGAGCTCAAAGAAATCTTCTAATTAAACATGTTGAAGGAAATTCAAGTTCAAGAAAAATTAAAACAAAGACTGAACACTCCAGTATTAATGTCTATGGCTGTTGTAATTCTTAACGGAAGTTACGTATAGGATAAAGACCGAGTTGAGGTCTGTATGAAGGTTAGATGCCCAAGGAGAGAACAGGGTGGTGTTTAAAGACCGAGGCCGAAGGCCGAGGTCTTTAAACACCACCCTGTTCTCTCCGAGGGCATCTAACCTTCATACAGACCTCAACGAGGTCTTTATCCGACTTACAAACCGCAGACTTTCTTCAATTTTCCGAAAAATAAAAATCTAAATATTTAGTACACCCCTGCTTTTCAAAATGAAATTGACCATGCAAATTATCGGATGGAAATATGCAACGCTAACGATTATTAGGCCATAGAAGTAAAATAATGTGTTATACATCCCGATAATTTTCTGAAAGATACCCTGTAGTCGATCAAAGAAGAAAATAATAGTGTAACAATGAATTCTATTACCATTTAAGTTTTTAAATATGTGATTACATTATTGCAAATAGAGATAAGGAAAGATTTTCTAATCAAGTGAGTATAATATTTCTTTATTTTGTTCATCAAGTTCCTCAATATACATGTATTTGAAAAAGCATTTAGAATGATTGGAATTCAAAAATCGCAATAGGGATCTATATTGATTTGAAATGGCATTTTGCGGTTTTCGGGATAGAAGAATCTATTCTTTTTCTAATAACATTTCTTATAAAAGGATGTCTTTAGCGGACTTGAAACACAATATTTTCTATACTATGGCCGAATACTCATTATAATCAAAACAATTCACACCCGCGACTGAAATAATTTTCTATTCTCCGCCCCTCATTGTTTTTTATTGACCTCCACACTTCATTGAACGTTCATAAAACCTCGTACATTTAGAATCGTCCGCGGTCTTTATGAAATAAAATGACCGATGAATAACAAAAGAATCACATTTGAAGGTTTGTAATATGATTTATTGACCCGCGTTTCAAACAATAGCAATGACCTTTCTAACCTCTTGTGAACCTTTTATCCAACAATACAATATCTTATTGATTCTCTTAGTTCGTCGAACCTTTGAAATTTTCCGTTGTAATCTCGATTTTTTTTGTCATTATAAATGCACATAGTGCACCGAGATGATGGAGGGGGTGTTGTGAAGATTTATTATGGTGCAATGTATAGCTTTGTTTGTCCTCTGTAAAAGACAAATTAATAGAGAGCTACTTCTACTTCAATACAAAATTTTCTGGTATACGAATGATTGGTTTTTGTTTTTGTTTGTTTTTTTTTTGGGGGGGGGGGGGGTGGAAAGTAGTGAAACAAATCTTGAATGACTACACAATTTACGAATTATTCCGTGAATAGAAATATGAAAGCGAGCCAGGGTTTAAATTTTAAAATAAGGTTTAAGAGGAATCAGCCTGTCTGTGTCTGTCCGCTTCAGAAATATAAACAGTAGTGGAAGAACGGAGGCTATAGGAATTACCATGTATGTCCGTCCGTCCGTCCGTGTATGTTATCTGTTCGCTTTTCTCTCTATTATATGGTATGTATGGCATACATTCTCATCTCTGGTTGGGTCTGATTAAGAAATTAGTGGCTGAATACCTTTATACAACAATGACTATATTAACATTAATGCATATACATTGTATATATACATTGTTGTGAAAATCTCAGTATTTACAAAGAACGAAACGTCGCATACGTGACAGACTGTCGGTTTACGTGGATGGTTTGATCATTGAAGGATGGGTGTGACAAAGGATTGCTCTATTATGACAGTGTAAGGTGGGTTGGAGGCGAGAGGAGCTCTTTTTTACCTTGATTCATCTTCCCCTTTAAGTCTTACCTACGCAATCAAAAGTACAAGTTTAAAACTATACGTCCTCGATTCAATGCACTTTTATGACGTAAGATCAAAGGGGACAGCACAGGTTTTGTCTGGGGTGATTCATAACGGGAATTGCACCTTACTACAGGTAGTTCTGAACGTGATGCATTTAAACTGCATGTAATATTGTCGTGTGAGACGATCAGTGCGGTCCTTGCATAGTTTGTATTAGTGTTGTGCATCGGAAGACATTTTTGAATCGATAATCGGAAAGTTTAAACTTTACCGATTTAAGTAGGAAAGGATGTATTTCATAAAATAAAAAGTACGACGCAAAAGACAGATACTGGAATAGGCTTTGTTTTTATGCTTAATATTGAAATAAAATCTTATGGAAAGTAAAATATTAAACATGTTAAAAATGCAAATTGTTCTCATGCGTTACCATATCAACAAATAAATGTAAATTTATAAATGAGAGGAAGTACTACCCCAAGTTTGGGCATCTTCGTGTCAGCAATAATCGATTGTTAAAAAATTGAAATCAATAATCGAAATCGAATGACTTTTGGCGATCGGATCATCACTATAGTCTGTGTTTTAAAGTATTATGCCTAATCCCGACCTTGTTTATGTCTCCCAATTTCTTTGGATATAACTTTGGGTTACACATCATACTCGTTCAAAAAGATGAAAATATTTGCCCAAGACCCAACTGACCCTTCCGATTGCGGAAAAAAAAAGCAAAATTTCGTGACGTCACAATGCCTTTACCATGTGTTTACCTCGAACAAACAAGCTTCGAACCTCGGTCAAACATCGAAATTGCATTGTGACGTCATGGAATTGCTCAAATGTTTCCCGCGCTCGGAAGGGTCAATTGAGGGTCCGCTCACCAGTTTCTCTTACCCGGTTACGCGGCGAAGAAATATTGCGCATTCATACATAATTTAACGTCATCTCATTTTATTTCTATATATCTTATATTATTATACTATATATCAATCTGTTCGTTATATCTACAGCTTTTGTAGGATACTAGTCTTAAGGTCATGTTAAGATTGCTATACATAATAAATATCACACATGTTTGCTAAACAAAGTTTAGAAAATTGGCCTAAAATTCATGGTTTTTGCCATTTTTCTGTGTAATGTATGTGGTCTCCTGGAAAAATTTCAGAAATAATGCTTATATTTCCTTAAAGCTATTATCTTATACTCCATTCTAGCCAAATTTAAAAAAAATTCAACACATGTAACTCAAAAAATGTGTAAAAACCCAAAAACTTCATTTTTTCCCTTATGAAGTCTTGTCAAACAGGGAAAATCCGGTACACCGTTTAAAGTATCTGTATTTAGACTAAATAAGTCATGTGACCTGAAAACTTTATTGCTCTTACACAAGGCAGGCATATTATACAATATGCATGTTACCATTATAGACTATCTTCATAATGGTCTTCCCAACCCACCTTTCAAAACCACTCAATTTTCCCTATTTCAGCTTTTCCACCCTGGACATTCTGGGTTCACTCTAAAACCGGTGAGCGGACCCTGACCCTTCCGAACGCGGGAAAATTTTGAGAAATTCCATGACGTCACAATGCAATTTCGATGTTTGACCGAAGTTCGATGCTTATTTGTCCGAGGTAAAAGCATTGTGACCTCTCGAAATGTTGCATATTTTCCCGCAATCGGAAGGGTCAGTTTCATACAGGAATTTATCACATGATACACCCTTTATTTAGGGAATAACTAGTTTCTGACGTTGTGTTTACGGATGGTAAATGTTGATTTTACGGTCACAAACTGATTTTTCCGGGTTAGCGGAACCAGAAAAACGGATGTTTGCACTGTAAATGTCAAACGTCTTCAAATGAATAGCATCATTTAAGAACAGATAAAATGGCAGCATGGACAAATGAGCATTTACCGTCCTCAAACATAACGTCAGTATCTAGTTATTCCCATTCTAATACAGTCTATATTTTTGTGAATATAAGTCGAAATATGACGTTAGCAACGTCAAAGCCTAGTGTGATCTCGTTTTACTGTCGTGACTAAGGAGCAAACAACCAATGAAAATCGACGTTATAGCGACGTTGCATTAGAATCAGTTACATAAAGCCATGTCATAAATAAATGTTATGATAAAACGTTACATAATCACTTTGGGAGCGTGGTCATTGGATGAAGCACTCCAGATCCTTTGTGACGTCACAATAGAAACGGCGTCGTTGGCGCGTTATTTGCAAGAAATGAAGTCGGAATTATAACATTTTGACGTTATTTCGATAAAGTTTGTCCGACGTCTGTCCGTCCTAGTGTCTGTCTGTCACACTTTCACACAAAGGGTACTTTATAACTCGTTTGATTCGGATTTGTACATCCATCAAATTTAAGCATGATGAGACTCTTGGGTCAAGGCCACAGCAAGGTCAAGGTCATCAGATGGGGCCAAGGCCACAGCAAGGTCAAGGTCACCAGATGAGGTCAAAGTAATCAGATGGGGTCAAGGCCACAGCAAGGTCAAGGTCATTAGATGGGGTCAAGTCCACAACAAGGTCAAGGTCACCAGATGAGGTCAAATGTCACCAGCAAAGTCAAGGTCACACAGAGTCAAAACATACACAAATCGACTTACAATTTCTTGAACAGTCTAGTAAACACACAAATTATTTCTCTTAAACAAGAAAATCGGATCAGCAGAGCTGAGTGTCAAGTTTTACTGTTTGTTAATTGAAAAAAAATGCTATAAATCTTGTATAGGTTCATTGAAGAATACAAGCACTTCAAGCCCTTTCATCTAGGATCGATTTTCTGTTTACTGTGGTTGCACGATGTTAGAAAGTGCATAAAAGCGGCTCTGGATCAATAGTTCAAATTTTGTATCCGAATAGAATTTTAGTGTATCTTCTTGACTTGCTCAAGTCCTTATATCAGTTTTAGATATACATGTAAATGAAAAGAATTGCAATTTTTAATTAGTTAAAAAAATTGCCCCTTCAAAACGGTAGGCAGTGAGCAATTGAAAGAGATTTGAGAGAAGTGATGAGATTTGATTCAATTGATATAAAGTGGTTTATTTTCTTTTAAAATATTTGATATAAGGACTTGAGCAAGTCTATGTATCGACAAACGACAGGGTTTCCCATGCCATTTTTCTTGTGGTCCAAAGGAGGTCGACCCATGTACGTCTTATATATTGTGGATAATTGAATTTCAAACATTACATATTCTAATTCATCATGATTAGTCCCCTACCGGCAACGCCGAAGGGGACTCTTAGTTTCCTCTCGGTCTGTCTGTCCGTCCGTCCGTCCGTCCGTCAGTCTGTCCGTCTGTCTGTCCGTCTGTCCGAATATCAGTTTTCCGGACTTTTTTCTGCAACGGATGGAGATATTGAGATGAAATTTGATACACAGCTTGGTCTTGGATAGTTACAGAGCAAGTTTGACTTTCGTCACGCTTGACCTATTTTTCCAGGAGTTATGCCCCTTGATGACTTGGAAAATTCTGTTTTGGTCAGTTTTCCGGACTTTTTTCTGCAACAGATGGAGATATTGAGATGAAATTTGATACACAGCTTGGTCTTGGATAGTTACAGAGCAAGTTTGACTTTTGTCACGCTTAACCAATTTTTTCGAGGAGTTATGCCCCTTGATGACTTTGAAAATTCAGTTTTTGTCAGTTTTCCGGACTTTTTTCTGCAACAGATGGAGATATTCAGATAAAATTTGATACACAGCTTGGTCTTGGATAGTTACAGAGCAAGTTTGACTTTCATCAGGCTTGACCTACATGTATTTTTCGAGGAGTTATGCCTCTTGATGACTTGGAAAATTCTGTTTTGGTCAGTTTTCCGGACTTTTTTCTGCAACAGATGGAGATATTCAGATGAAATTTGATACACAGCTTGGTCTTGGATAACTACAGAGCAAGTTTGACTTTCGTCATGCTTGACCTATTCTTCGAGGAGTTATGCCCCTGGATGTCTTGGAAAATTCAGTTTTTGTCAGTTTTCCGGACTTTTTTCTGCAATAGATGGAGATATTCAGATGAAATTTAATACACAGCTTGGTCTTCGATAGTTACAGAGCAAGTTTGACTTTCGTCATGCTTAACCTATTTTTCGAGGAGTTATGCCCCTTGATGACTTTGAAAATTCAGTTTTTGTCAGTTTTCCGGACTTTTGTCTGCGACATAAAGAAATATTCAGGTGAAAATTTGATACATAGCTTGGTCTTGGATAGTTACAGACCAAGTTTAACTTTCGTCACGCTTGACCTATTTTTCAAGGAGTTATGTCCCTTGATGACTTGGAAAATTCAATTTTTGTCAGTTTCCGGACTTTTTCCTGCAACAAAGAGAGATATTCAGGTGAAATTTGATACTCAGCTTAGTCTTGGATTGTTGCAGGGCAAGTTCGACTTTTGTCACGCTTGACCTATTTTTCGAGGAGTTATGCCCCTTGATGACTTGCACAATTCAGTTTTGTCAGTTTTCCAGACTTTTTTCTGCAACAAATAGTGATATTCAGGTAAAATTTGATACTCAGCTTAGTCTTGGATAGTTACAGAGCAAGTTCAACTTTCGTCACGCTTGACCTCTTTTTCGAATCGATAAAGCAGATAAAACCTCAGAACTGAGCTGCACATACAGTAAGTTTAATTAAAACTCATGTTTAATTGAAGAGTAATTCATAGGCAGAGTTGCAGGACATAAATATATGCCGCCGGTAGGGGACTTATATCACTCAGCGATCATAACATTTTTCGTAATACTCATGCATAGGTATTTCAAAATTCGTGTGTATTTACACAATGATAAACAATTTTCAGTACTGTAGGTAACAGGGAGTAGACCCGAGCGGATAGGAAGAAAGGGGGGGGGGGTCACAAACTTTATCATGAGAAAATATTTTATAAAGTTCGTACGTGCGCATATTTATTCACCCTTTTTGTGCAGTGTGCTACGACATACTCCACACCCAATTTACCTTATCTTATTGTGTAATAGCATTAATGATTAAGGCGAAAAGCCAGACATTTAAATAATAAAGGATCCATGGATACAAAAGAAGAAAGTGATAAGTTCTGGGTATCAATTACGGCACCTTTTCACGCTAAGATCATGTTTCGTCAATCCTGGGTCACCTTTCGAACCTATTACAAAAGTATATTAAAACTTATCTATTCCGAATTCTATTTCAAATCAAACCCGTTTCAAGACAAAGGAAAATTATATCATCATTATCAACACGGGATTAGAAGATTAAAACTTAACGAAATTAATTAAATCTTTTTCTGCATTTACAAACGACTTAACGGAATTCACACTCGTAATATCTATAAGTGACTTTAACGTTGATAGTGACGCAATTTTCTTCCAACAAATCAATGTATTTTTTACTATTATTTGTTCCATTATAGACAGGAAAAAACTTATTTCGCAAATCAGAGGGATACTTTAGCCGTTATCAAAACTGTCAAAGCTACATAAAAATGTCATGGGTGGGGAAAAAAGGGGGGTGAAATGGAAAGGAATGAGATGGAAACGGCCATTTTACTGTAACAGAAAAGGCTTTAGTACATCTATTGACTTCACGTGTATTTATAATTATTTTTAAAGTTATGATCTATAGATAGACATGCACTGTACTTCATGAACCAAACTTAGACCTATGAGGACATTGTATAGGGTACACTATGTAAATGAAGACAAATCTTTTAGATGTAAAAGGTGAGAGGGGGTTACATATTTAACAATGTTTAAGGGCCATTTCATAAGATAGAAGATTATGCAATCAAGAAGAAGGGGGAGGAGGTTCTAATAGAGTCAGATACCTCAAATAAACGGTCGGTCTTATACATGCAGATACCTCAAATAATAAAGATAGTGGGCGTGGTCGTGTCGTGGTTTTACTTCCGGAAATGATCAAAGTTACGAACTTGTAGATAGATATGGTTAACCACTGTCAGACATTACACTGAGGATGACCATCTTTTAACTCCTGACGAATTATTTTTGTGTGTCACGTCACTTCCCTGCAGCACAGGATGCCATCTGCACTTTCTTCTTAAAGTACAATTTTATAAGGCTACAGCGTGTGTCACTGAGAGGTTCACATTATTATTGGAAAGTAGTTAACCTCGTGAAAGCTAATAGTACTCTTGTAAGAATATACAGACGTAAAGTGCACTATGAGAATTATCTGTAACGTAGTAGTTATACAATTAGCACAATTACTACAGCTTGAGTATCGGTAAACAATTTTCCCACTGTGTTTTTAAAGATTAGGATTATCTGAAAAAAAATTATAGGCAGAGACTTTTTTTGCAAACAATAACCTGAGTACCTACCCGCCCGCTGACACATGACAAAGATAAAAAACCACTTGTGACCAAAAGTACAATCGTGTGAACGCTCGATGCCCTCTGTGCTTTGTAAAGTATAATAGTAATCAAACGACTGTTGTTAGATTATTCAATACACAAAGTACACATGCTGCTTGGTTGATCATGCTATTGTTAGAAAGAAAAGTGCATGATGTGCCTAAAGTACTGAAAAGGTATTCTGTTTGTTACTATATATATGGGGATTTTCTTATTACCTTTTAGTTTTTTCTATATATAAAGAGTTATACATATCTATACTTTTTTTTACAAGTGCGGATCTAGAGGGGGTCAGACCCCCCGCCCCGCTCCCGTAATTTTCCAAGAATGGTAATCCCCCCGATTTTACGTATATATTTTTCAAATCGATATGTTAGAACCTGAACCCCCCCCCCCTTTCCAGGAAAAACTATTTAAGATCCCCCGTGATTTACGAGGTGGATAAATAATGAATTATATTCTATATTCCCTTGTATGATTTTCTCATCTCCAGCTTTGGGACTCGTGATACATAGGACTTTGTTCTCTTAAAGGTCACCCAAAGGCCCAGACTTCCTTTTTTATCGAACAAAAACGGTGATGATACTCATTATAACGATCAATAGAAATACTTATAGATTATCCTGGTTTGCTGCTTTGTTAGCTGCAACTTCTAATTAAGACAGTCTATTTCAAGATATAGATACTTTTCTTTGGCTTAGCTGCTTTTTGTGTTATTTGTCCCTTTGTTCGTCTGTCTTTCGTAGTTTTCCGAAATTTTTATCCCTCCCATTTCGAAGATTCGGGGAGGGGGGATTGTTTTTCCCGTATTTATATCCGCTGATCTTGAACCTTACAACAAGGACATGTAATGTTTATAGACTTTTTTATTTTAATATATAACTTCTCTTTGAACGAGACAGTTTTATACGTAAAGTGTGCTAATAATAAGATATCTATTGATACAAAAGTTCCAATCTTTTCCCAGAGCTCTGAATATAATGTTCCCCGGTCTATCGACAAAGGTGGCGTATAGCGTTTTGGCTTGTCCATTCGTTTGTACGTCTGTCATTCCGCTCCACTTTCCATAAAAGGGGGTAGTTTTGTGACTGTAGAGCTTTCATATTTCTTAGGATTATTTCTATTGATACCAAAACGTTTGACACTGTGACTTTGACCGTCTGTCTGTCACACTTTGGGTGTCATACCCCGTAACTTTTGATCGGTAAGTGATAGAGCTTTGATATTTCACGTGTGTATTCCATGTGACAAGGCCTTTTTACAAAAAAACATAGTTTTTAGCCGAGTTGCAAAACTCGGCTCTTAATTTGATGTGAGACGGGCGGGCGGGCGGGCGGGCGGGCGGGCGGGAGGGCGTCAACAATTGGTTTCCGGATTATAAGTCAACTACGAAAGAGGCTATAACAATGAAACTTCATACACTTACTCACCATTAGTCAAGGATGAGCCCTATTGATTTTGGGGTCAAAAGGTCAAAGGTCAAGGTCACAGGACTCAGATGATTGAAAATGGTTTCCGGACCATATTTCAGCCTGTATTGCACCTATAATCATGAAACTTGCCAGAAATGTTTCCCTTGAATAAAGGATGAGCCCTATTGATTTTGGGGTCCAAAGGTCAAGGTCACAGGACTCAGATGATTGAAAATGGTTTCCGGACCATATTTCAGCCTGTATTGCACCTATAATCATGAAACTTGCCAGAAATGTTTCCCTTGAATCAAGGATGAGGACCATTGATTTTGGGGTCAAAAGGTCAAAGGTCAAGGTCACAGGACTCTGTTGATTGAAATTGGTTTTCGGACCATATTTCAGCCTGTATTGCACCTATAATCATGTAACTTGCCAGAAATGTTTCCTGTGAATAGAAAATGACCACTTTTGATTTTGGGGTCAAAAGGTCAAAGGTCAAGGTCACAGGACTCTGATGATTGAAAATGGTTTCCTGGCCATATTTTAGCCTGTATTGCACCTAAAGTCATGAAACTTGCCAATAATGATTCCCATGAATCAAGAATGACCCCTATTGATTTTGGGGTCAAAAGGTCAAAGGTCAAGGTCACAGGACTCCGATGATTGAAAGTGGTTTCCGGACCATATTTCAGCCTGTATTGCAATTATAATCATGAAGCTTGCCAGAAATGTTTCCCATGGATCAAGGATGACCACTATCAATTTTGGGGTTTAAAGGTCAAAGGTCAAGGTCACAGGACTAAGATGATTAAAAATGGTCTCCCGACTGAATTTGAGCCTGTATTGCACCTATTATCATGTAACTTGCCAGAAATGTTTCCAGTGAATAGAAAATGACCACTTTTGATTTAGGGGTCAAAGGGTCAAAGATCAAGGTCACAGGACTTAGGTAATTGAAAATTGAAAATTGTTTCCGGATGATATAAGAGGGTGTATTGCACCTATGATCATGAAACTTGCCAGAAATGTTTCTTATGAATCAATGATGACCCCTATTGATTTTGAGGTCAAAAGGTCAAATGTCAAGGTATAGGACTCAGATGATTGAAAATGGTTTCTGGACCACATTAGAGCCTGTATTGCACCTATGATCATGAAACTTTCCAGAAATATTTCTAATGAATCAAGGATGACCCCTATTGATTTATGGGTCCAAAGGTCAAGGTCACTGAACTATGATGATTGAAAATGGTTTCCAGACCATATTAGAGCCTGCGTAGCACCTTTAATCATGAAACTTGCCAGAAATGCTTTCCATGAATCAAGGATGATCCCTATCACTGATGATTGAAAATGGTTTCCAGATAATATTTGAGCCTGTATTGCATCTATGATCATGAAATGTTCCGGAAATGTTTCCCATGAATCAAGTATGACCCCTTGTGATTTTTGCATCCAAAGGTCAAGGTCATAGGATTCTGATAATTGAAAATAGTTTCGGGACTATATTTGGGCATGTATTGCACCTTTAATCATGAAACTTGTCAGAAATGTTTTCCATGAATCAAGGATGACCCCTATTGATTTTGGGATCAAAAGAGCAAAGGTCAAATTCATAGGACTTGGGTAATTGATTTGGTTTCTGAATTATATATGAATGTGTATCAACCTGAAACGTGTCTGTGATGCTTCCCATCTGTCGAGACCATTCAAGTTTTGCAACTCGGCACTTTGCATCTTTGATGCATTTTAAGCTTATTGATATAGTGATTTGACCTACATTTAAGAAAAAATTAAGATTGGCTATATCTTTTGACTTCTAATTGATAGGGCTTTGATATTTGACATGTGTATTCCATGTGACAAGACATTTCTAAACATATCATATTTTTTTATCTAATGACCTTAACCTAGAAATTTGACCTGCTTTAAAAAATTGCGATTGACTATACCTTTTTGTAAGTGATATGCCTTTGATATATTTCACATGTGTATTCCTTATGGTGAGATTTTTGTATAGGTACATTAATTTTTATCTAGTGACCTTGAGCCAGATATTTGACCTACTTTTTCAAAAAATGAAGATGGGGTTTTTCCTTTGATTGGTAAGCGATTTGGGTATTAATATTTCCCATGTGATGAGACCTTACTTTTGTTGCCAAAATATTTGACTTCGCAACCTTGACCTAGATGATATACCTTCTTTTCTGAAAATTTAAGATTGATCATATCCTTGGATTGGTTTGTAAGACGTCTGATATTTCATTTGATAAGGCGTTCCTACTGATACCAATAATTTTGACCTAGTGACCTTGACCCTTATATTTGATTCACTTCTTAAAAATAAGCCACTTTGCACTTTTCAGGCAACACAAGTATTCCTTGGATCGCTTTTTTCTTAAGTTAGATCTTTAGTGAAATCTTTACTTGTACTTTTTAAGTTTAATCTTTGAATTGTTAGTAACATCCCTAGAATGTTAGGAGACAGGGCTTTCATATTACACATATATTTCACAAACACATGTCTTATTTAAGACACTATCCGATCATTTAGCCTAAAATATATAGAATTACATTTTGTGTGGTTCTCGTTACAGCGGGGTGCCTGTCGGCAGTCCAGACACCAGTATACCCCTATCATACCTAGTAGCCTTACTACAGTGTACCAAAGAAACGGACAACCTGGATCGTGAGGCGTCCTCAGTACCGGATCATTCCGGGAGGATGTCCATCACGGGGAGGGTACCCACTCCCCCTCCCCCGGAGATGTCGTGTCCTGTAGCCGAGAACTGGTGCTATACTCAAGTAAGACTCTCTTTCACAGTGTGTTGCTCATGTTGCTATATGATAACTGTATGCAAATTCTGTATTTCTTAGACTTGAAATGAAATTCTGTCAAAACGAAAGATGCCTAGACTGTTAGACGAATTGAAAGTATAGGGACTTACCTTTATCATGTTTATCTGGTGTAAAAACGATGATTGAATGTTAACTGCACGTTGATAAAAACCATCCTTTGCATTATTTGAAAATTTGTGTACCTCACTCAGTGTTTGTGTGTTTTATAAAGTTTTAGAACATTGTAAAAGTCAAGGATTCCCAGGATTACGTACTCTTACTTGTAAAGTGAAAGTCTAGGCATTGTATATTATCTAAGATTCCTCGACAAATCAAAATTAAATGTTTATTTCGGGGGGAAGGAATGATTCAAATTAAAACACACAAACACTCAAATACACAAAGTGTCGGCTTCTTGGCCTTTATCATGCTTATCAAGTGGAAAAGATGACAATTTACATGCATGTGTTAACTAAGTAAAATCCATGTTTTGCATTTGAATATCTATGTACTTGAGTGTTTGTGTATGAACATTCTGTAGGTATAAAACTAGAAATGAAGATACTTATCATGCTTATAAGTGTATGATTTTACACTACCCACCTTTAATAAGTACCACCTATTACTTTTCTCCTGTTTAAAAAAAAAATGACAGATTTTAGTTCCATTGTTTTGGAAGTCTTAAGATTAACCATACTGCTATCAATTCAAGTAAATTTCCAGGCTTAATTTCTGTTTTATAAATTTTTGCAATTTTTCCATAAAAATGTCAAGTTTGACGGAAAAAAATTCAAAAATATTAATATTTTTCCATTTTTGCATGAAGATGAATAATGGAAAAAATATGTTGAAAATATCCATGCATTTTAAAGCTCAGAAAATAAAATACCATGATGAGCTTTTCATGAAATTTCTAATGTTTATACTACCTGGATAGTTATTTATGGTGGGAGGTGGGTAGTGTAATTTATAGATAAAGTAATCAAATTCTCTAATTCCGTGATTTTCTGTTCACAGGTGAAAGTGGTGAAATTTTCCTATATATGGACAATCAATAACTTCAGTTTCTGTCGAGAAGAAATGGGAGAGGTGCTGAAAAGTTCAACGTTCTCCGCAGGGGCCAATGACAAATTAAAGTGGTATGTGAGACAGTTCATGATTGGAAGAAATTCAATACCATACCATTATTGAGACGAATGTTTTGCATATATATCAAGTTTAAGATTTTTTTTGTACTTTACAATTTTTGTGTCGCCTGCGAAGCATAGGGACACTTAGGGATCACTTTGTCTGTTGTCCATCTGTCTGTCTGTCCGTCTGTCACACTTGGATGACAAATATGGATAATGACCATATCCCTGTATACAGCACAAAATCGATAATTCAAAAATCAGAAACCGAAGGCACACAAAATCAGGACAAAACAGGAACCAAAGCAAACAAACAAAAACCTCCACCATATGAAAAGAAGCGAACTCCCGATATGGGAGTGAGACCAGGTGCCCAGGAAGAGTAAGTATCTCCTGCTTGCATGCAACACCCGTCGCTTCAATTCGGTAGAACTGTCACATCCGGTTACTTCCATTTTGGAAGATATAGAGTACAATCTTTGGTTGGATGGTTCAAATGATCTATGACAGAATATCATCCACCATTCGTGAGAGTGGAACATCATAGTGTATGACGAGTTCCCCATATCGACTGTAGAACTTCCTCAGTGACGATGTTAGTCGGTCACAAACAAATCCCTGACTGAGAAGCTTATCTGAAAGACGCCTAGCTCTCAGAACAAAATCCGTATATT
This sequence comes from Pinctada fucata, assembly GCA_028142955.1. Lineage (NCBI taxonomy): Eukaryota > Metazoa > Mollusca > Bivalvia > Pterioida > Pteriidae > Pinctada > Pinctada fucata. The sequence goes on along the minus strand of AP027108.1, from coordinate 35,707,613 downwards.
TGGTACTTGCTCTGGCATAGCGTATCAACTGAGATATGAACACGCCATAAGCAGGCGATGAAGGGATGTTGCTACTCAGAAAAGGAAAGTTTGTAATGCTGAAATTGAAGTCGTCACGTTTGTCATAGAGTGAGGTGTTCATGTGACCATCAGTGTCGTAGGACAACATTATGTCCAAATAGGATGCTGAATTATTTGTCTCTGTGGTTTCTTTGACTTCAAGCTCCGAAGGATAGATACTGCTCAGGTAATCCGCGAATTTTGGATTATTGATGGACAACACATCGTCTATGTATCTGTAAGTGAAGTTAAAGTCATAAGCTAAGTATCTTTTCCCTTCAGAGACCAAAGATTGAATGAATTCAGCTTCGTACGAGTAAAGGAAGATGTCGGCAAGGAGTGGGGCACAATTGGTCCCCATTGGAATTCCGACAATTTGCTGGAAGACCTTTCCTCCAAACACCACAAAAATGTTGTCGATCAGAAAGTTTAACATCTGAATAATGTCTGTTTCAGTGTACTTATTTTCAGAATCGGACTTTTCTTTTACAAAGTAGGTTTTGTCATAGTTAACAACAATAAATTTGTATTTGCGATTACCGTTCTTACTTGTAAACGCATTACTTATAATTTTTGCGAGTCTTTCTTTCAATTTAGAATGTGGAATTGTAGTGTAAAGTGTCGAAAAATCAAAGGCTTTGATCGAATGGACTCTACTAAAATGAGTGGATTTCAGATGTTCTAAAAGTTCCTTCGAATTCTTTAAAATCCACATCTGGTTGATACCACTGCGAGAATACACTGTCGAACAATATTTTTGAAGCCCAGATTTGATTTCAGATAAAACTTAGGTGAGTAAGATCGATACAGATTTGGTAGAACATTTTGAGGAACCAGCGATGAAACGTTGTTTGTACGGATCTTATGCATTTTAGGTATGCAGTACAAGTATGGTAAATCTAAATCTAAATTGGTAGTGTCGAAGCCAAAGGAAGTAAGAGCTGATTTGTGGTTATCTATTATTTCAGAGGCAGAAAGGTTTGTTGGGGTGTAAGTGGGATTTCCAGGTGTGGAATTTAAACCCAACTCTTTAACTAGACTGTCGAAATAGTACTTTTTGCAAGTAAATGTGTAATTATTTGAGGCTTTGTCCGCTGGTGTGATGACATAATGTTCTTGGAGGTAGGTGAGCTCTGTGATAACATCAGGGTCTTTAAATATAGACAAGAATCTGGTGTTCACAGTTGATTTTAATCGGTTAATTCTAGATAAAAGTAACCCTCTGATTGATTTTATCCATTCGGAAAGGGTGTCGAGCTGTACACACCCTATAAAAGTGATTCCTGAGTGTCGCTATGTTTCGCAGGCGACATATGCATTCCTTGGAATGATTTTTTGTACAAGGTGAAATAAGTTTAATATTATGGTTGAAGAGAGATTCTGAAAAAAAAGATAAAAAAATTCTTTGATAGAATTGCGAAGCACAATTTGTTATTATGATAATCAGACTCTACAGACAGACAGACAGACAGACTGAATACTTCTAGTACATGAAAGTCTGTCACATTAAACAGTGGCTAGGGAATATGATAAGAGAAAATAATCAAATGAATTGTTTAATGATTTTAATACTTGAACTTTGAACTTGTTAAAGAAAAAGACCCTCAGAACTAGTAGAAATTTTTCTCTTTTCATAGAAACTTTTAACTTAGTCTCATTTAACTAGTAAAAAAAACTATTTGTGTCTTGGAGTTCGTCTGATCACATGTCAATTAACATTCTTTTTGTAAATTTACTTCAACCAAAAGGGCTGACAAATTCATCAAAAGTAGGGTTTCTACTATTTTGAAAGAAGGGAAATTTAAGTGAAAAGACTTTTAGTACAAATTTTATGTTTTACCCGCAGAAATTTGACATCAGTTTTCCCAAAGTAGAGGATTACAAAAAGACTTTATATTCCCGCTGTAGACTTACACTTATTCACGCCAAGACCGGACATCACAGAATTTGACATACCTTCTTCTGTGACTTAAACAGATCTAGAACATCACAGTAGGAAATAATGACAAAGTTGCGACATTGGGTCTTAGCATGCCTATAATGCAAGTGTAGCGGTAATGTGAAATGGTCTACATGTATTGCCATATGCCAGCTTTTTAAGAGAACACTGACGTAGATTAATTTGGGGTCAAATTTTTCTGAAGTTGACCTTGACCCACATCATATTATTGATCATTATGTTGTTGACTGATGCTGAAGATAATTTTAATATGACCTTAATGCCATGGAAATTTTGCTAATATTTTGTTTATCACACAGGTGCCTGAGAGTTAATCCAAAGGGTCTGGATGAAGAAAGCAAAGACTATTTATCCCTGTATTTATTATTAGTGTCGTGTAATAAGAGTGAAGTGCGAGCAAAATTCAAGTTTTCCATTTTAAATGCAAAGCGAGAGGAAACAAAAGCAATGGGTAAGAGTTGTCTTTTCTTGTCATTGTAAGGACATCAAAGAAAGATCTAATCAATTTTATTTTTATGTTACCTACAACAACCTACTTGATATAGATCATCAAGTAGATTATATCCATTTGTGTGAAAGTATTATATTCCCATCAAACTTGGCCAGGGGTGAAGATTTTTTTTGTTTTACACATATACCGGTTACTTTCTAGATCACAGATCTGTTCTATAAATCCTTTAAATTTAATTTGCTTCTATATACATGTACATATGTATTGAAAATCTCTGCATTATGAAATAGAAAAAGTTGCTACATGTACATGTATATGTATGACTTTTACCTTGACCGAGTCACTGTGAATAATGTCATATTTAATTTCAGAGAGTCAGCGTGCCTACAGATTTGTTCAAGGCAAAGACTGGGGCTTTAAAAAATTCATCCGACGTGATTTTTTGATGGATGAAGCGAATGGTCTCCTGCCCGATGATAAATTAACGATATTCTGTGAAGTAAGTAATATTGAGATAGGATTTGTTTACTTTCATAACTTTAAATGTCAGGGCTGCAAGGATACAACACATGATGCGATACACATATGAGACTGCATATTATTAGTTATACGGTGTTTTACAGGGGGGATACAGAAATATATTGGGTCGATGAATAAAGTTGTATTGGGCAAGACGAAGCCGAGCCCAATACAACTTTTTTCATCGACCCAATATATATTTTTGTATCCCCTTGTAAAACACTGTATAACGAATTTATCCCACCGATGGCTTTTGGCTTGTGTATGTAACGTCAACATATTTTAAAGTATCTCGGTGACATAAATATTGTAAAGCGTCTTAGTAGAAGCGGGATATTAAAATAATATCATGTCAGTAAAATCATACAACATAATATTCGGTTCTTCTCGACCAATCAGATTGCTAGAGGTGGGATAATACGATATATGATATGTATTATGATACATGATATGTATTACAATACATGATACGTATTACAATATATTGATACACTATTCTATGATATATTGGTATATGATGTTATTTGTATTGCAATTCTATGATTTCTCAACAAAGAAAGGAAATCAGGCTGCTAATTAAACTATATTTGACATGAAATTTACTTCATTCTTTGAATCAAATAATATTTTTGATAACATCCATATATTTGACCTTCAGGTATCGGTAGTTGGTGACACTGTGAATGTATCTGGCCAGTCAAACTGTACACCAGTTAAGGTTCCTGAATGTCGACTCAGCGAGGACCTGGGCACTCTGTTTGAGAGGTCGTCGTTTAGTGACGTCACACTCTGTGTGGGAGGTCGAGAATTCCAGGCTCACAAAGCCATCTTAGCAGGTTAGTATCATGTTGTATGCTACATCCTTTGAATTTTTTTTTTTTGCCCAAAAAACCCCAATAAATCTTTTAATTTCCTTGTTGCATATACATGTAATTTATTTTGTGTGTGTGTGAATATATCTCTCAAGCTCATTGAATCACATACACCCCTCCCCCCTTAAAAAACATTAAAAGTTTACACAAAAAGGAACCAGAGAGAATGCCCTGTTGATTAGATAAATACATCATTAAAGAATATATTTTGGAGAAGAAGAAAGTATGTTGGCCCCCCCCCCCCCCCCAAAAAAAAATATAAAGATACCCCAGAGAGAATGCTCTCCTAGAATAGAAATACAGACCCTGTTATATACACTTTAATACTTACGGAGATGTCTTACTATTTCAGCGCGTTCTCCTGTATATAATGCGATGTTTGAACATGAAATGGAAGAAAGAAAACAGGTGAGTTAAATTAATGATACATGTACCTTCTTAATCAGGGAAACTTTGTAGTTTTCGTATCACTTTTGGGATTTAGCCGCAGTCTTCTACTTTGAACCACTAGCCCATAGACAAATTTTCCAGCCAATTGTATTGTTTGGTAGCCAGGCAAAATTGTAGGTACAAATTGGTAGTTGTGGTTTATTGTCCAGTAATTCCCCTCGTCAGGCAAAGAGGCTCAGTGATAATTTGATTGGTTTATGTTACTCAGGGAATTAATGGACAATGAACCATGGCTAGCTAGTTGTTATTTTTTAAGCATACATGTATGTATATATGTAACTAAATGAAAGTACAAGTAACGATAGACTATTGATGATTAAAGTAAAAGTAAAGAAAAGTCATGTTATTCATGATATTATCAATTCTTGCAAAATTACAAAGTTAATTTGATGAAAAAGAATCAGGAAGCAGATTATCATTCTCATCAAAAGATTTATAGCAATGAGGAAATAAAACAAGGAAATTGATCGTACATGTAGAGTATAAAGTATTAAGTAAACAGATTACCTGGATATTAGATGGGATTTGGGGGATTGTTGTATGGAATCTCCCAGGGAAAATTAAAAGCACTCAAAAGAGGAAGATTTTGAAGTAACTAAGAATGGCTCTATAACGTTAGTATTGATTGTTTGATAGAATATTAAGGATATAGATTATGTATGTTTGACACTTCCGTCTTCATGGACAGTACTAGATTAGAGGTCTAAGATCAATGATTGTTTTAAGAAAAAAAGGATTGTAGTACATGAGTTTGTTGAGTTATACATGTATAGTTATTCCAAATAATTTATTGACTTTTCAGTGACATTTCTTTTAACATGTTTAATGTCTGTGATATTTAATGACGTGGACATTAAGAATTTGCCGGCCCCAATTCACATTAAATTCTCTTGCAATGACTATTCAAGAACCTTTTGTTCTATCCAAACAAAATTAAGGTACTTATCAGGATAGTTAGATACTAATTTTGAATGTTAGTTAAACATGTTAAATGAGTTAAAGAAGATCCTGACGATAATCTCAACAGCACTCACAATAGAGCAAAAATTAAGCATCAACGGACCCCTGGCAAGCCAGAGGTGGGACCAGGTGCCTGGGAGGAGTAAGCATCCCCTGTTGGCTAGCCGCACCCGCCGTTGATGTTTAAGCACGAAAATGAAAACAATATATGAAATTCATGCACTGTCTGACGTTATGTCTATATAGAAAGTGCTATGGCGACAATGTCAGGGAAATATATTCAAAACACTTACTGTCAAACCTCTAGCGGGGAACTTTTTTACGAGCTCCACACAGCAAAGGGCATAAGTGTGACACAAATGAGTTAAAGAAGATCCAGACAATAATCTCAACAGCCTTCACAATAGAGCAAAAATTAAGCATCAACGAACCCCTGGTCAAGGTCACTGTTTAGAGAAAAAAATAGCCTTTTGAATTATTAGTTTCATTTAAAATTAGGTTTAAGGATAGAAAGGTAATAATTATTTGATTTTAGGATCACAAGGTTTATGAGATTTCATACAACCCCCAAATCCAATTTTTTTTTCAAGTTAGCTTCAACATTTGCCCGTCTCACACCGTGACACATTGTTCATGTTTTGTTATATTTGTGTGTGTGAGAGGGCTTGACTTCCTTCCCATAGACTGCTGTACAGTGCAAGCTTATTGAATCTTAATTTTGTTGTTGATTTTTAGAATCGAGTGGAGATTACTGATGTGGATCATGAAGTCATGAGAGAAATGTTGAGATTTATATATACGGGAAAAGCTCCGAATTTGGACAAAATGGCGGACGATTTACTGGCAGCAGCAGATAAAGTTAGTGAAAGCCAATTTTCAACCATGAAATCAAGTAGCAAATATCCAGAAATATTTACAAGATAAAAAATTTGATGCTATTCATACTGTATTCAATGTGATTTTTTTTTTTTTTTTGCAATAGATGATTGTTCTTTGAATTTTCATACTTCCTATGTGTTCAACTGTATAGAAAAACTTTATGTATTTTGATACCTAAAGACAGAAAGAGTGATGGAAAAGGAACTTTTTCATGTTTAGATAACTAAGACAATGAACAACAAAATAGAAAATACAATTTCAAATGCAAAATAATGAGATGTAGCATGTTTGAATTCTTTTTCATGCACATGTCAAATTACAAAAAAATATGTCCTCCTCAAAAATAGACTCTGATTTTAGCCATGAAAGTATGGAATTCCATTCATGCAAAAATATAGATCAAGAAGACAGGACTCTCCAAAAATGAGTACATGTAAATGAAAAAAGAATGTTTTGCTTCAAAGTCCACACAATTTTTTTCCTTTGTTTAGCAGCAGGTGAGTTTTGACAGGATGAGTGCAAAAAAAAAAGAAAAGAACCACCCAAAATATTTCATAGCAAATGTGGCTTACACTGAGTTGCCCAAAAATCTCATACATAAGCTACAGCAAAAGAAGTACATGTATATGAAATTTTCTTTGAGAATGAGATTGGTTATACCGTAAATCTGGTTATTTTTGCTGTCAATTAATTTTCAGCAATTTTGCGGGTATGATGGATTCGCAAAAACATTTTTCTAAAAAATATATCAACTTGAATAAAACTATGCTTCCGATACATCAATTTAACATATACGTACGCGCACCTTTATACTTGGCTTTTTTTTATTACCGTTTTGAAATTCAGTCTTTGGAAGGGGGGGTTGCTTATGTCTCATTTAGTGATAAAAATCACTTGATCTAAAGAAAAGAGCAACTCAAACTTTTAAAAAAACAAAAGGGATATCACGAATGTTTGTTTGTGCATTGTGTATAACAAAACATCAGTAAACATGAACATGTGAAATACAGGTATGCTACGCCGACTGCTGAATAGGTGTGGAAAATAAGCCAATAGACAATTGCAGTGGGTCTTTGCTTGTAATGAGGGAGTTAATTACTTCATAATGTAAGTAAACTCTCTCTGATTTAGGCTGCCGTTACTGAAATTATATGCGATCCGTATCTTTTTCTAATTTGTGACATTTCAAAAGGTTAGCTGCTCCGAATCGGAAAACATACAATAAAGACAATAAGATAGGGATCATTTCTTTTCTGTCCGGCCAGTTTTTTTTTTTATTACTTTCGATTAAAACATGCAGCAATATTGCACAACAAATAAGCAAAATACCACATGCTATCATTATATTTTTTGGTCTCGTTGGATTCGCAAAAATTAAAGTCACAAAAATAAATCTATAGGCTTTTTACTCAAAACAGCAAAAATAAATCGACGCAAAAATTTCCAGATTTACGGAATTATAATTGAACATTAGTTTAATGTGATGTTTTTGTAGCTATTTGTCAGTGTTCTGGGTTTTCTTTTCAGCCTGACAGCTAGGTTGGTTTTGGATGCAACACCCTATGTTTGACTAAAATAAAAATTTGTATGGCCAAATTTAAGTATTGTTACTGTGAATTCCTTAAAATCTCTTTCAACATGCATTCTGCAATTAAATTTGTGTTAAAGCATCTTACTCTTATTTTCAGTATGCGTTAGAGAGGTTAAAGGTGATGTGTGAAGAAGCTCTGTGTTCAAATCTACAGATAGATAATGTGTGTGAAGTCCTAGTCCTGGCCGATCTTCATAGTGCCGATCAACTCAAAACACATGCCATTGATTTCATAAATAGGTAAGCATGGTACAGTAATTTATCATTAGTGATTGGTAGGGAAATTTTGTGAATTGGCTATTTTTCCATGATTTCCTACAATTGTAATTGGCCATTTCTTAAGAAAGTACATAGACTTCAATGAGACACTTTTCAAATGAATCAGACTATGGCGCATGGCCCCTTTCCTTCTCAATCACTGAATTATATTTTATTAGGTATTTTCAAAAACCAGATTTACTTACTGTTTGGGACGGTATCTGATGTAGACTGATTATAACATCATTGATCTGTATGGAAACATTTCAAATGTTTTCATTTCCAGGGAAATGACAGTACAGAATTGACCTTACCATGTCAATTTTATAATACATGTTGTATTGTAATGATTTTACGTCAAGGGATTCTAGATAATAGAGAGGTTAAGAAACTGTTACGGGTACGTGTAGACACATTAACTGTGTATGACGTCATTATTTATTGCTTACGGGAAATCGCAACAAATTGTCAATGACATGTAAATCGCAAGCTACATGTACATGTAGACATTTTATTTTATGTTCATATAGCAGGTGTATTTTACGAATACTTGTACCGAGAATATTTTATAAGTTGTAATTCAACATTTTTTCAATATATCAGTCTCGTATATGTTTGGATGTGTAAATTTTACGTCATTGCTAAGGGCACCAGTACACATAGTATTACACATACTCGTCAATGTTCTAAACCTTAGTAGATGTACTTGTAGATTACACGTATGCGTACACGTTAGCCTTCTAAAACCTTAGTAAATGTACTTGTAGATTACACGTATGTGTACACGTTAGCCTTCTAAACCTTAGTAGATGTACTTGTAGATAACACGTATGCGTACACGTTAGCCTTCTAAACCTCAGTAGATGTACTTGTAGATTACACGTATGCGTACACGTTAGCCTTCTAAACCTCAGTAGATATACTTGTAGATTACACGTATGCGTACACGTTAGCCCTCTAAACCTCAGTAGATATACTTGTAGATTACACGTATGCGTACACGTTAGCCTTCTAAACCTCAGTAGATGTATTTGTAGATTACACGTATGTGTACACTTTAGCCTTCTAAACCTTAGTAGATGTATTTGTAGATTACACGTGTGCGTACACGTTAGCCTTCTAAACCTTAGTAGATGTACTTGCATGTAGATTACACGTATGCGTACACGTTAGCCTTCTAAACCTTAGTAGATGTACTTGTAGATTACACGTATGCATAAACGTTAGCCTTCTTAACCTCAGTAGATGTACTTGTAGATTACACGTTAGCCTTCTTAACCTCAGTAGATGTACTTGTAGATTACACGTATGCGTACACATTAGCCTTCTAAACCTCAGTAGATGTACTTGTAGATTACACGTATGCGTACACGTTAGCCTTCTAAACCTTAGTAGATGTACTTGTAGATTACACGTATGCATAAACGTTAGCCTTCTTAACCTTAGTAGATGTACTTGTAGATTACATGTTAGCCTTCTTAACCTCAGTAGATGTACTTGTAGATTACACGTATGCGTACACGTTAGCCTTCTAAACCTTAGTAGATGTACTTGTAGATTACACGTATGCGTACACGTTAGCCTTCTAAACCTCAGTAGATGTACTTGTAGATTACACGTATGCGTACACGTTAGCCTTCTAAACCTCAGTAGATGTATTTGTAGATTACACGTATGCGTACACATTAGCCTTCTAAACCTCAGTAGATGTACTTGTAGATTACACGTATGCGTACACGTTAGCCTTCTAAACCTTAGTAGATGTACTTGTAGATTACACGTATGCGTACACGTTAGCCTTCTTAACCCCAGTAGATGTATTTGTAGATTACACGTGTGCGTACACGTTAGCCTTCTAAACCTCAGTAGATGTATTTGTAGATTACACGTGTGCGTACACGTAAGCCTTCTAAACCTTAGTAGATGTACTTGTAGATTACACGTATGCGTACACGTTAGCCTTCTTAACCCCAGTAGATGTACTTGTAGATTACACCTATGCGTACACGTTAGCCTTCTAAACCTTAGTAGATGTACTTGTAGATTACACGTATGCGTACACGTTAGCCTTCTTAACCCCAGTAGATGTATTTGTAGATTACACGTGTGCGTACACGTTAGCCTTCTAAACCTCAGTAGATGTATTTGTAGATTACACGTGTGCGTACACGTAAGCCTTCTAAACCTTAGTAGATGTACTTGTAGATTACACGTATGCGTACACGTTAGCCTTCTTAACCCCAGTAGATGTACTTGTAGATTACACGTATGCGTACACGTTAGCCTTCTAAACCTCAGTAGATCTATTTGTAGATTACACGTGTGCGTACACGTAAGCCTTCTAAACCTTAGTAGATGTATTTGTAGATTACACGTGTGCGTACACGTTAGCCTTCTTTCCTCAACCTACAGAGATGAAACTTCACAAATAGATTGCCTACACCAAAATTATTTAATCCAAAATGTGAAGGGTCTATGCCAAAGTTGGTTTTATAGAATTTTACAGACACCTGACTTGTACTTTATTCAACAAGAAAAAATTAATATCAGGTTTTGTAAAGTACATAAGATATATGACAATTGTATAGAAGATCATAAAGCAATCGTTTTGTAAAGTGCATATACAGTACTGCAACCCACTTGTTTTACAATCCTATCCACCATCCTACATCCAACTCCTATCCACTCTATCCTATCCTATCATATCTTATATTATCCTATTCTATCCACCTCATTCCAATTCAATTATGTCTCATCCTATCCTACCCTATCCTACATGTACATCCTATCCTATCCTACCCTATCCTACATGTACATCCTATCCTACCCTATCCTACATGTACATCCTATCCTATCCTACCCTATCCTACATGTACATCCTATCCTATCCTACCCTATCCTACATGTACATCTTATCCTATCCTACCCTATCCTACATGTACATCCTATCCTACCCTATCCTACATGTACATCCTATCCTATCCTATCCTATACTACATGTACATCCTATCCTATCCTATCCTACCCTATCCTACATGTACATCCTATCCTATCCTACCCTATCCTACATGTACATCCTATCCTACCCTATCCTACATGTACATCCTATCCTACCCTATCCTACATGTACATCCTATCCTATCCTATCCTACCCTATCCTACATGTGCATCCTATCCTATCCTACATGTACATCCTATCCTATCCATCTTTATATACCTCTCATTACCTTTAGTGAGATTATGATTAAAACTAAACGACTTTATAAAAATCCATGCATAAGAAGTAAATTATCTGTAATTATTGCTGTTTTTGGATTTCATTAATTTATAAAAATGAAAATTATTTAGATGATTAAATACCATTTTCGCACTTGCAGTGAATGAAACAAAAATACCACTACAAAACCTCAAACTTTGTTTTTAATTCAATTAAAATTTATATTACCCATTTAGTCAAGTTTAAAAGTTCAATGGATTGAATTTAATCAAATAAGTATGATTGTCTCCAAATAATTTTAGAATTAAAAAAAGAAATATTGGATTGTAGAATGAGGTGGATATGAGGTAGGATAAGATAGTAGGTAGGATGGGATGTAGGATAGGATGTAGGATAAGATTTGATGTAGGATATGATTGGATGTAGGATAGGATGTAGGATAAGATTGGATGTAGGATATGATTGGATGTAGGATAGGATGTAGGATAAGATTGGATGTAGGATAGGATGGGACAGAAATGGTTTGGACTGAGATGGATAGGATAGGATAAGATTCTATCCTGCATCCTACATTCTATCCTATCCACTTTTTTGTCAAACAAGTGGGTTGCAGGACTGTAATACATACCATGTATCACTAACGCAGGTTAACAATTTGCTATTTTAAAATAGCACATTGACAATTAAGAATAGAAATTATCACTTGTATGACTAATGTCTCTGTAGTTTAATACTAATGTCTCTGTAGTTTAATATCTAAGGTGTTGATTGTAGTACATGCTTTGCGTAGTATTTGACTTTTATAGTATGTTGATAGAGGCACGTGACTTGTGTAGTATTTAGATTGAGGTTAATGCATGTGAAGTCATAAAAAGGCCTTTCTGAAAATAACTTTGATGAAAAATATATTGACAATAAGCTGCACAAGCCCAAATTCACGTGCTTGTATTTAGCAGTGCTGAAGGTCACCTTAATATCACTCTCTGTGTGGATCCTTCTGGGCATTTACAAGAAATTGATATGGTAAAAGTTCAGATTTAGAAAATATATTGGGGAAAATTCACCTGACCAAGCCAAATTTTCCATGGTCACTTTGCAAAAACTGAGTTATTATGTTATTTGCATTAATTAGTTAAAAAATGCTAGTAACATGTTCTTTGTGTACTTTGAAATATGCATTGTTTCACTTAGATTTATTTTTCGTCTGTATGCGTCATTTTACCCATTGGCAAGCAATTCAAATGATGATATTTACAAGCAAGGGGACCACATTTGATTTTATTAAACAGAATTTGAAATTATTGTATGAAAGGACCTTATGATCAGATATATAGGATCTCAAATGAATTTTCATTTCATACGATGTATTATGAAACGAGTTGTGTGATTTATATTCCCGAGCCTTGGCGAGGGGACATGAAACGCACAACGAGGTTCATAATACATCGTATGAAATGAAAATTCATTTGAGATTCTTTTATCACATGATTCTGCCAAAAAATGTTTATTTCCTTCGTGAAATCAACGATTCTGAGAACTAGAGGCGAATCACTCCATGACCTATAGAAGTCGTCTGCTACGCTATGAGAAGTAGTTCCCCATTGTAGATGTTCTGTGCGTAAAGAGAAAAATATATCAACTTTGTTAAGTACTTTAATGCAATAATTATTTCATCAGCAACAATTATTCAATCATTGATATAGAATTTGCGTCTTAATTAAGATATGACCGATATTTGAAAGGTCACACTTGTCACAGTGTAGGTGATGAGGCTCCAAACTTGACCAATCGCATTCGAGCAGAGCGATATGTAACATGTTATCATAACATTTGATTATGAAATGGCTTTATGAAACTGCATAACAGGTGTATCATGTGATAAATAAATTTAATCAGGCCTGAGAACTAATATTCTTTTTCAACTCATGCCAGTTGCGAAAAAGTCTCAAACATAACAGTGAAAATTTTTTTTTCTCCAGTAAATTGATCATAATGTATAATGCAAGTCTTGCATATAATGTGTAAAAAAAATTCCATGAAATTGGTCAATAAAGAATAAGTCTCGAACATATTCTGTAAAATTTGTCTTCTAATTATTCAGTGACATTCAATTGTCAAATATATCAATAGAATTTTTCTCTTCACTATTACAGTCCCGTTACTTGTACTTTAATGTCATGCCACCATTGCGTTATTTTTCTCTGTTTCAGTCATGCCACAGATGTTATGGACACGCAGGGATGGAAGACGTTGATTCAGAGTCATCCACATCTCATAGCCGATGCTTTCCGCGCCCTAGCCAGTCAACAAAGCCCGCCCCTCTGTCCTCCAAGAAAACGTGTCAAAACTTCATAGTGCTGCCGATCATCTTGTGTCATCATGCATTTATAGTGCCCTTTCTTTAGTGCATTCCTCCATGTTCCTTCCAGTATGATGTCCGTTTGTGACAGTACTTTTGAGATTCTCTTGTTATTTCACGTCATCTGAACATTTTATTATTATCGTCGCAGACTCGACCATTAACTGTTTTGCCATCTTACTGTGTACATACATGTAAGAAACAGACGCAAAAAGTAGCAACGTATCAGCCATTTGTGATAGAATGAAGAGGGGATGCTGGATTTTTTTCAAAGTTAACTCTTCCGTCTGTCTGTATCATTAAAGCTTGCCATTTCACTTCTGTACATGTACTTAGTCCATAAATAATTTTTGTAGTAAAACAGAAATTGTGAAAATGTGACACAATAAGCTAGTGTGAACTTTAAGAAGAGTATGCCTTGTTATCTCATACGACAAATTACAAAAAGAAATATTGGTGTGCAGATAGAACGCTCCTGTAACATTGCTAGCTACGCCATGACAAGATTCACTCTGAAATGAGTACATGTACAGAAGTTGGACGTACAGACTGAGTACACGTGCTCATGTAAAGACAATATTTTGTAGGAAAGAGAAGAGAAAAGAAATAAAACAATGGAATATACACGGAAATAGTGAGATTTGTCTGGAATGTGTATGTATTGTTGAAAAGATTTTCTAGTCCTGTTTGATAAAACGTTTCTAAATGGATGTAAATTAATTTCAAGATGATGTATCTTTTTTCAGTTGGATTTTTGTAAAAGTTTTCTGTTATTTGGATGTAATTTGCTGGATTAGCTCTGTAAGATTCCCTCATGAATGGGTTACATGAAAAATGAAATGTAGAATTCAGATGAAATTTGGCCTAAATGAATTTTTAGGTTAAAATGTTCTGTGAATACTTTTCATTTCAATCAAATTTTTCTGGAAGTCAGTATGGATAGTGGATTTTGTAATCTGACCACGGAACTCGATGTTGAAAAAAAATTCATCCATGAAATTAGCAGTCAAACTTAAGCAAAGTTTGAAAGAATTAATGTTTTTCTACTTAAAATCAGAGTTTTTCGATTTTTTCAGAACAGAAATACTTGTCTACAAGTCCATCACACAGTGTGTATGATTATTTCTGTGATTGGTTTCCAAATTTCTTTGGAATACAAAGACTGGGTCACTTACAACATACGTACATAGAGAGACATTTTTCATTCATTCATTTGTACATTTTTGGTAGATTATTTTTTGGGGGGGTTACAAAATGGTAACTCTCTTTTATTTATTGAATTGTTGATGTTTTTCTACTACTGTTCATATTATGATTATTGATAACATTCAATTGCTTATGCAAATGACTTACAATGTACATTTTGGACATGTTTGAGTATTGTACAATTGGTTATAAATTATAGTGTCTGCTTAATGTACTGAATGTGTTGTGTAATATGTTTCTCTCCTTTCTTGTTTTATACCCCTTTTGAAAGACATAATTTATGTATTATGGCATGATCCTGTCTGTCTGGAAGTCTGTATGTCCCCATATTCCATTACAATACAGACAGTTACAGGGATTTGTCAAGGATGTTTTTAAGGCCCATATATATCAGATTCATTTGCAAAGCAAAAATGGGCTAAATTAAATTCATGTATTTTCCCTGAATCCGGAAGAAATTTTCCAATTTGATACTCTACTAAAATATTTTTCTTTTAATTTATAGTCATTTAAAAGAGCAAAAAAAATTGATTAATTTGATAACTGTGATTGATTTAAAGCACTGAAACTCTTCATTTGACTTTTATTTTGCATTTTAATTCATGTCTTGTGTCAAATTTGATCAAACTTCAAAAATCAAATTTCAGGTCTTTGAAATACTTGCAACCAATGATTACATAGCAGCAAGAAGAACCTTAAATACAATGTCAAGTTCAAAGGAACCTTAAATACAATGTCAAGTTCAAAGGAACCTTATATACAATGTCAAGTTCAAAGGAACCTTATATACAATGTCAAGTTCAAAGGAACCTTATATACAATGTCAAGGTCAAAGGAACCTTATATACAATGTCAAGTTCAAAGGAACCTTATATACAATGTCAAGTTCAAAGGAACCTTATATACAATGTCAAGGTCAAAGGAACCTTATATACAATGTCAAGTTCAAAGGAACCTTATATACAATGTCAAGTTCAAAGGAACCTTATATACAATGTCAAGTTCAAAGGAACCTTATATACAATGTCAAGTTCAAAGGAACCCTATATACAATGTCAAGGTCAAAGGAACCTTATATACAATGTCAAGTTCAAAGGAACCTTATATACAATGTCAAGGTCAAAGGAACCTTATATACAATGTCAAGGTCAAAGGTTTGAAATAGTACAGAATGGCAGCAGGAAGAACCTTATATACAAGGTCAAAGGTCTGAAATAGTATGGAAAGGGCGTACATACATAAGTATTGTGCCCTGCAGTACACTTTTTTGTAAAGTCACCTTTTGTCACTCTTGTAGTTCTCATAACTGATTTACATTATAGGTAATTAAAAGCAGTCTGTCACCAGATCTGCCTGCTTTTATGATTTTGGGGCAATTTTTATGATTTTCTACCTTTAATTATGCACTACATTTTTGCTATTTCATTTTACGCCTAAAACTAACTTCCGACGAAATTGATGTTTTCCACTTTTTGAGCACTTGATGGAACAAATGTCTTCAATATATATCGTATAGGCAAGTGCAAAAATTCTTAAGATTTGAAACATTTGTCAAAGCAGACAAAAGACCATCATGCTTTTTATCTAAAAATTCCTTACTCTTTTGTTCCCAAAATTACACTTTCATAAACAATATATTACCCTTTGATGAGAATCAGGTAGGCAGGTCCGAGTCACAAACATTTAGATTATAATGTGTATCTTCTATTATAACTTTAAACATAGGGTAGCATAATTCATCTTCTATGCAAAAGGCAACGTTATATTTTTTCTCAAAATTCTTCTTAAACATTTTGAAAATGACAGATTTTCGATCCGTTCAAAGATGAGACAAAATGAGCTTGAATTTTTGGCAGCTTCTGTATTTTCACCCTCTGGCTCTTGTGCAGAAAAATAGAAACTTTCTTAAAGCTATTTGTATTAAGGAGGTGCATTTTATGTTCAGTGCAAGTATTGTTTACATGAATTCACTATTGTAACTTCATATGAAGCAGATTTATCGGACAAAGTTAAAGTCATGAAATCATAAAGGCTGCATTTTGAGTAACAAAAATCTTGACTCGATGCTTACTACTTATGCCAAAAAATCAGTTTCTTTTCAAGTATGAAATATTGTTTCCATATCAAAATGAAATACATTGAAAAATTAATTGGAACAGGATAGTCTATATATCAAGGATCATCTTTCATGATAAAGTTACTGGAATTTTTTTCGTCTTTTCAAGTGGCATTTTACACACTCAAAACATGGCAGAGCAGTATGTCAGTGTTTAGAGTGCTATGCCGTTATTTCATTGTTTTGAGTGTATAAAATGTCACATGAAAAGACAAAACTTTGTTGTGAAAAGGTCAGAATTCTGTTCTTATTGTACAGTTTTGATCATGGTTTGTAAAACACCCTTATTGTAACATGTACAAGTGAACAATACATACTTACCTACTTTACATGACCTTCTTCCTTGCATTTGATTAAATATTACTTGTGATTGGAATTAGCAGGACTTACATATACATGTAGGTCAAACCTTGTCATCAAGTTCAATTGTAGAATTATTCAAGTGTTTATCTAACAGTTTTCATTTTGTATACCAAGTTCAGAAAAAAAAAATAATGAAATAATTGTGCTACAAGAAATTCAAATATTTGTGTTTAGCAGGACATAAGATTCAGTTTATCCTCAAGTTACCTTGTAGAGTCTTCTAATGCTGAATTCAGAAAAAAATAATAAAATAATTATTGTGTAATCATTATAATAGCAAGAAATTCTTATGAGTTTAGAAAGACATACACATAGGACCCAGTTTAATTATTCTCAACTTCCTTTGTAGAGTCATTCAAGTGATTTTCTTTGCATCTCATGCTGAGTTCAGAAAAATAATGAAATAATAATATTTATTGTGTAATCTTAATGATAGTAAAATATATAGAGAACGACAACAAGAAATGCAAACATTTCTATGTACTTTAGGGTATCTTCCATGTTATATCAATGTTGAGAGTGAACTGTAATGTACTTTGAATTTTTGCATACATCAGTAGCAGACAAAATGTTGAATCTCCATTATGTTACATGAATAATAAAAGTCTTAAATAGAGCTGTCTTCTCTTTTAATTGTTAATTTCCATTGACAAAGTCTAGCAGTACTTTCTCAGGAGAAGTCAAAAACATATAAGCCAGTCACAGCCAATGGATACCATATTCCTTGACTGAATGGCTCAAAAACATGAAGGAGTATGTATGGTTTATTGAGCGAATAGCTCTAAGTGAACACTTGATTTTTTTCACGCTAGAGAGCCCCGATTCCGTACATGTATAATTTGAAGCACGAACCAATCAAATCACAGAGTTTTCAGCATCGTGACGTATTTAATCTTCTTCTGCCGGAGAAAGTGAAGGGCCGATGCTGCTTCTATGTGTAAGCGATGTAATTAGAATCAAGCTGTTACGTAGAAGCGCATGTTTATGTAGTGAGATGAACACTAACTGCTTTCATGGACAGGAATATAAACACGTAAACACGATAAATAGAACAATGTTCATGCGTGGATATGCGTTTATTTCATCGACGGGGAGGGGCCAACGCAGGAAGGTATACGATGTATCTGATACTAATCGGAGATACGTTTCATAACCAATTTTAAGTGGCTGTACTGATCCAATTCCCTGTCCTTTTTCTGTTGGACCGAAAATTGAACATCTGATAAGGCATGTATACATACCTACGTCCCTGATGTGAAGTAAGAGAGGGTGAGATAGAGGGGGGAGATACAACTTTATTCATCATAAACTATTTTTACGGGAGATGTCTTATTGTTGTTTACCGTTTTAGAAAATCCGACGTTAAAAATTTAAGAAAAATCATTTATTCATTATAACGTACACCATATCAATTTCTAGAAACATTGCAAAAAACCCCAAAAGCCGTGGAAAAAAGATTAATATATATTTATATAATCAAAAATTTACGGACTCGCGACGCTAATCGCTTCGTAAAATAAAACTGTTCTTACAGAATACTGAATTTAGACACTATTTATTCTTTATTTGTTAATTTTTTCACCTTTTTACCCTCGCCAGTTGTCATATCATTTTCAGAAAGTAAAATTTATGTAAAACAACGATATTTAGAATCGTTTTCGTTGTATGCACCGTCGATTCACGTCCCGTTTCCACTGTCTATCTTAGTTTATAAAAGAAATCGAGAAGATACGTATTAGTTTATATATAAAAAATTTCTTTCTCAAATAAATCCTTCCAACGAGCAATTTTTTAATCAGTAAATAATATAATTACAACAACCCAAAGTCATGCATAGACTTTTAAAATTAACATAATAAACGTCGCACGGTTCTAGGGATTGATACATTCCAGACAACGAGAAATACTTATGGGGTTGAAGGTTTAAGATTGAAAATGAAGAAGAATTTGGCGTGTAAGATAATATCACATGTATCAAGGACGTACAAGCTTAATGAAACAAAGGAGGGAATATTGAAATATTGAAAATATTGGATATTGATATATTGAAAATATAGACCTTGATTTCCTTTTAATCTTTTTTTTTCAGAAATTGAACGTAATACACTACCAGTACATCTCTCTCTCTCTCACCCACCCACACACCTCCTCCCCCCACACACTCGTCTGTCTTCATTATATGCCAGACCAGGTCTGTAAATATTTCTACATAGGGCTCCATGACAGCCTCTAACCGCTTAAACTCCTTAAACTTAAATGGACCAATACAGTTATGTTTGGAACAAAAAACTCTAATAACACTAAGTAACGAGAAACCGGAAGCTTTGAAATGAAATGCAATTTATTTTTTCATTCAATCTTGTAAAAAAATTCAAGGAATATTTTTTTTCATTTGATCTTTATAGAAATCAAGGAATGTTAATGGACGATATTTGTTAGAGATTGTCTCAGATTGTTCGACAACCAACTCTTCTCTTCCACTATACTTACTTCCCTACCCCCTTAGTCAACCCTATGGGTCGGCCACTAGTATTGACGGTTTTGAATATGCTAGTTCAAGGAAGGTCATCTTTTACACCATTATAGATATTTGCATTTCGGTATTATTCTATACTCGCATAAACTTGTCTACTAAGGAGAGTTTGATGACATACAGCATAAATATACATGATACATATTCTGATATTTAGCTATTTGCTCTCAGTACCTTCAGTGCTTTGATATAGTAAAGTGGCCCCCTAAAATCGACTTCTCCAAAATTAAATTTTGTTTTCATTTTTAGAAAGTTAAATATCTTTATTTTGAGAAATCTAGTTACAAAAACGACCCCTCGATTTGTAAGACATTGTAAATTTTGCATAAATATCATGAAAACCGGTGATTTTGTCAATTTTTCACGAAAAATAGCATAATTCTTGATTATTTTCATTGAGATAATATCGAGCGGGATCGTGAACAACTTTTTTCCTTTTGCATGCACTTAGAGACATACAAAAGTAACGACATATCAAAATACAAGTATTAGCTTTTACAAAAAGCTTGCCGGCAGTTAGCTTGTAAAATACTAGTAAGAAAAAATTGGAATAAACGATTTTTGTTCTTGTTGACCAATCGCACATTTCCGGGCTTTTCCGTTTTTATTTCCGATTCAAGCTACGGAAATTTCCGAGGATCTGTGATTGTTGTAGGACGTATCGGTACAAAGACTTTTCGATGCATCTTTCGGATGAAAATGCACTGATACGATATGACTTTCATTTGTAAAGTCATCTAGACTCTTGAGCCGACCTGATGAAAGTATCTTATGCACAGATTCTGAATAATCTTGACGAATATTTGCATATTTTGTAATTGTCCACCAATCATATTGCCAAGAGTTATTTTATCCGTGCAAGTATGTCACGATTGATTACAGTATACCGGCAGTCATGACTGCCGGTAATAAAAGTTGTTCAGAAGCCCGCTCGATACTAACTGATAGGAAGTTTGTCGAAAATGAGCCCCAAAATGACGTTTTTCCAGAAATTTTGCAAAATACACCATTTTCGGAGCCCAAATTCTATGAAAGTGAGAAAGGAAACTAAAGAATATGCATCATTTCATTAGTAGCCTACATTGTAGAATAAATATTTGTACAAATTAATTACTTCATGAAAACTTCAGATTCTGCCCTGAAAGGGGGCCACTTTACTATATAAACCATATATAGTCTTTTGTAAGAGGGCCTTCTGTATTTACTTTATCATATTGATGGTAAGCTTTTGTGAAATTCTGTGCAGCAGTTGCAGAGTTCATTGCGAGGGGCAAGGCATAACATCTCCTCCTATAACATGAAGATCAATGTATTCACATATACATGTATGTAGTCAATTTTCTTGAGCTCATACACATTTCTTTATATGCGAGGACTTACAAACTTCAAAAGCTAGATTTCTTTCTAGATAACAACACAATCCAATACATGCATGTACCAAGACGGATGAAGTTCTACTTTAAGGTGAAGGAATTTTGACCATTTGTAATAAGTGACCTTAAAAATCAGTATGTGGTAATCTATTGGTATACTTGATGAAGAATTTACCCTCTAAAGTGTTTCACAGATTTGAACAATTATAATCTGTGACCAATTTCAATCCGTGACCTTTACCTTCAATCTATGACCTTTAAAAGAAATAAGATTCTTGTGTCGTGTCAAATGCATGTAGTCCATTTTCAAGTTCTCTGATGCAATTGTTCAAAGCCTTGAAACACACCAGACTACGGACATAGCGCAACTTGTTAAACTACATACGAAAGTAGGTCAAAATTCCCGAAAAGCTTGTAAAAATTTAAATGATTCAAATGAGATTGTCATAATGCAAACCATTACTAAAGCAGCAACCGGGGAAGAAACTTTTGTGAATGGGCCATATTCCATGATTTTATACACCAAATGTCAATGGCCCATAACTAGAAAACGTAGACAGAATTCAATGGGCCATCATCGATGAGAC
Organism: Pinctada fucata; assembly: GCA_028142955.1. Classification (NCBI taxonomy): domain Eukaryota; kingdom Metazoa; phylum Mollusca; class Bivalvia; order Pterioida; family Pteriidae; genus Pinctada; species Pinctada fucata. Next base: position 35,685,859 of record AP027108.1, on the reverse strand, counting down.
TGCATTTGTATGGCCCAAATCACTGAGGCTTCTTCAAAATGGTCTATAACTATACTAGATTATAGAAGCTGTGTTTACCGACCATACAGGGTCTTTTACTATAGTAGATTATGGTAGCTGTGTTTACCGACCATGCAGGGTCTATAACTGTACTAGATTATGGTAGCTGTGTTTACCGACCATACAGGGTCTATTATATACTATAGTAGATTATGGTAGCTGTGTTTACCGACCATGCAGGGTCTATAACTGTACTAGATTATGGTAGCTTTGTTAACCGTCCATACAGGGTCTATTATTATACTAGATTATGGTAGCTGTTTTTACCGACCATACAGGGTTTGTTACTATAGTAGATTATGGTAGCTGTGTTTACAGACCATACAGGGTCTATTACTATACTAGATTATGGTAGCTGTGTTTACCGACCATACAGGGTTTGTTACTATAGTAGATTATGGTAGCTGTGTTTACCGACCATACAGGGTTTATTACTATACTAGATTATAGTAGCTGTATTTACCGACCATACAGGGTCTATTACTGTACTAGATTATAGTAGCTGTGTTTACCGACCATACAGGGTCTATTACAGACTAGATTAAAGTAGCTATATTTACCGACCATACAGGGTCTATTACTGTACTAGATTATAGTAGCTGTGTTGACCGACCATACAGGGTCTATTACTATACTAGATTATGGTAGCTGTGTTTACCGACCATACAGGGTTTATTACTATAGTAGATTATGGTAGCTGTGTTTACCGACCATACAGGGTCTATTACTATACTAGATTATGGTAGCTGTGTTTACCGACCATACAGGGTTTATTACTTTACTTGATTATAGTATCTGTATTTACCGACCATACAGGGTCTATTACTATACTAGATTATGGTAGCTGTGTTTACCGACCATACAGGGTTTATTACTATACTAGGTTATGGTAGCTGTGTTTACCGACCATGCAGGGTCTATTTCTGTACTAGATTATGGTAGCTGTGTTTACCGACCATACAGGGTCGATCTATTACTATAATAGATTATGGTAGCTGTGTTTACCGACCATATATACAGGGTTTGTTACTATAGTAGATTATGGTAGCTGTGTTTACAGACCATACAGGGTCCATTACTATACTAGATCATGGTAGCTGTGTTTACCGACCATACAGGGTTTATTACTATACTAGATTATGGTAGCTGTGTTTACCGACCATACTTGGTCTATTACTATATTAGATCATAGTAATTGTGCTCACCGACCATACAGGGTCTATTACTATAGTAGATTATAGTATTTGTGTTCACCGACCATACAAGGTAAGCTATGGATCCTAGTATATGTGAACAAAGAGTTAAGATGGGACTGTCATTCCACAGGAGCTCTACAATCACATCCTCCTTTTCTTATTAGTCCCATACCGGATCGCCGGAGGGGACTTATAGTTTCCACCCCGTTTGTCTGTCCCTCTGTCCGTCACACTTTAGTTTTCCAGACTTATTTTCGCTGTCGTTGTAGATATCGATCTCATTTTTGGTATGCGAAGCTTTGTTTGGCCTTTTATCAATGAGACATAAAATATATTTTTTTGCTATTTCGGATACTAGCCACTTCGCCGATAAATATCAGCGAAATTAAAGGAGTTTGGCATCTTAATTAGCACCATCCCTCCAATGCTATTTTGAACATAGATTTTATTTGGATATGCTACTGAATCGACCCTGCGGGGGATTTGGGGCCGCGCGCTCTGTGTGGTGTGGGTGTGGGAATCTAACTTCAAAAATTAAAGAGGGCGCTACTGAAATGAATTTATGGTGGCGCCGCTGAGGGCATCACTGATGAGAATTTAATATTCGAAACACGTGTCTGGTGCATGTAAATTGATTTGGAATTTTCTTCAAGAAGGTAGAGAGTTGGAACCCTTCGACATTATTTATCTCAATGTGATACAGATCAAGTTCGAGTTTGGTTCCGATTGATCTATTTTTTACAAGAGTTATGGCCCCTGGACTAAGCAAATTTCATGAAATTTTCAGTTTTCCGGACTTTTCTCAGCTGTTGTTGTAGATATTGAAATAATTTTTTATATGTGATTACATCTTAGTGTTATACAGATCAAGTTCGAGTTTGGTTCCGATTGACCTATTTTTACAAGAGTTATGGCCCCTGGACTTAGCAACTTTAATGAAATTTTCAGTTTTCCGGACTTTTCTTCAATGGTATTGCAAATATTGAAATCATTTTTGGTATGTGAATATATCTTAGTGTAATACAAATCAAGTTCGTGTTTAAATTTTATTGACCCATTTCTACAGGAGTTATGGTCCCTGCACTTAGCAAATTTCATGAACTTCTCAGTTTCCAGTCTTTTCATGCCTGTTGTTGTAGATATTGAGCTGATTTTTGGTATGCACGAGATACATTATAGTCTGATAAAGAATAAGTTGAATATGGGTTCGATTTATTTGTTCTTACAAAAGGTATTGCCTCATAGGAAATTTCATTAAATTTTCCTGTTTTCCAGACCTTTTTCTAAAACACATACTGAACTTATTTCGATGTTGGATTCATCTTTTGGCAAATGACAGGTCAAGGCAGAGTTGAAGGACATGGATTAATGCCGGTAGGGGACTTATATCGCTTGCGATTCGTAGAATTTTCTTTATTTAGTGAAAGTAGAGACGTGGTGTATATAATTGAGTGTTGTTGGCGCTGAGCTCCTGTGAGTCCTGGCAATCAATGACAATAATTGTCTTGACACATTATTTCTAATGATAATTGATGATTATTATACATGTGTATCTTCAAGATTCTCATTAACTTTTTAGGTAGGGGGTGATTCTGAACGAAGTGGAAGGTGAAAATTCAAGATTTCACTCAATTTTTGACGTGTTTCCTATACAGAGTAGACAGAGATTTTGCTGACAAATCAACGATTGCTGGTCATTTACAAGAACCTTATAAGTACAAACAAAGAAATAGTATGTGAAGTCTTTGTTCTTTATTATGAAAAATTATCTCATTTGCTTTAACAATGTTTAAACATCTCATTCCCCATTCGTGCACCTGGCTGTATTATCACCTATAGCAAAAATCTGTCAGTGCAATAATATACATACACACTTATATACTAACATGAAATGTACAAAACCATATCGTTGATGCTAACACATAATGTACAATATGATTATTTATGATGCGATTTCAATCTATGAAATCTAATAATAAAGCTATCACTTCTTCGAAGCATTTGAAATAATTCTACACGTATCAATTTCATATTTTCTTTTACAACAGCTGACATTCCACACACATGTACTTCCGTTCCCTTTCATACCCATGAGACGATAATGAAAAATGTGTACAACAAGTGATATACATGTAAACGTGTAACCAGATGTGGAAATCAACGAATCATATATAAGAGCATATTTTGCTGGATGCCGAGATGACACATATTTTATGAACATTAAATTACACATATTTTATGAAAGTACCATTTTATCGTACTTATATTTTATGAATACACACTAACACATATTTTGATGATCACAGACGACGAATGACAAAATCACATGAGAGAATCAAGCAAAGAATAATGAAAGGAAATTAACATTTTTTCTCACATATTTAAAGGTTCATTCCCCATCCAACATGTCATCACATTCTATAGGATCAAAAGAGGAAGAACAATGCAACATTTACAAAAATGAGAATTCTTTTAACCTCTCAATTAACTACTGAAAAACTTGTGTTTAAATGGTTTTGTCACAACTTACAAAATATAAAAAATATTAAATGAATATATAAAAAGGAGTTTATGCTCAAATATCTCATTTTCGTCTTTGATATTGATTTCACATTTTACTTCAACAGAACAAAATTGAAAATAAGAAAATTGCTTCCGTTCTTGTTTCATGATAACATTTGACAGTATTTATTGCAATGCAAGAGCCTAGCACTTCTATATGCAAAATAAATCATTTTCAATTTTCACAATACCCTGAGTTAAACAAGTATTACACCTGATGGATGGATGTATAGGGTAAAATAAGATGGCACTGGTAAGATCAGGTATAAACATGTCTATTAAGTCATATTGTAGTATCTAGAACAGAACAAAATAATCCATTCAGAGACTATTTATAGAAGTGACCTTGACAATCAATAAGCATCTATGTCAATTATTTACAGTTGTCACCTTGGCGATCAACAAGCCTTTTTGTTCCTTTGAAACTACTTATAGTTATGATCATGATGATAAGTTTCTTGTTGCTATGGTAACTTTCTAATGAAATGACCTTGACAATCAATAAGTTGCTTCTTGTTGCTATGGCAACCCTTTGTGTAAAGCATAAAAATTAAAGGATTGAATGTTCAGACTGTATGTCTATACAATTTTCATGGATTCGTAATTTTTTAAAATTTCCTGACTCCAGGAGCAACAAGTCATATTTGTAGATGCATTTTTTCTTCTCTATTTAATTTTGATGATAATGTGACAATTTCTGAAATAGTATGTACACATTGCCATCCATAAACAACTGTACAAACGAAGGAAATCATTCTAAATTCCTTATTAGTTCATCCTAATTTTTCCATTCTGAACTTGAAAGATTCATAATAATTTAAAAGAATTCTGAAAACGAAAATTAGAATAGAAGCTTTTTTCATCAGCACAATTTTTGTTTAAAAATGTCATCTTTATACAAAAAAGAATAAAAATTCGAAAAATGTAAATATTTGGGTTAAGAATTTTACATTCGATTTCTATAAGGTTCATCTCCAGAATTATTCAGCAATGGATTCAAAACTGTTCATTTTCTAATAGCAGTATGAACATAAATTATGGATGGCAGTGTATGTAAATAAACAATCAGTCATTATGGAGGGTTCAAATGATTCTTTTTGCATCTCATTTATATCTTTTACAATTTTCTCTTTTTTTCATTTTTTCTCTTTTCTTACTTTTATTTTGGTTCATAGTGGAACAAAATTAACACAATAAATGGAGTGCTCATTTTTTCTAAATTATTTTTCTTTAGTAAAAGTGTGAAAATTAACTTTTTTTCTCTCATCTTTTTTCTTCAGAAATTGTATACACCAAGTTTCATGTAAATATATTTAAGAGGTACATTGTATGTACAGTATGACACAATACAAACATATTTTGTTAAACATGAAAATAACATAGTTACATGTACTTAAAATGATCAGTTCTTACCTGAATGTAAATGAAAATTATGAATGCCAATTTACCATAGCAATGAGCTAAACAATTTTTTTCTCAAAATATCATGGAGAACTTTAGATGCTCAAAAGCTTTTTTCATACATACATGTATTCAACAACTTTGTAATGCAAGTCTTTTAAACCAAAGAAGTTAATACATTGTAAAACAACCCTACTTTGACAAAACTTGCAAGCATGTAAATTCATCAAATAAACTTAATCTAACAGAGACATTGTTTCATGAATTAATTTTTTTTTCTCATATTAAGACTTTAAGTTCAAAAACTTTGTACAAACATTATTTATGCTAGAACCCTGTATTGCTCAGTGAACATGATACCTGTGTAGTCATCTCTTGTAGTACAGGCCACCTGATAAACCATCCTTATAATGTACTATAGATGGATTACTGTCCGCACAGCTCACTTCAGAAATTGGATAATTGAAGTTTTCTCTACTTTGTCGGAAAATTTTGCGATTAAAATTTACATAGGGGGATAGATCTCAAACTCTCATAACTAACGGTGTGTGATATATGTACCTACGACTAATACTACGCTCACAATGGAAGAAAATAGTTTTTGATAGGGAGTTTTTTATGTTAATTTTAGTGCGACGTCGCCGATGTTTAACACCCGAGTCTATGGAGAACGTCGACAACGTCATGCTAAAATTAACATAGAGATCTCCCCATCTAAAATTATTTTCTTTCATTGTGAGCATGGTATTGGTCATACAGACATATATCATACACCGTTAGTTATGATAGTTTTATATCTATCCCCCTATATAAATTTTAATCGGAAAATATGCCAATTTCTGAAGTGAGCTGCGCAGACAGTAGAATTAACTCCTTTACTTCCCAAAATCACACTAAAATGTATACAATTACGTGGTTACGATAATTTCATGAAATGATTTCTTGTTAATTAATACTGTAGTAAACATTTATGTGTGATACACCAACAATGAGGTCTTTTAAACACTGATCTATTCTTGAATAATACAGAAAACCAAATACAAGAATGATTGGCGTATTTCATTTCATAGTAAGTCTAAAAAATGTAAAGACTATTTTCTGTTACATATGAATACACAAACATATTAGATTTTGGTCAAACTAATAAGATGTAATGCAAACAAAGCATAATGAGCCCATTCAATCTATTTGTACGACATTATTTCTGAAATTAAGTTCCCCAGTGTTTGAAAAGTGATCTTGACATTAAAACATGACCTAGGACAGGGCTCTCGATCAGACTAATTTGGGGCCCATAGTGCGCCCCAGTCATAGTGCAAAATAGTATCTTTTTTCCCAGTTTGTTGACCATTTTTCCCAATTTGATACCTCATGGAAAATTCAACAAAATGAGTTAAAAATTCTCATTTTCAAGTCAAAAGGCATCCAAACTTATTTAATGTATTTTTCCAATTTTTGAGAAAATGCCGCTATTTTCCCCAATTTCAAAGGCCCTGGGCCCCAATCCAAAACATGGGTATGAGAGCCCTGTAGGAAAAGACCATGACCCAAATAAAACAAAAATTTTACCATCTTAAGCAACATGACCTTTTACAAGACCCCTTAAGGTATTTCAGCAATAATACCATATTGTCACTAGGGATATAACTTTACAGACAGGCAGACAGACATACTCTGTTGTAGCATAATTACTGTCTGTGTACTTATTTTAGCAGGATTTATATTTTAGCCGAGTTAGTGCTGTTAACAGAGCATTAATTCAAGAATATGTTAAATCATCTAGACGTAATAAAGTATAGTTGAAATGAATAAAGTGATCTAATTCTTGATTACTCAATATCGGTGAGCTAATAAGTCAATTTGCTCATAAAAGTCATAATTTTCTATTTCTGCTAACTAACAGAAGTACACGTACAGTATAAAACTACAATTTATCAATTAATAATAAATCATAAGGGGGAATATAATGTATAAAGTATAACCTATTGCAGGTGTATCGACAGTTATATGTAACGACAAAGTCCAATGATATTGTATACTCAATGGGAATGAGGTATGACATGTATACTCAATGGGAATGAGGTACGAAAGATAATGTAAACAATACGCAAGTTTCAATCAAAATCACAAAATGCCGTAAATCTATGTATCTATATCATATATGCATTTATGATAATTTATTCAGGAAAAAACAGTGATGCAATACATAAAGTACTAAGTTCATTGTCATCAATACCTATTGGAAGGCGGGGGTGGGGGAGCCACTGGGGGGATTTCATCTGGGAGGGGAGGGTCGTCCTCTAAAAAGTCAATGTCCCCAAGTTCTTGATAGGCAAATGGTTGGGAAGAATTGGAATAACTATTTGAATAGGAATATGTGTCTTGAGGGGGCGGGGGCGGTGGTGGAGGTGGATCTGATGGGGGATCTGGGGGTGGTGGGGGCGGGGGCTGAGGAGGTGCGGCCTGAAATAATTGAGCAAATGGTGTATTATGGTATTGAGGCTGAGACATAGGGAAGTTCTGCTGCAGAACGGGTGACGACTTCTGACTCTGACTTTCTGCGATGTTTCGTTTTTTCTGCTCAATAGCACGTTGGATATTCTGCATTATACTGTGAGCAGATATGTGATTATCCATATCATTACCAGCAACAGAACCAGAATCTGACGACATGTCCATGCTAACAACAGAGTGACTGGAACTAGACCGACGCATTTGACTTTCTGTAGATTTCTGTATTTTGCTTTTCGAGTGACTTGACAAGTCATTAGAGGGCACTTCACCAGGAGACATAAGTGGTCGTTTCCGAGAGTTAACATCAGATTTGGATCTAACTAAGGCGTCTTGTTGTGAGGTAGTTCTCTCCTTCCTAGACTTCTCAGCATGCCGATGGTGCTTTTCGGAATTTTTCTTTTCTGGGTCTGAAGAACTGCTTTGTTTCTGAATATCTGATAAACTGATTTGTATTTTTATGTCCTCTTTTCCGTTGGTCCCTTTACTTAAGCTTGAACTAGAGTGCGAAGATTTTGATGACTTATGAGATTTGTGGGGATGTTTTGACGAACTCGAGCTAGATGAGGAAGAAGTACTATCACTAGATTTCATCCTAGACGGATGTGAAGACAGTTTTAAGGCAGGCACTTTCTGTTCCTTGTGTCCATTTTTGTCTGAAAATTGAGCTTCCTTTGGTAGATGAGAGGTCTTTATTTTAAGTTTAAGAGGGGACGCCCCTGGTTGAGTGATCCCTGTTTCTGAGTGATGTGTTTTTATTTTAAGTTTCACCTCTGGTTTACTAATACTTGGCACTTGTGGGGAACTAGGTTCAGATTTAATGACGAGCTTAGGATCTGGCATGGAGGGCTGCTTATTCGAACTTAGTAGTGCCTCCTTCCTATGCTTCGACTCTGTTACATTTACTTCAGTTTTTACACTAGGTGTAACACTAAGGGCAGTAGAAGGAGAATTTTTAGAGAGCGATTCTTTCAGCAGATCTTGTACTAACTCAGCACTGGTCGGTAAAGACGGTAGTTTGAGTTTGGGATCTACTTGCTGACTAGAGGTGCTAGCGCTAGTTGAAGGTTCCGTTTTTATGCGTATTTTATGATCGGATGAAGAGGACCCCTCTGATCCTGCACCATGTTTGCTGTGATGGTGCCGGTGGTGATGCGACGAGCTGTGCGACTTCCTCAGTTTTTCTTTCTCTTTGTCGGACGCTTCACTTAAAACATCTGGCTCAGCTTTAATATTAGCTTTCAAGGCACTATCGCTAGAATGGCTTTTTGTTAATGCCCGTTCTCTTTCTCTACGTTCTTTATACTCGGCTAAAGATACTGAAGGCACGCTTTGTAAAGCAGGAGGTACAGCTATTGAAACATTAACATTTAAGTCAGGTTTCTCTTCTTTAACAAAAGCCTCGCTTGTGAGTGCATCAAACACGTTTTGTCTCTGTGAGGCAGGTGCTGATGATCCAGATACAGCAACATGTCTGTTTTCAGCTACAACAGAACTTTCCTTAGGCTTAGTTGATGATGAAGTCGGTTTTTCTTGCTTTATGATTTGGGCGTGTTCTTTACGTGACTTCTCGGATCCGTGACTCTGATGAGACGTTTGAGAAGGATGAGCCTCCTTGGTCGTATGTTTTGCTGATGATGACGAAGGTCGGTGTATTGACACCTCTTGTTCGGCACTCCCTGCAGCAGATGATGGCTCCGTCTTTGATCGTTTTTCTATTGGCCGGTCTGCCATCATGAGTGCATCTGGATCTTTCCCGGACTGCAAACAGGAAGATATGACTGTATTAATTCTTGATCAATCAAAATGTATATGCAGGGATTTTCAGGGCAATTCACTTTAGGATCAGGGTCCAATAAGGTTGGGAAATTTTACAAAATTTCAAAGAAATTTGGAATTTCCTTTGATCTATAGATCTGATCAAATCTACATGTAAGTAATAGAAAATATTTGAAGGATTCAGGTGTTTTGATGCCATGAATTCTAAAATAATTGGGAAATTGCTCCTTGAAAATTTTTTGTAGATAATTAGTTTGATCATTGGCCCCTAAAAACGACCTTAAACTAGAAGTCTCTGATGAGACTGAAGCTCTCCTGGTTGTTTGGTACTGCATACAGTACCATAGATTTTGCTTAAACCAGGAACTTTAACCAAAATCTTTGAGTAGGTCAAAGTCCAAGTCCAAGGTCAAGGTCAAATGTTATGGCATAAATTGAAAGGTCTTGTGATGGGCAAGCTTCATGTATAATATAAAGTTTCTATTCCATATAGTTCCTTAAATTTTGCCTCAACCAGAAACTTTAACCAAAATGTTGACAGCAGACAGACGGACGGACGGACATCGTCAATCTATAGGCTGGAATTGCTTTGCAATCCAGCCAAAAGGAAGAAAATTACCACACCCATTTTCTAAGACCCTGGACGTCAGGGGCTCAAACAAAATATCAGGTGCACAACTAGACCATAGACCAATCATGTTGCAAAAAGAATTAACTTTCCATCACCAACAGTTTCAGAGAACTGGAAAACAAAAGAAATGTTTAACGGACAGACGGACGCCGGACACAGGGCGATCGCATAAGCTCGACTGGTCATAGACCAGCAGAGCTGAAAATGCCTTAAATTGACTACCTACATTTTACTCATACTTAATTACATCTAAGCAATAAAATCAATCTTTATGAAGAAGGTCATAATATTTTCCTGAATTTTGAAAATATGTAAAGTAATGTTTACCTTCCAGGTCATGATTTTTTTCCTGAGTTTGTTTGGACATCTGTCAAGTATTGTCAAGAATTCTGTAGTAAGTTCTGAAAAAGTCATAGTTAATATTAGAACGTAATAAAGTGCTTGTAAGCTTTATAATATGGTACTTGTAAGCTTACAAAGTGTGAGGTGAAATCAACTACTAAAACACTCTCTCATAGCTTGATATTTCTGTTGAATCTGTTCCACAGGAAGAGTCTCAAAAATATATAATATCCAAAGCTTCCTGAGATTTTGAGACCCTGTGAGTTGAAATGACTTAGTATGAATATTTTTCTCCTGTACATGTAATTAAGGACTAAAAATCAATATTTAACATAAAATAACAATCCAAGGAATGCTTGTGTCGCCTGCGAAGCGGTTTGATTATTATTCTAGAAAGTGGATCAAAATTATTGGTATCAGTAGAAAAGTCTTTTCAAATGAAATTCATTTGAAATATCAGACCACTTAATTACAAAAAATAGCAATCCAAGGAATGCTTGTGTCGCCTGCGAAGCGGCCTATTCTAGGAGGTGGATCACAGGGTTCAAAATTACTGGTATCACTATAAAAGTCTTGTCTAATGAAATTCATCTGTGAAATATCAGACCTCTTATTTACCAATTGAAAGATATGGTCAATCTAAAATTTTCAGAAAATAGTGTCAATCAACTAGGTCAAGGTCCCTACCTAAATACTTTGGTAACAAAACAAAGGTCACATCATAAGAAATATATATGTGAAGAATTAAAGCCTTATATCACTTAGCAATCAAAAGATATACGCAATCCTTAGAAAAAAGGTCAAATATGTAGGTCAAGGTCACTAGGTAAAAAATTATGGTATGTTTAAAAAAGTCTTGTCACAAAGAATACACATGTGAAATATCAAAGACCTATCACTAACCTATCAAAAGATATAGCGAATCCCAACTTTTTTGAAAAATAGGTCAAATATCTATGTCAAGGTCACAAGGTCAAAAATCATGGTATGTGCAGAAAGGTCTTGTTACAAGGAATACACAAGTGAAATTTCAAAGCCTTATCCCTTACCAATCAAAAGATATATACAATCTTAATTTTTTGTTAAAGTAGGTCAAATATATAGGTCAAGGTCACTAGGTCAAAATTATGGTATGTGAAGAAATGTCTTGTTACAATCAATACACATGTGAAATATCAAAGTTCTATCACTAACCATTCAAAAGATATAGCAAATTTTAACTTTTTTTGAAAAGTAGGTCAAATATGAAGGTCAAGGTCACAAGGTCAAAAATTATGGTATGTTTACAAAGGTCTAGTCACAAGGAATACATGTGTGAAATATCAAAGCCCTATCCCTTACCAATCAAAAGATATAAGCAATCTTATTATTTTTGAAAAGTAGGTCAAATATGTAGGTCAAGGTCACTAGGTCAAAAATTATGGTATGTGTAGAAAGGTCTTGTCACAAGGAATACACATGTGAAATATCAAAGCCCTATCACTTAGCATTCAAAAGTTATGGGCTGTGACACCCAAAGTGTGACAGACAGACAGACGGACTGACTGACGGACGGACGGACGGACGGACAGACGGACAACGGACAAAGTGATCCCTAAGTGTCGCTATGCTTCGCAGGCGACACAATAAAAAGATGTGGTGATTCTCAAATTTTCAGAAAATAGTGTCAATCATCTAGGTCAAGGTCAATACGTAAAAACTGGTAAAAAAAAGGTCTCATCATAAGAAATATTAAAGACCTATATCACCTACTGTACCAATTAAAAGATATATACAACCTTAGAAAAGTAGGTCAAATATCTAGGTCAAGGTCAAAAGGTAAAAAATTATGATATGTGTAGAATGGCATTGTTAAAAGGAAAATACATGTGAAATATCAAAGCCCAATCACCTACCAATCAAAATATATAGCCAATATTACTTTTCTTGAAAAGAAGATCAAATATCTAGGTCAAGTTCATAAGGTCAAATATTATGGTCTGTGTAGAAAGGTCTTGTCACAAGGAATACTCATGTGAAATACCAAAGCCCTATCACTTACCAATCATAAGATATATCCATTCTTAATTTTTTGTGAAAAGTAGGTCAAATCAGTGAAACCGAAACCTCGTTGGTCCGACGGACATGACCGGTAAAAATCTGCTCGGACCGATGAAAATGTTGTAATTGTCGGTCCAAATGACCAGAAATATTTTCTGAATTTGTAGTTTTAAAAAGTCTGAATTAAAAACGTCCCGTGTCGGTATCCATTTTTCAACTGTTTCACTTTCTTTTCTACGAAGATAAGGTCAACTCGTGTGGTCATTGAGTGTTTAAAATGCTTTATTGATCCAGTGATTGGGAAGGCCACGCGCCCTGCGACATTCTGATAAAGAATGACCCATAAAATCGGCAACTCGATTTGAAAAATACAGGATAGGTGGCTGAAAATTTGGTCTTGGGTGCTCAGTGATACGGTACATGTGTACTGTGGATTACTCATTGGAAATGATAAAATTGGGAATTTCACAACAAAAAAATGTGCTGACGTCTGATGTATTGTACATACATTGTCTTCAAAGCCTTTCGAAAATTGATCATTTTTGGAAAGGCCCTGTCATGAAGAAAGATGGCTCTTTGAAGTTGAGCAAGTTAATTTGCCTTCCAGATCACTGATTGAGGAAAAAGGTAAAAATTCCTCGGACCGGTAATAATTGGTTCGGACCAGTAATCTTTAACATATTACTGGTCCGAATGACCAGTAATCCATCACAAAGTTTTGCGTTCTCTGTCAAATATGTAGGTCAAGGTCAATAGGTCAAAAACCATGGTATGTGTAGGAAGGTCTTGTCACAAGGAATACACATGTGAAATATCAAAGCCCTATCACTTACCAATCACAGACATGATTCTAGTGTTCAAAGAAAAAAGCTGAAGGGGGGTCTGGGGGACCGGCCGAAAACGACAATTTTCATCATTAAAGACCCTTCAGAGCAGCTTTCTTGGGGCAAAAAATACAGCTTTAAAGTGTTGTTATATTGAAACGAAAATATAATTATATTGATTTTCTTGTTCTTTTTGAGAGGGCTAGGGGTTCACTATCGACGCTCTCATTTCCACGGATTCTTGAGTGATAATGCCATAGTCAAGGGCCTTTACCTCTCCCCTCTGGACGACCATCCATATGCTTTTAGACATTTTTCTTAAGTTCAATTACAAAAAAAACGACGAAAGTTCGATCCGGCTGGCAAGGAACAGTCGCGAATTTCCTTTGCTCCGTGTTTCGGATGAATACTAATCGTTGATTGGTCGAATGTTTGCCTATTGACCAATTAGAAATCACGACACATCGCGAAACGGCAAAGGTAAAACATTGATTCTATAACGGATTTGTCAAATTCCGGAATTTACGAAAGAGCGGAAATTATAAAAACAAGCGGAATTTACTGATTCTCGAAGCGGAATTCCGCTTTAAAGCGGAGAAAAACCATGTCTGCAATCAAAAGATATAGCGAATCTTATCTTTTTTTCAAAAGTAGGTCAAATATCTAGGTCAAGGTCACAAGGTCAAAAATTATGGTATGTGTAGAAAGGTCTTGCCACAAGGATTGCACATGTGAAATATCAAAGTCCTAACACTTACCAATCAAAAGATATATTCATTCTTAATTTTTTTTGAAAAGTAGGTCAAATTTCTAGGTCAAGGTCACTAGGTCAAAAATTATGGTATGTGTAAGAAGGTCTTGTCACAAGGTATACACATGTGAAATATCAAAGCCCTATCACTTACGAATCAAAAGTTATGGGCTGTGACCCCCAAAGTGTGACAGACAGACAGACAGACAGACGGACAACGGACAAAGTGATCCCTAAGTGTCGCTATGCTTCGCAGGCGACACAAAAACTGGAAAAACATAGTTTATTAAATCAGCTTTATACTAAATTTTGTGCCATTAGCATGATTAGGTGCATATTTTATATGCTATTTTTTGGTTTTGTTTTGACCTGTAATTTTTGTCAAAGGATTTATTTTTCTCACCTTCGAGCAGCTCCTTGGTCACAGATTTATCTACGTAGTAGTACCATTCTTTACCTTCTCGACCAATAGGAATCTAGAAATGATTGGTTCAAAAAACAAATGAACACTTTCATCATTAAATCAAATACATGTACATGTACAATAATTTTGTTCTCAGATTTAACTTAAACATAGGGTAATCAAAGATTACATAGCTCGCCTATACAGGTTTTTGTCAGAAACCAGGTTAAAGGTTTTGAAAAGGAAGGTCAAAGTCCAAGGTCAAGGTCACTAGGTCAAAGGTCATGGTCTCAAATGAAAGGTCTCGTCACAAGGTATCTACATGTGAAATATCAAAGCCCTACCACTTATAGTTCAAGAGATATAGCTCATGTTAAAGTTTTGTCTACTGACGACAATGACAACGACGCCGAGGGTATGGCATTAGCTCTCCGGACTTTTTCGTCCCGGCGAGCTAAAAATCGGTCTGATTTTTGTAATACTGTGAAATACTTTATTTTTTCGTCGGTTCCAAACTTTGTGGTTTCATTTAAAAGGATTCGTTATTTCGTGAATAACATCTGGGAAAATTTCTTTCTAGAAATACATGTACAGTTACAACAAAATAATACAGTGAAATTTCCTTGTCACGCAATGTAAAGAGAAAACTTCACACATAAAGAATTTTGTTCTCTGAATATTTTCATTTATGTGTAAAACGACTAAAGAGGAAATAAGGATATAAACGTTTACCATTTCATTCGTCCCTTGTATGATTCAAAAGGATACATGTATATGATATTTGTAAGTTCCTTTTATAACATTTTAGCAGTTTTTCTAAGATAAATGTAGCAATTTTTGAGGAAGTTCCGAATTCATTATCCTGTTTTACTTGTTCTCAGAAACTCAAATAGAAATTTACTTGATACAAAATATAACTCACCTCCCATTTGGACCATTTACAAGCTAGGTGTACACAGACACAG
Source organism: Pinctada fucata (assembly GCA_028142955.1). Taxonomy (NCBI): domain Eukaryota; kingdom Metazoa; phylum Mollusca; class Bivalvia; order Pterioida; family Pteriidae; genus Pinctada; species Pinctada fucata. The sequence goes on along the minus strand of AP027108.1, from coordinate 35,670,394 downwards.
GCCACTACTGTGGGTTTGTACTGTAGACATAGGGCTGTAAGATGGAGACTGAAACAGACAACAATCAATTCAAAGGCAAACATATCTTTCAATACATGTACATTTGAAATGACGGAAGTTCTTTCATGTATGTAGATAGGTAGTTGGAGGCGAATTTAGCGCCCTCTTTGTCAGGAAGTTGAGGAGCGAATTTCAAGTAAATAATGTCAAAATTTGGAGTTTTGGGTAAAAACTGGGTCACTGCCTGGATCAGGGAAGTGCCCTTTCTGCAAGCCTTACATCTGCCACTAAGATAAGTTTCCATCTTGTTTTTTAAGGTACATGTATTGCATCATCAAACAGGTCCAAAGTCACATAATACACGTAATACATTGTAATACTCTGTGGCCAGGTGTTTTTTTTACTCTTTGATTCCAGGGGCGTGTGCCTTCAAAATTGGATAAAATAGCGACATTTGGTTGAAATTGGGAAAAAATATACAAATGAATTGAGAAAACAAGCAAAAAGATCTTCTGACATTTGCTACTAATGAAGATGATTGAACGCATATAGACACCTGTAGTACCAAGAATATTATATTTCAGATAATTATAAATAGAGAATAAGTGTCTTAATTTGTGTTTTGTTACGGGTATACAACACACAGCAAGTGCATTTATCGTTCATGTAAAGCGTGTTAGCACATTTCATGCAATAAATGCACTTGCTGTGTGTTGTATACCCGTAACAAAACACAAATTATGACATTTACTCTATATATATGCACCATAGTTGTTTATTTCATTGTGACGTCACGAGTGTTAATACATGAATTGCAGCACGTTTCTTTCAATAGTAACATCTCAGGGAATTACATTGGTTGTGCATATATATATATATTTTCAGTAATTTCAAAGGGTTTTTACACTTTGTTTATTGAAATTCTATTTTTTTTCAAATTGGGAATTTTAAGCTCAGAAATTGGGAAAAATGCCCGTTTTTCAGCATTGGGAATACGGCCGAACTTCGGCCCTGGAGAACCTCTAGAAAAATCCCTTGTGGCAAACATAAGATTATCAGAAAAAAAGATTTTGATTATTACTGGAATACTGGAGTACAGAAATATCAATATTTTGTTATGAAAACCCAAGCCCTGACTTTTAATGTCTTCGGTCTGTAGCAACCCTTAAAATAATGTACACTACTAAACAGAGTGTTTTATACATCAAAATGGCTGCATGTTCATAAAATTTTGATACTATGGTGAATCAAATCTGTACCTTGTTTAAACGATAGAACATAACAAACTTTGGCTTACCTATTAGTTGCTAGGAAATATGACGTTTGGGCTAAATCTCTTGGTGCTGTAAAGGATAGTACAACTTAAGTTGTCATTCTTTATAAGAAGGGAATAGGTGGTATATTTATTAAACATGTAATTATTCAGTCATGTACAATGATCGTGATGAAGTTCATTTTCTAACACTTTTTCTAAAAAAAAAAAACAAACTTCATATTGACAAAGTTCATTTGTTCCCTTAACACTTTTTTCTCGGAATTTTTTTCCCTTTTAACACTTTTCCCAAGAAAATTTAATATAACATGTAATTTGAAATCAGTGTGCTTTCCCTAAGAGTGTGTTCACTAGGAATTTTTGGGGGGTAACTTTTGATGATTTTTTTCTTTTTCATTTCTCTTTCATTAATAAATTCATAATTGATAAAACAAACATTAATTTTCATGCAAATATATTCACCAATCAACAATTTAAATGTACAAGTATACGGTTTTTGTTTTGAACATATCCATTCTTCATGTGAAATGCATGTATCAAAATCAACAAATTGAGAATCAATCCATCAAAACAAATAGCCAATAGTCAAATATTAAACCAAAACTAAGGAATTATACCTAAATATTTCCCTGTAAATAATAGTATGAAAAAAGATAATTGTTTTTGTACAAATCAAAATACATGTAGAAAGGTAACTGAATTAAAGGTATAGACGTATTAATATTATATATAATTTATCACATGATCACCCGTTACAATGTATGCAGTTTCATAAAGCCATTTCATAAATACATGTATATGATATCATAACACGTTACATATCGCTCTGCTTGAATGCCATTGGTCAAGTTTGGTACTCAATCACATAAACTGTGACCTTTCAAATTTGGTCAATTGTTAAATCCAGACGCAGATTCAATATCAATGATTGAAATTGCTGTAGAATTAATTATTGTATTTAAATACTAAACAGATTTGAAATTTTTTTCTCTTACGCACAGAATATATCTATACGATGGGGAACTACTTCTCATTGCGTACCAGGCGACCTGTAGGTCACGGCGTGGTTCGCCTCTAATTCTCAAACGTTGATTTCACGTTAGAAATGCACATACATGTATTTAGGCAATATCATGTGATAAAAAGAATCTCAAATGAATTTTCATTTCATACGATGTATTATGAAACGAGTTGTGCGTTTTATATCAACTCGCCAAGGCTCGGGGATATAAAACAAACAGCTCGTTTCATAATGCATCGTATGAAATGAAAATTCATTTGATATCCTATATATATATAGACTTAATATATTTCAATTTTACGTAAGTATATTATAGAACCTATTGCTTACATAGTCAAGATTCAAACATAATGTATCAGAAAACAGAATGTCTAGAAAGTAACCTTACAGGGGTATAATTTTAAAAAACTGAAAATAAGCAAAGCTCAGTAATAATAGTAAATAAAACTGTGATAGGATCCAAACTTACCTCTCACTAACTGACAAGTTTTGACAACATTTGTATGGGGATGGTCAATGGAAAGGTCAAAACCTGAAATAACAAGCAAACAAGGTTCAAAATACATTCTAAAATACATGTATCTACTTTCATTTCACAAAAGCAGTTCTTTTGTAAATCTTTCTCTTGATTCATTTTTATTGAAAGTTTGAATCGTTGTAATTTTTTTAAAATTTCTCCTACTTCGGATATAACTGGTTCCTTTTAGGCATGGACTGAAAAAAGAATAAAGCTGTTACAAAAATTTATAGCTTTCCTCTCACTATATGCTGACAAAGTTTTAAGTACATGTATATGAATCAAGTTATGCAAAAATTAAAAGAATTGAAAAAGATTTTCAATAAAGTTTAGTTGCTTATTCTTTCAATATCAGAAAAAATTCTCTTGGGATGACCAAGGTTTACATATACAAAAATCTGACAAAGCTTGATATATAAACGCATAACATTTGATTTAGTGGATAACTCAGGTCAGATGGAGCATTTATTATCCAACAAAATGTCAGTAGTTAATAATTCTGACTTTTTTTTAGGACTTTCATTACACATATTACATTTTCCATGACCTTAAAGGTTGGAACTTGGGGGTCCAACCCAGACAATTTTGAGTTAATTGTTGAAAATTGAAAATTTGGTGTTAAATGTTATAATTCTTGTAAGGGTTAACCCATAACTGCCTACTTCCACTCAAAATTATGCTTTTTGCCGATGACTTATTACATGCGAAGGGTAAACCTTTGATATGCCGACAAACTCAGCTGTAAAATACAATTTGTTCATTTAAACTTTTTAGCATTTTCTTTCCATTTCATCTGCAGGGCTTTATTATGATACCAAATACTCCAATATAATGCTTAGAAATAAATTCCTACACAATTTAATCTTTTTGGTCTTCAAAGTTCTTTTGCTATAAAATTAACAAAATTTCGATGCCACTCTTTTTAGGAATCCCCTAATCGCTCGGTTGTCAACATTTGTTGCATTGATGTCAATATTGTAATGTGATGGAAAACATACACTACCTATTCTTTAGTTATGGATCGACTACCTTAAATTGAAAAGTTCGATGAAATTTCATTAAAACTACTTGAGAGTTGGTCATTAAGTCAACATAAAAATTTCATAAATGAAACTATGAAAATCCTGACAAAATTATGACTTGGGCACTGAGGTGTCAAGGTGGCTTAAACATGGTGTCATCCGAGAGGACAGAGCTCACCTCGATGGCAACATTGTCACATGACCAGCATCTGTACCTACATTGCACCAAGTACAATATATCTCCAGATGCTTCATTCACACAAGTTTTGTTGATAAAATCTAATTCAACTTTACTTGGTCGTTCAAGCATGAAATATAGATCAGATGCAGCATCTGTATGATGCTTTGCAGCAAGCATCTTCAGGTACACCACCCACACAAATTTGATTGATCTAGGACTTAAAATGGGCCAGAAATTGACCAGTACCATTTACTTAACCTGGTCGCTAAAGCACGAAATACATGTATAGGTACGTAAATTGCAGCATCTGTACCATGCATTGCATTAAGCATACTCATATGCATCATCAAAGCAAGTTTGGTTGATGAAGGACTTATAGTATGGTACGAATGGATCTGTCCCGTTTTGCTTGACCTATGTCGCGGACACCGATGCCGACAGACACCAATTCAGGGGCGATAGCATATAAGCCCTATTTTAGCTCACCTCTACTTTGAAGAGGTGAGCTGAAATAGCAAAGAAGAAATTGACTTTGAACAACATTCACAAGAGATTAATTGATTATAAATTGGTTGTTTCTTTTTTATGACATGATTAAGGGGGCAGCTTTGAATCAAAGGATCTGTAAGAATAAGATGTAAAATCTGCCCTGAAAAATCAAAGCAAAAAGCAATTTTGGCATTTTCTGCCATTGTTGACCCCTAGTTCTTCAAACTGTTATTAAACATAGTGTAATCAAAGATTACAAAGCTCACCTCATGGCAGCAAACAGAAAGTAGTCAAAGATTACACAGTATTGAATTTAAAAACCTGTCCTATTGAGAACCAACAAAAATGATACAACACAAAAACAAAATAGAAAAGGAAAGTAGAGTATTTCATTTACTGACCTAAATTTTGCATGAATCTCCCTAACATATGCACTCAAGCAGAAAATATAGGTCATGACCTACATTTGAACGTAGATTTGTGATCTACTCTTAAAGATGCATCATCTGTGCAAGTTTGAACTTCCTAGCACTTATAATAGAGAAATAAAACTTCTTAACATTGATACCCAAATCTTCCTAACATGTGCACTCAAGCAGAAAATATAGGTCATGACCTACATTTGAACGTAGATTTGTGACCTACTCTTAAAGATGCATCATCTGTGCAAGTTTGAACTTCCTAGCACTTATAATAGAGAAATAAAACTTCTTAACATTGATACCCAAATCTTCCTAACATGTGCACTCAAGCAGAAAATATAGGTCATGACCTACATTTGAAGGTAGATTTGTGACCTACTCTTAAAGATGCATCATCTGTGCAAGTTTGAACTTCCTAGCACTTATAATAGAGAAATAAAACTTCTTAACATTGATACCCAAATCTTCCTAACATGTGCACTCAAGCGGAAAATATAGGTCATGACCTACATTTGAATGTAGATTTGTGATCTACTCTTAAAGATGCATCATCTGTGCAAGTTTGAACTTCCTAGCACTTATAATAGAGAAATAAAACTTCTGAACATACTAGTGTGGACGCGGACGACAGGGTGATAGCATAAGCTCCCTCTCACTTCGTGAAGTGAGCTAAAAATCTTGCAGCAATTTTTTTATTTTTCAATAAAATACCTATAAGACATCTTGTGATGCATTACAGTTTCATTATAACCATCTTCTAGCTTCAAAGGAAGGACAGCTCAGGAGAAATGATGGAGTGATTTCAGGGATAAATCAAGCCCTTATTCTTTTTCAAAATCATAGAGTAGAATCAGGGTTTTTTTTCATGTTAAGTTTCAAATTTGTAAGGTGACACTTCTTTTACTATGTCAAGATACAATGTAGGTAGAATTTTAGGGAGGATGCTACTGAAATTTCAATCGACCTCTAGTACCTTCTCACAAGGCAAAAAAATCTTAAATTGTGACCTTGACCTTTGTCTCCTTACCTTAAGAATTCTCTCATCAGAAGACATCACATTCAAAGCTTGTTGGATAACAAAAGTAATCTGTGGAGTGTTACATGTACAAACAGATCATGTTACTATAATACCAAAAGTGGCTTCAAAATTGTCAACCTTTGACTGGGGATAAGCCGGACAGAGTAAATAATTAATATAACATGCTTTCCAGGTGTTTACCTTTCAGAAGAATGAAGTTCTTTACCTTATCAAAAACTATGTATATATAAGTATGTGTGTGTGTGTTTATGTGATGTCTGCATACAGCTGAGAGGAAAGCAAAAAAAAACTGCAATTGAGCACAGATTTCAATAATTGAAAAAATTGATTTTCACAAAAATTTATGGAGAGCTCTTGCATTATCTTTGAACACCATACCCTTGGCACAACATATACATGTACATGTAATATTTTCACAGAGATACGCTATGGTGAAAAAGAATTTGAAGCAAGATGCTCTTTTCATGCTTGAGTTAATGATTTCTTAGATTTCTCTCATGGATAGACCAAATGTCTCATGAAATGAAACTCTTGGTTCAAACAAATCACAGAGAAATCAGATAGTGAGCCTCTAAGCTCTATGTAAGTCGTCTGCCTTGGTTGTATCGTCGTCATGACAACATTTTTGCTGAGAATTACCTAAAGTTTGCAGCAAAATGTTCTCGTTGATGACCAGCTCATGGGCTTGTTCAAAGTAGGCCTGAAAGACATTCAAACTATTAGAACACTTAGTCCATTTTTTCATAGAAATAAAACACAACAAATACATTAAGTTTTATCACTCTACATTTTGGCCGCTAGGCTTTGAATCATGTTGAATTGTCCATTGTACAAATAAAAGTCTCACTACTGTTTCATCCTCTGCCAAATGTGACATATCTCAACATTTTTATGCTACATGTACAAATTCAAAGCTGAGTACATTAACCCGCTTGATCAGAAATTCCAATATTTTTTAAAGATGTTAAAAGGATTGATTTACATGTATCTAGAAGCCAAAGGTTTCAGTGTGGAATAAATATTTGTACAATAGACATGATAAACACCTTAACAACCATGACATTGTGATGTTATTAGACTTAAAAGAGATGACATAGCTCAATGTATCGGATTCAGAAAGTAAAATGGCATTTTTAAAAGAATACTGAGATATGGCCATGGTTAAAATATTTAAGTAGCTCAAACTCCAAGGTCAAGGTCACTAGGTCAAAAGACAAGGTCCCAAATGAAAGGTCTTGTCATGAGGAATCCATATGTGAAATATCATAGCCCTACCCTTACAGTTCATGAGATGTAGCCTAAAGCCTAGGTCAAAGTTATTCAAAAGTAGGCCAAACTTCAAGATCAAGGTCACTAGGTCAAAAATCAAGATCCTAAATTAGGTCAAAGGTCATGGTCTCAAATGAAAGGTCTTACCGGTATCATAAGGTATCTACATTTGAAATTTCAAAGCCCTACCCCTTATAGTTCAAGAGATATAGCCCAGGTTAAACTTTTTGAAAAGTAAGTCAAAGTCCAAGGTCAAGAGGTCAAAGGTCATGGTCTCAAATGAAAGGTCTTGTCATAAGGTATCTACATTTGAAATATCAAAGCCCTACCCCTTATAGTTCAACAGATAAAGCCCAGGTTAAAGTTTTGTCTTTGGACGACGACAACGATGCTGAGGGTATGGCATTAGCTCTCCGGACTTTTTACGTCCCGACGAGCTAAAACTCTACAGGACATTTCCAACATCTATGGGACACACAAAAAAATTTGAATTTCACAAGATATCTGTTAATGGTACATTGAAATTTATGGCAGACTCCTGTAAATAATTTTTATTAAATTGTCTTTTCCTTAGAACTGAGAACGGGGAGACATAGCCCATGACATACAAAATTTGGTATGAGGAAGCAAGAAACCATAAAGGCTATGAGTACATGTATGATTTGTTTTAAATGTTACGAAGAGCATCACGTAAAAGACTCGATCGACAGGTCCTGGTGTTGTGTGTTCGCATATTTTTTAAATCACATCAAATAAAATCCTTGTGCCTCGATTGGCGAGTTCGGGGGTCCGTAGATTAGGTTAAAGTTTTGGCCAATAGCGTATACATAACTTTGGAAGGCAAGTCTTGAAAAAGCAGAATAATCAAATGAGGTGTAAAAAACAAAATTGGTTAGAATACAAATCACTGTATACGGGCACCATACATTCTTTTTTATCCAACCTCTGGCAAATTTCTTGCAATCTGATTGGTCGAAAGAACTGAATATTATGTTGTATCATTTTACTGACAGGATATCATTTTTATACCCTGCTTCTACTAAGACGCTTCACGATATTGACGTCAACGAGATGCTTTAAAAATGTTGACATTACATACACAAGCCAAAAGTCATCGGTGGGATAAATTCGTTATACAGTGGTTTACAGGGGGGATACACAGGGCTCGCGCTGGGCTTCGCAAATGTCGCATTTTGCGACAAAAATTTGAAATTTGCGACAGAAAATCACGATTTGCGACAAAGGGAATTTTCTAAAAATGAGCAAACACGCAAATTCGGCATTGATAGATCGATTCTAAGTAACTCAAAGTGCAGTTGAAGCGTTCAGGTGTAACGTAGGTAAGCGGGTGACCGTAAAAGGTGTGAAATACACTGGTAATTAGGTAGCCCAGCAGCACGAGAGCCACTGCTAATTAGATAATTGGATTATGATGAGAAACTGTCCAACGTTAGTATTCCTATTGAAAAGGTATTTTAACTTTGTTACGGCGGACGGCAAACTTTGTATCTCTCGATGTCACTGAAAAGTTTAGATCATCACGAGTATGTCATAATTATTTTATTTTTCAATTCTTTGTTTCTCCCCCAAAAGAAGTACCACTGTATTATATAATTTAGATTTTAAAATTGGGAAACGTAACTTAATTTTACTTAAAAATGTCCGATTCCGTGTCGGAAAACAATAGCAAAATTGACGCCGTTCGTTTTTTAAACGTCCGCAAGTTCTGACGATAAAACTATAAAAAATAAGTCTTCAATAGCATCTAAATCGAGGTTTTGAGATCTTTGTATTCAGGATAAAAGCATACACAATAGCACTCCCTCTACTTTCTTTTAATTTTGCGTCATAGGCGTCGATCTCCTGTGAAACAAAGAGTCGGCGACGAAGAATTGAACAAGAAAAAATTACTTATTTTATTTCTAGGCCATTGTAATTACGAACACAAGCCACAAATAGCTTATGTATCTATATGAGGAATATTCATCTAGATAAGTTACAATACGCTGAGACCTTTTATTTTTTTTTGGGGGGGGGGGTCCGCTACACCGACCTTAATTAATCAGGTCAACATTTTTTTTCACAACAAGCAAAGATTATATAAGGGGACCATTTTCAAGCTACATTGAATAAATGTCAAGAGCATATCTAGAGAGTGTTAGGAGCCACCTTGGAAATGCCCTAAAATGCCCGTTTTTATGTCTAATGTTTTTCACAATCATATACATGTACTTGGAGCCCCTCCCCATCCCAGGAAAAAATCAAGGTCTGCCCATCTTTCTTTGGCTACAATAGCCAATTCCAGACTGTCCTTGCTATCAAGGAGTTCAAGTCATGGGGAAAGGGGGGGGGGGAGTCAGAACTATAGCTTGGTCTAAAAGCAAAGCTGCAGTTCTTTCAGCCCACACAATGTTTGCAGCTACCAAGAGCCTTGTCAATACAGTAATCCCTAAACTCCAATGGATATTTTTAATTTGATGGGAGGGCTTCTATGAAGAATTCTGTGACTTTTTGAGTTGGTCTAGTTGAACTCATCACTTACTCAGTACTGCCATTGAATTCATACTTACTGAATATTTTGCATTTACTATGTTATCATAGAAGTAGTGTTGGTATTAGTCTCTGACTTTGTTGAATCTAATACAATATGACTTTGTATGTTCTTGAAAATAAAACACATAAATCAACACATACACTATCTCTATTGAGAAAAATCAAAGTTTTTCGGCAACATTGTCATTGTGCAATATTGTGCTACAGCCCAATTTTGTGTCATCACGCAAACTTGCGACACAAAATTTTGAGCCAGTGTGAGCCCTGGATACAAAAATATATTGGGTCGATGAAAAAAGTTGAATTGGGCTTGGCTTCGCCTTGCCCAATATAACTTTTTTTCATCGACCCAATATATTTCTGTATCCCCCCTGTAAAACACTGTATAATTAATAATCTGTCCATGTAAATATTTTTAGACTACATGTACGTTACTCTTGCGGTCATCAGAGGTCCATGCTTACGTCATTATCAATAGCTTTGAAATATCACAATGAATACTTGATAATGTTTGGCACAAATGTTTCCATATGATGTAGAGACCAATAGAGAAAATTATACCAGCTTAAGTCATCGAAAGTTTACTAAATGTATTAAGCATGCCAATTGGTCTGCGACACGTGTCGGCACGTGGTCAGTAGCTCGTTAGAATTGATTTACAGGGCACTTGGATTAAGTCATCCTACACTAGCAGATTATCCGTAAACGTGTATACAGAACTCACCATGCTCACTGTGATTATTCTTTTAAAATATTTTCATCAATTATCGTTTGAGCAAGGAATGAATAGATATTTTGTTTTTTACAACGAATGAAAATGAGCCATGCAGGGTATTTTTTCTGAAGTTGCAATAAAAACGTCTCATTGACGGCCAATTATAGCGTGCGGCGGTGTCTGAGAAACAATTAAGAAATGACTGTCTTACTTTTGGTGTTCATGGGTGTATAATTCTGGTTGGTCACGTGCAAATTCCGTGAACCGCGAAGCGATTCTCGAAAAATTTGCACGTGTCCAACCAGAATTATACACCCATGAACACCAAAAGTAAGACAGTCATTACTTATATTTACATTTATTCTAATTATCTGTCATTTTTATTTGCATGAACATCGCACATTTTGCCTATAACAACGTCAAATGTATCTTCGCTTTGGTACATTCTCCCTACATCAGTACATGCAAAACTTGCACGTGACGTCACGATAGCAACCAAAGTTATTGGAATATAATTCTAGTTGCATAATGGGCGTTCAACATGGGGAATTTACTAGTAATGTAAATATTCAATTTTATATGGCCTTATTTTACACTAATATCAGAAGTATTGTGATATACATGTACTATTACAATTCATGTTCAGAAGATGCATCTAGCACTTCACTATATGTCTGATCTAAGATTCTTGTGAAGCAGCTTGTCTATTGCTAGTAAATTGGATTTAATGACAAGAATATTCCCTAGAAGACCATATTTTTTAGGGCTTTGAGTCAGACTCGCACAGCATGCGCTTGGAAGTGAGATCTTCCAGGTGGTTGTCAAATTATTATTTATAATGTTTCAAGTGCTGAGTTCATAAGAAAATGCTAAGATGTTTGGTTTTATAACTTGTTTAAGTTATAAGCTTAGAATAAGTGACTTCTATTTTGTGAGTTATAACCTGTACAAGTTGGATCCCTGACTGGTCATGTTTGTAAAACACAAATGCCCCCACCATTACCTTTGTCAGCATAAAAGCTTTTATCATGAATGTTTATCTGAAAAGTAGGGCTTATTCAAGGTAATTTGAAACCAATTATAGAAGGATCTTGCCACAAGAAATACAGGTACATTTTGTGAATTTCAATTAGAAAATCAAATTCAAGGAATTGTGGTCCCCCGCTTTTGGGTGTTTGTCTTTAAAGAAATGCTTACAGACATCCCCCCATTCTTAAGTTTTAATAATATATCTCATATATTATCAACATTCTTAATATGAAAGATTAACTCCAAGAAAAGGTCAAAAGGTCCAAACTTTTGTTTTGTTTCCAAGGGACAGGGCTTATGAAAAGGTATGCACATGTGAAATATTTAAGACCTATGATTTAAATTACCATCAAAAACTTATGGTCGAGGTTGAAGTTTTTAAATGTGGGTCAACCTCCATGGACAAGGTCACAAGGTCAGAATGTTGTTACCAACAGAAAGGTCTCCTCACAAGGAATACACATGTGAAATGTGAAAGCCCTATCATTTTCCATTAAAAAGTTATGGACAAGGTTATAGTTTTTTGAAAAGTAGGTCGAACTCAAAGGTCAAGGTCACAAGGTCAAAAATTTTGGTATCCATGCAAAGGTCTTGTCACAAGGAATACACATGTGAAAAATCAAAGCCCTATACCTTTCTATTCAAAAGTTATGGTCAAGGTAAAAGTTTTAATAAGTAGGTCAAAGTCCAAGGTCAAGGTCACAAGGTCAAAAATTTTGGTATCTATGGAAAGGTCTTGTCACAAGGAATACACATGAAATATCAAAGCCCTATCACTTTCCATTCAAAAGTTATGGTCAAGATTAAAGTTTTTAATAAGTAGGTCAAAGTCCAAGGTCAAGGTCACAAGGTCAAAAATTTTGGTATCCATGGAAAGGTCTTGTCACAAGGAATACACATGTGAAATATCAAAGCCCTATCACTTTCCAATCAAAAGTTATGGTCAAGGTTAAAGTTTTTAATAAGTAGGTCAAAGTCCAAGGTCAAGGTCACAAGGTCAAAAATTTTGGTATCCATGGAAAGGTCTTGTCACAAGGAATACACATGTGAAATATCAAAGCCCTATCACTTACCATTCAAAAGTTATGCACAAGGTTAAAGTTTTTAATAAGTAGGTCAAAGTCCAAGGTCAAGGTCACAAGGTCAAAAATTTTGGTATCCATGGAAAGGTCTTGTCACAAGGAATACACATGTGAAATATCAAAGCCCTATCACTTACCATTCAAAAGTTATGCACAAGGTTAAAGTTTTTGTGACTGACGGACAGACGGACGGACGGACAGACGAACCGGTTTTAATGTCCCCGCGCTTTCGTGAAAGCGGGGGACAAAAAGCTCTTTAACATGTTTCACAAAAAGATTTGTACAAGGTTCATTTTGTAGCAGACAAAAGATGGACAGGCCAAAAAACAAGAGCCCCAGGGGGCACAACGCTCACCTGATACCCATGCACGCTCTAACTGACATACTGACATTGAATACTGATAGTGCCAGTACCAGGATTTTAGCCCACAACCTTTCTAAAAAGATTTTTGCCGGATGCAGAGAAGTGTTTTTTTTTCAGACAACCTTTAAAGGTACAAAAAAGAAAAAAAAGAAAAAAATTTCAAAACAATAACTTTTTTACTGATTTGAAAAAAAAACGGATAAAGTGGTCCAACGTCATATGCCCAGCTAGTATAGTTCAATTATGCAACATCAAAAATAAAATCATATTGTAAAATTCCACATAAATGTGCAGCAGAAAAAGAATAAAACAATGAAATGATTTCACAAATTAAGTTTATTTAAAATTGAACACAAAACCTTTCATTATTGATAGCTAGCATGCCAGAAATTATAAAGCCTGTGTTTGTGAAACGAGAATGCCCCCGGCGGCATCTTTGTTAGTATAAACACCATTTTCTGTTAAGTATGTGAGAGGTCAGGGTCAGCGTAATATTGGTATCAATGGAAAGATCTTGTCACAAGGAATACACATGTACAATATGAAAGCCCTATCGCTATAACCATTCAATAGTTATGCCCAATGTTAAAGTTTCTGAGAAGTACGTGAAACGTCAAGGTTATGGTCATGAGGTCAAAAATTTTGGTAAATACACATGTGAAATATGAAACCTCTATCACCAGCTTCCATTCAAAAGTTATGCCCAATGTTAAAGTTTTTTGGAAAACAGACAGACAAACAGACAGACGGACAGGCCAAAAACTTTATGCTCCCGAATCTTTTATTCCAGGGGCATAAAAAACAAAGATTTTTCGGTTTTGCCTTTATTCACTAAAATCTATGAATTATGCTTTTGAATAGTATTGATTTCATCTCAAATACATGAAACGTACAGCTAAAATCGTTTTGATCCAATATTCAACAATTCAAGTGAGTTGTGCAGAAATTGTGCCAGTTTGTTTTCCAAAAAAGCAGTGTATGTTGTATCAAACCTCATGACCCAGTGAAGCCACTTGAACAAATAATTTTCAGTAAATATGCTGAAATGCGACGCTTCTTGCCTATGCATATTTCAACAGGCGAGAAGGAGCGTCGCATTTCAGCATATGCTGTTCAACAACTCAAGTGGTTTCTCTAAGGTTTCGCAGTTTGAAACAAATTAAAAGGCCCATGAAATTGTTAAGCTTGTCCAACTAGCAGACCTACGACATCGTTATTTACTGTTAACTAATTGTTTTACCTCATCATAGGTCTGTTACACGGGCAAGTTGTTAGCGGAGAGAGTTCATGAAATGTATCGGTTGCATTGGATTTTCCGACAAGAAGTTATTTGGTCTGATAAAAACTCATTATGTATCTATTATTTGAACAGATAAAAATTCCCAAATGTCTTAACACAGGATCCTGTCGCTTTATGAGAGAAAATGTTTTATTATTCAAAACCTCAGGCCTCTGTATTCCTCTTAGAAATATTATACATACAAGATGACGAACACAGTGGCTTAAGGTTGTGAATAATAATTTATTTTCTCTATTAAAAAACAACAGCTTCTGTGGTCCAACATTTCATTGGAAGATTTCAGGAACTCTGAACGGAATTATTTATTTTCAAGAATTTCAGATATTAAATGTCCTATGCATTCTCAAAATCCAGAGGAAGAGATTACTCATTAGACGTTTCTTCAAGAAATCAGTCCGTAAATTACTTCATCTAAGAGAGTCTAAGACAGAGGAAATTCGAGCAAACTTTATACATAATAACAAGTATATGCAAGTGTTCCAAGTACATGAATGATAACCATTATGAACGTTGTTCATAGCTCAAACCATACTCGCTCCTTTAACATACCTACATGTAATTCCGTCATCAGGAAGAACTCATTCTTCATACGTACAGTCACAGAGTGGAACGAACTGGATAACCATCAAGTGCTGTCAAGGACTGTGGAAGGCTTTAGATTCAGCCTGAAGCGCGATTAAGTAAGTTTATGCGCTCTCTCATTCCGTTGATCACAAGCCAGTATTGGTAATTCAACGTACCCATACAGATACAGATTATGAAAGTGTTCCAATTATAAAAATCTATTCCGTTTGCACTGTATCTCCTGAAATATATCGCAGTACTGCTTTGCGGTTTGTATTGCAATGAAGCGCCTAGCGGAATACGATGCGCCTTGGGGACGAAGATGAATGAATGCGTATCTAGGTCATTGTCCTGTCAAATAGTTCCGATTATTTTCTTATTATTTTCAACAATTGGTGGAAAATACACACAATGTTTATCTTGAATTGTCTTCTCCGTGATTGTTTACTAGACAGATGAAATAAAATTTTGAATATAGTTTTAAAGTGTGTGAGACATCTACATGTGTGGAAGAATACGTGTGAAAATGGGTCCTCAGATCATAAAATTCGAATAATTCCGGTCCGGAACCAGGTGCATGGCTTTGAAAAATATTTAAAAAGTTGTGTACTTTTAATCATTACGGCATTTTTTTTTTTTTGTGATTCAAATAAAATTTCTTCATTTAAAAGTAGTATCAATGTGTATAACCCGGTGCGATTTGAGAATTTCTTTTCTTTTTTGGTAAGAAAACATACATTATACCTATGTACAATCTTAAAAAATATTCCTTAAAAATCCAAAAGTGGATATCTGGACAAAATTCTTTCACTTGTAGGGTACCATGCATGAGTACCTCATACCTACAAATTGTCATGACAATCTGAAGAGTGGTTATAGAAAAGAAGCAGAAAATGTATGAAAATCACCCCCCCCCCCTTCCTTTTTACATAAGAAAAAAATTCATAAAAAATCAAAAAAATAAAATTTAAGCATAAAATACATATCAAAGCATTAAGTAAGTTAAATATGATAAATATGTAGTAAATGAGTGTGTAAAATCATACACTTATTGAGTTATTTAAAGAAAAAGTGCAAAAATGTGCATTTCTGACTAAGTCCGAAAAGACGTCAAAAACGCGTCAAAAATTAGTTGTCGGATTTTAACGAAATGAACAAACTTGAATCATACATCCTTCTAGATCACATAGATACAATTAGTTTTTCAATCCATTCAGTGGAACTGGAGAAGAAGATTTTTGAAGAGGGGTACCCTCCGGGGCCTATTTGACCCCGCCCTGGATCCACCCCTGAAGGGATCGAGCCGAAATGAACAAACTTGGTAGAGGACCTTTAGTACTTCATGCATACCAAGTTTCATCAAAATCCCTTCAGCCGTTCTTGAGAAGAAGTTGAAAATGTTAAAAGTTTACGACGGACGGACGACGGACGACGGACGCCGGACGCCACACTATGACAATAGCTCACTTGAGCCTTTGGCTCAGGTGAGCTAAAAAACTTAATGCCAACGCCCAAAACCTCTTGGCAAAACAAAAAGATGATATCATGCTAAAGAAAATTCAGTTTTGATCATAGAAATATGTACATTTTCATGTTTTCTTTCATAAACTGTCATGTTTGACCAATATTTTGACTAATATCACCCTTAACAGCCTAAATACATACGTTACTCTGTGTGTCGAGGGGCGGGGCTTCCCTATTCAGACAGGAATGGGCACATCGTATCACATGTTCCAGTTTACGTGGCTGTTCTTCTACTTTGGCTGCCAAAAACAGAGAGGCTGCTGACATGGGCTGCAAAATTTCAATAACCATTATTGAGCATGTTAAGATCATTGTTAGCCGAATAATTTCTCAAATCTGTTCAAGTAGTCAAGTTTTCATGAAAACATTTTGGAACCACTATCCCTAACCTTAGTAAGACAAACTCTACTGGCTGATTGAATAGCTTGTTAGACAATGTCTACTAGCTGCTGCTGGAAGAATTTTTAAGTAGCCCTTGGCCTCAATGCCAGCAGGTTAGAAAGTTTTCATAAAACTTCTGCCGCAGGTGCCATTAATAAAAATTTTGAAATCTATTCTTGTTAATTGATGATACGTATATAGAGCTACTTCCCATTTGGGGCAGTATCGAACATAAAACTAATTCTGACATCATCACATTCTTGGAAACCAGTGTAAAATTAGGAAATAACATCTAGCTGGCCGTGGTTTGTTGTTCAGTAATTCCCATGAGTTGCATCAACCCTTTAAATTATCACCGAGCCGCAAAGCAGCAAGGTTGTAATTTGATTGGTTCATGCGATGAGGGGAATTACTGGACAACAAATCATAGCAAGCTAGTTGTTATTACTAATTCTATTGTTCTGCAGACGACAATGGGCAGAGCTTAGCTGACTTGAAGTTAGTTGGAGGTTTTACACAAGGTGAGGATTTCTACTGGTATAGAAAATATAGGGAGAAAATCTCAAGTCATGTTAGATTTCAGGGTAAAGCATGCTTCAAGACCAGGTACACAGTCTTCGTGAAAACTCACTAGCCCGACCGCCCTGGCTACCAAATATTTCATCGGGCTACCAAAATTTGCTGCTGAACTAGCCCGACTGGCTAGTGACCTTTACTGAATTGCATTGTTCTGAGCCGACAACTGGCGATTTCTCGCCTTATACTTAGGGTAAAATGGCATCCCATTTCAAAACAGAGTAACTCTGTATAACAAAAAGGCAGAATAAGTAGTAGCATGTGAATTCAGAAACCGTTTTCATAAATACATATATACATGTACATTTTCATTGTATTTTACACAATTTATTATATAAAACACCATAAAGAAGCAATATATAATTAAATCAAATGTTTTTCAGAAAAAAAACAGATGTCTCCCCCCTCCCTCTAAGTTACTTTGACCTTGGGCCAAGATGATGTGAAACCTTTGAGTCATGGGCAACATCATACTCAAACATGAAAGTGATTCATGGTATTGTTTGAGGTAAAGCCCAAACATGATTAGCATACTGTAAATTGGTTTTTATTCGTCAGATACCAATTTTCGTCATTTTCGTCAGTGCCTTCCATGACGAAATTACGTACCGACAAATATAAATACTCCTGACAAAAAACAAATTATAGTAAGGAAACATTGAACCAGTCTCTTGGTAAACTTAAATATAAACCGGGAGCACTGTGGAGGAGGGAGGAAGGAGATGAAGACTCCGAGTTTTGAGACATTGTTTAAAAGTGTTATTACGACACGCAAATGGCAAATCAATGAAAACTGAACATGAACACAAAGTCGCATATACATGTTATGTACTCCTAATTACAAAATAATATGTTAACACAGCAAGGAAGGTGATATACATGTCTCTAATTGTTTGTTTACCAATAATTGTTAAACAAACAATGAAAACAAACACATACGGCGGATTTGACTATTTGAAAAGACAAATTTACATTTTAGGGACCTTGGTTGACGAATTTACGTACTGACGAAATGGTAATTTTTAACGAATTGACGAAAATTGGTACCCACGAAAATAAAGCAATTTACAGTATGCAATTTCATATTTAGTGAAATTGACTTTGGTCACATGACCTTGGATATAGGTGATCTGAAAAATACATTGTATGGATCATGCGCAACAAAAAACTGAATTAGTGATTGGATACATGATTCAAAATATAAAGCCTAAACATGATAAACATAACAATTTCAGCCTGGACATGATTAGCATATACAATTTCATTACCAAAGTAAGAAGTGACCTTAATCATGTGACCTTGGGACAATGTGATAAGAAACATTTAGTCCTGAGAAACAACGCATTAAAATATTAAAACAATTGTAAGAAGGGTTCAGCAGATACAGCCCAGACAAGATTAGTACGTACAATTTCATTAAAAAGAACTAAATGATCTTGACCTTGGGCACATGACCTTGGGTCAAGATGATAAGAAACCTTCCAATCCTGAGCAACAGCATTCTAAAGTATCAGAGCGATCCAGTATACGATTCCACAGATATAGTCCAGACTCAATAGTATTTACAATTTCATCAAAAAGTGTAATATTTGACCTTGACCTTAGTAATATGACCTTGGATCAAGGTGGTGTGAAACCTTTGGGTCATCAGCATCATCATACTAAAATATCAAATGATCCGATTACAGTTCAAAAGATTAAGCCTGGACATAATACACATAACAAATACAATTTCATTTAAAATACATGTATACTAATTGACCTTGACCTTTGTCACATGATCTTGAGTCAACGTGATGTGAAACCTTCGGGTCA
The DNA here is from genome assembly GCA_028142955.1 of Pinctada fucata. Lineage (NCBI taxonomy): Eukaryota > Metazoa > Mollusca > Bivalvia > Pterioida > Pteriidae > Pinctada > Pinctada fucata. Next base: position 35,651,258 of record AP027108.1, on the reverse strand, counting down.
TAAGCAACAACATACTAAAATATAAAGCAATCGTGCAAACGGTTCAAGAGATCTAGCCTGGACATGAATGTATGCATAATTTCATTAAAAATGCACTAATTGACCTTGACCTTGGTCACATGACCTTGGGTCAAGGTGATGTGAAACCTTCGGGTCATAAGCAACAACATACTAAAATATGAAAGTGATCCGGCAAACGGTTCAAGAGATCTAGCCCGGACAGGAATGTATGCATAATTTCATTAAAAATGCACTAAGTGACCTTGACCTTGGTCACATGACCTTGGGTCAAGGTGATGTGAAACCTTCGGGTCATAAGCAACAACATACTAAAATATGAAAGTGATCGGGCAAACAGTTCAGGAGATATAGCCCGGACACGATGTGTGACAGACGGACAGACGGACGGACGACGAAGGCAAAACCAATATGTCTCCTCCCCGTTGGGGGGAGACATAATTCTGTACTCACATTACGATGGAATCTTGTGAAGGAATGAAACATGTAGAATCGGTGCATGTAAACTATAGCTGTGTTGATACAAAGCTGGGTACTGAATGCAAATTAAGGAAGATCATTCTGTCATGATAGTTATTTATACAATTGTTTTGATATAAATTAGTAAAATATTGTACTCTGCATAGAGTCATTTTCAAAGTTTGAAGTCACATGGGACAGGATACTTTAAAGATAATCTCTTGGTGTTGAGAAAATATCTCTTTTCACAACTACACATTTTGGCATTTTAATTGTGTGAAAGTTCCAGGCATCTTGCAAACATATTTTCAAAAAATGTTTAGATATTTACAAAAGAAAAACTATTTTTTAATTTTGAGAAAAATGTAAAGTATATATGATGGCCAGGGATGCAAATAAGCACTCGCCCGCTCGCCAATGCGACTAAAAATTCAGTGTGGACTACCAAAAATGTTTTTCTTATCGCCCACTTGGCGACCCTAAAATTCCAATCTTTATTATTTTCTTGTATCATAGTTGCCGTAACTAACGTTTGGAAACAAAAACTCATGGGTATTTGACAAATTTTCGGTTCGCTTTCTCGCGGAAAATGAATAGATCTCACTTATTTCCTTGTAAAGACGTACTGTAATTTTAGATCAGTACAAATGTATATACCAAAACTAACTAATGTTTCCAAAAGCGCACAAAGTCACTGTCTAGAGACCGACTGACGTGTACGTAATATGTTTATAAATGGATTTACCTGTATTTATTGATTTATTTAAAGGTACTTGTACTTGAAATAAATTCGACATGTACACTGTACAAGGAGAGAAGGGGGTTTGGGCTTAAATTTGAAAATGTAAATTTAGATACATTTTGATGTGGGCTAATCGTTTTGATGTGGGCGCCTTAATTTATTGACTTAGGAGCCCACTTGGCCCCTGAAAATGTCAACGAATTTTCATCCCTGATGGCAATTACCGGACATAATTTATTTACTTTTAATGCAGTAATTTTTTATTAGTAAATTGGGGCGAAACTCGGCCCTTTTCCAACGCCAAATAAATTCCTACTGTTTTCCAAAAAGTGACCTAAAATTTCAAAATATTGAGAACAATTTGATTCATTATGAAACAATTTTACAAGATTGTCTTCACGTCTAGAAATGATCATGATCAAAGGTCAGAAGACAAGAAAAATGGATTTATAAGGGACAAACATGCTGATGTATTTTAATGATAAACTGTTAAAAATATCATGAATATACTAAATTATACTATGCTTCTCTGATATTTTTTACCAGCAAATTGGCGCCAAATTTCAGCCCTTTCCCAATGCCAAATTCCTAGTACCATTTTTCCCAAAAAATTAAAAGTGACCTAGAATTCCCAAAACTTGAGAATACAATTTGATTAAACATGAAATAATTTTACAAAGATCAACTACAATGTAGTTGACCTCTTCAAACCCCAGAAAATAGACTTATATGGGACAGACATGCAGATGTATTTTGATAATTAACTGTTCCAAATATTCCCAATTTTCTTGACTATGTCCATGATGTCTTTGACTTTTCCCAAATTGAAAGGCACAGTTACAATAGTAAAAAAATCACTGTGCTGATTTTGACACAGGCATCTGTAAAAAATAGTAAAATAAAGCCTGTGTTTGTGAAACACGAATGCCCCCGGTGGCATCTTTGTTAGTATGAACACTATTTTCTGTTAAGTACATGTATGTGAGGTCACTGGGTTAAAAGGTCAAAGGTCAAGGTTACGAGGTCAAAAATTTTGGTATCAATGAAAAGGTCTTGTCACAAGGAATACACATGTGAAATATGAAAGCCCTATCACTTACCATTCAAAAGTTATGCCAAATGTTAAAGTTTTTGAAAAGTAGGTCAAAGGTCAAGGTCAAGGTCACGAGGTCAAAATTTTTCGTATCAATGGAAAGGTCTTGTCACAAGGAATACACATGTGAAATTCCGTCTTTTTGATTTTACTGGCGCACGTTCGATTTGTGCAGGTATCTGACGTAAGAGCATTGTGACGTCATTAAATTCCTTTGAAAACGTCATATATGTAACCCTGTTTCCCTGAATTTCATGCTGGTTTCCATAGAATTTGATGACGTCACAATGCGTTGACGTCAGATACCTGCACAAATGGGAAGCAACTCTGTATTTCGAAAAGACCGAATATGAAAGCCCTATCACTTCCCATTCAAAAGTTATGCACAATGTTGAAGTTTTTGAAAAGTAGGTCAAAGGTCAAGGTCATGAGGTCAAAAATTTTGGTATCAATGGAAAGGTCTTGTCACAAGGAATACACATGTGAAATATGAAAGCCCTATCACTTCCCATCCAAAAGTTATGCCCAATGTTAAAGTTTTTGAATAGTAGGTCAAAGGTCAAGGTCAAGGTCACGAGGTCAAAAATTTTCATATCAATGGAAAGGTCTTGTCACAAGGAATACACATGTGAAATATGAAAGCCCTATCACTTCCCATTCAAAAGTTATGTCCAATGTTAAAGTTTTTCGGACAAACAGACAGACAAACAGATAAACAGACGGACAGGCCAAAAACTATATGCCCCCGAATCTTTGATTCCGGGGGCATAAAAAATTACTGTAAGGGTTACAATGCATGTGTTATACAACAAATGACAGAGTATTGACAAATCCGATGTAAGAAATTAGTTTTACTGCAAGGCATCAGTCCATTAGCAAAACAGACATTTCTGACAAGGGATTCGCCAATACCCTGTCAGTTTTTTTTTAAAAATCAGTATGGTAACCCTATTCTAATGCTTTGAACATTAAGGAAATGCATGCTTTGAGCAATGTTGCGATAGGAATGCATGTCATAGCAAAATTTCAGTAAAACATTGATCCCCTTGAAGTTTTTTTAACTGCTCAACCAATCAGAATGTGCGTTATAAACAGATCAGTACATTAGAATAAGGGGATTTCTAGATTTAATCCAAAATTTGATCATCCTGATGATCTTACTTAAAATATCTCATTTTTCATAAGACTTTCAAATTTGTCAAGGTAATTTACTGCTATTCTATGGTAAATTTCAAAGATTATCATGATCATTGTATGCGATATGGCAAAGTGAGCTCTATATTCATTGTTTAGTACAATATATTATAAATGGATGTCAACCTAACTTAAATGGTTCATTTTTTCACTTAACAGCTTCTTTAGATTGACGAGAATACATAACTTACTTATCCTCATTTAAGAATTCCATATTGCTTACAGTCAAATGTAAACATGATAAACTGGCAAATGTTGAACAGTTTTATTTTGAATGAATTAAGGGTTAGACCTTTTCAAATCTTATCAGAATCATTAACAGGCAATAATAAAATACATACCCCCTCCCCCTTTTTTGTACAGAACATGGTTTGAAGGTTTACAGTTTAAATTAAATAAATTGTTCAAATATCACAATTTTAAATGAAGTTTGTGTGTAGACTAGTGTTGCTTTGACTGTTCACATTGGCTTGATTTAAATATAGAATAAGTCACGTGACAACTTCAGGAAGGTTAAGGTCACGGCAGCTCCATTCAGAAACAATGTCGTAACATAACGAGGTCGGAGTGGCGAGCACGTTGTCTCCGAAATAAATCCGAATTTCATGGCTCAGAAGCACAGGATCTTAACGAAATAACTATAAACAAAGGTAAGAAAACTCAAAGCTTTAGATGGATGTGATTATTTAATGAAATTTTCACTGAATTTGCCTACAAAGCGCGTTTTGTTTACACGGAAAGCGTGCGGACGCGAAGGCGCGGAGACAGCAGATTCGGCGTCAAATTTCTCCGATTTTAGGATACACTTGAAGCCTCTGTCCCATGTCTTGAATGAGGTTGGCAGCCTGTTGTCTATAGGAAAGTTCTTTGTCGCTGTCTATCCCACTTTTGCGGCTTGGAGTGTTTTGAAGTTGTGATTTGGTGAAGATCCATCGCTCCGCCGCCATTTAATTCAGCACCGAAAGACCTCAAGTGCGCATGCGCACAACCTTTTTAGTAGACTCGGACTGAATCAAAGAACGGATGCGATTGGAGAATGTTGGTTTAGTGTCAAAGGTCATGCTCCGTTTTTCTCTGTCTATCAAATTTATATTTAATGATATAGGCTAATGAGAAATGTTTTCATGTGACCCCAGATTTCAACTCCAACTGACTGAGTTAACTCCTCCTTGCTTTGGCATTTCAGACTGAACACACCAACTTGCAAAAAAGCCAACCCGGAACCCCAAAATTAACTGTACAACATTAAAGTCAGCTAACTGATGGCAAGCTTTTTGTAAAAGCTAATACTTGTTTACTACTGCACTCACATGAGCGTAGTAGTAAAAAACAGCATAGTATTGAAATAGATGCGTGCACGAATCTGAAAACTAAGTCGGTCCTTTCTAAAAATGCTATTGACAGAGGTCATATTGTGATCACTAAACTTAGGTGTTGTGACAGTTATCACCAACATCGGCGACATCATCAATTCGATTAATCGATTATGTTGTTAAGGGTTTACTAAACACAAAATTAGCGCGTCAGGAATATTTCGATTATTACAAAAACTATAGAATTATTCGGCAAAACATCTCCAATAACGAATTAGCCGATACAAAAATATTTAATGGCTTTCATTAAAATTATAGTTTGTACTGTACTATTTTGTGAGTACAAGCATTAATCAAGTTGATGATTTTCAAAAAAATAGAACAGACCATAAACGTCATTAAACAATATGATTAATGCATATATACCTTCTTTGATTCCTTCCCGAGGGCAAGCTAGCATTCAATTTGGGATAGTGATTTGCAAAATTATACATTTCCCTATTCAAATAAACCTACCCCTCTTTCACGCTTACTCTCGATTATCGAACACTCTACCCATTGTGTATAACAATGAAAGTAATCGCTCTGCATACTTTGTACAGGTATCTACACAGGTGTATACAAAATGTCTATACATATCATAGGGTTACACTTTTAGGAGTTAAACTGCACTTTGTTGAAATATTTTCAAACAATTTGAAAAATAGCTTGCCCTCGGGTAGGAATTAGAGAAGGTAAATATTCACAAATTATATTGTTTTACGACATTTCCAACGAGTTCTATTTTTTGAAAAATTGACAACTTGTTTAAGACTGTGCTAACGAAATATCAACGTACAAGCAAAAATTTTAACGAGAAGCATTTAGTTACATGAAGATTCACTCACAAATGTGGTTGATTTGCTAAATTATTTCTTGCTTTTGTGATAATCGGCATTTTCTTTTTGCGTAGATTTTGTGTTTAGTAAACCCTTAAGTATGGAGGGGGATAAGGGTCACAATGCTATTTGACTTGCTTACATGCTTCATGCTATGTTGCTTCATTCAATGTTTGATTATTCCATGCTCATTTGTCTTGCTTTCATTTCAAATTGACTTTATCTTTCTTCTTTGTGTAATTTTGCTTCCCTGCATTTTACATTTGTCCTTCGTCAATGCATAACTGTCATTATACCATGCGTTATGACATCCTTCTTTCTGCCATTATCATTTCGTCTTAATGCTATTATTGCTTCGTCAATGCTTAGCTTCAATTTTGATACCAGATGGCGCTTCACGCGACCGCATGTGCCCGTTCCTTGAAATGAACTTTGAAACATCCCCTGTCGTTTATAGAAATTTCTTTTAAAGGACAATAGTAGATTGGCTGTATAAATATTTGAAAAATATTTTGAAGTAATTAGTAAATATTTAATTTTGTATGCATAAGATTTTTGTAAGTTTTAATTGTGACTATAAAATACTTTTGTTATTGAAGAATCTCTGTGGCATAGTGGTTATCGCGCTCGACACTTTATTTTACACTTTTCCGAGTGGGTTCGAATCTCGGACGAGGATACATTTTTTTCATTTTGTCAATTTTAAGTATAATGTAACTTGTCCATGTTGTCCATCTGCCCAGTAGAGGATGTAGAAAAAAATTGGGGGTACTTATAAAGATAAAATTTTTTATACAATTTTTTTCAGTTTTTCTTTGGGGGGGGGGGGGGGGTCATTGTTTTGGATAAAAATATGACGGGCAACTGTACATTATCATTATTTTGTTAAATTAAAAAAATCATTTTTATTAATAACTTTGCAAACGCTTCGTTGGCTCACTATCGTCACTTGTAAGTCATCTATGAAAAGTTATGATTTTAATTACTTGCCTTTATATGCCCGTCAATGTCGTTTCTGTACCATAAATCGGTTGATTCTTGCATAAAAAGATAAAACTTCTATAATAATTGACTTTGAAGTATGGACTTATGAAGGTCAATGTTCAAGGTCAATCCTTGCAAGCATCAAACGCTTGGATTTCAATCTTAATTTTGATCTCGGGTCGAACAACAGTGGCGGATTTAGGGGATGCTCCTGCACAGACCCAATATTTTCCCGGAAAAAAACAGGTACCTCAGTAAAATCAGTAAAATCGGCAAAATTCGCCCCTTGACCCCCGGCAAAGGGGGCGCTGGATCCACCACTGAACAAGAAGAACTGAAAAGTTTGCCATAGTACACGGAGTATAGGAACACAATAAAGGTCTAAATTTTGGCCATTGTTGAAAAAGGCTGTGAATGACACTGAACTGTTTTTGTGCCACGTTCCTGAGCAGGCGTAGTACTGGATCAACGGCGTACTAGCTCTACCTGAAAAAGTGGAGGGGCACAACATCCCAAATTTCTAACAAGCAAAAAAAAAAAAAAAGAAAAAAAAAATAATAAAAAAAAGGGGGAGGGGGAGAGACTAAAAAAATATATGGGGGTTTCATGTTCTGTATGCACAAATTTTAACATTTCTGGTGCAATTCTAAATTTTAAGTACATGAATAAATGTCTGGTGAGCGGTAGCGAGCCAGGAATTATTTTTAGCAAATTATTGACTTATCAGAAAATACTTTCTATACGTACCTCTATCATTACATGTAATGATATTCTATATAGATTGAGTTAAATGTCGTTGATAAAGTAATATGTATGATGTATCAGAATAGCTAAATTATTCAGATAGTCTATAAAGAACTGGCGAGCGGTAGCGCTGCCCCCCCCCCCCCCCCCCCCCCCCCCCTCCCTTCTCCTACGCTCCGCTTGTCCTGGACAACAGCTTTGGGGTAATTTTGGCATACAGAGATGTCAAAAGGTAAATTTTCAAGGTCAAAATTATGAAAGGAGACTAGAAACTGCATTATTGACTGAATCAATGGGGCCGAGGGATGTTGATCTCTAGGTTCGATCAGTGAAGGACAAGCGGCAGTTTCAATTTATCTAAAATTTTTCGATATGAAATACCGCCTTTCCCACGATATCTCAGTAAAAAAAACTAACTTCTATATAATTTCCCACTCACAATTTAGATAAAAAAAAATTATGTAGCCGATGGGATTCGAACCCATGCGGGGAAAAAATAGGGCTGTAATCCGGCATGCTAACTGCTACGCCATGAAATCATTACCACTAGCATGCAAAACTTCCTAGAGCTTCCAAATCCCCAAATGGCTATTACTGTATAAATAAAAAAACCCAAACAAACAAACAGAAAAGGTCCAAATATTTATCATTTAATGATTTCTTTTTTTGCTCAAATATTTCAATCGGCTTTTGCATTTTTTGCGCTATTTATAACTCATTTTTCCAAGTACATGTACTGCAACAGGGGACGTCTCAAAGTTAATTTCAAGGAACGGACACAAACGGAGCGCCATCTGGTATCAACATTGAGGTTAGCATTGACGAAGCAATAATGGCATTAGGACGAAAGAATGATGGCACAATGAAAGATGTCATAACGCATGGTTGAACGACAATTATGCATTGACGAAGGACAAATGTTAAATGCACAGAGGCAACATTGCATAAAGAAGAAAGACAAATGCAATAAAGTCAATTTGAAATGAAAGCAAGACAAATGAATATGGAATAATCAAACATTGAATGAAGCAACATAGCATGAAGCATGTAAGCAAGTCAAATAGCATTGTGACCCTAATCCCCCTCCATAGTTAAGAATTGATTATAATCGGAAATATACAACATAGAAAAAAATGAACTAGTTTTTGGTTGAATACATGTATGACAAGTACGAATAAAACGAAAGTATATTAATGATTGTTTGTTATACTTACAGGCGTAGCCTAAATAATTCGAAAAGGATACACTTTCTAAGGCATACAATGGGTGGGATCAGGATTCTCCTTGAATTTTATAGTAATGTAGAAAACAGGAGACTACCCCCACCTGGGATCGAACTCCCAACCTTCTGATGTCAAGTCCGACGCTCTACCGAGTGAGCCAAAGAGACGTCCCACTGGCCCAGTCTAGTACAAGCGCCAGTTTACTACACTACTCTCCCCTTTCAATTTTGGCCTCCCTCAGCCCCTCCTCGACAACCCTCCTACTCACCACCGCTCCGTGGGATTGTAATGAATAGTGAGTTTTGGAATATAAGCCACTTGAACTGCCTCCTCGGCAGGCTAGCTTTATCGGGAATGCGGTCAAGTGCGCTTGACTTCAGACCCCTTCTTCGGGATCCCCCGTCGCTTCACGGTACAACTTGGTGACAGCGAAGTGGCTTTGGGGTCCGCGGCAGGCCCTCTGGATGAGTCATTAGTGACTTGGTGGTCCTCGTGGCCAGGTTTCAGACCATCGTGCCCGAACGTACTTCTGCTCAGTCAGTACGGACTGGTGGACTGACGTCCATGTTGGGGTTGAAAGGAAACCGCCAGCAGAAGTAGCAGCTGAAACATGCTGTGACAGAGGAAAGCCGTAATTCCCAAAGAGAACTCGCGCAAATGAGTCAGCTTCGGGGACGAAGCTTCCCCGAAAAGGGGGAAGTGAAACGAATATTGAGTTCAGGAATATAAGCCACTTGAACTGCCTCCTCGGCAGGCTAGCTTTATCGGGAATGCGGTCAAGTGCGCTTGACTTCAGACCCCTTCTTCGGGATCCCCCGTCGCTTCACGTTACAGGATTTACGTTGGGTGCCAATGTAGAAAACACGAGACTACCCCCACCTGGGATCGAACTCCCAACCTTCTGATGTCAAGTCCGACGCTCTACCGAGTGAGCCAAAGAGACGTCCCACTGGCCCAGTCTAGTACAAGCGCCAACTAGTTTACTACGTACATTAATGACAAGTACTGTACCTCAAATGTGATACCTCAATATCTACTGGTCTGGAAAAACGCTAGTTACAGTGCAACGAAGACGCTATTTTCTTATTCGATTATTCCCTGTCATCATAAGAAAATAGTGTCTTCGTTGCAGTGGACCAGTTGGTACTAGAAAAACGCCAAACTCCATAGCTTTGTAAAAGGACAAGGTCAGTGAATTTAATGGTATTTTAGTAGGGATGTAACAATACACTTGATCACGATATGATACGTATCACAATAAAGGCTCACGATACGATACATATGTATCCAATTTAACACTCATATAATTCTTGAATCCAAAGAAAAACTTAACATACTTGCATCAATCATGTCAATTTAGTCTAATTACATGTAGGATAAAGAAGATTCTCACAAGTTACATGGTGATGGGGATATACTATTGGCTTTATATAATGTGCATTATAAGTAAATGATGAAGAAACAATTTTTGTCTCTATTTGTTAATGTATATATACTGGTACTGTGTTTGATTTTCTCCAAAAATACTGTATCGTTGTGTATCCTTTGAATGGAAGACGTTTCATGATACGTATCGTCAAGCTACTGTTTCGCGATACAACTACAAACGATATATCGTTACATCACTAATTGTTAGCCAAAACTCCACTCCACGGAGATATTGCTTGATTCCTCATTGGTGGAGCCCCCCCCCCCCCCCCCATCCCTGAATATGCCGTATTAAGTTCAGGGTATGAACTTAACGCTCGCCCACGACGAGTGTTTTTTTCCTGTGGGCGATCAAAAATTACCACTTACTCGCCACTTGGCGATTGAATTATACTCCCCTTCAACGTCAGTTACTAAGTATCAATAACGCGGTAAACATTTGTCCGTCGGTATTATAAATGGAATATATATACATGTGAATGGTTAAAATACACGAATATGTTCATTGATCACCTATTTGATATCCATATCTAATTAACAAATACATTCTTTATTTCACGATCAATAAATCTTCAGATCCATTGCTCTTTGTTAGCCGTTAACTTATTTGCCGTCGTCTTTTTACGTAATGTACAGTGCAACATTGATGGCGGAAAATTCAGTTGTCAAAACAAATTGAATTGATCGCTTCGCAGGATGTTAATCGAATCGATGATGAAGAGAAGAAACAACGATTTGATTCTCTTGTATCCCCCCTACATGTATCACCCCCGCCTTGAAGGGCGTATATCTTACAATGTAAGTGTAAATTTCGGCTGCAAAGTCAAATATATATGTTACAAGGAATAAGTGTAATCAGGGATTTCATGTAATTCCTGAAAGGTTCAGTGATAACATGTAATTCCTGGTCATTTTAGGGATTACATGAAATCCCCAAAATTTTAGGGATTACATGTAATTCCTAAAATATCTTAGCATTTTTACACATATTTCCTGACGGCCAAAAATCATATAAAAATGATGAAATGGCGTTATGATAGATATTTTACATGTTCATAATGTAAAATCCTATTACTGAAAGAAAAAAAAATGTTTAGGTATATAATCCGAGATGCTTTTAAGGCTGATTATGCTAATTTAAGATAGGAAAATGATGTGTTAGAAAAACTCTTGAGAGGATAATTCGGTTGCACAGATAGATTTTGACTGTAATACATGTACTCGGTAAAACTGTATGCAGTGAATTTTGATTGGACTATGTAACTCAATACAGCCATTGTACCAAAGTGCCATGGTGATCGCTTCATCCCAAAATCTTTTCTTTGCATCTATTCTATTTCAATGAAACTTGTTGCAATCAAAAAATCTTAGTATTTAGATATATACAAGAAGGAAGGGGATATCCAATTTTTTTTTACCGGGAAATAGGAATAATTCATATAGATTTGTTTTATGGACCATGTCACTCACTGAAACCAAGAACAACATCTTTTAGTTCCTATTGTACTATAGGTTTTGTGAGGTACGCTCTACCATGTAGTTACAGACAATGGTATGAGATGAAATGATAAAATAGTCAAAAGTACAGCATGTTTTACCGTCACCAATATGACCAGTCATGGAGTCCCATATACAACACCTACTTACATGTATGTGCAACTCTTAATCAAGAAGGGAAAATAAGGGTCTTTTTTTTTTTAGAAATATACGCAACTAGAATTGCCCTAAAGCGAATGAATTATACCCCCCCCCCCCCCCCCCCCCCCCCCCCCCCCGCGGGACGTTTTTTTTTATATACATGTACATAACCATTTATGACGCAATGCGACGTTCAACTATTCAAATTGAAACTCTCATTTAGGATGGAATACTTTTGTATGAAAATTTAGTACAAATGTACTTAAGCGGCTTTCAGAACTTCATAACCAAAATACTATTATTCTGATGATGAAGTGCATTACTTCTTACATATTCCCAAAGTTACAACTGGTGTTTTATGCTTGCAGTCAGGCAGATACATCCGTAGCCTAGCCATAAAAGTAATTTTGAATAATATCTTAAACTTATTGAGACATCACATAATGAATAGTTGAAAATTAGAACATTTTTATCTTTTCTTCTTAATTTTGTATTGCCCATTATCAAGATACGTCAATGAGGGTTAAATAATAATGTTTCCGATAGAAACTTTCGATATATGTTTTAGATTACTTTGACCATCAATTTTGTTCGATAAATTCTTTTTCTCTGCGCTCATGGGTATGTTTCATGTACATTTTGCATAGATAATGATAAACATGATAAATGAACTTCGAATTTTGGAGAATATTTTGATAAAAATTACCTATTCTAGTTTGATTATTTTCAATTATTTGGCATAATCGGTTCTTGGTACTTGACAGAGAGGATATTCCGCATCAACTGAGCCAAAAATAATAGATTTTAAAAATGAAAATAAGGAGAAATAAAGGCTAGGAAATAAGTGTAAAAATACACGAAAAATTCAGGAATTACATGAAATACCTGGCCAATTTCAGGAATTATATGTAATTACTAATCGAAACAGGGATTACATGAAATCCCTAAATTTCAGGAATTACATGAAATCCCTGATTACACTTATTCCCTGTAACATATACATGACATCAAAATCTTTTGAATAATAATCTTACCTGGGACAGTGTTTATTTAAAAAGAAATAAACAGATAATTTAATTGTATTTATAAGAGAACGCCTAATAACCTTACTTTATTTGGCAGTATTATCAGACGAATGCTTCTTTGTACCTTTACATCAGGGCTCGTTGGCAGTTCGTGGGTTTGGCGTTATAAACGGAGGTTTTATATGAAACGATTTTATATAAAAGATTTCTGTGGCGGTATACGAGTTTGGAATTATAACAGGGGACGTTATAGCGGGGAATGGGGGGGGGGGGGCTGGTGGTGGTGGTGGTTGTATTTTAAAGCTGATATAGAAAATTAATTCATCTAGATCTTTTGATGCCTGCAATCCTTAAGTTTGTATTTGTATGACTTCTTCAAAAGTTTTGTTGATAACTTTTAAGGCATTTTGATTACATACAGATATTGATTTATATATATATATATAAATTTTAAATACATGTTTTGTACATTAAATTTCTCGCAAGCAGGCACAGTTAGGTCAGTTTTAAGGGGGGGGGGGGTCTTGAAAGGGAATGTTTCCCCAAAAAGCTTTGGTTTTCTGTGTGGGTTCGTAAAAAGTTGTGTGGGCCCCTAATATTGAAATTTTACGAGCCCACATGGCTAGTAAAATTTTAAGTAGAGTTCATACTCTGAAGTTGCATACTATTACAATCACATCTTTGTTTTCGCTCCATTACTGTTGTGATCTTGACAATATACAATTATTGACTGGGAATGAGGGCAATATATGATTTGTTGGACCTGAAGATAAAATATTGCCCGAGGCCGAAGGCCGAGGTCTATGTTTTGTCTGAAGGTCCAACAAATCATATATCGCCCGAATTCCCAGTCAATAATTGTTTTGTTATACCTCACATCAATGCTGCAGCAACGAACCGTTTAACCCGGCATGTTTACGTTCATTTTCTTCTATAAGAGAAAGAGTGCGGAAAAATAGATAGAGCTAATAGCGTCATCAATGACGTGACGTCACAAATGATGTACCGTTTATCGGTCAATATTTTTTGAAATATTGCCCTAGGGCCAATATTGATGTAAATATTGACCGCTTGGTCAAATATTCGATTTTATAGGCATTTTTCCTATGGGGATTTTATAAAGAGATACTGACAAGGGTATAACAAAATATTTTATTTACTAGACAGGATTTAATATTTTATGATTTGGTGAAGTTTTATCATTACCATGATTACTTTTCGTATTCTTTTTGGTAAAAAAAGAGAAAAACATAATATTATTTTTGATTAAATCGAAATAATCGATTAAAATCCTCTCCAATTATAAACTGATAATTGATTATGAAATTTGCGCGATTATACAAGTCAACACTACACTAAACCCATTTATGCCCCTTTGTGTGTGTACTATTTCTTACATAATAATTAAGAGCTGCTTTTGTAAGGTAAACAGTGCCGTCGCGCTCGGGCTCTATTCCTTCCAAAAGCAACACTAAGAGGGAAGTTTTGAAAAAGTAGAGGTCTATGATGTGAAATATATTCGGACTTGCATGTTTTCATTCGGTCTTACAAATTCAGACCGAATGTCTGACATGCTGAAAAATTATTAAGTTTTTGGCATCTCACATAGACATAAACAATATCCTTCTGGTATGCAGTCTATGTTGGTGTAGTTTGACTGGCATATGTCACAGCTTGATGGTTTTCTCTGACTATACATGCCTAAACTTTTATTTTTCCAGACAATGAATCGGAAACCTAACATGCTTGTCCATCAGAGGAAGCCCCGCCCACCTGTTGAGGGATCCTTCTGTCAATACAGTCATAGATCATGTATGCACAACCGACTAGAGGGGTATGAGTTTTGCCTAAAACATATACAAGAGGATAAAAACTCACCCTATAAGCAGTGTAGCTATACATCCAGTAAGAGTGGAAAACGCTGTCAGAATGCCGCACCCAAACAAGAGAGAAAAGAGGGGTAAGAACAATTAAAGTACATGTACTTGGTAATCAGAATTTAGGACTGTTTTTCTTATGCATATTTATATTCAATTTGTGAATATCTGATAGAATTGATATACATGTACAGGGTTTTTTTCCCTTGTTTTGGGCCGAATTTCGGCCCCTTCCCAATGTCAAATTTCCTCTATTTTTCCCAAAAAAATCACCCTTAAATTCCCAAATAGGAATTAGGAAAAAATCACCTGAGAAAATAAGACTTAAAACCTGGAAGTCAGCACAAAATGTCTTATTTCTAAGTGCATCTTTAAGTTTTTTCATTCATCCCTTGTTCAGATCAAGCAAATCAATGGATTAGCAGTGTTAATAAATAATACTCTAGGGTTATACTGTGGTGAGAATTTGTATAAAAATTTCCCCAATTTCAGCAAAATGTTGCAAATTTTCCCAAATGGGACAGGCACAGGCCACAGGAGCTTGATGCCAACAATCCAGAATATCTGCCCTACTTTCCTTATATATTTTGACTTTGAGTTTGACTTATATAGAGAGATGGGAAGGGGCGGGTGTCATTGAGGGTTGTTGACATCGAGCTCCTGTGACACAGGCACCTTCCTCAAAATAAAAAAAAAAAAAACCCTGATGTTTATAATCAGCATGTTGATGTGCTCGCTATAAAGATATTTTTTGAGTAGCATCTGAGCATATTGCATTCAAAATTTAGATTTGCATGTACGTACTACAGAAAAAGTTAATGAGTGATGAATTAATGATACTAATATTGACAATTGTTTGTCTGTGATGTATCAGTGAGAATTTCCATGAATGCAGAAAATAAGGCAGTGTTAACTGACATAATCATTGTTATCTTATGTAATTTGCTTTTATCATGACCTTGAGTACGTTCAGGTCCATATAGCATGCTAATTCATAATGCTATGTTTAAAGTAACAGTTGTGTCCGTTTTGCTCTTTGTGTTGCTATTATATACACTGTCAGGTGAAAATAGGAAATGATGCAATTTATTCAAAGACTGCATCAGAAAAAAAAATTTTGACCTTAACAATGTCACAGTATATGCAAAGATCAGCATATTAACTAGTGTAGTGTAATTATCTGAACAAGCAAAATCATATGTAATGCACATTAATGGGAATATACATGTAATTATGCCCAAGATGAAAAAAGAAATTGAAAAAAATGATATAGCAATTACAGAAATAAGGTATGTCTTTTGTATAGTTTCATACTTGAAATTTGTGAATTATTCATTTAATTTGTAAATCTTTGTTAGAAAGCCTCATTGTCGGGACTGGTCGTTTGATTCAGTTGACTTTCAATTCCAATTGATTCCTGTGATTTCAGCAAACCTGCATTATTTTACGATTTTATCGTAATTTTTACGATTTTTACCTACAAATATGCTCTATGCCTATGCTGCTTATTTTTACAGCGAAAACTATTTTTCAATAGAATTACTTTTAAAAATATAAAAAAATAACCAAAAACAAAAAACCCCGAATAGTCTCGCCTATATACATGTAATTCTGTTGTAAGTAGAGTGTTTGATATCGTATAAGCAATTGTACATGTGTAACTAATTTTAAAAGATTTGTAAAGATGTCAAAGTAGGGCAGAGACAATACTTTCTCTCTCAAAATTACGATCATTTGTTTATATTATGCTTAACTTCCCTAAATTACACTTTCTTAAGCAAAATTTTACACCTTTGGTGAGAAACAGGTAGGCAGGTCTGTTTCAGAGGCAATAGTCATGGTGATAGCTGGGACTTAGCTCTAATGTTTTTTCTATTGAAATGCATTATTTCAAGGGTCTATTATGATGATTATATCATGTATATGTAGCATGTATAGAGTGATGTAGGAATACGGTAGCATGAGAAGATAAATGTGGTTCATCAATTTCCCCCCCCCCCCCCCCCCCCCCCTTAAGGTGATCGAATAAATATTAAGGTGTATGAAAGGAGATTTCGGTAAAGACAAAGAAGCACATTGTTTTAACTGAAACAATTTAACTGTATTTATTCATTCAAGTCTCGATGATGCAATTTATTTGAGAGTTGAGCTAATAAATATACATGTATGTACAGTCAAAGAATTTAAGCAAAAATACTCATTAATTCAACAATGGATACCTGGACTCTGAACAAGTCATGCAGTGATTTTATTTTATGTTGTAGACTATGCCTGGAACATGCTAAAAGAAGCATCGCAATGCGGCATCAAGCCCACCAGAAACGGAAACCTAAAGAAAGTGCAGAGACATTATTAGAAGGCCTAGATCATTTCAAATTATGTCCCGGGTCTGATGGAATATTTGAACACAAACGTCTGAAAACATCAGCTGATAATGTAGCCAATAAAGCATTAGGTAGGAATTATTTTCACCTTGTTCTGCCCAGATCTTTTCTCTATTCTTCCTTTGAGTGATAATGTCAAATCTGTGAAATATAAAGCACATGATAGTGCTATATAATATAAACATGTTAAATGATTTATAATAGCCAAGTTGATGCCTGTAAAGATGACGCACAGTGATTACTGTTTAAAAAAATGTATCATCCCTCTGTCTGTCTGGTAATATCCTTGAGTAACGTATCATCTGTCTGTCTGTCTGTCTGTCTGTGGTAATATCTGTCTGTCTGGTAATATCCTTGAGTAATGTATCATCCCTCTGTCTGTCTGGTAATAACCTTGAGTAATGTATCATCCCTCTGTCTGTCTGGTAATATCCTTGAGTAACGTATCATCTGTCTGTCTGTCTGGTAATATCCGTCAACATTTTGGTTAAAGTTTCTGGTTGAGGCAAAATCTAAGGAACTATATGCAGTAGAAACTTTATATTATACATGAAGCTGTCTGTCTGTCTGGTAATATCCTTGAGTAACGTATCATCTGTCTGTCTGTCTGGTAATATCCTTGAGTAATGTATCATTTGTCTGTCTGTCTGTGGTAATATCTGTCTGTCTGGTAATATCCTTGAGTAATGTATCATCCCTCTGTCTGTCTGGTAATATCCTTGAGTAATGTATCATCCATCTGTCTGTCTGGTAATATCCTTTAGTAATGTATCATTTGTCTGTCTGTCTGTGGTAATATCTGTCTGTCTGGTAATATCCTTGAGTAACGTATCATCCCTATGTCTGTCTGGTAATATCCTTGAGTAATGTATCATCCCTCTGTCTGTCTGGTAATATCCTTGAGTAACGTATCATCTGTCTGTCTGGTAATATCCTTAAGCAACGCATCATCCATCTGTCTGTCTGGTAATATCCTTGAGTAATGTATCATTTGTCTGTCTGTCTGTGGTAATATCTGTCTGTCTGGTAATATCCTTGAGTAATGTATCATCCCTCTGTCTGTCTGGTAATATCCTTGAGTAACGTATCATCTGTCTGTCTGTCTGGTAATATCCGTCAACATTTTGGTTAAAGTTTCTGGTTGAGGCAAAATCTAAGGAACTATATGCAGTAGAAACTTTATATTATACATGAAGCTTGCCCATCACAAGACCTTTTAATTTATGCCGTAACATTTGACCTAGTGACCTTGACCTTGGACTTTGACCTAGTTAAAGATTTTGGTAAAAGTTTCTGGTTTAAGCAAAATCTATGGAACTGTATTCAGTAGAAACCTTATATTATACATTTAGGTTGCCCATGACGAGACCTTTCAATTTATGCCGTAACATTTGACCTAGTGACCTTGACCTTGGACTTCGCCATAGTTGAAGATGTTGGTTAAAGTTTCTGGTTTAAGCAAAATCTAAGGAACTGTATGCAGTAGAAACTTTATATTATACATGTAAGTTGCCTCTGACAAGACCTCTCAATGAATGCTGTAATATTTGACCTAGTGGCCTTGACCCAGTTAGTGACATAAAATTACTTTGCAATCCGGCCGTACTGTCTTTAGCAGTGTTTTATTTTTTACAATTCTCTCATTGAAATTCTTCATTTTGACAGATTTTCTCATAAAAAATGGCTGATAAATGATCTCATCGAAGGAAACAGCCAGATTTATCTATGTTAATGTTCTTCCTGAATTATCTTTAACAGAGTATGCAACATCAAGTGATTCTGAGGATGATTCGTTATTAGTGGACCAGGCGTGGAGAGGTGACGCAGACAGCGATGCTGAAAGTATTGACAGCGACCAAGAAGATCTACTCAAGTAATAATAATTTTATATACTTACCCTTTATTACAAACATGTATTATGATATGATCGTAGACTTAGATGCTTAGAACACAGGAATTTAGTTGCATGATCCTGTATAATGTACTATAGATAATGTGCAGGAATATGTTACTCGGTCAACAAATATGGCCGTCAAGGGCTCTGATTGGCTGACACATTTTCGACATCTCTGCAACCGCTGCACAGAATTTCATGAAACTTTACAGAAAGGAAGTACTCAAGGTCCTCTACCAAGTTTGTGTTTTTCGTGCCGATCGGTCAACAAATGTGGCCGTCAAGGGCTCTGATTGGCTGACACATTTTCGACATCTCCTCTGCAACCGCTGCACAGAATTTCATGAAACTTTACAGGAAGAAAGTACTCAAGGTCCTCTACCAAGTTTGTGTTTTTTGTGCCGATCGGTTAACAAATATGGCCGCCGAGGACTCTGATTGGCTGACAAATTTTCGATATCTCCTCTGCAACCATTGCACAGAATTTCACGAAACGTTGCAGCAAGCAAGTACTCAAGGTCCTCTGCCAAGTTTGTGTTTTTCTTGTCGATAGGTCAACAAATATGGCTGTCAAGGGCTTTGATCTGTAGAAGTATTTTTGTGACTTTTAACCCTTTGTCTGCAACTCAGGTGAGGATGTGGCCCCCTTTGGCCTCTTGTTTACCCTTTGACCTGATTATTTTTTATCACCCGCGCGGGTCATGTCTTTCACCTGATTTTTCGTTGCTGACCTGGGAATCACCCGATTCAGATTTGGTTCTGTCTATTACTTGGGATTTTAAATTTCCAGCTGTGACTTTTTCAATTAAAACACCTGCAGTTACAGGTCAATTGGGTTGTTCGTTTAGTGATATGGGAATTTGGGAAGTAATTAGCCACTTTCACGTTGTTTTAACAATCTGGGCTTGGATTATTATGGGAATGTCTGTGGAAGACGATCATAAACAGGGAGATTTATGCAGACGAAAAGGAACAAATGTTTTCATAGTGTTTGAAACAATGAAGCAGTGAAATGTAGAGTTCATTTCACACAAAATCTTCATCACGGTATAGCAATAACTAAATAAAGATATATTATCTAGCCTAGCAAATTCAACAAGGAACCTTCAGGCCTTGATGAATGAAGTCCTAAAATTGTACACATGTGTTACAATATCGATCATGATTATGCAGTATTACAATTTAAATAAATGCTTTACATGTCTTACAGTAAAATGAACTTTATTGACCTTTATTTTTTGGGGGGGAAGGGGGGAGGGGGAGATTGAATTGTATTCATGACACAAGCAAAAGGTCCCGATTTTGTTTCGTGCGCTATGGCCCTCTTTTTCATTTCCCAAAGAGGGTCATTGACCCTCTTTTGTCTGAAAAAAGTTGACAGGTATGTAAAACTTTAAATCACAAACCATGGAAACTTATGTATTTATCAGATTCATACTTTTTTCTTAATTTTGAATTTTGCTGATAGATTTTGGATTTTAGCTTGTGGAAAGTGGAAATTTGATAAGTCACAATTTTAGTCTGAAGAAAAGAGCTGATAAATGTTTAAAAATTCCTTTTCCAGTCCAAGGGAATACTGAAAACAGTAATATTACTGAAAACGTGAATAAATACCTTTTCCAGTCCAAAAGAATACCAAAAACAGTAAAACAGTCTTTCCCAATAACATCGGTCCGCTGGTTCTGACAGGCAAAATTACGTTCAGACCGGTACTTTCCTCTCGATAGTCGGTCCGAATGACCGATGCCTTCTGGCGAGTCTATTCGTTATGTAATCAAAGGTTCCGGTGCAAGTTTTTATAATGTTTTCGTTCCCTGATGAGACTTTTAACATTGCATGATTGTAATTTTAATTTCTTTGTTTTAAAGCATGATTGACAAGTAGTCAGAGGTTGTTCAGGCCAGGGCTGCTACATACCGTATATTGCCGATGTTGGCTAAACTGAAGAATGTACAAAGGGGCTATTCTAAGTACTGATTTTTTGCGCTTTTTTCTTTCTTTTTTTCTTTTTTAGCTCACCTCGACGAAGTTGAATGAGCTTATGCTATACCCCCGCGCGTCCGCGTCCCGGTTAAGAAGTTTGGGGTAGCTCAGTATTTGGCAAAGAACTGATGCTACAGTAACCAAACTTGCACAAGTGATTCATCTTTGGATGCTGAGGTGAACCCATGCATGGGATACTGGATCTGACCTACATTTTACGCTTGATTGACTTGGTTAAGATGTTTGGGGTAGCTCAGAGTGGCTTGGTTAAGAAGTTTGGGGTAGCTCAGTATATCTGACAAAGTACTGATGCTACAGTAACCAAACTTGCACAAGTGATTCATCTTGGGATGCCGAGGTGAACCCATGCATGGGATGCTGGATCTGACCTACATTTTACGCTTGATTGACTTGGTTAAGAAGTTTGGGGTAGCTCAGAGTGGCTTGGTTAAGAAGTTTGGGGTAGCTCAGTATCTGACAAAGTACTGATGCTACAGTAACCAAACTTGCACAAGTGATTCATCTTGGGATGCCGAGATGGACCAATGCATTGTATGCAGCATCTGACCTAGTTTTTCTGCTTGAGTGATTTTGCCTTTAAAAGCCAATATTGAGCAAAGTATAAGTGCTACATGTACCAAACTTACATATTGGACATATCTTTGATCAAACTTTCATAAAATGACCTTGACCTACTTTTTCTGCTTGAGTGATTTTGCCTTTAAAAGCCAATATTGAGCAAAGTATAAGTGCTACATGTACCAAACTTGCATATTGGATGTATCTTTGATCAAACTTTCATAAAATGACCTTGACCTACTTTTTCCACTTGAGTGATTTCGCCTTTAAAAGCCAATATTGAGCAAAGTATAAGTGCTAAATGTACCAAACTTGCATATTGGATGTATCTTTGATCAAACTTTCATAAAAATGACCTTGACCTACTTTTTCCGCTTGAATGATTTTTCCTTTAAAAGCCAATATACATGTACTTAGAAATATGTTTGAATTGAATTTTGCTGCCACGAGGTGAGCTTCGTAATCTGTGATTACCTATGTTTTTCTTGGACAGACAGTTTTTGTTTTGGACCTATGTGTTTCTTTAATACATAGGTCTGAATGACCTTTGTGAGCTGAAAGTTTTTGGGAAAGACTGGTTATATTACTAAAAACTAGAATAAATACCTTTTCCAGTCCAAGGGAATACTGAAAACAGTAATATTACTAAAAACTAGAATAAATACCTTTTCCAGTCCAAGGGAATACTGAAAACAGTAATATTACTAAAAACTTAAATAAATACCTTTTTAAGTCCAAGGGAATACTGAAAACAGTAATATTACTAAAAACTTAAATAAATACCTTTTCCAGTCCAAGGGAATACTGAAAACATATTATTACTAAAAACTAGAATACCTTTTCAAGTCCAAAGGAATACTGAAAACAGTAATACAATCTATTGGAGTTATCTTTCTTGGAAATTTGTCTCTTTGTAATACTGTAAGCAGTAATACACTGCCATCCATAAATAACTTATACAAACAAGGAAATTGTTCCAAAATCTTTATACGTTTATCCTAATTTTTCAATCCTGAACTTGAAAGAATCATAATAATTGGCTACACATAATTCGAAATTATGAATTGTGGTAAGGATTTTGTAAAAAGAAACTTTTCTCATCTGCACAATTTTTTTTCCAAAAATTGTCATTTTTATATAAAAAAATTGAAAATTCAAAAACTTCAAATATTTTGGTCAAGTTTGTTACAAATGATTTCTACAAGGTTCATTATTAGAATCATACAACAATTGATTTGAAACTGTTCATTTTATAACAACAGAATGAGTAGAAATTATAAGTGTATACTAATTTATGGATGGCAGTGTACTATCTATACACTGTATAATGCATTCAATCAATAAACTATACTAATACTATTTATATTGTCAGTTTGCTCTTATACCAGTGGATTCAGGGAGAAATGATGGTGATTAGAAGTTGTATCTCTTTTAAATGTATACTGAAAAAAATGTTAAAACATCAGGAAAATTTTTTTACAGGTATGTGTGTTTACAGGTATGTGTGTTTACAGATATTTTTGCACATGTGTGTTTACAGGTATGTGTGTTTACAAGTATGTGTGTTTACAGATATTTTTGCACATGTGTGTTTACAGGTACGCAGGTGTGTACACAGCAGAGGAAGTTGCCCTTATAATGAGGGATAAGTTAATACGGCTACAATCCCTGTATATAGACCAGTTCAAACGTCTGCAGCACATTATGAAAGAGAAACGCAGGAAATACCTGCACACTCACAAACAGGAGAGAGAGGCTTTAGGTGGGTTGATATTTTTTTTCTCCCAAATTTTCTAAAGCAACGAAAATTTTGAAAAATTCATGAATTCATAATTTTTGAATTTACAATGTACAGATAAAACGTACAAAGTTTTTAAATTTTAAGATTTCAGCTTATTCATAATCTTGATGTAAAAAATAAAACAAACAATTATTGAACACTTCACAACTTCCATTTGATATACCAGGATGTTGTTATTTTCTCTTATTTTTAAAATTGATCAAAATAATAACATTCAAGTCAAAATGGAGGTTGTACATAATGAGGACCACACAGAGATTAATCTACAATTTGATCTAAATGGGTCCTTTGGACCTGATGAAATTTGACCAATGGGTCCTGAGCCAAAACAATGGGTCCCAGCAGAATTTAATTGGTCCCATACTATAAACCTTCCTTTATCACTGCAACTTAAGCTCGCGAATAGAAGTAATATGAATGGCTTGTGGCGTTTTATGTCCTCGAGATCATTGATAAAACATGTATCTCACAAAATTCAATCTACGAGGGGCATTTGAAAAGTCCTGAATATTAAGGCGTTTTGTAAAGATTAACGACATTACCTTAAAATCTTCTATATCAATCCCTCAAAGTACTCCCCTTTTACTTCTATGCACGTTCTTAACCTTCCAGTCCATGTTTGGAATGCCGATCTATACGCCTCCTTAGGTATACCCTTCATACACTGAAATACGGCACTTCCGACGGCGTGGCGGCTTTCAAATTTTCGTCCGCGGAGCGCTTCTTTTATCAAAGGATTCAACCAAAAATCACATGGAGCTAAGTCAGGACTATATGGTGGATGTGGTAAAACGGCAATTCTATTTTCCTGTAAATAGTCTGTCACCAGGCAAGATTGTGGGCCGGAGCGTTATCATGAAGAAGTTTTATTCCTCTTGAACCCGTCGCTGGTCGCAATGTTTTATTGTGTTCAACCACTCTAGACAAAACATTTTCTTTATAAAACAGTCCGGTGACACTTCTTCATTCAGGGACAGCAACTTGTGTAACTGGGCCCTTGGCATCAAAGAAAAGAGCGAACATAACCCTCCTTACAGACCTATTACTTCCGTTGGCGTACACCTGAGTAATGTGCGAATTTTGCAGTACGATCTTTGCTCAGTTGAAATATTAATCTCCTTTTCCTCCATTTTCAACGCAGTATACCAACGTACTAATTACATGACGTCATTTAATTGTTGATGACGTCATCATACTGGTATGTGTGGCGCATATCTGTGTACATATTTTCGTGACGTTTAAAATGATACCAAACACTTAGTAATTGGAACACACGTAGTGAAATTATAAGGAAATATTCAGGACTTTTCAAATGCCCCTCGTAATTGTAAAATTTGCCGACTTTAACATTGGACATAACTTTTGAATGGGAAGTGATAGGGCTTTCATATTTCACATGTGTATTCCTTGTGACAAGACCTTTCCATTGATACCAAAATTTTTGACCTCGTGACTTTGACATTGACCTTTGACCTACTTTTCAAAAAACTTTAACATTGGGCATAACTTTTGAATGGTAAGTGATAGGTCTTTCATATTTCACATGTTTATTCCTTGTGACAAGACCTTTCCATTGATACCAAAATGTTTGACCTCGTGACCTTGACCTTTGACCTTTCAACCCAGTGACCTCACATACATGTACTTAACAGAAAATAGTATTCATACTAACAAAGATGCCACCGGGGGCATTAGTGTTTCACAAACACAGGCATTATTGTAGTACATGTACATCGGAATGATAAGAAGTTAGACTTGCATATAACTTTTATATCGAAACATTTTGATGCTCAACAATGTCTCATACAATACCACAGACATGATCAACTTTCTGTAAGCTTTAAAAGACCGGACAAAATATAAACACACGACAGTAATTTTACATAAAACTTTCAAAGTCAAGCACAATGAACTAAAGGGGACACATTGTATGAAAATGAATAATGTGGACGGTGGGACACAGCGATCTGGAATCAATGGGTCCTAGGCGATTTTTATGTGTCCGAGACGCAGGATGCAGAGGTTGATCCCTGAGATCATGTCAAAAATCTGAAATCAGGAAAAATACCACTCCGAGTCTTTATCTTCCGTCAGCATGGTCAGTGGTCATTATCGGAAAATAACGACTCGTGCACCAGCCAATCAGAATCGATGTTACATCCTGGTTATATCATATTGCCCAGTAATTCTGTTGAGTCTGCTGTCTTCCATATTGTTTCCAGACATGTTAAGGAAAACTGTTTTAGGTGAATCTGTTTTTCATGTAAAGACTGAGTAAAGAGGTAATGACCATTTCTTCCAGGCAGCATAAAGTACTACAAGAATCAACCTGAGTCCAGAGAGGAATATTTCAAGTTAAAAGCACTGAAACGATACCACAAACGTCATGGAAAGGTAAGAACTGAAATCAGTAGGGCTGTCACGATACGCTAAGCTCATGATATGATATGTATGGCGAAATTTACTCACGATACGATTTGTATCACGATACAACATTTTTAATGTAGATGTGGAGGCATTTCTGTAATTCGTCAGATATTTTATTAAAATAACAACAAAATAAGATCATTCATAACTTGAATGATTTTTAGGCTTATTGTATTGACTAGAAAAAAAGTACAAAACTCAGAAGTTATCTTTGACGACTCAGCGTCAAGCATCGCCATGTTGATTTTTTAAAGATAAAACTAAATGCCGATAACGAACTGTAAGTCAATGATACAGACTCGTCTTGTATCGTGTATGGAACCGTAGTCAAGAACTGCGATGAATTGAGAACCGCGATGAATCGTGACAGCCCTAGAAATCAGGTAGTCATGTAGGTCCAACCGTTATGACTAAATATCTACATTCGTGAAGAATCATCATGTTAAACACCTATTAGGAAGAGGAATTTATAATCTATATTCTGGTTACCTATTATGACGTTATGATCCAGTGGTAAAAATATGGAGAATTTTCCAACTTTCAGATACATGTACTTTTGACGTCAAAACATTCATTCTATGCACACTATCTCAACAAACCATTTACAGGAAGTAGTGTGTGTGATATTTAGCATAAAATTATTTATTCCATAACCTATAAATAGCGATGCTCTGATTAGCAGCTAAGCTGATAACGTCGCCGACCGTCCTGGATAAATCACCATAGACCATGGTCTAAAAATAGACTGGGATTACCCCCACTAACTTCTGCAAATGGCGACATTATTTATTGTGAATCAAATATAAAATTATAGAGTAAAACAGTTACTGACTTTTAACTCAGTACATATGATGTGATATTGACTGACTATGAAAATATTGACCTCGGCTTCACCTCCGTCAATATTTTCACAGTAAGTCAATATCACATCATATACACAGAGTTAAAAGTCCGTAATTGTATAATAGATTACGGTCTTACTTTGTGTTCATTGGTGTATCATTCTGGTTGTCTGCAGGCACATTTTCCATGAATTGAATGTGCAATTCTCAGAATTTACATTTGACCTACTGCATGTAGTATGTACAACTATTAGGGGTGAAATGATATGCAAAAAGTGTATCCCAATATTTCATTACCTATATTGCAATATATTGCGGTATATTGTTTCTTTTCATTTTGATAGTTTTTTATGTAAAGTCGGGTTCCTCTAAGTGTGTTTGTCCAAAGTACTGATATTTTCTGATTGAATTTCACATTGTTAATGACTTCAGCTTAAAAAAAAACACAGGCAAGTCTTTAAATTAGGCCATGCAAAAAAAATTTTCTGGTTCTCAGATAATTGATCTAAAAAATATGGGTAGGTAGGTAGGGTTTTTATTTTTTGTTTTTATTTTCCGAAAACTACTTAAGCACAATTTTTTATTCAGATATTATAGAGACTGTGATCTATAGTGACTATATTTGTTGTAAATGTTCACCATACTCAACTCTTCTCATTTTTACAGTGCCAAGAATGCTTCAGCCCAGTCTGCAATTTTAAAATTCACCTTCAAGCTGACAATAACTCGTTCCCCCCCCCCCCCCCCCCCCCCCCGGTCGCCATTTTGCATCTTGTGTACAATAACAAAGTACAGTACCGTAATCGTCCGAAAAAAAGTCCGCAAGAGTAGATATCACGCAGGCAAAAAATTGCGCTGAAAATCGTGGAAAAAATTCTAATCGAGTAAATAATACGCATTAAAAAAGTCGAAATTTCGCCGATGTTTTCTCCCAAATTAAAAATATCAAAGAAACGGCCCGCTCGGTAATTTTTATTGTAATGACTTGAATTAGATACCGATTACAAAATAATCCATAGTACGATTGAAAGATTTAGGATTGACAGCCGTATTATGTATCAATTAACTGAACTGACCATTGAAATTTACCGTTAGAATAAACCTATTCGAGAAGATTTTACTTCCCCCTTCACCTGTCAAAAGTGACAGATCAATTTCATGCTTGACCGCAACGCTACCGGTGAAGGCTATTTGTCTCCGTTCAACACCCCTCGGGGTAGACAGGTGTTTACACTTATACAGGTATTTAACGTACATGCGCTTGTACGATCTGACCTTCTTCTTCTTCTTCTTCCCGAATGGAGTTTCCTCGTAAAGTCGAGTGTTCACTACTCCAGCGCGAACAAACAGCTAAAAAAAACTCTGAGTCTATTCACAATTAAAAACAGGCTAAAACAATGGTACATCTAATTTCTTGTGAGGATTCCGGACATGTCCACCGAAAGGAGCGCTGACCGGAATGTGTTCAGAGAAGGTGATCCTCTCACAGATGGCGGGATGTTATTCCATAACCTGATGGTAGCGGGTAAGAAGGAGTATTTATAGACGTCGACCCTGGTGCTGATATGCCGGATGTTGTTGGCAGAGGAACCACGTGTTCTGGTGTTGCTGAGGTGGATCAAGTGGTGCACAGGAACTTCTACAATGTGGTGGGTAATCTTGTAGAGCATGATGACTCTGTTCCTGGCTCTCCTATGGGCAAGTGGTTCCCAGTCTAGCTGATGGAGCATGCTAGTAACACATCCAGGGTCTCTAGAGTAATAGTTCCCTGTGGCGAATCTTGCTGCCTGGCGCTGCACATTCTCGAGCTGCTGGATCTGCTGAGTCTGGTAAGGGTCCCATACTGTGGAGGCATACTCAAGGACAGGTCTGACCAGGGTAGTGTATGCCTGTGCCTTGACTTGCTGTGGGCAACTCCTTAGGTTTCTGCGCAGAAAGCCAACAGATCGATGAGCCTTGGCTGTTGTCAGATTGATGTGGTCACGCCATGATAGGTCCTGAGAAATATAAACCCCTAGATATTTACCTCCTGGAACATCATCCAGGGTGTGGCCGTGAAGATGGTAACTAGCTCGAATCGGGTTTCTTTTCCTGGTGATATGGATGGTGGTACATTTTTCTGGATGAAATGCCATTTGCCATGTCTTTTCCCACCTCTCTAATGATGTCAGGTCTTCCTGGAGTGTGGTGGTATCACTCACTGATCTGATGGTACGATAGATCAGGCAATCATCCGCAAAGAGTCTAACCGGGGAGTTGACGACGGTAGGTAGATCGTTAATAAATGCCAGGAATAGGAGCGGTCCCATCACCGTGCCCTGCGGGACC
Organism: Pinctada fucata; assembly: GCA_028142955.1. Lineage (NCBI taxonomy): Eukaryota > Metazoa > Mollusca > Bivalvia > Pterioida > Pteriidae > Pinctada > Pinctada fucata. The sequence goes on along the minus strand of AP027108.1, from coordinate 35,622,404 downwards.
CCTGACTCTACGTCTGCCTCAGATGATATGGCGCCCTCTGTCAGTACATGTTGTTTGCGGCCACTGAGGAAGCTTTCGATCCAACTGAGTGTAGGGCCTTGGACTCCGTAGTAGTTGAGTTTGTGGATTAAACGTCGGTGAGGAACTTTGTCGAAGGCCTTAGGATTGTGCCACAAAATGGTTGCAGTATGCGGTGGTGTCAGACTTAAGGCCTGTGATGTTGGCTTTATCCCATATATGTATTTTCCTTTTGGTAGGTTTTACTCGTTTGGGCCGGATTAGTGCATCCACCAAGATAGCATCGTGGTCGCCGACTCCAGGGATAGGTTTTACCTTGTCAACTAATGATAGGTTGTTTGTAAAGAACAGATCCAGGATCTTGTTACCCCTGGTTGGTGATTCCACTATCTGTTCAATGCCACACTGGCTAGTTATATGCATATAGGCCGTGGACATACTGACTGGGTATTGGTGTGTAGTCACAGATAGGCTGGGCCAGTCAATGTCTGGTACGTTGAAGTCACCACCAAGCCAGAAGTCGCAATTCTGGTTGTTCTGGCGCAATTCATCCAGTTCCTGGATCAGCTGGTTAGCTTGGTCTTCTGATGTTGCGTTTGGTGGTCTATAAAATGCTGATACGATGACCGATTTGTTGCGATTACACCTCAGTTTCACGCTAAGAAGTTCAAGGTCCTTACTAGAATGGAGTGGTGTACAAACAATGTCATTTTTTACAGCGATCAGGACTCCTCCATAGCCGTCTGCCCTATCTCTACGAAAAACATTGTAATTTGACGGAAGAATCTCGTAGGAACCAATATCACTGTTCAGCCAGGTCTCGGTACCTATGATAACATCCGGTTCCGCATTGTCGATAAGAACTTGAGTCTCAGGTACTTTGTTTTTAATGCTCTGGAAGTTTATGATACAAGTACGTAAAGCCTTCTGGGGTTGTCTATTTACGGGCTCAGAGTTCCTAATTGGGGAGGAAGTTGCCATTGGTTTGTTGAAGGAAGGTGGTATTGGGCTGTGGAGAGAGCTTGACTCTGATCTTGAGGGTGACATTGTATGATCAGAAAGGTTGTCAAAAATGTTGTTATCTGCTAAAATAGAGTTGTACAACTTACTGGAGTTTGGAGTGTCACATTTGCTGCAGATCCATGTTGTATCCGCAATCCCAAATATGTTGTAGTCTGCGGTTGCCATGGCCATGCACTCGATGTGGTACCACTTATCGCAATTGTCGCATGCCAATGCTCGGTCGCCCCACTTAACAGCTTTGGAGCAAATCATGCAGGGATACTTCGGTTTGTATGGACCAGGGTTATGTTCCACCTGGCCTCCAAGTAAGAGCAAGAGCTGAACAATGCATTTAGGTTGAATGCGGGTAGGTGTCTGTTTATGGACAGGGGTGCTCCTAAACCAGTAATAGATGGTATCTATATCACTCAGGTCATTGTCAATATATTTACAGGGAGACTGGTGACGAGTCTTGTTATGTACACATAAATGAAGAAAAATAATAAGTATGTTGATATATGCTGGAATATGCATGGCTCATCACAGTGGGGGAGCTTCCTCAAAGATTGTTGGTAATGTAAACAAAGACCAATATGGCCGCCGCCGAGAGAATAAGGAGTGATTTAAAGTTTATGCAAAAGTGGCGACAAAATGCGCCTATGCAACAAAAAAATACATGAATGAACTCTAGAATTTGTTGTCTAATTGATGATAACTGTTTCCTTGATGAATTGGCTGCAGATCTCTGAAAAAAGCTGTAAAAACATAGGTATGAGAATTTTCCAGCTGTTCGTTCGCGCATGCGCTCTCCTCAGATGACAAGGTACCGTATGCGCTCTCCTTAGATGACAAGGTACCGTAAATACTTGGACAAATGTTATTGTAACGCGATTGTTTACTTACGCACGGACTGGTAGCGTGAATTAAAGTCAAATATACTTACAAAATTGATCTATTGACGAATTATCTGTTCAGAAAATTAATAGAAAATTATATTTATCAGCATGAGAAATCTGGCGGGCGGCGGCAATTTTTTTCCTTTCCTACGATAAAAACGTCTCGTCGGGAGGAATTTTGAGCGCGCGGCGGTGTCTGAGAACCAGGATTTTTTTTTATATGGCCTTACATGTATTTTGATTGCTTCTGTCATAATTCATTTAAATTTTGAGTGATATAAATCATGGATAACTTGTTTTCAATTAAACTTATTTAAATCAAAGTCATTCAATGATTTCTTCATATAATCTATGAGGGCACGATATATTGCGATACGCATTTTGTATTGTAATGCGATACAATTTTATTAAATATCACAACATATTGATATATTGTTACACCCCCTTACAACTATGAACACCAAAATAGGACAGTCATTTCTTAATCATATCTATCAAATGGTATCAATTTTACAGAGAGATTTTAAAGATTAGATATATGTACATTTATCAAATTGTCTCTTGCAAAAGTATTTAAGTGTAGGTCCACAAAAGAATCACGCAGGGTTGATACATCAAAATTTTTTGTAAAACTGTTTATTTCTGTTTTGAGACTTATATGTGGTACAAATCAACATATGAAATTCATTTCTCAGGGAAACGATGGTTAAGTGAGATTATTGACATGATGATTTATAAAGAAATAGGAAGGGAAGAAAATGGCAGGAAAATTTCTCTTTATAAATCAACCAAATTTTGTGCCCTTATATCTTTTTTCACCATCAAAGTATGTAGAAAATTCCTTCAGGACATATGTTTGGGGTTGATCTGAGCACATTTCAATAGAGGAAAGTTTTGCAAAAACTTTAAGGGACGTTTATTTCACCTGTCTGGTTCTTGGACATGTATGTTATATTCTTTGACCATCTTTATTTTTGCACGAACAAGCTACCTAACAACCATCCCTTTTTATGTTTCCTTCAGGAAGCCCTTCTACACAGACAGTCCAAGCAGAGGAGGATAGCTGTGTCGGAAGGTCCAAATTACCGTCCTCCCTCGTTTCCTAAGTGTATTCACATAGAGGATGACACGGCAGTTAAGTGTACAGACCGGGCCATGCCTCTGACCAAATACTGTTTTAACCGTATCCTTTATACTCAATGTTAAAAAGTCTGGAATATTATTGCCACAAAGCAAAAGCATGGTACAGGAATAACTTTGTACAGCCTCTATTAGTCTGTCTGTGTGGGGGCACTTACTTACTGACAAACTTGCATTTTTCATGTAATCCATCAAACTGAAGGGATTTAGCCAACACCTAATTAGGGCTAAGATCTCCTCTAGGGTCAAGGTTACATGTTTAGTGCCAACATGCAAAGACAAGATTTTTGATTTTCATCAATTAAATAAAACAGAATTCCGTATTGTGAGAAACACAATCATACACTTCTCAAAAAGTTTATTAGTCCCCTATCGGCTCGCTGGAGGGGACTTAGGCTCGCTGGAGGGGACTTATAGTTTCCACCCTGTTTGTCTGTCTGGCTGTCCGTCCGTCTGTCTGTCCATCACACTTTAGTTTTCCAGACTTTTTTTGCTGTTGTTGCATATATTGAATTCATTTTTGGCATGTGAGTTTATCTCAGTGTGACACAGATCAAGTTCAAGTTTGGTTTCGATTCACCTATTTTTACAAGAGTTATGGCCCTTGGACTTGGCAAATTTCATGTCATATTCAGTTTTCCGGACTTTTCTTCCAAGGTATTGCAGATATTGAAATGATTTTTTATATGGGAGTACATTTTAGTGTTATACAGCTCAAGTTTGAGTTTGGTTCCGATTGACCTATTTTCACAAGAGTTATGGCCCCTGGACTTAGCAAATTTCATGAAATTCTCAGTTTTCCGGACTTTTCTAGGCTGTTGTTGTAGATATTGAAATAATTTTACTGATTAGATCTTAGTGTTAGTCAGATCAAGTTCGAGTTTGGTTTTGATTGACTTATTTTCACGAGAGTTATGGCCCTTGGACTTAGCAAATTTCATGAAATTCTCAGTTTTCCAGACTTTTCTTCCAAATATGGTATTGCAGATATTGAAATCATTTTTAGTATGTGAATATGTCTCAGTGTGATACAAATCAAGTTCATGTTTCAATTTGATTGACCCAATTCTACAGGAGTTATGGCCCTTGAACTTAGCAAATTTCATGCACTTCTCAGTTTCCATTCTTTCATGTCTGTTGTTGAAGATATTGAGCTGATTTTTGGTATGCAGATACATTATAGTATGATAAAGAATAAGTTGAAGTTGGGTTTGATTTATTAGTCCCCTACCGGCAACGCCGAAGGGGACTCTTAGTTTCCTCTCGGTCTGTCTGTCTGTCCGTCCGTCCGTCCATCTGTCCGTCTGTCCCATTTTCAGTTTTCCGGACTTTTTTTCGCTGTTGTTGCATATATTGAACTGATTTTTGGTATGTGGATATATCTCAATGTGATACAGATCAAGTTTGAGTTTGCTTTCGATTGACCTAATTTTACAAGAGTTATGGCCCTTGGACTTCAAATTTTATGAAAATTTCAGTTTTCCGGACTTTTTTCTGCTGTTGCTGGATAAATTGAACTCATTTTTGGTATGTGGATATATCTCAATGGGATACAGATCAAGTTTGAGTTTGCTTTAGATTCACCCAATTTTACAAGAGTTATGGCCCTTAGACTTAGCAAATTTTATGAAAATTCAGCTTCCGGACTTTTCTTTGGTTCTATTGCAAATAATGCACTGATTTTTTGGTAAATGAATACATCTCAGTGTGATACAGACCAAGTTTGAGTTTGGTTTCCATTGGCCTATTTTTACAAGAGTTATGGCCCTTGGACTTAGCAAATTTCATGAAATTTTTAGTTTCCCGGACTTTTTCATGCCTGTCATTGCAGATAATGAGCTGAATTTTTGTATGTGAATACATTATAGTGTGATGCAGATTTGAGTTTAATTTAGATTGACTAATTTTCACAAGAGTTATGGCCCTTGGACTTAGCAAATTTCGTGAATTCAGTTTCCCAGACTTTTCTTGGCTGTTGTTGCAGATAATGAACTGATGAACAGAGATGCAAGTCATAAATTTATGCCGCCGGTAGGGGACTTATATCGCACAGCGATCATTGCATTTTTAGCTCACCTGAGCCAAAGGCTCAAGTGAGCTATTGTCATAGTGTGGCGTCCGGCGTCCGTCGTCCGTCCGTCGTAAACTTTTAACATTTTCAACTTCTTCTCAAGAACGGCTGAAGGGATTTTGATGAAACTTGGTATGCATGAAGTACTAAAGGTCCTCTACCAAGTTTGTTCATTTCGGCTCGATCCCTTCAGGGGTGGATCCAGGGCGGGGTCAAATAGGCCCCGGAGGGTACCCCTCTTCAAAAATCTTCTTCTCCAGTTCCACTGAATGGATTGAAAAACTAATTGTATCTATGTGATCTAGAAGGATGTATGATTCAAGTTTGTTCATTTCGTTAAAATCCGACAACTAATTTTTGACGCGTTTTTGACGTCTTTTCGGACTTAGTCAGAAATGCACATTTTTGCACTTTTTCTTTAAATAACTCAATAAGTGTATGATTTTACACACTCATTTACTACATATTTATCATATTTAACTTACTTAATGCTTTGATATGTATTTTATGCTTAAATTTTATTTTTTTGATTTTTTATGAATTTTTTTCTTATGTAAAAAGGAAGGGGGGGGGGTGATTTTCATACATTTTCTGCTTCTTTTCTATAACCACTCTTCAGATTGTCATGACAATTTGTAGGTATGAAGTACTCATGCATGGTACCCTACAAGTGAAAGAATTTTGTCCAGATATCCACTTTTGGATTTTTAAGGAATATTTTTTAAGATTGTACATAGGTATAATGTATGTTTTCCATGCCCAATGGACCCATGGGGAGTGGCTTCAAACCCCGGCGGGACCCCAACAAAATTTTTTCCCCTTTTTATTAGCTCACCTGAGCCAAAGGCTCAAGTGAGCTATTGTCATAGTGTGGCGTCCGGCGTCCGTCGTCCGTCGTCCGTCCGTCGTAAACTTTTAACATTTTCAACTTCTTCTCAAGAACGGCTGAAGGGATTTTGATGAAACTTGGTATGCATGAAGTACTAAAGGTCCTCTACCAAGTTTGTTCATTTCGGCTCGATCCCTTCAGGGGTGGATCCAGGGCGGGGTCAAATAGGCCCCGGAGGGTACCCCTCTTCAAAAATCTTCTTCTCCAGTTCCACTGAATGGATTGAAAAACTAATTGTATCTATGTGATCTAGAAGGATGTATGATTCAAGTTTGTTCATTTCGTTAAAATCCGACAACTAATTTTTGACGCGTTTTTGACGTCTTTTCGGACTTAGTCAGAAATGCACATTTTTGCACTTTTTCTTTAAATAACTCAATAAGTGTATGATTTTACACACTCATTTACTACATATTTATCATATTTAACTTACTTAATGCTTTGATATGTATTTTATGCTTAAATTTTATTTTTTTGATTTTTTATGAATTTTTTTCTTATGTAAAAAGGAAGGGGGGGGGGGTGATTTTCATACATTTTCTGCTTCTTTTCTATAACCACTCTTCAGATTGTCATGACAATTTGTAGGTATGAGGTACTCATGCATGGTACCCTACAAGTGAAAGAATTTTGTCCAGATATCCACTTTTGGATTTTTAAGGAATATTTTTTAAGATTGTACATAGGTATAATGTATGTTTTCCATGCCCAATGGACCCATGGGGAGTGGCTTCAAACCCCGGCGGGACCCCAACAAAATTTTTTCCCCTTTTTATTAGCTCACCTGAGCCAAAGGCTCAAGTGAGCTATTGTCATAGTGTGGCGTCCGGCGTCCGTCGTCCGTCGTCCGTCCGTCGTAAACTTTTAACATTTTCAACTTCTTCTCAAGAACGGCTGAAGGGATTTTGATGAAACTTGGTATGCATGAAGTACTAAAGGTCCTCTACCAAGTTTGTTCATTTCGGCTCGATCCCTTCAGGGGTGGATCCAGGGCGGGGTCAAATAGGCCCCGGAGGGTACCCCTCTTCAAAAATCTTCTTCTCCAGTTCCACTGAATGGATTGAAAAACTAATTGTATCTATGTGATCTAGAAGGATGTATGATTCAAGTTTGTTCATTTCGTTAAAATCCGACAACTAATTTTTGACGCGTTTTTGACGTCTTTTCGGACTTAGTCAGAAATGCACATTTTTGCACTTTTTCTTTAAATAACTCAATAAGTGTATGATTTTACACACTCATTTACTACATATTTATCATATTTAACTTACTTAATGCTTTGATATGTATTTTATGCTTAAATTTTATTTTTTTGATTTTTTATGAATTTTTTTCTTATGTAAAAAGGAAGGGGGGGGGGGGGGGTGATTTTCATACATTTTCTGCTTCTTTTCTATAACCACTCTTCAGATTGTCATGACAATTTGTAGGTATGAGGTACTCATGCATGGTACCCTACAAGTGAAAGAATTTTGTCCAGATATCCACTTTTGGATTTTTAAGGAATATTTTTTAAGATTGTACATAGGTATAATGTATGTTTTCCATGCCCAATGGACCCATGGGGAGTGGCGTCAAACCCCGGCGGGACCCCAACAAAATTTTTTCCCCTTTTTATTAGCTCACCTGAGCCAAAGGCTCAAGTGAGCTATTGTCATAGTGTGGCGTCCGGCGTCCGTCGTCCGTCCGTCGTAAACTTTTAACATTTTCAACTTCTTCTCAAGAACGGCTGAAGGGATTTTGATGAAACTTGGTATGCATGAAGTACTAAAGGTCCTCTACCAAGTTTGTTCATTTCGGCTCGATCCCTTCAGGGGTGGATCCAGGGCGGGGTCAAATAGGCCCCGGAGGGTACCCCTCTTCAAAAATCTTCTTCTCCAGTTCCACTGAATGGATTGAAAAACTAATTGTATCTATGTGATCTAGAAGGATGTATGATTCAAGTTTGTTCATTTCGTTAAAATCCGACAACTAATTTTTGACGCGTTTTTGACGTCTTTTCGGACTTAGTCAGAAATGCACATTTTTGCACTTTTTCTTTAAATAACTCAATAAGTGTATGATTTTACACACTCATTTACTACATATTTATCATATTTAACTTACTTAATGCTTTGATATGTATTTTATGCTTAAATTTTATTTTTTTGATTTTTTATGAATTTTTTTCTTATGTAAAAAGGAAGGGGGGGGGGGGTGATTTTCATACATTTTCTGCTTCTTTTCTATAACCACTCTTCAGATTGTCATGACAATTTGTAGGTATGAGGTACTCATGCATGGTACCCTACAAGTGAAAGAATTTTGTCCAGATATCCACTTTTGGATTTTTAAGGAATATTTTTTAAGATTGTACATAGGTATAATGTATGTTTTCTTACCAAAAAAGAAAAGAAATTCTCAAATCGCACCGGGTTATACACATTGATACTACTTTTGAATGAAGAAATTTTATTTGAATCACAAAAAAAAAAAATGCCGTAAAGATTAAAAGTACACAACTTTTTAAATATTTTTTCAAAGCCATGCACCTGGTTCCGGACCGGAATTATTCGAATTTTATGATCTGAGGACCCATTTTCACACGTATTCTTCCACACATGTAGATGTCTCACACACTTTAAAACTATATTCAAAATTTTATTTCATCTATCTAGTAAACAATCACGGGAAGACAATTGAAGATAAACATTGTGTGTATTTTCCACCAATTGTTGAAAATAATAAGAAAATAATCGGAACTATTTGACAGGACAATGACCTAGATATGCATTAATTCATCTTCGTCCCCAAGGCGCATCGTATTCCGCTATGCGCTTCATTGCAATACAAACCGCAAAGCAGTACTGCGATATATTTCAGGAGATACAGTGCAAACGGAATAGATTTTTATACTTGGAACACTTTCATAATCTGTATCTGTATGGGTACGTTGAATTACCAATACTGGCTTGTGATCAACGGAATGAGAGAGCGCATAAACTTACTTAATCGCGCTTCAGGCTGAATCTAAAGCCTTCCACAGTCCTTGACAGCACTTGATGGTTATCCAGTTCGTTCCACTCTGTGACTGTACGTATGAAGAATGAGTTCTTCCTGATGACGGAATTACATGTAGGTATGTTAAAGCAGCGAGTATGGTTTGAGCTATGAACAACGTTCATAATGGTTATCATTCATGTACTTGGAACACTTGCATATACTTGTTATCATGTATAAAGTTTGCTCGAATTTCCTCTGTCTTAGACTCTCTTAGATGAAGTAATTTACGGACTGATTTCTTGAAGAAACGTCTAATGAGTAATCTCTTCCTCTGGATTTTGAGAATGCATAGGACATTTAATATCTGAAATTCTTGAAAATAAATAATTCCGTTCAGAGTTCCTGAAATCTTCCAATGAAATGTTGGACCACAGAAGCTGTTGTTTTAATAGAGAAAATAAATTATTATTCACAACCTTAAGCCACTGTGTTCGTCATCTTGTATGTATAATATTTCTAAGAGGAACACAGAGGCCTGAGGTTGTGAATAATAAAACATTTTCTCTCATAAAACGACAGGATCCTGTGTTAAGACATTTGGGAATTTTTATCTGTTCAAATAATAGATACATAATGAGTTTTTATCAGACCAAATAACTTCTTGTCGGCAAATCCAATGCAACCGATACATTTCATGAACTCTCTGTGCTAACAACTTGCCCGTGTAACAGACCTATGATGAGGTAAAACAATTAGTTAACAGTAAATAACGATGTCGTAGGTCTGCTAGTTGGACAAGCTTAACAATTTCATGGGCCTTTTAATTTGTTTCAAACTGCGAAACCTTAGAGAAACCACTTGAGTTGTTGAACAGCGTATGCTGAAATGCGACGCTCCTTCTCGCCTGTTGAAATATGCATAGGCAAGAAGCGTCGCATTTCAGCATATTTACTTAAAATTATTTGTTCAAGTGGCTTCACTGGGTCATGAGGTTTGATACAACATACACTGCTTTTTTGGAAAACAAACAAACTGGCACAATTTCTGCACAACTCACTTGAATTGATGAATATTGGATCAAAACGATTTTAACTGTACGTTTCATGTATTTGAGATGAAATCAATACTATTCAAAAGCATAATTCATAGATTTCAGTGAATAAAGGCAAACCCGAAAAATCTTAGTTTTTTATGCCCCTGGAATAAAAGATTCGGGAGCATAAAGTTTTTGGCCTGTCCGTCTGTCTGTTTGTCTGTCTGTTTTCCAAAAAACTTTAACATTGGGCATAACTTTTGAATGGAAGCTGGTGATAGAGGTTTCATATTTCACATGTGTATTTACCAAAATTTTTGACCTCATGACCATAACCTTGACCTTTCACGTACTTCTCAAAAACTTTAACATTGGGCATAACTATTGAATGGTTATAGTGATAGGGCTTTCATATTGTACATGTGTATTCCTTGTGACAAGATCTTTCCATTGATACCAATATTACGCTGACCAAGACCTCTCACATACTTAACAGAAAATGGTGTTTATACTAACAAAGATGCCGCCGGGGGCATTCTCGTTTCACAAACACAGGCTTTATAATTTCTGGCATGCTAGCTATCAATAATGAAAGGTTTTGTGTTCAATTTTAAATAAACTTAATTTGTGAAATCATTTCATTGTTTTATTCTTTTTCTGCTGCACATTTATGTGGAATTTTACAATATGATTTTATTTTTGATGTTGCATAATTGAACTATACTAGCTGGGCATATGACGTTGGACCACTTTATCCGTTTTTTTTTTCAAATCAGTAAAAAAGTTATTGTTTTGAAATGTGACTATTTTTTTCTTTTTTGTACCTTTAAAGGTTGTCTGAAAAAAAAAACACTTCTCTGCATCCGGCAAAAATCTTTTTAGAAAGGTTGTGGGCTAAAATCCTGGTACTGGCACTATCAGTATTCAATGTCAGTATGTCAGTTAGAGCGTGCATGGGTATCAGGTGAGCGTTGTGCCCCCTGGGGCTCTTGTTTGTTCTTACAAATGGTATGGCCTCATAGCAAATTTCATGAAATTTTCCTGTTTTCAAGACCTTTTTCTAATACACATATTGAACTTATTTTGCTGTTGGATTCATCTTTTGATGCAAGTAAAGGTCAAGGCAGAGTTAAAGGGTATGGATTAATGCCGGTAGGTGACTTATATCACTTGCGATTCATAAATTTATTTATTGTCTTATAAGAATTTTATGGTGTAGATCACCACTTTAGTCTCCTTTTAGAAATACCATCACTGCATGTAAATATTTGCTAAATATGCATGACTTAGTATCAGAAATTTCATGTAAATGCAATGAATAGATAAACAGAAATGGACGTCAATTATTTAATCGAGTTATTCCCCTTGACTGAACCATCAGACATTTTAGAGGACCCATACCAGACCCTCTATAGGGCGTGTCAGTTTGGAGGGGGCACCTGTGGGATGCCAGCATTCAGCTTAGAGGAGGATGTGTTCTGTAACCTACATGTGCCCCTTAAACAAATGGAACCAAGAGTATCACTGAAAATGGAGGTAATTTATTATTTTGTTAAATGTATGCTATAAGTGTACTTATTTAAGCAGGATTCTTTTTTAGTGGAGTAAACATTAGTTGTAATGGGCTATTATAGTCAATACTAAATTGCGTGTATGTATACTTCATGGATTATATAGGAAAATAAGGCAAGTGCACTAATTCATGATTACGCTAATAAACATGTTTATCCATCTGTCTGTCTGTATGTGTGTATGAAGTTGCCCAATAGCAACACTTCCACATGTACTTGATATGTATTTTTCTTCTATCCAACTTAACAGGAAAGGTCAAACATGTTGAGACTCAATACACACTGTGTGTCTCAAGTACCCTCAAGTTCAAGGTCACCTATTTAAGTTCAAACTTAAACCGGTACTTAAGGAGTTAACAGCACAGATAATTGGACTTTTCACAGGCCAATGAATTGTATAAAAGAAATAGTCTTTTGCATATTACTGAAGGGTAGTTTAGGGTTTAATAGGGTATTAAACATGTTTTTAAAGAAACTAAACAGAATGTAGTCAAGTAAGTGTATGCATTTGACAAGTAAGTGTATGCATGTAACATCTATACTACTAAAGGAAGGAATTAGCCGATTCTCCGTCGAAACGAAAAGGACAGAGATAAATGGTGTGATATGAAGATATAGCATATGATATGACAATGCAAAATTTGATAATTTTTGAGAAGCACTTATTTCTAATTAACATGTAATCATAAGTCATGTCTAACCATTCTCCTAAAACAAATCTTAGAAAATCTTAAGTTCAAAACTGGCGACGAACACTAACAATCAATTTAGTATTTTCCACTGATTTATGCACCCATTCTTATCATTATACAAGTAAGACGATTCTTGCACGATGTTTCTAATGCTAGTAGGAGGCTATATTTCGCCCCAGTTCCGTATTCGTTTTCTGAAATATACTACATGTATGTAAAATTTTACAATTTTGTTTTGCATATAGGACATTCAAGAAAAGCCCTTGAAAGGTCACATGGCTGTCATCCTCGGTTCCCCATGCTATTGGCGCTTTAGCTGAATACCCTGGGTCACATCGTACTATTTCAGGGATATCCATTTATATGCAAATGTTGTCGATTGGTTCCCTCATAAACTTTTTTATCCTATCACAGAATAGTTTACAAACGTCTTTTGGATAGCGACAATAAATAGTGCATGTTCGACTATGTAAGATACTCCTGATGCCCAGAGACAATAATCGAATGGTTAACTAGATGTTTTTGATACAAATATAAGGGTAACTTGTGTATGATTCACATACTGTCCTCACTAGTCTGTGCGCAGCCATTATCGTTAGTTTTTGTGCGAATAGCACATAGCAATTGCCTGATTTCTTCACTCATGGGAGCCCCATCTACTGAGTATGTATAAACGATGTTACTCTGTTTACATGTACCTTGGGACTGTGTCAGCGTCATGATCGGTATAAAGTCTGATCACTGTCTGAATCAATGAATTATATCTATATGAATCGAGCTGTCGTGTTATGTACATGCATGACCTAATGAAAAATTGCATCTGTATGTACTGAGATGAACACAGGCTGTGTGTTAGAAACCCCTTTCCATTACCAGGTGATTATCTGCTGTAGTGGACAATATATAAATGAAATGGTGCTATCGATAAAGATATTAAGTTGAATCATTGAAACGTAAAACTAACTTCAAGTAGGCTTATTTTGCCCCGCTTCACAAAATAAAATCTGTATACGACGAAAAAATTAGGAACTTCCATCATGAAATATGATATTAACAATTATGAAAAATCAAAACATTCCCGTTTAGGATGTATCATGTTTTTAAGTGAATTTTCCTTCAAATTCTTAGCACACACCTAACATTGAACATGAAAGGTTAAAGAGAGAGTGGGGATCAAATTAGAAAATAAGATTTGTCTTCTTTCCTTGCATATGGAATAATCAATCGAAAGTCATATAGGATTGTTGTATTTTTTAAGGGGGGGGGGGAGGGGTAGATTTAATGTGATGTTATTTAATTTTCATGTTCACTGTCAGACATCATCTTTCAATTCATTATGACAACATTATGCATTTGCATTTTAGTTCTGTCTTTATATGTCCATAAACTGGCCTACGAAGGTGTTCAGGAACAAATATAACTTTGAAAACACAATATTTTTTCATACATTGTAAGTGATATTATTCTGGCTATTCGCACTCAGTATATTTGGTGCTTTGATTTAACTTCACGAAGAAGAGCTATTTCTTTAAAAATCCCCGAAATAGTACGATGTGACCCAGGGTATTCAGCCAAAGCACAAATAGCCTGGAGAACCGAGGATGCATGGCTGTATAGGCCAATCAAATTTGTAACAAAATCAGGTCACTAAAATGACGTCATAGTTACCACATGTTTACCATGAAATGTAAATAGTGGCAAGCATTTGGTATCGCTATAATCTTTGAGGATCAACAAAGACATTTCAGAAAATAATTCATAGATATATGTAAAATGAATAAATATGTTAAGTTTGGAATGATTCTGACCATGTGTGTGTGTGTGTGTGTAAAATAAATAAAATTTAAGAGAAATCATTATACAGTGTTATTTAAAATTTTCAGGAGCAGGGTGAGGAGCTCACTAAAGAAGCCCTGGATATGCTCCTCCCACAACTCAACTTCACACCCAATGAAATCATGCATCGTCAACTTCTCACGCAAAATCCTCAAATGCCGGACACCATCTTCTCTGATCTGGGAGACGTTGATTCTGAGGAGGCACTAAAACATTCAAATGACTCCAATCAGTCATTTAAGTCATCCTCATCTAGTTCATTGCCATCTTCATCCAGACAAAACCTTCCTTCTGATATCGCAGAAAAACCAAAACCCAAATATGGACCATTGCTGCTGCAGCATTTGAAAGGGACGGTAAATCTGAGTAACTATAGAGACAGTTACCATGCAACGGAAACCACAGTAACAAATAGCAGCACCTCGACCTCTGACCTCGGTGACAAGGTCACAGATAGTGAAGGTCAGGAAGTTGCACCTACTCAAAATGCAGACAGCAATAGTGCAACAGATTCTTCAAATAGTTTGCCAAATGGGAACGGAAACTTGGAGGGGAATGAAACTCAGAACGGAGACGATCAAGTTATAGATATCACGGAAGATACTGACATAGATATAAACGGAAACTGAATTGTTAATTCTTCTTGTGTTCTGTTTGTTTTTTGTTGTTTATTATGATGATAAATGAAACGGCCACAATTATGATTCAGTAATGAAAGAAACAATGATTGTTAAATTGAGGACCAAGGTAAACAGTAAAAAAATTAGTTAACTCTCATTAGAATTTTACTTGTCTTGAAAAGTTATTGAAAGTGGATGTAGTGATGGAAATTCACGAAATTAAGCATTATGTCTTTGAAAAGAAATTGAATTTCATTATCACCTGGATTCTTGTCTTGTGTCTTGTAGACAATGTTAGAATCCCCGCAGATTTAAAAACAATCATAGAATGCAGAATTTCTGCAATTGGAATTAAGTTTGATTGTTTAGTTTTGCACAATATCAGTAAAGGGCTTAATATAATGGTCCTAGCATTCAGTTGCTTATCTGTCTACAAAGTAACTGAAAATGTGGTTTGAGTCATGGAAAGGTGATGGAATTTTCATAAAGAATTTTAGTATTAACCATGTCATATTTTCATCAGCAACATGTTTAGCCATACAACAGTAATTGTCAGCTAGTGGTTTCAAGATCAATATTCTATTTTTCCTGGACCCTGATTTTTTATATGCCAGTCTTATATGTATGTTATGGCATTATCCATCCTTTGTCTGGCATCTTGTCTAAGGCACAACTTCTTTGCTTCTGTATGGATTTCAATAATATTTCACAGTATTGTTCCCTAGGGCCCAAGCGTGTCATGACCTTGAACCAATGTCATGATCGCAGCACCCTACATGAAATATGAATTATTCCCCTCTGCATGGATTTCAATAATATTTCACAGAATTGTTGCTTAGTACCTAAGTATGTGTCATGACTTTGAACAAAGGTACCTTGGAAAATCCTTGTAAGGGCTTTATATTCTAGCATAGTTTTCAATAATATTTTCAAAACAGAATTGTTGCTTTGGACTCTAGGATGTAGTATGACCTTGAACCAAGGACAAGGGTCAAGGTCTCGATACATAATAACATTACATAGGTTTAACCTTGTCTGGGCCGTACCTTCTTCTCCTCAGCATTGATTTCAATTATATTTCACGGAATTGTTGCCAAGGACCCAAGTTGTGTTATAATTTAGAATTTTAAGGATTGACCTGAATTTTTTGTTGTTGGATGGGAGTAGTGTGTGGAAAAGGACAGAAAACTATCATTCTGTATATGGGAAAGAAATTGGAAATGCAACTACTTTTGTGTACTGCCCTGTCCCTTACTTGATCAATCTTTCCTTCTGAATAATGCTCTTGAGCAGATAATGCAGATGGTACACATAAATTATTTACGGATTCATTAAATTCAGGCATGAGGGAAATTTCACCTAAGTCTTTCCTTTTCTTTTGGCAACCATTTGAGGGAAATTATAGACTTCAAAGAAGAGGATTGATTAAAAAAAATATCGAGAGTGGTCAGCTGGAAAAGTACTTACAAATTTCGTTGGCACCTTGAAATTAAGGATTCAGTGAGTCTGAAATGTGTAAACACTTGAATGGGAGAAACACGACTAAAAAGCAAAGCTCAAGTGCACCTTCTCTCATCTTTGCGTCTGTAGTTGCAAAGTATTTTTAATTTTCAACATTTCTGAAACCATATAGAAAACCTCACAAAACCATACAGACAGAAACTTGTTGACCCAATTAGGAATCCAAGATGGTCACCACAGACTCTGATTGGCTGACACAAATTTTGCTCACCTCGACAAAGTTGAGATTAGCTTATGCTATACCTGGGTCCTGTCATCTACGTCAGGTTAAAGTTTATGGGGTATATCAGTATGTTACAAAGTACTGATTGTACAGTAACTAAATTTGCACAGATGATTCATCTTGGGGATAATGAGGTGGGCCACATTTGATAATGCATCTGACCTATTTCTGTCAGCTTGAGTAATTTTGCTTTATTGAGCAAAGTATTATAAATAGGAATCCAAGATGGCCACCACAGACTCTGATTGGCTGACACAATTTTAGCTCACTTCATATAAGCCAATATTGAGCAAAGTGTAAGTGCTACATGTACCTAACTTGCATATCTGATTTATTTTTGATAAAACTCAGAATGACCTTAACCTACCTCTTCTGCTTGAGTATTTTGCTTTTAATAGTTAGTATTGAACAACGTATTAGTGCTACACTTAGAAAATTTTGTTGCCATGATAACATGCTGCCGCCAGGTGAGCTTTGTTATGTCTCGATTTCCTCATTCGATTTGAATATTTGACATCCCTTATAAAGTTTGTGTTTGTCAACCCGATCAAAAATCCAAGATAAGGCCATTTCTTGTTTTTATTCAGTTTTACGTCCTTTCAATATTGAGAAAGCTACCAGCCAGCCAGGGAGAAAAACAAACAAGCATATTAAACAAAGTTTCAATTACATACTATGCGACTATGTGAAATCTGACAGAAACTTATTTCATTTGATTATTGAAAGATTTTAGTCAAGTAAAGTGATAGAGAATTCCATTTCATTAATTATTGCAGAATTGTTACATGAAAAATATAAACTTTCTCTTTATTTTTTTTTTTGTAGAAAACACATTTAATTTGCAAAAGATCTTAACTGCTTATAATTTCAATTTTGTTTTGTTTTATGACTTTGGGCTCAAAACCTACCAGCACGAGGACGCAAAACAGAAAATAACAAAGAAATGGCCTAACCACCATTGGAAGGGTTGCCAGCAGTCTTGAATAGTCAGGGTATTGCCTTTTTTAAGGTCAAGGAATTTCAGAATTTGGTAAATAAAAAATGAAAATCCATAAAAGAAAATTATTTCAGAGCTGAAAAAATATAAAGATTTAGATTTTACATTTTACAGTTATGACAGTCTCCAATTATTAAATTAAAGTAATTAGATATAAATTTGAAATGATAATGGTCTCATAAGAATATGTTCATGTTGATTTATTAAAATATTGAGGAATAAAAAAATATTTGAACAATCAGAAAAAAAGAAATGGGGATGTCAGGAGGCCGTTTTAATGTTTGGCGGTTTTGGTCAGTGAAAAACATGAATTGGTCAGCGAAAATTCAGGGAATGTGCTGGCAACACTGACGGGCTCTGATATAAAGATGACACATTTTCGACTTCTCTGCAATTCCTTCACAGAATCTCACTAAACCTCTGAGGAAATAAGTAATCGACGTCTTTCAGCAAGTTTGTATTTTTGGAAATGCATGGAATGCGACAACATGATAAGTATTGAGAAGCTTTGTTTCATTCAACTATTTTTGACATGTGATTAAGTGTAAAATAAAATTCTGATCACCGAGCGATCTTAGTCGCCTATGGTCTGCAGCTCTGCCTAGAACGCTTCAATTGAACATGGATTCAACTTGAACTGTTAGCCTGTACTTGAACCAAACGATGAATGCAAACACAAAATTCAGTTCAATATATGTATTAGACAATTTCATGCTAAGTCCAAGGGCCATAACTCTTGTAAAAATAGGTCAGCCGTTACCAAACAGGGGCTTGATCTGTATCACACTCAGATGAATAGACGATTTTCACATTACCGCAGTAGACTTGAATTTATATCTTGAAATTTCTAAAACATGGATCCTGTAGCATCATATCCCATCCATCCTGCTACGTCTTTCGGTACATTTTGGACATAATAAATTTCACACTCTTTGGTCATATTAAATTGTTTAGATTGAGGATCACTGACTATGGTTTAGTACCCGAAACGTGCATATCTGGTCCATGCTGCAAATTTATTTGTTATTAAAAATGATGCTATTGAATTTGAAGACGTTTAACTATTGTACGACTTGGTGAGTGTCACTGCTGGTGGACCAGAAATCCACGAAGCCACATGTAGCCAAGTTCGATCAACTTCGGTTGATCGTTTCTTCACAGTTTGAAATTTTCTGTTATCAAAATATCTTGCAATTTCTAAAACGTGGGTCCTGTAGCATCATATCTAACTGACGAGGGTTAAGTATCCGAAACGTACATGTCTCGTCTAATCTGCAAATTTATCTGTTCTTAAATGATGCTATTGAATTTGAAGACGTTTAACTTTTGTACGACTTGGTGAGTGTCACTTCTGGCGGACCAGGAGTCCCCGAGGGCGCATGTAGACAAGTTCGATCAACTTCGGTTGATCGTTTCTTCAACGCATTTGAAATTCTCTGTAATCAAAATATCTTGAAATTTCTAAAACGTTGGCCCTGTAGCATCATATCCCATCCATCCTGCTATGTATTCGGTACACTTTGGACAAAATAACTTTCACACTCTTTGGCCATATTAAATTGTTTAGATTGAGGATCACTGATGAGGATTAAGTACCCGACGAGTGCATGTCTGGTCCATGCTGCAAATTTATTTGTTCTTAAATGATGCTATTGAATATGAAGACGTTTTACGTTTGTACGACTTCGTAAGTGTCACTGCTGGTGGACCAGTAATCAACGAGGCCACATGTAGCCAAGTTCGATCAACTTCGGTTGATCATCTCTTCACCACATTTTAATTTTCTGCTATCAAAATATCTTGAAATTACTAAAACGTGGGTCATGCAGCATCATATCCCACCCATCCTGCTACGTCTTTCGGTACATTTTGGACAAAATAACTTTCACACTCTTTGGCCATATTACATTGTTTAAATTGAGGATCACTGATGAGGGTTAAGTACCCGAAACGTGCATGTCTGGTCCATTCTGCAAATTTATTTGTTCTTAAATGATGCTAATGAATTTGAAGACGCCGATCTTTTGTACGAAATGGTGAGTGTCACTGCTGGTGGACTAGGAGTCCCCGAGGGCACATGTAGCCAAGTTCGAGCAACTTCGGTTGTTCGTTTGTTGAACGCATTTGGAATTTTCTGTTATAAATAAAGCTTGAAATTTCTAAAACGTGGGTCCTGTACCATCATATCCCACCCATCCTGCTACGTCTTTCGGTACATTTTGGACAAAATAACTTTCACACTCTTTGGCCATATTACATTGTTTAAATTGAGGATCACTGATGAGGGTTAAGTACCCGAAACGTGCATGTCTGGTCCATTCTGCAAATTTATTTGTTCTTAAATGATGCTAATGAATTTGAAGACGCCGATCTTTTGTACGAAATGGTGAGTGTCACTGCTGGTGGACCAGGAGTCCCCGAGGGCACATGTAGCCAAGTTCGAGCAACTTCGGTTGTTCGTTTGTTGAACGCATTTGGAATTTTCTGTTATAAATAAAGCTTGAAATTTCTAAAACGTGGGTCCTGTACCATCATATCCCACCCATCCTGCTACGTCTTTCGGTACATTTTGGACAAAACAACTTTCACACTCTTTGGCCATATTACATTGTTTAAATTGAGGATGACTGATGAGGGTTAAGTACCCGAAACTTGCATGTCTGGTCCAATCTGCAAATTTATTTGTTCTTAAATGATGCTAATGAATTTGAAGACGCCGATATTTTGTACGAAATGGTGAGTGTCACTGCTGGTGGACCAGGAGTCCCCGGGGGCACATGTAGCCAAGTTCGAGCAACTTCGGTTGTTCGTTTCTTTAACGCATTTGGAATTTTCTGTTATAAATAAAGCTTGAAATTTCTAAAACGTGGGTCCTGTACCATCATATCCCACCCATCCTGCTACGTCTTTCGGTACATTTTGGACATAAGAACTTTCACACTCTTTGACCATATTAGATTGTTTAGATTGAAGATCACTGACGAGGGTTAAGTACCCGAAACGTGCTGGTCCATTCTGCAAATTTATTTGTTCTTAAATGATGCTATTGAATTTGAAGACTTTTGTACGACTTGGTGAGTGTCACTGCTGGTGGACCAGGAGTCCACGAGGCCCCATGTAGACAAGGTCGATCAACTTCGGTTTCGTTCTTCAACGCATTTGAAATTTTCTGTTATCAAAATATCTTGAAATTTCTAAAACGTGGGTCCTGTAGCATCATATCCCATCCATCCTGCTATGACTTTTGGACATAATAACTTTCACACTCTTTGACTATATTACATTGTTTAGATTGAGGATCACTGACGAGGGTTAAGTACCCGTAACGTGCATGTCTCGTCCATGCTGCAAATTTATCTGTTCTTAAATGATGCTATTGAATTTGAAGACTTTTTTCCTTTATACAAGCCAAGACCTGACATGACATCATTTGTCGTAACTTTTGACTGTGACGTCGAGCCAGATCTATGACGTCATAAAAAAAAAGTCAAAAGTTGTGATGTCGGGTCTTGGAGTGTCAAAAATGCAAGACAAACGGTAATATAAAAATGGTCAATTCACATACAAAAAATCAGTTCTTTATCTGCAATAAGAAGGAAAAAAATCCGGAAAACTAAAGTGTTACAGAGGGACAGTCAGAGGGACAGATAGACAAACGGAGTGAAAATATAAGTCCCCTCTATAGCTAGCTGGTAAGGGACTAATATCTCAGATGAGTGACGTGGCCCTCTTGGAACTCTTCCCAATAAAACTGTAGTTTTGAACCATAGACTACCCGCGGTGGAAATATGTAATTACGTGATCAATGTTTTTAAGAAACATGCATTTCATAGAATCAATGGAAATGTTATGAGATAGCACATGCATTCATTGATAAAGTTCCGTCCAGCAGTTTCAACTATATAAGATCTTCTTGGAGAGACAATGTCTGTTGACGGATCAGCTTGATAAAATAAAGGATAGAGGACCTCGAGTATTTTAGTAAGGTGTCATGGAATTCTATGTAATTGTTGTGGAGAAGTCGAAATCAGAACCTTTGGTGGTCATGTTTGTTGATCGATGGGCTCGAAAAAACACAAAACTGCTAGAGGAACTTGCTTCCTGTAAGATTTCATAAATTTCTATGCATCGGTTTCGAAAAAGTCGAAAATGTAAAAAAAAAAAAGTCCACCCACAGTCGGAGTCCTTTCTGATTGTGTTAGTCTGAGTCCTTCTGGTTGTATTAGTCGGAGTCCTTCTGATTGTATTAGTCGGAGTCCTTCTGATGGTAATAGTCGGAGTCCTTCTGATTGTATTTGAACTCAACCTCCTGAAGTATGTTATAGATCCGCACATACGTAATTATAATTTACGTAGGATTTATGTGCACAAGTTTAATGGCAATTAAAAATTTACCGTATCTCATTTGCATTGCAAGATTCTTTTTTATGAAAGGGGGATTGACACTGCATACCGTTTCTTCTGCCCTTGAAAATATTAATAGACAATTTCATTTTATGCATCCTTTTCAAATTGAAGAACCAACAAGACGGTCGAATAAGATAACAAACAGATGATTTATTTATTACAATCACTAAGTGGCCTTTTAGATGTTTTTCACATTTTATGGCTTCTCCGAAGATTTTTGTTTCCTATAGATCTGTGAAAATGGAGTCAAGACAAAGCTTTTATCACCATTCAAGAAGGGAGGGGATCTTCTTCCAAGTATCCGTCAGACTGACAGGTCATTATAGGATGTTGAGGGGTATACTAGTTTCACCATGCCTTTCCGTCCGATCGTCCGTCTGTATGCTGTATTATGCATCTAGCATAGACCATCTGTCTATATTAGCAACTGCTCAAGTTCAATCTGACGTCGGCACTCACGGCGATAAAAGAACACGTAGCAAAATAAAGTAAAACCGTTCTGAACATGAAATGATGTAAACTTATTTTGATCTATCAAAAATTCAGGGGATGGAATTGACAAAATGAAATCTAGGAATTTTCAAGTCAATGCAATTTCTTTATACGATTTTTAATTTTTTTTAATATGTACACCACGCTTTCTAACGACAAAATTAATTTATCGAATGTCCAAACTCATTAAATGGTACTTTGATCGAGAGGGGAAAATCATCGTGTGGACCCCCGCCTCATCGCTCCTTTTCTCACTCTTCCGAAGAAAAGGAGAGATGAGGCGGGGGTCCACACGATGGGGGAAAATTTATATTTATACATCTGAATCAAAGGGTTTCTTTTCCGCTACAATATACAAATCATACAAATCGTGGATATGTAGTGACCTGTGAATTGCCTTGAATTGATTTGGTGAGAATCTTCATAAGCAGGTTGTAAGGACTCCTTTGGGTAGTAATCGTGCGCCTCTTATTGCAGATTTATATTTACACACGTATGAAAAAGAATTTATCCAAAATCTTCAAAAGCAAAGAAAACAATGATTTTAAATGTTTCATAGGTACTTATAGGTACCTGGATAATATTCTTACTATAGACAATCTTGATTTTGAAAAGTATAAAAATGTGATCTATCACAACCTGTATCTTATGGTGATATAATTAATAAAATAGAAATGATCAAAGGTAGACATAATAACTATCGAAATTATGTTATAATAATCAAACGCCTTTTATACCGTGGATATGATCCTTCTGTCACCAGACGGATACTTAGCTTTGTACTGGACCAATCTACAGTCTTGTACTAGCGCACTATGACTGACTGTGACGACAAGACTCCATGATGGGCCCTGTCCAAATCTTTTAAGAGAAAACGGGGACCTGACCACTTATCCGTTCTGAATGTATGAAAACCCTGGTGTCATTAGTTTTTCATGTTTAAGTGCGTCTACTTTGATTGTTGGGTCGTTCTGTGTGAGTGCTCATGTACGTCTCGTTGTCCCCTGTTGTACATTGATGTTGTTTTGTTTGTTACAATCCTGAGTGTGTGTTCCGCTGTGTCCAGTACATGGTTGTCTTGTTGGAGATCACTTCCCTATTCTCTATAAAGTTTACAATAACTTTTATAAGTATTCTGATATAAACTATTTGAGGTGGTTTAAACAATATTTCTTTCAAACAAAAAAGTCATGATGCTTATTTTTTTTTTTTCATATATTCATATATAAAAGTGCCATTTTTGCTGAAACAAACCTATATGAAGTCTACACAGATTGCCTTTTAAAGAATGATTTCATGGCGGTTCGGAGTCTTTGAAGAATATTCTACTGATAACGTAGGGGGCCCTTTACAGAGACCTGCATGATTGGTCAAAATGGTGTTATATTTCATCTCCTCATCATCGTTACTATCATCATTATCATCATCCCAGTACCTATTGGCAGAGTCCTGTACTTTAATCTGT
This sequence comes from Pinctada fucata, assembly GCA_028142955.1. Classification (NCBI taxonomy): domain Eukaryota; kingdom Metazoa; phylum Mollusca; class Bivalvia; order Pterioida; family Pteriidae; genus Pinctada; species Pinctada fucata. The sequence goes on along the minus strand of AP027108.1, from coordinate 35,598,549 downwards.
ACTGGAGAATCGGTACGAATATTTATTACTGGGCTATGATTCCGTCCAATAATGGTTTTCATCGTTGTACAGATCGACGGAGAACCTAAAAATTTGAACTAAAAATATAGAGTAACTAACTTCTACCGGGAGACTCTTTTGGACTATCATTCGGATAAGATGGAACCTGAGGTTGTGCACACGTAATCTGGATAACCAAACCATTTACTATCATGCAGCGGACCCCACAATACTAATACGTATATATGTGTTGTCATTCATTTCCAATGTTTCGGTGTGTTTATTTTGGCTGCACGTTCATTTGTGTGGATTAAACTGTGCGTCTCTTTGTCTCTTGTTGTGATGTCATAGTCCATTGTTTGTTGTATACATGTGGGTGTCTTCTACTGTGAAAACATTGAAGTATTGCTGCAGATATTTTTTATAACATTGTCTGATGAAGGTTTGAAATGTTGTTCAAGAAGGTAACGAATTGGAACACTTCAATTTTATCAACCTATTTTCTTTTGCACTTTAAACAAGTATGTTCCCCGCTATTGAATACTTCAAGTGTATTAACTACTTGCTTTCCATCTCTGTCGCCTTAAAGAAGCTTTGATTTGTCCTTTTAATCAATTTTACTTAATAAACTTCTTTGCTAGTAGGAAAACTAAGTCTCGGTACATCCTAAAGTATCATCGAAATCAAGGAGGTTAACATGCTATCACCATTCCTTCAATGCTCTTTTGTTCATGGATTATGCTACTGAATCGAACCCTACAGGAAATCTGGAGCCGCACACTGTTTTCAAAGTAGATACACAAATTAAAAAAAATCAAAGTACATCTGATGAGGATCTACCTTCCAAAACACTTGTTAGTGCGTTTGATTTGTTTGAAATGTTATTTAACATCTTAGCATAATCCCTCCAATGCTATTTTGAACATATGTTTTATTTGGATATGCTACTGAATCGATCCTACAAGAAATTTGGAGTCGCACACTCTCTGCAAAGTAAATGCACAAATTCAATCAATAAAAAAAAATTACCAGAGGCCGCTACTAAAATAAATTCAAACGGAAAGATATGTTTTATATGTGTGTAAAGTACATAAACAAAAAATCCTAGAACGACAATCGTTCAAAACATTAACAAAGCATGATCAAAATAAAAAATAATTTTCAATACAAAAAGTTTTGCTGAACATGTAAAGAAAAGAAGTATATAACCCAATTTGCCATTGTCCGAAGCCATGGTCTTCTTACGCTGTATCACAATTCCCTTTTTTGATTAATAGTCCTTATAACGCAAACATATAGAAAATCTAAAATTCTCTGCTCTGCAAGATTACCCACAATATGACATGTACAAACTTACCCACAGTATGACATGAACAAAATTATCAACAATATGAAATGTAAAAACTTACCCACAATATGACATGTACAATTTTACCCACAATATGACATGTACAAACTAACCTACAATATGACATGTACAAACTTACCCACAATATCACATGAACAAACTTACCCACAATATGACATGTACAAACTTACCCACAATTTGACATCTACAAACTTACCCACAATATGACGTACAATCTTACCCACAATATGACATGTACAAACTTGCCCACAATATGACATGAACAAACTAACCCACAATATGAAATGTACAAACTTATCCACCATATGACAAGTACAAACTTACCCACAATATGACATGTACAAACTGACCCACAATATGACATGTACAAACTGACCCACAATATGGCATGTACAAACTGACCCACAATATGACATGTACAAACTTACCCACAGAATGACATGTACAAATTTTAACTTACAGAATATGGCAAGGAGGATCACCACAACTTCTGCTGTGTGACACATCCTACCCAGTCAATAAATACACAAGTTCGTCAAAGTATACTGTAAACTAGACCGAGAACAGGCCAAAATTTTTCTTCTTGAGTTGGTATTTTGGCCTGAGACTAGGGCATTTGAAAAGAGGTAGAATTTACAATTTTACAATTTTTTCAGAATCTGCTCATATTTTGATTTTATCTATTGGTTGTGTCATTATTTACCTTTCTTCTTTTGATTTTGAGATTTTCAAGTCCATTAAGTAAGATTTCTCTCAATTTTCTGTGATTGGCAATACTCTCCTTCTTCATCTTTTCAGCATGTTTCGTACTGATGTCTTTTCAGTCCAAATTTAAAATCATACATTCACATAGATACAAGCAATTGTAGTCAATATTTTCATTTATTTGGTTAAATTTTGAAACTATTCAATACTTGTATCGGTATTTTTCATCCCAATTTGAGATTGATATGCATAATTCTGATTTTGTGAGCAAAAACTATGAAAGAATTCAGAGCAAAAAGTCATCAACACAAGACAACTTGAACTAATAATAAACAAGTTGGAAAGTGAAAGTAAAGTTGTACACATAAAAGTGAGTAGAAATATTACTTAGAGGAATTAAATGATGACAAAGGAAATTTTAAAACAGCAACTCATAACATAACTAATCGAAAAATTCAAGGTATGAGCAGATTCTGAAAAAATTGTATAATTGTAAATTCTACTACTCTTCAAATGCCCTTGTCTCAGGCTAAAACAGGTGGGGCACCACCCCTGATTTGCGAAATCGTCTCTATAATGAGGGATGGTGTCGCATTATCGAGACGAAAATATCCCTCTTATTCGAAATTTTTGGTTCAGTTTTATTACTTTTGTGAAATTCGTATGAAAAAATAAAAAAAGCGCAGCATTGTCGGCCAATGGCACGAATATTTAGATCACATTCCTTCTTGACAAATCAAGTTTTATGCAATAAAATGATGCGACTTTGAAATATGCTAATCAGCTCCTCTGCATTTCCGTGTCATATTCACATAACAAATTTGGAATTTCTCCAGCAAACTTCGTTATTTTTCCACAAACTAACCTACATGTGATGAGCTGAGGTTCTCTACTTTCATTTCAGCAATCTACTGCGCATATTAGATTGCGCATCGAGGCAAAATCATCGTCACAAGAAAGTGCATGGTCAATAATCTATGGCGGCCCATAAGGGTTATGATATTCAATGTTGTTGTTCATCAGAGGTGCATCGTGTAAGAGTTGTCTTTCCAAACCGTCAATATTTGTCACAAGAATGATCGTTTTATCCATATTTCATTATGTTTAGTAATGAATAAGTGATGGTGACATAAAATAATAAAAAACCTGAATAATTATGTCATAACATGCCATTTCTATATTCAAGAAGAAGAAAATAATTGAAATATTTGAATATTTCATTACTGATAATTCGTTTTATTTTTTCACAAATACGTTTATTCTATGAAAAAAAATTTGAATAAACATGATGAATAAAAATTCAATGAACAGTAGTCTGAAATGATACCAACTTGACATTATGATAGAGCATTAAAGAAAAATCCAATGTTGCTGAACATTCAACATGCACAAGTCTATGTTACGTATTGCTCTCCATACATGATGACAGGAACTGATAACGTAAGTAGGGCAGTGAACTAGATTGATGCTCATTGGCTCATTATGCAAATGTCATATCCGGGTCAGTGCATGGAAACGTTTTTCAAAGATGTCACAACCATCTCAGTTTGCTTTTTCCATCAAAGAAATTTTATTTTAAGGTGAAAATAAACATTGAAGTCGGGGGTAGGTAAGATTCTCAGCCTGAAGCATCTCTAATTTTCAAGTTCCTGCTTCATTGCAGCATCCAATACGTTGACGGTAAACATTTTTATGTTTTTTTGCGCAGAGGAAATTCGGACCAAACAGAAAACGTCATGTGCTTTTGCGTTCTTTCCGCAAAATTCAGATTTATTCTCATTATGATCACAATCATCTCGCATTTGCAGGATATTTTCATGACCCAATTCAGGGATTATACCTCATTATAGAGACGATCTCGCAAATCAGGGGTAGTGCCCCACCTGTAAAATACCAACTCAAGAATAAAATTTTGACCTGTTCTCGGTCTAACTGTAAACATATTATTTTTTACATAAACCAACAAATAAAACAAAATTTCCCACCCACTTTATAAAGAGCAAAAATCAATCGCAAAAATCCCAAACCAAAAAAAAATTTTTTTTTACTGAAGTGTAACTTGGGAAATGTAAAAAAAGGTACGTTACATTTAAAATAAGTTGTCCAAAGAAGAAAATAACGTTTCTAAATGTTTACAGAGCGACCAGGAAGACAATATTGTATTTGCAACTTCAAACAAAAGCTTCGCTTTTTGCTCGAAAATTTTAAAGTTTAGTTTGCTTTTTTATTTCGGATTTCAAGCGAACGTTTTTAAAGTAGACTTTTAGAATGAAGTAAATCTATTATTTCAACTTACATGTATTTGAGGAGGATTACCACAGCTTCAGTTGCATGGCCCGTCCTGTGGGAGAACTCAACTCCGTCCCCAGAGAAAATGAGACGTATGATGTGTTGACCCATAGCTCATTCCAAATTATCATCAGACACATTGTCTTCCTGGTACGACGTTTTCTTTGCTAAATGCAGTAATTAATGCAACTACAGGTTTTACAATGCAGTAAGCATCTGTCACATAAAAATGTCACGAGAACATAAATGACATCAAACCGCGTTGTTCTAGAACTTACGTTTCGAAATATTGCCATAAAAGATAAAAAAAATTGCATGTACGTTGTAGTAAAACACTTCTTTTATGCAAATAGTCAGACTTGCATTTGGACATTATTTTTTAAGGTGGACGTAATCTTAAGTTGATATTTAAGATTACGTCCACCTTAAAAACCTTAATAAATAAAACTAGAAGTCTCTGATGAGACTGAAGCTCTCCGGGTTGCTTAGTAAAATACATAACTTAATGACACAACTATTTTTTAAGACCCAAGGGTTAGAGGCTGAAAAAGTATATTAGATGCACAAGCGTAACTTTAAGTGTAAGTCTGAACATAATGCAAAAATCTTTTTATCAGTCATACTTTCTAAGTAATGGTGTTCAGAAGATTACATAGAGTTGCATACTAGAAAATGACCACTTCCATTTTCCAAGAACCTGGAGGTCAGGGGCTAAAACTAATTATCAAGTGGATAATCAAACCAAACTCCAGGCAGCTCAAGTTTACGTTCCGTTACCCTACTCTTCAACATCACTGCTACAGACTTGCCGCCATAAAGCATAACGCTGCTATGACGTCATAGTTACTTTATGCCAGGATTCTTGACATTTCTTGAAGTCTGTGACAGAGACTGTTTGACTGTAAGGAGGAGACAACTCTGTTCGGGGAATGCAATCATACCCTTTACATATGTATTAAAATGCGTAAGAATTTATTCTCTATCAATTATCTACTCTGAAAATTGGTTTTCACAAGATATACATGTAATATATATAGGAGAAAATGACCACACCCATTTTCCAAGACCCTTGGGGTTTGAATCTCACACAAAACATCAGGTACATGTACACAACTAGACCATAGACCCATCATGTTGCAAAAAGAATTGACTTTGTATCCTTTTTACTTTCTTACAAAAGATTATCACAAAATTACCAGTAAGTTATATATATATATATATATATATATATATATATATATATATAGGAGAAAATGACCACATCCATTTCCTAAGACCCTTGGGGTCGGGGACTTAGATGAAATATCAGGTGCACAACTAGATCATAAACCTTTTATATTGCAAAAAGAATTAACTTTCTATCATTTATACTTTATGAGAAATGGTGTTCACAAGATTACATAGAGTTATATAGGAGAAAATGACCACACCCAATTTCTAAGATCCTGGGGGTCAGGGGCTCAAACGAAATATCAGGTGCACAACTAGACCATAGACCAATCATGTTGCAAAAAGAATTAACTTCAGAGGCTCAAACAAAATATCTTGTGTACCGCTTGATCATAGATCTATAATATATAATATATACTTTCTGAGAAATTGTGACCACAAGATTACATTGAGTTATACAATAAATATAAAGATGAAATATCAGGTGCACAACTAGATCATAGACCTTTAATATTGAAAAAAGAATTAACTTTCTATCATTTATACTTTCTGAGAAATGGTGACCACAAGATTTCATAAAAGAGAAAATGACCACACCAATTCCCTAAGATCCCTGGGGCCAGGGGCTCAAATGAAATATCAGGTACACAACTAGATCGTAGTCCTTTAATATTGCAAAAAGAATTAACTTTCTATGATTTATACTTTCTGAGAAATGGTGACCACAAGATGAAATAGAGCTACATCATATCCCACCCATTCTGCTACGTCTTTTGGTACATTTTTGGACATAATAGTTTTCATACTTTTCGGTCATATTACATTGTTTAGACTGAGGATCACTGACGAGGGTTTAGTACCCGAAACGTGCGTGTCTGGTCCATGCTGTAAATTTATCAGGTTTTAAATGATGCTATTGAGTTTAAAGACGTTTAACATTTGAACTACTTGGTGAGTGTCACTGCTGGTGGACCAAGAGTCCCCGAGGGCATATGTAGCCAACTTCGATCAACTTTTGTTGATCGTCTGTCTTTTCAACGCATTTGAAATTTTCTGTTATAAAATTTCTTGAAATTTCTAAAACGTGGGTCCTGTAGCATCATATCCCACCAATTCTGCTACGTCTTTTGGTACATTTTTGGACATAATAGTTTTCATACTTTTCGGTAATATTACATTGTTTAGACTGAGGATCACTGACGAGGGTTTAGTACCCGAAACGTGCATGTCTGGTCCATGCTGTAAATTTATCAGGTTTTAAATGATGCTATTGAGTTTAAAGACGTTTAACATATAGGAGAAAATGACCACATCCATTTCCTAAGACCCTTGGGGTCGGGGACTTAGATGAAATATCAGGTGCACAACTAGATCATAAACCTTTTATATTGCAAAAAGAATTAACTTTCTATCATTTATACTTTATGAGAAATGGTGTTCACAAGATTACATAGAGTTATATAGGAGAAAATGACCACACCCAATTTCTAAGATCCTGGGGGTCAGGGGCTCAAACGAAATATCAGGTGCACAACTAGACCATAGACCAATCATGTTGCAAAAAGAATTAACTTCAGAGGCTCAAACAAAATATCTTGTGTACCGCTTGATCATAGATCTATAATATATAATATATACTTTCTGAGAAATTGTGACCACAAGATTACATTGAGTTATACAATAAATATAAAGATGAAATATCAGGTGCACAACTAGATCATAGACCTTTAATATTGAAAAAAGAATTAACTTTCTATCATTTATACTTTCTGAGAAATGGTGACCACAAGATTTCATAAAAGAGAAAATGACCACACCAATTCCCTAAGATCCCTGGGGCCAGGGGCTCAAATGAAATATCAGGTACACAACTAGATCGTAGTCCTTTAATATTGCAAAAAGAATTAACTTTCTATGATTTATACTTTCTGAGAAATGGTGACCACAAGATGAAATAGAGTTACATCATATCCCACCCATTCTGCTACGTCTTTTGGTACATTTTTGGACATAATAGTTTTCATACTTTTCGGTCATATTACATTGTTTAGACTGAGGATCACTGACGAGGGTTTAGTACCCGAAACGTGCATGTCTGGTCCATGCTGTAAATTTATCAGGTTTTAAATGATGCTATTGAGTTTAAAGACGTTTAACATTTGAACTACTTGGTGAGTGTCACTGCTGGTGGACCAAGAGTCCCCGAGGGCATATGTAGCCAACTTCGATCAACTTTTGTTGATCGTCTGTCTTTTCAACGCATTTGAAATTTTCTGTTATAAAATTTCTTGAAATTTCTAAAACGTGGGTCCTGTAGCATCATATCCCACCCATTCTGCTACGTCTTTTGGTACATTTTTGGACATAATAGTTTTCATACTTTTCGGTAATATTACATTGTTTAGACTGAGGATCACTGACGAGGGTTTAGTACCTGAAACGTGCATATCTGGTCCATGCTGTAAATTTATCAGGTTTTAAATGATGCTATTGAGTTTAAAGACGTTTAACATATAAGAGAAAATGACCACACCCACTTTCTAAGACCCTGGGGGTCAGAAGCTTAGATGAAATATCAGGTGCACAACTAGATCATAGACCTTTAATATTGCAAAAAGAATTAACTTTCTACCATTTATACTTTCTGAGAAATGGTGACCACAAGATTACATATATAAGAAAATGACCACAACTATTCCCTAAGACCCTGGGGCCAGGGGCTCAAATGAAATATGAGGTGCACAACTAGATTGTAGACCTTTCATATTGCAAAAAGAATTAACTTTCTATGATTCATAGTTTCTGAGAAATGGTGACCACAAGATTACATAGAGATATAAAGGAGAAATACCACACCCATTTTCTAAGACCCCAGGGGTCAGGGGCTCAAACAAAATATCAGGTGCACAACTAGACCATAGACCTTTCATGTTGCAAAAAGAATTAACTTTCGATCACCAACAGTTTCAGAGGACTGATAACCACAAGAAATGTTTAACGGACGGACGGACGGATCGACATTGACCAGTAGAGCTAAAAATTGCATGTACGTTGTAGTAAAATACTTCTTTTATGCAAATAGTCAGACTATTTGGACCTTATTTTTTAAGGTGGTCGTAATTTTAAGTCGATATTAAAGATTACGTCCACCTTAAAAACCTTAATAGATAAAAAAAAATGCATATACGTTGTAGTAAAATACTTCTTTTATGCAAATAGTCAGACTATTTGGACCTTATTTTTTAAGGTGGTCGTAATTTTAAGTCGATATTAAAGATTACGTCCACCTTAAAAACCTTAATAGATAAAAAAAAATGCATATACGTTGTAGTAAAATACTTCTTTTATGCAAATAGTCAGACTATTTGGACCTTTTTTTTAAGGTGGACGTAATCTTAAGTCGATATTAAAGATTACGTCTACCTTAAAAACCTTAATAGATAAAAAAAATTGCATGTACGTTGTAGTAAAATACTTCTTTTATGCAAATAGTCAGACTATATGGACCTTATTTTTTAAGGTGGACGTAATCTTAAGACGATATTATGTAAGCCCATGGCCTACAGGTTTTTAATTAGTCATTCGGAAAACTAATAAGCGGAAATTAGTATGAAAGCGGAGTCTAAACTTATACTGGTCGGCAAACACGATGCGCTGAGTATATATGTGGACGATTGGAAATTGCTAACATCTGCACAAAATTATCAGTAATTGGATTTTGGATTTTGATTAAAAATAAAAAGAGATTTAAGAAATAGGACTCTTCCAAAAACGGAACCTCAACGACTTCGTCTGGGAGATTTCCAATTAGCTTTCTATCAACTCGTACGAAAAACAAAGGCTACCTAGTACATGCAGGTGTGTCATTTACTGCAGTATTCTCAGCGTCGTGGGAATCAAAATAACAGATATCAGAGTTTGCAAACTGAAATTAATTGTCTCAATGTGAAGTTCTAACAGAAAGTGATTTACTTAGAGTGATTCCTCTTTAGCTACAGTAAAATCAATTTAGCAATTTCCAAATACATGTAATTAATAAGTATATATTATGAATAATTAATTAGCATAATTATTGTGGGGAGGAGGCCATATGATTACAGTTACATATTATTCGGTCCATGCAACGATATTTGGCAGATGATATAGTCCAGGCTCTTTGTTTTTCATATATTATGAAGAATGTACTCGATCTTTACTATGGAAAATGATTCTATTTCTTCCACAATATCATATAACATAGACCTGACCAATCAGATTACATGTACATACATTTTATCTGATGCGGATCCAGGATTTGATAAGAAAGGAGACGCTTAGCATCCATATGAGACAGTGTACATTTTTCATAGACTGTTAGGAGATAGTAATTGATTTCAGAGGTTTTTATGATAGATATGATAGATAAAGTATTATGTTTCGAGGAGTAAATCTCTAAGTAGTTAGGGTTGAGCTACCTAAAAACTTTTGCGCTCTTGTGGTATGATTCAAGGTCAACAGTTGTGCTTTCTTCGAGATTACCGGGTAAGTAAGAGGGTTGAGCTCGCGCAATTTGGATAACTACGCAATTACTACTAACATGGCGGGCGACCGTCCTAAGTCGTCACAGGTTGCTCACAACAGTGCTGTTGTTGTTTGTGTGATCTTTAGTGTTTAGTGTTTTGATATCGTCTTTAGTGTTTGGTTTTCCTTGCCCCTTGGGTGCCATTTGTTGTGTTTGTCAACTCTATGTTTTGGATAGAGATGTTTCAATGTTTTGCTATGTTACATGCGACCGAGTCATGTCTGAGTTCCTCCTCCTGTCTTTCAATGTGAAAGGTGTTCACGGTCATGTCTGTTTATATTGGATTTGGACAATGCCTTTCCCATATTTCCGTCCTGGCAGTGCTCAGATTTTTTGATTACATCTATAGACCATCAGGATTGATGCTCCTCATAATACGCTATTAACTTTATATGGCTGGAAATAATGTGCAAATAGATTACGAGTCTGATGGTTGTATCATAACTGCAATGCACTGAATGTCATTTCTCAAACATAAAAATGTTTTAATTTATCATGATTATGACGAAGTTATAAAAATTGAATATGTACCAGCAGTCGAAGTATAGACGGCTATCTTTTATACAAATCTCAAAAGGCATGGTTTTATGGTTCCCTTCCATTATCATATTCGGATTTAAAGCGGTCTCCCAAGAAACACTGTTGGCTTTACTCTAACAGGTTTTTTATCCGGTGAAGTTTTGTTCGCTGTGATTGTATTGGAAAAATATAATTTCAGTCGAAATCCTAAACCAATGTCCTTTAGAACTATAAAAATCTCTTTCGAGCGAAGTCGATTAAAAAAGCAAGAAAATCCTTTGACACTTTTTATCTTTCTCTCTTCTGCATTTTTAATTTTGTTAAAGATACAAACATGGATTTCACTTGAACGATTTGTCCAGGGCCTTAAGGCTTTTGAAACTCTTTACATTGCAAGGGACCCCTTTTAATTGTTTTACCTAGTTGCCTTACAACGACATTAAACTTGCTGAAGTTCTTGACGGCAAATAAATGATTAAGTAAGGGTTCGCTGATGACTTTTTCCAGTTTTCGTCTTTTTACTTTAGAGTTAATGCCTATCATAAAGCCATATACGTCTGCCACGGTCTGGAGCCTTTTCGACGCCGCCACGGGATCGCCGTCGCAGTTCCACATTCCGTCTGTCAGAATTAGTACTTGTTTCTTAGCAACAGCAGGAAGTCGTGCACCTGTAACAATAATGATAGGTTAACTTATAATTTAATCTATAACAATTCACAATTTCACAAAAACACCAAATAACGTCATTTCATTCTAAAATTTTGATGAAATCACGTCACAATTGGAACAATCCAATGAGTAAAGTATCATTTCATCTAGAACAATTGACAAATGTTGCACACACCCTGATAAATTATGTAACTTCATAAATGGATTCTGAAATGTGGCAAAAAACTTGTAAACATGTATTGTGACATCATCCAATGACGATATTTTGTCGGAGTTTGTGGAAAGGTGAAGTCGAAGTCGGAATACAAATAAGTTTGAAGCAATATTTCAAGATTTCAAAAAGAGTTGAACTTTGATGATTTGTGATACATATAAGCTCTTCCAGTTAACCTTCGAGGGCGCTGTCTGTACTTTCGTTTTAAAGGTATAGTCTATTTCGTCGGTAGTTTATTTCATTCATTTGATTGATTTGACATGTTAAAGATAGTCACATGAAACGGCCTATAGTAATAGAGGGTCACTTTCTCAGACAGGTACGCTTCAGATTTTCTTTGTAGCTGTGACCATTTTTGCATCTTTTGAATAGTAAAATTACAGTTTGTTTTTGGTTCTAACGACTAATACTTGGACGACGATGACGAAACATCATGATACAAGTTGAAATTTCATATTTCCCTTCATAATCTATAGTAAATATTTTCTCGTATTTATCGCATGATTTTCTATAAGAGTTATCCTTCCTAAAGGTTAACTGGAATTGCTATTATTATATGGTCTCCCGTCTAGTTACGACAATTTTGCTACCCCAAGTTTTGAGTCCCAAGATGAAGCACATTGACGTTACACAAGGACCGGCTTAGATCTTAGACCTGGTCCCACCTCTAGCTTGCTAGGGGTCCGTCGATACTCAATTTGGTACTCTATTGTGAGTGCTGTGGAGATTATCGTCAGGATCTTCTTTAACTCATTAGAATATGGGGGTGGTCCAAGTTGTCAGTGGTTTAAGCCTATGCTTTTAAAGAATATAATATGTAAAATGAGAAAATAAAAATTATTCTGTGAACTTCAGTGGGGAGTTTGCTGGCCCCCTTTACTCCCCTCTAAATCCATGCTTGTTCTATACCTCCATCCTGGGTGATCATCCTGTATGCTGCATCAAACGCCTTATCGGTACAAGTTTTCTTCTTCATGTATTTTATAGATCTGATGGCACCCTTAATAGCACCGAGATTATTATAACGATCAAGGTTAAATATGTCCTCAGTTACTGAAAAAGGAAATAATCTTTTATTAAACTTTTATGACAATTCAAAATCTTTATCATAAGTCAAGTTCATGGATCAAGGACACAAGCTAAACTAATTACAACTTAAAACTATTTACGGATATTATTTCAATTAAATACGTGAAAGTCATGCATTTTTGGCCGGATTGGGTTCACGATGTTCTCTGTCTGCCAGTCAGTCGTCAACAATTTGATAAAGTGTCTGGTTTAAGCAAAATCTAAGGAACTGTATGCAGTAGAAACATAATATGATACATGTAGGTTGCCCATGAAAAGACCTTTCAATTTATGCCGTAACATTTGACCTAGTGCCCTTGACCTTGTACTTTGATCTGCTTAAATATTTTGGTGAAAGTTTCTGTTAAAGCAAAATCTAAGGAACTGTATGCAATAGAAACATCATATTATACGTGTAGATGGCCTATGACAAGGCAGGCCTTTCAATTTATGCTGTAATATTTGATCTAGGGACCTTGACCTTGGATTTAGAAATAGTAAAAATGTTGGTTAAAGTTTCTAGTTTAAGCAGACTCTAAAGAACTGTATGCAGTAGAAACATAATATTGTACATGTAGGTTGTCCATGACATGACCTTTCCATTCATGCCGTAACATTAGTGACCGTGATCTTCTTTATTTCATTTAACCAAGTTTAATATTTTAGTTAAAGTTTCTAGTTTAAGCAAAATCTAAGGAACTGTTTGCAGTAGAATCATAATATTATATATGTAGGCTGTCTGTGACAAGGCCTTTTAATTTATGCAATAGTGACCTAGTGACCTTGAACTTAGACTTAGACCTAGATAAAAGTTTGGTTTCAGTTTCTGGTTTAAGCAAAATCTTAGGAACGGTATGCAGGAGAATCATAATATTGTGCATGTTTTTTTGCACATGGCTAGACCTTTCATATTATGACGTTATATTTGACCTGGTGATCTGACTTTGACCTAGTTAAAGATTTTGGTTAAAGTTCCTGTTTGAAGCAAAATCTTGAGAACTTGATGCAATCGAAACATAGTATTAGACATGACAAGAATTTTCAATTTATGATGTAACATTTGACCAAGAGATCTTGAGACCTTTGACCTACTTTAAAAATACTTAATCAATTTATCTATTATTTATTATACCAAAATCAGCAAACAACAACAAACAAAAGTTAAGTCATGAAATACACACGGCGCACTTGCCTTAGATATAAATTGGGCATGATAGGTTCAAACATATGGACATTCTTTAACGTTTTATCAAAAAAAAAAATACTTTGCAGTCCGGTCATACCGTCTTTAGCGGATTTTTAAAAAAAATTTGAGCCTGTCTTTCTTGCTAATTTTGCTTTTGAAAAGTATAATAAGTATGTGTTAAACATGTTAAACGTTAAAGAAGATTAATGTACACTGTTTTGAATTCTGAAAATGTTCATTTACCAGTTGAGAACTGTATAACGCCAATTAGCCCATAATCATTTGAAATTGTATGATTTCAAGCCTATGATTGTTTTGGATATTGACTTATTTCATTTTTCAAGTTGAAAATTGTATGACTAAAAGTCTATGACTGTTTTGACTACCTTATGATTCAATTTATTAAAATGAATACCAGTTGAAAATTGCATAACCTAAGCATACGACTGTTTTGAATATTTATTGATTGCGATTGAAAATTGTTTGAAGTCAAGCTCATTCTGAATAATACTATTTACCAGTTGAAAATTGTATAAAGCTCAGCCTAATGATAATTGATTTGAATACTGAATATTGTCAATTACCAGTTAAAAATTGTATTACGCTCTGCTTATGATTTTTTCAATAATCTATGATTTCATTTAGCAGACGAAAAGTGAATGCCACCAAGCCTACGCCTGTTTTAGATTCTGCCTTATTTCATTTACTAGTTGAAAATCATATGGCGCACTTCCATAACTGCTTTTTTGGACATAGATTTTATCTAACTATGCTACTGAATCGACTGCTTGCAAAATGCATTCATTGAAATTCAAAGAATTAAACTAGAGAGCTCTACTAAAATGCATTTAGCTGTGTATGAAAATTTGGAACTGAATAAGGTATCACTGATAAAGATTTACTAGCCGAAACACGTGTCTGATGTATTACAATTGGTTTGAAATTTTCTTCAAGAAGGTAGAGAGTTGGAAAACTTCTATGTAACAATACCCCGAATGTAGGTCATGTCATCAGTTATGTGCGGATAATTGCCCTTAAAAACTTAGAAAGACTTACTTTCCGTAGCTTGATTACTTGTTTGTTAAATAAGCCGGGGTTATCATTGTTCCTGCGATCAATATTTTTGGTCATTTGAATACCGATTGATTTCATTTACCAACTGAATATTGTTTGAAGCCAAGCTTATGGTTTTTTTTTAATCTGAATGATGTCATTTGTATTACATCAATCCTATAATAACAACGTAAAAATGGTATGACGCCAAGCGTATGACTAGTTTGAATACTGAATAATTTCATTTACCGGTTGAAAATTGTATCACTCCAAGTCTATGATAAAATGAGTTGTTTTGTGGTACGAATGGATCGGGTTCAGGACAGAAGTAACCAACAAGTTCAGCCAGATCAGGGAGTGCTCGATCGAACAATTGTTTTCCTATACTTCCAGACGAATCAATGATGACTATGATGTCACGTGGATATTGTGGATCCGGCCTGACAAACTGGCGGCCGAAATGCTTGGCTACTTTCTTTGGTGTAGGTATTTTATCTGTGAAAATAGAATACTTTATAAATCTTTGAAGGTGCCGTGGTCTTGTGGTAAAGGCGTCAGGCCAGTGACCGAAAGGTTGCTGGTTTTAGCCTCACTAGGACCGTGGGTCGGCCGACAAGTATAGCCTTCTATGTTATGTGTTATATATGGGTCGGCCAACATATATAGCCTGCTATGTTATGTGTTATATATGAGTCGGCCGATATATGCAGCCTTCTATGTTATGTCTTATATATGGGTCGGCCGATATATATAGACTTCTATGTTACGTGTTATATATGGGTCGGCCGACATATATAGCTTTCTATGTTATGTGTTATATATGGGTCGGCCGATATATATAGCCTTCTATGTTATGTCTTATATATGGGTCGGCCGACATATATAGCTTTATATGTTATGTGCTATATATGGTCGGCCGACATATATAGCCTTCGATGTTACGTGTTATATATGGGTCGGCCGACATAATATATAGCCTTCTATGTTACGTGTTATGTATATATACAAATATGTCCTTCACTACATATTGTTTACATGTCTGTGGTGTGTATAAAATCTTTGAAGGCATGTATTAAAGATTTAGACAGATATAACATGAAAGAAGGAATGGAGAGGAAATCAGCAAATGAATCCCTTGCTTCGAGGTAGGTTACTAAGTATACATTGTTCTATCCTTTTGCATGGACGAAGGATCCGGGAATGTAATTAAGTGCAATGTTCACGAAATTTGTGTCAGTACTAATTTCTTTGTTTTTTTCACTGGCCTGTTACACTTACACTTTTTCATAGTTTACGTAATTATTCAAACGTACTTCATGTTAAACGTCTTCTAATTCAATAGCATCATTTAAGTACAGATACATTTTCAGCATAGACCAGACATGCACGTTTCGGGTACTTATCCCTCGTCAATGATCCTCAATACTGATTCAAACATATTACCTGTTTTTCTGATATCGGTTAATTTCGGACATGGTTTACCGCCGTTCCAGGGCTTCCTTATGATTCTCCTCCTTACTTGATCCCCAAAAGCGAATGTCTCGGACCACTGTGCCCATCTTGATACAAGGCAGTCCAAGGGCACTACAAAATGGAGAACATCTTGTGTTTATCAAAAATTAATAAAATGCAGCTTTTTAAAGGTCACATGGAAACTATTTAAGGGAAAATGTAGATTTTCTGTCCTTTTGTTGTTGACCGCTAAAAGGTTAGAATGCATCTCATATTGTAATATGATGTGTTCGTTTAATTACCTTCACTCTAATTTTTGATTGACAGCTGATGACCTGTCGGTACGTCTTTGAAGTCGAACACTGCGGCGCACGACTTTAAGCACTATCCACGCAGATCACTTCGGAAATCGGAAAATGGAAGTTATGCCTGCATTGTCGTCAGATTTTCCTATTGAAATCTTTCTATTCACACTGATTCGTGCGTTGTCAGTTCAGTGAGTATCTCTCTTCAGGACGCACGTTTATTTTTTGTTTTATTTTACTTAGTCAATCTAGTCCTCTCCTCAATATGGACGTTAATCTTGATGGGGGGGGGGGGGGGGGGGGGGGCGCTTGTACCTTTTTTTGTGCTTTTGTATCTTTTTTTTTCTGGTACCTACTTCTTTTCATTTCAATAATCTCAACATACACTGTTTATTATACAACGGTTATTACAACCAATTATGAAAATGCTTAATTTCCAACATTTATCCATATATAATATTCACGTTGAGAGTACAAATCAAACATGAACTGTGTTTTTTGAGTTGGCAAAGCCAACTACATTGGGATCACTTTCAGTATCATTCGGAGTCACCTCGACCTTTTTCCTTTTATGCTGTAGTATGAACCAAACAACGAAAATCTGTATATATTCGTCTTACGAAGTAAGAAGTAGTACCACTATCATTTGGACATAAACATTTTAAACGACACAAGTTTAAGTGTAAATTGTAAATAATGAATTCATTGCAATTAATGGAGTAAAAAAATGGTTAATAGAGCTATTTTTAATGAAGATTCGGAATATAGTTCTCGTTTCGCGTAGGAATTCAACCCTCAGGTTGTCCAAAGTAGCACTGCATCGAATCGCCACGTGCTTTTTTCCGGGGGAAGATACCAGAGTTTACTGAAATTTATCTGGTAA
The DNA here is from genome assembly GCA_028142955.1 of Pinctada fucata. Taxonomy (NCBI): domain Eukaryota; kingdom Metazoa; phylum Mollusca; class Bivalvia; order Pterioida; family Pteriidae; genus Pinctada; species Pinctada fucata. Next base: position 35,581,106 of record AP027108.1, on the reverse strand, counting down.
AAGTGGTTATAACCGTGTCGATTTCATTGATGAAAAGATAGATATAAAATAGTCTGTTGATATCAATATAAATCGCTATGGTTCTTTCGTCTAGGATCAGAGGATTCTCGGAAGGCAATACGATGAACTGGATTTGTCCGAATCAGAATAGCTTAGTAAGTTTTGAAAATAACTTATGAAATATTCGAATAATTTAGTTGTAGAAAGTATTATGAAAAACCACAATTCGAAAGTCTAAGACTAGATCGCCTATTTACTGTACGTATGTCGAAGTTCGATTTTTTGGGACTCGGGGGGGGGGGGCGTGATGTGCTTGATTAGGTAAATGAATAATGAATAAAATATGATATACATTCAAGATCATTGTCCTCGAGATTGCAATAAATTTATATACATCCATGCATATTGAACCATGTACCGGGTACTTGTAGTATTCCGACACATTCACTTCATCACGTGTTATTACCTTGGACTTGGATATTCATGGAAACGCTGGGAAAAGATAGCCTTTTCTCCCATTTGCCCCTATGTGGGATAGAGTTCGTCCATAGCGACGCGTCAGGTAGGGTCACTGTATCCCACATGTACCTCGCGTGAATTTTGACGTCGGCGGTATAGGCTGTATCCATATTGTGACGTCATTGTTATTCATTGTGACGTGATGATTTTTGCACCTAAAGCGGCGACCTCTCAACAAAATCCTCGTTTTAAAACTTTTTTTTACATTCTAATTCTTACTAAACCAATTAAGGCTAAGGAGTATGGTTTATTCTTTTAGAATATACCAGTTTTGAGGGCGCTGAAAACGAATATTCCTTTATTTTTCGACTTTGATAAAGTTGATGATTTCATGGAATTTCAGGAAAAGGCCCCTAGAAGTGGGAGAAAAAGATCAACCATATGTTTGTCATGTGGGATGAGAAAAGCCCACCCTCGGGGTCTGGTTTCTGGTCAGGGAGCATATGGTTGATAGTTATATTCTTACCATTATTTCACTCTTTTATGGAATTAAACAACTCAAACCGAACCGAGAAAAAACGAGAACTGTGGTTCATTTTCCTGAACCGAACCGACTAAAGACTGAACCGCGACAGCCCTAATAAAAAGATGGTAGAAAGCATAGGAAAAGTACTATTTTTGACGTTTTATGCACATAAGGAGACGATAAATAAACGACATACTGCGTCGCTTCAATCTTGATCAAAAGATGGCAGAAAAGTATAGGAAACTTATTATCATCTATCGCTTGGGTGTAATGATTGACAACGTTACAAGGAAATCCATCCCTCTTGTCCGGGATTTGCTTTTGTCCATGACTCGACAAGCCGCGTCATGGTACAAGCAAATTATGGACATTTGGAGTGGATTTCCTTGTCAATGCTCACACCCGGTGAAAGATTCTATTAGTCTTAACCCTATTGGGTAAGATAACATTTTCACGTGCCTTTTGACATTAAGACAATTGTGACGTCATTCATGAATACTGGGTTGGGCGATCAATATATGAAAAAGAATACATAAAATTTTATTTTTTTTTATACGAGAAAATGTAAGACATACTGTTAAAAGTATGACTTACATTTATGCTGGTACTAAGGGGACTAATATTGCATAGAGATTTAAAAATAGCCCACTTTTTATGCCCCCGGAATTAAAGATTTGGGCATACAGTTTTTGGCCTGTCTTTCTGTCCAAAAAAACTTTAACATTGGGCATAACTTTTGAATGGTACGTGATAGGATTTTCATATTTCGCATGAGAATTCCTTGTGGCAAGACCTTGTCATTGATACCAAATTAATTGACCTTGTGACCTTGACCTTTGACCTACTTTGGTTTAAACAGTATTTTCTTCGGAAAATTGCATAAATGATATAATCATTTTACAAAGTAATACAATGGGATCTGACAACAAGACGGTCGTCTTATGCGAGGTCATCTCCCTAAGACAATATATATTATTTACAAAATTATTTGCAGCCGAAAGAAATATACTGATTTATAACCAAATTTTGTGGTATAAGAAAGAGATAGAGAAAGGGGAAAAATATGAAAAAAAATGCATATGACTGAATGACAAGGAAGCAAGAAGAGACGAAATGAGAAAAGAAAAGTGAGAATTAAGGGTCCTATTGTTCTAAGAGAATATTTTACTTTTAGCGATGAACTCATGGACAGCAAGAAATATCTCCTCGTTTGCTCCTTCACTGTATAATGGGCATCCATTAAGAAGTATATCGGTATTATAGCTATAATTTATATCATTAATAGTTGAGAATCTTATATTGTTGTATAAATTACATTCTAAGAGATAATGTTTAGCAGTTTCTGGTTGTTCAAATATACATTTGTCATTGTCAGAGATATGGTTTTTGAATAGATCAGAGTTCAGAGAGCTACAACCTAGCCGAAGACGCGTATGATAGATTTGGGCCATTCGATTACCGAAGAAAAAATAGGATGGTATTTTTCGAAGATTGTTATCTAATGCTTTTTTGAATGCAGGAAGTGACTGTATCTGTGTTAGCGAATCAGATAGTGAATTCCATTCTTTGTAGCTTGTATTATAAAAGAATTTTCATATAGGCTAGTTCGGGATCGAGGAACAGTTAATCTAGTATTATTGCGTAATTGTCTTTGGCTCACCTGTTGGACGGTTGGGGGAACAGTAAGTGTAGATATGTCGGAGCCAAATTGTGAATCATTTTGAAATATGTAATCATTCGATGTTTATATCTTCTATTTTCCAAAGTTTCAAAATCAGTTTCATTTAAGATCTTTTCTTTAGAACATGATTTAGTAGCCCCTGTTATAACCCTCCCAGCTTCAATTTGGATTTTTTCAAGGTTATCCCTTTCGAAATTCGAACAATTACCCCATACTGTGTCCCCACATTCCAAAATTGGTCTGATAAAGGAGGTGTACATAATTTGCAAACTTTTTCGATCCAATTGAAATTTTAGTTTTTGGAGTATGTGAATTCTTTTCCAAGCTTTACAAGTGATTTCTTGAATATGGTCGCACCAAGGACAATCAGAATTTAGAGTTAGGCCTAAATGTTTGTGTGAGCCGACCCGGGTCGGATTAATATTATTTTAAGTGATTGGAGGATGAATAGGAGGATTTCTTTTTCTAGAAATAATCATTTATTCTGTTTTATCGGGGTTAAATTTCACTAGCCACTGGTCAGCCCATCACGGATTTTATCAAGATCTTCGTCCAACAGACAGATTCCGCGTCTTCGACTATAAGGTAGAGAGAGGTAACGTCTGCAAACAGTCGTATGTCGGATCGTAAGTCATTCACTACGTCATTTATGTAGATAAGAAAGAGAAGGGGGCCAAGGATACTACCCTGAGGGACGCCGGCCTTGACCTTGAAAGTAAATGAGAAAGTACCTTCTATTGCAACCCTCTGAACTCTGTTTTGAAGATAGTCATTAAACCAGTTAAGGAGAGAGCCAGTGATTCCAATTTGTTTCAGTTTGAAAATAAGACCTTCGTGCCATACTCGGTCGAAGGCCTTACTTATATCACAAAAAATTACGCGTACTTCCTTTCCATCATCTAATGCTTTTGCAAAAGTGTTGTAAATATCTAATAATTGAAAAACTGCAGAGTCACCAGGGATAAATCCAGATTGTAAATTAGTGAGAACTTGATTTTCTAAGAGATAATTGCATGAAGATATGTTTGAATATACACTTTTCAAAGACTTTTCCGATGCAGGATAGTAGGGATATAGGTCTATAATTATTAACTTTAGTTTTATCGTCCTTTTTGAAAACTGGAATCGCATTGGCTAACTTCCAAGAATCAGGAAAAATGAGAGAAAGATAGAGAATTATTGAAGACAAGACAGAGTTTTTCAGATTGAATTTCAGCACCTTCTTTAAGGAGACGGGGGTTTTTTAAGTCCGGTCCACATGCCTTTCCGGGATCTAGTAATTTAAGGGCATCTCGGACATCTTCGGTACTGATGTTTATATGATCTAAGTAAAATGATGGGGGTTGATATGGAGGGAGTGAGGCGTGACTGTCATCAATATTGCTTTGTGCGCAAAAAATGTATTTAAGAGATTTGCTTTGTCATCAGGAGAAGTATATTGTTTGTCATCATTAGTCAGTACAGGAAAATCAGAATCGCTTGTACAATTTAGAAATTGCTTTGCAAGTTTCCACCATTGTTTGCTGGATAAATTACCTTGATGCAAGTTTGATGCTAGTTTTTTGTAGTGATTTATTTTAGCATTACGAATAAGAAGGATTACTTGATTACGTGATTCTCGAAATTGTCTCCAATGATCAGATAAATTAGTTCTTTTAGCTTGATTATGTAGTCTGTTTCTTTTCCGAATTTGTTTCCTAATTTCATTGTTTATCCAAGGGAGGTCTTTAGGTCTGATTGTTACTATTTTATTTGGAATTGTTTCATCAGCAACAATAATATAATAATATCCGTAACATGGTTCACTTGTTCATTAATGTTTTATCACCAAAGTCCCTTTTTCACAGCATTGCAATGAGTCAGATACCAATATAAGGTCAATAAGAGTGCTAGTTTGGTTTGTAATTTGTGTTGGGGAGTCGATTAATTGGTTTAGCCCAAAAGACTGGATGATATTTCTTATGTTCGAACTTTTGTTATGGACCAGCATATCTTGGTTAAAATCACCTACCAAGATAATATTTTGACAGGAATGCAAGGCTTGTTCTATAGCCGTTTCGACCAAAGGCCAGTCTGAGAACCTGGGATGAAGATAAAAATTTCCTATTAAAACACGTTTGTTATTCAATTTAATTTCAATCCATATAACTTCTAGATCTGGTATACTTAAATCCGTGACGGTTACGGTCCTTTCGTACAGGTTTATGATAGGATGGTATAACTAAATTTTCATCAATAATTGATTGGTCAAGCCATGTGTCGCTTATGGTTAATATATCATAGTTACCAAGTTCAACTGCTATTAGATCTAGTTTGCTCAACATACTTTGGGCATTTATGTGACAAACAGACAGGTTTTTAAGGAGGTATTGAACACTTGGACGCCAAATTCAATTTTTCTAAAAATTTCTGAAATTATATATTTCTTGTCTGTCCTTGACAATACAAACTTACATTTGATTCTATCCACAGGAAAATTTTCTACGAGACTTTGAAATATGCATTAATCGACATTTTCGTGAATTTCTTGATGACGTCATAATATTGAAAGTGTCATTCCAGTTCTCATGAAGCTATTGGAAATTAATTTTGATTTAACTTCCAAAATATCAATAAATATATTGCACTTACATATGGAAAAGATAAAATGAATTGTGTTTTAAACACAGGCAGGATACTTGAATAAAAGATGACACTGTCGCTAAAAAAATAGCAATTTCGAGCCAATTTACTGTAGGTGCTTGTTAATTATTAGGAATCCTGTGGATGAATCTTTCTCAAAAACTATCAAAATTATCAAGAATGTCCAGAGATGATTTCATGATTAAATTGGGAAAATTGAATTTAGGATTAGAATATTACAAGGCTTTATATTTTCCAATTTTTTCTTCCAAAATCGTCCATTTTCAGTTTAGTGACATCCGCTTTCCTGTGACGTAAATTTGTCAATGAATACACTGTGATGAAGATTTAATTTTCTATTTTATACATGCTAAGTTTCAATGCAATACGTTTAGTAGTAATGTTAATAGCATTTTGAATGCGAAGGTTTGTGACGCCATTTTTCCCTATAACGTCGAAATGACGTCGTGGTTTGCTCATGGATAAAACTCCCAAAGTCCTAAATTTCGAAAATCACCATAATTTCTTCAAATAACGCCTGAATTTATTCAAACTTCATCAGGATACTCAAATGTGTATATTAATCTGAGTACCAAATGTTTAAAGGGAGTTAAGACTGTACTTTTCCTAGGAAGTGAGAAAACAAATAATGCCGCCGCCATCTTGGTGTTCAAACCATCCTTAATAATAGGTAATGTGATGGGACCAGGATTTTCTTCAACATCGCCTGATAACAAAAGAATCATAATAAATAGTTTATGAGATGCGTATTTTGTGTTTCTTGAAATATCGAATGTTAACCATTAATTGATGAAGAGCGAGGAATATTGGCAGGAGTAATAGTGAGTGAAAAATATAATGGAATGTATACAGAACACATGAGCATATATAATGGGACTAATATCAGTATCTCATTGTAACAAGATCAAACAGCGCCAATTTTACGAAAATTGCCATAGGATGCAGCACAGTGAAGTCCCACCCTGATTCTATATGTATTAAATTCTACATTCATTTTCCCAATTGCTGCTAAATAATCATGATAATGGCGAAGAACAGGATGAGTGAGCAAACGAGGAAATAATTCGGAAAATAAGATCTAGATTTTCTGATATTAGGGCCATTTATAGTTAGAAAAAATGTAGAGTAAGGTAGGAAGATAGACTTAAAATAACAATTATGAGAGAAAAACACAAGAAAAAAGGAAATTGAGTAGAAAGGCCATGGTGCTGGCGAACATTGGAGAAGAAAAAGAAAACACTCGACTTTTCAGACAGAAATGCATATCTGTACTATAAATAAATAAATGTGAAATTACCTCGGGGTTTTCCGGTCTAAAAATATCTCACATCGAAATTATGCACGAAGGCATTCTCGTATAATTATTTCTACTTACCAAACATGCTATAGGTAATAAATAGACAATGTTTACATGAACAGAGGAAAAGGAATCGTCTATATATATATATATATGCAACTAATATGAATGGTTTCAAAATAGACAGAAGAGAAATGGAGATACAAAGAAAGTCAGTCTGAATCAGAAGTTTCAGAAATTAAGTAGCAAATACTTGAATTGGACAAATAGACATTTCTATGTTACGGTAAATACATCTATATGGGAACATCAATACATTTCATCTTTTGATGAGTTTCTAAACATAAAAGTGAGAAAAATAAAGTCGTCTGCTACAGTAGAGATCATAAAAGTCTTAATATTTCAAGTGAACTGAATAGTGACTAATTAACCCCGACGGGCGTATTTTGCTGCATTAGCGTAGGCTTTATTGTTTGTCTTTCAGGTTCTATGGTTCAAATCAAAAGCTGTGTATTTACTTAAAACATATAGTTTTATCGCTATATATTTTGTGTTTATTCAAAGGGATTAATTTGCATCGTGAAGAAATTGTTTGCTTTTTAGGTGGAAGATTCAGCATCTATGATATCATTGTATACTTCCAAAGTTTCTTGCTGCATTCATATCTAGCTTAATTGATCATCCTATCCAAATCAAATCGAGAGTGTGTGGGACTTTATCTCCTTGAATTTTTTTTTTCACACAAGCAGCTTCATGTTATTTGATGTTACTCTTTGCTGAACAATATCAAGTCGTGAATTAAAAAAGTGCTTACATTAGATGTAATTCAACGCTCCCTAAGAAAGAGAAAATGAGTTTAGTCAAAGTTGTAATGTATCTTTCTTCTCGTTCCAATTGCTGATGGATGTATGAAATTGTTTCGAAAGATTGTCTTTTTTTTGTTTAATTTCATATTGATTTTTGTTAAAAATTCACCGACAAGATCCTGCATCCAGAACACTGTTAGAAGTACAGCGGTATTGCAAAACATTCAACAGTTTAGAAAAGTTTAGAATTCATATGATTGAAATAACATTACCCCTTCTAGATAATTTGTAGATAAAAATGCATTACCCGTTGTAGTTGTGTTTGATTTCTGTGGCTCTGTTATATAGACAGATATTCTCCAGGAGCCACCACATTTCTGTTCCTTGTTACCAGGACAGTCCAAATTACACTCCGTCTCTGGTCTTTTCGTGGAATGACTGAGCTCATCTCCACAAAAACATTCATGTCCATGCTGTTTAAATATATATAACCCCAAAGGGGAATAAAAGTCTACATGTTTACATATAATACAAAATTTTTACAAGAAGTTTCAGTGACATTTTAGTTACCTTAAAAAATTCATGTTTGAAATGCATTTTCATTACTGAAATCTAATGAATATCTATCACGACAATGAAACTTTTCTTCGGGAAAGTATAAGGTTGGAACACTTCCGTATTCTTAGCATATACACTTATTTCCTGTTGCAGTGTGGAATACTTAAACTCGTTCCTCTTGACATGGATGTTTGTCAAGTGTATAAATTACTTCTTTCCGCCTCTGTCGACTGAAAGAAGCCTTGTTTAGCCCTTTTTCAATTTTACGTAATAAATATTGTTTTGCTATCTCGGAAACTTGTCACTATTCAAAAATATCATCGAAATTAAATGAGTTGTTATCTTAGCAACATCCCTCCAATGAGTTAAAGAAGATCCAGACATCAATCTCAACAGCACTCACAATAGAGCATCAAATTGCACATCGACGGACCCCAAGCAAGCTAGGGGTGGGATCAGGTGCCAATGCTATTTTGGACATAAATTTTACTTGGATATACTACTTAATCGAACCTTCGGGATATTTGGAGTTGCGCACTCCCTGCAAATCGCACAACTTAAATCTTAAAAAGTAAAACCAGAGGGCACTGCTAAAATGAATTTTGGTTGTGTCTTAAACGAAAGGAGGGGATCTCCAACAACACTAAGTTGCAGCATCTACAGTAAAACTCCAAAAACACCCAATGCAAAACCACAGAACAGACATCCACAGAAAGAGACACAAAAGGGACAAGGAATGTCAACTCACACCATAGAAACATGAAACACAAAAGACCAAACATAAACCAACGAGACCAATGGGCAATCGGTGCCGACTTTGGACGGTCATCTGTCGCTCAAGTAGCAGACGGTGTGGTTATCCTGGATTGCGTGCGCACAACCCTCCCACTTTTCCGATTACCCAGAGGTATCGAAGAATGTACAATTGTGGTTTAAAACAACCTCCTCACCATCAGATGACCACACACAACCAAGACCGCAAAACGCAAGGGTCCAAGCAACACAGATGAATATGTAAATTGATATAAAAGAGGACGTATGTAATAAAGTCCGTGTTTTTCCAGCTGTAGCGAGCTTATGTATGTTATCATCCGAGGAGTCCGACTGACATTCAGAGAGGACAGGTGGTCGGGGCCCTGTCTTCTCTGAAGAGGTTTGACAGGGCCCCTCATGAAGTCCCGTCGTCACAGTCAGTCAAAATGCAAGTCTTTAGGTGATATCACACGTTTCATGTTATACAACACTTATTTTCAGAAAAAAAGGCATAATTCTGATTCCCTAATGTAATTCAGATGTAAGGGACAATATTAGGAGGTCACCATCCAAACTTTTGAGATTTTGAAACTGATCAGACTTTTTAACCATCCATTGATTGTAATAGAAATGCTCATTTCTTGACTATATTTTTTTTCAGCCCAAGATTTTCAAATGAAACTTCACATATGATTCCCTCATCATATTGTGCAAATTCTTTTAGAAAGAAATCATTCAATGACCACGTCATATGCTTCAAAATCTGACTGAATGTGTAAATTATCATGTAAGAAATTAAAAGTGCGATTCGAGTTATCTTTCTTTACTATGTGACCAAAGGCAAAAGCATCCGAATTTATATCACCAACTTTTTTTGAGATATCACAGCAGTGTTCCTTCATTCACAAAGATTTCAATATGTAAATAAATAGAGCCGAATACTGATTTTGTGTAATAACACGACAGTATGTGCACATGTGTAATGATATTACCATATGGGTAACTATATTATAAGTTTCTCTACATTCAAACACGTTACTGACACCTGACTTATTTCTGAATGGTACGACATATGTATGTAGGTAAAAAAGTGTGAACAAAATTTTCAAATAAGTTCAATTTCAGCAAAAATTTGACTATTGTTGGTCACTCTAGGCTTACCATTACTTTGCAAAAAACCATTCGTTTTTACATACGAATAACAATCTGATTAATATTCCTGCGCTTAGGCTCGATCCACGGTCTTCCCGCATGGTCCGCAAGAGTTCTACCTCTGAAATATTGGTTCGACTTGACAATAGGGCGATTATTGCAAAGCCAAATCATCAAGGCATTTTAAGTTACGAAAATTGGAAATCTTCAGCGATGAGATTTCTTAAAAATTCTCGTCTAAGGGAGGCTACTGAAACGCGTGTGATATCCCGTGAAGCACCTGGTCCCACCTCTAGCTTGCTAGGGGTCCGCCGATGTTCAATTTGGTGCTCTATTGTTGGTGCTGTTGAGATTGTCGTCAGGATCTTCTTTAACTCTTAAGTATGCGCTGGTACAAGACTAGATTTGTCAAGTAAAATCACTTCGGATGGAAACATTACTTATGAGGATTTAATATCCAAACACGTGTCTGGTGCAAAATAGATTGGTTTGAAATTTTCTTCGGGAGGGTACAGAGTTGGAATACTTCCATAATATAAGACAGGTAGATCTCTTCTGAGTGTAGATATTCCTCGAGCGACGAAGTTTGATCGAAATATTTTGAATGAAAATGTGACATATTTTATAGGTTAATGTTGCTTTATCTGTACTTAAATGATGCTATTAAATTTGAAGACGTTTAACATTTATACCAGTTTGTGGGTGGCACTGCTGTTGAACAAGGATTCCCCGAGGGCATATGAAGCCATGTTCGACCAAAGTCGGTTATTTTTTTTCTTATAATGTCGAAGGGTTCCAACTCTATACCTTCTTGAAGAAAATTCCAAACCAATTTCCATGCACCAGACACGTGTTTCGAATATTAAATTCTCATCAGTGATGCTTTCTGCGGAGCCACCAAAAATAATTTCAGTAGCGCCCTCTTTAATTTTTTGAAGTTAGATGTTTACATTTACATTATAGAGAGTGCACGGCTCCATATTTCCTGTATGGTCGATTCAGTAACATATCCAAATAAAATTTATGTTCATAATAGCATTGGAGGGATGGTGCTAAGATGTTAAACTCCTTCAATTTCGATATTTATCGGTAAAATGGCTAGTTTCCGAAATAACAAAAAATATATATGATGTCACATTGATAAAAGGCCAAAACAATGCTTCTTTCAGGTGACAGAGCTGGAAAGAAGTAATTTTGCCTCTTAAACAGAACAAGATATACTCAGATGTCTTAAACAGGGGAGGGGGGTTCCTGTCTGTAAATATTGTAGTGAGAATTGTTGCCTTTCTTTTTATCACTTCAATGATTCCGGTTTATGAAATGGAAAATGGATAATTGTACAATAGTAAAAACCTGACGGGCGTTGTGCCAAGTCTGATTTTGAAAGATGAACATATTGACGTTTTAAAATCAGTTGTGATTCGAATGACACCATAGTTACTTTGCACTTTATTGACTTTTTTTAGCTATCTGTACATAGCAACCGAAAGTAGCACCCGTAGAAATAATAACGTCACCGTTCAGATAACTTCAGAGTCGACAGCAGTGATTACCTAAAGGAAGAAAAAATGCCAGTTCCTAAAATATCAAGGAAATGCCATATTGAGAGTGCAATGTTGATGTGGAGTGAGAATTATGACCCTATAGTACAGATCGGGGATATTTCAATAATATGAGTTCAATGCTAGATGCGTTTGTGTATGAAACTCACCGAATTGAAGCAACGGGTGTTGCATGCAAACAGGAGATGCCTTCTCTTCCTGTGCACCTGGTCTTACTCCCATATCGGGAGTTCACTTCTTTTCATATGGTGAAGGTTTTTGTTTGTTTGCTTTGGTTCCTGTTTTATCCTGATTTTGTATGCCATCGGTTTCTGATTTTCTTAATTATCGATTCTGCGCTGCATACAGGGATATGGTCATTATCCATATTTGTCACTCATGACCCTTATTACTATTTACATCAAATTTCTTGACCTGTGTTAAACGTACTTTGTTCACTTGACAGATGCCCTTTGCCGTGTGGAGCTTGTAACAAAAGTTTCCCGGGAGGGGGTTGACAGTAAGTGTTTTGAATATTTTTCCCTGACATGGTCACCATAGTACTTTCTATATAGACATAACACCAGACAGTGCATGTATTTTCTATTTCGTTTTCATTTTCGTGCATGAACGTCTACGGCGGGTGCGGCTAGCCAACTGGGGATGCTTACTCCTCCCGGGCACCTGGTCCCATCTCTAGCTTGCTAGGGGTCCGCCGATGCTCAGCCTGGTGTTTTATTATGAGCACTGTTGAGATTATCGTCACGATCTTGTTAAACTAATTCATGTATGTTTATAACGCTGTTTTTAGATTACTTTATTGCAAAAAGGTTGGGTATCTCCTTCAAAAACGTGTCATATACTAACTAAGATTTACCTCAAGTCCTACATATACTAACTAAGACTTACCTCAAGTCCTGCACATGCTAACTATGACTTACCTAAAGTCCTGCATATTCTAACTAAGATTTACCTCAAGTCCTGCATATACTAACTAAAACTTACCTCAAGTCCTGCATATACTAACTAAGACTTACCTCAAGTCCTGCACATGCTAACTAAGACTTACATCAAGTCCTGTACATGCTAACTCAGATTTACATCAAGTCCTGCACATGCTAACTAAGACTTACTTTAAGTCCTGCATATACTAACTAAGACTTACCTCAAGTCCTGCACATGCTAACTAAGACTTACATCAAGTCCTGTACATGCTAACTAAGATTTACATCAAGTTCTGCACATACTTAGACTTACCTAAAGTCTTGCATATTCTAACTAAGATCTATTTTAAGTCCTGTACATTCTACCTAAGAAGTACCTCAAGTCCAGCATGCAACTTTTCTCTTTTCAAACAGGTATCGATGCATTTTTCAATCTCATTTCGTCTATCGAATGTAATAATTGGTAGTACTCTCTTATGTCCATCTACGAAACATCCCATATACTGATCTGAAATAAGTAAACAAATATTCCTCCATCGAGTTTACGAACCTAAAACGTGAGCATCTGAAAAAATGTTTATATAATTTCATTTTTTACGACGTTTACTTATTCTAAATCATAATGGTTGTCGGTATTCATAAAATCAATAAATCATCGATATGTGTATGAATTGCAGGTCATTTGACAGATGAAAGAGATACAATTGTTGATTAAAGTAAGTGGTTATTTCTAAGGTATTGAGGTTTTTCTCATTTTATTAACCTTAATCTGTACAAAACAAGATGTTCCTGTGTGTTTTTTTGGCAAGAAAATATCTTAAAAAGATAATGAAAAACGTAATAAATGACTGCTTCAACTGTCGATCCGTCGAATAATTAAAAAGCGTGTTTCTTGTTACATCAAAATTAAGAATTTTGTAAAGAAAATTTGATTTTTTTTACCTAATATTTGTTCTTGTTAGTGTAGTAACTGGTTTTTTTTTTTACACATTTTTATTTTGTTTTCTTTTTTCACGCACTTTACCATTTTTATGTCACACATATATGCCGTTGTTAACATTATATTCAGCGGCGGATTTGGAGGAGGGGGCCTTGTGGCATGGGCACCCTTATTCATCCAAAGTTATTGATTCAGATTACTCTTTTTTATGCTTAATCTCTTTACTATTAGAAAAATGTTCGGATCGCTTCGCTCGCCGCACTTAATCTATTCTCTGACAGACTTAAGCATGGAAAATATTGTATCATTTTTACCCTTTTCTATTGTTCCAATCTCAACAGTGTCTGTTCTGTATACAGAAATTCTCCACGATCCTCCACATTTCTGATACCTGTTACCAGAACAAGCCATGTCACACTCTGAATCTGGTCTAAGCGGGTAATTCTTCATCAAATTCCCACAGAAGCATTCCTTGCCATACTGTTCCATGTAAAATATAATTATAGTAAGAATGCAGCATTATTGTATATAATGTCTTTCTACAGGCATTTCTATTGTTGTCGCTCAAAAATCGGCTTGATTGCTAAGATTAAAGAGCTTAATTTGTATCCTTTAGATTTGCATTAAATGAAAACAGCAATGTGGCTAAAAAAAAAAAAAAAAAGGCCAAGAATAATGCTTCGTTATTGTATGTTCACTTTGTGTCTGAATATGAATATGAAAAATGAAATTTAAGGACCATGCAAAAATAGTTTCGGAATTGAAGATCGAATTCCGCATAGAATGTGGTCAGTTAAACTATTCATTTTGCCAAAATCGAAATATGCGCTTCAATTCTAAAGAGTTTTAAGGTAGCTCGTACCTCTGGTTGTGAGAGCTTATGTTCTCCTTATGATCACCTTTTATACTTTCTATATGATGCCTCTCTACAGGTATTTCTATTGTTGTCGCACAAAAAATCGGCCTGATTGCTAAGATTTAAAAGCTTACTGTGTATCATATAAATTTGCATGAAATGAAAACAACATTGTGGCTATAGATAAAAATTCAAGTACCTAAGAATAATGCTTCGTTATAGTATATTCACTATGTGTCTGAATATAAAAAAATGAATTTCAAGGATCGCGGAAAGATAGTTTCGAATATGAAGATCGAATTCCGCATAGACTGAGGTCAGTTAAACTATTCATTTTAGCCAAAATCGAGACATGCGCTTCAATTCTAAAGATTTTTAATGTAGCTCGGACCTCTGGTTGTGAGAGCTTATGTTCTCCCTATGACCAAAATACAAAATGTTCAAATAGACTCTGGATTGTCGGGATATCTTTATCGTCAATAATTTCAAATGACCCTAAATTGAACATCATACCCTATGGAAAAATTCAGATATGCAGATTTTTTACAGTTTAATAGCATTTAAAAAAGAATATATATATTTGAAACCTGTATTAGTTTTACTCAATGTGCAGTATATAATAAGAAAAGAAAATATGTTGTATTCATGCTTAATTTCCCCCGATTTTTGACCAGAGATACAATCTACCTTTATATATTAACAGCAATTCTCTGTAAGAACCAAAGAATTTCAAAACATTTTGGCACGGCATGTCATGGATTTTTGAGATTTTTGGTATGGAAGTTCAATATGAAGTACTAGTATGTAAATCAATCCCAGTTTTTTCAAAAAGGTTGTCGTTGCCATGGTAACCGTGTCTGAAGTTTCAAAAATCGGGAAAATCTATAGGACAAGGCATATTTGCAGGCTTCGTTACCATGGAAACAGGTACATTTCAAATCTTAAATTGCTTTGATTACTTTCTTTTAATCCTTATTATTATGCATATTTGTAAAGTTTTTTACATTCATCTCGGATGCCTTATGTATACAAGATAAAAAATTGGTCCAAAACAGGGTATCAAAAGGCTTTGTTTTGGGCACTCAAAGACCCTTTTTTGCATGTTTTTACTGTTTTACAAGGTTGAAAATTTCATATAAGCACCAATTTTTGAAGTCCAAATTCTAGTTATCCAATTAGTATCATCTTTGAACTCTACATGAATATAAAACATTAATTGGGCTAACTTGTCCTTTTATATGCAAAGCAGCATCAAATTTAGTTGCTATGGCAACAATCGGCTAAAAGGTTTCAATACGATGAATTTAAACACAACCTCAATCAAACTATCTACGCATGATATTGGAACAGAAGTTCATGTATACATCTATCAGAGACGTTTTGATATAAAAATGACCTTGAAAATATTTCAAGGTCACCCACTGAATTTTCAAGGTCATTAAACTTTAAGTGACCAGATTTGACGAAAAATCCTGATTATTCATAAAATGAAGGTGTCAATATTTTAGAAACCTTGAAATATTGAACTTAAGAGTTATTTGCCATAAAATGATAAATATATCACTTATTTCTTAGAACTATTGATTACGTTTCTTCACATCTTCGAATATCTAAATTCTTGGTGAGTATTTTGATAAAAAAGGGACGAAATCTGTATTTTTCTTGTTTTTTGACGGAAAAATATTTTCCTATTGAATTGCTACAATTCAATAAATTCTAAGATTTGTCTTTCTTATATTCATGTGCTTTCATAATACATATGACCTATTAAAATATTTAAATAAAAAATCACTAAAATCGGTAACAAAAAAATTAAAAAATCAATGTTTTATGCAAAATTTGAGTCTCAAAGTATAAATGACCTTGAACATCAAGCCAATGACCTTGAACATTTTAATTGTTCTTATGTAAAAGATATAAGTCATATCTATACATGCATACATTTTGACAATCTTATGTAACTCTAAAGAGGAATAAAATCAATTTCAAAGATAATATGAAACAAGCAAAAAGGTCTTATGTTGCCATGGCAACAGTTTTTGACGACAGAATTCAGGTAAAACTCTGAAATACCCACTCCAATTTTTCGTTCAATTTATTTGTCAATAAACATACATTTCCATTGATGAAAATCACTAGTCTCCTATTGGTGCCTTTTGTGATATTTAAGATTGAAAATGGTCAAAAACACACTAAATTGGCCCTTATTTTCACCTCTATTTTTCGCTTCATTTTGACTTATTTTGGCTTAATACAATAAGCTTCCTGTAATAAATATCACATATCTAAGTGTACTAAGTAAGAATGGAAGTAAGGAAGAATAGATTATATAAAGATGAACAAGCTGTTACAGTGGTATCCATGGCAACGAAGTATCCGGAGCTGGCTTATTTCATGGTCCCAAAAGTGTTATAAATAGAATGACCTCGTTACCATGGCAACCAGAGGTCATATTGGCTGAAAAGTGTTATTTTCATGGTCAGTGCTTAATATATACCCATTATACCGAAAAACATCAAAATCCATGACATGCCGTGCCGAACGATTTTGGTCCTTACAGAGAATGGCTATTAATAGTCCTTAAATATATTGGACAAAGGATTCAATTCTTAATAGCAGTTCTCTGTAAGGACCAAAATAATTTCAATAGCACGTGGAAACAGCATGTCTCCAATTTTGAAGATTTTTGGTGTGGAAGGTGTATATGATGTACTGAGACAAAATAAACTTTCTTTTTACAGATTAAGTTTTCGTTGCCATGGAAACCATGTTTGAAATTTTACGCATCAGTAGAATACTTGTAACATGGCATTTTCACAAGGTTCGTTTTCATGGTAACAGCTACTTTAGTCAACTGAAATTTCCTTAATTTTTCTCTTAATATCTTTAATAGTATAAATATTACACAAGAAGTATGTTTCTACCCGCTATTCTCTTTGTCAATATGCTCAAAATGTAGGCAAACCTGTTTTGAAGAGGCCCATTTTAAGACCGAAAAAGCTCCTAATTTAACATGATTTTGCTAAAATGTAAGGGCAAATAATCTGAAATGTCAGGCTAACTTGATTTCTACTGCCAATTATCTTGAAAGTTTAATCATCGATCTTTAAGAAAATGTGAAAATTTGAGTGGGACCTCTTCACAATTTTATTCAAAAGGGTATAAAAAATGGTTACCATGGTGACATTCTGTTCAGTGTTATTACACATAGAGTAATTAACTGGTAAATTTTCAGCTGTCCGTTATATATTTTTAAGCATTTTTTTTATCAGTGCATATAAAAGAGCATACTGATTTCAAAATCACCTTAACATTTTTCAAGGTCACAGGACCCAATGTAATGGTCATCTTGAATGTTATTCACAAAATTTGGCAAAATTCTGTGATTTTTCAAAAATATGAGAGGCAGTTACTCAAAAATCATGTCGTATTGAGTAAAACAAACACATACATAGTGATTTTGGATTTATCCCCTATTTATTGACCAAAGTTGCAAAAATCTCAAAATCAATGACATCCTTGATTTTTAGCTAGTATTTCATACATACATATAAAAAAATGTGAGATTATCATGATAATGTCTGGTAACAACAAATAACAACAAAAATGCAAATTTCATTGAAATTGGAACCTATAATTTGAATTGACCTTGAGCTTAGAGTCAATGACCTTGACAAATTTTGGAAATGCTCAAATAAAGAATAATTTCTTCTAATGTCCCTACATAAAGCTTAAGCAGTATAAATTATTTAAACCATGCTAAATATCAATTTGAAAAGATATAGTCATCATGTGTCAAATGAAAAGTTGCCATGGCAACCATTTTTGACCTCAAAATGTAGGAAAACAAAACAAGGTCCCACTTATTTTTTCAGTGATTATATTTGTCACATGAAATCTATTTTGTTCTGACAACAGTGATGGTGTTATCAGCCTGACATTTTGTGTTATTTTTGCTTAAAAATAGTAAAAATTGGACAAAAATAGGCCTTGATTTTGACCTTATTTTATGGCAATTTTTGACTGATTTTGATTTGATAGGATTCGGTTAATTGAAAGAAATGTCAAACATTTGTTATTCTTTCTTACAATAGAGGTTTTAAAGATTATAAGTTGTTAATACCAATTAACTCTGACAATGGTTTCCATGGCAACATAATAACCAAAGATGACTTATTTGACCTTTTTTTCGTGCTATAAATAGACAGACCTCATTTCCATGGCAACCGGAATATTTATTTTCAAAAAAATGTTATTTTTGTATTCAGGGCATTATACATACCATTTATAGAGAAAATCATGAAAATCCATGACATGCTGTTTCCAAAATATTTTGGTCCTTACAGAGAATTGATATTCAGTACGAGTCGGACCAGGAAGACGTAAATAGAGAGTGTTCGGTTCGAGGGTTTTTCCACAAGAATTGATAACGATTAAGTTCAAGAGGCCAACAGATTTCAGTGTGTACAAGCGAGAAGGTATTTAGACATACCAAGGGCTTTTTCATAGAACTAAGTGATTTTCTCCTAATGTCATTGACGTCTTTTTATCTACAATCTTTATTTAGCGTATTTGGAAGGTGCTTGAATTGTGAATATCTGTCTATTGATTATTGATATATACGGGTGGAATGGATTGTAATCACGTCATAGGATAATAATAAACATCAAGATAAACATGAGATTTGATAAATATCTCGAAACATAATGTTTGAAGAATTCTCCTTTTTCTAACCGCAATCTGAACATGCAAAACGGAAAAATATCGAACAATGTATAGACAAAGAAGCACTATTATTACGTTGTAGATATTCTCCATTAGACTCTTCTTATCTTTGTTAATTGTACAGCGGTTAGATTTATATACATGTATATATATTTAGAAATAACTATTTTTCTATCAATGCCAATTGATTTCGTTTGTTTTTGTATACGTCTTTTTTGATATCTAGATTCATAGTAACATTATTATTACAGATATTTCTAGAGACGATCAACTTAGATAAATGTAACCCTATCTGGAACTAGAATCCCGACTGTGGAGTCCACTAGCAGGGGATGCTGACTCTTCCTTTGCACCTGGTCCCACTGCTTTATTTTCAGTTCGCTTCTCTTCCTATGGTTGAATGTCTTGTTTGCCTGCTTTGTTTCCTAATTTATCATGATTCTGTATGCTCTTTGGTTAGTGATTTTCGAATCTTCAATTTTGTTATCTATATTGGGATTTGGTTCTTGTCCACACTTGTCATATACATTTAGTTCCCAAGAAAACGTCAAGAGTTTGACCTCGATTACGACGATTTATTGACTATCCATAAAGAAGATATCGGAGAGGTCTTCCCTCGTCATTATATGAATAATTTATCCATTGTAAGTAGGAGGAAACGTTATTTAATACTATTCTATAAACTATAAATAGAAACGTTCTGAATGGCTGATCACGTCACCGAAGCTACTGTATAAATTACCGTATACCACGGCCAGAAATAGACTGGGATTGGTGACTATTATTTATTGTGAATCATATATGACATTATAGAATAAAACAGTTATGGACTATATGATGTGATATTGAAGTACTATGAAAGTATTGACCTCGGCTTCGCCTTGGTCAATATTTTCACAGTCAGTCAATATCACATCATATACACTGAGTTTAAAGTCCATAATTGTATAATATATCGAATAGTCTTACCTCAACTCCAGCATAAGTAGCATTCTTTTCCTTACAGGTCGCCAGGCATCGTGCAATTGAATTTTTCTGATATATGGTCATATCTGGTAAAATCCTTGAATATTTGTCGACAAAGCACCCAACATAGAGATCTGAAATTAGAAATAAAACTGTATATGAAAATATTTTCTATATCTTTCTGTATGTGATATTATTTATCTAAAGGAATGCTTATTCTCAACGTTAAAGAAATGAATGAATTCGATAAGAAAAAAATAAATGCGATGAGCATGATTGTAAAATAATGTTAAGTCATCATCAAATAAAACAATATTTCTGGATTGACGTTAAATGCACTACTGATACACGTGCTATATTTATTAACATATTCAAATAAGGATAAAAAATGCAAAATTGAGGACATATGCATATTGTAAAGGAATGCCAGATGGGTATAAAACTATTATTGATAATTACATACACTAATACATGATCTGTAACGAAGGATACATCTTTTCAATCCAAGGTGCTTCTAATTGATATGAAAGTTTAACGTCTTCAAATTCATAAGCATCATCCTAGAGCAGATAAATTGACAGCATAGACCAGACATGCACGTTTCGATTATTTAACCCTCGTCGGTGATCCTCAATCTAAACAATGGAATATGGCCAAACTCTGTGAAAAATATGTCCTAAATACACCGAAAAACGCAGCAAGATGGCTGGGATATGATGCTAAAGGACCCAGGTTTAAGGAATTTGCTAACATTTTGTAAAGAAAAATTTTCAAATGCTAAGGGTTATCAAGGGGTATCTGAAGATTGTGAGACCGAAGTGTTCAACCCTATGTATATTTTACAGCAGACAATGAAAGAAGATCTCCAACAAGAATAGGTTACAGCAAAACATCAAAACACCTCAAGTGAAAGAAAGGAGGGGATCTCCAACAATACCTAGTTGCTGTACCAACAGCAAAACCCCAAAACACCTGCTGTAAAAACACAAAGCAGACACGCACAGAAAGACAGAGGAGACATAAGGAAGTGACATGGGACATCAAAGCACAACATTCGAAAGACTACATATTAACCAACGAGACCAATCTTTGCCAACTTACGGCGGTCATCTGCTAGGTTAGTTGCAAATGGCATAGCTATCCTGGTTACCTGCACATGTTCCTCCCATTTTTTTCTGTTACCAAAAGGTATCGAATTGCTGTATATAAAAACCTACATACATGTACATGAGAGGAAAGGAGAGGATCTCCAACAAGATGTTTTTGCGGCGCCAACAGCAAACATCAAAACATTACAACTGAAAACACAGAGAAATCATACACAGCAAGAGACACAAAGGAGAAAATGAACAGCAAACACCACATAAAACACAAAACACAAAAGACAACGAGACCCATGGAAATCAGTGCCGACAAAGGACGGCCATCTGCTACGTAAATAACAAAAAGTTTGGTTATCCGGATGACCCTCCACTTTTCCTGTTGCCCAAAAGTCTTGAAGAACACACAATTCTTCTGAAAAATGACAACACAAAGAAGAAAGCAAACTGCCGAACAACACAGGTCAATAGGTAAATATATATAAAAAGGGCGAGGGGGTAAGAAAAGCAGTCTGTTCTCTGCCGGGTACAACGAGCATATGCATGTAATCACCCGATAAATCCGACCTACATTCAGAGAGGTTGTCGGACCATGTCTTCTCTAAAAAGTTTTGGACAAGGCCCGTCCTGGAGTCCTGTCATCACAGTCAGTCAAAATGCAAGTCTTCAGAATGTGTTGGTACAAGGCCGA
Organism: Pinctada fucata; assembly: GCA_028142955.1. NCBI lineage: Eukaryota > Metazoa > Mollusca > Bivalvia > Pterioida > Pteriidae > Pinctada > Pinctada fucata. The sequence continues at coordinate 35,559,468 of AP027108.1, read as the reverse complement.
AGATTGGACAGGTACAATGCCGAGTGCATGTCTGGTGACATTAAGATCATATCCACGGTAATAAAGGCGACGGATGATTCTCACGTATTTTCGTGAATTATGTCACCATGGAATGCAGGCTGTGAAATACCTGGTACTGTTGCTTGTAAAGGTCCGAAATTTAAAAGAAGCTTACCGTACTTTTTTTGATTTCCAGAAAGTCTTAACTAGGGTATTAATGTGGAAGTCCTGACATTAAAGTTTCTTGGATGTAATTTATGTAAATTTCTGCCATGAAAATCCAAAACATTAGTACGAGCTCTAGCGTACCGGATCAGCTGTGATATGTAAGTGCCGTATGGTGATGATCTAGAGGAACGTTACCGGCTGTCATATTAGTCTAGGTGCCATTTATGAACCCCAAAAAATGTTACGCATAAAATGGTTTTGCATGAAAGTGTTGTCAATGCCTTCTAATTTGATAATCCGGCGGATGTCACTCTGGCATCCTTGGGGATTTCGAAAATTTCGGGTAAAAGTGAATTTTTTCGAAGAAAAACCGTTGAAAATAGGAAAAGTTCAATTACTTTTTCCATGATCTAGCTAGATCAACAAAAGTGGTACCAAAAGAAGGACAATTTAATTGTCTTTAAGTCTAAAGCTCAACTTACCAATTTTCTTGTCAATAGAATGGGAAAAACTATAGATTTTCGATAAAAAATCGTTGAAAATTTGGAAAATACAATCTCTTTTTTATTATGTAGCTAAATAAACACTTTTGGTACCAAATGCACAATAAACTTATTGTCTTTCATTTTGAATAATACAGAATAAAGTCAGAATCGCAATTTGCTTGTACGAAACATTTGGAAAAACGATTACTCTTGGATGAAAAATTGCTGAAAATTTGCAAAATGCAATGAACTTTTTCAAACTGTAGTCAGTACGAGTTACAGTAACTATGGTTCCAAAAATAAGTTTTTTTTATTGTCTGTTATTCTGAATTCATATTAAGCAACTGGCTCATAAATAAAGTGGGAGAAGACCAATAAGGGAGAAAACTGATTTTTGAAGGGTTTTTTTCAAAAAAAATTTGGGACATTGAAGATTCGAAAACATAATTCAGTACTTTTTAAGATTAATTCGTATATTTTGATACTTTGTAATGGACTATTTCTTGTCCCTTTTGATAGTGAGAATTGACAGACGTGAAACATTCAGATCGAAATTCTAACTCAATTCCTTTGAAAATTCGAGGATAATTTCAAGAGATTTTACATTTGAATGTGTCTGGATGTAAATATAAGGAATGATTAAAGATGAAGTGTTGCAGATATGTCCTTACCTACTATGTATTTATTAATGTCTTGTTGCAATAGCTATCTATGTTTAGAAAAGACATCCTTGATTCTAGATGCTTATATATATCGTTTGTTAGTCACATTATATCCAAAAGTATAAAAGAAATATTTTAAAAGAGATAGACTGTACTTGTTTGATATTTTGACAAAGTCTTCTCCTTTTTCTATTCTCCGAAAAACCTAAGCATAAAAACATTTTTACCCCTTTCACTTGTTCCTTCGCTCAATAGTCTTTTTCTGTATAAAGAGATGTTCCAGTTTCTTTGATAATATGAGCTAGTCTTTTTCATTTTTCTATTCTCTGACAGACTTAAGCATGGAAAAAATATTTAATCAGTTTTACCCTTTTCTATATTGTTTGTTCTGTATACAGAAATTCTCCACGATCCTCCACATTTCTGATTCCTGTTACCAGAACAAGCCATGTCACACTCTGAATCTGGTCTGAGCGGGTAATTCTTCATCAAATCCCCACAGAAGCATTCCTTGCCATACTGTTCCATGTAAAATATACTTATAGTAAGAATGCAGCATTATTGTCAAATAATCAGTTGTATAATGTCTTTCTACAGGCATTTCTATATCTGTCGCACAAAAATCGGCCTGATTGCTAAGATTGTGCAAAAATCGAATTACACGCTTCAATTCTAAAGATTTTTAAGGTAGCTCGGACCTCTGGTTGTGAGAATTTATGTTCTCCCTATGATCAAAATACAAAATTTTCAAATAGACTATGGATTGTAGGGATATATTTATCGTCAATAATTTCAAATGACCCCAAATTGAACATTACACCTTATGGAAAAATTCAAATATTCACATTTTGTACAGTTAACAGTTAAATAACATTTAAAAAAAGAATATATATATATATATATATATATATATATATATATACAAAGCACAAGAAAATCATGTATATAACAAGGTACCCTATTTACCTATTCTTCCCTGCCAGGGATTCGAACCCACTACCTACGGCACCTTCCGCCTGGCAATCACGAGTCCGGCACGCTATCCACTACACCATCTCGACTTCACAAAAATGAAGTTTTGATGGCAAGGGTCTATCGTATCGGACTCGTGATCACTCGGTAGTCGACGGCTTTCGGGATTTACCTATGTACTAATGGGTGGATCGCCCTAGGGTAATGCAGTACTGAAATACATATAAACAGAAAGCACAAACGAAACAGTACATTAACACCCAATTAGTACGATTGACCTTGGATAGTCAGACGACTATACATACATGAGAAATAAACATATACAAAGCACAAGAAAATCATGTATATAACAAGGTACCCTATTTACCTATTCTTCCCTGCCAGGGATTCGAACCCACTACCTACGGCACCTTCCGCCTGGCAATCACGAGTCCGGCACGCTATCCACTACACCATCTCGACTTCACAAAAATGAAGTTTTGATGGCAAGGGTCTACCGTATCGGACTCGTGATCACTCGGTAGTCGACGGCTTTCGGGATTTACCTATGTACTAATGGGTGGATCGCCCTAGGGTAATGCAGTACTGAAATACATATAAACAGAAAGCACAAACGAAACAGTACATTAACATCCAATTAGTACGATTGACCTTGGATAGTCAGACGACTATACATACATGAGAAATAAACATATACAAAGCACAAGAAAATCATGTATATAACAAGGTACCCTATTTACCTATTCTTCCCTGCCAGGGATTCGAACCCACTACCTACGGCACCTTCCGCCTGGCAATCACGAGTCCGGCACGCTATCCACTACACCATCTCGACTTCACAAAAATGAAGTTTTGATGGCAAGGGTCTATCGTATCGGACTCGTGATCACTCGGTAGTCGACGGCTTTCGGGATTTACCTATGTACTAATGGGTGGATCGCCCTAGGGTAATGCAGTACTGAAATACATATAAGAAAGCACAAACGAAACAGTACATTAACACCCAATTAGTACGATTGACCTTGGATAGTCAGACGACTATACATACATGAGAAATAAACATATACAAAGCACAAGAAAATCATGTATATAACAAGGTACCCTATTTACCTATTCTTCCCTGCCAGGGATTCGAACCCACTACCTACGGCACCTTCCGCCTGGCAATCACGAGTCCGGCACGCTATCCACTACACCATCTCGACTTCACAAAAATGAAGTTTTGATGGCAAGGGTCTATCGTATCGGACTCGTGATCACTCGGTAGTCGACGGCTTTCGGGATTTACCTATGTACTAATGGGTGGATCGCCCTAGGGTAATGCAGTACTGAAATACATATAAACAGAAAGCACAAACGAAACAGTACATTAACACCCAATTAGTACGATTGACCTTGGATAGTCAGACGACTATACATACATGAGAAATAAACATTACCCTAGGGCGACCCACCCATTAGTACATAGGTAAATCCCGAAAGCCGTCGACTACCGAGTGATCACGAGTCCGATACGATAGACCCTTGCCATCAAAACTTCATTTTTGTGAAGTCGAGATGGTGTAGTGGATAGCGTGCCGGACTCGTGATTGCCAGGCGGAAGGTGCCGTAGGTAGTGGGTTCGAATCCCTGGCAGGGAAGAATAGGTAAATAGGGTACCTTGTTATATACATGATTTTCTTGTGCTTTGTATATGTTTATTTCTCATGTATGTATAGTCGTCTGACTATCCAAGGTCAATCGTACTAATTGGGTGTTAATGTACTGTTTCGTTTGTGCTTTCTGTTTATATGTATTTCAGTACTGCATTACCCTAGGGCGATCCACCCATTAGTACATAGGTAAATCCCGAAAGCCGTCGACTACCGAGTGATCACGAGTCCGATACGATAGACCCTTGCCATCAAAACTTCATTTTTGTGAAGTCGAGATGGTGTAGTGGATAGCGTGCCGGACTCGTGATTGCCAGGCGGAAGGTGCCGTAGGTAGTGGGTTCGAATCCCTGGCAGGGAAGAATAGGTAAATAGGGTACCTTGTTATATACATGATTTTCTTGTGCTTTGTATATGTTTATTTCTCATGTATGTATAGTCGTCTGACTATCCAAGGTCAATCATACTAATTGGGTGTTAATGTACTGTTTCGTTTGTGCTTTCTCTCTCTCTCTCTCTCTCTCTCTCTCTCTCTCTCTCTCTCTCTCTATATATATATATATATATATTACCGAGTGATCACGAGTCCGATACGATAGACCCTTGCCATCAAAACTTCATTTTTATGAAGTCGAGATGGTGTAGTGGATAGCGTGCCGGACTCGTGATTGCCAGGCGAGAGGTGCCGTAGGTAGTGGGTTCGAATCCCTGGCAGGGAAGAATAGGTAAATAGGGTACCTTGTTATATACATGATTTTCTTGTGCTTTGTATATGTTTATTTCTCATGTATGTATAGTCGTCTGACTATCCAAGGTCAATCGTACTAATTGGGTGTTAATGTGCTGTTTCGTTTGTGCTTTCTGTTTATATGTATTTCAGTACTGCATTACCCTAGGGCGATCCACCCATTAGTGCATAGGTAAATCCCGAAAGCCGTCGACTACCGAGTGATCACGAGTCCGATACGATAGACCCTTGCCATCAAAACTTCATTTTTATGAAGTCGAGATGGTGTAGTGGATAGCGTGCCGGACTCGTGATTGCCAGGCGAGAGGTGCCGTAGGTAGTGGGTTCGAATCCCTGGCAGGGAAGAATAGGTAAATAGGGTACCTTGTTATATACATGATTTTCTTGTGCTTTGTATATATATATATATATATATATATATATATATATATATATATATATATATATATATATATATATATATATATATATATATATAATTGAAACCTGTATTAGTTTTACTCAATAAGCAGTATATCATATGAAAGAAAATATGTGGTATTAATGCTTAATTTCCCCCGATTTTGCACCAGAGATACAATCTACCTTAATATGTTATGTCCTTAAATATATAGGACAAGGGATTTAATTTTTATGTACGAGTCGGACCAGGAAGACATAAATAGGGAGCGTTCGGTTCGAGGTTTTTTCCACAAGAAATAATTATGATAAAGTTCAAGAGGCCAGAGATTTCAGGATGTACAAGCGAGTAGGTAGTTCGGCATACCAAGGTCTTTTTCATAGAACTTGATCTTCCACAAGAAATGATTACGATAAAGTTCAAGAGGCCAGAGATTTCAGGATGTACAATCGAGAAAGTATTTAGACACACCAAGGTCTTTTTCATAGAACTAAGTGATTTTCTCTTAATATCATTTAATTGACGTCTTTTTATCTACAATCTTTATCTAGCGATTTTGGAAGGAGCTTGAATTGTAAATATCTGTCTATTGATGATAGATATATACGGGTGGAATAGATTGTAATCACGTCATAGGATAATAATAAACATCAAGATAAACACGAGATTTGATAAATATTTCAATACATAATGTTTGAAGAATTCTCCTTTTTCTAACCGCTATCTGAACAGGCAAAACCGAAAAATATCGAACAATGTATAGACAAAGACGTTGTAGATATTCTCCATTAGACTCTTCTAAAGTAACTTTCAAAAATGAATATAAAGAAAGATAAAAGAAAATTATCTTTTATATTTGATATCTTTGTTAATTGTGCAGCGGTTAGATTTATATACATGTACATATATTAAGAAATTACTATTTTTTTCTATCAATGCCGATTGAATTCGTTAGTTTTTGTATACGTTTTTTGATTTTAGATTCATAGTAACATAATCATTACAGATATTTCTAGAGACGACCAACTTCGATAAATGTAACCCTATCTGAAACTAGAATCCCGACTGTGGAGTCGACTAGCAGGGGATGCTGACTCAACCTTGCCAACCTTGCCACCTAGTCCCACTCCCTTGGTTCTTGTCCACACTTGTCATATACATTTAGTTCCCAAGATAACACCGCGAGTCATTATACGCATAATTTATCCATAGTAAGTAGGGGAAACGTTATTTAAATACTATTCTATAAACAATAAATAGCAACGATCCGAATGGCTGATAACTTCACCGAAGCTACTGTATAAATTACCGTAAACCACGGCTAAAACTAGACTGGGATTACGCCTACTAACTTAGAACTGCAAATGGTGACTATTATTTATTGTGAATCATCTATGACATTATAGAATAAAACAGTTATGGACTTTTATTTTTGTATATATGATGTGGTCAATATTTGCATAGTCATTGAATATTACAATATATACACTGAGTTAAAAGTCCATAATTGTATAATATATCGAAAAGTCTTACCTCAACTCCAGCATAAGCAGCATTCTTTTCCTTACAGGTCGCCAGGCATCGTTCAATTGAATTTTTCTGATATATGGTCATATCTGGTAAAATTCTTGAAGATTTGTCGACAAAGCACCCAACATAGAGATCTAAAATTAGAAATAAAACTGTACATGAACATTTTTTCTTTATCTTTCTGTAATTGATATTATTTCACCTAGAGGGATGCTTATTCTAAACGTTATGGAATATTTCCTGTAAAGAAATGAATGAATTCGATAAGAAATAGATAAATACGATGAGCATGATTGTAAAATCATGTTAAATCATCAAATAACAATATTTCTGGATTGACGTTAAATTCGTTACTTATACACGTGCTATTTTTATTAACATCTTCAAATATGGATAAAAAAATGCAAAATTGAGGACATATGCATATTGTAAAGGAATGCCAGATGGGTATACAAGTATTATTGATAATTACATATACTTATACATGATCTGCAACGAAGGATACGTCGTTTTAATCCAAGGTGCTTCGAATTAATATGAAAGCTAAGGGTTATCAAGGGGTATCTGAAGATAGTGAGACCCTAGTGTTTAACCGATGTATGTTTCACAGCAGACTATGAATGAAAGGAGATCTCCAACAAGACTAGGTTACAGCAAAACATCAAAACACCCCAAGTGACACGACAGAAAGACAGAGGAGACATAAGGAAGTGACATGGAACATCAAAGCACAACATTCGAAAGACTACATATTAACCAACGAGACCAATCTTTGCCGACTTACGGCGGTCATCTGCTAGGTTAGTAGCAAATGGTATACCTATACGGGTTACATGTACATACTCCTCCCATTTTTTCGGTTAGCAAGAGGTATCGAATTGCTTTGTATAATAACCTACATGCATGAAAAGAAAGAAGGGGCTCTCCAACAAGACTTAGTTGCGGCGCTTACAAAACATCAAAACATTACAACTGAAAACACAGAGAAATCATACACATCAAGAGACACAAAGGAGACAATGAACAGCAAACACGACATAAAACACAAAACACAAAAGACAACGAAACCCATGTAAATCGTTGCCGACTAAGGACGACCATCTGCTACGTAAATAACAAATAGTGTGGTTATCTGGATAACCCTCCACTTTTCCTGTTGCCCAAAAGTATTGAAGAACGCACAATTCTGAAAAATGACAACACAAAGAAGAAAGTAAACTGCCCAAACAACACAGGTCAATAGGTTAATATCTATTAAAAGGGGGAAGGGGTAAGAAAAGCAGTCTGTTCTCTGCCGGGTACAACGAGCTTATGCATATAATCACCCGATGAGTCCGACCGACATTCAGAGAGGCTATCGGGCCCTGTCGTCTCTAAAATGTTTTGGACAAGGCCCGTAATGGAGTCCGGTCGTCACAGTCGGTCACAATACAAGTCTTCAGAATGTGTTGGTACAAGGCCGAATATTGGACAAGTACAATGTCGAGTGTCTGTCTGGTGACATTAGGATCATATCCACGGTATCAAAGGCGAAGGATGATTCTCACGTATTTTCATGAAGTATGTCACCATGGAATGCAGGCTGTGAAATACCTGTTTCTGTTGCTTGTATCAGTCCGAAATTAAAAAGAAGCTGACAGTACTTTTTTTAATTTCCAGAAAGTCTTAACTAGTGTATGAAAGTGAAAGTCTTGACATTGAAATTTCCTGGATATAATTTATGTATCTTTTTGCCATGAAAATCAAAAACATTAGTGCATACTCTAGCGTACCGGATCAGCTGTGATATGTAAATGCCGTATGGTGGTAATCTAGGAACGTTACCGTCATACCAGGGGAAATTTACTATGTTTAATCCAAAATTATCTCTTTTGTCAAAGTCAAAAACTTTGTGTTTGGGTATTTCTAATTTTTGCCTTGTTGTATGTCAATTTTTGGATAAATTTTCATTTTTAAATGTTTCAAAAACAGGATGGTCAATAGTGAGAATATCATCCAGGTACCTAGAAGTACAATTTGAACTTTTCAAGTTATCAAATTTTCTCTTGAACATTAACCAAATCTATTGTGTGTAAATTTCCTAAGATATCCATGATTCTCGTGAACCTAATTTAGTTTTGAAATTAAAATAAAGTAAAATTCATGTGCTTTTGCGTTTTAAAATATGTTGATAGACAGCCATTTCAAACTTTATAGTAATCAAACATGAAAATTATTTTCAGCAATAACATGAATAAAGGTTCAATGTCACAAAATAAACAATATTAATCTATTGTAAAACTGTAAACAGTGCAAAAACCATAATTATGAAAATAAATACCCAGAAACGTAAAAGCTATAAGAATAACTAAATAAGATTGTATATGTTTTGTTCCAAGAACAAGTTACATTTTAAAGGAAAATCTTCCTCAAAATGAGACATCAAATATTAAAAAATGTTCATGAAAAATTTACAAATTACCTTGGAACTGTGCTTCTACGATGGTTATGAATACGAAAAAGAAAAGTGACAAAGTCATGATGGCATTTGTACGTCTTCTGTGCAGATTTCAGCGCTACATGTATTTATACATAATTTACATTTATACTGCAGAATTAAGTTTTCGAAAATAGCATCTGTTACATTTCCGTAAGCTTACATTTATCATCATTTCATTGTACTTTTTATCATTGCTTAGCTCTCTTCAGCGACAAATTTTCACAGACGTACGGATTATTCTCCTGGTAAATGTACTTCAAAAGAAGGAAAACACTCAACTTTAATCAATACATAATGAAATCATTGAGGAAAGAGGAGTTTTTGGTAAAAACTTTTGAAACAGTTGGCAAATGAACGATTCCTTTGATGCTTTGTTATATAGAAGGTTCCTAATATAAATATAATATAAAAATAGAAAAACACATTTTATTTTACATATGTGACAAGTCTGAGTAACGTTTATATTATAAATTTATGGTTGTTATACTATTTCAAAGAAATATCATGCAATAATAATTGCATATAATTCCAATAAATAAGTACCAAACTAACGAAAAGATTTAATGTGGTCGCAAACTTTATATCGCCCCACTGAGAACAGTAAAGGTAAAGACAGGGTGTATTGTCCTGAAGATGATATTAAATTTTGAACAACAGAAACATATTTGGTATGAAGACATACCAAAGAAAAGATAAACTTATGATTAAGTATAAACATTAAAGAAGTACCTATCAGTTATTCTGTCTCAAAGTCGAAAACGCAAGGCAAAATCATTAGAATTGCCATACGGCTGCGAACATCGGAATGAATAACATTCCGAAGTGAGATCAGGTGCCCGTGGAGAGTCAGCATATCCTAATTGCATGCAACAACAGTCGGAACAGCTCCAAGGAAACACGTCAAATTCAGTGATTGTCTCGATGTACATGTTGATGTAACATCGGGTAAGTATTTCTTGTCTGGTGATGTTGACAATCATTCAATCACAATCCAGAATGTCACTGATCATTCTGGAATGTTGGATCTGATATACTTTTATCATTTTCCCGTAGCGACCGAAGAACTCCATTACAAACGGCAGTCATTCGATCACGTCGCAATATTTAATGTGGCATCGGGCATTGTAAGCATTCATTGCACTAAAGCGGAAGAGACCAGAAGAAATTTCCAAACTTTTTTTATGGGCATCAATGAACTTTGACTTGGGCAAAATTCAAATTCCCCATAAACATGGAAAATGCATAAAAACATTAAAAGTCGAAAATTCAAAATTGTATGTTTTTACTCAAAAAGATATTTTATGATAATCAAAAAATCGTACTAAATCCCTAAATTGCTTGTCCCCTCTCTATAACATCATTTATGCAAACAAATAAGGTCACATAATCAATAGCTTGTGCATTTTGAAGAATCATAATGCATTGTAATATTGTTATATGCGTTCCTTCCTTTGAAGAATATATATAACACCGGTATTCTAGAGCATGTACAGATGTTTTGGATTTTCATAGTATAAATTTACAAATTACCAAGAAAGTTTTAGATCAAGGTTTTTCGCTTCACAAACTAAAGACTTTCTGGAAATTTTACAAAAGACATTTTGTCAACTTCTTGTGAAATTCGGATCCATACAAACAACAGAGTATACTAATTTGGGTATTTTACAACCTGTATTTTATGGTGATATGATTAACAAAATAAGAAGGATCATAGGTAGACAGAATTACTATCGAAATTATGTTATAATCATCAAACGCCTTTTATACGGTGAATATGATCCTTCTGTCACCAGACGGATACTTAGCTTGGAACTGGATCAATCTACAGTCGTGTACTAGCGCACTCTAACTGACTGTGATGACAAGACTACATAACGGGTCTTGTCCAAATCTCATATGAACTACTTGGTGAGTGTCACTGCTGGTGGACCAAGAGTCCCCGAGGGCACATGTAGCCAAGTTCGATCAACTTCGGTTGATCGTCTGTCTCTTCAACGCATTTAAAATTTTCTGTTACAACATTTCTTGAAATTTGTAAAACGTGGGTCCTGTAGCATCATATCCCACCCATTCTGCCACGACCTTTTGGTACATTTTTGGACATACTAATTTTCATACTTTTTGGCCATTTTACATTGTTTAGACTGAGGATCACTGACGACGGTTTAGTACCCGAAAAGTGCATGTCTGGTCCATGCTGTAAATTTATCAGGTTTTAAATGATGCTATTGAATTTAAAGACGTTTAACATATGAACTACTTGGTGAGTGTCACTGCTGGTGGACCAAGAGTCCCCGAGGGCACATGTAGCAAAGTTCGACCAACTTCGGTTGATCGTCTGTCTCTTCAACGCATTTAAAACTTTCTGTTACAAAATTTCTTGAAATTTCTAAAACGTGGGTCCTGCAGCATCATATCCTACCCATTCTGCCACGTCTTTTTGGTACATTTTTGGACATACTAATTTTCATACTTTTTGGCCATATTACATTGTTTAGACTGAGGATCACTGACGACGGTTTAGTACCCGAAACGTGCATGTCTAGTCCATGCTGTAAATTTATCAGGTTTTAAATGATGATATTGAATTTAAAGACGTTTAACATATGAACTACTTGGTGAGTGTCACTGCTGGTGGACCAAGAGTCCCCGAGGGCACATGTAGCCAAGTTCGATCAACTTCGGTTGATCGTCTGTCTCTTCAACGCATTTAAAATTTTCTGTTACAAAATTTCTTGAAATTTCTAAAACGTGGGTCCTGTAGCATCATATCCCACCCATTCTGCCACGTCTTTTTGGTACAATTTTGGACATACTAATTTTCATACTTTTTGGCCATTTTACATTGTTAAGACTGAGGATCACTGACGAGGGTTTAGTACCCAACGTGCATGTCTGGTCCATGCTGTACATTTATCAGGTTTTAAATGATGCTATTGAATTTAAAGACGTTTAACATAACTCTTAAGAGAAGACAGGATCATGGTTTCATTTGTTTTTAGTAATACTGGTCAAAGACCAGTCGAGCTTATGCGATCGCCCTTTGTCCGGCGTCCGGCGTCCGGCGTCCGTCCGTCCGTCCGTCCGTCCGTCCGTCAGTCCGTCTGTACGTCCGTTAAACTTTTCTCGGGAACGCAAATCCTCTGAATCTGTGAATGGTAAGAAACTAATTCTTTTTGCATTATAATGGGTCTATTGTCTAGTTGTGCACCTCATATTTTGTTTGAGTCCCTGACCCCCAGGGTCTTAGAAAATGGGTGTGGTCATTTTCTCCTATGTAACTCTATGAAAACTTGTGAACACCAATTCTCAGAAAGTAAAAATTATAGAGAGTTAATTATTTTTGGTAAAAGATCAGTCTCTGGTCTAGTTGTGCATCTGATATTTTGTATGAGCCCCTGACCCCAAGGGTCTTGGAAAAATGGGTGTGGTCATTTTCTCCTATATAAGTCTTTGTAATCTTGTGAACGCCAGTTCTCAGAAAGTATAAATGATAGAGAGTTAATTCGTTTTGGCATATTATCGGTCTCTGGTCTAGTTGTCTAGTCCGTCGATGTTTAATTTTGTGCTCTTTTGTGAGTGCTGTTGAGATTATCGTCAGGATCTACTTTAACTCATTTGTGTCACACTTATGCCCTTTGCCGTGGGAGCTCGTAAAAAAGTTCCCCGCGAGGGGTTTGACGGTAAGTGTTTTGAATATACTTCCCTGACATTGTCGCCATAGGACTTTCTATATAGACATAACGTCAGACAGTGCATGAATTCTATATATTTTCATTTCCATGCTTCAAAAACATCGACGGCGGGTACGGCTAGCCAACAGGGGATGCTTACTCCTCCCGGGCACCTGGTCCCACCTCTACCTTGCTAGGGGTCCGTCGATGTTTAATTTTGTGCTCTTTTGTGAGTGCTGTTGAGATTATCGTCAGGATCTTCTTTAACTCATTTGTGTCACACTTATGCCCTTTGCCGTGTGGAGCTCGTAAAAAATGTCCCCGCGAGGGGTTTGACGGTAAGTGTTTTGAATATACTTCCCTGACATTGTCGCCATAGCACTTTCTATATAGACATAACGTCAGACAGTGCATGAATTCTATATATTTTCATTTCCATGCTTCATAAACATCGACGGCGGGTGCGGCTAGCCAACAGGGGATGCTTACTCTTCCCGGGTACCTGGTCCCACATCTAGCTTGCTAGGGGTCCGTCGTTGTTTAATTTTGTGCTTTATTGTGAGTGCTGTTGAGATTATCGTCAGGATCTTCTTTAACTCATTTGTGCACCTGATATTTTGTTTGAGCCCCTGATCCCAGGGTCTTGGAAAATGGGTGAGGTCATTTTCTTCTATGTTGCTCTATGTAATCTTGTGAACACCTATCTCAGAAAGTATAAATGATAGAAAGTTAATTTCTTATTGGCATATTATCAGTCTCTGGTCTAGGTGTACACCTGATATTTGGTTTGAGGCCCTGACCCTAACGGTCTCAGAAGATGGGTGTGGTCATTTTCTCCTATAAAACTCTATGTAATCTTGTGAACACCAGTTCTAAGAAAGTATAAATGATAGAGAAATAATTCTTTTTTTGCATATTATCAGTCTCTGGTCTAGCTGTGCACCTGATATATTGTTTGAGCCTCTGACCCCCAGGGTTTTGGGAAATGGGTGTGGTCATTTTCTCCTATATAACTCTATGTAATCTTGTGAACACTTATTCTCAGAAAGTATAAATGATAGAGAATTGATTCTTTTTGCATTAGAATGAAACCATGGTGTAGTTGTGTACCTGATATTTTGTTTGAGCGACTGACCACCAGTGTTTTGGGAAATGGGTGTGGTCATTTTCTCCTACAGAACTATGTAATCTTGTGAACAGCAATTCCCAGACAGTATAAATGATAAAGAGTTAATTCTTTCTGCATTATAATCACAGTCTGGTCTAGTTGTGCACCTGATATTTTGTGTGAGACCCTGAACCCAAGGGTCTGGGAAAATGGGTGTGGTCATTTTCTTGTATATAGCTCTGTAATCTTGTGAACACCAAATCTCAGACAATATAAATGATAGAAAGTTAAATCTTTTTGGCATATAATCAGTCTCTGGTCTAGTTGTGCACCTGATGTTTTTATTTGAGGCCCTGACCCCCACGGTCTAGGAAAAGGGGTGTGGTCATTTATTCCTATATAACTCTATGTAATCTTGTGAACACCAGTTCTAAGAAAGTATAAATGATAGAAAGTTAATTTTTTTGGCATATCATCAATCTCTGGTCTAGCTGTGCACCTTATATATTGTTTAAGCCCCTGACCTCCAGGGTCTTGGAAATTGGGTGCGGTCATTTTCTCCTATATAACTCTACGTTAACTTTTGAACACAAATTTTCAGAAAGAATAAATGATAGAGAGTTAATTCTTTTTGGCATATAATCAGTCTCTCGTGTAGTTGTGCACCTGATAGTTTGTTTGAGCCCATGACCCCCAGGTTCTTGGAAAATGGATGTGGTCACTTTCTCCTATATAAATCTATGTAATCTTGTGAACACCAGTTCTAAGAAAATATAAATGATAGAGAGTTAATTCTTTTTTGCATATTATCAGTCTCTGGTCTAGCTGTGCACCTCATATATTGTTTGAGCCCTTGACTCCAGGGTTTTGGGAAATGGGTGCGGTCATTTTCTCCTATATAACTCTATGTAATCTTGTGAACACTAATTCTCAGAAAGTATAAATGATAGAGAGTCGATTCTTTTTACATTAGAATAAAACTATGGTGTAGTTGTTTACCTGATATTTTGTTTGAGTGACTGATCCCCAGGGTCTTGGGAAATGGGTGTGGTCATTTTCTCCTATATAACTATGTAATCTTGTGAACACCAATTCTCAGACAATATAAATGATAGAGAGTTAATTCTTTCAGCATTATAATCACAGTCTGGTTTAGCTGTGCATCTGATATTTTTTGTGAGACCCTGACCAACAGGGTCTTGGAAAATGGGTGTGGCCATTTTCTTGTATATAGCTCTGTAATCTTGTGAACACCAAATCTCAGACTGTATAATTGAAAAAGAATTAATTCTTTTTGCGTTATAATGAAACTATGGTGTTGTTGTGCACCTGATATATTCGTCTGAGCCCCTTGAGGTCCAGGGTCTTGGAAAATGGATGTGGTCATTCTCTCCTGTATAACTACATGTATGTAATCTTGTGAACACCAATTCTCAGGAAGTTTAAATGATACAGAAGTAATTCTTTTTGCATTATAATCAGTCTCTGGTTTAGTTGTGCAACTGATATTTCGTGTGAGACCCTGACCCCCAGGGTGTTGGAATATGGGTGCGTCATTTTCTCCTATGTAACTCTATGTAATCTTGTGAACACCATTTCTCATAAAGTATAATTTATAGAGAGTTACCTGTAATTCTTTTTTCATTATAATGAAACTATGGTCTAGTTGTTTATCTTATATGTTGTTTGATATAGAAAAGGGTTGGGGTCATTTCCTTCTATGTTAATCTTATCTTTGGAACACAAATTAGTAGAAAGTATAATTGATAAAGAGGTAATTCTTATTGCGTTATAGTAAGTCTGTGGTTTAGTTGTTTATCTGATATTTTGTTTGAGCCCCTGACTCCCAGGGTCTTGGAAAAGGAGCATGCCACTAAGACAAATTTTACCAAACAACCAGAAGAGCTTCAGTCTCGTCAGAGACTTCTAGTTCATGTTTAAGTGCGTCTACTTTGATTGTTTGGTCGTTCTGTGTGAGTGCTCATGTACGTCTTGTTGTCCCCTGTTGTACATTGATGTTGTTTTGTTTGTTACAATCCTGTGTGTATGTTCCGCTGTGTCCAGTACATGGTAGTCTTGTTGGAGATCACTTACCTATTCTCTATAAAGTTTACAATAACTTTTATAAGTATTCTGATATCAAATATTTGAGGTGGTTTAAACAATATTTCTTTCAAACAAAAAAGTCATGATGCTTCTTTGTTTCATTTTGTTTTATTTTATTTTTTTCATATATTCACAAAGTGCCAAATTTGCTGAACAAAGTTATAAGAAGTCTACACCGATTGCCTTTTAAAGAATGATTTCATGGCGGTCCGAAGTCTTTGAAGAATATTCTCCTGATAACGGTGGAGGCGGTTTACAGAGACCGGATTGGTCAAAATGATGTTATATTTCTTCTCATCATCATCGTTACTATCATCATTATCATCGTCCCAGTACCTATTGGCAGAGTCCTGTATCTTAATCTGTACTGGAGAATCGGTACGAATATTTATTACTGGGCTAGGATTCCGTCCAATGATGGTTTTCATCGTTGTACAGATCGAAGGAGAACCTAAAAATTTGAACAAAAAATATAGAGTAACTAACTTCTACCAGGAGACTCTTTTGGAATATCATTCGGATAAGATGGAACCTGAGGTTGTGCACACGTAATCTGGATAACCAAATCATTTACTATCATGCAGCGGATAAAGCTCCAAAGTCCGCATCCAATGCACGTTGGTCTCTCACAATACAAATTCGTATACATGTGTTGTCATTCCTTTCTAATGTTTCTGTGTGTTTATTTTTGCTGTATGTTTCATTTTGTCTGGATTTTACTGTGCGCCTCTTTGTTTCTTGTTGTGATGTCATAGTCCATTGTTTGTTGTATACATGTGTGTATATTCTGCTGTGACAACATTGTAGTATTGCTGCAGATATCTTTCTATAATATTGTCTGATGCATTAAGAATATGTTTGAAATGTTGTTCAAGAAGGTAACGAATTGATACACTTCAATTTTATCAACCTTTTTTCTTTTGCACTTTAAACACGTACGTTCCCCGCTGTTGAATACTTCAAGTGTATTAATTACTTGCTTTCCAGTTGTGTCGCCTTAAATTAAAGAAGCTTTTATTTGTCCTTTTATCAATTTTACTTCATATAGTTCTTAGCTATTAGGGAAACTAAGTTTCAGTACATCCTAAAGTATCATCGAAATCAAGGAGGTTCACACGCTATCACCATTCCTCCATGCTCTTTTGTTCATGGGCTATGCTACTGAATCGAACCCTACAGGAAATCTGAAGCCGCAATCTCTTTTCAAAGAAGATGCTTAAATCAAACAAAAAAATCAAACTAAAATAAATTGGGTTGAGTCGAAAAATCACTTTAGCTTGAAGTACATCTGATGAGGATCTACCATCCAAAACACTTGTTAGTGCGTTTTATTTGTTGGAAATGCTATTTCACGTCTTAGCATAATCCCTCCGATGCTATTTTGAACATATATTACATTTGGATATGCTACTGATTCGATCCCATAGGAAATATGGAGCCGCACACTATCTGCAAAGTAAATGCACAAAATTAAAAAAAAAACCAAAAGCCAGAGGGCGCAAATAAAATGAATTTTGGTAGTGTCTAACATCACTTTCATTGGTTGGAAGCATCCCTGATGAGGATTTAATATCCGAAACACGTGTCTAGTGCATAATATATTGGCTTGAGATATTCATCGGGAAGGTATAGAGTTGGAACACTTCCGTATTATCCAAAGAAGGTAACGAGTTCGATTTCTTCAATTTTAATGTCATTACGGTATTTATCACAAAAGGGCAGTGTATTTCAGGATCAGGATGGCCTAGCCACTAGCAGATGGGTTGTATCCAAATGAATAGACATGTTTTATATGTGTAAAGTACATAAACAAAAAATCCTAGAACGACGGTCGTTCAAAACATTAACAAAGCATGATCAAAACAGCAAGTATAATTTTCAATACCAAAAGTTTTGCTGGAAATATTAAGAAAAGAAGTATAAAACCTTATTTGCCAATGTCCGCAGCTAAGGTATTCTTACATTTTCAGAATTCCTTTTTGTGATAGTCTTTATAACGCAAAAATATTCGCTAATTTCAAAAACCTGAGTAATTTCCCATTTGAGACGGTACTTGACGTAGACTAATTATGACATCATTAAATTCTATGGAAACAGTCTTAATAGTCAGGGAAATGACGGTATTAAATCTACATTACCATACCATTTTCATGACGTCACAATGGCTGTACGTCAGATACCGTCTGTAAGGGGAAAACTCTGTATTCCGCAAAGACTCAATAGAAAATCTAAAATGCTCTTCTTTGTAAAATTACACACAATATGACATGCACAAACTTACCAACCCACAATATGACATACAAAACCTTACCCACAAAATGACATGCTCAAACTTACCCACAACATGACATAAACAAACTTAACCACAATATGACATGTACAAACTTACCCACAACATGACATACACAAACTTACCCACAATATGACATAAACAAACTTAACCACAGTATAACATGTACAAACTTACCCACAACATGACATAAACAAACTTAACCACAATATGACATGTACAAACTTACACACAATATGACATTCACAACCTTACCCACAATATGACATGCATAAACTTACCCACAACATGACATAAACAAACTTAACCACAATATGACATTCACAACCTTACCCACAATATGACATGCATAAACTTACCCACAACATGACATAAACAAACTTACCCTCAATATGACATACACAAACTTACCCACAATGTGACATGTACAAACTTACCCAAAATATGACATACACAAACTTACCCACAATATGACATGTACAAACTTACCCACAATATGACAAACTTACAGAAAATGGCAAGGAGGATCACAACAACTACTGCTGCGTGGCCCATCCTACCCTGTCAATAAATACACAAGTTTATCAAAGTATACTGTAAACGTATTCTTCTTTTACACAAACAAACATACGAGGGTTATTCGAAAAGTTCGTAAACAACCGCAATATTTCAGAGATGCGTGACAGTAACCTTACAATTTTCTTGCAATACATTGATGAGGTTTATTATTATTAATTCATACAATATAATGGTGATTGAAATATTATGTCATTCCAACTATTGTCTCAAATTATGTGTGGAGACGTATAGCGACGCAGTACGAAAATTGAGATATCGAAATCGTGTACACACGCACATAATTCCTTTATTATTTCTAACTGCGGACGCCGAGAAAGTCGATGTATATAATAATTATCATTTCATAGAAGTTATCATACTGAAATTTGAACTTCTTACGAAACATAAGTATTTAGATATCACTGTTACAAGAAGCACCATCAAGACATATGCTTGGAAACAATGACGTCTTCGTGCAATTTTTACATAAAATGAAATCATAGATCTTTTATTCAAGCTGATACAAACTCCACAAAATACATTATACTTTTATAGATGATACATATGGATTGCAAGAAAATGTTTCGTGCCCACGTCAATATGCCTATAATTTGCAACGAAGGTGATAATTTGATGAAAATCATTTAAAAAGAATGATTTGGACGACATGAGAAAACAAAACTGAGTGATCCATACATTCTAAAATGACATTCTGTATGCATCTATTGTGAACATATTTAATATAGAACAAGGGAATAATTTTAGCACATGATTGCCTATTTTAGTTTGTATGATTTATATTTTAACAGATTGACATAAATTAAACGACTTATGCCTCAATATGAGTTCAAATTTAGAGACAGAAGAAAAGGATAAAATGATAAGTACTCCGTAATTTGCGTGGCGTCGTTTTGGACGTAAGTTACTGCGCCGCTTTCCGAAGTCGCTCCAAAAGAAAAACACCGTATTTCTTTCCTAATTGACCGATTGCTTTAAATTTTGCACAATAAGAATATGGAATCTTAAGGAATAAATTAATGTATGAACAAAATGTTTGACGATAACGAAAAAAGTTTTATTAAACTTGTCTACACATTTATCGAACAGCCCTCGTAAAAATTTTCCACCCCCTTTTAAAAGAGCAAAAATAAATCACAAAAATCCCAAACCAAAAGCAAACAATTTTTTTTACTGAAGTGAAACTTGGGAAATGTAAAAAATGTACGTTACATTAATGAGTTGTCCAAAGAAAAAATAACGTTTCTAAATATTTGCAGAGCAAACAGTAAGACAATATTGGATGTGCAAATTGAAACAATTCGCTTTTTGCTCTGTCTGGAAAATTTTAAAGTAAAACTCAAGTTTAGTTTATCTGTTTATTTCAGATTACAAGCGAAAGTTTTCAAAGCAAATTTTTAAATGAAGAAAATCTAATATTTTAACTTACATGTATTTGAGGAGGATTACCACAGCTTCAGTTGCATGGCCCGTCCTGTGGGAGAACTCAATTCCGTCCCCAGAGAAAATGAGATATATGTTGTGTTGACCCATAGCTCATTCCAAATTATCATCAGACACATTGTCTTCCTGGTACGACGTTTTCTTTGCTAAATGCAGTAATTAATGCAACTACAGGTTTTACAATGCAGTAAGCATCTGTCACATAAAAATGTCACGAGAATATAAATGATATCAAACCGCCTTGTTGTAGAACGAAATGATGCCAAATATTGCATTTACGTTGTAGTAAAATATTTCTTTTATGCAAATAGTTAGACTATATGGACCTTATTTTCTAAGGTGGACGTAATCTTAGGTCGATATTTTGTAAGCCCATGGCCTACAGGTTTTTAAACAGCCAGTATATATGTGGACGATTGGAAATTGATAATACCTGCACAAAATTATCAGTAATTGGATTTTCATTAAAAAGAGATTTAAGAAATTGGACTCTTCCAAATACGGAACCTCAATGACTTCGTCTGGCTTTCTATGAACTCGTACGGAAAACAAAGACTACCTAGTACATGCAGGTGTGTCAATTACTGCAGTAATCTCAACGTCGTGGGAATGAATCAAATTTAACAGATATCAGAGTTTGCAAACTGAAATTAATTGTCTCAATGTGAAGGTCTAACTGAAAGTCAAGTGATTTACTTCGAGTGATTCCCCTTTTGCTATAGTAAAATAAAGTTAGCAATTTCCAAATACATGTAACTAATTAATATATCATGAATAATTAATTAGCATAATTATTATGTGGAAGAGGCCATATGGTTACAATTACATATTATTCGGTCCATGCAACGATATTTGACAGATGATATAGTCCAGGCTCTTTGTTTCTCATATATTATGACGTATGTACTCGATCTTTACTATGGAAAATGATTCTATTTCTTCCACAATATCATATAACATAGGTCTGACCTATCAGATAACATGCAAATACATTTTATCTGATGCGGATCCAGGATTTGATAAGAAAGGAACCGCTTAGAATGGTAAAGATTAGCATCCCTTTGAGACAGTATACATTTTTCATAGATTGTGAGGAGATAATGATTGATTCTCAGAGGTTTTTATGATATTTAAAGTAGTATGTTTTAAAGGGTAAATAATCTTAGTAGTTGGAGATGAGCTGCCTGAAACCTTTTGTGCTCATCTGGTATGATTTAAGGTCAACAGTTGTGCTTTCTTCGAAATATCCGGGTAACCGAAGAATTGGGAGGGTTGAGCTCGCGTAATTTGGATAACTACACAATTAACTACTAACATGGCGGGCGACCGTTCTAAGTCGGCACCGGTTGCCCATAACAGTGCTGTTGGTGTTTGTGTGATCTTAGTGTTTAGTGTTTTGATATCGTCTTTAGTGTTTGGTCTTCCTTTTCCCTTGGGTGCCATTTGTTGTGTTTGTCAACTCTATGTTTTGGATAGAGATGTTTCATTGTTTTGCTGTGTTAGTTCCGACCGAGTCATGTTTGAGTTCCCCTTCCTTTCTTTCAAATGTGAAAGGTGTTCACAGTCATATCTGTTGATATTAGATTTGGGCAATGCCTTTCCCATATTTCCGTCCTGGCAGTGCTCAGATTCTTTTATTACGTCTATAGACCAAGGATCAATCAGGATTGATGCTCCTCACAATAATCTATTAACTTTATATGGCTGGAAATAATGTGCATAATAGCACTGAATGCCATTTCTCAAACATTAAAATGTTTGATTTATCATGATTTTGGATGGAAGGTATGAAATTGAATATGTACCAGCAGTCGATGTATAGATGGCTTTCTTTTATACAAATCTCAAAAGCCATGATTATATGGTTCCCTTCCATTAATATATTCGGATTCAAGGCGGTCTCCCAAGTAACACTGTTGAATGACGCTGACAGGTTTTTTATCCGATGAAGTTTTGTTCGCTGGGATTGGATTGAATACATAATTCCAGTCGGAATTATAAATCAATGTCCTCTAAACCTATAGAAATTTCTTTCGAGCAGAGTTGATTAAAAAAAGCAAGAAAATCCTTTGACACTTTTTTACTTTCTCTTTTCTGCCTATTAAATGTTTTGTTAAAGATACAAACATGGATTTCACTTGAACGATTTCTGTAGGGGGCTTAAGGCTTTTGAAACTCTTTACATTGCAAGCGACCCCTTTTAATTGTTGTACGTAGTTGCCTTACTACGACATTAAACTTGCTGAAGTCTTTGACGGCAAATAAATGATTAAGTAAGGGTTCGCTGATGACTTTTTCCAGTTTTCGTCTGCCTGCTTTAGAGTTAATGCCTATCATAAAGCCATATACGTCTGCCACGGTCTGGAGCCTTTTCGACGCCGCCACGGGATCGCCATCGCAGTTCCACATTCCGTCTGTCAGAATTAGTACTTGTTTCTTAGCAACAGCAGGTGGTCGTGCACCTGTAACAAGTATGATAAGTTAAATGTAATCTATAACAATTCACTATTTCAGAAAAACACCAAATTTTGTAATTTCATACTAAAATTTTGTTAAAATCACGTCACAACTGGAACAATCCAATGAGTAAAGTATAATTTCATCTAGAACAATTGACAAATTTTCCACACACCCCAACAAATTATGTGACTTCATTAATAGATTCTGAAATGTGGCAAAAGACATACGTGTATTGTGACCTCATCCAATGACGTCATTTTATCGGAGTTTGTGGAAGGGTTAAGTGCAAAGTTCGAATACAAATAAGTTTGAAGCAAAGTTTCAAGATTTCAAAAAAGTTGATTTTTGATGATTTGTGATACATATGGTCTCCCTTCTAGTTACGACATTTTTGCTACCCCCACGTTTTGAGTCCCAGGATGAAGCACATTGACGCCGGCTTAGATCTTAGACCTGGTCCCACTTCTAGCTTGCTAGGTGTCCGTCGATACTCAATTTGGTACTCTATTGACGTTACACAAGAACGGACTTAGATCTTAGACCTTGTCCCTCCTCTTACTTGCTAGGTGTCCGTCGATACTCATTTTGGTACTCTATTGTGAGTGTTGTTGGGATTATTGTCAGGATCGTCTTTAACTCATTTGAATTTGGGGATGGTCCAAGTTGTCAGTGGTTTAAGCCTATGCTTTTAAAGAATATTATTACATGTAAAATGAGAAAATAAGAATTATTCTGTGAAATTCAATGGGGAGTGTGCTGGTCGACTCTCACTCCCCTCTAAATCCATTCTTGTTCTATACCTCCATTTTGGGTGATCATTCTGTATGCTGCATCAAACGCCTTCTCGGTACAAGTGTACTCCTGCATGTATTTTATAGATCTGATGGCGCCCTGAATAGCACCGAGATTATCATAACGATCAAGGTTAAATATGTCCTCAGTTTCTGAAAAAGGAAATAATCTTTTATTAAACTTTTACGACAATTCAAAATGTCTTTATCATAAGTCAAGTTCATGGATCAAGGACACAAGTTAAAGTAATTACAACTTATGCAGTAGAATCATAATATTATGCATGTTGTTCACACATGGCTAGACATTTCATGTTATGTCGTAACACTAGACCTAGTGTTCTTGAGTGCTAACTTTGACATAGTTAAAGATTTTGGTTAAAGTTCCTGTTTGAAGCAAAATCTTGAGAACTTTATGCAATTGAAACATGGTATTAGGCATGACAAGAATTTTCAATTTATGATGTAACATTTGCAAAGAGATCTTAAGACCTTTGACCTACTTTAGAATACTTAAGCTATATATCTATTACATATTATACTTAAATCAGCAAACAACAACACTCAAAAGTTAAGTCATGAAATACACACGGCACACTTGCCTTAGATATAAATTGGGTATGATAGGTCCAAACATATTGACATTCTTTAACGTTTTATTAAACAAAAACTTGCTTTGAGTTCCGGCCATACCGTCTTAAGCGGTGTTTTATTAATTTTTGAACCCATAGATCTTGCTAATTTTGCTTTTGAAAAGTATGATAAGTATGTTTAAAACTTTAAAGAAGATTAATTTACACTGTTTTGAATTCTGAAAATGTTCATTTACCAGTTGAGAACTGTACAACGCCAATCAGCCCATAATCATTTGAAATTGTATGATTTCAAGCCTATGACTGTTTTGAATTTTGAATTACATGTATTTCATTTTTCAAGTTGAAAACTGTATGACCTAAAATATATGACTGTTTTGACTACCTTATGATTCAATTGATTCAAATGAATACTAGTTGAAAATTGCATAACCTAAGCATACGACTGTTTTGAATATTGATTGATTGTGATTGAAAATTGTTTGACGTCGAGCTCATTATTGTTTTAAATACTCAATAATGCATTTACGAGTTGAAAATTGTATAACGCTCAGCATAATTATAATAAATTTGAATACTGAATATTGTCAATAACCAGTTAAAAATTGTATTACGCTCTGCTTATGATTTTTTTCTAAATAATCTATGATTTCATTTACCAGAAGAGAAGTGAATGTCACCAAGCCTACGCCTGTTTTAAATTCTGCCTTATTTGATTTACTTTTAAAATTATATGGCGCACATTAAAGAACTGTTATTTTTGACATAGATTTTATCTAACTATGCTACTGAATCGACTGCTTGCAAAATGCATTAATTGAAATTAAAAAAAAATAAACTAGAGATTTCTACTTAAATGCATTAGGCTGTGTATTTGGAACTGAATTGGAACTGAATTAAGTATCACTGATAAAGATTTATTAGCCGTGTCTGATGTATTAAAATTAGTTTGAAATTTTCTTCAAGAAGGTAGAGAGTTGGAAAACTTCTATATTACAATACCCCGAATGTAGGTCATGTCATCAATTATGTGCGGATAATTGCCCTTAAAACTCACAAAGACTTGCTTTCCGCAGCTTGATTACTTGTTCGTTAAATAAGCCGGGGTTATCATTGTTCCTGCGATCAATATTTTTGGTCATTTGAATACCGATTGATTTCATGTACCAACTGAATATTGTTTGAAGCCAAGCTTATGTTTTTTTTTTAATCTGAATGATGTCATTTGTATTACACCAATCCTATAATAACCGCTTGAAAGTGGTAAGACACCAAGCGTATGACTAGTTTGAATACTGAATAATTGCATTTACCGGTTGAAAATTGTATCACTCCAAGTCTATGATAAAATGAGTTGTTTTGTGGTACGAATGGATCGGGTTCAGGACAGAAGTAACCAACAAGTTCTGCCAGATCACGGAGTGCTCGATTGAACAATTCATTTCCTATACTTCCAGATGAATCAATGATGACTATGATGTCACGTGGATATTGTGGATCCGGCCTAACAAACTGGCGGCCGAAATGTTCTGCTACTTTCTTGGGTGTAGGCATCTTATCTGTGAAAAAAGAATACTTTAAAAATCTTTGAAGGCGCCGTGGTCTTGTGGTAAATGCACCAGGCCAGTGATTAAAAGGTTGCTGGTTTGAACCTCACTATGACCGTGGGTCGGCCGACATGTATAGCCTTCTATGTTATGTGTTATATATGAGTCGGCCGACATAAATAGCCGTCTATGTTATGTGTTATATATGAGACGGCTGACATATATAGCCTTCTATGTTATGTGTTATCTATGAGTCGGCCTACATATATTGCCTTCTATGTTATATGTTATATATGGGTCGGCCGATATATATAGCCTTCTATGTTATGTGTTATATATGGGTCGGCCGACATATATAGCCTTCTACGTTACGTGTTATGTATATATACAAATATGTCCTTGTCTGCGTATTGTTTACATGTCGGTGGTGTGTATAAAATCTTTGAAGGCATGAATTAAACATTAAGACAGATAAAACATGACAGAAGGAATGGATACGAAATCTGCAAATGAATTTCTTACTCCAAGGTAGGTTACTAAGTATACATTGTTCTATCCTTT
The DNA here is from genome assembly GCA_028142955.1 of Pinctada fucata. Taxonomy (NCBI): domain Eukaryota; kingdom Metazoa; phylum Mollusca; class Bivalvia; order Pterioida; family Pteriidae; genus Pinctada; species Pinctada fucata. The sequence goes on along the minus strand of AP027108.1, from coordinate 35,533,223 downwards.
TGCATGGATGAAGGGTCCGGGAATGTCATATTTTGAAGAAAACACAAGATTTCTCGATTCTATTTCAACATTATACCTTTGCTGAAAATCTTGATAGATCATATTACAATTATAGCTATAGTAGAAAGGACCTAAATGACGTGCAATTTTCACCAAATTTGTGTCAGTACTAATGTCTATGTTTTTCCCCTGACCAGCTACAGTTACACTTATTCATAGTCTACTTGTTTATTCAAACATATTTCATGTTAAAAGTCTTCAAATTCAATAGCATCAATTAAACACATATAAATTTTCAGCATGGACCAGACATGCACGTTTCGGGTACTTATCCCTCGTCAGTGATCCTCTATTGATTCAAACATATTACCTGTTTTTCTGATATCGATTAATTTCGGACATGGTTTACCGCCGTTCCAGGGCTTCCTTCTGATTTTTCTCCTCCTTACTTGATCCCCAAAAGCGAATGTCTCTGACCACTGTGCCCATCTTGATACAAGGCAGTCCAGGGGTACTACAAAATGGAGGACATTTCATGTTTATCAGAAACCAATACAATGTTTCTTCTTAAAAAAGGAGGGGATCTCCAACAACACTAGGTTGCAGCACTCACAGCAAACCCCAAAACACCAAATGCAAAAAATACAGAACACAAAACCCACAGAAAGAGACGCAAAAGGGACCAGGAACACCAAGTCACACCATAGAAACATTAAACATAATAGACCACACATAAACCAACGAGACCAATGGGCAACTGCATTTTCCCTTCTTAAAGATCACGTGGGAACTATATAAGGGAAAATGTAGATTTTCTGTCATTTATTTTGTTGACCGCTAAAATGTTAAAATGCATCTCGTATTGTAATCTGATGTATTCGTTTAATTCCCTTCACTCTAATTTTTGATTGACAGCTGATGACTGTCGTTATTTCTTTGAAGTCGTACACTTCGGCGCACGACTTTATGCTCTATCCACACACTTCACTTCGGAAATCGGAAAATGGAAGTTTTGCCTGCATTGTCTTCAGATTTTCCTATTGAAATCTTACCGGGGAATAGATCCCGAACTCTCGGAACTAACGTTGTAAGTTATATCTTCGTGTTACTAATACATACTATGCTACAGTGATAGAAAATAGACGAAAATTGTGTATTTTCTATGCTAACGCCGATATTTAACATTGAGTACATAGAGAACGTCAAAGAAGTCTCGCTGAAATTTACAAAGAAAAATCTCCATCTCTTTTCTTTCACTCTGAGCATGATATTGGTCGTACGGACATACGATTTGCACTGGTAGTTTTGAGAGTTCGAGAACTATCCCCCAATATGAATCATAAATATTTGAAAATATTCAATATTCAAAATGTTCAAACAAAGGCAAAACTTCAATTTACTGATTTCCGAAGTGATCTGCGCAGTTAAAAGAAGAAAGGAGGGGATCTCAAACAACACTTGGATGTAGCATCTCACGCTAATACCAAAAAATCCCATGCTAAAACACAGAGTAGCCATACACAGCAAGAGACACAAAGGGGATACCAAATACAACACAGAATTAGGCAATTAAGAATTAGACGCCGTGACTTCATTTGCTCTGAATAACGGAATAGAAGGAAATATCTTTCATATTAACATGGGCGCAAACCATAATCAAAATAAATTTTATAGATAGAATTATAATAGATTGCATAGCTGTTTTTAGTGTAGAAATTATTTTGGTTGAAGTTTCGTGCCGTACTTATTTATATTGATCTGAATCGAAATCTGAGTAATTTCTCTTTTTATATTTATGATTTTTTGGTGCTTTGTAGCCGTATATAAAAGTACATTGCTTTATGATGGAAATGCTTATTTGATATTTCAAACAACCATACATTATACTTAATAATGAATATAATCGAAATGTGAACCAGATGAACAATAGGGCCAATTTTCCAGTTACTAGGACCTTCTTATTTTTACTATGAAAAAGCAAAAAATTAGGCTATGCTCAAGCGTACATGATAAGATGTGATATGTAACTATCGTATGACGGTAATCTAGGAACATTATCATCAAGACAGGGGAAATTTACTTTAATAAATCTAAAATCATCTCTTGTCAACATGTCATAAACACATGTGTGATTCTCTCTATTTACAATTTTTATAATAAGGTCAAAAAATGGCATTTCTGTGTTTCTTACATTTGTCAAGTTTAGTTTCAAACCTTGTGGAAAAATTCTTTTCTTATATTTTGCCAAAAGCAGAATTTTCGATAATGTGAATATCGTGCAGGTACCTAGAGATACCATTGAATAATTTCAAAATAAGTTTTCTTTGCTTTTTTCATAGATGTATAAAAATAAATCTGCAAAAGTTCGAGAAATTGTGCATAAAGATCTCTACCTTTCTTATCTCATGTAAATCTAAAGATAGGTTAACCTCCATGGTCAAGGTCAGAATGTTTAAACGTTTAGTATCCACGGACAGATATTGTAACTAGTTATTCGCATATGCAAAATGTGAATGTCCTATCGCTCACCATTTAAAAATGAAGTCAAAGGTTACATTTGCTAAAATTTGTGAAAACACCATTCGGAACAAGGGAAAGTTGAAGATAAGATTATTTATAATCCAATTCCACGCTTTAGACCACACATAAAAGTACATTTCATATTACATATTTTTTTCAATTCCTCATATTCATTATATATATCTAGAGGTCAATTGTTGAAACTAACGACGATAACTAGACTCGTTCTTTTCACCTTATATTTTTCACTTTCTCTTTACTGTTAGTTTTTCGAACCTCCTTTATGTGGCCCCCTCGTGATTGACTTTCTATTCACACTGAATCGCGTGTTGTCAGTTCAGTGAGTATCTCTCTTCAGGACGGACGTTTATTCAATTGGGGGATTTTTTGTTTTATTTTGTTTAGTAAATCGAGTCCCTTTCCTCAATATGGACGTTTATCTAGAGGGGGGGGGGTATTTTGTTTGATTTTACTCACTTGATGAGATGTTGTGTGCTCAATCAGGGAGCATCTTTTCAGCTTATTTATTTTAAAACTTTAGAAGACATGGACGTGTTTCTATCGATCAGTCCGTCTAGACCTTTTAGCAGCGGGTGTTGCATGCAAACAGGAGACGCTGACTCTACCTAGGCACGTGGCCCCGCCGTCACCAAAATAGATTTTCTCTCAAATTAAAAACTTAACTCAAATCCTTGAGGAAAACTCAACTGAGTGTCCCTCAACCGAGTTTTCCACTCAAATCGCCGTCACCACCCGTTTTAAGGGTCCACTCAGTTGAGGGAGATATTTCATACTCAACTCAAAGTTGAGGGTGAAATTATCGAAGTGTGATTTCGCGGTTTTTTTAACGCAACGTCAAAATAATTCAAAAATGTATATAATTATTCTTAACTAATCCTGTTTTTAAAGTTTTACCATCAGCTGATAATTACATGAAGTATTTCACGCGTTTTGGATGAATTTTTTTGCAATTCCTTAGAAAATGTCTGTTTCCGATACATTAACATCGGTTTCCGTTTTCTTCGAACAAAATTTCGACATAATGTATCATCTATTGCTTTGATTGAATGGGGTTATTTCGTTTGCTTTCGATGGGGATATTTTCTTTCTTTTTTCATTTCATTTGTATTGTTTTTGTTTGTTTGTGTTTTTTCTATTCAAGATTTTTCTGATTTAATCTTTATCAGATTTCTACTTATCCCGACTAGAATGAAGTTCGAAATGTTAGTGTTAGAGATGTGTGTTCGCGTTACTAATGACAACGGAGAAAGTTGAAAGTAGAGGCGCGGCGACTTGATAAAGTAAATAAAGCATTTCAGCCAGAGTTATTTTGTATGTTTTAACATAAAGTTGTATAAAATAACTCTGGTTGTCCTTTCTTATCATCTTACAAGGAATTCAAGATTTGGTACGTACTTGAGAGAGAAGATGAGGGTGCTACGAAGCTCCCTCAACTGTTTGAGTTTTTCCTCAAATATCGGTCTTGAGGAAAACTAAAATTTGAGTGGTGACGGCGACTTGAGTTAGAAAATTGGGATTTGAGGGGAAAACTCAGATTTGAGGGTGAGGAAAGAGTTGAGGGAGGTTGGTGACGGCGGGGCCTGCTTTGGTTCATTGATTGAGAATATTACCTACTTGTGTACTAGTTATAGCCTTTCGAGCTTCATTATATTGTAGGTTCTGACTTGCTTGAGTGTGTGTGTTTATTTTAATGTACTTGTGTCCGGACGGAATGAGGGACGTACTGTCCCTTGTTCCGCCTTGATACAAGTACATATTCGTCTATCCAGACGGCTCAAGTGATGGTACGTACTGTCCCTTCCGCTGTGTTTAAACACGTTTAGAGTCGTAGCCGCTTGTATCTTTTTTGCGATGTCTTTATCTTTTATTTCAAAGCGACGTGCAATCGCCCTTAATTGGATGTATCCGACATTGTCTGAATAGTGAACGTGGTTGTTTTCACAATTTTTGTGCTTTATATATAAATTATATACACACAAATATATAGAAAGATTCAGAAATGTTTCATACTTTATATATACATTATATACACATATATATATATATAGAAAGATTCAGAAATGATTCATACTTTATATATAAATTATATACACACACATGTATATCTATATAGAAAGATTCAGAAATGATTCATACTTTATTTCCCAACACGTTTTTGCCATTCGGGCTCTTCAGTGGAAATGTAATGATTATTTTTCAATTCCTGAGATAAATGTATATATGTATACTCACTACATCACTTCCAACTGCAGCAGCTATTAAATATATTCAAAACGTAAAACTTATTGTATAATATAGTAATCAATAAAGGAACAATGCCTGCCATTTATTCTTACCAGATTTTCTGTTCCATCTTTTACCACATGGTTTTCCGTCATTAAGAGGTTCTTGTACGACGTAACGATACCTCCTCGTCCAGCCTCTTCTGTTTGGAACCGACCATTCACTCCAGTCATCCATAATGCAATCAACCGGAACTATAAGTATTTCAACAGACTTTATGATAATGTATATGTAATAAACATGAATTTGTACCATTTGCTTCCCCAATTTTTCATACATTCCTTATAAATATAAAAAGTAAATTCTACATATTAAGGATTTATACTTAGTATTCATTGGCAAATATACATCAAATATGCATCAATTCCATTTGAAATAAACTACATTATTTAAGGATAATTTACTATTTTGAGTTTGACAAAAAGTATGTTTTATATGCGCTTAGGACCGATAAGAACACGATTTTTCAATCCCTTAAAAAATATGATAAAAATGTCATTCATTATATCATCACGTGCAATCATATCTTTCGATTCAAAACAATTAAATTAGGTCCACAAAATGAAGTAAAAAGGAATTTCAAATAGAGCTCAGTCAGTGAATGAAAGTCAAACAAAAAAACACAAAATGTTTTAATTTCTAATAAAATAGGCATCTGAATTCGAGTTCGAAAGTATCGAGAGCATTTTTTTTATCTATTTCAAGAGTTTCCAGTCATGCGAGACCCATTAATCGGCAGTAAAACTCTAAAAGACTTTTGCGGGATTTCTGACTTAACACGGATTTTCATCGAACGGTATCGGTCCTACCTTTCTTTTTCCTTTCTGTTTCCGGACAAGGTTTTCCTCCATTGAGTGGTTGGCGTTGAACGTCTCTGTACTGTCTGACTCGTCCTTGTTTGTCAGGTATAGTACCCCATTCTTCCCATTCGCCAACCTTACAATCAACTTTAACTGGAATATGAGAAATATGAGATGAGACTAAACTGACTCTCTCTAAGTGAAATTGTTGTAGAACTTAATAATATCGTGTTCCAAGTAGAGCCATTGCAACAAACATTAGGGACGGTTCGTAATTGAAACATTAGTTTAAGACTTTAATAAATAATTTATATAGAAGAACATTTCAAAATTTAAAACTAGATTCAACACTAGAGTCTTTTATTCTTTAAAAAACGATCTTGAAAAATTCAATAACTTTATACCTGACAAATGATACGTCACCTCTTTGTCATATAATGTCCAATTATTTCGGCAAAAATTTAGTCATAAAGATTGATTAACAACCAAAAGACTGACCATAAATTTGGGAAAAAATTAACCATCATAACTTTTTTTCCAAAGAAAAGATGTCAAATTATACTTTTTTCGACCAGAAGTCGTAAATTACAGTTTTGATAAGGAATATAATTATGACGTGGAATTGACGAAATGACTAGCTGAAGATAGAACACTTATTTTTACGTTTAAAAAAATCAAGATTTCTAGTGAATATGTTGAAGAATTCGTTCAATAATAGAAGAGAACATGATAGACGTATACCTTAGTATACCTTACCTGCTTTGATATCCTTTGTACCGGGACATGGGTCTCCGCCATTTTTAGGTTGTGAGATGACCACTCTAAATCTTGCAATATTACCTGCCTCGTCTACGTCCTTCCACGCTGACCACTCACCCATCACACAGTCTATAGGTACTGGCAAGTTCAAATTAAAAAGTTAAATAGATTTGTTGAATACTGCGACTCCATTACCAGCGATTAGGAAGGACAGGGGCTATGATCCATAGGATATATAAATTTGAAAGATGGCCCATTGGAGTCTGTGTATTGAAATGTTTGAAAACCATGAAAAATGACACATTGAAAAACTATTTTAGCTATTGCCTTACAATCAATCTTAAAAGTAATAATGTTATATTTTCGTAATCAGTCCAAAGTTTACTTCAACCAGATGTGGATTTTAAAGAAATTGAAGGAACTTTTAGAATATCTGAATCCACTCATTTTAGTAGAGTCCATTCGATCAAAGCCTTCGATTTTTCGACACTTTACACTACAATCCCACATTCTAAATTGAAATAGATATTATAAGTAATGCGTTTACAAGCAAGAACGGCAATCGCAAATACAAATTTATTGTTGTAAACTATGACAAAACCTACTTTGTAAAGAAAAACTGCGATTCTGAAAATAAGTACATTGAAACATATATTATTCAGATGTTAAACTTCTTGATCGACAAGATTTTTGGAGTTTGGGAAAAGGTCTTTCTGCAAAATTCTAATGGAGACCAATTTTGCCCCAATCCTTGCCGACATTTTCCTTTACTCGTTCGAAGCTGAATTTATTCAATCTAAGGTCTTTGAAGGGAAAATTTACTTAGCTTCTGACTTAAACTTCACTAACAGATACATAGACGATGTGTAGTCCATCAATAATCCAAAATTCGCGGATTACTTAGCAGTATCTATCCTTCGGAGCTTGAAGTCAAAGAAACTACAGAGACAAATAATTCAGCATCCTATTTGGAAATAATGTTATCCTACGACACTGATAGTCACTTGAACATCTCACTCTATGACAAACGTGACGACTTAAATTTCAGCATTACAAACTTTCCTTTTCTGAATAGCAACATCCCTTCATCGCCTGCTTATTGCATGTTCATATCTCAATTGATACGTTATGCCAGAGAAGTTCTGAGAGCTATGCGTCTTTCAGATAAGCTTCTAAGACAGGGATATGTTTGTGACCTACTAACATCGTCACTGGGTAAGTTCTACGGTCAATATGGGGAACTCGTCATACACTATGATGTCCCACTCTCCAGAATGGTGGATGATATTCTTTTATAGACCATTTGAACCATCCAACCAAAGATTGTACTGTCTTCCGAAATGGAAGTGGATGTGACAGTTCTACCGAATTAAAGCGGCGGAAGATGCTTACTCTTCTGGGCACCTGGTCTCACCTCCCATATCGGAAGATCGCTTCTTTTCATATGGTGGAGGTTTTTGTTTGTATGCTTTGGTTCTTGTTTTATCCTGATTTTGTATGCTTTCGGTTTCTGATTTTCTGAAATATCGATTTTGTGCTGTATACAGGAATGTGGTCATTATCCATATTTGTCATTCTACCAGATGACACGATAAATTTCAGTATTTTTAAAACAACTTTTCTTGTCATTAGTAAGTGTATATCTCTTCTTCAAGCCTTTGTATAAAAAATCAAAACTTGTGCTTTACTGCAGTCCGAACTCTGATCTTTGGTAACCATATTTGAGTATTTCGCCTATAATCTTACACAAATTATACTTAGTGTTTTTACACGAGGAAAACATCAAATACTAGTATATGAGTATAAAACCCAACTGTTATGAAGACACTCAATTTGAGATAATCGAAACAAGTATTGACTTGTGTTAACATTGTCTATGAAAGTATATCTTACCAAGTTTAGAATCTTCCAGTTCAGGGCATTCTGTGCCTCCATTTTTATCAGGTCTTGTTACATTTCTTTGACGGAAGACCCGACCTTCATCATTTGGAGCGGTCCATGGTGTCCAATCAGATACTAAACACGGCAGTGGCTCTACAAATGATCAAAATACAATGAACATATATTTTATTTTTTTCTCTTTTTCAAAAAGTAGACAGAAACACAAACAAATAAATAAAACTTACTGAGTTCACTATCGTCTAAGTCGTCACATTCCTTGCCGCCATTCACTGGTTTACGTTTTATAGTTCTGGATCGTCTTCTTTCACCAGTTTCTTGGTTGATTGGGCCCCATGCTCCCCATGGACTCAAGATACAGTCTAAGGGTTCTTAAAAATAAGACGAAAGCAAACAAATAAAAACCTTTAGATACAATGAAGGACTCTAAAAGCATTGCTAAACGTTTCTTGTTTTTACTATAGTATTGAAATACATGGTCTATCGTAATAGCGAGCGGAGCTCGCTGCAAAGGCCCGAAGGGCCTTTGCGAGCGAAGCTCGCCCTTATGGTAACGCGTATACACTTACCTTAGTGAGAAAATATGCTGAATCAAAGAATGAGAATGTACTACTATGCTTTCAAAAACTTTCGTCCCCTCGCAGACAGAGTTACTGCGGAGATGCTGAATATTGCCATTTAATTTTTTTTTTCGACTCCGAGTATACGTATATGTTATACTCAATTTTTGTTTACAAGTTAACTTTATTGACATAATTTTTCGTAAAGCAGATAACGAAATAGCATCGACAACTTGGCGTAACCGCGGAATCTTTTTAGGAAAGCTGACATCTTCATTTGAGTATTTTGTTTACTGTGCTTCTATGACGTCATTGACGTCATCGCGCCAAATTCTTAATGTCACTTTGACGTTGTAAGATTTTCCTTTAATGGACGTATTTTGCTTGACGTAAACGCTTCTAAAAAGGTCAATAAACCGGCCAAAGTATTCCCATGGGCGATTTTGTGTTCAATCCGGATGGTTTCACGTTATTAAGGTTCTCAATCCAGAACACTTCTCGGATTTTACGATAATATTTGGAGGCATCCGAACATTTCTCCAAAATTATAATTTAAAGTGGTTTTTCTTATTGAAATGTCATGAAACAGGCTTTGGACGATTGTATCTGACATCGGCGAGATGGATTTTTTTCTTTTTGGCGATATGCAATGAGTTATTTATTTTCATTTAACCGTTTCATAACAAAATTAAAATGGCTTGAAATAAAAAATATCACATGTAGGAAATATAATCAGGTCTGTTTATAAATCCTTAGTCTGACCAGTTCTAGCTGAGCTCTTTAAACTAGATCGTTGATATAAAGTTTCAAAATCATACACCTTTTGTGTTTGCTCGTATTTTTCTGTAAATTTGACTGGAATCCCCCCCCCTCAACCTAATCTAATATTTGCCGGTCAAGGCCAAAACAGGAAGGTACAAAGAACCATATTTTAAGCCCTCCCCCCCCCCTTAAAATGTTCATCTGCCGGTCTAGACCAATTTTACAAATACTGCCTTTTTTTTTGGCAATCACCAAACAGAAAGTTTTGTAAGATAGGATAAACCGTCATAGTCTAAAATCATATTTATTTTCTCTCCGCTCGCACAAAAAGGCTTTGCCTTGATTCATATTAATTTAGTGCACCGTATGCACAATTCAGGAAATAGTGTACCATCAATCATGCTCGAGACTGAAAAAGAGGGAATTCAAAATAGTGAATTTAGGAAGAGCGAAATTCCAAATGCCAGAGGAGATATTACTAAACTTCAAAATATTTTTTTTCAAATTAAGTGTCAGAAAACGAAAAAAATACATTTCAAGTGAGTGCAGAATCACTCTATGGAGATTATTCATAATAATTATGTATAATTAGGTCCTTCATATCTAAACAATGATTCTCGACTTTGACACCGAATAAATGATTGATAGAATGGAGGGGATCTCCAACAACACTAGGTTGCAGCACCCACAGCAAAATCCCAAAACACCCATGCAAAAAACACAGAACAGATACCCACAGAAAGAGACACAAAAGGGACAAGGAACACCAACTCACAACATAGAAACATGAAACATAAAAGACTACACATAAACCAACGAGACCAATGGGCAACCGGTGCCGACTTAGGACGGCCATCTGCCACGTAAATAGCAGACGGTGTGGTTATCCTGGATTACGTGCGCACAACCCTCCCACTATTCCGATTTCCCAGAGGTCTCGAAGAACGCACAATTATGGTGTAAAACAACCTCCTCACTGTTAGATGACCACACACAAACAAGACCGTAAAACACAGGGGTCCAAGCAACACAGATGAATATGTAAATGGATATAAAAAGAGAGGACGTGCGTAATACAGTCCGTGCTCTGCCGGCTGTAGCGAGCTCATATATGTTATCACCCGAGAAGTCCGACTGACATTTAGTGATACTTCATGGTTGTTTATTTGATGCAAGCTATCTCGACGTCTCCGTCTGTTTGATCTCTCCTCTTCGTCTCATTTTTGTGTGTGTTCCACTGTGATCACTGTAACGTCGTCATACTGCTGATCCCCTCTTTATCTCAGATGTATATAACATACATACTAATTACCTAAGTCAGTTTCATCAAGCTCATCACATTCTTCTCCACCATTCATTGGTTTACGCTTCACTGTTCTCGACCGTTGCCTTTCTCCAGTGACTTGGTTGACTGGTCCCCAAGGTCCCCATGGATTTAAGATGCAATCTAAAGGCTCTTTAGACAGAAAAATAAAAAAAGAAAATGAAATGAAAAAATGCACAGAATATTTCAATATATAGTTTCTTTATCTTTTCATCATTGAAAAAAATACTTTCAAAGGCACAATAAAGATAGCATCTTTAAAACCACAAATTACAAGGAATATTATTGATTATACTTATAGAATAAAATATTACAATATAGAAATGTCGACCTTTTTAGTTTTTCTCTAAGTCGACGCTTCACCACTAATAAGATCGGTACCTAGATCTGTTTCTTCTAGTTCTTCACAGGTCTTTCCACTATTTACTGGTTTGCGTGTTATGCTTCTTGTACGAACCCTTTTCCCAGTTACTTGATCTACCGGCCCCCATTCTCCCCATGTACTCAAGATACAGTCCAAAGGTTCTGCAAAACAAAACTTTAAGTGTACAATTGGTATAGTTTTTCTTAAACCTACTCTTCTCTTCTTTTGTTCTGAAGAAAAAAAATATCATGACGGTCCTCCCTACAAAGTAACCCAAAGTTATATTTTCATCTGTTCATATCTTTTAATCGTTTAAGCATCATACTAAATACATAGGACTCGATTTGAATACTCCTTTCCTTGTTTTAATCCAAAAACCATCCGTTATATTTTATGTATAAATCATACCTAGATCCATTTCCTCTAGTTCCTCACACTCTTTGCCACCGTTCACAGGATCACGGGTTATACTCCTAGTTCTCTTCCTCTCACCCGTTACCTGGTCTACAGGACCCCATTCACTCCATTGACTCAATATACAGTCCAAAGGCTCTGTGAAAGTTTTCAAAAGGCTTAATCAAATTTACGATTTATATCACTATATACTTATCATTATGTACTGCATCTCAACATTAAAATGGATTCACTTACTAATCTAATGGATCTATTGTTTCATGTACGTGCACTTAAAGCGGATCAAAACTTTAGAAATAGAACATAGCGTGCATGTACAGTAAGCAATAGATCCATTAGATCAACGAGTGAATCCATTTTAATGTTGAGATCCAGTACATAATGATAAGCATACATGTATAGTATAAAGTGTATGACAAGTATATAGTGATATAAATCGTAATCTTCCTCATTAATCTGTCACAGATTCATGATTAAGCGTATTCTTGAACTAGCGCAATCTTTGCAGCGCGTACTCCGCTAAAATATGAATCCCGCTTAAAATAGTACTTATACAGTTTAATTTTTTCAGTCTTTCAAATCTTTTATGTTGTACTCCGATTTAGCGAAACAATCTAGGCATTCTTTAAATATCTTTTTCCCCAAGTTTGTACAATATTCAATACAGACATTTAATTGAAAACATACAAACACATCAGAATTCAGAATAAAAGAATAATTGGAATACAAAACCTTGTAACATAGAAAACAAAGACAAGATGGAGATCACTAGCTTTGTCCACATGAAAAATAGAAAACAAAGAAAACGTGGAGATCACAAAATTTGTCCACATGAACAATAGAAAACAAAGACAAGGTAGAGATCACTAACTTTGTCCACATGAACAATAGAAAACAAAGACAAGATGGAGATCACTAACTTTGTCCACATGAACAATAGAAAACAAAGACAAGGTGGAGATTACTAACTTTGTCCACATGAACAATAGAAAACAAAGACAAGGTGGAGATCACCAACTTTGTCCACATGAACAATAGAAAACAAAGACAAGGTAGAGATAACTAACTTTGTCCACATGAACAATAAAAAACAAAGACAAGGTGGAGATAACTAACATTATCCACATGAACAATAGAAAAGAAAGACAAGGTGGAGATCACTAACTTTGTCCACATGAACCATAGAAAACAAAGACAAGGTGGAAATCACTAACTTAGGCCACATGAACGATAGAAAACAAAGACAAGGTGGATATAACCAACTTTGTCCACATGAACAATAGAAAACAAAGACAAGGTAGAGATCACTAACTTTGTCCACATGAACAATAGAAAACAAAGACAAGGCGGAGATAACTAACTTTGTCCATATGAACAATAGAAAACAAAGACAAGGTAGAGATAACTTACTCTGTCCACACGTCCAAATGAACAATAGAAAAAAAAAAGACAAGTCGGATGTAACTAACTTTGTCCACATGAACAAAAGAAAACAAAGACAAGGTGGAGATAACTAACTTTGTCCACATGAACAATAGAAAACAAAGACAAGGTGGAGATAACTATTTTTGTCCACATGAACAATAGAAAACAAAGACAAGGTGGAGATCACTAACTTTGTCCACATGAACAATAGAAAACAATGACAAGGTGGAGATCACTAACTTTGATCACATGAACAATCTCCACAGTCCAATATTAAAAATAGAATGCGACGCAGTTCAATCATCAAAGTGACAAAAATCAAAATATATTTTAAACGATTAAATGCTATAGGAGTATGACCATGGAATAAAACTCTGACATAAAAACTTTTATTATATATTTCCTTCGTAGCAATATATTTACCGAGATCAGTCTCGTCCAATTCTTCACATTCCTTGCCCCCATTCATTGGTTTGCGAGTCACAGTTCTGCTTCGTTTTCTTTCACCAGTGACTTGATCAACTGGTCCCCAGGCTTCCCAAGGACTCAAAATACAGTCCAAAGGTTCTGAAAATAAAAGAGCATACTAAATATATGATAAATGAAAAAATGAAAAATAAAACTCACAAGTGTAGCTTTGGTTCTTATACTTTGCGTGCTTTAAGATCCATGAATGAAAGTCAAACACGAAAGCCTTAATCATATTTCAAAATCCATGCAATCGAAAGCTTTATGAATTTTGGAAAATACAAAATAGAGCTTCCCTAGGCGAGACAAGGACACAAGTCCCACATATGAGTTAAAGAAGATCCTGACAATAATCTCAACAGCACTCATAATAGAGCAAAAAATTGAGCATCGACGGACCCTAGCAAGCTAGAGGTGGGACCAGGTGCCCGGGAAGGAGTAAGCATCCCCTGTTGGCTAGCCGCAACCGCCGTCGAAGTTCATGCACGAAAATGAGACACGAAGGACAACTTATATATCTTATGAGCTAATTCCAGTGTTAGTTCGGCATGCATTGCAGAATGCATTGTAGGTGGCGCTGTTAAAAAGCGTCGTGCTGACTATTTCTATATATTACATAAATCATGTAATATATCATATGCCAGTATAGTATGCAAGCAGAAAGGACCGAAAAGCAACCCAAAGCCCATCCCAATTTCTGTCTTAGTGTTTTCCACGGCATCGCTACTAGGCCACGGAATGACCAAAAATATTGGTAAGTAGCGCCACCCTGAATAAATTGGATGATGAAATAGGTGTCACTATAATTGAAAAATGCAATTTCATTTTAAAATCCGTAAGCCCGCCAAACATGACCATTTTTTGTGGAATTTACATACTAAGAGTACTTAGATACAGAAATCAAAGGATTGGATATATCTCAAAATGATCTTAAGCTTGAAACTGAAAATTACTACATTTTTATTGTAAAAACTAATCAAAATCGATTAAGATACTAACCAAGGTCAGTTTCTTCCAGCTCATCACAAGCTTTCCCGCCATTCACTGGTTTGCGGGTAACAGTCCTTGATCTTTTTCTTTTCCCAGTGATCTGATCCACAGGACCCCAAGCTCCCCAGGAACCAAGTATACAATCCAGAGGTTCTAGAAATGAAACGAAAATTGAGAACTATTTACTTGCATACTCGGATTTCGCTTTTACTTTTTGTGGTATACAATATGGAATTCACTTGGAACCTTCAAGTACCATTAAAAAGTGAAATGTAGATAAGGGTACATAACAATTCACGGAGTATCTTAATACTGATCAAGAATCTCCATCTGACCCCCCCCCCTGTTCGATGAATCATGAAACAACACGCAATAAATAAACGCAACACTAGAAGTTACATAGAAGAAGAAGTAGTGAAAATAAAAGGTTCAAGAAAACGATGAATTATTACATGAAAGCTAACACAAGGAAAACCTGTCGTTACTCAGTAAGACAAGATAAAATAACAAACCAAGGTCAGTTTCTTCTAGCTCATCACAAGCTTTCCCGCCATTCATTGGTTTGCGGGTAATGGTCCTTGATCTCTTTCTTTCCCCAGTGACTTGATTTGTAGGACCCCATGGTCCCCAGTCACTCAGTATACAGTCTAAGGGTTCTGCAATATTTTAAATTCCATTATTCCTCAAAAGGTAGTTTTAAGGTGACTTCCATTATTCTATTTATAATTATCAGCTCAATATATTACCTGTCCTGTATACATTGACACATTGACAATCTTTTCGAAGTAGGGAGAAAAGAAAAAGAAAGAAAAATATCTTATGTTTAGCTGAAAGCCTTAATAAATAGGTATAACGGTAGACAGCATGGCATTATACATATCGATGCATTAATGGAATCTAATGTCTATGTACCTGTTCGTCATATTTGTTTGTTTCTGTTCTATGAACGCCTCTGTTAATGGGTTTCTGAATTTTCTGATGTTGTGTTCGGGGTAGCTCATGAGAGTACTACGTGTACAATGTATAAGTTGTACATTGGTGTTATTTAGAGAAGTTAAGGTGGGTCCCTACTCGAACCGTTATAGGTTTTCCTAATACACAGCAGTCTGCGTATAACGTTTTACAAAAATTGGTGGCGGACGAGCCAGCACATTGAAAAAGGCAGAGAAAAGGTCTTTAATGCCAAAAGAGACAAAAGATTGGGCAATCTATCAATGTCCACACCCATCATATAGTATATATATTCTTAGCTGAAAACTTGGGATATACTATCTATTATTAGTCAAAAATGTGATGAAATTATAAGGGGGTATCCTTATGTTTGGAGCCATATCTTGATCAATTATAAAACTGTGTACCTGCATGTATGCTATTTTTTCTTCATCTACATATATAATATCATGACATATTACAAAACGAAAAAAAAAATCATCTGTTTCTTTTTGCAAAAAATGGATTTAGTACATGATATTGGTCAAAAATGTGATAAATTATAAGGGGGTGCCCTTATGTTTGGAGACATATCATACTTAGATTTACGTTAGAATATCATTTTATGCGTTATATTTCTTCGATATGACTTGTTATCATAAAACAAAACAAAATAAATAAACATACTATTATCATTTCTGAATTTGGAGGGTCCAAAAGCATATCTGTATATTTGATATTCCTCAGTCTTATTGTGCTTTCTATTATGTACTGTATCTTTGATGAAAAAATAAATTACACATCTATGTCTATGTTTTATTTCTCATTTGGACCATTTTGTTTAGGAAAATACCTTAAATACAAATTTCATCTGTTAAATCTATGAGTAGGCACCCGCCTTAATTAAAGGACCTAAGATATTCATTGTACAATGATTCATCGATTAGGGTTGTTTCGCCGTATCTGGGTTTGGGGTCATGTTCATGACAGGGTATTGAGAAAAAACTACCAACATGTATATATATGAATGAAAAACTCTAAAGAAAACTCATTTTGGTACCTTTCAAATACAGGATTGTCAAGTAGTGTGGGATGTATTTTTTGTTTTATATGTGAATATCGCTTTATTTTATGTTATGTTATATGGGATTTTTAAAAAAGTCTTGTATTGGGGTGCATATTGGTGTTTTTGCTCAATGCCGTCGATGCTCACTTATCTCATTAAAGGAACATGACGGTTTATTTGATGTATATTTCAGCAAAGGACAACGAGACTCAACTGTCTTGGTTTAGATGAAATTTGTAGTTTTAGAGGTGCATGCATCTATATTATTTTGATGTTAAGGTCTTTGTGATTTTAGATTAACATTTGGTACAATAAATGTTTCTTTTGATATTTCATTCAAATCTATACATGTACATGTTGGTGGTCTTTTCAATATCCATGTCCTATTTTTAACTTAATTACCTTCTTTTGTTTCCTCCAGATCTTCGCATTCTTTCCCGCCGTTCATTGGGTGCCTGGTGATTGTTCTTGTACGTCGTCTGATGCCTGTAGTTTGATCAATAGGCCCCCATTCACTCCATGGACTGAGATAGCAATCTAGAGGAACTAGAATTAAAGCATTGCAAAATTAGAACAATATCGTATTTCTTATTTGCAGCCATCAGAACTCTGAATTTCACAAAGTAAGTTTTCATTTCATTTTTATTATTTTATATATTGCGTGAAACGTACTACAAAAGACACATTTAAAGAAAACAAAAAGATATAAGCAGATGTCCAACCAGACGACTGGCTAACAGTGGTCACCGCGGAACCAACACTTATGAGACCACAGCAAAGGGCACCACTTTAGACTAAGTTATGTAGTAAAATTTTAAACCGACCTCCAATAAACCATTTTCCGATTTTGTTAGAAAGCACAAAATCTCCGAGTCAACTTACTTTGGTGTTGTTTTACATTATGACGTCACTGTTAAAAGACACAATTCATTCCATTGAGACGAAACAACGAAAAATTGCGCAACGATTGCCTACCTCGGACACTTTGTCAGTCATTATGGATTTTGGCCTATTAACAAAATAATTTTGTTTGATAATTCGAAAGATGATTTACGATACAAGGTCATCTTATTGACGAGAGATTTTGTATTCTTAAACAATGGGGTACGCCGTGATCTATTGTAGAATTCGACCCTTAAGAGCTTATCAGTCATTCTCTCAGGATTTATAGCCTCTTTTTCAGAAGATTCCAATATTTCAATTTGGCTTCCTAACTGTCTGCCTTTATTTTTGAATTTCAGGGTACTTTTCAATGATATTTACATTGAAGCAATATCTCGCAAGTCGCTCAAAAAAGAAATGCCTTGTTCTAACTTCTTCTTCTTCTTCCTTAGTATGACCCTCCGTTTATCGGAGCACTCCTCAGAGGAGATCATATATTATTAAACCTGATATTATATATCAAGACAATATTTCAAAATTCCTTTCTTACTCCTCAGCACTCACAACTCACCACTCGTTTACCATGCTCTGTACAAGGTTCCTTCCACTATGTATGCAAGTGTATGCAGTGTATGCAGGGAAGGTGTGATTTATGTACTACAGTGGATGGTCCGTATTTCCAACGGCCTTCAACGTGCCATCACACGAGGCAATCTCCTTAGCCGCAGCTGCCGAGGGGCCTCTCAGACCGTTTTAGTTCCCTCAGAGAACAGGTGGGGGCGAGATGATAAATCTCCTCTGAGAAAGTCCGCCCTCAACAGGATTCTAACCTGGAATCTTCAGATTGAAAATCCGGCGCTCAACCGACTGAGCTATGCGCCCCAACATGAACATGAGTCTGAGTACCTTCTATAGCTCTAGAATTTCCCATTATGACGTACTATTGCCATGACGTAAATGCCATTAAACCGAGACCGGTCTTCGGCGATCTTAATTGAATTTTACCTTCCTTAGTATCTTCCAGATCTTCACATTCTTTACCACCATTCATGGGATGTCTGGTGATTGTCCTTGTTCGTCTTCTCTCTCCTGTGGTTTCGTTGACAGGTCCCCATTCACTCCAGGGACTCATGTAACAATCCAGAGGTACTATAGAAAGTGAAAAAGTCTTTTTATTAGATTTTTCGATATATTGGAAAAAGTAAGGGAGAAAATCTAAAACAAGATGCAGATGCCTTTCAGTCCCCTAACACCCAATCCTTTTCATACTAATTTCGTACTCATAGTTTCATACTTCTTGATCTATGTGTTTTGCCTCAACGTTGTAAAAAAAGTCTTTAAGGAGATCATTTCCTCTGTCCCTTGTATTTTTTTACAATGTCTCAGGTGTCAATGTCTTTGCTTGAAAAAAAAGCACAACAATCGAACGAAATGAGTTTAAGAAGATCCTGACGACAATCTCAACAGCACTCACAATAGAGCACCAAATTGAGCATCGACGGACCCCTAGCAAGCTAGAGGTGGGACCAGGTGCCTGGGAGGAGTAAGCATTCCCTGTTGGCTAGCCGCATCCGTCGTCGATGTTCATGCACGGAAATGATCACAATATTTACAATACAGAAAGGAACAGATACTCGCCATAACACAATTCAGTCTTTGAAATAGGAGAGCTACGTCCCTCATTTCAGTAAACATTGATGCAAACCTCTGAATATGAAACCTTGAAAGAAGGAACAATAAAAGAAAATACGAAAACTTTTTTTGTTTGGTTTTGATACAGGATGTATAAGTTCGGCATTTTAGGCATGCACTCTCCAATCATGTACATTACTACAAGTAAAGTTTATCTGTTCTTCAATGATGCTATTCAATTTGAAGACGTTTAGCATTTTAAAATCACGATCAAAGTCAGAGTCATCACACTATAAAGATAGCAAAACGTCGCTAAGCCAGATGCATGATAGACAGACCCATGCTTTCAGTAATTCCTATCACATATTAAGAGACGCTAAGGTAGAATTTCACAAACCCATATTTAAACTTACCATGTCTTTTTCGTTCAATCGTTCAATCTGTTTCTTTAAATCCCCTCCTTTCTTTTAGTTCACAGTCAGACTCAATCAAATTTTAGATTAGAAAGCCTCAAAGCAGAACTAGTAATGTCATATAATTCCTAGTACGATGAAATAATTATTCCCGTACAGGAGAAATATCATCCAATCCAACAATTTTTCTTTCTTTACCTTCCTTAGTATCTTCCAGATCTTCACATTCTTTACCACCATTCATGGGATGTCTGGTGATTGTCCTTGTTCGTCTTCTCTCTCCTGTGGCTTCATCAACAGGTCCCCATTCACTCCATGGACTCAGGTAACAATCTATAGGAACTAAATTTAAAATGAAACATGTACTCATTGACACCAATACATACACAAAAAAAAAACATTTGTTAGTCGCGTTTCGCGGACTGTAAGTGTGACAATCGTTTGTTTGATTGGTAGTTTAAGCAGTTGATGCTCAGTCCTTGATGATCATGGCGCAATTAGATATTTACCATAGTCAGTGTCCTCTAAATCTGGACAAGGCTCTCCACCATATTGAGGATTCGTTATGATGGCTCTCTTTCTTGTTCTCTTCCCTGTATCTCCTGCATCAGTCCATGGCGACCACTCACCAACTTTACAGTCAATTGATACTGTATAACGAGAAGTAGTGTAATCAGGAAAGTTACACTAGGGAAAATACCCGTATGAAATGAATCAAACATTTCTGATCTCCCGACACAGGAAATGAAAATTACAAAAATAAGTTACATTAAAACTAAGAATTAATTAGTATCAAATATATTATCCTGTTTTAGTGATTATAACACACACTGAAGTTGATAAGACTTTGTTTGTAGAAGATTCTACTTCCAAATTGATAGTCTGTCATTTTAGTTCATCTAGAGCGAAGTTGCCTTTTTTGTGTATATATTCGTTATTCTTTGATAAAAGATATATTCGTATTTAAAACAAATAGTGTAACTGACCTATTTTATAGTCGACAAGTGGAGGACATGGTAACCCTCCGTATTTAGCAGGGCAAGTCACTATTCTTCTCCTCTCCACTTTGCCATCAGGATGAACATGTCCCCAAGGACCCCACTCTGATACTTTACAATCCTGGGGTTGATGTTCCGGTTCGGGCTCAGGAAAGAAAGGTTCCGCAAATACGTGATGTTCGGGCTCGGGCTCGACATGTGCACCAAAAAGATCATGGAAACCAAAGGAACTTGCAGATGATATGAATGAAATTAGGATGAAGACTGCCAAGTGATCTTTTCGAAGGATCATGATACCTGGATTTTAGAATAAAACTAGAAAAGTCTCGTCTTCTTTTCAACCAAACATTGTCTGACATTGCCTTTTATATAAAAAGGACAGTTTTTATAGAATGTTCGCTAATCATTGGTAAAATAATTGTAATTCAAAAAAGCTATTGACGAATTCCTTATTTGCCTTTGCTTCTCAATGTTTAAATTTGAATCTATGTCTTAAAGATAATATTTTTTCATCAATTGAATTCCTTCTCTATTCAGCTCTTTTTATTTCGTAAACTACAAAGAGATCTCACAATGACCGATTGATGGTTGTGTTCTATGAACTCTTTCTTTTGCGTAATAATACATCCAATCACAGTTGTTCTGAGCCATCTTATGATCTATGTACCAGTTTCGTAAAAGAATATGATAAATAACTGAGTCTCTCTGGTGTTGTGTTAATTTGAGTTAATAGAAATGCTTATAAATTGATATTACATCCTCGTCAGCATTTTAAAAAAAAGAATGAAAATTGCACACGACACCAATGAACAATTCACAAATGTTATATAGACCGCCATTGTAAGTTGTAGTTGAGCGTCATTCGGTTGTCTTTTTCTCAAACTTCGTAATGCCTCGTGACTTATTCACACAAATGCGGTTTGATTGGTCAAATATTTATAAATCTGACCAGTCATCCAATCAGTCGTTGTTAGATCTCTTTGTAGTTTACGAAATATCTTAATTCATTAATAATAGAGAGACAAACAAAGTTTCATGTTATTTTTAAAGCACAAAACTAAAATTATATAATCTTTTAACATCTTTCGATGAGAATTATTCATTCTTGTCAACCTTGAGAGAATATGTTAAAAAAAAGGATCTCTGCTTTTGGTATTGTTATGTTTGTCTTTTTATTTCTTTAATTAATGGGTCTCCCATCCAAAAAAGAGATTTGTTGCACTATGAAAGATAATTGGTTTTTAAATCAACATTAATTTTGTTCTGCCTATGTGGATATTGTTGCAAATCGTTTCTTTGGTGCATCTTTCTTTATTTATCATTTAATTGTTCGAAAACAATTTTAGAAATTCATATAACTTTCTCGAATTAAAATAAAAAAGATTCAAAAATTGATAAAATAACGGTAATACAACAATTTAGTTAGTGCTTACCTGATTTTAAACAAAACAATAATGAACGGTTCTGGTGGGAAAATAAAAATGATGGACAAGTTCTTTCACACGGAGTGAAATATACTCAGTATAAAGCCCTTTATGATCTGTTCCAGTGAATTTGATAAACACATTAGACTTTGCATGTATTTATATATTGTTTTGTTTATTAATGGCATCTGTGCTTTTCCAATCCCTAATTTGTGTATATTTCTCATGGCAGAACATATTCAGGATTACAAGAATTTGTAACTCTCCTTATCCCTTTACTGATATCATACCGTACTCAGTCACTGTGTAGCAGCTGCTACTACAAATTAGAGGTATATTGACAAAATCATCGTCAGAAATGCATGTAGACTTTTGAGTCGCTTCATTTCCAATTAAATTGATATGTATCTTCGTACTTTGTTTTGTTTTCTTCGTCTTTTCGACTTATTTATTTCATATTGTTAAATAATACAGAGAGAGAAATTAAGATAAGCTTGAAGTTTTCTTCTTGGTCCTACTTACTAAGACACTGTAACTTGTATCATATAATTAACATGATTCATACGCGATATTTGAATATATTCAAACTCTACTAATTAGTACAGCCGGTTATCTAACAGAGCCACTTACAATACATTCGTTACATGTACTAGACTCCGGAGATTGCTGTACGTCGTCTTTTATTGAGCTGTGTTATTGCCTTTGTCAGTTTGTCCGTCGTCTTTTATTGTGCTGTGTTATTGCCTCGGTCTGTTTGTCCGTCGTCTTTTATTGAGCTGTGTTATTGCCTCGGTCTGTTTGTCCGTCGTCTTTTATTGAGCTGTGTTATTGCCTCGGTCTGTTTGTCCGTCGTCTTTTACTGAGCTGTGTTATTGCCTCTGTCTGTTTGTCCGTCGTCTTTAATTGAGCTGTGTTATTGCCTCCGTCTGTTTGTACGCCGTCTTTTATTGAGCTGTGTTATTGCCTTCGTCTGTTTGTCCGTCGTCTTTTATTGAGCTGTGTTATTGCCTTCGTCTGTTTGTCCGTCGTCTTTTATTGAGGTGTGTTATTGCCTCCGTCTGTTTGTCCGTCGTCTTTTATTGAGCTGTGTTATTGCCTCCGTCTGTTTGTCCGTCGTCTTTTATTGAGCTGTGTTATTGCCTCTGTCTGTTTGTCCGTCGTCTTTAATTGAGCTGTGTTATTGCCTCCGTCTGTTTGTACGCCGTCTTTTATTGAGCTGTGTTATTGCCTCCGTCTGTTTGTCCGTCGTCTTTTATTGAGCTGTGTTATTGCCTCGGTCTGTTTGTCCGTCGTCTTTTATTGAGCTGTGTTATTGCCTCCGTCTGTTTGTACGTCGTCTTTTATTGAGCTGTTTTATTGCCTCTGTCAGTTTGTCCGTCGTCATTTATTGAGCTGTGTTATTGTCTGCGTCCGTTTTTATCTATTGAGGATGTACTGTTTGACTTTGTTTTCACTTGGGGTGTTTAGTGTGTTGCTGTTGGTGCTGCAACCGAGTCTTGTTGGAGATCCCCTCCATTCTTTCATTCACTGGTTATGCCCTTTGATTTGTTGTCACTTAACTGTTAGGTTCTTCTTTGATGTTTATTATTATTATTATTATTATAGATTACTATTTTAGTGGTTGCTGCGACAGATTCTTTTTAATGCCTATTTCCTCCTAACAGACATATTATCTTACTTACAGCACGTTATATAACATTTTAATACCTATTTCTTATCAAAAGACATATTATCTTACTTATATTACGTTAGCTAACATTTTGATGCCCATTTCCTCTTAACAGACATATTGTCTCACTTATTTTACGTTAGATAACATTTTAATGTCCATCCATTTCTTATTAACAGATATATTATCTTACTTAAATTACGTTAGCTAACATTTTAATGCCTATTTCCTCTTCACAAACATGTTATCTTACTTATATTACGTTAGCTAACATTTTAATGCCTATTTCGTCTTAACAGACATATTATCTTACTTATATTAAGTTAGATAACATTTTAATGCCTATTTCTTCTTAACAAACATGCTATCTTACTTTTATTACGTTAGCTCATATTTCATTTTCTATTTCTTCTTCTTATCTTCCTTATCGGTTGAGTACTCGAAACGTGCATGTCTGATCCATGCTGCAAATTTATCTGTTCTTAAATGCTGAAATTGAATTTGAAGACCTTTCACATAATGTTACGTTAGTTAACATTTTAATGCCTAATTCGTCTTGACAGACACTTACAACACTTGGTTGCAGCACCCACAGCAAAACACCAAAAACAATGGAAAAAATAGTGTTGACATGTACAGCAAAGGACGGATAGGGGACTAGAAACACCAAAATATTACAGAAACATCAAACACAAAAGACAAGACATAAACCAATGAGACCAATTAGCAACCGGTGCCGACTTAGGACAACCATCTGTTACGCCAGTAGCATATAACAATTGTGGTTATACAACATGCAATTGACTTTTTGAATTTGACGACGTTAAACAATTGAATATTTCTGTTTACAAAATTCTCTCAAATTTCTAAAACCTAGGTCCTGTAGCATCATATCCCAGCCATTTTGCTACGTCTTTCGGTATATTTAGGACATAATTTCACAGATTTTGGTCATATTACATTGTTTAGATAGAGGATCACTGACGAGAGTTTAAGACCCGAAACGTGCATGTGTGGACCTTGCTGAAAATTGATCTGCTCTAAAATGATGCTGATGAATTTGAAGACGTTAAACATTCAGACAAAACAACGACAACACGCAACAGGGAACAATGAGATACATGTATAATGTCCATATTTAAATGAAACAATAGAGAATGGAAGGATTAAACATGAATTGCAAAACAAAATTACGGATACCAATACGCACTCCATGGAAAAATACAGAATAAGTGTCTGGGGACATATTTATTATAGAAAAACTGCGACCTCTAAGCTACTTGAAATCATTAGAGATCGTATCGTTTGGATAACAGTGTATTTATCGTATTGTATTCTGATTACTGATATCACACTGAGAAACCTTTACGAATTGCTTAAATCCATCTCACGCCTATTTTCTTTACTTTATCATACCATATGCTTCTTATTCATGAATCAATTTAATACAGGCTTTTTGTCTTGAATTAGTCAAAATAATCCGAAGTTCGGATTTAACCTTTCAAGCTAGGTGAGCACTACTCTGACCTTTTTAGACTTGAAAGGGATTCTTTGTTCATAACAATGTAGTATTTTGCGTAATAAAGAGGAGGAATATTATTCAGGTTGTTTTTGTCAATTATTTAGTCATAAATAATGTCGCTTGTCAGTCAGCAAGTGTTTAGCGATATTTAATAGCTTGACGCAGCGAATGTTATCAAATTCGCTAAATGTGTCGAAATCCTAAAGTCTACATATAGAGTAGTTGATTATTTTCTGTGTTTGAATATGCGTAAGCTTTACAATTGTTAAGACATACACAGTAAGAGAGGCAAAATGGATACAATTAATGCAGCGCTTTATTCAACAGCGTCACTAACAATGCAATACGCACTTGCACTATATTCTGGAGATTGTTGATTAGACTGAGTAAATAAGTTGTCCTTAGTGTTTTCGGTGCTATGTCGGTCTTCGTTTATTTGTCCAATTTTGTCTTTTATTGTGAGAATATGCTGTTTTGTTTTGCTTTTTTTTCAAAGAATTTGTAAGCCTTTTGTTTGTGATTTATGGATGATGATTTAATGTCTTGTGTTTGAAAGAAAGTAAGGGATCTCCAACAACACTAGGTTGCAGCACCCAAAGCAAAACCCCAAAACAAGTGACTATCATTCACTTATTCACTCAGAATTAATTAGATAGATTATCTCCCAAAAGGACAAACAATTAATGATACATACTATGCTTCACTTCTGACACAGATACGGGAAATATAAAACTTAAGCGCCGCGGAGAGCTAGCTAGTTAAAGGTGTGTTGTTCAAGCAGGACAATGCTCCTGTTCACAAGTATGCCACTGCCATGGCTGCCATTCATGGTAGTAGCTTTAATTTGATTGAGCATCCGCCTTATTCATCTGATCTTGCTCCATCAGACTTTCATCTATTACCAAAACTGAAAGCAGCTATTTCTGACGACAAACTTCCATTGGATAGCTTTCTGACCAGACAAAATAAGGAGTTCTTATAAAAGTGATTTTGAGGCCCTTAAACACCGGTGGCAAAAGTGTATAGATACTGAAGGGGATTCTGAAGAAAAATAATGCAAAATGTCTGATAAAGTTCAAATTTATTAATACGAGGCATGGCACTGGACCAATCTACAGTTTTGTACCAGCGTCTTTCCCAACTTTGCACACTTGTCAACCATGACGACGGGACTCCATGATGGGCCTTGTTGAAATCTCGTCAGTGAAGACTTGGTCTTGATTTTCTGTCCTATCTGAAAGTTGGTCAGACTTCTCAGGTGTTTGATCTTGAACTCGCTTCAGCCAGTAGAGCACAGACTGTGATATGCATGCCATATAGTTTTTTTTAATCCATTTACATAGAATACGTGTTACAAGAGGCCGCTGCGTTTAACTATCTTGTTTGTTGATGTAACCTTACGGTGAGAAGTTTATTAATTTTCATACAACAATTGTGTTGGAGACCTCTGTGTATCCGGACAAGTGGGAGGGTTGTATTCACGTAATCCGGATAACCACACCATTTGCTAAAATAAGATGGCCGTCCAAAGCGACCTATGCTTATTGGTATGATGTGATATCTTCACTTAGCCTTTATGGAAGCTTTGAGCAAAAATGCTAAACAAGAGTCTACAATGAAATTTTGCACAATTCTGTTTGCACGACGATAGATAATTCAACACAAATATGTACTTTTTGGCATAAGTGAAATATACTGAAAATAAATAAACACGACATTTTGTGTCCTCATTTTCGATGAGAATTTTTTTAACGTATGCACATAGAGACAGATAGACGCGATATCCATCTCATATATGAAATAAAGCTAGTTTTCTAAAGCAAATTTATATGAAACTTTTATTTTTGAATTTACAATCTTGTCATTTTACATTTATTTGCTTTGTTATCTCCGTATGGTTTACGCCGTCTTCAACTTTGATATCGATGTCAGTACGTGTGTAGTGCTCAGGGAAGAGGATTAAAACAATCAAGCCAATCCCAACGCTTCCTAACAAGGTGTAATTCATCCACGATATACCTGAAAATTAATTGATGAAATTTTTCACATATTTATGAGTCATACTCCTAAAATATTCAAAATGAAAAATCGATCATTTACAGGAAGATAGACAGCTACACGTGTGAGCGTTAACCATGACGTCTTAAAAGAGTGACACGTTTGGTCACTTCAGCTGCATAAAAGCATGGCAAGAACGTGTATGGAAATTATTATTTTTGACATGTTTCAGACACAGGGAGAAAAATAAGCAATCAATCAAAGGACTGAAGGTCCTGAGAGATACTACTTTTCAAAAATAGTCAGCAGATGAATGTTGAATCATTTTATTGTTTAGGTATTTTTAAAATAATGATGATTTTTTTAAAGGATTTGAAGCTTAATAATAAAAATAAATAATTCATTTCTATGTGCTCAATGTGTTCTATAAACAACACAAACTGTTTATATCAACTAGAAGTGGTATAATTTTTTTCTGAAATTTTTTCTCGTGACTTAAAACTGGAGCAGTGTCTTTAATTAATTAACGTATTTGGTTAGAAACTAAAAAGACCATTCATGCATGTCTAAATTACTGACAGTCTACCGTATATTTGATACCGGTGGAAGAGCGGTTGCACGTACATGTACCTAGTTCCAGTGTGACTTAGTTTATCATTGCTTGTAATTTCCAAAAATTCTCATTTCAATAACCAGAATTTCCTTTTTCTTTCAACAAGATCATGCTTTGTTTCTACTTTCGTTTCTCATCGTTTAGCCTTTAAAATATTACAAGGAAGACAACTCTTATCAGAAGTAATACATTATTTCGCCACTAACGTGCAGTGAAAGCAAGAAATGTATCGCTGATTTTTGTAATGCATTTACTTTATATGAAATTAATTTTTTATTCAAGAAGGACGATATTCTTGTTCTTGCATTTTGCATGTGTCAGACAACAAATTTTAAAATAAGAAAAAGCACTATTTTTTTAGGTAGGTTGCAAAGCGGCGATATCTCAATTGAAGCAGTTATGGTAACAGTAAGAGACTTCCTGAAAGGAAGTATCTTAAAAAGTGTGATAATTGACAGGTAAATCCAACCATCGTGTCCATGATTTGCTTTTGTCCCTGACTCAACAAGCCTCGTAATGGTACAAGAAAATCTCGGACGATCGGGTTGTATTTCTTTATAAACGATCGCACCCAGTGATAAATTCTGTGATAATCTTTCATTGAAATACATATGAGATGTATACAGTTTGATTTGAACATTTCTTCTTACAAAGATAATCTTTACTCTGACAGAAGACTGGTACGTAATTTATATTCAATAGTAAAAACTTTATTCAGAGAATTACCATTTTCACATACTGACCGATAAAATTCCACCGAGGAAGAAATTTACCATTGAGAAATGACAAACTACTGTTATATACTGGTAATGGGGAATCGGATGCATCTTCATATTGGTTAAAATCGGTAGGCCATCTGCTGTCATTTTATCGATTCTTTAAATATTATTAATATAAAAATACGTTCTTTAAATCATGCCGCTTAATAATCGATTATTGAAAGTCATAATTGATAATCCGATTCAAAAGCAATCATCAAGCGATAATCGATTATAAGAGATATTCGGTACACCCACTATTGCATACCTATTCCAGGGATGAGAAGAATCAGTAGAAATATGAAGCCAAAGAGACCGTGGAAAAGGGTAATGAAGCCCCCTGCCACACCTTCAGATACGGGGTAGGCTACCTCACTGCACAACTCATAGAATAGAGGAATGGTACCCGTCAGACACATGCCACTAATGATGCAGGCAGCGTATACCTGGACTTGAATATAAAGAATAAAGAAAATATCATATAGTAAAGCAAATTAGTTCGTTTCACTGTACCTAGTTGTAACTTTGATCTATGCTGTAGAGTATCAATATTGAAATACAAATATTTTAATGTAATGATTCCAGTGCAGCATATGCGCATTTCAATAACAAACGTTACATTAGTTTTAACTGTTGGATAATTCTTCGATGACAAATGAGTCATTACTGTTGGGTAATTCTTCGATGACAAATGAGTCATTACTGTTGGGTAATTCTTCGATGACAAATTAGTTTTAACTGTTGGATAATTCTTTGATGTTAAATTAGTTATTAAGGATTGTTTTTCAGCTTTTGCGCTTTATCGGTGTGTATTGGCAGTAGGGAATGGAAACAAAATATGTAAAGCACGAAGTGCTTTTCATGAATTTTGTTTCCATTCCCTACTGCCAATACACACCGATAAAGCGCAAAAGCTGAAAAACAATCCTTATATTTACATTTTACGTGTTAACTAAGTTATTTCTGCCAATTTTTCAGCAAGTTTCTTTACATTTGACATATCATTGCAGAGGGAGAACGCCATTTGACGTAAGAGCAAACGAACGTTCGACGTTTTTCGCTTGATTCGAAGTAGTACTTTCTGTACGGAAACGTTGTTGACAAATGAGAAACTGAATTTTGTCCTCTTGCTGTATTTTGAACATTTCAATGAAAACTGAAGAAAATTGAATCGTGAAAATGCGTGACTTTTGTCCAACATAATTCAGACATGGCGGAAAGTTAAACTGGAGAAATTTCAACGAACTGAAGGGAAAACTTTTGAAAACTCTTTTTAACACACTGTAAAACTACTTAGACATATGAAATCAATCGGTATTATTGTATACAAACTTCTGTAAATACCATATTTCATCTGGAAGTAATTAGAATAATGCAAAAGTCGAGTACAGCCGTCGAAACGCAAAAACTTTCGGTATTTTTATGACGTACCTCAACATCATGGCTAAAGATTCGCTGATACTCGAAGTATTTCTGATATTATGAATCCATAAGAAGCAAAGATAAATTCACTGTTGATAATGACACAAGTGAATCAAATCCTCATCCTAAATACTGAATATTTGATCCACTTATGCCTGAATATTCGCTCATCCAAAACGGCATCTTTCTGCAGACAACAATGCAGTTCGTCCTTGAACTTCGTCTACTGACGCGTGATCGACTTACTACGTCACACTTCTTGGAAGTGTACATGTGGTTGACCTAGATTTTGACACATTTAATCACTGGGGGTAGACGGCGTCGTTTGATAATGGATACATGTTTTGAATCTGTATTAAAGCAATAAATAAAATGGGCATTTTATCAGAAATTCATCCGCGTTAGTTCTAAAGTCACGTGATAGGCTCTTGCGATTATCGAGAAATAAAGCAACAGTTGGTTTGGTACCTTTATATAAGGGAAACGCAGTAGGAATGTAAATATTAATTAATGTATAATTTTTCGATGTCAAATGAGTTTTAACTGTTGGATAATTTTTCGATGTCAAATAAGTTATAACTGTTGAATAATTTTTCGATTTTAAATTAGTTATAACTGTTGGGTAATTCTTCGATGTTAAATTAGTTATAACTGTTGGATAATTTTTCGATGTCAAATTAGTCATACCCGTTGGGTAATTCTTCGATGACAAATTAGTTATTACTGTTGGATAATTTTTCGATGTCAAATAAGTCATATCCGTTGGGTAATTCTTCGATGAAAAATTAGTTATAACTGTTGAGTAATTCTTCGATGTCAAATAAGTTATAACTGTTTGATAATTTTTCGATGTCAAATTAGTTATGACTGTTGGGTAATTCTTCGATGTCAAATTAGTTATAACTGTTGAGTAATTTTTCGATGTCAAATTAGTTATAACTGTTGGATAATTTTTCGATGTCAAATTAGTTATAACTGTTGGGTAATTCTTCGATGACAAATTAATTTTCACTGTTGGATAATTCTTCGATGGCAAATTAATTATAACTGTTGGATAATTCTTCGATGTCAAATTAGTTATAACTGTTGGGTAATTCTTCGGTGTCAAATGAGTTATAACTGTTGGATAATATTTCGATGTCAAATTAGTTATAACTGTTGGATAATTTTTCGATGTCAAATTAGTTATAACTGTTGGATAATTTTTCGATGTCAAATTAGCTATAACTGTTGGATAATTTTTCGATGTCAAATTAGTTATAACTGTTGGATAATTTTTCGATGTCTAATTAGTTATAACTGTTGGATAATTTTTCGATGTCAAATTAGTTATAACTGTTGGGTAATTCTTCGATGTTAAATTAGTTATAACTGTTGGGTAATTCTTCAGTGTCAAATAATTATAACTGTTTGGTAATTCTTCGATGACAAATTAGTTTTAACTGTTGGATAATTCGTCGATGGCAAATTAATTATAACTGTTGGGTAATTTTTCGATGTTAAATTAGTTATAACTGTTGGATAATTTTTCGATATCAAATGAGTTATAACTGTTGGATAATATTTTTCGATGTCAAATTAATTATAACTGTTGGATAATTCTTCGATGTTAAATTAGTTATAACTGTTGGATAATTTTTCGATGTCAAATTAGTTATATCTGTTGGATAATTTTTCGATGTCGAATAAGTTATAGCTGTTGGGTAATTTTTCGACGTCAAATTAGTTATAACCGTTGGGTAATTTTTCGATGTCAAATTAGTAATAACCGTTGGATAATTCTTCGATGTCAAATTAGTTACAACTGTTCGGTAATTTTTCGATGTCAAATTAGTAATAACTGTTGGATATTTTTTCGATGTGAAATTAATAATAACTGTTGGATAATCCTTCGATGTCAAATTAGTTATAACTTTTCGGTAATTTTTCGATGTCAAATTAGTTATAACTGTTGGGCAATTCATCGATGTCAAATAAGTTATAACTTATTGGTAATCTTCGATGTCAAATTAGTTAAAACTGTTGGATAATTTTTCGATGTCAAATTAGTTCTAATTGTTTCGTAATTCTTCGACGTTAAATTAGTTATAACTGTTGGGTAATTCTTTCACGTTAAATTAGTTGTACCTGTTGGGTAATTCTTCTATGTAAAATTTGTTATAACTGTTGGGTGATTCTTAGATGGCAAATTTGTTATAACTGTTGGGTAATTCTTCTATGTAAAATTAGTTATAACTGTTGGGTAATTCTTCGGTGTCAAATTAGTTATAACTGTTGGGTAATTCTTCGGTGTCAAATTAGTTATAACTGTTGGGTAATTCTTCGATGAGAAATTAGTTATAACTGTTGGGTAATTTTTCGCCGTTAAATTAGTTATCACTGTTGGGTAATTCTTCGATGTAAAATTAGGTATAACTGTTGGGTAATTTTTCGATGTTAAATTAGTAATAACTGTTGGGTAATTCTTCGATGTTAAATTAGTTATAACTGTTGGGTAATTCTTCGATGTCAAATTAGTTATAACTGTTGGGTAATTCTCCCATAATGTTGATGTGAATACCGAAATTCTTAACATGACCTCAAATAAGTGCCAAAGATTCTGTAAATAATACGGAAGTGTTCCAAATCTTTATCTTCTTGAACAAAATTTCAAACCAATTTTCATGCACCAGACACATGTTTCGGATATTAAATCCTCAGCAGTGATGCTTCCAGCAAAAGTGTGTTTCATAAGCCGTCAAAATTCATTTCACTAGCGCCCTCTGCTTTGATTTTCATAATTTAAATTTTTGCATTTACTTTACAGTGAGTAAAGACATCTTTAGGGAGACATCCCTCAGTTGTAATGCATAAATTATTTACTGCAAAAACTATTGAATTTGTTTATTGAATATATTGACATAAGAACCTACTTATGGTATAAGGAATGACTTTGAGAGAAAGAAGAGTAATCCACACAAAAGATCCTCCAGAAATCACATAAAAACCAACGAGAAAAATCTTCATGTGCCGCAAGAAGATATCTGAAAATCTTAAGCAAACAAAAACAAATTCATTTCAACAAAATGCCCAAGGGGCCACATCACTCGCCTGAGTTGCAGACAAAGGAATGATAGTCTTTGAGTGCTTGATGGCTGCAAGGTTTTGAGAAATTATGTGCATCCGTTTCGAATATGCCGAAAATCCCTCAGCCAAGCAGAGTGATTGGCAGCCATATTTGTTGATCGATAAGCACAAATTGAAAAACCCAAGCTTGGTAAAGGACATTGATGCTTGCTACCTGTAGTATTATGTGAAACTCTGTGCAGCGGTTTCAGAGGAGAAGTGGATAATGTTTAAGTCAATCAGAGCACTCGGCGGCAATATTTGTTGAACGATTGTCAAGGAAAAAGCAAACTTGGTACGAGACCTTAAGTATTTGATTCCTTTAAAGTTTCGTAAAATTATGTGTAGCGTTTGCAGGGGAGAAGTCGAAAATGCCTTAGTCAATAAGAGCCCACGGTGGCCATATTTTTCGACAGTTCGGCACGAAAAACACAAACTTGGTAGACGACCTTGGGTACTTGCTTCCTGTAGAGTTTCGTGAATTTTTGTGCATCGGTTGCAGAGGAGATATAGAAAATTATAGAAATGTTTACGCGGGACGGACGGACGACAGATGGCCCGCTGTGACTATATAGCTCGCTCAGGTGAGCTGAAAAAGCAAAAATCCTAAAATCAATATCAATTAAATAAACAAAAATAATAAGTTCTCTTGAGAGCATGTTTCGCTGTTTTCGTCAAAATATTATTTTGTGGTATTATTCTTGTATCGGTGTTTCATTAAAACTCTGAGATTCTGAGCAAGTTATATTTTTCCTACATGTAGCTTATTCTCAATTTTTTGAAAGAGAAGTGAAATGATAAGTTGAATGGTGGATATGTATTTTCATAACCTTATTTGCTCAAAGAGAGGATATTACACAATAGATGAATCCAATGTTATACCTTGCTATTAGGAGAGATGACAGGCAACCGGCGATGATGGCATAAAATCCTATCCATCCTACATCTGTCTGTAATATGACATGACAGTCAGAGTAACTTTCATTTGATAATGCGGAAGGGTTCCATCTCTATATCTTCTTGAAGAAATTTTCAAACCAATTTTCATGCACCAGACACGTGTTTCGAAAATTAAATTCTCATCAGTGATGCTTCTAGTCAAAGTGCTTTTCATAAGCAGTCCAAATTAATTTCACTAGCACCCTCTTGTGTTATTTTTAGAATTTCTGCATTTACTTTACAGAAAGGGCGAGGTTCCAAAATTCCTGTAGGATCGATTCAGTAGCATATCCAAATAAAATCTATGTTCAAGATAACATTGGACAAACTTTCCACAATATCATGAATTGGAATAGAAGAAATCTAATATGATATTTTCGTGTATAATTAATTATAATTTCCAAATAAGTTTGTTTACATGAATCTATGCCTTTTGATTGGTTAATTGATCGTCAGAATAATGGCGAAATACACCTTCATACCCCAATGAACACGATAAAATATCGGAAGAGCCGGAACTACTTCCATCAAAATCATTTAGTATGTTGCTAAGATCGGCTTTCGAATGATAATTATGCAAATAAAAAATAGTATTATTAACAGTAGCCCTTAGATATAAATACGATATCAGAATTAATGAAAATCTTATGACAATTTCGATGATGTACCGGTATACGTGGTTTTTACAGCGTTGTTCGGTTGCTATGCTCCTGTTTTTGAATTTTCTTAGACCATTTTCTCTCCTTAAAATTTCATGAAAGACAGAAAATTCAGTAAATGACGAGAACAACAGAAAATTCCAGCTATTTTCTTCAAAATTACATTCCCGTCGTAACAGTAGCAAGTACCTGCGTTTGAAATTTTCCAATGACTGACGACTGTCAACGACAACGTGCAAAAGTTTTGATTGAGAACTTTAAAAGGACCGAAGATCACTGTTTCAAATGATTTCTATGAGGTACAATCGTTCTGAACCTATGAAGTATTGAAACTAGAAACTTTTTAATGATTTATTTTCGGCGAGATGAAGAATTTAGAAGAAAATATTGACAGCGAATAGAAAATGAGAGATCAAAAGACAGCGACCTACCTCGGCCTCGATCAGGATACAGTATCGTCATGAATTTTCACAATTAACTCGTCACTTATGAAATAACTAAATCCTAGGAAGGTATTCTGATACACATAGATCATAATCATGCCGTTTTCTGCAAGTATTAGATCTATAAGTACAGAGGATCTGTCTGTATAAACTCCCAGCTCCTGCGTGTACAATCCAAACACATAACTGCCATGTCGGCGACCTTGGACTTGAACTGCAGAACGCGTTATCAAAATGCTACGTCATATCATCGGATGATGTAATGGATTGGTAAAATGGGGCTCTAGATGGGGAACGAATATTTTTGACACATCTAGCAACGTATACATTATATAGATCTATTTCATCTGTGAACTAGTTCGCCTACGGGCCCTACAGAGTTGATATTTTCATACGCAATGTATTAAATTACTAGTTTCTTGAGTATATTTGTGAAATTTGGGATAAATTTGGGTTTGGAAATTATGAAAATTGACTGTTCAATTTTGACAGTTTATTGGAGTATGAAGTTTGGTATGTCGCATAACAAATTTTGCGTAAAATCGCTTCGCTACGCTACGCGGTTTTACACAATTTGTGATGCGACAAACCAAACTTCATACTCCAATAAACTGTCAAAATTGAACAGTCAATTCTTATTTGATTGGAATGCCTAAACTATGTATAAATCATTTTGAGAAATTTAATGAAATCTTGGTAGAGTAATTACCATAAAGTTATCAGTTTGAATATGAATTTGGAACTTGTTTTTGTTTTTCTCTAATACTATCTAAAAAGAATATAATAAATGGAGAAATATCAATAAGGAAAATAATACCTGGGTAATATCGAGAGGCTGAAGTATGATATCCATGAGAGTGCCACCCCAAACTCCGTAAATACCCATGGGAAGGGCATATGCAAGGGATAACATCCACAGGTAACGATTTCTGAAATTGACAAATAAGTATGCAGGGTTTACATTGTAAAGTGGTTCTCAAGGCATTTTTCAAAGTATCAAATTATAATAATTGTGAACAAGATTGACTTCAAAAGTAGTTCACTATTCCAAGTCTCTGGGGGATTTTTTGCTTGAAATATATTTCACAAATTGTAATTTGGATCGTAAGGACATCTGAACAAGTTTAATAGTTTGATACATTATAATTACTTTTGCACTTCTGGTAATTTATGCAAATGGAAAATGTTGTTCAAGATCCCGCTTTATGCTATTTGTGAGGAAACAATGAATTAATTCTGCCTTTTGTATTGATAAAATGGGAGAAATCTCATTACATTATATGAAATGTATATGATGTTTACGATGCCTCAAGGAGCAATAAAGTATTTTTCAAGCAGTTATCACAGTCTATTTAGATATTTCTTTCATGAAAACGATATATATTCCATACGATGTATTATGAAACGACTTGTGTGTTTTCCGTATTATTAATATTAACACTTATTTCCTTTTGCAGTGTGGAACAGTTAAACTCGTTCCCCGTGACTGGATGTTTGCTATGTGTATTGATGACTTCTTTCCAGCTATTTTGCCAAGAAGAAGCTTTGTTTTTGCGCTTAAATAATTTGGTATCATATATATCATTTTGCTATTTCGTAAACTAGTGATTTCATCCAAAAATATCATCGAAATTAAAGGAGGTACTATCCCTCCAGTGATGTTTGATCAAAGATATTATTTGGATATGCTACTGAATCGATCCTACAGGAAATTGGACCCGCGCACTCTGTAAAGTAAATGCATAAATTTGAATTCAAAAAATAAAACCAGAGAGCGCTACTAAAATGATTTTTGGCTCCTTCTGAAACTCACTTTGGCTGGAAGCATCAATGATGAGGATTTGATAACCGAAACAAGTGTCTGGTGCATAATAAATTGGTTTGAAATTTTCTTCAAGAGGGTATACAGTTGGAACACTTCCGTATTATTATATCCTAGAGCCATCCTGCTTTCTCCTTTAAAGAATGTTCTAAAGCGTCCTCTGGACGTGAACATGGATAATCTAATCAAATGATTTTAGAATATATGTCGTCAACATCTATTAGCTTTCTAACATCGAGATTTGCTTGATAAAAACATTAAGAAAACGACATATTCTTTAATACGTGTATGAGGATTACCCTTTATAACAAAGGAATCGCCAAAGGTTTTGAAATAATACCATCCACTGGCTCCGCTCGCCGATGACGAGAATTCAATTTTGCCAAGGTCGCGGAGTGGATAGAGGGGTAGTTATGTTCACGGTTTTATCGGAAGATTTGAATTCATTTACCAATTGTTCGTTATAAATCGGTTTCGGACATTAGTATGCTCCCCAGATATATGAATGCCTCCCTCCCCATTTTATTCGTTGCATTCACGTTCCATGTTGTTTGGCTCGTTCATTTGTCAGTTTGTGTATTTGGTATGAATGTGTTTTTGATCCCCCAGTTGTCTTCTGTTTGCTATTGTTTTTCCTAGTTCTCTTTATTTATTACAATACTGTATGCGTGCGCTTCATTATTTTCCATGAAAAGTTGTTTTGATGCCGATCCTTTACCCGTAACTCTATATTTCAATGCCTTGTTCGTCGATGTTTCTTTTTTGTGTCATGTAATGGAGACTTATTGAATAACATTTTTTTTCATTTTTTGTTCTGATATGTATTCCGTTACCTTGCTGCATCCAACAGGGCTCTCCTGTACTCTACCCTTTGTATGGAAGCCGTTTTGCTAGGTGGAGTGGGAGGTTTACTAGGGAAGTATATCAGAGTGGCAAGAAATAAAGAACATGAGGCGACACATTCTGAAATTTAAGACGTTCAAAATCTAAAGCCGCAACATAAAATTCTTTTGTTTGATAGATTAGAGCATGAACTTGACTCTACATCCAAAGAAGGAGGGAATACAAATAGTCTATAAAATTTAATGATAAAGTTTTCCTCAACTTGTACATACCATAATACATCATTTGCATGATATCACTCTCCAAGTCATTCATATTTATCAAATCTGAAATAAAATGAAAATAGAAGGCCGCATGTGGTCCTTTAATGTGAGAATGAGTGATTATCAGCATTTACTGCTTTTTAGAAACAAATAGTCTTCATATATAATATTGATATTGCTTTCTTGACATAAAGAATGATTTCACTTTCATTTATAATATTTTATTATAAAAGCAAATACCTGATATATTCCTTGAAGGTGGACGAGTAACCTCTTCTAAAGCAAATCTGCATAAAAAAACGATTCTAAATATATATTTTTTATTGTCTGATACCTTTTCAGAAATAGTATAACATGGTTTTATTCAAACAACAGAAATATCAGTATCTACAAAACATGGAATAGGTTTTGTAGATGGTGCTACAAGGAAGAATGGAGAGGATCTCCAACTAGACTCATTCTCAGCAAAACACTGATACCCTCAAATGCGAGAACACAAGGCAGACAAACACAGCAATAAGATAAAGAAGATTCTGACGACAGTCTCAACAGCACTCACAATACAGCACCATGCAAACTGAGCATCAACTGACCCCTAGCAAGCTAGAGGTGCAGGAACTAGGTGCCCAGGAGGAGTACGCATCCCTTGTTTTGCTAGCCGCACCCGCCGTCGATGTTCACACATGAACATTAAAACAATATCTACAAAACATGCACTGTCTGGGTTTTTGTCTATATAGAAAGTGCTATGGCGACCATGTCAGGGGAAAAAAACATTAGAATCTATTTACTGCAAAACCAGAGACACAAGAAGGACACGGAACACAAAAATACTACATTTAATTACTAAACACAAAATACCACACGTAAACCACAGTGATTCATCGCCTTTCGCGATTGCCTGATGTACTATGGACTATGTTAAGTGGTCTCGAAGAACGCACACTTGTTGTATGTGATAGTAGAAAATGTCATATAATACAATGTACTCTCTCGATGAGAAGTTACAAAAACGTATATGATATTTGGGTGGATTTTAGGATTTGCAGAAATATAACGAAAGATAAATACCTTGATTGTGTGAAATTTGATTTTATTTGATGATTTGAACCATTATGTCTGGAGTATATTGGAGATGATACCAAGTGAGGACCTGTAAATATTATACATTTTCCCAGTGTATAAAGATGTTGATCAAGATGGAATGGAAGCTGACTGTAGAGTGTAGAAATTCGATCATTGAATGCATATGAAAACCCCTATTCTATATCCACATCAGTAAATGCCCGTCTTAAGTCGATGGCGGCTCAATATCAAATACAGTTACTAATGACCGCAAACTTAATATAAGATACATTTTACAAGTTGATTATCTTTCGAAAAAAAGTCTTAACAATACAGAAGTGTTCCGGTTTTTACCTTCTTGTAGAAAATTTCAAACCAATTTTAATGATAGTAAATCCTCATCAGTGTTACTTAATTGAATGCCGAATTGACACAGCCAAATGTATTTAAGTAGCAACCTCAAGTTTTATTTTTTGAATTTCAATTAGAGTGTTCTGCTCATAATTTTCTCTAGAGTCTGGAAAGAAATAATTATCATACGTTAAACATACAGTCAAGGGGAACAAGTTTAAGCATTCCACACTGCAAAATGAAATAAGTGTTTAAAATAATAATACAGAAGTGCTCCTTCTTGAAGAAAATTTCAAACCAATTTTAATGCAGCAGACAGGTGTTTTTGATAGTAAATCATCACCAGTGATACTTCATTAAATTGCCAATGAAGTTAGATGGAGCTCGTCCAACACTTAATAAACATAAGGATCAACGCAATTCGAATTTGTGCGGCGCGACATTAAATAATTTGAGCGGTACCATCTTTAATTGATTTTGCTGAACATGTTTCAATGATATGATTTTATTGTTCACCGAGTGTTTCTTCTCCATTCCAGGTGCCATGTCATCACATCGAAATCTCCTTCTCAACTTACTTGCTTTACTTTTGGATTTAGTAAATATACATAACTTATCATCCACATACCTATAATATACCCCATGCCCACACCAAAGTAGTTTAGTGCCGATGATACTGCAGTCGCAGTGGCACGTTGATTTGGAGGAAACCATGTGGATGCTAGGAGAGAAGGGCCTGCGTACGGTACGGTGCCGGCAATACCATTAATAATCGCTCCTATGTTCATCAACCTACATATGACATGAAAACGCCACATGAATCATTCGCAAGTGGAATATGGTAATTTTTTGAGTAGCAGAAAAGGCTATGTATCATGAGGCCAGACTTGGAAACTAACCCGTGGATACCACTATCTAGGTAGACAATTTTACTGTCTGAGTCGGTACCCATTCTTGCCACAAGAATGTCTCATTCTTCCAAATTTATGAGAAATTTTATTGAGATAGATTCAAACGTAAAAAACATTCAAAATATAATCAACCAAAATGACATTGAGAATGCTACGGGATATACAATAATCATAACACGTCTTCAAATTCATAGTCAATGATCCTCCATCCAAACTATAATATGGCCAAAGATGTGAAAAAAAAAATACCGAAAGACGTAGCAGGATGAATGGGATATGATGCTATACAGTACTCACTTTTCAGAAATTTCGAGAAAATGCTTTTGAAGAAACGATCAACGAAACTTGATCGGACTTGGCTACATATGCCCTCGGGAGACTCTTGGTCCAAGCTTATTATATCATATTGTTTAAATAACTAAACATTCAAAGTTGATGATAATAAACATCAAATAACCATTTACCATGTGGCCCAGTGAGGATCGGAGGTAATACATCGTAATCCACTTCCTAACGCCAGCAAAAAATTACATAGAAGAAGAGATATCCTCAGCCCTACAATGAAAAAAAAACTTTCAATAACATTTATCAACGCACTCACCAAATGAATCTGCTTGTTACAAATAAAAGGAGATACAAAACATTTAAAAGGAAGCAGCAATGATTAACATTTACACTACCTTTCATGTCCATAAGGTAACAAGCAGGAAATATTGTACAGATATAGGAAATGATCCCCCAGTTAGCAAGCATGCCTATCGTACTGTCCTGCCAGTTGAATACCACCTCCGCTGACTCCGTGATAGGACCCCATGTGTTCCAAATCACGGCTTGCATGAAGCATGACATACTGAAAACTGCTAAAACCCACCATCGCCTTCCAAAAACCTTGTTTAAGATACAATCAGATTATTTTTATCGCAGATTAGTCTTCTATGAAACATAGATGTATTATGACGGGTAATTGATTCACCCATTTATTGAGTTTTCTATTATGTATAAAATTAAAAAAATATATATATCGAAAATTTTTAACCAATGCGTTTTTGAAAAAAGTTAGTTCCTATAAAAGAATAATTGAAGTTTATTTCTCATTTCAACCATATTTTCCAAGAAAATAATGGGGCATAGATATGGATGGATGGTAAATTTCTAAAATTAGTATTCAATTTATCGAATTTCACAAAAAATCTCAAGTTCATCGTTTAGACCTTTTGCAATTAACTTCTAAAGTTTTCTCTATCAAGGGGAGATAACTCCTAAAATTACCCTATTAAAAATATTTTTTCCGATACCTATGATTTTGCTTTACATCTAATATATAATCTTCTATCATGTATATACATGTTATTTTATACATGACAAACATTATACATGTTATACATCCAACATTATATAGTTAATACCTTAATCTATGTTTCGTATCATGATGTGCCTGTGATGATTGCTTGTTGGAATGTTTGATGAGCTGTTATGATTGATTGTTTGTTGGACTGTATGGTCTGCTGTTATGTTTGATTGTTTGTTGGACTGTTTGGTGTGCTGTTATGTTTGGTTGTTTGTTAGACTGTTTGGTGTGCTGTTATGTTTTTATTATTGTTTGTTGGACTGTTTGGTGTGCTGTTATGTTTTTTTATTGTTTGTTGGACTGTTTGGTGTGCTGTTATGTTTTTTTTATCGTTTGTTAGACTGTTTGGTGTGCTGTTATGTTTTTTTATTGTTTGTTGGACTGTTCGGTGTGCTGTTATGTTTGACTATTTGTTAGACTCTTTGATCGATGTGTTGTTATGGCTGATTATTTGTTAGATTTGTTGGTGTGCTGTTATGTTTGATTGTTTGTTGGACTGTTTGGTGTGCTTTTAGTCAAATATCGTATATCAAAAGATTGATATTAAGATAGTAATCTTTGTGCTAATGTTGATTAAAAATCTTTGCATTAAAGGAGAAAAGAATAATTCTTGCCTCATAAATCTACCTGATTTGTTTTTGGTAAAAAAGGTTTACTTTCCTCTTCTGATCCCCCGTTTGTTTGACTATCATCATCTATATTTCCTACATGCGTTCGAATAGCATTGATTGCAGCATATCCCTCCATTCTCCATTTCTAATACCCAATCTTAAATAGGAAGAAACCTGTTTTCTGTAAAATTGTTCGTTTGCTTATTAAGCTAAAAGAAATAATTCATCTCAAAAGATATATTTAAATTCACATGAGGAACGATTTATGAACTGTGGAGGACTTATGTGTTACCGACGTAAACTTCGGACGACCATCGATTAAAAAGCGCATTACGGAAGCCGATTGGGGACATTTGTCTTAGGAGATATGACTTTTGACTTTCGACTTCTGACTTCTGACTTCTGTCTTATGACTTCTGTCTTTCGGCCTATGTGTTATGTCTTTTGACTTATGTCTTGTGAATCATTTGTTACGAATTATAACTTAAATCTTATAAGTTATTACTAATGTCATACAAAGAGAAAGAATTGCTATTCGGAAGGCCCATCGACTAAAAAGACGCAAGTACAGAAACCGGGGGCCTAAGTATGGTTGGCATGTGGGTGGATATGGCAATGTGAAAACCTTTTGGATTTTGTATACATGATGCTATTAATGGTTATGGCAGAAGAATACTTTGGTTAGAAGTTTCACACAGTAACAGCAATTCCGCAACCATCGCCATGTATAATTCGAAGTATTGAAGCATGGCGTTGTCTCAACACTTCT
This sequence comes from Pinctada fucata, assembly GCA_028142955.1. Classification (NCBI taxonomy): domain Eukaryota; kingdom Metazoa; phylum Mollusca; class Bivalvia; order Pterioida; family Pteriidae; genus Pinctada; species Pinctada fucata. The sequence continues at coordinate 35,490,178 of AP027108.1, read as the reverse complement.
GTGTAGTGACAACGGAACGGAAAATTCTATGATCTCTACTTCAATCTTTTTCGTTTTATATGGTACAACTATACAGAAAGTTTGTCCGGTCTTACAAGTTTTTTATGTCATTTCCGTCGCAGGAAAAAGCAGTTTACACGACAGAGGTAGTAGGGTGTACCAAGAATATACCAAGAAACTTCCGTCCGTGATTTACATTTAAAAAGACCCAGCCCTAAGATGCAATAGATAAAATGCACGAGTGTCAACCAAATGCAAGTACGGAAAAAGTTTGTCTAATCAACAAATAGAGGCTTGGTGAGGAACCATGAGACGTCACGGAATAGAGTGAAGAATTTGCTTTTTAAAGATTGAAATGATAGTATTGGAAAGATGAATTGAATCCTCTACATGTCGAATACTTGAAGTTTTGTTTAACTTTCTTTGATTCAATGCGAACTTGACAGAATTGCAGTTTACTGGAACCTGCATTCCATACGAAATCAAGAACTCAAGAAATGCACACAGACACCAAATGGAAAGCCAGATTTAATATGTTTTATTCCTGAAGTATTTATAGGAAATGATTTTGGAAAGAAAGTTGACCAATGAAACGTACGTGGCATATGTTGTGAAATGTACGGTTCACCTAGGACAATATGTTGTCAAGAACTTCAAGACTTGGCTGTTTTAATCAAGCCCGACCTTAGGGTATCCATATCTGTACGAGACGCACTTGAGCCACACATGCTGAGGAACTCATTGACGAAACTTTAGAATAATGAGACGTGTAATGTCATGATAACATATTCTCCATTATTATCAATTTACCATATACATATCCATAATTTGGCAGTATCATGCCCATCCCGCAACTTTCATGACTATGTACTAAGTCGATGATGGTTGTTTGATTTTAAATGTCAAGTTGTGGAACAATATGAACATATGAATAAACTGTAGATGATTCTGGTTTTTGTAATGTAGTATTCCTAATAATATAAAGTACAATTCTTTCTTAAGTACTGACTCCTTTCCTTTAGCTCGCCTGAACGAAATTAAAGAGAGTTATTGTCAAGGCGTCTTCTTCTCAAGAGCCGTAAAAGGGACTTGATGAAACAAAGTAGGAATGAAGTAATCATCGTCCCCTAAAAGTGTTGTTTGCTCGCCCGGATCCGTCTACAGGTGGCGCCACCACAGGCAAAAGTAGGTCACTGGGATACCCTCAGTTGACAACTTCTTCAGAACAGAGAATGCACTACATTTGTAGATGGATGTTTAAAGATAGTTTCACTTCGGAGTAAAGTTTTCTGCTTAGACGTCTTTATAGACTTTGGCAGATAGACTTATTTTTTAGCTGTTTCTAGTTCATTTATGACTTACGTATTATGGATTATACATTATGACTTATGTATTACGACTTATGAATTCGGACTTTTGTATGGTGACTTATGTAATATACCTTGTATGTCATGACTTTGTATTGTGACTTATGTATCATGACTTCTGTATTGTGACTTGTGTATTATGACTTTTTATTGTGACTTATGTATCATGACTTCTGTATTGTGACTTGTGTATTATGACTTTTTATTGTGACTTATGTATTATGAATTTTGTATTGTGACTTATGTATCATGACTTCTGTATTGTGACTTATGTATTACGACTTTTGTATTGTGACTTATGTATTATGACTTTTGTATTGTGACTTGTGTATTATGACTTATTTTGTACTCTATTGTGAGTGCTGTTGAGATTGTCGTCAGGATCTTCTTTAACTCTTTTGAATTGTGACTTGTGTATTATGACTTTTGTATTGTGACTTATGTATTATGACTTTTGTATTGTGACTTGTGTATTATGACTTTTGTATTGTGACTTATGTATTATGACTTTTGTATTATGTCCTGCTTGTTTCTATGTATGTACTCAATATAGTTGTGTGTACAATAGGGTTGTAAATTGGTATTGAAATATTGGAAGTATCGATACGAAAGGCTCTCAATACACATCGATAAGCAAAAGTACGTGTACAATACATTATACATAATAACACATGCAAATCTGATCTCGTTGCCATGGCAATTTGACCAAAAACCTTAACTTTTGCAATCAGGACATGATATTTACCCAATATGCAGAAATCATGAAAACCCATGACATGCCGTGTCGCCAGAACTTTGGTGGTAACAGAGAATTGGTCTTACAAGAAAGGAGGGGATCTCCAACAACACTAGGTTGCAGCACCCACAGCAAAATCCCAAAACACCCATGCAAAAAACACAGAACAGATACCCACAGAAAGAGACGCAAAAGGGACAAGGAACACCAACTCACAACATAGAAACATGAAACATAAAAGACTACACATTAATCAACGAGACCAATGGGCAACCGGTGCCGACTTAGGACGGCCATCTGCCACGTAAATAACATCCATAAAACATAAATCATAATCTATCTAATATTAAATTTTATCGATTCGTTTCAGCCGCTTTATTGAATAAGCTATGCCCGTTTAGGTAACTTTGCTACGACATTGGACGTGACAGAAGACCTTGAGTACTTACTTTGGTTAATTTGAGTTACCTGACATGCAACAAAACAAGAGCCCTAGGAGCTAAATGCTGACCTAATACCCATGCATACCCTTAACATATTGACGATGCAATTATCATTATATTTGTACTTTACCAGGGTGGGAAGGGTTTTACCTAGTACGGGATGATACCAGTTCTCTATGTTTTATACCAGGCGAGTCAAAGCCACGTCCCGATATAAAACATAGTGACTTGATATCAACCCACTAATAACTATGTAACAAATTTACCCCACTAATGACATTTTTTATAAATTGCAAACGGTTTGGAAGAAAGGTGGGGATCTCCAACAACACTTACTTGCAGCACCAACAGCAACCCCCCCCCCAAAAAAAACCCGTAAAACACAAGGCAGATACGCACAGAAAGAGACACAAATGCCCCAAAGAACGAATCACAGTGAAACATCAAACACAAATGACTACACATAAACCAACAAGACCAATGGGCATCCGCCACGTCAGTAGCAGACTGTGTGGTTATCCTGGATTACGTACGCACAACCCTCCAACTTTTCCGATTACCCAGAGATCTCGAAGAACGCACAATTGTGGTGTAAAAGAAGAGAGGGGATCTCCAACAAGACCCTGTTGCAGCACCAACAGCAAAACACCAAAACACCCGATGCAAAAACACAAAAGACGAGCATACTACGAGACGGAAAAGAGACATACGACATGTAAACATCAAATACAAAAGACTACACATAAACCGACAAGACCCATGGACAACCGGTGCCGACTGCGGACGGCCATTTGCCACGCAAGTAGCAAATGGTTTGGCTATCCTGGATTATGTGCGCACAACCCTCTGTCTTCTCCAATTACCCAGAGGTCCCGAAGAACGTACAATTGTGGTTTATAACAACCTCCTCACTGCTAGATGACCTCACAAAAACAAGACCGCGAAACGTAGGGACTTCAGCATAATAGATGAATATGTAAATGGATATAAAAAGAGGGCGTAAGTAATACAGTCAGTGCTCTGCCGGCTGTAGCGAGCTTATGTATGTAATCACCCGAGGAGTCTGTAAAATAACCTCTTTACTGTAATATGAACATAGAAACAGACAGCATGACACAGGGTTCCAAGAAACACACAGATGGATATGTAAATGGATATGAAAACAGAAGACATACGAACTATAGTCCGAGCTTTGCCGACTGTAGCGAGCTCATGTATGTTATTACCCGAGGAATCCGACTGTCATTCAGAGACGACAGGTGGTCGGGGCTCTGTCTTCTCTAAAGAGATTTGGACAGGGCCCGTCATGGAGTCCTGTCATCACATTCAGTCAGAGTGCAATTCTTAAGAATGCGCTGGTACAAGGCTGTAGATTGGTCCAGTACCACGACAAGTGTCCGTCTGGTAACAGAAGGATCATATCCACGATTTGATGATTCTAACACAATTTCGATGGTAATTCTGTCTACCTTTGATCCTTCTTATTTTGTTAATCATGTCTACATAAATTGCAGGTTGCGAAATATCCAAAGTAATATACTTTGTTGCTTATATGAGTCATAATTTTAAAAGAAGTTGACAATAATTTATGTAAAATTTTCAGAAAGTCTTTACTAGTTTGTAAAAGCGAAAACCTTGACCTAAAAGTTACTTGTCATTTGTAAATTTCTACTATTAAAATCCAAAACATCAGTACATGCTCTAGCATACCGGATAAGCTGCGAAGTCACGATGTCGACAACGGAGAGAAGTAACGTCATTAAAGGGCTGGTATAGAGGTGCAAGAAATCAGCTTTCAAAACATCTTAACTTAAAATGAAACATAGGGTAAATGTCAAATGTATAAAATATGAATGGCCTACCATTTATAGTGTGAAAACTTCGTAATTTGAAACTCTACAAACGGCCCAAAATCAAGGTCACTATAGGTCAAACGTCAAGGTACCAAAATGTAGACCTCCTTATGGGGAATGTCTGTATTGACTCAGTGTATGAAAATCCTACTGTTTATATAATATGAAAAAAATCTGCTTTCGAATCTTCAGCGGACGGACAGAAAAACAGGCATTTATGATGGACAGACAGACAGGATTATTTCTGCATACCCCTAAACTTCACATGCGGGGGTTAAAATAAACACAATCTTAGAAGAGGTCATTGCTTTGAAGTTTTGATACTATTTGGAAAGGAAATCTAAGATGTCTAAAAATGAATGTCGCACGATGAATAGACATCCCTCTGACTACAGCTCACCATAGTTAACATGAAAAGTATGGAAAAATATGTAAGCATTGTGTTAAACAGACAACCCAATGCATTGTACTTGCAACTGAACAGACGGACCATAAAACTGCATTGGTATATTTATATTAATAATGCGGAAGGGCTCCAACTCTACTGGTCGGGCACATATTATCGCCACTTTTTTCAATATTTTTTTGTCTAAAATCTTTATTTCTTCATGAAATTCGATAAAATTTGCACAGGAGGAAGAAGAGCCCTTGATACACATTTCGTCTAATTTTCATGAAAATCTGATTATCTGTTCTTGTTTATCGGTGATTTGTGAACGTCAGGGTATAGCAAAGTTTGAAAGAAGGAAGGGTACATATTATCGCCACCTCTATCTGATCTTACTGAAACTCTTGCACTTTTCAACAAAATTGATATTATTTCTATCTTTGAACTTTCTTTTTTTCGACCGTGAAAGATTCATACAAAAAAAAATTCAAAAACCAAAGAGATATAGGAAGATGAAGTGACCTACCCTTTCCCCGGAGGCGCGGGGAAGATACATTCAGATTTACCGACTTTTTATCATAAAATTCAGTATTTGCAGGTTATGAAATTATTTGAAATTTTGTATATCATTTCATGTTTCAAAGATGTAAATATGATGAAAAAATTAAACTTCTACATCAACAATATGCGGAGATATAAATGAAGTGGCGATAATATGTGCCCGGCGATAATATGTACCCGACCAGTATACCATCTTGAAGAAAATTTCTAACTAATCTATAATGCACCAGACACGCGTTTCGAATATCAAATTCTCATCAGTTAAAGAAGATCCTGACGATAATCTCAACAACACTCACTATAGAGCACCAAATGCTTCCAGCCAAAGAAATCAATTGCCAATCAATGTCAACTATTAAGACGGTCATCCGCTATGTCAGTAAGAATCAGTTTGGTTATCGAGATTCAACTTTTTTAACATTGAGCGAAAATGTTTATAAAGTCTTTCGACTTTTCCATGCTCTACACTACCATTTCATACCAAACACTCACAAAGAATGGCCTATATTATTCGCAACACCTTTCTTTCAAAAAACGGGAACAGGAAATAAAAGTACCTTGTCATAGGGCGGGAGGATACTTATTTCGTGAAGGAACACTCTCATTCAAACAAAAAGTAAACCGAAGACGATATCATCCGGATGATTGAGTTTTTGATTGACAAATATCTGGGCTTCAAAAATATTGTTCGACAGTATATTCTCGCAGTGGTATCAACCAGATGTGGATTTTAAAGAATTCGAAGGAACTTTTAGAACATCTGAAATCCACTCATTTTAGTAAAGTTCATACGATCAAAGCATTTGATTTTTCGACACTTTACACTACAATTCCACATTCTAAATTGAAAGAAAGACTCGCAAAAATTATAAGTAATGTGTTTACAAGTAAGAACGGTACTCGCAAATACAAATTTATTGTTGTGAACTATGACAAAACCTACTTTGTAAAAGAAAAGTCCGATTTTGAAAATAAGTACACTGAAACAGATATTATTCAGATGTTAAACTTTTTGACCGACAACATTTTTGTGGTGTTTGGAGGAAAGGTATTCCAGCAAATTGTCGGAATTCCAATGGGGACCAATTGTGCCCCACTCCTTGCCGACATTTTCCTTTACTCGTACGAATCTGAATTCATTAAATCTTTGGTCTCTGAAGGGAAAAGATACTTAGCTTCTGACTTCAACTTCACGTACAGATACATAGACGATGTGTTGTCCATCAATAATCCAAAATTCGCGGATCACCTGAGCAGTATCTATCCTTCAGAGCTTGAAGTCAAAGAAACTACTGAGACAAATAATTCAGCATCCTATTGGGACATAATGTTGTCCTATGACACTTATGGTCACATGACCACCTCACTCTATGACAAACGTGACGACTTCAATTTCAGCATTACAAACTTTCCTATTCTGAGTAGCAACATCCCTTCATCTCCAGCTTATGGCGTATTCATATCTCAATTAATACGCTATGCCAGAGCAAGTACCAAATATATGGATTTTGTTCTGAGAGCTAGGCGTCTTGCAGATAAGCTTCTCAGTCAGGGATATGCTTGTGACCGACTAACATCGTCACTGAGGAAGTTCTACGGTCGATATGGGGAACTCGTCATACACTATGATGTCCCACTCTCAAGAGTGGCGGATGATATTTTGTCATAGACCATTTGAACCATCCAACCAAAGATTGTACTCTATGTCTTCCGAAATGGAAGTAACCGGATGTGACAGTTCTACCGAATTGAAGCGGCGGGTGTTGCATGCAAGCAGGAGATGCTTACTCTTCCTGGGCACCTGGTCTCACTCCCATATCGGGAGTTTGCTTCTTTTCATGTGGTGTAGGTTTTTTTTTTTTTTGCTTTGGTTCCTGTTTTGTCCTGATTTTGTATGCCTTCGGTTTCTGATTTTCTGAATTATCGATTTTGTGCTGTATACAGGTATATGGTCATTATCCATATTTGTCATTTGTGGTGTTCGGAGGAACCGTATTCCAGCAAATAGTTGGTATCCCCATGGGTACCAATTGCGCCCCACTGCTTACGGACTTATTTTTATATTCATATGAAGCTGACTTCATCCAGACCTTGCTCTCGACTGGACAAAAGCACTTGGCATCTCAGTTCAATTTCATCTTCAGATACATAGATGACGTGTTGTCCATTAATAATTCGAACTTTAAGTATCATCTACATGAAATCTATCTTCATGGAAACATCTATGTGCAACAGATCCGCTTTACTTGGATATACATCTATCTTTCGACGCAGACGGCCATATGAACACCTCACTGCATGATAAACTTGATGAATTCAGCTTCCACATAACTTCCCGTTAATGTAGCAGCATTCCGTCTTCTCCTGCTTATGGCGTTTTTGTTTCTCGGCTGATGCGACATGTTCCTAATATGATGATTTCATCATTAGAGCAAGACGGCTTGCAAGTAAGCTACTTGTTCAGGGTTATTTTACACAACGGCTGAAATCATCATTGATGAAGTTCTTCGGTCTCTACGGGGATATAATAAAAGCATATCAGATCCCCCTTTCCAGAATGATCAGTGACATTCTGGATTGGATTGAATGACTGTCATCATCACCAAAATAGGAAATATTTACCCGATATGTACATCAATATGTACATCGAGAGAATAATCGAATTTTAGAGAATACCACATAACTTTACATACCTCTGAAATGCACGAAATTTCAAAAATTCATATATATCCTTATTTTTCAAGATTCTTATAGCGTGTGGATGAATTAAAGGCTATTTTGAGAAATTCTGATAAAATAATAAGTTCTAAGGAGAGTTTTTTCTAATAAAAACTAAGTTGCTTGTTGCCCTGGCAACAACTCATTATTTTTATTTATAGCTAGAAGGTCGCCAGCTACACATTTTTTCTACATATATATCTATGGTATTGCTTTATCCTAAAGCAGTCAAATCAATATGTACCCGAATAAGTTTTTGAGCAAAATGACTGTTTCTATAAATAGCACATTAATCTATAGAACAAATCAACATTTTGACCCAATAACAATGAGTTTAACTTGAATTTCTAATTATCTCACTTTTAAAACGTATAATGATAGTAAATATTCTGATGTTTGATTCTTTTGTAGCAGAACTCATGCGAAAATGACAAATTTTTTTCCCTATTTTCGGTGATTTTTCATAAAAAAATTTGCATTTTTCCCAAAAATATCCATTCAGCAATGACAGTTTCAAAGATGATTATTTTTTTCTAAAATAATGTAACAATCTGAGCTTATACCATGTATCGTTTATGTCGTTTTCAATATTGTGTGACATTAAAATAGAGTTATCTCCCTGTAGTCGCAACAATAACCTTAAATGATGCTATTGAATTTAATCTCCAACAACACTCGGTTGCAGCAGATGTTATAGGACAAATTTATCATTTTTCACTTGATAATTAATTATTTTGACCATTTATGTTTTGATCAATCAAAAATTATTCATGAAAATGTTACGTTCTTCATTTCTGATATTTTCAGTCATTACGCAGTCGCAATGAACCGTTATATTAGATGATTTAAGTCATATGACGTTACGTTACTTTTCCTATTTGCTTTCTCTCTTTTTTGTAACAAATCGTGGAATATTGAAATTTCTTGAAAATGTTAGGATCTTCATTTATGATGTAATTGATCATACAGAATTCAAATTAAAATATGTTATCGAATAAATTATTACGTCATATGACGTGACGTTACTTTTCCCTGTACAAGGATGCTTTCTTTCTTGGTTTTGACAAATCGTACAAAATTGAAATTTCTTGAAAATGTATACTATAGAATCTTCATTTATGATATGTTTGATCATACAGAAGTTATATCGAATAAATTATTACGTCACATGACGTTACGTTACCTTCATCTGTACAAAGATGTTTTCTTTCATGACTGTTACAAATCGTAGAAAGTTTAAATTGGTATCAAACGAAAGCTTATAAAATACTTATCTGTATGTGTTTCCGTTTAGTAAATCAATGTACACTAAAAGAATTTATTACTATTATTGCGTTAGTTGTAATGGTGTACAGTTACGCCCTGAGTTACCATATTTATACGAAAGACTTTCATTTGGTAGAACATGTGGTATTATACATTTAATTCGTATGTTTTCATTAGTTGCATGACAACGATACACAAAAATGAAAATATTGGGTCCATGAGATTATCTGAATTAAAGATGGAATTTTAATGCCGCTTTTAAAATGACGGATATATTGGGTTGTTCGGAGTGGTCCATAGCTTAAAATGCTGCTTATGGCTTAATAAAAGAGACGAGGGGTCTCCTACGGCAAAGCACGGAAATACACGTAATAAAAGAGACGCAAAGATGACAAGGAACACAAAATATCCGAAAACAATCAAATACTAAACACTAAAAAATACATATATATTTCTATAAGCCGCCAAAATTCATTTCACTTGCGCCCTCTGGTTTTATTTTTAGAATTCAAGTTTGTGTATTTACTTACAGAGTGTACGCTATTCTAAATTTCCTGCAGGGTCGATTCAGTAGCATATCCAAATAAAATCTATGTTCAAAATAGCATAGATGGTGCTAAGATATTAACCTCCTTTAATTTCGATTATACTTTTGGATGAAATGACAAGTTTGCTAGATAGCCAAATAATATGTATGATGTCAAATTGATTAAGTATCAAAACAAAGCCTCTTTAAGGCGACAGAGCTGGAAAAGAGGTAATTAATACACTTCAAAACATCCAATGTCATGGGGAACACTACATTACAAAAAAAATCCAGAATCAAACACAGTTTCTTCATATGTTCATTGTTTACTTGACATTTATTGGAATCAAACAACCATTTCGACTTAGAACACAAATACTGGTAATATTATGAACTATACGTAATCTGGTGACGCCATGTCATTACACGTCTCATATAATATTGTTATGAAGTTTCGTCGATTCCCTGTATGGTAGCTCAAGTGCAAGTACAGTTGTTATAGGAATCTGAAGGTTTAAGGCTTGATCGAAAAAGCCAAGTCTTGGAATTCCTGGCAACATATTGTCCTTGGTGAATCTTACATTTCACATATACCAACGTCTTTTTGGTCTTCTATCTTTCTAAAATAATTTCCTCAAAATACTTCAGGAATGAAATACGTCAAATATAGCTTTCAATTGTATTCATCTGTGCACTTCTTTGAGTTAGTTTGGAATGCAGGTTCCACTCAAATCTACTGCTATTCTGACAAGTTCGCCCTGAATCAAGTTATTGAAGCTAAACTTCAGCATTCGACATACAGAGGATTCAATTCATAATATTCAAGCCTATCCTTTAAATCTTTAAAAAACAAATCCTTCACTCTATTCAATGGCGTCTCATAGTTCCCACAAAGCCTCTATTCGTTGATAGACACTCTTTTCTCGTACACAAAACTTCTAAAACCGGACATACTACGGCTGGAGTAGAGATACATGTAGAGTTGAGTTTTCCGTTCCATTGACTGAGGGAGTGTTGTTACTCCATGAAACTCTTAACCAAAGTATTTTTCTGTCATAACCATCAATAGCACCATGTATGCAAAATCCATAAGGTTTCAGTTTGTCATACCCGTCTACATACCAAACATAATTGGGCCAACGGGTTCTGTACTTGCATCTTTTCAGTCGATGCGCCTTCCGAATAGCGATTTTTTCCCTTTTGTATATCATAAGTTATAACTTATAAGACACAAGTCATAAATCGTTACACATAATTCATAAGACATAAATCAAAATACATAACACATAAGTCGTAAGACATAAGTCATAAGACAGAAGTCATAAGACATAAATCATATTACCACCCGTTATGCAGTTTCATAAAGCCATTTCATAATCAAATGTAATGATAACACGTTACATATCGCTCTGCTCGAATGCGATTGGTCAAGTTTGGAGCCTCATCACCTACACTGTGACAGCAGTGACCTTTCAAATATCGGTCATATGTTAAATTAAGACGCAAATTCAATATCAATGATAAAAATTGTTGTTGATGAAATAATTATTGCATTAAAGTACTAAACAAAGTTGAAATATTTTTCTCTTTACACACCGAATATCCACGATGGGGAACTACTTCTCATAGCGTAGCAGACGACTTCTATAGGTCATGACGTGATTTGCCTCAAGTTCTCAGATTAGTTGATTTCACGTTGGAAATAAACATTTTTTGGCAGAATCCTGTGATAAAAAGAATCTCAAATAGATTTTCATTTCATTCGATGTATTATAAAACTCGTTGTGCGTTTAATATCCCCTCGCCAAGGCTCGGGGATATAAAACACTCAACTCGTTTCATAATACATCGTATGAAATGAAAATTCATTTGAGATCCTATATATACATAACACATAAGTCGTAAGACAGAAGTCATAAGACAGAAGTCAGAAGACAGAAGTCATGACTCCTAAGACAAAATGTCCCTAATCGGCTTCCGTAGCGCATAGTACAGTTTTCCGGATTACATGTCCTTGCAAACAATCCCGTATACACAGAGGTTTCCAAGGCGAAGGAAAGGTTCGTAAACAAAGAACATTCTCATTTTAAGGTAATTTTTCAAATAAAACAGTAATAAGTAGGGGTATGCAATACAAACACTTTCAAACTAGATATCAGACACAATGTAAGCAATAAAATGTTGACTACGAAAAATTGTTCTCATTGATAATAGTTGTATATCTGGTCATAATAAACAACGTAGGAAATATTTTCAATGACTACAAAAAATTAAACTTGACAAGTATGAAAGATTTTACCTTTTCTTGATTCGGTTTCTGATATATCGTCATATTAACGTTAGAGTTAAATCAAGTATGATAATTTATTTATACTAAACATGACATAAAAATACTGACAATGTTGACAACTTCCTTTGCGATAATTTCACATAATTTAATTGTATATCATGTTTTTTTTATTAAACTCCTTTTAAAACCTATATATGTTTTCGTATTCTTACCTTTACATAATAGCTAGCCTAAAATTGATTTGACATTGAATTCGTTTACATATGTTATCACATTACAGATAAAGTCTATTCTGAAGCATAACACTTTAACACTACATAGTTCATAATAAATGATAAAAGGTCATACACCTGCCAGACTAACCTGCACTTTCGCTGTACATGTCAATAGATGGAGGGGATCCCCAACAAGACTCGGTTGCAACACTGTCAAACACAAATCACCCACATGCAACAACACAGAATAGACAAGATCAACAATTAGCTGCCTAACTGTATTATGACAACCATGGGGACTTATCGCCCTACCCGGTTCCTTGATGTACTATTGGTTATTAAATAACCCATAGTATACATGTATCAAGCAACCGGGGAGAGCGATAAATCCATGTGACGAAAAAGATTTCATCATCACGCAGGTACCAAAGTAACAAACAGTTGAATGCGTAAGTGCATATAAAAAGCATAGGGGCTTATTAAAACAGGCCGTTCTCTACCGACTGGAGGGACGCAGTCTGCGGAGGAGTTCGATCGACACAGAGAAGACAGGTGGTCAGGGGCCTATCTTCTCGTATAAGGTTTGGACAGAGGCCATCATGAAGTCTTGTCGTCAAAGTCAGTGAGAGTGTAACAAACAAGGAACTAATAAGAGACAACAAGACATACAACAAAATCAAACCGAACGGTCCATAAAAACAATCAAATGACACAAATAAACTTAACGGATAAAAGATTATGGTGCACCTGCCTCCAGCTTTTAAAGGTTATCCACTTTATGAAAGTGAAAGGTGTATCTATCAAGTTTATGTGAGGACAATTTCTTTATTTACCCAGCTAAGCAAAGGTCACCCGAGATGTACAAAAGCCCTTTGTTTCTATGTAGACGGATTACATTACAAACAAGACTGTTAACGCAACAATTCAAGAACTGACAAAATCTTAACCTTAGTTCGTACCTATTTTTCTTGACATGGATGTCCTTTGTCTATTCATTTTCTTATTCTTAATGTTTGTACCTATATTGAAAGCATTTCTCATAATTCTCACCTCCGACGAATCAAACATTAAAACATTTTCTTATTTTGCATGTCGCATGCAAATTGTTCTTTATATCCACTGACTGAATTATTTGGCATGTGAGAAAAACTGATTCATTTCCAAAACATACCTATCTGGTTCATCGCATCAAGAAATTTCATTTCTGTTACGTTCTCGTTAGACATTTTCCCCCGTGACAAACTTCGCACTTCGAGCAACGCGCTTTACATGTAATTATGATAGAAAGTTTTACAAGTGGGTTGCCAATAGAACAGGAAGTCCGATATAAAAATTCCATTGAGTATTCAAATCAAAATTTAGATGACTACGCCGATGAGTTTGTACGTGTACGGCAGCTACGTCACTGATTCTGCGAATTACGAAGTGCGAAGTCTGTCACGATGAAAAAGTCTAATAATTTCAAATGGATTCTGTTTGCCATGTTTAAAAGTATATATCTCCTCGAGTTCTTTTGTTTGTAAAGTATGCCTTTGCTAATAATTTACATCTGTCAACCACCTCAACCAATGTTCCATGTCTTCAAATCCATAGCATTATTTCAAAAGAACAGATAAATTTGCAGCATGAACCAGACATGCACGTTTCGGGTACTTAATCCTCGTCATTGATCCTCAATCTAAACAATGTAATATATGACCAAAGACGTTTAAAAATACCAAAAGACGAGAAAATTTTGTAAAGATAATTTTCGAATGCGTTTGAATTAAGAAACGAACAACCGAAGTTGATCAGACTTGGCTACATGATCACTCAGGGACTCCTGGTCCACCAGCAGTGACACTCCCAAAGTGGTATAAATGTTAGACGTCTTCAATTCATAGCATCATTTAAGTACAAATCAATTAGTGAATCTTTAATGCAATGCTTGGCGCAACAGGTCACTTGCCGAAATTCATAATGGCTGACAAAAAATATCCGAGGTAGCCAATTTTTGCGCCCTTTTTCATTGTTAGGTCATTATCGATTTTGTTCTATATACAGGGATATGGTCATTATTCATATTTGTCATCACAATGGAATTGTGTCTTTACTCCTCCCGGGCACCTGGTCCCACTTCTGGCTTGCTAGGGGTCCGTCGATGTTTAATTTTGTGCTCTATTGTGAGTGCTGTTGAGATTGTCGTCAGGATCTTCTTTAACTCATTTGTGTCACACTTATGCCCTTTGCCGTGTGGAGCTCGTAAAAAAGTTCCCCGCGAGGGGTTTGACAGTAAGTGTTTTGAATATACTTCCCTGACATTGTCGCCATAGCACTTTCTATATAGACATAGCGTCAGACAGTGCATGAATTTTATATATTTTCATTTCCATGCTTCATTAACATCGACGGCGGGTGCGGCTAGCCAACAGGGGATGCTTACTCCTCCCGGGCACCTGGTCCCACTTCTGGCTTGCTAGGGGTCCGTCGATGTTTAATTTTGTGCTCTATTGTGAGTGCTGTTGAGATTGTCGTCAGGATCTTCTTTAACTCATTTTAACAGTGACGTCATAATGTAAAACAACGCCAAAAGATATTGACTCGGACATTTTGCTTTCTAACAAAATCGGAAAATGGTCTATTAGTGAATGAAAGTCAAATACAAACCTCAAAATCAGATTACAAAAATCATAATCACAAAGGCTCACAAATACAAACCTCAAAATCAGATTACAAATATCATAATCACAAAGGCTTACAAATACAAACCTCAAAATCAGATTACAAAAATCATAATCACAAAGGCTCACAAATACAAACCTCAAAATCAGATTACAAATATCATAATCACAAAGGCTTACAAATACAAACCTCAAAATCAGATTACAAAAATCATAATCACAAAGGCTCACAAATACAAACCTCAAAATCAGATTACAAATATCATAATCACAAAGGCTCACAAATACAAACCTCAAAATCAGATTACAAAAATCATAATCACAAAGGCTCACAAATACAAACCTCAAAATCAGATTACAAAAATCATAATCACAAAGGCTCACAAATAGAAAACAGAACTTCAGTGAAAAAATATAAACACATACTTACTAAGATCGGAAGGATTGGTTTTGGTAGAGATACATTTGTAGAGGAGACAGAAGTTTCCACCAATACATGTAACAAAACTGATTGTTGAAAAAAAAACTATATCTTAGGATAGCTTTGTAGGGGGAGGTTTGTAGAAATCAGCCTTTGGGTCTGTACATGCGTCAAAATATGCTCTGACATGTACAAGCTTTTTCTACAATAATTATGTTTTTGCAAGAACCATCGTGTGTAGTCCTGACTGGATGAGATACAAGTCATGATATTAAGGTTATGGCAACAAACATTCATACTTGCTGGACAAATAATAACTTACGTAGGTACACATGAAAGTATTAAAAGCCAAAGTGATGACAATAACAGACAGATGGACAGCATGCTATGGCAATAACTCTTCGTTATGGTGTGAGCATGATTATCCTTACGCAAAATGAACAATAGTATGGAGAGAATAAGAAACGAGTGAAGTTATGAGATCAATTATTCACTGTCCTATGTGTATATAATTATGTTATTGACAGTGCCAATTCTATCATTGGATTTCAGGGAATCTAGCACATTTAATAGCAAATTTTAACAATGTAAGGTAATTTTGTACATTAAAAAATCATGAAATTGAAATAAAGATATGGATAGCTTCAAAATAATTTAGACAATGAAGCGCAAGAAATTATAAGTAAAGCCTTCGCTAACGCAGCAAGATACGCCAATGAGGATTTATTTTCACAATACCAAAACATCCAAGTACCGCAACTCAATAACGACAAATTAGGTTAACATAAAAATCGAAGGCATCTTCCTCTTCAAATTCTTCACACATGAAAATCCATTCACGCATATTAAAGTTATTGCGATCCATGCGCCTAAACTTTGCCCTTGGCTCAACATGCATGTGCATATAACCCCCTCTCATTACACATGATTTCTCAATTATGCGATAAAAATAATCAATGAAGGTCCTGAACGATACTTCTATTCAAATTTATAGTCAGCAGATGGATGTTGAATAATTGTATTGTTTATGTAATGATGAATCGATGATGATTATTTTATACATAGGATGCATATGCATGTGAAGCTAATAATTTTCATTTCTATGAGCTCATTGTGTTCTATAAACAGCAAAAACTGTTTGTATTTACAACAAGTGGTATACTTTAAATTACATTTTATTCTCATGACTTAAACCCGGAGCAATGTTTTAAAATTAACCCATTTGGAAACTAGAAAGACGTTAAGACCATGCATGCATGTTCAAAATTACTTACAATCTACATTATATATTTGAATAAAGAGCGGTTACATGTAGTTTCAGCATAAATTTAAGTTTATTATCACTGATAATTTCCAAAAATTCTCATTTTAATGACCAGAATTTCCTATTTCTTTCAAAAAGATCATGCTTCGTTTCTACTTTCGTTTCTCATCGGTTTGCATAATTTCACATAGGGAAGACAACTCTTCCATAAGTTTTAAAAGTAATTTATCATTACGCCACCGGCGAGCAGTGCAAGCAAGATATAAATAGTTGATTGTTTTAGATGCATTTACTTTAAATGAAATTGAAACTTTTTTTCAAGAAGGAGGATAATCTTGTTCTTGCATTTTTCATGTGTCAGACAGCAAATTCCTGAATTAGAAAAAGCACTATATTATGAGGTGTATGGATACGTTACAAAATACGTTGCAATATCTCAACTGTTACGGTAATAGTAAGAGACTTCCTGAAAGGAAGTATCAGGAAGTATCCTAAAAACCAGTCATAGTATACATTTTTCTCAGAACATTTCACTCAAAAATAGATTTTAAAAAAATGTTTAACTTTGCCCTTAGCTTAATATGTATGTGTATATACCCCCCCTTTCCCATTATTTATAATGTCTAAATTATGCGAACAAAAGCATTTAAAAACCCGTTATACATGAAAGACATTCTTTCTTCTTTAAGTATATACACAAAATTTCAAAACTTTTAATCTAAAATTAGATTTTTCAAAACTACTTGACTATTTCAGTATATTTTCACTGTATTCTAAAACATCTAAGTTACATAACTCTGTAATAACATATCGGATGAACCTGAAAATAGAAAGGCTGCTTTCTCTCCACAGTCTGATCACAGTTTATGGATATTATGAAAATCCGTTGACGCATATTCAAGTTATTGCGTTCCATAAGCGGACGGAAAGACAGTCAAGCAAACGGACGGACTTCGTCATAGCATATTACTTCCCGTCAAATGACGGGCATATAAAAAGATAAATTTGCTGTAATAAGGACATGCAGATGAGAAATTTCAAATAGAATTTTAGAATTTTACTATAGAGATGAGCTTGTTTATGTACTTCTGAGTAATACCAATGTGAATAGTATAACAATCGGATTTTGACTTGAATACATGTATATTAATATAACATATGACATTTAGCATATCTCAATTTTCGTTCACATTCGTGTGTTCTGTGATGCTGGTTTGTATATTGTCATCAGTGACTTCCACCTTAATATCAATATCAGTACGTGTGTAACGTTCCGGGAACAGTATTAGGAAGATCAATCCAATGCCAACGCTTCCTAATAGACTATAGTTCATCCATGATTTACCTGAAACGAGTACAAATATAAATGATTCCAAAGATTTAATATGAAAATTGTTTTATGTGTAGATCGCCATAATTGTCTGAATTGATACAAGAAAAAGCATACGATATCAAAATCTGAAAATTTAGTATTTAAAAGGTATAAGCTCTCAAAAGGATAATTCAGATTTCCAGGGCCTATTTGACTTGTCCAAACAGCAAATATCGACTATCGTTTGGTACCAGAAAACTCACTTTTTGCTTCTTACAGAGAGACAGCAATCAACCATAAATATGCCTTTCTAAGCAAGGATCGGTATATGTTTTTATGTCGTTTCATGTAAATCTAGTCGACAAATTTCAGCTCTGATTAAACGTTTTCACTAAAACTCAGGAGCCTGTGACCAAATGCTACTACAAGTTTTGCTAAGCTAGTAGAAATTGTCTAATAAACGATAAAAAAAATTGAGCGTTTTATCTGTGGACTAGTGGTTCAAAATGATTTTGTGAAGACTTGATTCAGAATTCAATTATTTCAATGAAACAATAAAACGGCGATATATTACAAATTATGTCCAGTTTCCTAAAATGTAGAAATTACAGTTGAATTTTAATTGGCCATCATGATTCTCCGTTGATATCTTTTTATCAGCATGTTCGTCTTGGAACTAACATTTAGCATTACACTGACCAATGTTATTTATTAGCTTTGTTACTAATTGTTTACTGGGGTTTGTCAGGTTGAGGCTTCGCCGCGCCTTCTATGGGCTTGAACAATCCAACAAATCTATGTTGTCAATAACAAACCTAATAACCGTTTGATTTCGTCGAGTAGCAACATCTCCGCTGTCATGTTTGCAAACTTGCATGCCATTTTTTTACATACGATTTTCAAAGGATGCGCTACTGCAACTTCCTCTCACTGGCAAATTATGTCCACAGAATAAAGCGAAGGAAGATATGATTGGCGGTTCATGTCATGGCTTTATTTAAAATAAATAATCAATAATAGTTCATGAACTCAATGCACAATTCAAGGCAAATAAATTCAATAAAGCAAATGCTTAGTAAGTTCATATTTCTTAGTTCTTGAATATAAGTTCAGTTCAATTGTTCATGAACTTCAATGCTCAATAGTTCATAGTTCAAAGTTCAATAGTTCATATAAATGTCCAATATTTCAATATCAATGAATCCATATTTTGACAATAAAAATAATCAATGGTCTACGACGACATTCAATTGTATATGTCGTAGATAATCAATACAAATTAATAATAAACCCCAATTATTGGCTCAGAGTCTGGAAGACAACAGAAACTGAAGCGAGGTTTAAAAGCAAAATTCTGAATGCTAAGACAGTTGTAGAACTGCACTGTTTTGAACCAATGAACGTCAGGAAAGGGGAAGCCATGACGCAATTAATGCAAGGTGGTATGAGCGGGTGAGTTGGATTCCGGATCTGGAGCGGGGCTTCCGGCAAAATTGGTTAAGATTCGGAATTCTAATGTCGTGAAACACTTGAACAGTTGATTGTAGACGCTAAACGCTGCCTTGATAAATGTATAGAAACTGTTAACAAATCAGTGATGAAGATCGTGATATACCAAACCCAGAGGAAAAACAGAGATGAAAAACCCAGTTTTTGTGTTGGGGAAAAATCCTCTGAAAACTGGGCATGTTATATCACTGCCGCACTCGGAACTAAATGATGTCACAGTCACCGCAAACGAAATGTTCGGAGCTTCACACGATCCCAAGGTAGGAAAATTGGAGGATGAAAGGTCCGATGTAAGAGGTTCACGGATGTAGGCAAGGCTCCATGGTATATCTTCAAGTCCCATCAATGGCGAATTAACGTCAAGGGTAATCCCGAGCCTGAGAATATTGCTGAAATGAAAATAAAAAAAGCGCAGAAGGAGGAGATGAATGTAAACCCTGCAATAGAATATTAATTGTATAAATAGGATGCATGTTTAAAAGTTAGGAAATAAGCACATCTATAGATTGAAATACGTTGTAATGAATCATAAAAATAAAGAAAGGGTGTGGAGGAGAGGGTTTTTTGGTGAAATGTTTATAATGATTTTGCTCCTCACTGATACTGAAAACGCGCTAGAGTTAGACCGGAAGTGTCACAGCCAGAGTCTGCGCAATCCACTCAACACGGTCAAGGGTGATGGAGTTATCTTCCTTAGAACTTAGTTAATGTTAATCATTGGCATCATTTAAAGGCATATTAATTAACAGCGTGGACCAGACATGCATGTTTATATGTGAAGGAAGGTTATATTATGCTTATTCGTTGAGATAAAATTCATTTATCCTTTAGAGGATAAATGATATTATCTCCACAGAATAAAGCGAAGGAAGATATGATTGGCGGTTCATGTCATGGCTTTATTTAAAATAAATAATCAATAATAGTTCATGAACTCAATGCACAATTCAAGGCAAATAAATTCAATAAAGCAAATGCTTAGTAAGTTCATATTTCTTAGTTCTTGAATATAAGTTCAGTTCAATTGTTCATGAACTTCAATGCTCAATAGTTCATAGTTCAAAGTTCAATAGTTCATATAAATGTCCAATATTTCAATATCAATGAATCCATATTTTGACAATAAAAATAATCAATGGTCTACGACGACATTCAATTGTATATGTCGTAGATAATCAATACAAATTAATAATAAACCCCAATTATTGGCTCAGAGTCTGGAAGACAACAGAAACTGAAGCGAGGTTTAAAAGCAAAATTCTGCCATAATGACTTTCGAGGATTATTGGTGATAACCCTCGAAAGGCATCCGCCACAAAGCGGCCGATTTTGCAGAAACTGAGCGCCATGACAGAACTGCCATATTGAGTACTATTTTCGAAGGTAGCATAGGCAAAACAGAAAATTATTGTTCGAAAATGCCACTAAATAAATGGTCTACATCAACAATATCGCTATATTGTGTATGATGCAGATTTTTACATAGATGAAAGAAACATTCCGAAAACGACAATCTGTTCATATTATATAAGGGGATAAACGCTGACCTTGACCCATCTCAGGGGAAAATTTTAACCTGATGAGTAAGGCAAATAAAGATTACAAGGCACCAAGTGTTGGAAGAAATACTACAATGACGAAATAATGTAGATAAGTCTCATTTTCCCATGCATATGGTGATTCACTTGTATTACACGTCACACGATACATTTCACCAGTTGAATTCGATATTGTGAGGTTGACATTTCATACTGCTCATTAAAGCCACTTTTGGCCAGAGAGAAAAAATACTCATTCATGACGGGTTATCAAAATTATGTAAATTGTAGATTTTGTAATGTAGGTAAAACCCATTCATAAGCTTTAATTATGAATAAGAGGCCAGGGCTATTCGCATAGTATATATATCGTATATTGTACAGGGCTCGGAGAAGAAGAGGCACTGACATGTTTAGACAATTTTGAGCAAAATTTTACTAATATTTAGATTGTCAAGGAAGCGATTGAACAGAAAAGCGAATAAAACTTTGTGGTTCCCATGGAAATTCTGAAAAAAAGAAATGTTATGCATTCTCGACTTTGAGACTGTAAAACGGATTGAAAGTTTCCCGTGTTTCGCTTCGCGGATTTTATAGTTTGTGTGTCGGTTTTTTTTTTTTTTTTTTTTTTTTTTTTTTTTTTTTTTTTTTATTATTATACATCGATCGACAGAAAAATTATTACAGTCGTTACTTACATGTAAGTAATAAATTTGTTGGAAATCAATACGTTAGACTGCTTGAAGCGTCGTGCATGAATGATTAAGCCTCATCTTCTTACGAATGTATTAGATTAACTTAAAAACAAACATGAATTGACGAGGGGAATAGAATAAGAACAACTTCGGAATTTGGTTTATTTATTTTTATTGATTAATTTATAGCTTAATCTTTCAAATTATAGGTATATAGGTATATGTTACATGGAGATATAAGACAAATATTGGAATTTTTCGAGAAAAACATGATAATTATAGGACTTTTTAAGCATAAAATCCAAAATAAATTAAGGAATTTTGACAGAATATTTGCCTCCTGGAATCCCTTTCACGTCATACTTAAATCAATTAAATGAGACATTGAAATTAATACGATATGAAGTGTATATGTATAATATAAGTAGTAGGTGAGGTGGCGAGCGAAGCTAGCCATTTTTTTTTTTTTTTTTTTTTTTTTTTTTTTTTAAGGCACTTTTGAAAAAGACACTTTTGACAAATTGTTGCAAAATACAGTTTGTACATGTGAAATTTTACATGAAGCAATAACGAATTTGAGATGCAAATTTTCAGATGAAGAGCCCAAAATATAAGATTTATGAAATATTCTTTTTTTTATATATATATATATATAGGAATTTAGTAGAATCCTATATTTGTTATAGGAAATAATATGTACAATGTATTATTATCATTTTTGGTTTTCTATAAAATATAATTTTAATTAATCATTTATTTCAATCATTTATTTGTTTTTGTTTTGTTTGTTACAACATGTACAGGGGGGGGGGTAGGGTTTTTGTTTTTGTTTTGTTTTGTTTTTATGGTGACATTTGATAGATACTAGTGGCATATAATATATGTTCGTATCGAATTTATTGCGTCAAACGTACGTTCTTTAAAGACATATCAACTGGATGTGAGAAGAGGAAATGAATTCCAAGCGCCCTCTATCATAATGATAAAGCCTAAAAAATTCAATTCTATCTATACGAGATAAATAATTTACTTTATTTCCAAAATCATATGATATTTGTATACTTGTGACGCTATCCTACGAATATTTTACTAATGTCGATTGTTCTTTTATCATGTTTATGATTTATCCCTTAATTAAATTTATTTCTTATATCGGCCCAAAAGCAATATTAAAGCATCATCAATTTCTAACGCCTAGCCGGCAGTATAAAACTGCTACATTACGGAAGAAGAATGCCGCAACAACAGATCCATATCTCGCGTTTGACGTTTCCGAAATACCCTGATCAATGGACTATAGGTTACCCGAAAGTCTAAATCTTGCTTGTTCATACGGAGATATGTGAAGAACGTTCGATCAAAATTGATAGAAATACGAAATAAATAAAAGGCATATTACTATCGGAAAGCAAGAGAGCTAGAATGATTAACAGTGCTCTCACTTCCCTTTTTGGGACAGGAGCCGAGGCCGGTGAAATTTTGAAAATAAATAGATGTTTTCTCAAAATGGAAAAAAAGTATAAGCACTGCATATGAATAGAATGTTATTTCTAATTCAAATGCCCCTTTAAACAGATCTCTGTGAAATTTCACCTAAAATTTAAACTCTTTTTTCAATTTTTTAAAGTGTCAAATTGGGAAAATTAGTCAAGAAATTGGGAAAACAATTTTGAATTGGGAATGGGAGCGGTTCAGGCCAATCGAGAGCCATGCAAGGCAAAGTGATTCAAAGATCAAGAACAAGATCGTACATCGAATAGACTGATAGGACAAAATATAGAGGAAACCACCTGGTACCACGACTGAAACAGCAGAATCATAATAAGCGATCGTGGCAGTGGAGGAATGTCATGTGCTTAACCTCTGACCTCGCATGCTGTAAAACTGGTAAATGTTTATTATTGTTTGTTGAACTTGGGTCGAAGGCACTGACAACAATATCCGCTAGAGCTGTACTGATATTTACGATCGAAACGATAAGGGTAATGTGGAACGGTGTAATGAGCTAAATAACAAGATATTAGGGAAATCTTGCATTCGTATTGTCTTACATGTACTGTGAACATGTAATGTTGCAATTAAGAATTTATGATTGATAGGACGACAACAACAAGACCCAACAGGACATGATAAATTGAACAAATATGTGAAATGACTCAATAAATACTAGTAAATAAATGAATAACTAAATAACTAAGTAAATAAATAAATAGATAGATAGATAGATAGATAAATAAATAAATAAATAAATAAATAAATAAATAAATAAATAAATAAATAAATAAATAAATAAATAAAAAAAAATAATAAATAAATAAATAAATAAATAAAAATTAAACAGATAAATAAATGAATGAGTAAACAGGTAAATCAATAAATATTACATAAATAAACAGATATATGTGTGTGCACAAAATTAGAGACCAAGAGAGTGATATAAAATTGGCGAGACAAGTGGGCATGTGTATTGAACACTACCATTATTCTTAAACACGACTTTTAAATACTTAATAAAAATTGAGTTATACATATAAAGTAAATCTGGAGCAAGTGATAAAAAATAATTTGACAGCATGAATACATGTAACATGCCCGGCGTAAGACAATTCGAAGTCTGTAATATTGTGACACAGGTGAGCTACATATAAGTACAGGCTTATATAAAAACAGTTAAACGAAAATTCATATATGTCGTGCTTTCATCTAATTCGAGGCAAGCTCACATGTGCACAAATCACTCTTACCTTACTGTAGACACGTCAAATAAAATTGGACGATACTCTTATACTTTACCGACTTTAGGCTACCACTAAATCAAACCCCATCGCAGGCATGAAAAGGCTAACACAGCACGATGACCAGAAAAAACATCTCTCGACGTTGGATAGAGTTCATCATCACCACGACAAGTACACTACGAGTTTTTAACTATATAGGTGCACAGATCATGTTACTAGAAAAAGCGAAAGTTTTGGTGAAATGTTTATAATGATTTTGCTCCTCACTGATACTGAAAACGCGCTAGAGTTAGACCGGAAGTGTCACAGCCAGAGTCTGCGCAATCCACTCAACACGGTCAAGGGTGATGGAGTTATCTTCCTTAGAACTTAGTTAATGTTAATCATTGGCATCATTTAAAGGCATATTAATTAACAGCGTGGACCAGACATGCATGTTTATATGTGAAGGAAGGTTATATTATGCTTATTCGTTGAGATAAAATTCATTTATCCTTTAGAGGATAAATGATATTATGTACCAGAAATATTGTAGCAAGCAACATGGTTTTTCTCTACATCTAAATATACATTACTTATCTTACAAACGAATTCGTTTATATAAATACATCAAAGTGATATTTACTGACTGTCTACAGAAGTTTAGACGGCATTCATGTGACGCAATTTACGCAATGTGATTGGCTCTTACTAGTCCGAGGAAAAATAACGAAAATTTTGATTGCAAACAAACTTTTTTCTGTCCAATCAGTAATGATTAAATAAAATTACATACCTATACCAGGGATCAGTAGTACCAGTAGGAACACAATACCAAACAGATTGTTAAAGATGGTGATGAAGCCCCCCACCACACCCTCTGATACTGGGTAGGCTGTCTCACTACACAGCTCATAGAACAGAGGGATGGTGCCATTCAGAAACATACCACCAAGGATACAGGCAGCGTAAATCTGAACTGAAAACGAAACATCAATCAGACGGCAGATAGAAGAAGATATCAGAAGAAGATGCTTCTATTTTGCTCTTTTAATTCATGCTTCCCGAAGTTTCAGACGACAATATATCTTGTGTTTGGTTTTAATACCATCACAATTATATCATGTCCTTTTATTCAGTTTCCAAATTTTTTAAACTTTAATATAAACTGATGAAATGATGCCAATTTGGAAGTTTTAGAGACCTTTTCTCAAAATCTGAGCATGGTTTATAGAACTGTTGTCACCTTATTTCAGTCTAATTAATTGTGGAATGGTTAATTTCCCGAACCGTGCATGTCTGGTCCATGCTGCAAATTTATCTGTTCTTGATGATGCTATTGAATTTGAAGACGTTTAACATTAGCACTGTAATACTAGCGCACTAATTCAAACCTATTCCAAATGTCTATATTAGTAATGAATTATAATTTGAAAATGATGTGAGCTAATTCATCATTACTCTGCAATGTCAATTTGCCGTATTTTATCCTTTTTCTGCTAAAATATGGTTGCGTTAAGATAGATGTAAGTTACACAGACAAGATTCTGTATAGCATCACAACTTGCAACAAGGTCATAGGGGGGCACAGGCTTGCAACATAACCTTGCCGTCAACGCTATTTTCCTACGCCATTTCACGCAATGATAAAGCCCGAGAGGCATCGCAGGTACGACATGTCGTCACAGTGACGTTATTCTTACGTAAACATCGCAAAAGATTCAAAGGTAGAGGCACATATTTAAGCGTTTAGGGACAACGAAGGAAACGATTCTTATCTTGATAAAGGAAAATTTACAAGATTCACATCTAAAGACAGTATGTTTCGATTTGTGACCAGAATTTGTATTTTCATTGGAGACTTCTCGCACAGCTGATCGTGTTGGCAACGTACGATTGAAGAAAGAATCCCTGATACTGCATTGGTATTGCATTGAAACAAAGACAATGCTTGTACATTATGTACCTCATAAATGTAGTTATACTTAGTAGTATATACTTGCAATATTTTATTTACAAATACGAAGCCCCAGTTTTAATCTGCAAGAATCTTGCAGACAAATAATAGGCGATGACGGTAGATTTCAAAGTAAAGGAAAGCGGAACTGAAATCAGACGCATGCGTGGGAGTTTGATAGCATCAATCTCCTTTGCAAGTTTCAAATTATTGCGCACCTTACATGAAATTTCAGAGCATATTCATTTTAAGTCTTACTTAATTGAGAATCACTTTAAGACATAAGAGGATAACCCAGACAAATGATCATCAAGCTAATACATACAGGCTAACTCCTCCCCCAACCTGAATCATATAATAGTCACACAAAGCGAACTGACCTAAAGTATATGGAATCACTTTAAGACATAGAAGAATAACCCAGACAAATTATCCTCTAGCTAATTCACACATGCTAAACCCCCACCCCTCTCTCTCCGTCGCTCTCTCCCTCCCTCGTCCAACCAAACCCTTAACTAAATAACAGTCACAAAGTTACTTACCTGAGGTATATGGAATCACTTTGAGACATAGGAGAGTAACCCAGACAAACGATCCTCCAGCTAAGACATACATGCTAACCACAAATATCTTCATGTGTCGCATAAATATATCGGAAAATCTGATAAGAAAATATTTAGTTAAGTTTCTCAGTAAATTTCTTAGCTAATGAATTTGAAGACCTTAAACATTCTTTCTAAAGCACAATTTATATCTAGGAGTGAAATGGGACTTGTCAAAAGCTTTTTCAGCATAAAGAATTAATTATTTAAGAAAAGTGAAGGATCTGAAATATCTTATCGCAGGTTTCATGAATGAAATGCATACATGTAGTATAATATGTGAAAATTGAAAGGTCGTATTGCTTACTGTGTGAAAATCAAGGTCAGAATTAGGCTCTTAAGTGTATGTCAGTACTCAAGGTCAATGACACAAGGTAATGCATGTGCAACTTCAAGATGATGTCGAAAGAGAGAAAGAGAAATTGATGGGGCAGATGACATTTAATAAGAATTGCTAAATTATATTTGCTTATGGTTAATATGATGTTATGTGGCAGATGGCATGGAAAGGACTCCTAAGTATTAGTGAGGACACCATTAAAGTTTGTATGAGGAAATGAGGTTGAAGGTCAGAGGGTCACAGTAATGTCATAAAATACATTGTATACCTCTGGTAATAGATAATCTAAACTTTTTAAAAATAACAAAGTCAATAATCCCATATTCAAATTGTACATAATACAAATGTGGTTCAAATAAGGTACTTGTAAAATAGATCAAAGTGCAAGGTTTAGGTCAAAGGGTAAAAAACTTGGCATCAAGCTAAAGAACTTTTGTCAGATAGATCCTACACAAAATATCAAAGCCCCATCCCTTACAGTCAAAAGCTGTAGCTGAACTTTTATTCTGAAAATAGGTCAATCCTTAGAATATAAAACGAAAAGATTTATAATGGGAACTTCAGTGGTAAATGTATTTTTCCCCTCATATAATTGCTGGAATCTTCTTTTACTAGAAATAAACTTTTAAGGATCATAATGACTGACAGACAGATAGAATGGCAGACAGACACTGTCTGGCAAAATTATAAACGACATTGTCATGTATTTACCTTGCTATAAGGAGAGAAAACAAACAACCAGCCATGATAGTATAGAATCCTATCCATCCTACATCAGTCTGAAATATATACATTCACTCAAATAAATTTCTAGGAATCTCATTGGTTCTTTAACAGCAATTGATCCATCCAAACGCGGGAAAAAAATGAGAAATTCCATGACGTCACAATGTAATTTCGATGTTTGACCGAGGTTCGAAGCTTGTTTGTCCGAGGTAAACACATGGTAAAAGCATTGTGACGTCACGAAATTTTGCAATTTTTTCCCGCAATTGGAAGGGTCAATTTTGCGACTATGTTACCCGTCTGCAGCTGTAAATATGAAGTTTTGTAACGTAATAAAAACACATTGTGTATTGACGTCATAGCGAGCATTTCCTTTAAAAATGTTCGAATGTTTCGTATTTTCCCTTATCTTTGGATCCTCTAATTGTATCTTTCTACTAAAATGAATTTTTATTCCTGCAATATGGTACAATCATTTTGACGGAGAAAATTTTTTTTACAATCCATCAACAAATAAAAATGTTATTATATTTATGAAATTTACACTCGGACGCCATTTGAAATGACAATTTACACTGGTCGAGCAGATATTTCCGAACTGAAGATATTTCCAAACGATTAGCAAGTTAAGTTACTTGGAGGTACTTTTTCACAATTTTAGTGATACACACGTTAAGGTATTCAGAAAAGATAACTTCATTTGGTATGTTTTAGCGTTTGTTTCTCCTGCAGTTCGTGTAACTTTCATCTTTTCAGGAGCCGGGGGAAGTGACGTCATTGTGTTCAGTACATATCTAGACCTTGTTTCGGAGCCATATATTTTCCAATAACCTTTTCCTGTCAACAAATCGATACGAACATGCACTGAAAGTGACCTAGAGCAGGATATTCATGATTAAATAAAAAAATAACATGAGCAAAATACAAAAACCATTGGAGATATGAGTCAGAAATAAACCTATATCATCACGGCAAAGAAAGTCACTTTAAAATTGCTTTGGTAATTCTTTTTTTGTTTTATGATGACAAAGAATTCTTCAATAAGGTCTAAAGGTGGATACCACAAAGTTTTGAAACATTTGATCTATATTTGAGGAGAGGTGAAAATACCTTTAGTAACTTGTGTAAAATGGTCTTTTAAGGGGGGTTAGTATTAAAACACTCTCAAATCAGTACATCCATTTTCAAAATTATTTTTACAAATGCATATGTATGAAGAGTGAAGCACTAATTGTCTAAAGTTTGAAAGTAATTGGAGGTAGAGAAGTCCCGTTATTGATGATAACCCCCAAAACAAAATCGTTCGAAATTATCTGCTCGATCCGTACGTGATTTGCAGTATATTTTATTACGGTTCAAATCAGGTAATATGGTCTGATACACCTTGTCTGGAATTTATATATAACTTCAATTCCTGACAAGGTATATCAGACAATATTACCTCCCTTGAACCGTAATAACGTATATATATATTATACTTGATCAATTTATCTGATCAGCACTTCCTATAGGTAGAACTGATTGTTTCATTTATTTGCATTTCCTTTGAATAAACATTAAAGAAGTACCTATCAGTAATTCAGTCTCAAAGTCAAGCAGGCAAGGCAAAATCATAAGTATTTCCTTAGGAACGGTTGCGAACCTCGGAGTGAATTACATTCCGAAGTGAGACCAGGTGCCCGGGGAGAGTCACCGTCTCCTGATTGCATGCAACACCCATTGCAACAGCTCCATGAAAACCTGTCAAATTAGGTGATTGTCTTGATGTTGACAGTCCCTGGCTTGCTAGGGTCCGTCGATGCTCAATTTAATGGTCTATTGTGAGTGATGTTGAGATAGTCGTCAGGATCTTCTTTAACACATTATTATGGAAAATTGTGACAATTTATAAAACAGAAATTTAAGTGCGAAATTTACTTAAATTGATAGCATTATGATTTATCTTAATTTTCAAAACAGTTAAACAAACATCTTTCATTTTTAAGAAATAAGAGGAAAGTATTAGCTGGGTACTTATTAAAGGTAGGTAGTGTATGATTTCAATCTAGTATCATGTTAACCAGACATTAATGGCATCTATTCCTGTTCCATTGGTTTACAAAAGAAAAGATGGGATCTAAAACAATACTTAGTTGCAGCATCATCAGCAAAACCCCAAAACACCCACTGTAAAAACATAAAACAGACACGCACAGGAAGAGACGTAAATGGTACGAGGAAAGCAAAATTACAGAGAAACATCAAACAGAAATGACTACACTTAAACCACGGGACCATGTATGATTGTCACATCAAACAGAAATGACTACACTTAAACCACGGGACCATGTATGATTGTCACATCAAACAGAAATGACTACACTTAAACCACGGGACCATGTATGATTGTCACATCAAACAGAAATGACTACACTTAAACCACGGGACCATGTATGATTGTCACATCAAACAGAAATGACTACACTTAAACCACGGGACCATGTATGATTGTCACATCAAACAGAAATGACTACACTTTAACCACGGGACCATGTATGATTGTCACATCAAACAGAAATGACTACACTTAAACCACGGGACCATGTATGATTGTCACATCAAACAGAAATGACTACACTTAAACCACGGGACCATGTATGATTGTCACATCAAACAGAAATGACTACACTTTAACCACGGGACCATGTATGATTGTCACATCAAACAGAAATGACTACACTTAAACCACGGGACCATGTATGATTGTCACATCAAACAGAAATGACTACACTTAAACCACGGGACCATGTATGATTGTCACATCAAACAGAAATGACTACACTTAAACCACGGGACCATGTATGATTGTCACATCAAACAGAAATGACTACACTTAAACCACGGGACCATGTATGATTGTCACATCAAACAGAAATGACTACACTTAAACCACGGGACCATGTATGATTGTCACATCAAACAGAAATGACTACACTTAAACCACGGGACCATGTATGATTGTCACATCAAATAGAAATGACTACACTTTAACCACGGGACCATGTATGATTGTCACATCAAACAGAAATGACTACACTTAAACCACGGGACCATGTATGATTGTCACATCAAACAGAAATGACTACACTTAAACCACGGGACCATGTATGATTGTCACATCAAACAGAAATGACTACACTTAAACCACGGGACCATGTATGATTGTCACATCAAACAGAAATGACTACACTTAAACCACGGGACCATGTATGATTGTCACATCAAACAGAAATGACTACACTTAAACCACGGGACCATGTATGATTGTCACATCAAACAGAAATGACTACACTTAAACCACGGGACCATGTATGATTGTCACATCAAACAGAAATGACTACACTTAAACCACGGGACCATGTATGATTGTCACATCAAACAGAAATGACTACACTTAAACCACGGGACCATGTATGATTGTCACATCAAACAGAAATGACTACACTTAAACCACGGGACCATGTATGATTGTCACAGTGACGTTTGATAATGAATCAAGATTGTAAAGCACAAATAGTAAATAATAGATTTGTCAAATCAAGACTCTATTTCTGCATACTGTACTGGTCGGGCACATATTATCGCCACTTTTTTCAACATTTTTTTCTCTAAAATCTTTATTTCTTCATGAAATTCGATGAAATTTGCACAGAAAGAAGAACTATTGATACACATTTCATCTAATTTTCATGAAAATCTGATGATCTGTTCTTGTTTATCGGTGATTTGTGAATGTCGGGTTGCGCCAAGTTTGAAAGAAGGAAGGGTACATATTATCGCCACCTCTGTCTGTTCTTACTGAAAATCTTACACTTTTTCAACAAAATTGATATTATTTGTATCTTTGAACTTTCTTCTTTTCATCTGTGAAAAATTCATACCAAAACAATCAAAAACCAGAGAGATATAGGAAGATGAAGTGACCTACCCTTTCCCCGGAGAGGCGGGGGAAATACATTCAGATTTACCGACTTTCTATCATAAAATTCAGTATTTGCAGGTTATGAAATTATTTGATATTTTGTATACTGTTTCATGTTCCAAAGATGTAATTATGGTGAAAAAATTTAATTTCTAGATCAACAATATGCGGAGATATAAATGAAGTGGCGATAATATGTGCCCGGCGATAATATGTACCCCACCAGTATATTAAGTGAAATTTTCTCGTAGGCAAAATTTTAATATATTTCAAGAAGGGAAATTTAAGAAATATCTGCTCAGCGAAAATAACCCTGTTTACAGAATAAGTTATAGGATTTGTTCCTGCCATACTTCCTACTGAAAGTAAGTATGTAAATTTCTACACAAATTTACACAACTACTTTGAGTAGGGAGTATGACAGGAATAAACACTATAACGAATTCATCATGCCGAGAACCATATCTGTGTAACTTTTTACCTTTGAAAATTTAGTGACCTACCTCGGCGTCAAGGTAGGACACAATGTGACCGTAATACTGCAGCGAAATTGGCTGAAATTAGTACATAGCATAGTGTACCTGACCTATGTGGAGTGGTCCTAGTATGATATCAATAACAGCGCCCCATACTCCATAAACCCCTGCTGGTATAGCATAGGCCAAAGCCAACATCCATAAAAACTTGTTTCTGAAATCAAGTACTCTCTATGAACATAATATATTGTAGAAATTGATAAGAATATAATAAGAATTTATTATCTTTATTTCAAAGTATGATATTTGTATATATTATTCCTACAGTTGTATTTCAACACAGGACATACATGTGCAGTGAGATATACAATTATATGATAAACAGCATTTCTGGTACTTTAACATTTTTACATTTCAACCTCTGTCAAGAAGCTGTAAATAAAACTTAACAAATAAATGCAAGGTGCATACTTGGAATATCTAATAAACCCTTTTTGATTTCCACTCTCTGTATAGATGCTGTAATACTGGTGGGTAGGGGAACTTATCTTGCTATATCTAATAAAGCCTTTTTATATTCCACTCTCTGTATAGATGCTGTAAAACTGTGTGGGTGGGGTAGGGGCTTACCTGCTATATCTAATATAGATTTTTTATATTCCAATGTCTGTGCGGATGATATGATATTTGGTGGGGTGGGGGCTCAACTTGCTATATAAAGCCTTTTTACAATCTTCTCTCTGTATAGACGATGTAATACCCGGTTTGGTAGGGTGGAGGCTTACCTTGCTATATCTAATAAAGCCTTTTTATATTCCACTCTCTGTATAGATGCTGTAATACTGGGTGGGGTGGGGGGCTTGCTTGGGAAATACATCACAGATGCCAGAAGTAAAATCCCTGAGGCTGCACATTCTAAAACATAATGAAATATATAGAATGGTTAATTACATTCACTGCAACACGAGAACATTTTCACCCAAAACACAAGTAGACTCTAATTTGTCTAACAATCTCCGTTTTAACAAGCTCTAAATTTGACATCAGCACTCACGACTGTAAAGGAACATGTGTTCAAATACTTTGAAACTGTCATGAACAGGAATGGTGTAAACATCTTTTCATCTATAAGAAACTCAGGGGATGTCAATGACATAATGAAATCAAGGAATTTTTTTTTTCAAATACGATTTCTTCATACGACTTTTCTATTATGTACACCACGCTTCCTCATGACAAAATAAATGATCAATTGTCCAAACTCATTAGATGGTGTTTTGATCGAGAGGAGAAAAGTTATATTTGTACATCTGAATCGAAGGGCTTCTTTTCCGCCACAGATGACAAAATATACAAATCATGGACATGTGGTGACCTGTGTATTGCCTTGTCCTTCCTTTTGGACAATATTTATGTAAGATTTGACGAGAAACTCTACAAGCAGGTTGTAGGGATTTCTATGGGTACTAATTGTGCGCCTCTTTTTGCAGATTAATTCTAATACACGTATGAAAAGGATTTTATTAAAAATCTTCCAAAGCAAAGAAAAAACGATGAAAATGCTTCATTGGTACTTCTAAGTACCTGGATGATATTCTTAATATCGACATTCCTGTTCTTGAAAAGTAAAAAAAAAATGTTATTTATCCACAAGAATTGATTCTAAACAAGGCAAATGCGATAAACACAGGAACACCATTTTTGGACCTGAATATCCAAATTGTAATGGAGAGGTTCACACAAGTGTGTATGATGGATTCAACATAGTAAACTTTCCCTGGCTTGACAGTGACGTTCCTAGATTACCGTCCTTTGGTATCTACATTTCATAGCTCATCCGGTTTGCTAGAGCATGTACTGATGTTTTATATTTTCATAGTAGAAATTTACAAATTACCAAGAAACTTTTAGGACAAGGTTTTCGCTTTCATACACTAATAAAAACTTTCTGGAAATTTTACAAAAATTATTCTTTTGAAATTCGGATCAATACAGGAAACAGAGTATATTGCTTTGGGTACTTCACAACCTGCATTTTATGGTGACATAATTAACAAGATAAGAAGGATCAAAGATATACAAAATAACTATCGAAAATGCGTCAGAAACATCAAACGCCTTTTAGACAGTGGATATGATCCTAATGTCACCAGACGGACACTAGGCTTGGTACTCGACCAATCTACAATTTTGTACCAGCGCATTCTTAAAACTTGCACACTAACTGACTGTGACGACGGGACTATATGACGGGCCATGTCAAAACCTCTTTAGAGAAGACAGGGCCCGATCACCTGTCCTCTCTGAATGTCAGTCGGACTCCTCGGGTGATAACATACATGAGCTCGCGGCGACAGAGCACGGATTATATTACATACGCCCTCTTTTGATATCCATTTACATATCAATTTGTGTTGCTTGGGGCCCTGCATTTAGGTCTTGTTTGAGTGTTGTCATCTGACAGTGAGAAGGTTGTTTTACACCACAATTGTACGTTCTTCGAGACCTCTGGTGATCGGAAAAGTGGAAGGGTTGTGCGCAAGTAATCCACGATAACCACACCTTCTGCTATTTCCTTGGCAGATGGTCGTCCTAAGTCGGCACCGGTTGCCCACTTCTGAAAATTGGGTTAAATTTCAAGGTCAAAGTCACATTGCACATGGTCTGTGAAGATTGATCATGTCATAAGTAAGCTTCATGTGGAATATTAAAGCCCTACCATTTATGGTTCAAGAGATATAGTCAAGTTAGAAACTTATTGGTTTGCAACCCCTCCCCAAAAATATTGCTGGTCACTTGCAAACTCCGTGAACTGTGAAGTATTCTCGAAAATCAGCAAGTGCCATTCAGAATTACATACCCACGAACATTAAAAGTAACACAGTCACAGTAATCTCTTATAATTTCATTCGTACAATATACTGATATTTGAAAACTTTCTTGGCATTAATGTCGCCCGTATTGCTTGTAACAGCTTCAAACATAAAATTCTCTCCACATTAAAATTTTGAACCAATGTCACAATTATATCCCAAAGCATTGGGATATAATTCAAGTTGCCCAAATGAGCATTCAACAATGAATACTGAAAATGTAAATATTATGCTTAAAATATATTTCTGTAACTATAAAGTTTTTCTGGATTTTTCTTAAGTTTAAAGTTTTTATTTTTGCAAATTTAAGATGTAGTGCCTTACTTACCATAGTACATCAAATGCATTATATCACTCTGTAAATCTTTGAAGTTGGTTAAGTCTGAAATGAAACATAAATATTTGATCATTGATCTCTCTGTAAAAAGCAGTAATTCTTGCTGAACTAGGTCAATGATACCAAATTGAAATTATGGTATATGTGGAGAGTGCTTGTCAGTTGGAGAGACTCTACAAACAATACTATGAGCGGGCCAATATTAAGGATTCTTATTACGGATAAGATCCTGAAAGTGGAATCTGTTTTTCGCTTTCCAGGGGAAATAAAATCTGTGTTTGTGAAACATGAATTCTCCCATTGGCATCTTTGACAGTATTTGCGACATTGATGTCGATGGGCAAGGGTAAATGTTCGAAGTTTTTCGGTCTATCGCTGGAAAGGTCTTGTCAAAAGGAAAAATGAGAAAAATGAAAGCTCTATCATCTCCCATTCAACCGTTACAAGTATATCCAATATTAAAGTTTTCAAGAGTAGGTCGAAGGTCAAGGTCAAGACATCAAGAATATCAATGGAAAGGTCGTGTCACAAGGAATACAATCGTGACAAGGAATACACATGAGAAATATGACAGCTTTATCACCTTCCGGTAAAAGTTAAGCCCAAATTTTAAAGTTTTTTAAATAGGTAAAAGGTCAAGGTCACCGTCACAAGGTTAATACTTTTGGTATCAACGAAAAAGTATTATCACAAGGAATACATATGAGAAGTATGAAAACTGTATCACCTTCCAGTCAAAAGTTATGCCTAATGTTAAAGTTTTCAAAAGCAGATGAAAGTCTAGGTTAATGCCATGAAGTAAAAAAAATTAACATCACAGAAAATTCTGGTCACAAGAAATACACATGAGAAACTTGAAATATCTATCACCTTCCATATAAAAGTTATGCCCAATGTTTAAGTTTTTCGGAAAAACAGACAAACAGATAGACATACAGACAGATAAACAGACAGCGAACAAACGGACGGGCCAAAAACTATATGCCTCCGAATCTTTGATTACGGTGGCATAAAAATCAAAACAATATGCTCTTTAAACGATTTTTACATACCTGACAGATTCTTTGAAGGTGACGTAGTAACATCATCCAAATTGAATACATAACTGAAACAAAGTAAACATTTAGAAATGATAATTATAGTTCATACTTACTATTGTAGTTAATCATGTTTTAAGAGACCTCTCAAGGCTGCATAAGACAGGTAATCTTTTAACAGAGGTTCATTTACATGAACATGTTTACATGTGTATGGGAAATGAAACCTTGATCACATAAAACAAAACATCTCTTAGTACAGTGAGTTGCTAAGACAGATTTACACGTATATGAACATATATGCTAAAGTTCTGATCAATTTTATAATACTTCATCTAAATTGAAAATATTAAGATATCAGATGTACAAAAGTGTTTGAATTTTAACTGCCACAATAATTAAATCAGTAAAATATTACCTGATTTGTGTGAGACTAGAATGCTGACTATTTGAACCATTACCACTAGAGTATATAGGAGAAGATACCAACTGGGGACCTGAAAATATAACATAATGATTTGTGTGACACTAGAATGTTGAATAGTTGTACCATTACCACTAGAGTATATAGGAGAAGATACCAACTGGGGACCTGAAAATATAACATAATGATTTGTGTGACACTAGAATGTTGAATAGTTGTACCATTACCACTAGAGTATATAGGAGAAGATACCAACTGGGGACCTGAAAATATAACATAATGATTTGTGTGAGACTAGAGTGTTGACTATTTGAACCATTACCACTAGAGTATATAGGAGAAGATACCAACTGGGGACCTGAAAATATAACAAAATAATTTGTGTGAGACTAGAGTGTTGACTATTTGAACCATTACCACTATAGTGTATAGGAGAAAAGACAAACTGGAGAACTGAAAATACAACATTATAATTTGTGTGAGACTAGAATGTTGACTAGAGTGTTGACTAGTTGTACCATCACCACTGGAGTATATAGGAGAAAAGACCAACTGGGGACCGGGAAATATAAAAAAATTGATTTGTGTGAGACTAGAGTGTTGACTAGTTGTACCATTACCACTGGAGTATATAGGAGATAAGACCAACTGGGGACCAGAAATTATAACATAATGATTTGTGTGAGACTAGAGTGTCAACTAGTTGTACCATTACAACTGTAGTATATAGGACTTCACCTCTCCAGTCCTGCTTTTGAATTACATAAGACTGATTTATCCACAAGAATTAATAGCAATTCTCCGTAAAGACCTCAAAAGCACGTGGAAATAGCACGTCTATTGGAGAATTTTGGCATGGAAGGTGTATTTGATGTACTGAGACTGATTTTCATTTGATAGGATTCGGCTAATTGAAAGAAATTTCAGAAATTGTTACTTTTTCTAAAAATAGAGGTTTTTAGTTGCTAATAAGCTCTAACAATGGTTTCCATGGCAACGGTATGTTACGGTATGGAGAGGTGATGTCACAGATGTTATATGTTATGGTACTTGAGAAATGAGACCACAGATAAGTTATATGTTACGGTAGTGGAGAGGTGAGGTCACAGATAAGTTACATGTTATGGTACTGGAGAAGTGAGGTCACAGATAAGTCACATGTTATGGTACTGGAGAGGTGATGTCACAGATAAGTCACATGTTATGGTACTGGAGAAGTTAAGTCACAGATAAGTTACATGTTATGGTACTAGAGAGGTAAACTCACAGATAAGTTACATGTTATGGTACTAGAGAGGTAAGATCACAGATAAGTTACATGTAATGGTACTGGAGAGGTGAGGTCACAAATAACTTAAATGTTATGTTACTGGAGAGGTGAAGTCACAGATAAGTTACATGTTATGGTACTGGAGAGGTGAGGCCACAGATAAGTTACATGTTATGGTTCTGGAGAGGTTAGGTCACAGATAAGTTACATGTAATGGTACTGGAGAGGTTAGGTCACAGATAAGTTACATGTTATGGTACTAGAGAGGTGAGGGCACGAGTAAAACAAGAAGATCTTCAACAACACCAGATTGCATCATCCACAGCAAAACACCCAATGCAAAAACTCAGAGCAGACAAGCAAAGAAAGAGACGCAAAAGGGACAAGGAACTACAACGCAAAACACATAAAACAACGAGACCATTTTCGGTAGTTATGTTGTCTATCTTTGATCCTTCTTATCTTGTTGATTATGTCACCAGAAAGGTTGTGAAATACCCAAAGTAATATACTCTGTTGCCTGTATTGATCCGAATTTCTAAAGGTTGACAATAATTTTTGTAATTTACAGAAAATCTTTACTAGTTTGTGAAAGCGAAAACCTGGTCCTAAAAGTTTCTTGGTAATTTGTAAAGTTCTATGAACATCCAAAATATCAGTACATACTATAGCATACCAGATGAACTGTGAAATGAAGATACCATAGAACGGTAATCTAGAAATATCACCGTCAAGCCAGGAGAAATTTACTATGTTGAATCAAAAATCATCTCTTTTGTCATACACACTTGTATGAATCTCTCCATGAACAATTTTGATATTTAGGTCCAAAAATGGTGTTTCTGTGTTTGTAGCGTTTGCCTTGCTTAGAATCAATTCTTGTGGATAAATAACATTTTTATACTTTTCAAAAACGAGATTGTCGATAGTAAGAATATCATCCAGTTACCTAGAAGTACCAATGAAACATTTCACATCATCATGTTTTCTTTGCGTTTGAAGATTTTGGATAAATTCCTTTTCATACGCGTATAAAAATCAATCTGCAACAATAGACGCACAATTAGAACCCATAGGAATCCCTACAACCTGCTTGTTGAGTTTCTCACCAAATCTTACATACATGTTGTCCAAAAGGAAGGACAAGGCAATACACAGGTCACCGCATGTCCATGATTTGTATGATTTGTAATCTGTGGCGGAAAAGAAACCCTTCGAATCAGATGTACAAATAGTACTTCTCCCCTCTCGATCAAAATACCATTTAATGAGTTTGGACAACCGATCATTTATTTTGTCGTGAGGAAGCGTGGTGTACATATTGGAAAAGTCGTATGAAGAAATCGTATTCGCTTTAAAATATCTTGATTTCATTTTGTCAATGACATCCCCTGAATTTTTAATAGACCAAAAGACGTTTACATCATTCCTGTTCATTGCAGCTTCACAGTATTTAGCAACGTGTTCCTTTACAGCCGTGAGTGCTGACGTAAGATTTCTAGACAAAATTGTAGTTGAACAGTTGCTAGAATTAGCAATGTATCGAAATTTGCAAGGAGACTTGTGATGTTTTGGTATGCAGTATATTGTAGGGAGATCCAATTTAGAAATAGGAATGTTAAATGAAGAAATTTCACTGTTATGTTTGCTCAAAATGTTCACTTTCATTGCTTTCGATATAAGTATAAGTAGAGGAAAGTTCCGAAACTATCTTCTTCAATGATGACTGCAGCCGTTGTGTAACATAACCTTGAACAAGTAGCTTACTTGCAAGCCGTCTGGCTCTAATGATGAAATCTTCATATTTGGAACATAATTCCAAACCAATTCTTCTGCACCAGACACGTGCTTCGAATATTAAATTTTCATCAGTGATGCTTCCAGCGGAGCAACCAAAATTCATTTCAGTAGTGCCCTCTTTAAGTTTTGAATTTAGATAAGTATATTTACTTTACAGAGAGTGCGCGGCTCCAAATTTCCTGTAGGTTCGATTCAATAGCATATCCAAATAAAACATATGACTTTGTTCAAAATAGCATTGGAGGGATGGTGCTATGATATTAACCTCCTTAAATTTCGTGATAGTTTCGAATGGAATGACAAGTTTTCGAAAAAGCAAAATAATATCTACTATTTCAAATCGATAAAAGGCCAAAACAAAGCTTCTTTCAGTCGACAGAGTTGGAAAGAAGTAATTAATACACTTCTAAACATCAGGTCACGGGGAACAAGTTTAACTCATCCACAGTGCAACATGAAATAAGTGTTTATGATAATAAGACGGAAGTGTTCCAACTCTATACATGTACCTTTATGAAGAAAATTCCATATCTATGATGTTAACCTCCTTTAATTTAGGTGATAGTTTTGAATGGAATGTTTTCGAAAAAAGCAAAACAATATCTATGATGTCAAGTCGATAAAAGGCCAACACAAACCTTCTCTCAGACACTTCTTATATAAGCCTAGATAAACGCCATCAGTTCTATCCTTAAAGACACTACTTAGAAGAACCTGAAGGACTAGGTAACCAATTAGCAAGAAAAACTTAACAATAAAGAATTCTCATATACTATTCTTATATAGACAAACCTATGATAAATGCCATTCCTATTCCAAAGTAGTTGGATATTGAGGCTACTGCCGTAGCAGTGGCACGTTGATTAGGTGGGAACCAAATTGACGCCAGGAGAGCTGGGGCGGCACATGGCACAGTGCCGGCAATGCCATTAAGCACAGCACCTATGTTCAACAACCTGTGGACATAAAGCATGGCAACTAAACAGATTTTTCACCTGTCGATCCAACAAATATAAAAGAAAGAAAATGACATTACTTCTCATTACTGACAGACAAAATATTATATGTCCCTAAATTTTACGGAGACATTAAAAAATACATACCATGTAGCCCAATTGGGATCTGAGGTAATACAGCGTAATCCATTTCCCAATGTCAACACAAAATTACACAATAGAAGTGATGTCCTCAATCCTACAATACAATAATTATTCAGTTTAATATGAAAATTTGTCTTTCAATTTTTGTTTCGCAAATCACGTTGATTTGCTAATAATTGGTGTAAAGACCTCGGAATAAGCGGAAAATGGGAGTGAACTTTTGGAATTGCAAGTAGGAAAGTTGAGAACTCGAAATATTCTTGAGTGGCTTTTTGACATCATACGATATCCTCTCCGCCCATATCTATCTTGTACGAGGTTGTTCGATAAATTCGTAGAAGAGTCTAATAAAACTTGTATTATTGTGATCGTCTAACATTTTTTTCATATACCAATTTATTCCTTAAGATTGGACATTCTTGCCGTGCAAAATTTAAAGCAATTGGTCAATAATGAAAAAAATATTGTGCTTTTCTTTAGGAGTCACTTCGGAAAGCGGCGCAGTAAATGACGTCCAAAACGACACCACGCAAATTACAGAGTACTTCTCGTTTTTCTCCTTTTTTCTATCTTTAAACTTGAAATCATATTTGGACATAAGTCGTTTATTTTATGTCAATCGGTTCGAACATAAATCATACAAATTGAATGAGGCAATCAAGCGCTCGAATCATTCCCAAGTCCAATAATATCTTTTACAAAGAAACATCAAGAATATTTCACTTCAGAACGTTTGGATCGATAATTGTGCTCTTTCAGATCATCCTAACCATCCCCTATGGATTATTTTTCAACACATTATCACCTTCATTGCGAAATGTGCATATTGATGTGTGCACGAATCATTTTCTTGCATTTCATAGACATATGTAAAATCTATAGGATTTATTTGTGGAGTTGGCATTAGCTTAAATAAAACTTTAATGATTCCACGTTGTTTAAAAATTGCAGGGAGACGTCATTTTTACCAACCATACGTATTGATGGCGCTTCTTGTAACAGAAATATCTAAATACCAATGTATCATAACAAGCGCAACTTTCTGCATGATAACTTTTAGATGCCATAAAATAACTAGAATATACATTGACTTTCTCGGCGTCCGAATTTAGTAATAATAGTGGAATAATGCGCGTGTACATATTTTGGGTATCTCGATTTTTGTATTGCGCCGCTAAACGTCACGACACATAATTAAAAGCATTCAATTTGAAGACGTTTACATTTATACCACTTGGTGAGTGTCGCTGCTGGTGGACCAAGAGTCCCCGAGGGCACATGTAGCCAAGTTCGATCAATTTCGGTTGATCGTTTCTTCAACGCATTCTAAAATTTCTGTTATCAAAATTTCTTGAAATTTCTAAAACGTGGGTCCTGTAGCATCATATCCCACCCATTCTGCTACGTCTTTCGGTACGCTTTTTCGACATAGTCACATTCATACTTTTTGGTATATTACATTGTTTAGATTTGAGGATAACTGACGAGGGTTAAGTAACCGAAACGTGCATGTCTGGTCCATGTTGCCAATTTATCTATTCTTAAATGATGCTATTCAATTTGAAGACGTTTACATTTATACCACTTGGTGAGTGTCACTGCTGGTGGACCAAGAGTCAATCGGTTCGAACATAAATCATACAAATTGAATGAGGCAATCAAGCGCTCGAATCATTCCCAAGTCCAATTATATCTTTTACAAAGAAACATCAAGAATATTTCACTTCAGAACGTTTGGATCGATAATTGTGCTCTTTCAGATCATCCTAACCATCCCCTATGGATTATTTTTCAACACATTATCACCTTCATTGCGAAATGTGCATATTGATGTGTGCACGAATCATTTTCTTGCATTTCATAGACATATGTAAAATCTATAGGATTTATTTGTGGAGTTGGCATTAGCTTAAATAAA
This sequence comes from Pinctada fucata, assembly GCA_028142955.1. NCBI lineage: Eukaryota > Metazoa > Mollusca > Bivalvia > Pterioida > Pteriidae > Pinctada > Pinctada fucata. The sequence goes on along the minus strand of AP027108.1, from coordinate 35,446,878 downwards.
ACTTTAATGATTCCACGTTGTTTAAAAATTGCAGGGAGACGTCATTTTTACCAACCATACGTATTGATGGCGCTTCTTGTAACAGTAATATCTAAATACCAATGTATCATAACAAGCGCAACTTTCTGCATGATAACTTTTAGATGCCATAAAATAACTAGAATATACATTGACTTTCTCGGCGTCCGAATTTAGTAATAATAGTGGAATAATGCGCGTGTACATATTTTGGGTATCTCGATTTTTGTATTGCGCCGCTAAACGTCACGACACATAATTAAAAGCATTCAATTTGAAGACGTTTACATTTATACCACTTGGTGAGTGTCGCTGCTGGTGGACCAAGAGTCCCCGAGGGCACATGTAGCCAAGTTCGATCAATTTCGGTTGATCGTTTCTTCAACGCATTCTAAAATTTCTGTTATCAAAATTTCTTGAAATTTCTAAAACGTGGGTCCTGTAGCATCATATCCCACCCATTCTGCTACGTCTTTCGGTACGCTTTTTCGACATAGTCACATTCATACTTTTTGGTATATTACATTGTTTAGATTTGAGGATAACTGACGAGGGTTAAGTAACCGAAACGTGCATGTCTGGTCCATGTTGCCAATTTATCTATTCTTAAATGATGCTATTCAATTTGAAGACGTTTACATTTATACCACTTGGTGAGTGTCACTGCTGGTGGACCAAGAGTCCCCGAGGGCACATGTAGCCAAGTTCGATCAATTTCGGTTGATTGTTTCTTCAACGCATTCTAAAATTTCTGTTATCAAAATTTCTTGAAATTTCTAAAACGTGGGTCCTACAGCATCATATCCCATCCATTCTGCTACGTCTTTCGGTACGCTTTTTCGACATAGTCACTTTCATACTTTTTGGTATATTACATTGTTTAGATTTGAGGATCACTGACGAGGGTTAAGTACCCGAAACGTGCATGTCTGGTCCATGTTGCCAATTTATCTGTTCTTAAATGATGCTATTCAATTTGAAGACGTTTACATTTATCTAAATGACATAATTTTTCAATTACCTTGATATTTGATGGATTAATTACAATATACCCCAAGAATTTATGATGAGAAAATTGTACAATTACTGTTACGCATTTCTGAATATTCCGGTTGTCTACGAACTTTTCGAACAACCCTCGTATAATTTCTTATAGAAGTGGTGGAATGTCACCGTACCATCACAGACTTTACCACACTTAATCGGGACGCGAGGCATAATCAATATGAAAAAACTTTGTCGTTTTGTCATAAATATCTTCTGTGTAAACACTGCGTACTTTTATTGGCACAGATTGCTTATCATGCAGGAAGTCGCCGGGCTATACAAACGTCGTCTTCCTCAGCGTTAATCTGACAATTTATACATACTTATTTCTATAAGTATGGCCCCATGAATTGACAATAGTGACATAATAACAAATATTGGGTACCTGCAATTTTCTCAATTCTTAATTAATTTTAAAAACATTTTCACCAAAAATATATTTCTAGTCCAAAATGAACTTGACCTTTGACCTATGACCATGAAAATCAATAGTGTTCTTCGTCTTAATATACTCAATCAACGTGGTAAATTTCAAATTGCTAGCTCAATGGGTTTGGGCTCTATATAGTTTACAATGGTCGGACGGACGGACAGACATCGCTGTACCATAATACGTCACGTCTAAAGACGAGTGTTTAAATCTGAAAAGACCAAATCACCAATCTAATATTCCCCTCTTCAGTTAAGGGGGAGGGGGCAGACAAAATGCGACATTGTTAAAATGAAAATGCGAGATTATCGCAAAGTTATGACCTACCTTGTAGGGTGATATATAGTGCAAGTACGTGTATTTAAATTACAGTGTCGAAATTGTTTTTTCCGAATTTCATTCCATCAAAGATTCATAACTTTTTTTTCATTTTTCCTTAATTTTTGAATAAGCTTGTAGATTTTTTAAGGAATGATTCTAAAGGTAAAATTCAGTGTATCAAGTTTACGGGATCCGCCATTTTGCTTAATTTTGGAAGTAGTTCCAGAAAAGGGGGCGTGTCCTAATTTTTCAGGTTATGGAAAATAACCTCAAATTTTAAGCCAATGAAATCCTTGTTACATGCAAAATTGAATTATTTTATTTTAAATTGTGAAAAAATACAGGCTAAAATTAGTTATTTTTGTTAATTTATTGTACCTTTGACATCAATGAAGTAGCAGGCAGGAAATATCGTGCAAACATAAGCTATGTTCCCCCAGTTAGCCAACATGCCTATTGTACTGTCCTGCCACTTGAATACCACCTCGGCCGACTCTGTTATAGGACCCCATGTGTTCCAGTTCAATGCTTGCATGAAGACCGACGTACTGAAAACTGCCAACACCCACCATCGTCTACCGTATACCTGTAAAAAGTCAATTAATGGAGCAACAGATGACAGTGTTTGCAATACAATCTGAGAAACTGCACGATATTATCTACATGAATATTTTTGGGGGTTTCCCTACATGATATGTTTGAAATTTCCTAAAAATCCACATTATGATTTAAAAAAAGGATACTTTCATTTAACCATATTTTCCAGTTTTACCATATTTCTTTAAATATATTGTAATTGAAGAAAAGTGTGCTAGACATATATATATAATTTTGAATAAAAACGAGAGTTATGAAACTAACTTCTCTTCAAAGATGGGAACACATTCCGCAAAAGATATTTTTTCATAATGGTTCCAGTTTTACATCGAATAATTACTGTCAATAGATATTTAAAATATATAGGCATTAAATCTTCGGATGCATGTTGGTCTGTGATGATAAAAAAATATAATTCATACATTTGTATTTCCCACATCTGGACAAGACTCAGTCTTCATATTTATGGTAAAACTAGTAAACGATTAGGATTTCATTCAACATACTTTATGTGGAGAAATCCATTCTATGCCTTATATTCCAATAAATGTCATCATTTTACATGCTAAATTCTTTATAATTATAGATGCTCAAGAAAAGAAAAATGTGCGCATTTTGATCCTCTATCATAAATAATTCATTTTAACTATAACATACAAAAATACATTTCTGTTCGAGAGAAAAAGGAGCGGAACTAAGAAGGATCAAAGGTAGGCAACATAACCATCGAAAATGCGTCAGAATCATCAAACGCCTTTTATACCGTGGATATGATCCTAATGTCACCAGACGGACACTAGGCTTGGTACTTGACCAATCTACAGTCTTGTACAAGCGCATTCTTGAGACTTGCACTCTGACTGACTGTGACGACGGGACTCCATGACGGGCCCTGTCCAAACCTCTTTAGAGAAGACAGGGCCCCGACAACCTGTCCTCTCTGAATGTCGGTCGGACTCCTCGGGTGATTGCATACATGAGCTCGGTACAGCCGGCAGAGCACGGACTGTATTACGCATGCCCTCTTTTTATATCCATTTACATATTCATCTGTGTTTCTTGGGCCTCTACGTTTCGCGGTCTTGTTTGTGTGATGTCATCTTACAGTGAGGAGGTTGTTTTACACCACATTTGTACGTTCTTCGAGACCTCTGGGTAACTGGAGAAGTGAGAGGGTTGTGCGCACGTAATCCAGGATAACCACACCAGTTGCTACTTGCGTGACAAATGGCCGTCCAATGTCGGCACCGGTTCCCATTGGTCTCGTCGATTTATGTGTAGTTTTTTGTGTTTGATGTTTACATGTCGTGTGTCTCTTTTCCTTCTCGTGCTGTACTCGTCTTTTGTATTTTTGCATCGGGTGTTTTGGTGTTGATGCTGCAACGGGGTCTTGTTGGAGATCTCTTCCCTTCTTTTGTACGATTACAGTCTTTCCCAAAACTTACTAGCCCGACGCCCGAGGCGACCATTTTTTTCTCGGCTAGCAGAAATTTTGTACGAAACTATACATAAAACTAGTAAAATTTATCTTCGGGCTAGTGGCTGAAAAAAAAGTTTTTGGAGAGACTGAGATTATAGAGAGAGTGGGAAATGATATATGATATCTAGTATGCTCTGTACATTACTAATTTTTCATACATGTATAAACAAACATGAGTTTATATAAGGTTATTTGTGGTAACTAGGCTTTGTGATTCTACACGTTTGTCTTCTTTCTTGTTCACATGAAAGGTCTCCATATAATGTTCAGTTCATTGTGACCGTGAATTTCAAAAGGATTAATCCTTTATGGGAAGGTATCAATAAAGGAAATTGTTAGATGAGAGATTTGTTGGAAAAGTCAGTCATCAAAAGAAATGAAAGAATTAAAATGTTTCATAATTCTACAACATAGTTATAAAAAAGGAGAAAAAAACCGTAATGAAGCAATATTAATTACACAATATGATTCCCTCTGGTTGTTCTATTTTACCTGTATGTCCCCAGAATTTGCATTGTTTGATAGGAGAGGCTGTTTTTCCCTATTAGATGAGGAATCTCCATCTTTATCACTACCAGGGCTTGAACATACTTTCACATCATTTATAGTAGTGTATCCCTCCATTCTCCATGCTCAATCCATCACCTGTAACAAGAATACAAATTTATTATCTTGCCTTCAAAAATGTTCTTATCAACATCATTGTAATTTAAATGTATGATATCTAATGTTGTGGATTAAGATCCTCCAGAGTGTTAAAAGACTCTGAACTATCAGGTTGATCCTTTGGCTCGATCACTCAGTACTAGTACCGATCTTGAATTTTTCATATCCAATGACCGTAGTTTGATCCCCAGGCAGGACGGTATAGTTGCATGGTTTGGCTGTTTTGTTGAAAATTTTTATTTTTTTCTCTTAGATAAGATTCTTCGGATTCTTCCATTCCTCATCAATGTTGTGAATTAAATTGTCGGCGCCGTGGTCTAGTGGATAAGGCGTCGGGCCAGTGATCGAAAGGTTGCTGGTTCGAGCCTCACTAGGACCATGGGTCAGCCGACATATAGTTATCTATGTTCTGTGTTATATGATAAAAATGTCCTTGTCTGTGTACTGTTTGCATGTCTGTGGTGTTTTATATAAAAAAAAATGTTGTGAATTAACGCTTAACCAGCTGCATTTGTGGTACTGGACAATGCAGTGGTGGATCTAACCCCTTCTGTAATTCTGGAACGGGCCGGTTTATTAAGCTGCCATAGACTGCCGTTACTCGAGTAAGAGCAATCAGTCAACAGCAGCTTAATTAAGAAAACGCCCCGTGTCCAAATCTCAAAAGGATTTATGGTGTATCCAGTTACAACCTTTGCTAGGGAAGCTGAAGGGGAGGGGGCAAATTTTGACCGCATATTGTCAAAGATACTGGGTTTGTGGAGAAAATTGACATTTCCTAAATCCGCTTCTGTTTTACCAACCTTGAAGTGCAGCTTATCATAAACCCACCTAAATACCGCACTTTTGTATATACAATATGCATGTACAGTACTCGGTAGCAGGTGATTCATCATCATATGCACAATAAAATGAGATTGCCTCAATAAAAGCAGAAAAAGGTTTACTCTAGATAAAATTACTTGGTATAATTAAATGATTACACAAATCAATACACTTACGATGCTAGCTGCTGTTCGGAGCTATAATTTTAATAAATATAAGCCAGTTTGTTTACATGTACTTTTGATCAAAGCTTCGTCATTTTGGACGATCACATGACTGGTAACGTGATCTTTCCAGCGCGAAAATATGAAGATGTAGGATAGTGCATGAAAAAGGGTGGAGGTACGTATGCAGCCTAGATCGATGGTGAAGGACGTCACAAGATTACCTGATTTCACTTTAATTATTTATTGATGGTACCAACGTTGTTGTATCAATTAGTTCAGAATATATATTCTAGATCTAGGTGCAGGTGTATTTGGCGGTGTGAGTTCGTACAAGTGCCTTAAAGGCTGACGTCTTGGCTAAGTGTCCTATAAACGGGGATTGGCCAAACTGATGAAGATTCTGTGGAGAGAGTTGCATTTATTACATGACGTCATTAGATATTGCGTATGGGAAACTGCAGAAACTGTAGATTTGCGAAGTGCTTCGACAGGAAATGCGACAAATTGAGTTACGTCAGTTAAGTAGTGCAGTGACAATATGGCGGCCAGCTTGATTGTTGTGTTAATTGCAGTAAGAGCAAATTATTGAAAATTATTCCATGTAGACACGTTTGTGAGCTTAATAGACATTTTTCATGTTCTCGGACTTCGGACACCGCACTTGGAAGGGAATATGTCACAAATGTAAAATTTAACCCAATTAATCTAGATCAAATTTTGTGATAATTTATTTATTTTCATTAGTAAATAAATATATATATATAAGTTCTCCATGGTCATTTCGTCTATTGTGTGTTCAAATTCTACTTTTTATTGCACCCGATTTCTTTTATTATTATGACCCCTTAAGTGCGACGTCTTTGAAGGTATACAGAGTCCGATTTACTTGTCCACTGCGTCTCACATAATGTCCGTGTTTTCTGTCGCTTACCCATATTTTCTTTGGTCGGTGCATCCGACTCAAACTCTTCATAGAATGCCAGCAATTTATTTGCAGAGTAACCGATGTCATCATTAAATGACTAACCAAAAGTGATCCGCCACCCAAGTTTCGACTTAAAATCTCAAACACTTTAGAAATATTCCATTTTTAACTCGAAATGGTGCAAAAATCGAAAATATTGTATCGAGCATATTAAAGTAAAATGTTTGCAATTTTTCCAGAATAAAATATAAAACAAATTTCATTAAAATCGTACAGTTACTTTCGAAGGTATGAGGGTTCAAAGATCTGACCTTTAATGACCTCCAGCGGGGGCATTGGTGAACTTATCAACAAACGAAAAGAAAGTATAAGAAGATCTCAATATGTTCTTCCACTTCGTAATTGTCTTATAATCATGAAAACAAATACCTTTCCATAAAATGTCTGGAAGTGAAAAGGTTTAGGAATAAAAATAATAAGAATAAAGAAAAGACATTGCAATAACAGAAAGGATTCCAAATGAATAGTCGCAATCCTTAAATATGCTGAAGTTAGGTCGTTTGCTTAGAATGGTAGGAATGGCTTTGGTAGAAATACATTTGTAGATGAGACAGAAGTATCCACCATTACATGTATTAAATTAATTGTGAAAACTATGTTTTTATAAGATTTAGGTTTGTAGGGGGGTTATAGTAATCAGCCTTTGGTCTGTACATGCGTTAGAATATGCACTGACATTGTGTACAGTTTTTTTTCTACAATTACACTGTTCGCAAGAGCCTTACTGTAGTCTTGATGGAACGACATACAAGTCATGATATAGTTATATATATATATAGCAACTAGCAGTCATACTTGCTGCAAAAAAAAACTTTTTAGGGGACTTTCAGTACTTGCTTCATGGAGGGTTTCATTAAATTCTGTAGAGATGACAAAAATGTTGTTTTCACCGGATGGTACACTATGACAAAAGCTGGTTTTGCTGGCAAGTGGATCACTATTGCTATTTTTGAACTTTTTGACCATGAGGCTTTTAATTGACAAGTTTAAGGACTAATATATACATACATAATGATATGCATGTGCAAGATATCCCATTCCTTTCAATTCAGAAGTATTTCTTTCTCTGCATTTATATGCAAGAATATATAAGAAACAAACATTTCATTGTCAAAGCTTAAGAAGACTAAGTCAGTTGTATTGATATCAAAAGAAAAGTTTGTCAATATTTGCATCTATGTGTAGAGATGAAAATTCTATTCATTGCACTATTTGAGGAAAGTGCTGTAACAAGACTTCACCCGACATTTAGACAAAAGTTATAATTCCTCTGTCATTTGCATGAAAGAAAACATCTGCAAATACTTTGTATAAGCCTGATATGCATACAACATGCCATTGTATAAATAACAAACATTGAATTTAGTATTTTTACTTTAATTCTGCTTTGGAGATCTGGTACCAGTGCAAGGTATAAAAGGCAACATTAAATCAACATAATTCATAAATATCTATCAATAAACGAATTTTCCACTGAAAATTCTATTAAATTTGATTTTTTTGTTGTTGATTTCATATTTTGAAAAAAAAATCAAAACAAAGTGGATCAAGAACCCAAAGTGGTCCTACGTCACTCACCCAAGGCCAGCTCCTATGTTTTACAATGAGAATTCCCTATGGCAAAATGAACAATTGTATGGAGAAAATAAAAAACGAGTGACGTCATGAGATCAATTATTTACTGTCCTATGTGTATATAACTATGTTATTGACCATAACAGAGCCAATTCTATTGTTGGATTTCAGGGAATCTAGCACATTAAATAACACAATATAAAAATGTAAGGCAATAATTTACATAAAAAAATAATGAAAGATAAATAAAGATATGGATAGCCTCAAAATACATGCAATTTAGACAAAGAAGTGCAAGAAGTTAAAACAGAAAGGACTAGGTGCGCTTACCTCTTATATAGTCCTATAATTTTGATGAAAAATGGTTTTGATAAACGAACTATTAATCATCACTTTTTGCAACGTTGAATGTTTGAGAAAATACGGCGTCATACCTCTGAGCCCTCATAATGTCACGTACATGATGCATGATGTCATGTTCTGTCGCCATTTGCCCCAAATGACGCAAAACAAAGGAAAATCATCGTACTTTACGTACAAATCTTTAAAATTCATCTATGATCCAGGTATTGCCCAACATATTTTTTATGCAAATTTAAAGGCCGATCAGAAATCCATCAATTGGTACAAAAATTATCATGGGCAAGGCCTGGATCGATACTTAATTTCATCAAATTCTATCGAACTTTCGCTCCTTTATTGATATGTTCAATGATTTCAATGTTTTTAGTGACATATTATTCAGTATAGGACTTTGAAATCAAAATAAGCTCTCCTGATATGGATTCACCATACATTTGACATTTTGTAAACTAGAATATTATGGATATATGAACAACTTTGAAATATGGCCGATATGGCAGTTTACCGCACCTACTTCTTTGCTGTAATTAGGGCACGTGAAAAATTCCAAATAGAGTTTTTAGAATTTTACCATATTTAGAAACGAGCTTGTTTATGTACTACTGAATAAGTACAACAGATTTTGACTTGAATATATTAATATAACAAACAACTCAGTGGAAGTTCAATGCAGTGTAGAATTTCTATAAATAATAATACTTAATATATTGCACATGAGAGTGAGTTTATAATATCACGCTTTCAGCATATCTCCGTTTTCATACACATGTGTGTGTTCTGTGATGCTGGTTTGTATATTGTCATCAGTGACTTCCACCTTAATATCAATATCAGTACGTGTGTAACGTTCCGGGAACAGTATTAGGAAGATCAATCCAATGCCAACGCTTCCTAATAGACTATAGTTCATCCATGATTTACCTGAAACGAGTACAAATATAAATGATTCCAAAGATTAACTTTGAAAATTATTTTATGTGTAGATCGGCATAATTGTTTGAATTGATACAAGAAAAAGTATACTATTTCAAAATCTGAAAATTTTATATTTTCATCATTTACATTTTGGTCATTAATATAAGCTTTCCAAAGGATAATTCAGATATCACAGGGACAACTTGACTTCTTTATGATTATGTGGTCTTTTGTGTTTCATGTTTCTATGGTGTGAGTTTGTGTTCCTTGTCCCTTTTGCGTCTCTTTCTGTTTTCTGTGTGTGTCTGCTGTGTGTTTGCATATGGTGTTTTGGGGTTTTGCTGTAGAAGCTTTGGTTGAGTGTTGTTGGAGATCCCCTCCTTTCTTTTCTTGTCCAAACAGAATATATTGGCTATTCTTTGGTACCAGGAAACGAACTCTGTTACAGAGGCACAGCAAAAAACCAGAAATATGCCTTTCCAAGCAAGATGAATTTGACACTGACATATTGGGATATACTGGTAATGACATTATGTGATCGATATATATTGTTTGTCTGTCGTTTTATGCAAATCTAGTCAACCAGATTCAGATCTGATTCAAAGTTTCACATAAAACTCAGAAATTATGCAAGGCTGGAAGAAATTGTCTAATAAACTAAACAATTGGGCGAGTAAAATGTATCTGTGGTTTTGTAGATCAAAATAATTTTTGTAAAGACTTGATTCAGAACTCAATTATCATAATGAAGCAATAAAACGGCAATAAAATAAATTATTCATAAAATGTACAAATTACAGTTGAATCTTATTTTGGACCTTATGATTCTCCAATTATATCTTCTTAGCAGCAACAGTTCCTCTTGTAACATTTTACAATACACTGATTAATTCACATTCTATGTGCTTGATCAACCAGAAATAAATCTAATATGTGAACAAACAAAATATCTGTTTTATTTTGTTAAGTACCAAAATCTCCGCTATTGAATTTACAAACAACCTTTACTTTCAAATCAGATATGATTTAACAAATTTAAACTACATACCTATACCAGAGATCAGGAGTGCCAGTAGGAACATAATACCAAACAGATTATTAAGGAGGGTGATGAAGCCCCCCACCACACCCTCTGATACCGGGTAGGCTGTCTCACTACACAGTTCATAAAACAGAGGGATGGTGCCATTCAGAAACATACCACCAAGGATACAGGCAGCGTAAATCTGAACTGAAAACAAAACATCAATCAGATGTCAGACAGAAGATGTCAGAAGAAATTACTTCTAGTTTGCTCTTTTACTTCATGCATCCCTGAATTTTCAGACAAAGTTAACAATTTATCTTATTTTTGGTTTTACTAATACCATCACAATTATATCATGTCCTATATACACTTTCTGTCATTTTTTGTAAAACTATAATGAAAACTGGCTAGATGATGCCAACCTGGAAGTTTAGAGACCTTTTCTCAAAATCAGAGTATGGTCTATAAATAACGTTGTGATCTAATTTGAGCCTTATCTATAGTGGAGTTAGCACTGTAATATGAGCGCACTTATTCAAAACTATGTCAAATTTCTATATAGTAATGTTATAATTGAAAATGATGTGAGCTAATACAGAAGATCGCAAATACCAAGACTATACCAATGTTCTCGCGCAGTCCATGATTGTTCTCTATTGTTATGACGTCATCTACTTACTTGGGCAGAAAAGGTGCCCAAGTTTGAACAATGGTTTAGGTAGGTGACTAAAGGAATAAAGCCTACGCTCACGCAGCAAGATACGCCCGTTGGGATTTTTTTCACAACACCAAAATATCTAAGTCCCATAACTTTATAAGGACAAATCGGATGAACCTGAAAATCGAAAGGCGGCTTCCTTTTCAAAGTCTGATCACAATGTACAAATATCATGAAAATCTGTTGACGCATATTCAAGTTATTGCGTTCCATGCACCTATATTTTGCCCTAAGCTTAACATGTATGTGCATATCACCCCCCCCCCCCCATTACACATAATTTCTGGATAATGTGACAAAAAATTTAAGAATCAGTTTTATATGTGAAAGAACATCCTTTCTACTTGAAGTATACAAAATTTCAAAACATTTTGACCAGAAATAGATTTTTAAAGAATTTTTAAATATTTTAGTATATTTTTACATTGTATCTAAAATATCCAAGTCCCATAACTCCGTAACGACAAATCCGATGAACCTGAAAATCGAAAGGCGGCTTCTTCTTCAAAGTCTGATCACAATGTAGAAATATCATGTAAATCCGTTGACGCATATTCAAGTTATTGCGTTCCAAGCACCTATATTTTGCCCTTAGCTTAACATGTTTGTGCATATAACACCCCCCCCCCTCCCATTACAAATATCTTAGTTATGCGACCAAAAAATTAAAAACCCGTAACATATGTCAAAGAGCATCCTTTCTACCTTAAGTATACAAAATTTCAAAACATTTCGATCAAAAATAGATTTTTAAATAATTTTCAACTATTTTAGTATATTTTCACTGTATTTTAAAATATCTAAGTCCCATAACTCTGTAACGACAAATCGAATGAACCTGAAAATCGAAAGGCGGCTTCCTCTCCACAATCCAAACATAATGTATGAATATCATGAAAATCTGTCGACGCATATTCAAGTTATTGCGTTCCATGCGCCTATATTTTGCCCTTAGCTTAACATGTATGTGCATATCACCCACCCCCCTTCCCATTACAATATCTCGGTTTTGCGACAAAAGAATTATAAACCCGTTACATATGTCAAAGAACATCCTTTCTACTTGAAGTATACAAAATTTCAAAACATTTCGATGAAAAGTAGATTTTTAAATAATTTTCAACTATTTTAGTATATTTTCACTGTATTTTAAAATATCTAAGTCCCATAACTCTGTAACGACAAATCGAATGAACCTGAAAATCGAAAGGCGGCTTCCTCTCCACAGTTCAAACATGATGTATGAATATTGTGTTCCATGCGCCTATATTTTGCCCTTAGCTTAACATGAATGTGCATATAACCCACCCCCCCCCCCCTTCCCATTACACACAATATCTCGATTATGCGACAAAAAAATTAAAAACCCGTTACATATGTCAAAGAACATCCTTTCTACTTGAAGTATACAAAATTTCAAAACATTTCGACCAGAAATAGATTTTTAAATAATTTTTAACTATTTTAGTATATTTTCACTGTATTTTAAAAATCCAAGTCCCATAACTCTGTAACGACAAATCGGATGAACCTGAAAATCGAAAGGCGGCTTCCTCTCCACAGTCCAATCATAATGTATGAATTTCGTGAAAATCCGTTGACGCATAATCAAGTTATTGCGTTCCATAGGCGGACGGACAGACGGACAGACGGACGGACGGACAGACGGACAGACGGACGGACTTCGCCATACCATAATACGACCCGTCAAATGACGGGCGTATAAAAATCAGAAGGGACACGCTGCACATGCTGCATTTACGATCTTGCGTATTCATGATTAATCTGCAATGTCAATTTGTTGTATTTTATACCGTTTTTCTACTAAAATATGGTTGTGCTAAAATAGATATAAGTTACACAGACAAGATTCTGTATAGCTTCAATCTCATCTTTTCAAGTTTCAAATTATTAAACATCTAGAATTTCATTTCATTCATTCATAGAATTTCAGAGCATATTCTCTGTATTACTTACCTGAGGATCACTTTAAGACATAACCAAGACAAATGATCCTCACCCAGCCCCTCCCTGAATTAAATAAGCCACATAAAACTAATAGTCCATTTTCAAGTTCTCGGAATGAACCTTCACAAACCTTTATCAAAACACCTCAGACTACGGACATCAATGACCTTGGCTAACTTTTGAGTTGTTAGGTCATAATCAATCGAAGGTTTTACGTTATGTTTCCAGTGCTTCATGTGTGACGTCACAATGGACAACGTCGACAATGCATGTGATGTCGGTAGTCTAGCTATCAAATGAAACATCTCAGAAATCGTCTATTGCCTGAATTATATGGAATCACTTTGAGACATAAGAGAGTAACCCAGAAAATGATCTTCCACCATATATATAAACAGGCTAAACCCCTTCTACACCAAACCCCTCCCCCCAAATTCAAATAAAAGCCATGCAAAGCTTACTGACCTGGCTTACTGACCTCTCTCTGTCGCGCCCTCCCTCCCTCGTCCAACCAAACCCTTCCCCTACCCTAAATTAAATAACAGTCACAAAGCTACTTACCTGAGGTATATGGAATCACTTTGAGACATAGGAGAGTAACCCAGACAAACGCTCCTCCTGCTATTACATACATGCTAACCACAAATACCTTCATGTGTCGCATAAATAAATCAGAAAATCTGAAAAGAAAAATTTTAGTTTAGTTTCTTGAAAAGAAATGGGATTTAGCATTTCTTTTTCAGCATAAAGGATTGGAAATCCCTGTATCGCAGGTTTCATACAGAAAATGCAAACATGTAGTTTTGTGAAAAATGAAAGGTTGTATGGCTTACTGTCTGAACATTAAGGTCAGAATTAGGCTCTTAAATGTATGTCACTCCTCAAGGTCAAGGACCCAAGGTCATGCATTTTCTGTGCAACTGCAAGATGATGTCAAAAGAGAAATAGATGGGACAGATGTCATTTCATAAGAATTACTAAATTAAATAATTATGCTTATGGTTAAACTGATGTAGAGTGACAGTTGACATGGAAAAGGCTCCTAAGTGCTGGTGAAGACACCTTTAAAATGTGCATGTAGAAATGAGGTTGAAGGTCAGAGCATCACAGTCATGTTCTAAAACACGACAGATAATCTCAAGTTTTCAAAAATAATTAAGCGATATCCCATATTCAAATTGAACATAATACAAATGTGGTTCAAATATGGTACTTGTAAAATAGACCAAAGTGAAAGGTCAAGGTCACAGAGAAAAAAATCTTGGTACCAAGCTGAAACTTTTGTAAGTAAGATCCTAGACAAAATATAAAAGCCCATTCCCTTACTTTTTTAAGCTGTAGCTGAACTTTGATTTTTCAAATAGATGAGAAAAGTAAAAAATTAAGGTCAATGGATGTCAACCCCTAAAATATAAAATTAAAAGTTGTATCATGGGAACTTCAGGGGTAAATGTTTCTTTTCCTCTCTTTCCTTTAACCAGAAATTAAGATGAACTTTTAATGATCATAATTACTGACAGACAGATAGAAAGGCAGACAGACACTGTCTGGCAAAATAATAAACAACATTGTCAAACATTTACCTTGCTATAAGGAGAGAGGACAAACAACCAGCTATGATAGTATAGAATCCTATCCATCCTACATCAGTCTGAAATATATACATTCATGTATGATTGTCACACCTCATATAAATTTCTAGGAATCTTATAGGTTGTTCAGCCGTACTTTTGAGACTACGTTACCCGTCTGCAGCCAGAAATATGAAGCTTTGGGTCATCATGAAAACCTATTGTGTCTTGAAGTCATAGCAAGCATTTCCTTTAACAGAAGTCTTTGATCAGACTGAAGCTCTCCTGGTGATTTTTTTTAAATAGGAGAAAATGACCGCATCCATTTTTCAAGACCCTTGGGGTCTAGGCAGGAAGTGTGTAATATGGGGTTAGTAAATTTCATATGGGACTAGAGCTTCCCCCAGCAATAATAACCACGTTTACAGTATAACACAGTGTACCTGATCTATGTGGAGTGGTCCTAGTATTATATCAATAACAGCACCCCATACTCCATACACACCCGCTGGTATACCATAGGCCAAAGCCAACATCCATAAATAACGATTTCTGAAATCAAGGACTCTCTATGAGCATTATATTTTGAATAAATTGATAAAAATATCATGAAAATCTATTTCTTAAGGTGGGTCCCTACTTATAGAACACATGAATTCTTTATTAAAAGTATTCTTCCTGTGCATAATGATCCAAAGAACGTAGACATAGATAATCAATTTTGTTTTCATCAAAGATACAGTACAGGATAATGCATAAGGGTAGAATCCCCTAAACTTGCCAAGATGTTTGGTATACAATTACTATGTAAGCAGTACTTGTCATGAAAAATGAGCAAATAACAAATTTTCAATGTACAAAATTGTCATGAAAAACAATTTATATTAGTCAGTATTTAGTGTAAAAATATCTAATTTCAAGTTCAAACATAAGAACAACAGGGAAATATAAACCTTTTAACAGTTGAGTAGGGACCAACCTTAATTCCAAAGTATGATATTTCTATATATTATTCCTATAGTCAAATTTTTAACACAGGGCATGTGTACATAGATATACAATTATTGTGATAAAATAGCATTTTCTGGTACTTTTATATTTTTACATTCCAACCTCTGAAAAGATGCTGCAATTTATAAAACTTTTTAACAAATTAATGGCAGGTGCTTACTTTGCAATATCTAATAAAGCCTTTTTATATTCCACTCTCTGTATTGATGCTGTAATACTGGGTGGGGTGGGGGGCTTGCTTGGGAAATAAATCACAGATGCCAGTAGTAGAATCCCTGAGGCTGCACATTCTAAAACATAATAAGATATATAGAATGATAAATTATGTTAGTTGCAATACGAGGACATTTTTTTCCCAAAACACAAGTTTGACTCTGAAATGAAGCTTTTTTCAACAAGTTTTAACAAGTTCTATTTTGGTGAAACATAAATGAGCACAGTGACACAAGAATTTAAAACCTGCTATCCAAACAGAAGGTCAAAGTCAAGTTCACCAGGTCAAACTTATTATACTAATGGCATGGTTATTCCAGTGAATGCACATATTATACATGTATGTACATGTTTAAAATAAAGAAGCCCTATCAAAAGTTATTACCAAATTTAAAGTTGGAGAAATGTAAATAAAATTTCAAGGTCAAGGTCACATTGTCAAAGGTCAATGTCCTTAACAAATGGTCTTGTCAAATTAAGCCCTATCACTTGCAGTTCAAGAGAAGCAAAGTTTAAAGTTTCATAACATTTGGTCAAATTTCAAAGTCAAAGTCACAATGTCAACGGTCATGGTCTGTGAAGAGTGATCTTGTCAGTAATCTAAATGTGAAATATTAAAGTCCTACCACTTATAGTTCAAGAGATATAGCCAAGTTTGAAACTTATAAGTTTGCAATCTCTCCTGAAAAAAATGTTGTTGGTCCCATGCAAATTCCATGAATTGTGAGGGAGTCTCAGCCCATCAGAATTATACACCCATGAACATCAAAAGTAAGACAGTCACAGTCATTTCTTATATTACATTCCTACAATGTACTGATATTTGAAACGTTTCTTTGCATAAATGTTGCTCATATTGCTTGTAACAGAATCAGGGGTATATAAATGTTGGTCAATTCTCCCTGCATTCAAATTTTGAACCCAACATCACAACTGACAACCCATAGAATTGGAATATAATTTTAGTTGCCCTTTGGGTGTTTCACATGGGAAATCTACTAGAAATGTGAATATTACGCTAAAATATATCTCTGTAACTATTTAAAAGTTTTTTTGGGTTTTTCTTTAAGGCCATGTAAAACTAGCCACTTTATATATCATTTCTTTAAAAAGAAAATTGTATAGATTTTATATAGATCTCTAGCTACATTCTGAACATGTGCCGACATGTGTAGCAGACTCTTAGGCAGCCTATTGGCGTTTTTAATACATCAATACTAAAAGTTTGTAAACTTTTCTTTATCGATTTCTACAGTATATGTAAATGTTTATGCCGATCATTCAATTTGTAATATTTGCGAGTCTATTGATAATGACATTCAAAATGTAAAAAGTATACACACCGATCGCTGACGAATGCAATTAAGAGAAAAGGACATAAATCCTAGCTTACATCTATGTATAAAAGAATGTCCATTGTACCCTTGTACATAACTTTATCAGACAGTGGTTAATGCTAACCAATTTAATATGAACACTTTGTTCGATTTCTAATGCAATTAGATTTTGCTTCATCCAGACTTGACTTCCGAAGATACATGCTATCAGCCGAAATTATGACCTTATCAACGAATCCACCAGAAGTGAGGGGCCGTATAGAGTGCATACGCCGATTGAAACACAATTATTTAATTTGAACTGGGTTTGAACAAGGTGTGAGCAAATAATAATTCATTACCGAGTAATGTCTCCCCGTTCTCACCTTGCCACCTTTTTAGACCCTATTATCTGAGAAACATAGAATTAATTTTACATAGCTTAGATTTAAAGTTATCATTTTTGCCAATCTAGTAAGATAAAGTATTTTACTTACCATAATACATCAAATGCATAATATCACTCTGTAAATCTTTGAAGTTGGTTAATTCTGAAATGAAACATTAAATTATTTCATCATTGATCTCTCTGTGAAAAAGTAGCAGTGATTTTGGGGGCAGTTCTTACTGAACTAGGTCAATAATACCATGTTGATATTATGGTATATGTGGAGAGGTTTTGTCCACTGTGGAGACCCCTCAAAATAATACTTTGTGCATGCTAAATTTAAGAATTCTAATACCGCGGAATCAGATCCTAAAAGTGGAATCTGCTTTTCCCTTTCCAGAGGAAAAAATCAAAACAATATGCTTTTTAAACTATTTTTAACATACCTGACATATTCTTTGAAGGTGACGTGGTGACATCATCCAATAAATGACTGAAACAAAAAAAAAATAGTTGACAGAGTCACCTAATGCTTGACTGCATAGCATAATTAATATCTTAAATGACAGCCAATTTCTTAAGCTCACTTTTTCCCCAATTCACATAATTATACACATTTCATACTCATGTAGCAATAATTTATTATACTTTGCTCAATATTGATTTCTATAAGCAAAATCACTGAGGCAAAAAAGTAGGTCAAGGTAATTTTATGAAAGTTTGATTAAAGATACATCCAATTTGTAAGTTTGGACATTTAGCACTTATATGTAGCTCATGGCTTTTATAGGCAAAAATCACACAGGCAGAAAAAGTAGGTCAAGGTCATTTTATGAAATTTTGATCAATGATACATCCAACATGTAAGTTAGGAACATGCAGCACTTATACTTTGCTCAATATTGGCTTTTAAAGGCAAAATAACTCAAGCAGAAAAAGTAGGTCAAGGTCATTTTATGAAAGTTTGATTAAAGATACATCCAACAGGTAAGTTTTGTACATGTAGTACTTATACTTTGATCAATATTGGCCATTAAAGGCAAAATATTGCTATCTCAAGATTTACATTGTCATCTCAACTTTTGCCTTATCATTTGAAAAAAATAAAAAATTTCTAACCCCAGGGGCTACATCCCCTTCTGGTAATATTAAGCAAAGTATAATTAAATATTAACAACAAAAAGTACCAACAGAATATGAATATCGGAAAGGTAATTGTGTGATCCTAGCATTTACCTTGTCATCTAATTCAGACAATGCCGATGCAGGGGGTATTGCAATAGCACTTTTGCACTTAAGTGCAGTCGAGCTAATAAACAATTATTAATATTTACTACTATAGTTAATCTTGTTTGAAGAGACCACTCACATTTGAAGGTAACATAAGACAGGTGGTCTTTTAATGGAGGTTCATTTACATGAACATATTTACATGTGTATGGGAAATGAAACCTTGGTCACATAAGACAGGAAATATCTTTTTTACAGTGGGTTGCTAAGACAGGTCTACCTGTATATGTCCATGCTGCAGTTCTGATCATTTTAATTTGTTACTTCATCTAAATTAATATATAACAAGAGGCCCAAGGGGGCCACATCGCTCACCTGAGGAGACTGTATGTATGTTTTCAATCAAAGTCAAGACCTGAAGGAAATCGCTTTTAGTGAAGCTTTGAGAAGGACAAGGTGTACAAGTTACTTCCTGTAAAGTTCAGTGACATTCTGTGCAGTAGTTTAAGAGGATAAGTCAAAAATGTGTCATTCAAATAGAGCCTATAGAGGACATCTTGGATTTCCAATCGGCTCGAAAAACACAAACTAAGTAGAGGGCAATTAGTACTTGCGTCCTGTGAAGTTTCAAGAAATTCTGTGAAGCAGTTTTAGAGGAGAAGTTGAAAATGTGTCAGCCAATCAGAGCCTGTGGCGGCCATCTTGAATTTCCGATAGGCTCCAAAAACGCAAACTTGATAGAGGGTATGAGTACTTGCATCCTGTGAAGTTTCATGAAATTCTGCGCAGCAGTTTCAGAGGAGAAGTCGAAAATTTGTCAGCCAATCAGAGCCTGTGGCGGCCATCTTGGATTTCTGATCAGCTCGAAAAACACAAACTTGGTAGAGAGCAATCAGTACTTGCTTCCTGTGAAGGTTTGTGAAATTCTATGCAGCCGTTTGAGAGGAGAAGTCGAAAATGTGTCAGTCAATCAGAGTCTGTGGCAGCCATCTTGGATTTCCGATTGGCTCGAAAAACACAAATTTAGTAGAGGGCATTGAGTACTTGCTTCCTGTGAAGTTGCATGATATTCTGTGCAGTGGTTATAGAAGAGAAGTTGAAAATGTGTCAGCCAATCAGAGCCTGTGGCAGCCATCTTGGATTTCCGATTGGCTTGAAAAACAAAAATTTGATAGAGGGTATTGAGTAGTTGCTTCCCGTGAAGTTTCCTGAAATTCTGTGCAGCGGTTTCAGAGGAGAAGTCGAGAATGTGTCAGCCAATTAGAGCCTGTGGCAGCCATCTTGGATTTCCAATCGGCTCCAAAAACAAAAACTTGGTAGAAGGCATTGAGTACTTGCTTCCTGTGAAGTTTCATGAAATTCTGTGCAGCAGTTTCGGAGGAGAAGTCAAAAATGTGTCAGCCAATCAGAGCCTGTGGCGGCCATCTTGGATTTCCGATCGGCTCAAAAAACACAAACTTGGTAGAGGGCATTGAGTACTTGCTTCCTGTGAAGTTTCATGAAATTCTGTGACGCAGTTTCAGAAGAGAAGTCAAAAATGTGTCAGCCAATCAGAGCCTGTGGCGGCCATCTTGGATTTCCGATCGGCTTGAAAAACAAAAATTTGATAGAGGGTATTGAGTACTTGCTTCCTGTGAAATTTCGTGAAATTCTGTGCAGCGGTTGCCGAAAAGATATCGAAAATGTTAAAAGTTTACGTCGGACGGACGGACGATGGACGGACGATGGACGGACGACGCGCAATGACAATAGCTCACTTGAGCTTCGCTCAGGTGAGCTAAAAACAACAATACTTGTAGGGGACCATGATTTCTTCTTTCCTACCAAGTTTAACGAAAATCTGTTCAGTGGTTCTGGAGAAGAAGTTGAATATGTATGAAAATCATCCCCCCTTCTTCTTGAGTAATCTAAGTAACCCGAGAGAGACAGTTATACAGAAGCTAAAGCAAAATAACAGACCCCCTCCCCATCCTTTCACTGTGTCATTGATAACATTGATCTGTTCTTACATTAATATTTTGAGCTGCTCTCAATATTGTAATTTCATAGTTGTATATCTAAGTCTTCACAAGATAAATTTGAAAATACTTATTCATCTTTTTAAAATAATTTAGTTTCCTTTTCCATACCTATTTAATAATTCAAAATATATAACATTCAAATGAATCGATAATCCAAAAATTTAAACCTCAAAAACATAAATCTATATTAAAGAAAGACAACTCTTGCATACATGAACATGTACCAACTTATACGAAACTAAAGTTACCAGGGTACCAGAACTTGAACTTACAAGCCTTGGGTCCATGTTCACAGTAAACATATCTATTCATGATTGAAAAAATACTCATAAAAATCTGTTCAGCAGTTCTGGAGAAGAAGTTGAATATGTATGAAAATCACCCCCCCCTTTCCTTTTCACATAAGAAAATAATTCATAAAAAATCAAAAAATTAAAATTTCAGTATGAAATACATATCAAAGCATTAAGTAACTTAAATGTGATGAATTTGTAGTAAATGAATGTGTAAAACCATACACATATTGAGTTATTTAAAGAAATAGTGCAAAAATGTGCATTTCCGACAGAGTCCGAAAAGACGTCAAAAACGCGTCAAAAATTTGACTTCCGAGTGGAACCAAAAACAACAACACTTCTTAAGACATCTCTCTAGATCATTCTGATGCTTTCAGTTTGTCGATACGTGCTTTCGTTCTGAAGAAGAAGTTTGTCAAAGGAGGGTACCCCCTGTGACCTACTTTTGCCTCTGGTGGCGCCACCTGTTGATGGATCTGGACGAAAAACAACATCACTTGTAGGGGACCATGAGTACTTCATTCCTACCAAGTTTCATGAAAATCTTTTCAGTGGTTCTGGAGAAGAAGTTGAATATGTATGAAAATCACCCCCCCCTTCCTTTTCACATAAGAAAAAAATTAATAAAAAATCAAAAAATCTAAATTTTAGAATAAAATACTTATCAAAGCATTTAGTAACTTAAATATGATAAATATGCAGTAAATGAATGTGTAAAATCATACACTTATTGAGTTATTTAAAGAAATAGTGCAAAAATGAGCATTTCTGACGAAGTCCGAAAAGACGTCAAAAACGCGTCAAAAATTTGACTTCCGAGTGGAACCAAAAATAACAACACTTCTTAAGACATCTCTCTAGTTCATCCTGATGCTTTCGGTTTGTCGATACGTGCCTCCGTTCTGAAGAAGAAGTTTGTCAAAGGAGGGTACCCCCTGTGACCTACTTTTGCCTCTGGTGGCGCCACCTGTTGATGGATCCGGACGAAAAACAACAACACTTGTAGGGGACCATGAGTACTTCATTCCTACCAAGTTTCATGAAAATCTTTTCAGTGGTTCTGGAGAAGAAGTCGAAAATGTTGAAAAGTTTACGACGGACGACGACGGACGACGACGGACGACGACGGACGACGGACGACGGACGCCACGCTATGACAATAGCTCACTTTGAGCCTATGGCTCAGGTGAGCTAATAAAGGGAAGAAAAATTTTTTTAAGTAAAAAATGGAATTTAAGGTATTCAGATTATCTAAAAGTGCATAATAAGCTGACAAAATGGGAAAAAATGAAGAAAAAAATTTGAGGAGTGCTCGTGCCGGGACTTGAACCCACAAGCCTTGGGTCCATGTTCACAGTAAACATATCTATTCATGATTGAAAAAATACTCATAAAAATCTGTTCAGCAGTTCTGGAGAAGAAGTTGAATATGTATGAAAATCACCCCCCCCCTTTCCTTTTCACATAAGAAAATAATTCATAAAAAATCAAAAAATTAAAATTTCAGTATGAAATACATATCAAAGCATTAAGTAACTTAAATGTGATGAATTTGTAGTAAATGAATGTGTAAAACCATACACATATTGAGTTATTTAAAGAAATAGTGCAAAAATGTGCATTTCCGACAGAGTCCGAAAAGACGTCAAAAACGCGTCAAAAATTTGACTTCCGAGTGGAACCAAAAACAACAACACTTCTTAAGACATCTCTCTAGATCATTCTGATGCTTTCAGTTTGTCGATACGTGCTTTCGTTCTGAAGAAGAAGTTTGTCAAAGGAGGGTACCCCCTGTGACCTACTTTTGCCTCTGGTGGCGCCACCTGTTGATGGATCTGGACGAAAAACAACATCACTTGTAGGGGACCATGAGTACTTCATTCCTACCAAGTTTCATGAAAATCTTTTCAGTGGTTCTGGAGAAGAAGTTGAATATGTATGAAAATCACCCCCCCCTTCCTTTTCACATAAGAAAAAAATTAATAAAAAATCAAAAAATCTAAATTTTAGAATAAAATACTTATCAAAGCATTTAGTAACTTAAATATGATAAATATGCAGTAAATGAATGTGTAAAATCATACACTTATTGAGTTATTTAAAGAAATAGTGCAAAAATGAGCATTTCTGACGAAGTCCGAAAAGACGTCAAAAACGCGTCAAAAATTTGACTTCCGAGTGGAACCAAAAATAACAACACTTCTTAAGACATCTCTCTAGTTCATCCTGATGCTTTCGGTTTGTCGATACGTGCCTCCGTTCTGAAGAAGAAGTTTGTCAAAGGAGGGTACCCCCTGTGACCTACTTTTGCCTCTGGTGGCGCCACCTGTTGATGGATCCGGACGAAAAACAACAACACTTGTAGGGGACCATGAGTACTTCATTCCTACCAAGTTTCATGAAAATCTTTTCAGTGGTTCTGGAGAAGAAGTCGAAAATGTTGAAAAGTTTACGACGGACGACGACGGACGACGGACGACGGACGCCACGCTATGACAATAGCTCACTTTGAGCCTATGGCTCAGGTGAGCTAATAAAGGGAAGAAAAATTTTTTTAAGTAAAAAATGGAATTTAAGGTATTCAGATTATCTAAAAGTGCATAATAAGCTGACAAAATGGGAAAAAATGAAGAAAAAAATTTGAGGAGTGCTCGTGCCGGGACTTGAACCCACAAGCCTTGGGTCCATGTTCACAGTAAACATATCTATTCATGATTGAAAAAATACTCATAAAAATCTGTTCAGCAGTTCTGGAGAAGAAGTTGAATATGTATGAAAATCACCCCCCCCCTTTCCTTTTCACATAAGAAAATAATTCATAAAAAATCAAAAAATTAAAATTTCAGTATGAAATACATATCAAAGCATTAAGTAACTTAAATGTGATGAATTTGTAGTAAATGAATGTGTAAAACCATACACATATTGAGTTATTTAAAGAAATAGTGCAAAAATGTGCATTTCCGACAGAGTCCGAAAAGACGTCAAAAACGCGTCAAAAATTTGACTTCCGAGTGGAACCAAAAACAACAACACTTCTTAAGACATCTCTCTAGATCATTCTGATGCTTTCAGTTTGTCGATACGTGCTTTCGTTCTGAAGAAGAAGTTTGTCAAAGGAGGGTACCCCCTGTGACCTACTTTTGCCTCTGGTGGCGCCACCTGTTGATGGATCTGGACGAAAAACAACATCACTTGTAGGGGACCATGAGTACTTCATTCCTACCAAGTTTCATGAAAATCTTTTCAGTGGTTCTGGAGAAGAAGTTGAATATGTATGAAAATCACCCCCCCCTTCCTTTTCACATAAGAAAAAAATTAATAAAAAATCAAAAAATCTAAATTTTAGAATAAAATACTTATCAAAGCATTTAGTAACTTAAATATGATAAATATGCAGTAAATGAATGTGTAAAATCATACACTTATTGAGTTATTTAAAGAAATAGTGCAAAAATGAGCATTTCTGACGAAGTCCGAAAAGACGTCAAAAACGCGTCAAAAATTTGACTTCCGAGTGGAACCAAAAATAACAACACTTCTTAAGACATCTCTCTAGTTCATCCTGATGCTTTCGGTTTGTCGATACGTGCCTCCGTTCTGAAGAAGAAGTTTGTCAAAGGAGGGTACCCCCTGTGACCTACTTTTGCCTCTGGTGGCGCCACCTGTTGATGGATCCGGACGAAAAACAACAACACTTGTAGGGGACCATGAGTACTTCATTCCTACCAAGTTTCATGAAAATCTTTTCAGTGGTTCTGGAGAAGAAGTCGAAAATGTTGAAAAGTTTACGACGGACGACGACGGACGACGACGGACGACGACGGACGACGGACGACGGACGCCACGCTATGACAATAGCTCACTTTGAGCCTATGGCTCAGGTGAGCTAATAAAGGGAAGAAAAATTTTTTTAAGTAAAAAATGGAATTTAAGGTATTCAGATTATCTAAAAGTGCATAATAAGCTGACAAAATGGGAAAAAATGAAGAAAAAAATTTGAGGAGTGCTCGTGCCGGGACTTGAACCCACAAGCCTTGGGTCCATGTTCACAGTAAACATATCTATTCATGATTGAAAAAATACTCATAAAAATCTGTTCAGCAGTTCTGGAGAAGAAGTTGAATATGTATGAAAATCACCCCCCCCCTTTCCTTTTCACATAAGAAAATAATTCATAAAAAATCAAAAAATTAAAATTTCAGTATGAAATACATATCAAAGCATTAAGTAACTTAAATGTGATGAATTTGTAGTAAATGAATGTGTAAAACCATACACATATTGAGTTATTTAAAGAAATAGTGCAAAAATGTGCATTTCCGACAGAGTCCGAAAAGACGTCAAAAACGCGTCAAAAATTTGACTTCCGAGTGGAACCAAAAACAACAACACTTCTTAAGACATCTCTCTAGATCATTCTGATGCTTTCAGTTTGTCGATACGTGCTTTCGTTCTGAAGAAGAAGTTTGTCAAAGGAGGGTACCCCCTGTGACCTACTTTTGCCTCTGGTGGCGCCACCTGTTGATGGATCTGGACGAAAAACAACATCACTTGTAGGGGACCATGAGTACTTCATTCCTACCAAGTTTCATGAAAATCTTTTCAGTGGTTCTGGAGAAGAAGTTGAATATGTATGAAAATCACCCCCCCCTTCCTTTTCACATAAGAAAAAAATTAATAAAAAATCAAAAAATCTAAATTTTAGAATAAAATACTTATCAAAGCATTTAGTAACTTAAATATGATAAATATGCAGTAAATGAATGTGTAAAATCATACACTTATTGAGTTATTTAAAGAAATAGTGCAAAAATGAGCATTTCTGACGAAGTCCGAAAAGACGTCAAAAACGCGTCAAAAATTTGACTTCCGAGTGGAACCAAAAATAACAACACTTCTTAAGACATCTCTCTAGTTCATCCTGATGCTTTCGGTTTGTCGATACGTGCCTCCGTTCTGAAGAAGAAGTTTGTCAAAGGAGGGTACCCCCTGTGACCTACTTTTGCCTCTGGTGGCGCCACCTGTTGATGGATCCGGACGAAAAACAACAACACTTGTAGGGGACCATGAGTACTTCATTCCTACCAAGTTTCATGAAAATCTTTTCAGTGGTTCTGGAGAAGAAGTCGAAAATGTTGAAAAGTTTACGACGGACGACGACGGACGACGGACGACGGACGCCACGCTATGACAATAGCTCACTTTGAGCCTATGGCTCAGGTGAGCTAATAAAGGGAAGAAAAATTTTTTTAAGTAAAAAATGGAATTTAAGGTATTCAGATTATCTAAAAGTGCATAATAAGCTGACAAAATGGGAAAAAATGAAGAAAAAAATTTGAGGAGTGCTCGTGCCGGGACTTGAACCCACAAGCCTTGGGTCCATGTTCACAGTAAACATATCTATTCATGATTGAAAAAATACTCATAAAAATCTGTTCAGCAGTTCTGGAGAAGAAGTTGAATATGTATGAAAATCACCCCCCCCCTTTCCTTTTCACATAAGAAAATAATTCATAAAAAATCAAAAAATTAAAATTTCAGTATGAAATACATATCAAAGCATTAAGTAACTTAAATGTGATGAATTTGTAGTAAATGAATGTGTAAAACCATACACATATTGAGTTATTTAAAGAAATAGTGCAAAAATGTGCATTTCCGACAGAGTCCGAAAAGACGTCAAAAACGCGTCAAAAATTTGACTTCCGAGTGGAACCAAAAACAACAACACTTCTTAAGACATCTCTCTAGATCATTCTGATGCTTTCAGTTTGTCGATACGTGCTTTCGTTCTGAAGAAGAAGTTTGTCAAAGGAGGGTACCCCCTGTGACCTACTTTTGCCTCTGGTGGCGCCACCTGTTGATGGATCTGGACGAAAAACAACATCACTTGTAGGGGACCATGAGTACTTCATTCCTACCAAGTTTCATGAAAATCTTTTCAGTGGTTCTGGAGAAGAAGTTGAATATGTATGAAAATCACCCCCCCCTTCCTTTTCACATAAGAAAAAAATTAATAAAAAATCAAAAAATCTAAATTTTAGAATAAAATACTTATCAAAGCATTTAGTAACTTAAATATGATAAATATGCAGTAAATGAATGTGTAAAATCATACACTTATTGAGTTATTTAAAGAAATAGTGCAAAAATGAGCATTTCTGACGAAGTCCGAAAAGACGTCAAAAACGCGTCAAAAATTTGACTTCCGAGTGGAACCAAAAATAACAACACTTCTTAAGACATCTCTCTAGTTCATCCTGATGCTTTCGGTTTGTCGATACGTGCCTCCGTTCTGAAGAAGAAGTTTGTCAAAGGAGGGTACCCCCTGTGACCTACTTTTGCCTCTGGTGGCGCCACCTGTTGATGGATCCGGACGAAAAACAACAACACTTGTAGGGGACCATGAGTACTTCATTCCTACCAAGTTTCATGAAAATCTTTTCAGTGGTTCTGGAGAAGAAGTCGAAAATGTTGAAAAGTTTACGACGGACGACGACGGACGACGGACGACGGACGCCACGCTATGACAATAGCTCACTTTGAGCCTATGGCTCAGGTGAGCTAATAAAGGGAAGAAAAATTTTTTTAAGTAAAAAATGGAATTTAAGGTATTCAGATTATCTAAAAGTGCATAATAAGCTGACAAAATGGGAAAAAATGAAGAAAAAAATTTGAGGAGTGCTCGTGCCGGGACTTGAACCCACAAGCCTTGGGTCCATGTTCACAGTAAACATATCTATTCATGATTGAAAAAATACTCATAAAAATCTGTTCAGCAGTTCTGGAGAAGAAGTTGAATATGTATGAAAATCACCCCCCCCCTTTCCTTTTCACATAAGAAAATAATTCATAAAAAATCAAAAAATTAAAATTTCAGTATGAAATACATATCAAAGCATTAAGTAACTTAAATGTGATGAATTTGTAGTAAATGAATGTGTAAAACCATACACATATTGAGTTATTTAAAGAAATAGTGCAAAAATGTGCATTTCCGACAGAGTCCGAAAAGACGTCAAAAACGCGTCAAAAATTTGACTTCCGAGTGGAACCAAAAACAACAACACTTCTTAAGACATCTCTCTAGATCATTCTGATGCTTTCAGTTTGTCGATACGTGCTTTCGTTCTGAAGAAGAAGTTTGTCAAAGGAGGGTACCCCCTGTGACCTACTTTTGCCTCTGGTGGCGCCACCTGTTGATGGATCTGGACGAAAAACAACATCACTTGTAGGGGACCATGAGTACTTCATTCCTACCAAGTTTCATGAAAATCTTTTCAGTGGTTCTGGAGAAGAAGTTGAATATGTATGAAAATCACCCCCCCCTTCCTTTTCACATAAGAAAAAAATTAATAAAAAATCAAAAAATCTAAATTTTAGAATAAAATACTTATCAAAGCATTTAGTAACTTAAATATGATAAATATGCAGTAAATGAATGTGTAAAATCATACACTTATTGAGTTATTTAAAGAAATAGTGCAAAAATGAGCATTTCTGACGAAGTCCGAAAAGACGTCAAAAACGCGTCAAAAATTTGACTTCCGAGTGGAACCAAAAATAACAACACTTCTTAAGACATCTCTCTAGTTCATCCTGATGCTTTCGGTTTGTCGATACGTGCCTCCGTTCTGAAGAAGAAGTTTGTCAAAGGAGGGTACCCCCTGTGACCTACTTTTGCCTCTGGTGGCGCCACCTGTTGATGGATCCGGACGAAAAACAACAACACTTGTAGGGGACCATGAGTACTTCATTCCTACCAAGTTTCATGAAAATCTTTTCAGTGGTTCTGGAGAAGAAGTCGAAAATGTTGAAAAGTTTACGACGGACGACGACGGACGACGACGGACGACGGACGCCACGCTATGACAATAGCTCACTTTGAGCCTATGGCTCAGGTGAGCTAAAAAAAGATAGCAGACTTATAAAAGTGTTTGTTTGCTTTCTGTCACAATAATAAATCAATAAAATATTACCTGATTTGTGTGAGACTAGAATGTTGACTAGTTGTACCATTACCACTGGAGTATATAGGAGAAGATACCAACTGGGGACCTGAAATTATAACAAAATGATTTGTGTGAGACTAGAATGTTGACTAGAATGTTGACTAGTTGTACCATAACCACCGGAGAACAGAGGAGAAAAAACCAACTGGGGACCTGAAAATATAACATAATGATTTGTGTGAGACTAGAGTGTTGACTAGTTGTACCATAATCACTGTTTGGGACCTGAAATTATAACATAATGATTTGTGTAACACTAAAATGTTAACTAGTTGTACCATTACCACTGGTGGGGACCTGAAAATATAACTTAAAATTTTGATAGATTATACAGGACTTGTACATGTTACGGTACTAGACAGGTGAGGTTACAGATAAGTTATATGTTACGGTACTAGACAGGTGAGGTCACAGATAAGTTATATGTTACGGTACTAGACAGGTGAGGTTACAGATAAGTTATATGTTACGGTACTAGACAGGTGAGGTCACAGATAAGTTATATGTTATGGAACTAGGCAGGTGAGGTCACAGATAAGTTACATGTTATTGTACTGGAGAGGTGAAGTCACAGATAAGTTACGTTATTGTACTGGAGAGGTGAAGTCACAGATAAGTTACATGTTATTGTACTGGAGAGGTGAAGTCACAGATAAGTTACATGTCATTGTACTGGAGATGTGAAGTCACAGATAAGTTACATGTTATTGTACTGGAGAGGTGAGGTCACAGATAAGTTACATGTTATTGTACTGGAGAGGTGAAGTCACAGATAAGTTACATGTCATTGTACTGGAGATGTGAAGTCACAGATAAGTTACATGTTATTGTACTGGAGAGGTGAAGTCACAGATAAGTTACATGTCATGGTACTGGAGATGTGAAGTCACAGATAAGTTACATGTTATTGTACTGGAGAGGTGAAGTCACAGATAAGTTACATGTCATGGTACTGGAGATGTGAAGTCACAGATAAGATACATGTTATTGTACTGGAGAGGTGAAGTCACAGATAAGTTACATGTTATTGTACTGGAGAGGTGATGTCACAGATAAGTTACATGTTATGGTACTGGAGAAGTGAAGTCACAGATAAGATACATGTTATTGTACTGGAGAGGTGATGTCACAGATAAGTTACATGTTATTGTACTGGAGAGGTGAGGTTACAGACAAGTTACATGTTATTGTACTGGAGAGGTGAGGTCACAGAGAAGTCACATGTTATTGTACTGGAGAGGTGAGGTTACAGACAAGTTACATGTTATGGTACTGGAGAGGTGAGGGTACAGACAAGTTACATGTTATTGTACTGGGGAGGTGAGGTCTTAGATTTTACATGGAAGATATCCCATATACATATACAAACCGATAATGAATGCCATTCCTACTCCAAAGTAGTTGAATGCTGAGGCTACTGCTGTAGCAGTGGCACGTTGGTTAGGTGGGAACCATATTGACGCTAGGAGAGCTGGGCCGGCAAACGGCACAGTGCCGGCAATACCATTAAGTACAGCACCTATGTTCATCATCCTGTGAAAATAAAGCATGGTAACTAAACAGATTTTTTTTACCTATTGATTCAACTACTATAAATGCTTCAGTTTTGAAAGAAAATGACTCATTACTTTTTGGGGAGAAGAGGGGATGAAACTGCACTAAATTAAGGGATTGTTTAATATTCTGTGCACTCATTAGTCCACATCAGTTGATTCAGTCATCTGTAAGCTGCAATATTATACTGTTTATATGATAAAATGACAAATAAATACTTAAAAATAAAACCTGTGTTCGTGTTCTATCACTTATGGACACTGTGTAATAAAAAAGTCAATATGGCTGCCACTGCTGACCAACAGAGGGAGATTTCATAAAGGACTTCTCTGATTTCAAACAGTCATAAAATTTTCATTTTTACAGATAGAGGTATAAAGTAAATTGGAAAACGGTAGCATTTTAATGGAACTTTTCAAATATAGAGGCCAAGTCATGCTGAAAGCTCATTTGTTACAGTAAAGGGGTATTTGTAAAAAATCAAGAGGAGGGGGTGTCCCTCATCCATAACAAAGTCATGCTTACGTATATCATGTATCATATGAGATGAGAATGTTTATTTCAGATGAAATTTCAATATACACTTTTAGGAAAACCCTGCAATATTACAAACATAGGTAATCACAGATTACGAAGCTCACCTCATGACAGCAAAATTCAATTCAAACATATTTCTTAGTACATGTATATTGGCTTTTAAAGGCAAAACCACTCAAGCAGAAAAAGTAGGTCAAGGTCATTTTATGAAAGTTTGATCAAAGATACATCCAATATGCAAGTTTGGTACATCTATCACTTATACTTTGCTCAATATTGGCTTTATAGAGCAAAATCACTCAAGCAGAAAAAGTAGGTCAAGGTCATTTTATGAAAGATTGATCAAAGATACATCCAATATGCAAGTTTGGTACATGTATCACTTATACTTTGCTCAATATTGGCTTTTAAAGGCAAAATCACTCAAGCGGAAAAAGTAGGTCGAGGTCATTTTATGAAAGTTTGATCAAAGATACATCTAATATGCAAGTTTGGAACATCTAGCACTTATACTTTGTCAATATTGGCTTTTAAAGCCAAAATCACTCAAGCGGAAAAAGTAGGTCAAGGTCATTTTATGAAAGTTTGATCAAAGATACATCCAATATGCAAGTTTGGTACATGTAGCACTTATACTTTGCTCAATATTGGCTTTTAAAAGCGAAATCACTCAAGTGGAAAAAGTAGGTCAGATGCTGCCTGATGCAAGGGTCCATCTCGGCATCCAAAGATGAATCACTTGTGCCGGTTTGGTTACTGTAGCATTAGTACTTTGTCAGATACTGAGCTACCCCAAACTTCTTATCCAAATCACTCAAGCGGAAAATGTAGGTCAGATGCTGCATCCGATGCATGGGTTCACCTCAGCATCCAAATATGAATCACTTGTGCAAGTTTGCTTACTGTAGCATCAGTACTTTGTCAGATACTGAGCTACCCCAAACTTCTTAACCAAGTCACTCAAGCGGAAAATGTAGGTCAGATGCTGCATCCGATGCATGGGTTCACCTCAGCATCCAAAGATGAATCACTTGTGCAAGTTTGGTTACTGTAGCATCAGTACTTTGTCAGATACTGAGCTACCCCAAACTTCTTAACCAAGTCACTCAAGCGGAAAATGTAGGTCAGATGCTGCATCAGATGCATGGGTTCACCTCAGCATCCAAAGATGAATCACTTGTGCCAGTTTGGTTACTGTAGCATTAGTACTTTGTCAGATACTGAGCTACCCCAAACTTCTTAACCAAGTCACTCAAGCGGAAAATGTAGGTCAGATGCTGCATCCGATGCATGGGTTCACCTCAGCATCCAAAGATGAATCACTTGTGCAAGTTTGGTTACTGTAGCATCAGTACTTTGTCAGATACTGAGCTACCCCAAACTTCTTAACCAAGTCACTCAAGCGGAAAATGTAGGTCAGATGCTGCATACGATGCATGGGTTCACCTCAGCATCCAAAGATGAATCACTTGTGCCAGTTTGGTTACTGTAGCATTAGTACTTTGTCAGATACTGAGCTACCCCAAACTTCTTAACCAAGTCACTCAAGCGGAAAATGTAGGTCAGATGCTGCATCCGATGCATGGGTTCACCTCAGCATCCAAAGATGAATCACATGTGCAAGTTTGGTTACTGTAGCATTAGTACTTTGTCAGATACTGAGCTACCCCAAACTTCTTAACCGGACGCGGACGCGGACACGGACGCGGATGCGGATGCGGATGCGTGGGGTTATAGCATAAGCTCACTCAACTTCGTCGAGGTGAGCTAAAAACTTGTCAAAACAATTCAATATTCGGCTTTACTGACGAACGCGTATCTCTGACTGAAATTTTGATCTAAGTTATTTAGCAATTTAAACAAGGCAATGTGGACTTATGAGTGCACAGAATATTAAAAAGACTCTACAAACGCTTGAAAGATGGAGATCTGATCTCTATATGTTTGAATGATAAAGCCCCGAGAAGTTCCCAGTGCACTTTCGTTTTATTCAAGTTGATTTTGAGAAACGAGTTAAACGAGTTAAACGGCAATTGTCGCAACCAGCAGTGCGAGAATGAATTCACAACTTTAACCCGATAGTGCAGAGATGCAGGAGATTGAGACACAACTTTAATTTGATAGCGCTGCGATCATGACAAGAATGTGACATGAGCAAAATCATGACAAGAATGTGACATGAGCAAAATCATGACAAGAATGTGACATGAGCAAAATCATGACAAGAATGTGACATGAGCAAAATCATGACAAGAATGTGACATGAGCAAAATCATGACAAGAATGTGACATGAGCAAAATCATGACAAGAATGTGACATGAGCAAAATCATGACAAGAATGTGACATGAGCAAAATCATGACAAGAATGTGACATGAGCAAAATCATGACAAGAATGTGACATGAGCAAAATCAAAATCATTCGACATATCCAGTAGTATCAATACCCTTTGTTGATTCTGACCTCTTTCCAGGTTGTTTTCTCCTGATGTTGATTCTGACCTCTTTCCAGGTTGTTTTCTCTTGAAAGGAATTGTCAAAGTTTTTTTTTTTCAAAATATTGATCCGCACACTTTTACATCAACTCTGAGATAATTATTATTGTCACTGTCGTGTGTGTATATAGTACTATAGTGTCACTATCGTGTCAATATTGTGGCTGATTTGCGTTGATTTTTTCATTTGCTTCACATTCTCGGCACATTCGCATCACATTCGTGTCAGATTCTTTCTTGTCATATAGATAGATAGATTTATTCAGGTTAAAAATCATAACATGATACAGGGTAAGAACATTTTGAGCATAACAGATCTAAGCAGACAATACTTTATCACATATGCTTTGGTAACTGATTATTTTGTGACAAGTATTAAAATAAAAATATCACATAATATAATTACATTTCATAAATAAATAATATCACAGATGATGTAATTCAAATATCACAGTTGGAAAGAGGTTTACCACAATTTGATCTTCATTTCATTATAATGCTTTTCCTTCTTTAGAAAGTATATTTCACAGAAAATATCACAATGTATTATAGACTAGTTTCTATATGTATCACAGATGTTATTGACTTTAACCTTGGATGACCCATTAAAGCATAAATGCTTATTTCCAATGGGGTCCATTCTCCTCCACCTTGGGAACAAGAATGCCCGCGAATGTGAGGAGAATGCGCTGCGAATGCAAGGCGAATGCACTGCACATGTGCAGCGAGTGTGAGGCGAATAAGAATTCAGACGCAAATGTTTTAAACAGTTTGAAGCATTCACGTCAGTGCCGCAAACAGAGGAGAATGCAGGAGAACATGACACGATGAGACGAGAATGCCTGCGATTGAGAGGAAATGCGCTACGATTAAACAAAATCACCTAATTGTAGCTCTATCGCCTCTGCATTCGCAACAGTGCATAGAAGCCCGGCTTTAAGGGTAAAGTATTTGAAATGTATGTCAAACGTCACCAGATCAAACATTTTGGTATCAATGGAGAAGTTTAGTCACAAGGAATACACATATGAAATAACAAAGCCCTATCACTCACCATTCAAAAGACAAACAAACAGGCAGACAGAAAACTATGACCCTGAATCTTTGATTCCGGGGGCATAAAAGTACATCTATTAAAACTAAAGGCTTTTTGCTACCTCTCTGCAGCTTGAGAGAAATCTTAAAACTTAAGAATACATTTACTTCAAAACTTCGGATTGAAAATTTACACACAAAGGGGTAGGTTCACGAACACCCAAAATCGGCCCTAATTTTTTGCGAAAAATAATTTTATGAAAATTATGATTCAGCATCTTTTATATTCATCTCAAATACCTGGCGAAATAGAAAGTAAATATTAACAAACGTCACGTGCGTTCGTTATGACGTCACATTTTGACGTCATTTGCTCTGCATGACGGAAAATGAAGGAAAATCGCCATATTTTGTGCATAAATCTTTGAAATTAGTATAGGCGCCAACCCTTACCCAACATAAATTTTATGTAGATCGAAAGATAAATTGCAAATCTAACTATTCATAAGAAAATTATTTTGGGTGAGGGCTGGCGCCCTACTTATTTTCATACATTTTGACCAGAGTTATGCCAATTTCTTACAATTTTGCTGCATTTTACGACTTTAAGCCGACTTTGAAGCCATATCTTTCGGTGTATTGCGCGTATTTTAAAATATTTATTTGGTATTTCAAACAACCACACATTTAACTTCCTTGATACGAAATACTATCAAAATTTAAAATACTCTAAAATTAAGGCCGATTTTCCATGTTACCGAACCTGCTCCTTTGAATCTTACTGCTAGGGTTGCTAAGTTTAAACTTAGCTCTCATTGACTCAAGGAACTATTATCTGATTCAATGTTGTATTTGTGAAACCTAAATGCCTCTTCCAGCACTGTCATTATAATAATATTGTAATACAAAATGTAGCTGTAATCTGTCATGTAGTTAAAGGTCAAAAGCTCAGAAATTTGGGTATAAAAATAAAGGACTTACACATGCAATACACAGTAATGTGAAATAAATAAAGATTCTATCATTTAATTTTCCTAAAAATTATAAATGTGAATAATTGAAACATACTTTTTCTACATTCAAAGTTTTTTTTACTATTTTTTACTGTTAGTTTTGAAGCTACAACGTACAAATACACCCTTTGAAAGCCCCCAAAAAGGGCCGTAAATGTGCCGTTAAAATAGACACATTTTAGGTAATGAAAAACAGAAGTAATACAAATCTTCTGTAGAGGCAGAAATTAACAATAAGTTCTGCGTTTTTCACATGATATGGGGAATCGGATATCTATAGAATTATTAATGATCAGTGAGACTTTTAAAAGAAAAGGATATAAATGTATGTCTATTTTCAGAACATCTTTAAGTTGTTAATTTTTAAGAATAAAGTCCATTTATCTGAAACACTATCATTTATTTTCTGTAAAAACTTGATATTATCTTCTTTATATGTCAAGTTAAACACGGATAAGTTCCTGTTTCTATTATGACATCATAACTGATCTAGAGCTTTGCGAATGGGTTCTTTCCGATACTGATCTGGACCCCCTTAATAGGTTTTTTTTTCAGACAGGCCAAAAACTATATGCCCCTCAATCTTATGGAGACATAAAATACATACCATGTAGCCCAATGGGGATCTGAGGTAATACAGCGTAATCCACTTCCTAACGTCAGTAAAACATTACACAGCAGAAGCGATATCCTCAATCCTACAACAAAATAAATATTGAGTATAATCGTGATAAAAATTTTCTATAGATTTTTGTTAAACAAATCAAGTTGGCTTGCTGATCTTTGTTGTACAGGCCTCGGTATTAGTAGGAAATATTCGCAAAATGTTAGTGAAAGGGGTAGGGCCACGAAGCCCGATATTGGCCCTAATTTTGATAAATTTTGAGCATTGTACTTCATTGAATTTTTAAGTGTTATTTGACATTTTGAAACGTTCTCTACTGAATCACGAATCTATTTTTCGTAAACATTGCTTTTATCAACACCTTTTAGCCCTTTGAAAACACCAACATAGGTCATACTCGGCGAAATTGGTGCAAAAACGCAATATTTCTATTAAATTAGCAATGGCCGCATGCATTAACTATGATGGAAAATTTATATGTGAAAGATTATCATTATATCCTCTTGTCATAAAAGTTTTATCTCAGTTAACGCATGCGGCCACATTGAATTCTACGACAAAAGACAAAATTCCTAGCAATTTTCGCCATATTTTGTCAATAACGTCAAAATGACGTCACTTCATGACGTCATTACAGTTAAATGGCACATTGTTTGGTGATATTATTCTTTTCATGAAAAGCGGTAAACATTCGTGTATTTTCATGAGAGATATCAAGTATTCCTCATGAAATTGATTTTAAGAGAAAAATCAAGGGCCGATTTAGGGGTCTCGTGGCCCTACCCCTTTGGGAATTGTGCAAGTGGTTTTTTGACATCTTACGATCCCTATCTGTCTTATGTAAAATAATATATCTTACAGAATTAATGGCGGAATGTCACCGTACAATCACAGATTTTACCATGTAGGGTGATTACTGCAAATACATGTATATAAATTACAGTGTCAAAATTATTTTTCTAGAATTTCATTTCATCAGAGATTACGGTAATTTTTTTCTATCTTTTTCCCCCTTAATTTTTAATTTAGCTTGTAGACTTTTTATTTTAGCTTGTGGAAATTTCTTTCACAGGCTAATTTTAGCTTGTTGCAATAAAAGTTAGTTTTGCAGTCTGTTGTATGCATCGCACATATCAATTTCTAGCAAACGGAAAAATAGGAAAGTGTATAGTAGAAAAATTGTATAAATGGTCATCCTCACATTTTGTTAATTTATTGTACCTTTATGATGGTTAAATAAATGGTAATGATGACTACAGTGATGATTCGTTAGTCCGGACGATTTGGTTCCCGAGGAATTTGTCCGGATTAATGAATTTTCCGGATTACTGAATCATGTTAAAAATGTCAAAACTTGAGCGCCAAAGTTCGAAGTACAGGGGGGAGGGTCGGCCGTTTTTTTGTGCGTGTGTTTGTACGATTAAATTGTCTTGTAAACAAATATTTTCTCATCATAGATAATTTGATTTAATGTTTATATCTCGAAAATTTTGGATTACTAAATCTCTAATCTTTAAAACATGAGTGCTAAAAACTAAAAAAGGGAAGGTGGTTCAGGTACCGGGATTTTGTTTTCGCTTTTTTGTATCGCTAAGATCGTCTTGAAGTCAATACTTTTCTCATCATTGAAAATAAATATACATGTAGTTTTATTTCTTTACAATTCTAATCAAATTAATAGAAATGAATGGACGAAATGTACAAGAAAAAAGATCAAACGAAAGTGGAGGGAGGCCTCCGATTTATTACGCTGAGATCAATCAGTTTATTTGGGGGGATAGAGCGTTACTTTAACCTTTAAAATAAGAATAAAATTTTATCTAAGCATCGAGGTTCCGCGGGTGCCGATACTTACCAATACCTACCGAAACTTACCACTTTTCCTCCTGAAAAAATACGGAGATCATCGTCTGTCAAAAGCGGTTGACGTTCGTTTTCGATCCTTTTTTAACTAAAAACAAGCCCTCAATACTCTAACTCTAACATTCAGTTCACTTCCATCTTCATCGTGATACAAACATTAGAATTAATAAATATCGACTTTAATTTGAAATGATTCTAGAGCGTGCATCTGTTCAAAATAATGATTGAACGCTACAAGCTGAAAAATGTCACGATAAGAATTAAGAAAGTGACCAAGCGAACAATTAAGTCTTTTAATGCATAGATTTGATAACCATGTAAGTACACGTACCCCAAGCCGTTACTTAGTACTGCATATCCCATCGCCTAATTAACCCGCCAGTTTTCCGGTAAATTTCTCCAGGTAA
The DNA here is from genome assembly GCA_028142955.1 of Pinctada fucata. NCBI lineage: Eukaryota > Metazoa > Mollusca > Bivalvia > Pterioida > Pteriidae > Pinctada > Pinctada fucata. The sequence continues at coordinate 35,408,186 of AP027108.1, read as the reverse complement.
AAATTAATTGTTGTGAAAACATGTCCGTGTAGATTTCTCTAGGTCAAACTTAATTGTTATGAAAACACGTCCGTGTAGATTTCTCCAGGTAAAAATTAATTGTTATGAAAACACGTCCGTAGTTGCTTAAATCGTCTGGACTAACGGGACAAAATAACATATGATCCACACGTCCGTTCCCGAAAACTACCGTCCGGATCCGGAACGCGGATTTCCGGATTATCGGATCATTTTAGCACTATGCACGTTTGTTCCCTGAGAAATCGTCCGGAGTAACGAATTTTCCGGAGTAACGAATTCCGGACTAACGAATCATCACTGTATTATATAAATCATCATCCTTAAACTTTATTAATATTCTACCTTTAATATCCATGAAGTAGCAGGCAGGGAATACCGTACAAACATAAGCTATGTTTCCCCAGTTAGCCAACATGCCTATCGTACTGTCCTGCCACTTGAATACAACCTCGGCCGATTCTGTTATAGGACCCCATGTGTTCCAGTTCAATGCCTGAATGAAGCACGACGTACTAAAAACTGCCAACACCCACCATCGTCTACCGTATACCTGCAGCAAGTAAATCAATGGAGTATATAATATACTATATTATATAAATTGATATTTTCCAAAAATCCACAGGACATTCAAATTCAAATTCAAACTATGACAAAATCCACTGGAGATTGTCAGAGATCCAGCACTTTTCGTAAACACTTGGATGGATGAAAAATAAGAGAAGGGAAAGGAAAGCATAGAATCACCTGGAAGCTGTATGTTTGACACTTAGTCTATATAGTCATATACCAAATTATGCCATATTACCTACCAGGGGTTTAGAATTCCCATTTCCCGTTGCCCGGGGCAAGTGAAAAGTTAGGTCGGGAAAGTGTAAAGCAGGTGTTCACTTGCCCATGGGCAAGCAGACTTGTTGAACATTTTTTCCTCTTCATTCAGATTTCTTTCTTATCTTATTCTATTCTGAGAAAGGGTTTTGATTTTAATATTCTGAAGAATCAAGCACTAGACAGACTCAACATGCAACATTTCAACAAGTTTCAGTACAAGACCCAATTCATTCAGATTTTTGAGTCAGGCAAGTAAATTTTAAGCCTTGAGTTTCCCGTGGCAAGTAGATTTTGAAAAAAATTCTAGACTCCTGCCTACATGTACATGTATATGAGTAATATAGCCTTTTGAGCTTCAGGACATTGCAGGTTTGGACTAGCATGAGAGTATGTATGATATGTATGTGTATCCTGCCAGAATATATAGGGACGTACTGTTCCTTCTGCTGTTTTTAAACACGTTTTAAATAGTGTCGTATAAGTCATCTGTACCATTTTGTGTTGTGTATACCATGTATGCATGCATATACAGTGACCTTGACCTTTAACCTTGAACATCAACAGGGTTCATCCTCTCTGTAGTTTGTCTACCAATGAATTCACAAAGTGTTTCTATTTTATCTTGACCTTTGACCTCAAACCTTGAAAATCAATACTTTAAGGCTCATTTGTGGTGGCTAGGCTTTGTGATTCTTCACCTTTTAGTTTGTCTTCTTTCTTGTTCACATGAAAGGTCTCCATATAATGTTCAGTTCACTGTGACCTTGAACTTTGACCTTGAGGTTTAATAGGGTTCATCCTTTTATGGGAAATTGTCAATAAAGGAATTTATGTTAGACATGTTAGATGAAAGATTTGTTGGAAATGTATTATTCATCAACAATCATTAGAAATGAAGGAATTTTAAAAATGTTTTATATATCAACAAAATAATTATACAAAAAATAATCATACTATATTATTCCCCCTGATTGTTCTATTTTACCTGAATGTCCCCAGAATTTTCATTGTTTGATAGGAGAGGCTGTTTTTCCCCATTAGATGAGGAATCCCCATCTTTATCACTACCAGGGCTTGAACATACTTTCACATCATTAATAGTAGTGTATCCCTCCATTCTCCATGCTCAATCCATCAGCTGTTACAATAAACAAGAATACAAATCTATTATCTTGCCTTTAAAATATTCTTAGCAGCATCATTGTATTAATTCAAATGTATGATATCTAATGTTGTTGATTACAATCCTGTTAAAAGACTGAGCTATCAGGTTGATTCTTTAGCTCGCTCTTGAATTCATATCTAATGACCATAGTTTGATCCCCAGGCAGGACGTGCCCCAAGTCTACTTCAATAGCCTGCATGATTTGGCTGTTAAATATAATTGTTGAGAAGTTTCTTTTTTTTTCTAAGGTGCAGGTGTGAATATAAAACGTTGGAGTAAAAGGCAGAAAGATTCAAAAGGTTGGATGAGTTCATGAAAGCGCCGCACTTTTGAAAATGTTGCAACTTTAATGTGTCCGACCAGGAGCCATGCAATTCTATGTATACATGCAGTAATAAGATCTATAATTTTTTACTCTGATGTTCTTGTGGTTGCATGATTATAAATGATCTAGTGTGATTTTTTATTGCAATATCTGAAATGCATGATGCCGAGAGAGATAAATTTAAGCATTCTTAGAAAAAAAATCGGACAAATTGAAAGAAGAAAATAATGCATGATCCTACATGTGTAACTTGCAAATAAAACACATCTCAGTCTTTTGACTGTATTGCTGACCTTCTCAAAATACTAAAATGCTTGTAAATATATTTAGTCGGTAAATAGCTCACAAGAACTAATGTTTGTATTGTTGACATATGTCCGACTCTAAATAAATGTTATCTGATTTGAATTGATAACAAAATGCCTTATCATAGTGATGAAACAATTGTCCCTGTTTGTGTTCCTCTTTGATGTTATATTTGACCCTCTTTTTGATGTGCTTTGTCCCTCTTTACGATGAAAAAAACAGAAAATTGAAAATATGATACTGTCATCTTCCAAAAAGATATCAATTTTATAGTACACCTTTATAAACGTAACAGAAAATACCATTTTTTCGGCTGTAGGGCAAGTGACCATATTTCGCCGTATTTTTCGTACATTTCTTAGAAAATTTAAGTACTCGAAGGGCAAATCAATAATTGCTTTTGCTCAAATTTAATTTAACTCCATTTTTGATTGAAATACTACAGAAATTATTTATTTAACTCATTTCATTGTTTCCTTATAAAATGTCAAAATATTTCGTTTCAATGTTTTCGGGGGTGACCATATTTTGCCGTTTTTGTTGATAACTACTCTAGTTGCACACAAAACAGACAAAATTGTGATTTTCTTTTCACGAAATCTTTCATAACCACTACTTTAAAGAAATGATGCTAACTAAAATGTTTTCTCTTTTTGCTTTTGTAAACATTTTGGATGTCTACGTCTAAAATCTGGTGTTTTCATTAAATTTTCCACATTTTGAGGTATTTTTTTGTCAAAATTTTGTGCATGAGATGTCACAATATATCAAAACATGACGGCTACGTTCATACTTGATAGGATATAGGAAAATAAACTTGACAAATATTTCCGATAACCAATGAGAAGCAATTAAGTATGAAACGGCAAAATATGGTCACCGGCAAAATATGGTTCCTTAGCTCTATGTGTACGTCTTGATTAAGTTAGAAATTGGACGGAAAATAAAATTAGTCTATGGGGATTTTCTATAGTAAATTTTTATCAAAATGCTGAAAATGTATGACGTCGGGAGCTTTGACATCACTGTTTACTATTGCTGACACAGAGAACAATATGGCGGCGGCTTGAATTAATAAGGAAATTTCCGGTAGGGCCAAAAAAAATTACCTGAGTTTACTGTCATCCGACCCTATTTTTTGCCCTGACCCTAATGGTTTTTATTGACATAATAGTCAGAAATCAAATCACAAGACAGGTATTCCTTCCAAGTGAGCTGTTATCAATTGCAATTTACCACTTACTTCCAGATTTAATCCGTTTCGCTTGAGTGACCAACTGTCTGCAGTTTACAAGTGACCGAACAATATAAGGAATAAACTGATTAGGAATAAAAAGTCTACAGCAGTTTTTATGACAGGAGGATGCCTTAAGAAAAAAAAAAAAAAAAAATTCCCGACCTACTGACCCTATTTTTTTTTTGCACTGGATATGACAGTAAACTCAGCTATTTTTTTTTTTTGGCCAAGACTTTTATTTTTCATATTGCGGTTTGAAGGAAGCTGATAGGGTAAGTTGCTAGGCGAAGTCCCTCTTTGCCATTTAAGAGCTGACAGATATAACCTCGCGTCTCGCAGTGATGTTATATAAGAATTGACTGTTCAATTTTGACAGTTTATTGGAGAGTATGAACTTTGGTTTGTCGCATCACAAACTGTGTAAAACTGCATTGCGTAGCAAAGCGGTTTTACGCAAAATTTGTGATGCGACAAACCAAAGTTCATACTCTCCAATAAACTGTCAAAATTGAACAGTCAATTTTTATAATTTCCAAACCCAAATTTATCCAAAATTTCACAAATATGCTCAAGAAATTAGTAATTTAATACATTGCATATGAAAATATCAACTCTGTAGGGCCTGTAGGCGAACTAGTTCCCAAACGAAATAGAAAAAATTCTTTGATCGCTGAGCGATATAAGTCCCCTACCGGCATAATTTTATGTCCTGCAACTCTGCTAAGAACACTTCAATTAAACATAAATTTATACTTCACCTGTACGTGCATCAAAGGATTATGGCCCTCACAAACATAGGGCCATCAGAGATGACAGCGCTCACCTTGACGGCATCATTGTCCCATGACCAGCATCTGTACTTACATTGCACAAAGTATTTCCAGATGCATAATCAAAATAAGTTTGGTTGATTAAAAAATTCAAAGAAAGCTGGAAATGAAGATTCTAATTTTACCATACCTGGCCAATCAAGCATGAAATATAGGTCAGATGCAGCCTATTTACCATGCATTGTTGTAAGCATCCTTAGATGCATCATCCATGCAATTGTGGTTGATGAAGAACCAATAGTAAGGCAGGAATGAACATGTCCCATTTTACCTAACCTGCTCACTCAAGCATGAAATGTGGGTCAGATGCAGCCTCCGTACCATGCATTATAGTAAGCATCCTCAAATGCATCATCCATGCAAGTTTGGTTGAATGATGTAGGAGTTATAGTAAGGCAGGAATGAACCTGTCCAATTTAACTTAACCTGCTCACTCAAGTGTGAAATGTGGGTAAGATGCAGCCTCCGTACCAGGGATGAAAATTCGTTGACATTTTCAGGGGCCAAGTGGGCTCCTAAGTCAATAAATTTAGGCGCCCACATCAAAACGATTAGCCCACATCAAAATGTATCTAAATTTACATTTTCAAATTTAACCCCAAACCCCCTTTTCTCCTTGTACAGTGTACATGTCGAGTTTATTTCAAGTACAAGTACCTTTAAATAAATCAATAAATACAGGTAAATCCATTTATAAACATATTATGTACACGTCAGTCGGTCTCCAGACAGTGACTTTGTGCACTTTTGGAAACATTAGTTAGTTTTGGTATATACATTTGTACTGATCTAAAATTACAGTACGTCTTTACAAGGAAATAAGAGAGATCTATTCATTTTCCGAGCGAAAGCGAACTGAAAATTTGTCAAATACCCATGAGTTTTTGTTTCCAAACGTTAGTTACTGCAACTATGATACAAGAAAATAATAAAGATTGGAATTTTACGGTCGCCAAGTGGGCGATAAGAAAAACATTTTTGGTAGTCCAAACTGAATTTTTAGTCGCATTGGCGAGCAGGCGAGTGCTTATTTGCATCCCTGCGTACCATGCATTTTAGTAAGCATCCTCAAATGCATCATCCATGCAAGTTTGGTTGATGTAGGACTTATAGTAAGGCAGGAATGGACCTGTCCCATTTTACCTAACTAGCTCACTAAAGCGTAAAATGTGGGTCAGATGCATCCTCCATACCATGCATTGTAGTAGGCATCATCAGATGCATCATCCATGCAAGTTTGGTTGATGTAGGACTTGTAGTAAGGCGGGAATTGGCCTGTCCCATTTTACTTAAACTGCTCACTCAAGCATGAAATGTAGGTCAGATGCAGCCTCCAAACCATGCATTGTTGTAAGCATCCTCAGATGCATTATCCATGCACTTTTGGTTGATGTAAGACTTATAGTAAGGCTGAAATGGACCTGTCCCGTTTTACCTAACCTGCTCACTCAAGCATGAAATGTAGGTCAGCTGCAGCCTCTGTACCATGCAATGTAGTAAGCAACCTCAGATGCATCATCCATGCAAGTTTGGTTGATGTAGGACTTATAGTAAGGCAGGAATGGACTTGTCCCATTTTACTTAAACTGCCCACTCAAGCATGAAACATAGGTCAGATGCAGCCTCCGTACCATGCATTGTTGTAAGCATCCTCAGATGCATTATCCCTGCAAGTTTGGTTGATATAGGACTTATAGTTTGGCAGGAATGGATCTGTCCCATTTTACTTAACCTGCTCACTCAAGCATAAAATGTAGGTCAGATGCAGCCTCCGTACCATGCATTGTTGTAAGCATCCTCAGATGCATTATCCATGCACGTTTGGTTGATGTAAGACTACTAGTAAGGCTGAAATGGACCTGTCCCGTTTTACCTAACCTGCTCACTCAAGCATGAAATGTAGGTCAGCTGCAGCCTCCGTACCATGCAATGTAGTAAGCAACCTCAGATGCATCATCCATGCAAGTTTGGTTGATGTAGGACTTATAGTAAGGCAGGAATGGACTTGTCCCATTTTACTTAAACTGCTCACTCATGCATGAAACATAGGTCAGATGCAGCCTCCGTACCATGCATTGTTGTAAGCATCCTCAGATGCATTATCCCTGCAAGTTTGGTTGATATAGGACTTATAGTTTGGCAGGAATGGATCTGTCCCATTTTACTTAACCTGCTCACTCAAGCATAAAATGTAGGTCAGATGCAGCCTCCGTACCATGCATTGTTGTGAGTATCCTCAGATGCATCATCCATGCAAGTTTGGTTGGTGTAGGACTTATAGTAAGGCAGGAATGGAAATGTCCCATTTTAATTAACCTGCTCACTCAAGCATAAAATGTAGGTCAGATGCAGCCTCCGTACCATGTATTGTTGTAAGCATCCTCAGATGCATTATCCATGCAAATTAGTTTGGTTGATGTAGGACTTATAGTTTGGCAGGAATGGACCTGTCCCGTTTTGCTTAACCTATAGTGTGGACGCCGACGCCAACGACGGGGCGATAGCATAAGCCCCCCCCTCAACTTCGTCGAGGTGAGCTAAAAATCAGTTAATCATCTGCAGTAACGGAATAGATTTGGAAAACTGAATATTCATGGAATTTGTTAAGTCTAGGTGTCCTAAATTTTGTAAATCTCTATCACACTACAATGTATTAACATACCAAAAATCGGTTTAAGATCTATAACTGTTGCAACAGCCAAGAAAAGCCCATAAAACTGAAAATTTCATGAAATTTGCTAAGTGCAAGGGCCATAACTCTTGCAAATAAAGGTCAATCAGACCCAAACTTAAACTTGATTTGTATCACACTAAGATGTATTCATATACCAAAAATCAATTCAATATCTGCAATAGAACTGAAGAAAAATCTGGAAAACTGAAAATTTCATAAAATTTGCGAAGTCCAAGGGCCATAACTCTTGTAAAAATAGGTCAATCAAACCCAAACTCGACCTTGATTTGTATCACACTAAGATGTATTCATATACCAAAAATCAATTCAATATCTGCAATAGAACTGAAGAAAAATCCGGAAAACTGAAAATTTCTTGAAATTTGCGAAGTCCAAGGGCCATAACTCTTGTAAAAATAGGTCAATCAAACCCAAACTCGACCTTGATTTGTATCACACTAAGATGTATTCATATACCAAAAATCAATTCAATATCTGCAATAGAACTGAAGAAAAAGTCCGGATAACTGAAAATTTCATGCAATTTGCTAAGTCCATAACTCTTGTAATAATAGGTCAATCAAACCCAAACTCGAACTTGATCTGTAATAGATTGAGATATATCCACATACCAAAAATCAGTTCAATGCAACAACGGCGAAAAAAAGTTTGGAAAACTAAAATGTGACGGACAGACGGACAGACAAACAGGGTGGAAACTATAAGTCCCCTCCAGCGAGCCGGTAGGGGACTAATAATGTCTATGTTGCTAGTTAAAGGCAGCAAATGTGTCAAAAATATTCGTTCCCCATCTGGAGCCCCATTTTACCAATTTATTACATCATCCGATGATATGACTTAGCATTTTGATGACGTGTTTTGAAGTGTTTTGCAGTTCAAGTTCAAGGTCGCCAACATGGCAGTTATCTGTTTGGATTGTACACGCTGGAGCTGGGAGTTTATACAGACAGATTCTTATAGATCTATTACTTGCAGAAAATGGCATGATTATGATCTATTGGTATCAGAATACCTTCCTAGGATTTAGTTATTTCATAAGTGACAAGTTAATTGTGAAAATTCATGACGATACTGTAACCTGATCAAGGCCGAGGTAGGTCGCTGTTTTTGATCTCTCATTTTCTATTCACTTTTAAATATTTTTCTTCTAAATTCTTCATCTCAGCGAAAAATATATCATTAGAAAGTTTCTAGTTTCAACACTTCATAGGTTCAGAACAATTGAACCTCATGGAAATCATTTGAAACAGTGATCTTCGGTCCTAATTTGAAGTTTTCAATGAAAACTTTTGCACGTTGTCGTTGATCACAGTCATCAGTCATTGGAAAATTTCAAACGCAGGTACTTGCTACTGTTATGACGGGAATGTAATTTTGAAGAAAATAGCTGGGAGTTTCTGTTTTTCTCGTCATTTACTGCATTTTCTGTCTTTCGTCAAATTAGGAAATGGTCTAGGGAACTTCAAAAACAGGAGCATTAAGCAACCGAATGTCATGGATGAAATTTGCATGATAGATAACTCTTACTAATTAAAATAGTTCTGAGAGAGTGTATGAATATGGATGGATGCGAGACATAATATAGTTCTTATCTGATTGACCAATGGTCATCCTATATCCTTGCGCATGTGTCCACAATTCCCTTATATTCTTTTTCCCCGCGATTTATAGTATTCTTACATATTATTTCAATAACGCATCACCTGTAATTTTCACGATGTTACAACTTTGAGATGTAGTCACGCCGATAAGGTTAGTTTCAATAGATGATTTTCCAATAGATTCATAAGGCGGACAGACACCAGACATCACAAAATTTGGCGATATTTTCATTGTGACGTCAAAATAAAAGGCATGGCAACGCATCAAGGTGCTTCAAGACGGTGCGATCAGATGTGACGTCACAATGGAAAAATTTGCCAAACGATGTGATGTCTGGTGTCTGTGCATATAAAATCAAGGTTTAAAACGGTCATAGATATTTTATGGAAAATGGACTATTATACAATTTATTTATTATTTGATTCGCCTTATCAATGATTTAATACATTAGAATTATTATATACATACTATTTATATCTGTTTATTATTCTTTTAGGACACCTTATTTGATTAATAAATTCTGAAGAGAACTTCGGGAAATCTTAGTTTTATTTAAGATATACCACCGGTGGCACTAACAACACTGTAAAAACCATGTATACCGGTACATTGTCGAAATTGTCATAAATTGTCGGATATCGTATTACTATATCTAAGGGCTACTGTTAACAAAACTGTTTTTTCTTTGCATAATTATCATTCAAAAGCCGATCTTAGCAACATAATAAATGATTTTGATGGAAGTAGTTCCAGCTCTTCCGGTATTTTATCATGTTCATTGGGGTATGAAGGTATATTTCGCCATTTTCTGACGATCAATTTAAACAATCAAAATGCATATAGATTCGTGTAAACAATCTTAGTGGAAATTATACTGTAGCTTATTGTACTGATTGAATCAGTACAATAAGCTACAGAGTACAGTTTAATTTCCAATAAGATTTAGGCATGATCACACTGCATAATATGTAGACCGAGAACAGGCCAAAATGTTATTCTTGTGTTGGTATTTTGGCCTGCTCTCATTCATCATCATATTATGCAGTGTGATCATGCCTAAATCAAAACAGAAAAAGGTTTACTTTAAATCATATTACTTTGTACAATTATATGATTACATAAATAAATGCACTTGCCATACTAGCAGCTGTTGGGACGGATATAAACTGATAAAAAGAAGCCGATTTGTTTACATGTACTTTTGGTCAAAGGTTCGTCATTTTGGATGATCACATGACTGGTAACGTGATCTTTCCGGCGCGAAAATATGAAGATGTAACATAGTGCATGAAAAAAAGGTGGAGGTACGTTTGCAGCCTAGATCGATGGAAAAAAGAAAGAAAGAAAGATTACGTGAACTTGAAAATTAACGTTACCGTGGCAAGCATTTATTGACTTTTAAAGATTCCTCAGACGATAAATTCTTTAAAATTAATATTAATTTTGATTGATATTGAGGGCATGCAGCGGCATATATATACTCAGTGCTTGTGATTTTTTAAAGAATCTGATTTGTATTTAAGGTGATATCACACGTTTCGTGTTATACAACATTTATTTTCAGAAAAAAAGCATAATTCTGATTTCCTAATTTAATTCAGATGTAAAGGACATTATTAGGAGGTCACCATCCAAAATTTTGAGATTTTGAAATTGATCAGAATTTTTAGCCATCCATTGATTGTAATGGAAATTCTCATTTTTTGGCTATATTATTTTTTCAGCCCAAGATTTTCAAATGAAACTTTACATATGATTCCCTCAACATATTGTGCAAATTCTTATAGAAAGAAATCATTCAATGACCACGTCATATGTTGCAAAATCTGACTGAATGTGTAAATTATCATGTAAAAATTAAAAGTGCAATTCGAGTTATCTTTCTTTACTATGTAACCAAAGACAAAAGCATCCGAATCTATATAATCATCTTTTTGAAATATCACAGCAGTGTTCCTTCACTCACAAAGATGTCAATATGTAAATAAATAGAGCCGAATACAGATTTTGTGTGATAAAACGACAGTATGTACACATGTGTAATGATATTACATGTACCATATGAGTAACTATATTATAAGTTTCTCTACATTCAAACACTTTACCGACACCTGACTTATTTCCGAATAGATACGTCATATGTATGTAGGTAAAAAAGTCTTACAAAATTTTCAAATACATTTGCAAGTTCTATTTCAGCAAAAAATTGACTAATGTTGGTCACCATTGGCTTACCAATACTTTGCAAAGGAAAAAAAAAACATTCGAATTTATACACGAGTAACAATCTATTTTTTATTACAGCGCTCAGGCTCGAACCGCGGTCTTCTCGCATGGTGGACAAGAGCTCTACCTCTGAGCTACTGGGTCGACTTGTCGATTGAGCGATTATAACAAAGTCAGAACATCAAGACATTTTAAGTTACGAAAATCGGAAATCTTCTTTAAAATTTTCGTCTAAGGGAGGCTACTGAAACGCGTGTGATATCTCGTTAAGATGGCTCCACATGTGATGAAATATTTCTTCCAGCATAATATTTATTCCTTGGAAATTTTATCATATAATATTTTTTCCCAGTAACTTTTATTATGTATTAAAAATTCCGAAAGGAAATTTTGTTATGTAATGAATCTTCCATGATCATAATAAAAGTTCTCTTGCAATGGAAAATATATTAGATAACAAAACTTCCATCTGGATTTTTTTTCATGTTCATAATAAAAGTTCTGATACTAGTACCATGGTAAAATCTTACAGAACAAAAATAAGGATTTCATATATGTGCACAATAGATTAATGATTGTCACTGGAAAAATATTATAATGAATTACCTTATTTAAACATCGAATTCAGAATAAGAAAATTAATAAATTTCAAAAATCATGTACTGTATAGCATGGGAATTTGATCCCTAATATTATTTTTTCCAATAGCAGAGTGTTTTACTTGTAGAAAAAAAAAATAAAAAGTTTAAAAATTATTTTAATAAAATTGAAAAGATAACTATATATTATTAATACATATGAACATACGAACCATTCCACAGAATTATTCCTGTAAGCTAACCATGTTACTGTAATTATTGAAATGTTTAAATTATGAGAAAATATCTGTAAGTCAGTCATTTATGTATTTGAAGCATAGAAGGAAAAAATATTACACATGATACTTACATATAATATTTCTTCCATTTCAAAGAAAAAGTAGTCCTTTGGGTAGTGAAAGAGTAAAACATCAACAATTTTCATAACAATGTTTCCGCCATATAGACGGAAACGTTTTCATGAAAATTGTTGATGTTTTACTCTTTTTCACTTACCAAAGGACTGTGGAAAAAGTATTATGGACAAGGAAAAAATATTCTATAATGAAAAATCCTAGGAATTTTCATTATAATAATAAAACTTCCAGGAGGAAGAAATATTATGCGGAAGAAAAGTTCGTTCACACACACACCATTATAAACATTGAAAAGATTCAAAATAAACTTCGAGGACATTCTAATTTATCAAGTTACGCTTTCGCGTGAAGGGTATTTTGAAAGATTTATAAGGAAATGGGTCGCAAAGTACAATAACTGTGAGCGTCAAAAATATTTCATGAGAGGGGCTTTACATGTAGTTGAGAGAGAGAGAGAGAGAGAGAGAGAGAGAGAGAGTGTGTGTGTGTGTGTTCTCTATCGCATAAACAATTAAGAGGCTTGGATTTGTTTTATTTTACTTGCTCATATTCAAAATAGGACGCCCTTATTCTTTTTCCGGTGTTTTTTTTTCAAACAAATTCGGCGATATTCGGCCCCATTCCCCCTCCCTGAAATATATATTTTTCCTCTCCTGTCAGAGAAATTTCCCCCATATAAAAGGTTATTTTCTATGGCTGAAAATGTTGTAAAATAGTGAGTAAAATCAGATTTATACGGCAGTATGAATCTGAGAGAAGAGAAAAAGTAAACGAAACCTTATTTTTTGGACGTCATTCACCTCGCTCGTTCTCGATAATGCGTGTAGTTATCTGCATAATGGATACATCTTTGAACAAAGCAGGTCGTTCGCTTTAAGTTTTCAAATAAAGAAACTTAGTTCGATAACATTTTGCTGCAAAGTAGGAAAGTTGACAAAATTGCAGAAAAATTCTTCTGATCATAGATAATCAGAGATACAATACTTTGAATATCTAATCCATTATGTCGCTAAAATCTCCAAGAAATAGCTTGTTAGATAGTTAAACTAATATTCTCCTATTCGATTTTATTTCAAAGCAATAAGTTGTTGAATTTCCGATGATGACATAAAAAGGAAACTTTTACAGCGATATATAGCCAGGGGTCTCATCCATGGATATTTTAGTACGTATAGATCAAACGATAAATCTAGCTAAAATTAATTACTATCAGAGTGTAGACGATAATTCTCTGGTTTCATCGATAACAAACTTGCTGGAATCCTTTCTGAAATAAGCGAGATAGAGGAGTTTGAACGCCGAAAATTCCGAGCGCTGTGGACACTATATTCATCGACGAGTTCACAATATTTATTTGGCGCGTTATCATGACGTCATAATCATAATGACGTCAATATCCTCGGTAAGAGAGCCCCCGAAAAAACTATATATTCGGATACTCTGTGGAGCCACCTTAAAATCATGGAAATAAATTAAATATTGTTCTTGATAACAAAATATAACATTACAAACAAATCATACAAAATGACCCCCCTGTCGCAGCCTAAAATGTAATAACAACCTAAAATGTAATAAACTGGATTTATTACATTTTAGGTTATTACATTATAGGTTTGACTATCCAAACCTTAAATGTAATAACAGCCTATAATGTAATAAATTTTCAAGACAACCATAAAAATTAAACGTGAGATCTCAGTTTATTTGTTTGTTTGTCTATCCATGGGTATACGGCTATATCACTCTCTGGTTCTTCTTTTTGGATGATGTTTGTTAAAATATCTTGATATTCCTTACATTTGACGATGACGCTCAGAACTGATTTTTAAACTTGTGTTTCTTCGACTTTCAATCATATTTAAATCTTTTTTCGACTTTCAATCATATTTAAATCTTTAATGTCTTTGTCAGATTAATGAATTGAAATGTAAATCAAATGAAATGGTAACACACTATGACGTCCCCTTGTCCAGAGTCATAAATAACATTCTGACGTAGACCTTTTATGCAATGACATACAAATTTATACGTTTGTCTTCCTTTGTGGGAGTGTCCGATTGTAACCTTTCTACCGAATTATGAGATTTACCAATTGTGACCTTTCTACCGAATTGAAATGGCGGGTGCTGCATTCAAGCAGGAGATGCTCACTCTTCCTTGGCACCTGATCTTTCTGTTCATTTGCCTTAGTCCTGGTTTTATCCTGGTTTTGTATGCCCTTGGTAAGATGATTTTTCGATTAACGATTTAATTGTGTACTTCGTCAGAGGGATATGGGTTTTTTTTCCATATTTGTCACTTAGTCTTCAGAATTTGTTACATTTTAGGTTGACCATCCAAACCTAAAATGTAATAACAACACAAAATGTAATAAATTTTCATGACAACCATAGCCATTAAACGTGAGATTTGTTTATATGTTTGTTTGTCTATCCGTAAGTAACTGTGAGTGCATATCTATAGATACGTATGTCACTCTCTATTTCTCCTTTTTGGATTATGTTTGTTAGAATATCTTGATATTCTTTACCTTCAAAGGTGTAAATATTATTGAAGGTTGAAGAAATACAAGTTTAAAATCAATTCTGATCAGCATTTTCAAATTAAGAAATATCAATCGAAAAAGGAGAAATAGAGAGTGACATAGCCTTCCTTGTATGTACACAGAGTTACCCACGGATAGACAAACAAACAGATCTCACGTATAATATCTATGGTTGTCTGGTAAATTTATTACATTTTGTGTTGTAATTACATTTTAGGTTTGGATGGTCAACCTAAAATGTAATAAATTCTAAAGACTGAGTTTTCATTGGAAATTTCACTTCATTAATCTGATAAAGACCTTTAAAGATGTGAATATGATTAAAGGTAGAAGAAATCAATCCAGAGCCTCAGCGTCAAATGTAAGTAATATAAAGATTTGTTCACAAACCTAATCCAAAAAGGAGAAATAGAGAGTGACATAATTTTATATGTTACCTACTGATAGAAAAATAAACAAACTGATGTTTAATGGCTATGGTTTTCTTGAAAATTTATTACATTTTAGGTTGTTATTACATTTCAGGCTTGGATTGTTCAACCTAAAATGTAATACCTAAAATGTAATAAATTCAGTTTATTACATTTTAGGTTGTTATTACATTTTAGGTTGCGACACCCCCCCCCCCCCCCCCCCAAAAGAAAAAAAGACTAGGTGCACATCAAATATAAAATGACAACTTGACTACTATTTTGTGAATCAGGATAACAGTTTCACAAGTTTAGCCTTCGAAAAAGCTTAGGGTGCGAACCCCGGCATAGCAGTTGTATTCAGGCGCGTAAGCCAGAGTAGAAATTATGTGTACTCAAATCAATCTAGACAGGGGGACTGGGTCTGTTAAACGCACATACATTTTTTTAAATGGATGACTGGCGAGGCCCGAAGGACGGCCGAGTGGGGAGGGTATGGCGGGATTTCCCCCTCACATTTATGGGGATTCGGGGGGGGGGGGGGGGCTCCCCGGAGAATTTTTTGAAAAAATGAAGCCAATTGGTGGCTTCTGGACCATACTTGAACTGAATTTAGAAGGCGATTCAAGCATAAGAACTAGTGTCAGCAAACGATGAATTATTTACTGAAAAAAGTAAAACCTGTTATCATATCAATTTTGACATTTTCTAATGCTATTCCTTTTTTTATCCTTCAATGTCAATATAAATTCAAATTTCCCTCAGGAAAACGGGAGGAAAAGTTATCCAAGGGTTCAGCCAATATTTGGGGAAATCCAGCCTATGACTTTGAAAAACAAATTAAAATCAGGAAAATAAACAAATTCCAAGGGAGGGGGTTCCTGACAAAATAGGGCATGAACAATTCCTCGAACATCAGATCACGTGTGTCCCACTTCCTGATTCAGCTCAAATAGAGCCTCGGACTAAGTGTCTTTTAAATTTGTGTTTTGTGTGCAATTCACAGCAAACTTTTGCATTTATCGTACATGTAAGCCCCAAATCCCCCCTTAAATCCGCCACTGCAAACATTATGCAATTTTTACCACAAACCATGTACTTCAATTCTTGTTATTCGTACAGCGTTAAATATAGAACAGCGCTAAATATAGAACAGGTGTGTGTAGTGTACACATGCAAAGTAGCGCCGAGGAAGTAAACACTCCGCGAACATTCGCGAGACTCATTTTCAAACATTCTTGAGACTCAGTTTTCCCAGATTGCCACGCACATGGAGTCTGCACATGCGAATTACAGCAATTTGGACTGTTCCAATATGCTCACCCCGACGGGGTTCGCAATCACCCCGACGGGGTTCGCAATCACCCCGACGGGGTTCGCAACAAGTCAGTTCATAAACGGTATTTGCACAGTTTGACGGTTTATTCCCGGAACGTCGAAAATATTTAAATGTCTATATATATGAATCAAAATAGAACTATGGAAACTTTACAGTCCTAAAAGTCCGACGGTAAAACTTTCATTGTTAAAGTGGGAGGGGCGCCGGGACAAAACCATAGTAGTGCCCCCCCCCCCCCCAGTTTTCAAAGTGTGTGTGTGGGGGGGGGGGGGGGGGCTCCGGCTGCCACTTCTACTACGCCCATGTACATACAGAACTTTTTAACCCACGAATAAAGAGGAAGTACTGTTCAAAACAAAACTCTCATAAAAACGGGCTCGGTGTTAGGGAAATCCTGTGACGTCATGTCAACACAATCTGCGCAAGTGTCGTCGCATTTCACAATATTATTTTTCTCTGCTTTGTAGACACAGGTAAAAAGTTTATTATGTGGATAAACACTTAAAATACAATATAATTTACGTATTTTTTAATTTCAATAGGAAACATGTTCATGAATAGATTTGAAACAGGCAACAACTGTCAGATTTTGATGACCAACTTACGAAGTCCAGGTACCACCTGACCACTAGCCTGGTGACTAGATCTACCAGTCAGCCAGTAGGCAGTACTAACTGCTAGTCGGTGCCAAATCAATGATCATGATGCATGAATACGTGCCAAAAGATAATGTGCCGGCCTATCTCTTTCATAAGTCTTCAAAACAGGTTGAATCTCCAATTTTAATCATCTATCGTGTCTATAGTCAGCTTAGAGTTAGACCAAGACCGGCTAGACCAGGCCAAAATTTTATTCTTGAGTTGGTATTTTGGCCTGAGACAAAGGCATTTGAAAAGTGGTAGAATTTACAATTATACAATTTTTTTTCAGAATCTGCTCATACCTTGAATTTTTCGGTTAGTTATGTAATAAGCTGCTTTTTTTTACATTTCCTTTTATCTTCATTTCATTCCTTTAAGTAAGATTTCTAGTCACTTTTCTATGTACAACTTTACTTTCACTTTCCAACTTGTTTATTATAAGTTCAAGTCGTCTCATGTTGATGACTTTTTGCTCTGAATTCTTTCATAGATTTTGCTCACATAATCGGAATTATGCATATCAATCTCATATTGGGATGAAAAATACTGATACGAGTATTGAATGCTTTCATAATTTAACCAAATAAATGAAAATTTTGCAGGGATTAATCTACCTCTGCGTCCTGGCCATCTCTGACGCATAAAAATCGCCCAGGACCCATTGATTTCAGACCGCTGCGTCCCATCATACGCATTATTCTCTTTCGTATAATGCGTCCATTTTAGTTCAAGTTTACATAAACCTTTCAAAGTTGAGAAAGTGTATTAGCTGTAAATGTCTCGTGTTTATAATCAATCTGACATATTTTGACCACTCTTTTAAACCGAAAAAAATGGTTGATCATGTCCGGGATATTGTATGAGAAATCGTTGGGGAAACAATGTAAAAGTTATATGCAGTCCCGATGTATCATTTGGATTCAAATGTAATATATACAATGTATATATGAAAAATTCTTCCATGATCATGACGATAAACCTTGCAGGACATTACATGTATGAATCAATCAATTGAAATCATTTTATTCTCACCTAAGTATTGTCTTCATGTACCGTATATGATGTACGTATGTACGAAACATCGCTTGCGTAAATAAATCAACTAAATAAACAATCAATTTTATAACATAAGTCAGCAAATTTTATATCTAATAATTTTTCCTGGAACATAAAGTTCTCGCAGACATAAAATGCCACGAACCAGTCATCTCACTTGTATTCGCGAACAGCAGACACGGTCACACCGCGAAAAAAAAGTCTTGTTTACAGTACTTGGGAAGCATTAGTCTTTGCTGGGACCCATTGGCCAAATTTCATCGGGTCCATGGGACCCATTCAGATCAAATTGTAGATTAATCTCTGATATTGACTACAATTGCATGAATTTCTGTGAATGTATGGTTTTGAATTTGGACTGAAAAGACATCAGTATGAAACATGCCGAAAAGTTGAAGAAGGAGAGTTTTTTGAATCACAGAAAATTGAAAGGAATCTTTCTTAATGGACATGAAAATCACAAAATCAAATGAACAAAGGTAAATAATGACACAACCAATAGAAAAAATCAAAATATGAGCAGATTATAAAAAAAATTGTTTGATTTTTAGCTCACCTGAGCCAACGGCTCAAGTGAGCTATTGTCATAGTGTTGCATCTGTCGTCCGTCGTCCGTCGTCGTCGTAAACTTTTCACATTTTAAACTTCTTCTCCAGAAGGGCTGAAGGGATTTTGATGAAACTTGGTAGGTATGAAGTACTCATGGTCCCCTACAAGTGTTGTTGTTTTTCGTCCGGATCCGTCAACAGGTGGCGCCACCACAGCCAATAGTAGGTCACGGGGGGTACCCTCCTATGACAAACTTCTTCTTCAGAACCGAAGCATGTATCGACAAACCGAAAGCATCAGGATGATCTAGAGAGATGTCTTAAGAAGTGTTGTTATTTTTGGTTCCACTTCGAAGTCAAATTTTTGACGCGTTTTTGACGTCTTTTCGGACTTAGTCAGAAATGCACATTTTTGCACTATTTCTTAAAAGAACTCAATAAGTTTATGATTTTACACACTCATTTACTGCATATTTATCATATTTAACTTACTTAATGCTTTGATATGTATTTTAGGCTTAAATTTTATTTTTTTTGATTTTTTATGAATTTTTTTCTTATGTAAAAAGGAAGGGGGGGGGGGGTGATTTTCATACATTTTCTGCTTCTTTTCTATAACCACTCTTCAGATTGTCATGACATTTTGTAGATATGAGGTACTCATGCATGGTACCCTACAAGTGAACGAATTTTGTCAAGATATCCACTTTTAGATTTTTAAGGAATATTTTTGGCCTAGGACATCTTTGGCACGCATAAAAACGAAAGAAAAAAAGGGGGTCATGCATACCTTTTCTGCAAAATTCACTTGTTTAATGACCCCTCCTTCCGAATTGAAAATTTGCTAATTTTTATATATTTTCAAATCGATCTATAACAATCGATTTATTACATAAAAGGCAAAATCATGTTCAAAACTCAATTTCTACTGACAGCAGGGAATCATACATTGATTTAATGTGCTATTTTTAAATTTTCAATAGTTATGACCAATGAGGTGACACCTTTTATTCAGCCTGGTTCACCAGTCAAAAGGGAAGGGATTCCCTGCTAAAATGATTAATTGTAGTTACACCTTCTAGGTCAGAGACAACAAAATCATTTTCCATAGGCCGTAATGTTAACGAAATGCCTTATAACGTCTATACTAACATTGCTGGCCATGCATGTTATATACCGATTTGTTCATTGATTCAAGCTTTATACGAAACTAAATTAAAAAATATAGCATGACCTGCTCTTTTTCGCACTATTTGCGTCACAAGGTACCCCGCAGAGAATTTTCAAATTTTCCCGCGCCCGTCCCCTTTAGCGGATCGGGAGCTAGGGAAATATCCGGGTATCGCACTTATTTTTAACCTATATATATCATATTCAAACAATATAACAAAAGAAAATAGAATTGATAGCCAATCACATCTTCTGTCACATTTAAAATAACAGGCCCCCTCACCCTACAGGTTTTTCTCCAATTAGAGCCGGCCTTTTAGTGGTCTCTGACCTATAACTGTAACTGTAAACAAAGTCGCTGTACTTTAGATTTGATCCGTTTAATTCCTCCACAACCCTTTAGTACTGCGATACATTTCAGGAGATACAGTGCAAACGGAATAGATTTTTATTTAATGTGCATTATACTTGGAACACTTTCATAATGGTTATCATTCATGTACATGGAACACTTGCATATACTTGTTATCATGTATAAAGTTTGCTCGAATTTCCTCTGTCTTAGACTCTCTTAGATGAAGTAATTTACGGACTGATTTCTGGAAGAAACGTCGATTGAGTAATCTCTTCCTCTGGATCATGAGGTTTGATACACCGTACACTGCTTTTTGGAAAACAAATTGGCCCAATTTCTGCACAATTCACTTGAATTGATAAATATTGGATTAAAACGATTTTAACTGTACGTTTCATGTATTTGAGATGAAATCAATACTATTCAAAAGCATTCTTAGATTTCAGTATACTTTAATATGAATAAAGGCAAAACCGAAAAATCTTTGTTTTTTATGCCCCTGGAATAAAAGATTCGGGAGCATATAGTTTTTGGCCTGTCCGTCTGTCTGTTTGTCTGTCTGTTTTCCGAAAAACTTTAACATTGGGCATAACTTTTGAATGGAAGCTGGTGATAGAGGTTTCATATTTCACATGTGTATTCCTTGTGAGAATACCTTTCCATTGATACCAAAATTTTGACCTCTTGACCATAACCTTGACCTTTGACGTACTTTTCAAAAACTTAAACATTGCGCATAACTTTTGATTGGTTAGTGATAGGGCTTTCATATTTTACATGTGTATTCCTTGTGACAAGATATATCCATAGATACCAATATTACGCTGACCCTGAGCTCTCACATACTTAACAGAAAATGGCGTTTATACTAGCAAAGATGCCGGGGGCATTCTCGTTTCACAAACACAGCCTGTCAGGCTTTATAATTTCTGGCATGCTAGCTATCAATAATGAAAGGTATGGTCGTTCAGTTTTAAATAAACTTAATTTATGAAATCATTTCATTGTTTTATTCTTTTTCTGCTGCGCATTAAAGTGGGATTTTACAATATGATTTTATTTTTGATGTTGCATAATTGAACATTACTAGTTGGGCATATGACTTTAAAAAAGTTATTGTTTTGAAATGTGACTATTTTTTCTTGTTTGTACTTTTAAAGGTTGTCTGAAAAAAAAACTTCTCTGCATCCGGCAAAAATCTTTTTAGAAAGGTTGTGGGCTAAAATCCCGGTACTGGCACTATCAGAATTCAATAGCAGTATGTCAATTAGAGCGTGCATGGGTATCAGGTGAGCGTTGTGCCCCCTGGGGCTCTTGTTAATTCTACCACTTTTCAAATGCCCTTGTCTCAGGCCAAAATACCAACTCAAGAATAAAATTTTGGCCTGGTCTCGGTCTATGGTCAGCTATGTTGTAAATGCGTGACTGATCAATGTCGGAAACTCGATGTCAATAACAAGAAATCATAAATTTTGTTGGATTTTCCAATCATTAGTCAATAAAGTATTCAACACAGTTGGATATAAAATGCTACAATCTTTGATTTTGATGAAAATAATAAAAACTTTGAATTTCTTGTCAACAACATCAAGTTTCCGACATTCATCAGTCAAAGTGTCCGACGTCACGCATTTTCAGTGATTTTACTATAGAAAATCCCCGTAGACTTTTTATTTTCCGTCTTATTTCAAACTAAATTGACATACAGCCAAAACAATGGTATTTTCTGTTACGACTAAAGGAGTACTATAAAATTGATATCTTTTTGGAAGATGACAATATTATATTTTAGAGAAAACCGGGAAAATAGGGTGCTCTGGATAAAGTGAACAGGACAGTAATCACGATCTGCTTGGCCATATTAATTCCCTATACCTCTTCTATTTCCTCACTACTGCTACAGGGTTAACATCTCTAATCACGATCTGCTTGGCCCATTTAATTCCCTACACCTCTTCTAAGTTATTGACTGACAGCTTAAAAGAGATAATATTGTGGCATCTCCTTATTTAGCATAATCAAGTTTAGTGTACCTGTCGGTATGTCTTTGATGTTGCACACCGCTCGCGACTCAGAATGTCACTTAATTGTGTGAATGCTGTTATCATCAAAGCAATTATGTCACACCTACCAAGCCTTCTCCACTCAGGTTATGTGGGCTGTAGATGACCACCTCAGGTTTAGAGACACCGGGCCTTTAACTGGCTGACTTAATTTGCTTTATCTTAATTCCCTATGTGCATGTACAATTGTCCTTTGTGGTGTTTAATTTCAAGAAGCGCTGGTTACTGTCCGTTTTGCAGCAGGCTATTTTACAAAAAAGGGAAATTGAGTGTACCATGTGTACATGGTGTACTGAAAGTTTTTGTACGTAAGATTAAGCATTGAGATATTTGAAGTTACAATTTGTAGGCCTTAAAAAATATGCCAACCTAATTTTTTTCGCCGAAAGTGTTAAAATTTTCATTTTAGTACCATGCTTTATTTGACGTCCGCCACGCTATATTTTTTATAAAAAGTACGTACGTGTACCATGCTGTGTTTATAATTGATTTAATCGCCGCATACCTGGTTACATTTGTAATTAATCCTTGCAACCTGAAGTGTCAAACGTCTTGTAGCCAGCAAGCTTTTAGGAGGGCAGTTTGGGCCACAATTAAAAATTGTTTGTTTCCCCAGTTTGGGCCACAATTAAAAATTGTTTGTTTCCCCTCCCCACGGGTCTGTTTTTTCCAAGTGACCTGGCCGGCGGGTACTTTATTTATTTTTTGCTGCCAGAACTACATGTATCAAATATGTTTAAAGTTATTTGAATCCAAATTGCACATTACTCAGTCTGGACTCCTTACAGCTGCGCAGTCACACTCTGTGTTTCTAGTTGATATGATAAAGACTAAGAGCTGGCAGCTGGCCACTTATTTCAGGAAAAATCGCCACCTGCTTTCCGTTAAAAATATCCCTTGTGTCTCAATTTCTATCGCTGGTTAAGTATGAAATGTCTATTTATTTTATTGAACATGTTCAAAAGAAAATTACGTTGTCCTGTATATACAAAATTGTCCCAAGATACACGATAAATATTTCTGCAACAGGTACATCAATTGTTTCAGCCCTGCATAATGGGCCATTTAATCTGTGAGAATAAGATGCACTATAGAACGATTACATCTCGACTTTTTTACGACTTGTAAATATTCAAATTAAAGAGGTATTGACCACGCGCAAGATTTCTTATAAATAATGTAGGAATAAGAAAGCTACTGAGTTGATTTACAATTCTATTTGGATAGAATATTGTAAGGTTGAAACTGAAAATGGATATGGCCAAGATTCGATTTCTGGAAAAAAAAATATCAGACTCTTTGGCTATAAAAAAATCTGACTCGGTGGCGTTTTTCCTGACCCGGTCGGGGCAAGGGGAAACAAACAATTTTTGGCCGGATTGCAAAGCAATTCTGGCTTATAGATTGACGATGTCCGTCCGTCCATCTGTCTGTCTGTCTGTCCGTCTGCCGTCAACATTTTGGTTAAAGTTTCTGGTTGAGGCAAAATCTCAGGAACTATATGCAGTAGAAACTTTATATTATACATGAAGCTTGCCCATGACAAGACCTTTCAATTTATGCCATAACATTTGACCTAGTGACCTTGACCTTGGACTTAGACCTAGTTAAAAATTTTGGTTAAAGTTTCTGGTTGAGGCAAAATCTAAGTAACTATATGCAGTAGAAACTTTATATTATACATGAAGCTTGCCCATCACAAGACCTTTCAATTTATGCGGGAACATTTGTCCTAGTGACCTTGACCTTGGACTTTGACCTACTCAAAGATTTTGGTTAAAGTTCCTGGTTGAGGCAAAATCTATGGAACTGTATGCAGTAGAAACTTTATATTATACATGAAGCTTGCCCATGACAAGACCTTTCAATTTATGCGGCAATATTTGACCTAGTGACCTTGACTTTGGACTTTGACCTAGTTAAGGATTTTGGTTAAAGTTCCTGGTTTAAGCAAAATCTATGGAACTGTGTGCAGTAGAAACTTTATTTTATACATGTAGGTTGCCTGTGACAAAACCTTTCAATTTATGCTGTATTATTTGACATATTGACCTTGACCCAGTTAGTGACAAAAAACTTACTTTGCAATCCGGCCATACCGTCTTTAGCGGTGTTTTATTTGATTATGGCCTTGATAAATTTGTAGACAAGTTTCATAAATCTTTTATCCTTATCATTTAACATTTTAATTATATACTACATAAATTTATTCCTTAAGATTGCATATTCTTATTGTGCATAATTCAACGCAATTGGTCCATAAGCAAAGAAATACAGTGTTTTTCTTTAGGAGTCACTTGAGAGAGCGGCGCAGTAAATGATGTCCAAAACGTCACTATGCAAAGCATGGAGTAATAAGCAATTTTCTGCTTTTGTTCTGTCTTTAAATTTGAAATCATTTGTCGGGGAAAAGTTGTTTATTTTATTTCAATCGCTTCAAAAATAAACCAAACAGATTCAAATAGGCAAAAATGCCCTAGAATTATTCCCTGGTCCTTTCTATCTATTCACAAACGATGCATCAAGAATTTCATTTCAGAGCATTTGGATCGGTCAGTTTTGTTCTTTCAGGATGATCAAACCATTCTCTTTGAGTGAATTTTTATCACTTTTTCATCTTTGTTGCAAATTGTATGCATACTGACGTGCGCTCGAAACATTTTTCTTGCATATAAGTTGGACCCCTGACTGTGTACTTACTTCTGTTCTGTTTATACTTACTTCTCTTGTACTATGTATTACTTGTTCTGTTTACTTACTTCTCTTGTCATATGCTTTTCTTTTAACTTAAGGACCAGGACAGCCAAACTTAAATAAAGATCCTATCATTAAATTTTCCTAAAAATTATAAATGTTAATAATTGAAACATACTTTTTCCACATGCAAAGTTTCATCAATTTTTAGCTCTACTTGTCCGGCCATCTGTCTGTCTGTCCGTCCATTAAATTTTTCTTGTGAGCGCGAATCCTCTGAATCTGTGAAAGGTACAAAATAAATTCTTTTTGCATTATAATGGGCCTGTGGTCTAGTTGTGCACATGATATTTTGTTTTAGCCCCTGACCCCCAGGGTCTTGGAAAATGGGCATTGTCATTTTCTCCTATATAACTCTATTTAATCTTGTGAGCACCAATTCTCAGAAAGTATAATTGATAGAAAGATAATTGTTTTTGTATTATTCTCAGTCTATGGTCTAGATGTGCACCTTTTATTGTTTTAACCCCTGACCCCCAGGTTCATTCTTTTATTCCCAAAAATTTGTACCTTATGACATTTACCTAGATGATTGACCTTTTCTGAAAGTAATAGATTGACCATATCTTTTAATTGGTAAGTAAGAGGTTTAATATTTCACATGTGAGTTCATTTGACAAGACTCTTCCACTGATACATGTATTGATATTATCTTCTTCATATGTCAAGTGAACAACGATAAGTTCCTATTGAAATTTGACTGTCAGTTTTTCAGTTATAGTGATTTTGTTACCCCCTCCCCCTTATCTTTATTATGTTACGTATGCTGACGTTCTCGCGAAAAAGACGTAAATGTCGCCGTTTCTATTGTGACGTCATAATTGATCTAGAGCTTTCTGATGGGGTTCTTTCGGATACTGTTCTGGACCCCCTTAATTCTCTTGTTCTGTTTCACTTACTGGTACCACTCATTTCCACATGTACATTTCCATTTCTACAAAATTCTCCTGATGACGAAGGAAAATCATTTATATCTTCTAGTGTCAAAGACTTGTGTCTTGCACATGTTGTATGTGCAATTGTAACATAAAGAGTGTCTCTTTGCAGATTGAATAACAACTGCCATGGCTGCACCACCTCCTTCCTACGGTGATGCTGTTAATTACCCCCAAGGTCAACCACAAGGTCAAGGCTATCCTCAGGGTCAAGGTTATCCACCACAGCCAGCAGGTAAGTCCTGGTTTAATTGTGCATGTAGAGTTGAATAGATAAAAATATGAAAAGAAAGAAATATTTCATATCTATGTTTTAGTTTAAACAATTTTATTTATTGATATCAAATAGATATGCAGTGACTGTGATACAGTGACATAACAATGAAATAGGGATCTGAAAAAAGGGCAAGGATGCTGATATGAATTCATTCCCCTTGGCATTGCTTGGCTTGGAAATTGGAAAATAGCTTTAAATATCATAATGCTTTTACCAAACAAAAATCAAGCATCAGTGAAGATAGATATTAAAATTTTCCAGAATTTCCCTTTCAGAAAATTTCCAGATTTTATGATCATGATGATATGTTTTTGATAAGCCTTCTCTGAGTACATGTTAACATGATATACCATACGCTGTACTTGTAGGTTATGGATACGAACAACCACAGCCTAAACCAAACCAGTATTCCACTCCAGAGAGCTATGGTACGTATTTAACAACCACAACCTAAACCAAACCAGTATTCCACTCCAGAAAGCTATGGTACGTATTTCACAACCACAACCTAAACCAAACCAGTATTCCACTCCAGAAAGCTATGGTATGTATTTAACAACCACAACCTAAACCAAACCAGTATTCCACTCCAGAAAGCTATGGTACGTATTTAACAACCACAACCTAAACCAAACCAGTATTCCACTCCAGAAAGCTATGGTACGCATTTAACAACCACAACATAAACCAAACCAGTATTCCACTCCAGAGAGCTATGGTATGTATTTAACAACCACAACCTAAACCAAACCAGTATTCCACTCCAGAGAGCTATGGTATGTATTTAACAACCACAGCTTAAACCTAACCAGTATTCCACTCCAGAGAGCTGTGGTAGGTATTTAACAACCACAGCTTAAACCTAACCAGTATTCTACTCCAGAAAGCTATGGTACGTATTTAACAACCACAACCTAAACGAAACCAGTATTCTACTCCAGAGAGCTATGGTACGTATTTAACATCCACAACCTAAACCTACCAGTATTCTACTCCAGAAAGCTATGGTATGTATTTAACAATCACAACCTAAACCAAACCAGTATTCCACTCCAGAAAGCTATGGTACGTATTTAACAATCACAACCTAAACCAAACCGGTATTCCACTCCAGAGAGCTATGGTATGTATTTAACAACCACAACCTAAGCCAAACCAGTATTCTACTCCAGAGAGCTATGGTAGGTATTTAGTAGATGGATATAATTATTTTGCAGAATCTTTACAAAAGAAATTGTTATTATTGTGTAACATAGTGTGTTTGAGTGAAATCTCTTGAGGCAAATCCTTGCATTGTAAGTATTCACAAAAAAAGTTTTGAACTACATGTATTAGTCTACAATTTTTACTATAGTTTGTTAGACAATTACTACCAGCTTGACAGAGTTTCTTGTAGCCCAGGCATTGGACTAGAAAGTTTTTTTGAAGACTGTTACATGCTCTGTAGTCTTCACAAAAACTCACTAGCCGATGTCCTGTAGAATCCCACTGATAAACTGTACAAATATCTAGTAGAAATTGTGTTTGGGCTAGTGGTTGAAAAAAGTTTTCCTGAAGACTGGCATTGACAGATCCATGAAGGTTTTACCCAAAATGACCAAATTACACAAGAGTTGACAAAACTGACCATTTTCAATGTCAAAAGTTCTTTTATCCATTTATAGGAGGATACGGCCAAGGCACCAGCGTTGGAGTTGTAAACCCAGTGGACGAACAGTTTAATGTTGGATCATTCTCTGACAAAGCTGTCCGCAGAGGATTCATTCGAAAGGTGATAACCAATCAATATTCAAACCAAATCAAATATTCAAATATAGCTCATATTTTCTGGTAGAAAATACCTAATGGCCAAGTATTATAAGCAAAGAGGTGCTATATAATTTTTAGCTCGCCGGGACGAATGTCCGGAGAGCTATTGTCATACCCCCGGCGTCGGCGTCTGCGTCTGCGTCTGCGTCTGCGTCTGCGTGCGCGTGCACAAAAACTTTAACCTTGCTTATAACTTTTAAACCAATACAGATTGGGCTTTCATATTTCACATGTGCATTCCTTGTGACAAGACCTTTCCATGGATACCAAAATTTTTGACCTTGTGACCTTGACCTTGGAGATTGACCTTCTTTTGAAAAACTTTAACCTTGGCCATATTTTTGGAATGGTAAGTGATAGGGCTTTGATATTTCACATGTGTATTCCTTGTGACAAGACCTTTCCATGGATACCAAAATTTTTGACCTTGTGACCTTGACCTTGGAGATTGACCTACTTTTGAAAAACTTTAACCTTGGCCATATTTTTGGAATGGTAAGTGATAGGGCTTTGATATTTCACATGTGTATTCCTTGTGACAAGACCTTTCCATGGATACCAAAATTTTTGACCTTGTGACCTCGACCTTGGAGATTGACCTACTTTTGAAAAACTTTAACCTTGGTCATATTTTTGGAATGGTAAGTGATAGGGCTTTGATATTTCACATGTGTATTCCTTGTGACAAGACGTTTCCATGGATACCAAAATTTTTGACCTTGTGACCTTGACCTTGGAGATGATTGACCTACTTTTGAAAAACTTTAACCTTGGCCATATTTTTGGAATGGTAAGTGATAGGGCTTTGATATTTCACATGTGTATTCCTTGTGACAAGACCTTTCCATGGATACCAAAATTTTTGACCTTGTGACCTTGACCTTGGAGATGATTGACCTACTTTTGAAAAACTTTAACCTTGGCCATATTTTTTGAATGGTTAGTGATAGGGCTTTGATATTTCACATGTGCATTCCTTGTGATAAGACCTTTTTTATTGTTGTTGTTGCAATTTACATATGGTTGCCACCGGCGAGCTATGTTGTCATTCTGACAAGTCTGGTTTGAGTTTTATAAGAGAGCAAAATTAACCTTATTGTGGTGTAGCTGGTATTGAACTTCTTCAACATATGACACAAGTAACATGTATCAGGCTATTCTGTATGCACAGAGAGTTTGTTTAGCACTCGCCCAGTCACGTGTGCAATTAAATTTGGCTCTTGGCGACCTTGAAATCCTGAAGTGGCGACTTCATAAAATACATGTATATTGTTAGTCCCCTACCGGCAACACCGAAGGGCAATCCTTTTTAATCACTATTTTAGAAAAATCACAGGCATTTGCAAGAATTAAAAGAAATCTTATCACTTACCTGTTGAAAGAAAACTGACTGATATTCGTCTGTATTTTAGAATTGAAATAAGATTCTTTGCATCATGTGCATAGGCTGAACATCTTTTGGGTATGCTTAACCGCCACCAAGAAATGACCACTGCCCAGGTGATTCGTCAGTCTATTGGTTCACTTGAATTTTTATGCCCGAGATTCCGGGGCATATAGTTTTTGGTCTGTCTGTCCGCAAAAACTTTAACCTTGGCCATAACTTTTGAATGGTAAGTGATAGGGCTTTCATATTACACATGTGTATTCCTTATGACAAGATCTTTCCATGGATACCAAAATTTTTTACCTTGTGACATGGACCTTGGAGTATGACCTACTTCTGAAAAACTTTAACCTTGACCACAATGTTTGAATGGTAAGTGGTAGGGCTTTCATATTTCACATGTGTATTCCTTGTGGTAAGACCTTTCCATGGATACCAACCTTGACCTTGGAGTTTTACCTACATTTGAAAATCTAAACTTAGCTTTTGAGTGCTAAGTGATAGAGCTTTCATGCATATATTTCACATATGAATTTCTTGTGGAAAGACCTTTTCATGGATACCAAATTTGACCTTGTGACCTTGACCTGAAAATGTGAAGTATTTTTCAGCCATTTTACTGTCAAAGATGCCACCGGGGGCATTCATGTTTAACAAACACGTTTTTTTTTTCGTTTTGTAACTTTTTCAAAGGTATGTTCTTTTTTGTAACAATCTGCAAACAAGACATTAAACAACTTGTACATGTATGTGTATTTGCACCTCTGAAAAAGGCACATCTGTGGTTTCTAAGTACAGACTGCCATTTAATTATTTATTAATTATTCAATTATGTAAAGGTGCTTATGTTTCCTATAACTTCGTATCATCCTCTGACCGTATGAGAAAAAATTAAAATACTTCTTTCCTAGAAAGTCCAACTTTTTGAAAGAGATAGTATAAAATCGTCGGACCACTTCATGTTAGGCTAACGTAAAATTCTGTCGAGCCTTCTGTACTTCATACATGTATTTGTGTATGGCTGTGTTACATTTGGTTCGCTTCAGTACAATTTTGATAATCCTGAAAAAAAGTTTTGCACACAATTGATTTAGCCGGAACAACAAATGAACAAATTGGGCTCCTGAAATTTAAGTTTGGCTCCTAGAATTTCTATTGTCAGGGGCCCAGTTGGAGACCAAGGTTTTCAAGTTAAACGATTTTCCTGATACACATGTATACAGCTTTTTATTCACCTAATTTGAATGGGAGACTGATTCGCCAAGCATTGAATTTATTATTCAGAAATCCCTCATGCTAAATTTGCCTTGTCACTCAGCCGGTCTTAAATTCAATGGGTCATAGCTGTTCTGTGATTCCTATTTTCCTGTTAAAAATAAAGGAACCCATAAATCTCCTATATTTAAGAAATTTGTCCTATAAATCTTACCTGAAATCAAATAACTGAAAAGTTGCTTTGCAAATTCATTTGATTCTTCATCTATAACTTAATCATGTACAAAATGCGATTTGCAACAATTTCTTACTTACATGCCAGATGTTCCGGCAGGACAAAAATGTCCTGGAAAATCACACCTAAAAAATCTGTCCCGCCGGGACACGAAAATTCCCGGAATATTAAAATTTGTCCCGAAATGTCCCGTATTTCAGTGCAAAGTACTTTTTTCTTTCATCCTTCAAAGAAAGTCGCTGAATTGTCGGCTGATCAACGGATCTAATGTACGCCGAGTTACGGTGTACGAGACTTTTTTAGCTCACCTTGACGAAGTTGAGTGAGCTTATGCTATAACCCCACGCGTCCGCGTCCGCGTCCGGTTAAGAAGTTTGGGGTAGCTCAGTATCTGACAAAGTACTAATGCTACAGTAACCAAACTTGCACAAGTGATTCATCTTTGGATGCTGAGGTGAACCCATGCATCGGATGCAGCATCTGACCTACATTTTCCGCTTGAGTGACTTGGTTAAGAAGTTTGGGGTAGCTCAGTATCTGACAAAGTACTAATGCTAAAGTAACCAAACTGGCACAAGTGATTCATCTTTGGATGCTGAGGTGAACCCATGCATCGTATGCAGCATCTGACCTACATTTTCCGCTTGAGTGACTCGGTTAAGAAGTTTGGGGTAGCTCAGTATCTGACAAAGTACTGATGCTACAGTAACCAAACTTGCACAAGTGATTCATCTTTGGATGCTGAGGTGAACCATGCATTGGATGCAGCATCTGACCTACATTTTCCGCTTGAGTGACTTGGTTAAGAAGTTTGGGGTAGCTCAGTATCTGACAAAGTACTGATGCTACAGTAAACAAACTTGCACAAGTGATTCATCTTTGGATGCTGAGGTGAACCCATGCATCGGATGCAGCATCTGACCTACATTTTCCGCTTGAGTGATTTGGATAAGAAGTTTGGGGTAGATCAGTATCTGACAAAGTACTAATGCTACAGTAACCAAACTTGCACAAGTGATTCATCTTTGGATGCCAAGATGGACCCATGCATCGGATGCAGCATCTGACTTACTTTTTCCGCTGGAGTGATTTCGCTTTTAAAAGCCAATATTGAGCAAAGTATAAGTGCTACATGTACCAAACTTGCATATTGGATGTATCTTTGATCAAACTTTCATATAATGACCTTGACCTACTTTTTCCGCTTGAGTGATTTTGCCTTTAAAAGCCAATATTGAGCAAAGTATAGTGCTAGATGTTCCAAACTTGCATATTAGATGTATCTTTGATCAAACTTTCATAAAATGACCTCGACCTACTTTTTCTGCTTGAGTGATTTTGCCTTTAAAAGCCAATATTGAGCAAAGTATAAGTGATACATGTACCAAACTTGCATATTGGATGTATCTTTGATCAATCTTTCATAAAATGACCTCGACCTACTTTTTCCGCTTGAGTGATTTTGCCTTTAAAAGCCAATATTGAGCAAAGTATAAGTGATACATGTACCAAACTTGCATATTGGATGTATCTTTGATCAAACTTTCATAAAATGACCTTGACCTACTTTTTCTGCTTGAGTGGTTTTGCCTTTAAAAGCCAATATACATGTACTAAGAAATATGTTTGAATTGAATTTTGCTGTTACGAGGTGAGCTTCGTAATCTGTGATTACCTATGTTTCAGATATAATATCGGTCCTGCCACATGTATGATCGTTGATTTAATTTATAAGCATCAATTTATTTAAAAGAAATTAGGTTATCATATTAGATATTTCAGTAATCACAGGGCGTCCAGTATTTAAAAAAATAAATGTGACGTAGTTTTACGATAGGTGTGTGATATTCACGCATTGTAAATTGTACCTGTTGATGACTCAGCCACATTCCCCTCTTCCAGCCAATGGATTTAATACGCTCTGACGTAGCAATGGCTCGTGAAGATGCCATGTACCGGTCTCAACCGACAACCGCTAGAGAAACGTAAGCTACTTGTAACTTGAATAACCAGAGTACACTACATACGACTGAGAAGTGCTTTAAATAGTAAATGCTAACCTAAATCTTTCGATGTCAAATTCTGTAGGATATCGATTCCACTCTTTGGGAGATAAACGTTATGTGTCATAATTAAGACCAACTTATTGGACCCACCCAGAAATTAAAACGACGAATCCTTATCGTGTGCAACACAAGGAGTAAGCTGGGACTAAATTAAGTACATGACAATATGATAACATTTTGTTTATAAGTCAGAAAAATGTCCCGGAATGTATCCCAGATTTTCTTAATTTTTGTCCCAGAATTTCGTCATTTGTCCCAGAAAATTTTCATCAATGTCCCAGAATGGCTGAAAAAAATCTGGCATGTATGTTCTTACATAAATATCGTGTATAAAATTTTGCAACTCTTCGCTTACCACCTGTCCTGTCTTTATCATTTACTTTAAATGCTTAGTACTGTGTTATTTTAATTCTCTACAATCATAAAGTAAAAAAGAAACCAGGTGGCAAATATTCTCTCAATTGTCTTTTACACTTTGAAGTGCCCAACAATTTTTTTTTCATGAAAATTCCTATATTTGTCCGTACAATTATATACCTATATTCAGAATTTCTTATATTTTGAGAAGAGGAAGTCACTATGACCCATGAAATTCATCCCAAGACAGTAGGAGAAAAGGGCAATAATAAAGCTTATCATAGACAAATCTTTCCCTATTCACAGAATGTTCTAAGACTTGTGATTGATGATTTATGTGTTACATGATTCTGGATATTGATTTAAGGCTTTAATCATCTTTTGTTAAGTATTTAGGCACATATAGTTGAGTGTGTATTCAGGCACATATAGTTTAGCGTGTATTTTACCATTTTTAGGTGTACTTGATCCTCATGCTTCAGTTGCTGGTGACCTTTGCCTTCGCAGCCGTATTTTCCTACGTGTAAGTTGTGTTACACAAATTGTTTTATGCATTTACAGTATAAAGCAGAAAAAATCAAGATAAATCCATTCTGTCTGTATGAGCTTGTAACTGTATGTGAATCTAATTCTTTGTTATTCTCTGTTTTGCATCCGCTTGCTGGTAGGTTATGAGCCCAAAGTTATAAAACAAAATTAAGATTGATAGAATCTATCACCAGATGTGATCAGGGACACGGAAATCCAACCTGAGTGTCCAGGATTTGCTTGTACCACGACGAGGCTTGCCGAGTCATGGACAAAGGTAAATCCTGGACACGAGGGTAAGATTTCCGTGTCCCTGATCACATTTGGTAATTGATTTTTCTTCTCCCACTGCCTAAAGGCGCACAAAAAAGAGAATTTATTTATTCTTTTTCATATTTGATCGTCTAATGCAGCAATTATGTATGACGTCACAATTGACATTACAGTCAAAAGGCACATGAAAATGTTAGGGATAAGACAAGGATACCTTTACCCAGCATTTCCATGGATATCCCAGTCCACAGTGGGAGAAAATGAAATCTTTTGCAAATTAAATGCATTTTCTACAAAAATTACATAGAAATCTTTTGTTTTTAATTTCATGTAAAAATGAAGAGTGCTTCAATGATTCAAGACATTGCAATATCTACCATTCCTTTGTTGACTTAACTCTTTTTAAAATTATCAAATGAAACTAGTTTCTGTCATACATGTATTTCACATCCATGTGATATGAATCGCTACTTTGTTTTCTATGCATGTTTGTTTTTCTTCCTGGCTGGCTGGTAGTTTTCTCAATTTCAAAAGGACGTAAAACAGAAAAAAAAGAGTTTACCTTACACATGTTACATTAATTTCTATGTCTTTATTTAGGACAGAGATTAAGGTTTGGATGAGATCAGGAGGAGCTTGGTTCTATTACGTTGGATAGTAAGTATACTATAACGACTAAGTGCTTTTATTTTAGCAGGATTCATAATTCAGCCGAGTTAGCGCTATGAAGACTGCTCTAATTCAAAATTAGTTTTAATCATTAAACTCTAATTTAGACTAATACTCATAGATAAACATGTAATGATGGAAAATATGCAAATGCACAATTTGATGATTGCCTTGAAATTTTGCCCATTTTGACTAGCTTCTGCAAAAATTTGGTTGCGCTAGTTTAAGTAATCATAACTAGTGATAATCAGAAGATAAAAAAATCTTTTAGTATCTTTGAATCTATTATGTTTTGATATGGATCAGTTGTATATAAAAGGTTGTAGCAGACCCTTAAACAACGATAAATGTATAATCCATTATATCAATTGGTTGTGCAATGGGTGATTCTATGAGGCTCGGCCTTAAGATCTGCAAATTATGGTATTGACAATATTAAGGCCAGACATAAAATATTTTATGTTTGCTGTTAACCGACTCTACCCTTTTACCTATGGGTAGGTAGGTAGGGAGGGAAAATATTTTATTTTATTTGAAAATAACTATATAAATACATGTACTTAGCCACACAAGACCTCCTACATTCAACATATACGCATATTGCTTATTTTTAATGTTCTTTGAATAAAACTTAAAGGAAGCTGATTATAACATACTGAAGCATGGCATTGCGAAGTCCAGAAACTTTATGGTCTATGAGTAGACATGACCTTGAATTTATTTTCAGTGCTGTGTTCTTTGTGACATACTTTATACTAGTCTGTACGTCAAATAGTATATGTATAAAGTGAGTTTTGTTATCTTTCAGCGCGGTGTTCTTTGTGACATACTTTATACTAGTCTGCATTCCATCTGTCAGAAGGAAGAGTCCAGGAAATTTCATCTGCTTGGCAATATTTGTAAGTATAACAATACATGAATTTCCGATGTAAATTAAAAAAGAAAGCAGACGTGTACTTTACTCCGCAATCTTTCTCTCTCCCCAAATCATTCAAATTTTCAAAAGTGATGTACAGTCAAACCTGTCTTAAAGTGACCCTCATTTAAGCGACTTCCTGCTTTATGTGACCTTTTTTATTCCTCCTGAGCACTTTTCCTATCAAATTAACCTGTATGTAGCGACAACCTGTCTAACGCGACAACGACCTAGATTTTTCTGTCCCGTACCGAATTCCGAACCTGTATATTACGACTTTTAGTGTTGCAAAGGACCCCAACTACTTAATATTTTACATAAAATCTCTTCATCAGTGTTTTTCAGAGTTAAATCTTCTGATATAAATTAAATGTAATGCGATTTTATATGTGTAATATGATTAATCAATAAATACACGAATTGATATATGCAGTAATTCATTTAATAGTATTGATCTTACATTACGCAAATTTTGTTTGTCAAAGTCAGATCAGCTTGAACCTGTATTCAGTGACCACCTGTCTTATGTGACCTATTTTCTGTCGGCCCTTGCAAAGTCACATAAGACAGGTTTGACTGTATATATGCGAATGTTGTATCAAACTCAAGTCATCTAGGAAATCAGACATTTTCAGTCAGGGATAATCATGATAATGTTGAGCTGTGAAATTGAGAGAATCTCTCATATTTCATGTATTTTGTACAATTCTCTCATAAAATTGAGAAATTCTTGATTTTGACAAATTCTCTCATAGGAAATGGTTAAAAACATAAAATTCTCTCATCAAAGGAAACAGCCAGAATAATCCATGTTTTCCCAAATACGATTCGAAAAAAAAAACCATTTCAAATATGAAACACCCTTCTCTTGGCATTTTTACCGTACAAGGTACAAATAACTTTTGAAAGATTTATCTTAATCTTTAGCCTTTGGCCTGTAGTTTAAAAAAATCCCCTTTGTACCGAATGAGAGATTGCTGTTGCAAAGCTTATGTGTACATTATTACATCATAGTCTGAACTTTGACAATTTGACAATTCTGCAATAATTATCTTTTGACACATAAGACATAATTTTATATAGGTTTGTTTTACACGAATATTCTCTTTGACCAGAGCTCTCATTTGGTACAAATGGCTTTTGATGTGATCTATATTCGTTTTCCGTTTAAATGATTTCTGAAGAGAAAATCACAATCATGCCATTTGTAACAGTTGTTTGTTTATTTTTCACAGACTGTTGCGTTGTCATGGATGGTGGGAACTATCAGCAGGTAAAGTGTTTGAAAAAACTTTTAAGTATGTCACATTTTGTTGATATAAAACTTCATAAATGACATTTAGCACATGGAACTAAAGAATTAATAAAGTACAAAATACACTGTATATTATGTTTTATACATGTAAGTCATGTGAACAGTACATGTATAATAAGGCAATGAATGAATTACAGTGAAT
Source organism: Pinctada fucata (assembly GCA_028142955.1). Lineage (NCBI taxonomy): Eukaryota > Metazoa > Mollusca > Bivalvia > Pterioida > Pteriidae > Pinctada > Pinctada fucata. The sequence goes on along the minus strand of AP027108.1, from coordinate 35,370,991 downwards.
AATGGAAGGCCCTAAGACTATTGATTTCAGCCCTCATTGTCAAACTAATTAAAGACGTGTTAAATAAACCGGTAAAAGTTAAAGGTGTATTTGAGTGAATTTACTGCCGATTTCCTACTCAAAGATCATCCTTTGGCAAACAAATGAGTCGTTTTGGAGTACAGTTATTTCCCTATATAGACTGTATCTGATGTAAAATCATTATGATGTCATAAAATAGGTATGGTATCGTCAATTTCATACTGCCATTTGAACTCCGAGAGTTTTTAAAAGTAACGTTTCTATAGAATTTAATGACTTCAAAATCATTCTACAACTGATACGATCTCAAACGTAATGTAACTCCGATTTACGGAAATATCAGGTCAGGACAATGATATGGATTTCGTGAACTGATAAAATACTTTTTTTTTTTATTGAACTTTATTTCCACTTCAGTTTCTATGAGACCACCAGTGTGTTGATATGTGCTGGAATCACAGCTGCCGTTTGCCTGGCTATCTCAATCTTTGCCATACAGACCAAGGTTTGTTATTTTGTTATTATACTATAATAACTCTGTTAGTTTCTATGAGACCACCAGTGTGTTGATATGTGCCGGAATCACAGCTGCTGTTTGCCTGGCTATCTCAATCTTTGCCATACAGACCAAGGTTTGTTATTTTGTTATTATACTATAATAATTCTGTTAGTTTCTATGAGACCACCAGTGTGTTGATATGTGCCGGAATCACAGCTGCTGTTTGCCTGGCTATCTCAATCTTTGCCATACAGACCAAGGTTTGTTATTTTGTTATTATACTATAATAATTCTTTTAGTTTCTATGAGACCACCAGTGTGTTGATATGTGCTGGAATCACAGCTGCTGTTTGCCTGGCTATCTCAATCTTTGCCATACAGACCAAGGTTTGTTATTATACTATAATAACTCTGTTAGTTTCTATGAGACCACCAGTGTGTTGATATGTGCTGGAATCACAGCTGCTGTTTGCCTGGCTATCTCAATCTTTGCCATACAGACCAAGGTTTGTTATTTTGTTATTATACTATAATAATTCTGTTAGTTTCTATGAGACCACCAGTGTGTTGATATGTGCCGGAATCACAGCTGCTGTTTGCCTGGCTATCTCAATCTTTGCAATACAGACCAAGGTTTGTTATTTTGTTATTATACTATAATAACTCTGTTAGTTTCTATGAGACCACCAGTGTGTCGATATGTGCTGGAATCACAGCTGCTGTTTGCCTGGCTATCTCAATCTTTGCCATACAGACCAAGGTTTGTTATTTTGTTATTATACTATAATAACTCTGTTAGTTTCTATGAGACCACCAGTGTGTCGATATGTGCTGGAATCACAGCTGCTGTTTGCCTGGCTATCTCAATCTTTGCCATACAGACCAAGGTTTGTTATTTTGTTATTACACTGCAATAACTCTGTAATCACAGCTACCGTTTGTTTGGCCATCTCAATCTTTGCCATACAAACCAAGGTTTGTCATTTATGAAGAAATTTTTACTAAAAAAAAAAACAGACAAAAAATAATAAGATATTTTGCTACATGTAAGTCATCTGTTTGTTTTGAAGGTAAAGTAACATGTGCGTTGTGGTATCACGGAAAGTTTGACATTGCTGTTAGTTGACTTATGCATGATGATACCAAAATCAAATGGCCTGTTATAACATTGTTTGACGGGCCACTTTGATTATAACATCCTGATATCGGAGTCTGCAAACAGTTACCATGTTGGACATGTATTATAAACATTGTACCTTTTTGTGCCGTTTATCCAGATTGAAGTGTTGTACAACCGGCTGGTGCACTTTTTTTGCTGTGATAGAGGACCTGTGATTATTGATTCTCATGTTAAGGCCAACCTCAGTTTCACTCTGGAAAACTCTGCATGTTATGGAATAGACCACATTTCTAGACTTGCATGAAACATTTGTCAAGATTTTGTATTCGTATCCGGTATAGTGCTTTTGAAGGTAGAAGTGGTCTGTGATTTTTGGCACAATTTGCATCTTTTGTAAGTACAAGTCGAGAAAGAGCCAACCGGCTTAGGGTTATCTAACCTGGACCTCACTAAATGGTCTTTGATGCTTCGTGGTTTCCTATACGAGACCAAGGGAAGAGAAGGAATAACTTTTTCATCCTCTTGGATTGGTAGAGAGTTGGCAGGTTGGACCACTGAAATGTATAATAATGACGGGTGAAAGGTCCTAACTAATGGGATCATAGACCCTGTATTTTTGGGTTTGCAGTAAAGGAGGTCTTGTCTGTTGATCCTTTGAACATGTTCATGTATGTTTATGCAGTGTCTCATAATATGCAAATATTAAGTGAAATAAAGGTAAGGGTTTCAATCCCTATCATCTCACAATAAGAGACAATTCATCTGAAATACTTTCTGAAATTGATAAACAAAAATTGATTTTGGCAATTATCTGTTCATTGTTGAGATTTACGATGCATTTATGTCTATTTCAGATTGACTTCACCATGTGTACTGGCCTCCTGTTTGCCTTGGTAATGGTCCTCATATTTAATATATTGTGTCTATTTCAGATTGATATTCACCATGTGTACTGGCTTCTTGTTTGCCTTGGTTATGGTCCTCATATTTAATATATTGTGTCTATTTCAGATTGACTTCACCATGTGTACTGGCCTCCTTTTTGCCTTGGTTATGGTCCTCATATTTAATATATTGTGTCTATTTCAGATTGACTTCACCATGTGTACTGGCCTCCTTTTTGCCTTGGTTATGGTCCTTATATTTAATATATTGTGTCTATTTCAGATTGACTTCACCATGTGTACTGGCCTCCTTTTTGCCTTGGTTATGGTCCTCATATTTAATATATTGTGTCTATTTCAGATTGACTTTACGATGTGTACTGGCCTCCTGTTTGCCTTGGTTATGGTCCTCATATTTAATATATTGTGTCTATTTCAGATTGACTTCACCATGTGTACTGGCCTCCTGTTTGCCTTGGTTATGGTCCTCATATTTAATATATTGTGTCTATTTCAGATTGACTTCACCATGTGTACTGGCCTCCTTTTTGCCTTGGTTATGGTCCTCATATTTGATATATTGTGTCTATTTCAGATTGACTTCACCATGTGTACTGGCCTCCTGTTTGCCTTGGTTATGGTCCTCATATTTAATATATTGTGTCTATTTCAGATTGACTTCACCATGTGTACTGGCCTCCTGATTGCCTTGGTTATGGTCCTCATATTTAATATATTGTGTCTATTTCAGATTGACTTCACCATGTGTACTGGCCTCCTGTTTGCCTTGGTTATGGTCCTCATATTCTTTGGATTTTCCTGCATGATTGTCTATTTCACTATCGGCTACAACTACGTGAGTACATATGTTACAAATTAATTTGAGGTCAAATATTCTTTTAATCATATGCACTATAAATCATTGATAATCCTGATTATTATGCAAACTTAAGCTGGACCAGGTATTAATTTGAATGTCACTGAAATATAGATTCAAAATTATTCTCAAAGTAACACTTACATGTAAAATGAACAATGGATCCAGCAAGGAGTTGCTATGTACTTACATATAAATGTGAACAGCATCTCCTGAGGCCTCCATCAAAACTCCAGGCACCTTGTCTCTCATTTGGTTGTTTATTGGTCTGTGAATGGTGACTCTATAATTATGCCTATTAGAATCTACATTGATTTATATTATTATGATTTAGATTAATTTATTTGCTCTTTTAACAGATTTTGGACTGTGTGTGGGGAGGATTAGCTGCCCTGGTTTTCTCACTGGTAAGTACACTTATATGTATGTACATATTCTGTCATTGCATTAGACAGAGTTCCTTCCCATGTTTTAAGGTTTCTGATGTGATGTCATCAATTTCTATGGTTTATGAACATAATGAACCTTGGTCAGGGCCCTCTTATGGTATGTTTGTGGTATATTACCTTTAAGAATTCAAAGCGAGTATATAATGCATTGGTACCGATGTTTTGTCAGTCTGTCTGTCTGTTTGTGCACTTGCTTGTATGCTTTTCTCCATAATCAGGAAACATGTAGAAGGATTCAATTATGGAATTCAAATTAAAGGATATGTCATGTAGTTTTCTAAAAATTACCATAAATAACCTGTATAGACCTATAGTAAATTCAAAGGACAAAATATAAAAGTTTCTGTACCTCATGGAGTCTTCATTCTTCAAACCATGATAAATATTTTTTTTTGCAGTAGCTTATGTACATGTAGATTTTTCTTAAACTTTGGGTGAATTAAGTTCCTTTCAAGGGAAAAATTGAAAGATTGAGTCAAATTCTTTGTCCATGCTTTTTCCTAATCGTGTTACATGTAACATATAATTTTTATGCCCCCGGAATCACAGATTCGGGGGCATATAGTTTTTGGCCTGTCCGTCTGTTTGTCTGTCTGTCTGTTTGTCCGAACTAAAAACTTTAACATTGGGCATAACTTTTGAATGGTAAGTGATAGGGCTTTCATATTTCACATGTGTAATCCTTGTGACAAGACCTTTCCATTGATACCAAAATTTTTGACCTCGTGACCTTGACCTTGACCTTTGACCTACTTTTCAAAAACTTTAACATTGGGCATAACTTTTAAATGGTGAGTGACAGGGCTTTCATATTTCACATGTGTAATCCTTGTGACAAGACCTTTCCATTGATACCAAAATTTTTGACCTCATGACCTTGACCTTGACCTTTGACCTACTTTTCAAAAACCTTAACATTGGGCATAACTTTTGAATGGTAAGTGATAGGGCTTTCATATTTCACATGTGTAATCCTTGTGACAAGACCTTTCCATTGATACCAAAATTTTTGACCTCGTGACCTTGACCTTTGACCTGCTTTTCAAAAACTTTAACATTGGGCATAACTTTTGAATGGTAAGTGATAGGGCTTTCATATTTCACATGTGTATTCCTTGTGACAAGACCTTTCCATTGATACCAACATTTCTTACCTCGTGACCTTGACCTTGACCTTTGACCTACTTTTCAAAAATTTTAACATTGGGCATAACTTTTGAATGGTGAGTGATAGGGCTTTCATATTTCACATGTGTATTCCTTGTGACAAGACCTTTCCATTGATACCAAAAGTTTTGTCCTCGTGACCTTGACCTTTGACCTACTTTTCAAAAACTTTAACATTGGGCACAACTTTTGAATAGTAAGTGATAGGGCTTTCATATTTCACATGTGTATTCCTTGTGAGAAGACCATTTCATTGATAGCAAAAGGTTTTGACTTCGTCACCTTGACATTGACCTTTCACGTACTAAACAGAAAATGGTGTTTATACTAACAAAGATGCCACCGGGGGCATTCGTGTTTCACAAACACAGGCTTTATTTGTCATAATATATGACAGGGTTGCACATAAGCCATTGTCCAATTGCCTGTGCTGTATTAAAAATTGGTTGGGCAAGTCATTTCTGAATTCAGCTAGCATGCGGGGGAAGTTGGTTTTTTTTTATCGATCTTTCTGTTTTTATCTGTTGCATTTTCAAAAATTGTTGTTTTTGAATTAGTTTAGGTAATGTAAATGAATATACAATAATAAGCAACGATTCTACTTTCCACAGACACTAAGTAGATATATGCAGATCTATTATAACAGCTATGTTCAGTAAACTGTTTGATATTCATTGTCCACAGACCGATGTCTTTATAAACAGGAAATCATAAAATGCAATGTTATTTTATTCACAGTACTAGTCATTGAGATGCGTTTCTGTTTCTATATCTTATCTGTCAACCAGACATACATGATATAACCATAACAAAGCCATGTTAACAACCTATAAGTACACGATGTCATCTTGCAAAAATGTGGGCAACATTTTTGGGGTACGTCAGTGTGTTATCAGTAAGTGGTCCACATTCGGCCTTTGCTCGGATTTGGTAGCATGCAGACATGCCATAGCAGATTGGTGTGTCTAGTCTGCGTATGATTTATGATGCCTGCAGCTGCTCGTAAAATCATGCGACTTGCATTGACCCACTCGCTTTTTTTCTTATTGATACTTTTCATACATGTAATTATTTTTTTATCCAGATATACATGATTACAGAAAAAACTAACATTTTTAGGATAATTTTCTAGCACCCTCTTTCACTCGCCATCTCATCCCCTTACTTTTGTCATTTCATTCCTACTACAAAAAAAAATGTAGCGACCCCCCCCCCCTTTCATTCCTACTACCAGAAAAACGTAGCGACCACCCCCCCCCCCCTCCCCCCCCCAAAAAAAAAACAAACAAACAAAAACAAAAAACAAAAACAAAAAAAAACAAAGTGCATGGTGTATTGAGTAGGTCACTGGCAATGAGACAGCCCAAACCCCATCACGTAGAATAGTACTACTTATTAGTTCCACGTTCAGAAGGAAGGGCGGGGTTAGGACTTCAGTACCAAGGTGTAACTCATCTAGTCTTAGATATTATTAAAAGAGATCATAGAATTTTTTAACATAATTTTCAACATGAAATTATCGATTATATTATTAATATTGATTTAGGTTCAAATGAGAAATCTGAATTTCGGGATTGGGCCATTTTCATGATTTTCTAAAATTTCATTTCTTAAGAGCACTGACACTTCAATGGGCCATTTTGCCAATTAATGGGACTATGGCGCATGGCCCAGGGTCTGTCCTTCCCAATCACTGGATTTCTAAAACACTATTGTATACCCTGTACTTTTAATACTGCTTGAAAGAGACCTGAATAAAATTGTACATACAGTTACTGTATTTAAAAGAGGTTGCCATATAAAAATAAACAAAAATTAGAAGAAAAATGACAGGCAACTAAATTTTCTGGGGTGCAACTTGATTTCATATTCAGGTTACCCGCCGGACAACTGGATATAAAATCCTTATGTGCAACCCTGTATGATAAGGTATGCATATCAGAATTTTGATCCTTATTTTATTAAGTACGGGTTAAAGATATCACTGTTCCTGCGTCCTCTCTGTAGTATGGTACAAAAACCGTACATATTTACACATGTTTCAGCTTGTACATTGTATCTGTAGTATTGTATTACTGTACTTGTAAATGATATGGCTAATATTTGTAGTTCCTGGTATATGACACCCAAATGGTGATAGGTGGAAGGAAAAACGAGTTAAGTCCGGAGGAATACGTATACGGAGCTTTACAGCTCTATCTCGATGTCGTTTACTTATTCCTCATCGTCTTATCTCTGTTTGGAAAGAAGAATTAAAACAGACGCCCTGGTATATTATATAGAGTCTCTGTTGTGGCACATTTCATTCTTTAAAATTTTCTCAACACATGATTATGATTTATGGACTTTCTTTGTTAATTTTGACTTCGTAGCTTCCTTGGATTTTTTAAAGAAAATATGAAGCTTTCCAGGCCTTAGTCTCTTTAGTGATTTTTGTGTGAATTTATAAGCACCATAATTTATTTCTTTCAATACAATTTTTTTTCATTTTAAAGTTTGATTTGTTTTAAAGGGAAATCAGCCTATTGTTTATGCGCATGTTTTTACATAACGTTTCCCGTGAAATAGAACAATAGCGATGACGTTGTGCAAGAGCGCAAAGAGCGTCAAATTGTCCAACTTGCACAAAAGCACACAATGCAGAACAATAGGTATTTCTATATTTTTGTGCAATATAGATCATTTATAATAAAAGGGGTATATTGCAGTGTAAGAATGTCTTGCATATGTTCAGAAGGGCTTGAATGAGTAAGCTTTGAAATAATAAACTTCCTTTTTTCAACTTTTTTAACTGCATGTAATGGTGACGTCGCACCAGAAGTGTTAAAGTTTTTATTACTAGACGTGTATATTCAAAAGCTAAATGTATATTCATTTTTTAAACTTCAATATTGCCAAAATTGTTACGAAAAGGCAAAGGATTGGAGACACGTTAACTTAACCCCATCGTGTAAACCCCCGGGGTAGATATTACCTCACCTACCGTTTGTGAGGTTCGAGCTTCAACATGGGTAACACACAATGACTTTACCCCATTGATTCAAATTTACGTAGCATGCGTCAAATAATGAATTTATTATATATAAAAGAATAAAAGATTCCAAAAAGACGCGATTGGTTGCTGCACTTACAGCAAAACACCTCCATACGGAAAAAAAAACAGAGCAGAAAAGCACAGAAAGAGACGCAAAAAGGACACATCGTAGAAACATCACACACAAGTTTACACATAAACCACTGAGATCAATGGGTAATCGCAATTTAGATATTTTCAGTATTTCAAATTTGTCATAGGACAAAACCATGACTATGCCCCTGATCTGTACCGACTTAGCACGACCAGTAGCAAATGGTGTGGTTGTCCGAAAGTTAACATTTGATAGTGCAAACAAGAGTTGAAAGTATTTTATTACAGGATTAGAATGATTTATTTCTTTGTTTATAAAAGTTGTAGTTCCACTGTGAGGGTTTGAAAATCTGTAATCGTGAATGTAAAGCTTACTGAGCCTTTTGTTTTAGCGCACCGATCATCATCCTTTCGTTAGTCATTCCATTGTCCATCCGTCCATCCTTTGTAAACTTTTTTTAAAAAATATTTTCGACATCCATGCAGTTGCTACAAACGTTACAGGAAGCAAGTACTCAAGGGCCTCTACCAAATAGGTCATCATCAGCCCTTCGTCTGCGACTCCGGTGAGCGATTTGGCCCCTTAGGCCTCTGTTTCTTATATCTTGGAAGGGAGTACTCTTTTTATTATAAGATACTTAACAGTTATCTTACACCTTGCAAGACAATTCTACTGCTGTCTTTACAGAACAAGCAACAGCATGAGAGACTGAACAATTTTCTTTATGTGTGTACTACTTTCATTACTAAGACAATGATAATGTTGCACCCAAAAGGGTGAATTATTATATTTTCAAAAGATGCATGTTAACTTAGAAAAAGAATAGGAGCTCTTTTTTATAAGTGTTAGAAATAAAATCAAATACCCCCATGCCATTTATACGTGTTTATAATGTGTAACTTATGGCATAATGTGGATACAGCGTGTCCATTGATAATGAAATCGCGCATTTTACACAGTATTGCATGCGTCAAAAAATGACCGTACATGTATTTTAGAAGAATGACTGTTCAATGGGGTTGTGCAAGATATTTACTTGTTGAAATTTTTTTTTAATATCCTTGTTTAAGCCAAGTAGTGCGTCCTACAATAGTAAAGGTTAAATTCACAACTGATTACTTGATTTTCTATGCGATTTGCAGAAAGGATAGATATAGATTTGAAAACATAAAATGTTAATTTGCAAAATAAAGAAGACATTATTATGAAGGAGTGTCCTCCGTAGGGAAGTTTAATATAATAAATAACAATGAATACTCTATCTCCACAAATTTTCAACCACTCGGATTTTATCAAGTGGAAAAGCACAAAGGACTAGGTGCGCTAAGAAAAGAATTCATTTAAGTTGTACCGTTAATAAAATTATAAAATTTATGATTAACAAATAGAAATTCAGGAGGTTAGAGACTGGTTTGTCCCCACCACCGTCCTTTCTAACACTTCTAAAACTAGTAAGTCATATCAAATAAAGTGACATGATACATGTATTAACTATAAAAATGAAAACTTGCTGATTTCCCTTTAAGTCCTGCACATTGAAGTAAAAACAAATAAAATATTAAGATACAAATGTAATATCTTTTTTTTTCTGCTTTCTATCACTATTTCAGTGTTTAAGCATTTGGCTGTTGTGCCTGTTTTGCTCAGTTTGTAGGCCATCTGCCTGGAAAGCTGAAGATTCTGAGTTTGATATCCTATCTTGTTCTGTAGTCTCAGTGATATTGCATTTAAAAGTCTCTTTTTTAGCTCACCTGAGCCAAAGGCTCTAGTGAGCTATTGTCATAGCGATCCGTTTGCCGTCCGTCGTGTGTCGTCTGTCTGTCGTAAACTTTTCACATTTTCAACTTCTTCTCAAGAATGGCTTATGGGATTTTGATGAAACTTGGTAGGTATAAAGTACTAATGATCCCCTACAAGTGTTGTTGTTTTTCGTCCGGATCCCTCAACAGGTGGCGCCACCACAGGCAAAAGTAGGTCATGGGGGGTACCCTCCCTTGACAAACTTCTTCTTCAGAACGGAAGCACGTATCGACAAACCGAAAGCATCAGGATGATCTACAGAGATGTCTTAAGAAGTGTTGTTATTTTTGGTTCCACTCCGAAGTCAAATTTTTTACGTTTTTTTTACGTCTCTTCGGACTTAGTCAGAAATGCAAATTTTTGCACTATTTCTTTAAATAACTCAATAAGTGTATGATTTTACTCACTCATTTACTGCATATTTATCATATCTAACTTACTTAATGCTTTGATATGTATTTTATGCTTAAATTTTATTTTTTTGATTTTTTATGAATTTTTTCCTTATGTAAAAAGGAAGGGGGGGGGGGGGTGATTTTCATACATTTTCTGCTTCTTTTCTATAACCACTCTTCAGATTGTCATGACATTTTGTAGGTATGAGGTACTCATGAATGGTACCCTTCAAGTGAAAGAATTTTGTCAAGATGTCCACTTTTGGATTTTTAAGGAATATTTTTTAAGATTGTACATAGGTATAATGTATGTTTTCCATGCCCAATGGACCAATGGGGAGTGCATGGCTCCAAACCCTGGCGGGACCCCAACAAATTTTTTTCCCTTATTAGCTCACCTGAGCCAAAGGCTCTAGTGAGCTATTGTCATAGCGATCCGTCCGGCGTCCATCGTCCGTCGTGTGTCGTCTGTTTTTCTCAGATTGTCATGAAACTTAGTAGGTATGAGGAACTCATGGTTCCCTACAAGTGAAAGAATTTTGTCAAGATAACCACTTTTGGATTTTTACAGAAAAACATTCATAGGTACAATGTAGGTTTTCCGTGCCCAATGAACCCAACAGTAGTGGGTTCAAACCCCGGCAGGACCCCACTTTTTCAGGTTTTTTTTCTCATTTTCTTTTTTATTTTATATTTAAAGAATTCTGTCAAAATATCAACTTTTAGATTTTTAATGAATTTTTAAAGAGACAATCAAGTTTGGCTTTGCGTACTTATTTTCGTACGTCGAAATAACTCAGCCACACATGCAATCAAATATATATACTCTGAATTTATTTTTGAGATGTTGACTTTTTCCATACATGCGTATTTCATAACAATTTTTCCTATTTAATAATTATTTTCTCTGCTTTATTTTTGTATCTATGGTAAACAAAGTCGCCATATATCTTGTGTTACAGATTTGATTGGTTCCTCCACGCCCATTTAATAGTCACATAGTCACGGTGGGTAATCTCGCAACGCACAACACTAGGTTTATCTAAAATTTCGTGTATTACAAATTATTTTTCACAAAAAGGGGAATGTGATGCAGTGTAAGGATGCCTTAGATACAAGTTTTATCGTAAGTAAGAGAGGTAATATCCTTTTATAAAGCCGAAAAACTATCGGCACTATTGGTGTAGATGAAAGTGAAAGTAGAACGCTGATCGTGTCTGTGCGTTATAAAAAGCTAATATCCACCTTATTTTGGATGCAACTCATAGTTAGGGCGTTATTACACTGCATCGCATTTCCCTTTTTGTAACAAATTATCTATTTTGCGAAAAAATATAGAAAAATAAATTGTTCTGCGTTGCGAGATTACCCATTGTGTTAGTACTGTACACGTGATACATTTCAGGAGATTAATAGAATCTATCGTGCAAACGAAATAGTACTGGTATTTGAATAGATTTTTATTTAATGTGCATATACTGGAAACACTTTCATACTTGTTATTATTCATGTACTTGGAACACTCATTTATAAACTTAGCTCGAATTTCCTTTGTCTTAGACTCTCTTAGATGAAGTATACGGACTGATTTCTTGAAGAAACTTCTAATGAGTAAATTCTCTTCCTGAGGATTTTGAGAATGTATAGGACATTTGATATATCTGAAATTCTTGAAAAAAAATAAATTCAGTTCAGAGTTCTTGAAATATTTCAATGAAATGTTGGACCACAGGAAGCTGTTGTTTTAAAAGAGAAAATAAATTATTATTCACAACCTTAAGCCACTGTGTTCGACATATTGTATGTATAACATTTCTAAAGATGAACACAGAGGCTGAAGGTTGAGAATAATAAAACATTTTTGGCCGGATTGCAAAGCAATTCCGGTCTATAGATTGACGATGCCCGTCTGTCCGTCCGTCTGTCCGTCCGTCTGCCGTCAACATTTTGGTTAAAGTTTCTGGTTGAGGCAAAATCTAAGGAACTATATGCAGTAGAAACTTTATATTATACATGAAGGTTGCCCATGACAAGACCTTTCAATTTATGCCATAACATTTGACCTAGTGACCTTGACCTTGGACTTTGACCTAGTTAAAGATTTTGGTTAAAGTTCCTGGTTTAAGCAAAATCTATGGAACTGTATGCAGTAGAAACTTTATATTATACATGTATGTTGCCCATGACGAGATCTTTCAATTTATGCCGTAACATTTGACCTAGTGACCTTGACCTTGGACTTTAACCTAGTTAAAGATTTTGGTTAAAGTTTCTGGTTTAAGCAAAATCTAAGGAACTGTATGCAGTAGAAACCTTAAATTATACATTTAGGTTGCCCATGATAAGACCTTTCAATTTATGCCGTAACATTGGACCTAGTGACCTTGACCTTGGACTTTGACCTAGTTAAAGATTTTAGTTAAAGTTTCTGGTTTAAGCAAAATTTAAGGAACTGTATGCAGTAGAAACCATATTATACATGTAGGTTGCCCATGATGAGACCTTTCAATTTATGCCGTAACATTGGACCCAGTGACCATGACCTTGGACTTTGACCTAGTTAAAGACTTCGGTTAAAGTTCTTGGTTTAAGCAAAATCTAAGGAACTGTATACAGTAGAAACTTTATATTATACATGAAGGTTGCCTCTGACAAGACCTCTTAATGTATGCTGTAATATTTGACTTAATGACCTTGACCCAGTTGGTGACAAAAACTTACTTTGCAATCCGGCCATACCGTCTTTAGCGGTGTTTTATCTCTCATAAAACGACAGGTTCCTGTGGTCAGACATTTGGGAATTTTTATCTATCCAAATAATAGATACAACTCGAGTTTTTATCGGACCAAATAATTTTTTATCAGCAAATCCGATGCAGCTGATACTTTTCATGAACTCTGTCAGTGTAACAGTCCTATCACGAGGTGAAACATAGTTAACAGTAAATAATGATTTCGTATGTCTGCTAGTTGTACATGTAGCAGCATACACCAGAGTATTAAGTTTATTTCATTGTTTTATTCTTTTTGTCTGTTTCTTCATCACCTGCTGCACATTAATGTGGAATTTTACAAAATAATTTTTTTGATGTTGAATAATTGAACTATACACTAGCAGGGCATATGACTTTGGATCTTTTTAAATCAGTAAAAAAAAGATAATGTTTTGAAATGTGACTATTTCTTCTTGTTTGTACTTTTAATGGCTGTAAAAAAAGATCTTGTCTGCATCCGGCAAAAATCTTTTTAGAAAGAATGTGGGCTCAAATCGTGATACTGGCACTATCAAATTTACGTCTTATTCAATGTCAGTATGTCAATTAGAGCATGCATGGGTATCAGGTGAGCGTTGTGCCCTCCTGGGGCTCTTGTTCCTTAATGTTATAAAGATGATACTGAGATCCCTGTTAATAGTTAAAGTGTTGATGTGTCATATTGTGGCATATACATCATGTACATGTATAACACATTAGTCAAACATATTCATCTTTATTGTGCATATTTTCTTCAAATGACAGTCTTCACATATTTAACTTCCTAGCCCGTCTTCACATATTAAACTTCCTAGCCCGTAACCTTGAGCTACCAGAAATTCTGCCGTGTTGGTAGGAATTGTCTAACAAACTATATTCTCGCACATTGGATAGGCTGATCCCCCTTTCAGCAGTGCTGGAGAATTTGATCTGGCACCCCTTATCCAGCACTGTTGATTGTTCCTTTATGACGTCACAGACTTACTTCATTTCACGTGCACATACATTTAGCTTGATGTTCATTCATTCTGATGTGTAAACAAGAGGACTTTGAAGGTTTCAATGTGCGAGAAAAATAATCAAACACCACATTTGTTTTTCGGGTACAAAAATATCAGTCTGGGGTTGGATGATCAACGTCTCAATCTCGGCTAACGCCTTGGTTCGGACTTGAACAATCCCACCCTCGACTGATGTTTTTGTATTAAGAACTCAAGGTTGTGCTAGATTCTATTATAATGGGCCATAGGGAGTTGAATTAACTTAAAGCTAGCTAGGTTCAATGAAGTTTTCGTGAAGCAGCAATGTTAGAATGAATGAGGCATTTAGTTACAAGTTAAAAGTAGATTAAAGTAGCTACAGAAACATTTAAAGGAATTCATGTACCCGAACCATTGACAAGTGATTCAACTGATTATCTTCAGTTAGTATCTCTAAAGTGATATTGATATTTCAATTTTAAATGTACTTTTCCAGTTTTTGGTGTACGACACCCAGATGGTCGTTGGAGGTCGTAAGCACGAGTTGGACCCTGAGGAATACATCTACGGAGCTCTACAGATCTATATCGACATCGTCTATCTATTCCTCATCCTTCTATCTCTGTTTGGCAAGAATAACTAAGGACTGAGCAGCCAAAGACGAAAAGGGAATTATCCTACAAGTCAAAGATTTAGGATTTAACATGAAAACTTTCATTTTAGAGTCAAAATTTTATCAACTTTTTGAGATGTATAAGAATGAAAAAGAATTGGAAGGCAATTATAAACCAAAGAAAATTGGGAATGTTAATAGAAATTTCAGTCTAAAAAAATGTACTTTTAGGTGAAAAAAAATGTTTGAAAACTAAGGATGCTTCTTTCTAAAAAAAAAGAATGAAATGACTAATTTACTCATGGTTGATCACAAATTTTTGATAAAGCATGCCACAAAACTTCTTTAAAATCTTCGTTTATTAAATATGTAGAATACTTTTCAGATTTTTAAAATATTATTGTTTTCTTTCAGTTTCTGAAATTTTTGACATTTTTCAAAAATTTTTACATATATCCACATGCCTTAACGAACAAATTTTCAGTTGACTTTTCAGCATATTTATGTATTTTGTATAAACTTCTTCAGTGAAAATGGCTATTTCAATTATGATGTCAAAATCTAACGCTATAAATCTGACAGCAGGTATGATGCTGGTTGTTAAATGTTCATGGAATTTATGTCATATTAATATTAAATAAGCGTTGTATAGAGATTTCTGCTTGTTATCATGGTAATATAAATTTACTTAATAATTTTCATTTTGGACTTTAGCACAAACAGTACATCTCACTATACTGACATTGATACCTTGAAAAATAAAACAGAATACATTAAAACATTCAAATTAGGTTAAACATTTATAATACTAGGAATCTTAAAAGCTACACGTATTTCACATTGAAATTCAATAATTTTCATCAATTTTCCTACCTTGTCTTACTTTTCAAATGTACTTGTAAAAATTAAGACCAAGCTTCTTGTTATTAAAAAATTTGATACATGTGCGTGTGAAAAATCTGTTTATATGGTATGTCAGTGTTGAGTGATATTCAAGCATAAGTCTTTTTTTTTTATTGCTTCACAAAAATACTCTTGCCTGATCAGTTGTAGAATGCTCCTTTTATTGTGTCGCCTGCGAAGCATAGCGACACTTAGGGATCACTTTGTCCGTTGTCCGTCTGTCCGTCTGTCTGTCTGTCACACTTTGGGTGTCACAGCCCATAACTTTTGATTGGTAAGTGATAGGGCTTTGATATTTCACATGTGTATTCCTTGTGACAAGACCTTCTTACACATACCATAATTTTTGACCTAGTGACCTTGACCTACTTATTTGACCTACTTTTCAAAAAAAATAAGAATGAATATATCTTTTGATTGGTAAATATTAGGACCTTTATATTTCACACATGCAATCCTTATGGCAAGACCTTTCTACAAATACCATAAATTTTGACCTAGTGACCTTGACCTATATATTTGACCTACTTTTGAAAAAAATAAGATTCGCTATATCTTTTGATTGGTAAGTGATAGGGCTTTGATATTTCACATGTGTATTCCTTGTGGCAAGACCTTTCTACACATACGATAATTTTTTAACCTTGTGACCTTGACCTAGATATTTGACCTACTTTTGAACAAAAGATAAGATCCGCTTGATCTTTTTATTGGTAAGTGATAGGGCTTTGATATTTCACATGTGTATTCCTTGTGGCAAGACCTTTCTACACATACCATAATTTTTTACCTTGTGACCTTGACCTAGATATTTGACCTACTTTTGAAAAAAAGATAAGATTCGCTATATCTTTTGATTGGTAAGTGATAGGGCTTTGATATTTCACATGTGTATTCCTTGTGGCAAGACCTTTCTACACATACCATACTTTTTTACCTATTGACCTTGATCTACATATTTGACCTACTTTTCAAAATAATTAAGATTGTATATATCTTTTGATTGGTAAGTGATAGGGCTTTGGTATTTCACATGTGTATTCCTTGTGACAAGACCTTTCTAAACAGACCATGAAATCTTGTGACATTGACCTAGATATTTGACCTACTTTTCAAGAAAAGTAAAATTGGCTATATCTTTTGATTGGTAGGTGATAGGGCTTTGATATTTAACATGTATTTTCCTGGTAACAATGCCTTTCTACACATACCATCATTTTTTTGCCTTTTGACCTTGACCTAGCTATTTGACCTTCTTTTCTCAGAAATTAAGGTTGTATATATCTTTTAATTGGTAGGTGATAGGTCTTTAATATTTCTTATGACGAGACCTTTTTGTTACCAGTAGATATGTAGTGACCTTGACCGTGATGATTGACACTCTTTTCTGAAAATTTGAGAATCACCATATCTTTTAATTTGTAATTAAGAGGTCTGATATTTCAGATGAATTTCATTTGACAAAACTTTTCTACTGATACCAATGATTTTGATCCACTTTCTAGAATAATAAACCACTTCGCAGGCGACACAAGCATTCCTTGGATTGCTATTTTCAATTATATTTATTCCTGCGACTGTGCAGACACTAAAAGCTAATTCATGATATCACAACAGATTCTTGATGATTGACCCTGGCTCAAACCTTGTTTGTCTGAGGAGAACATGGTAAAAACATTGTGATGTCATGGAATAAAATGTGTTTTCTGTGATTGGAAGAGTCAATCGTGAACGGCAAACTATGTTTTTTTGTTTGTACTGAATGATTGTATAGGTATCTATATGTTTTACATTTGTACACTATTAACTGAAAGTGAAATTTTGCTTTGTATACATGTTTTTCATTTTAGTAGAATAGAGGTTGAATGCTTTGCATGTAATGAAGTTTTGATCTACGTGTATATGTACATGTGTAAAATGTGTTTGGATGACCGAGAATTAATTTATAACAAAATTAAACTTTTTGCATTACTGCATCTATTTACATGTAGATTAATAATTGGCCTGTAGTCAGGATCTAATTACATTAAGCATTTCACTTTAAGAGTCTTTAGAAGCATGCATCAAGATAAGCTGTCAAAATAAAGGTTTATACATATATATTTTGCATTATGGTAGCTACTCAACTTTGATTAAAAATACCAAATTATTATTCATAATGAATGAATGTGATGTATATGTTATGAAATTCTCTGTTGATCATTTTAACACTTCAAATAGTTTGTTTATGAAAATACATGACATTATATATAATATTGTTTTGAGGTTGACTATTAATTCAGTATGTGTCATGTATTAGCAAAAGGTGCTTATTTATAATATGTTATAGCTTTGATATAAATAAGTACATGTATAATATTGTCTACTTACAGCAAGGTGTTTGTTGGGTTTGTGATTGTGTTAAACTATGTACAGTTACATGTACTAGATGTTATTTATTAAGTTAAGATTATGCTCTGTGACCAAATCCCTTGGTGCGTTTTCTTATCAATATGAAATCTGAATGGATGCAGTGAACTTGAGATGGTAGGATATTCTTGCTAGGCAATATAAAGTTCCAAAGCGTGTGAATGGAGGAAATAGTAAAGCAATCAGAGACTTGTCTATATACAGTTATGAATAAAATTAAATGCATGTTTTAAATTGGTGGAAAAAATTCAAGTTTATATAAAGTAGCTATCACCTTTTTCTTGGTAAAAAAAAAGATGGTTTTTTGCTATAGTAATTTTTCACTTTTTAATAGATTTTAAAAAATATTAAAAAAAAAATTCATTGAATTTTTTTGGAGAAAACTTGTACTAAAAATGAATAGCATTTGATGTAATAGTTCACACAACTTGGTCATTATCATGCCGAAAGGAAATTTTTATAGATACATGTACAGGTGCCTGAGCACATTATCAAATCCTTAATATTTTGATAATGCTCAGAAATATGTTGATTTGATTCCAATAAGTTTGATTTTCAAGTAGCCAGACCCTTGTAAATAATCATCAATCTTGCCTTACAATAGGATCCTATGTGTTGTACATGTTGTTAAAATTCATTCGTTTACAAAATTCTTGAATAAAGTATGCATGTTGTCAATATATTATTAATCACATCTGCCATACTTAGGAAAATTTATAATGTATCATGACGTCACAACAAGTAAATACTGTATCATGAAGTCACAACTGTACTGAATCATGATTTTTTCATCCTTCCAAAAGGGGATTGCATAACATTCTTGTATAAAGTATGCATGTTGTCAATACATGATTAGTCACATCTGCCATACTTAGGAAGCAGGTAATTTTTTATGTATCATGAAGTCACAACTGCACTGAATCATGTTTTTTTCCTCCATCCTTAAGGTATCCGTTGTACAAATAAATATCAAGTGAATTTTATAGTTAGAATTATGACATATCATTACCTTAAAATACCATAATGCAACATAAAAATTGGTTTCCAACATCAAAGGTCAACATGCCAACTGCTATTTAAGCCACGGAAACTATCGAGACGCTGCCGAAGATTACCGAGAAAATTCTAACACTGTTTAAATGGACGAGACGTCAACGAGATCTCCATTTGTACAATGGATACGTTAAGGGGATTGCACCACACTTAACATTTATACACATAAATACATCCCACATGTTTTGATGTATCATGAAATCAAACCAATGTTACTTTTTTCTACTGATTACTCGTGCATTAAGTTATAAGAAAATTTGTTCATTCTATTTTCATTTATCTATCAAGGTCTTGCATAAGTTAGAAAAAACTTAGTTATGTAAGATATCAAATATTGCAGCTTTAGTATGGCACATTTTCATCAGTTATTGATAAATTCAGAAAATTCAACCTGATTCTACATGGAAATTATTTCGTTTATGTCATGTTATGTTTTGATAATTCATTTACTCATTGACGAAGATATCGAAATTGTCCTATATTTTTCACACAAGAAGTGACCTTTATTGAAATAATCAAGATTTTTAACCATTCTGATCGTGAAGATTGATAAACTAGAGATTGCTTGATGTGTATGTCTTTCTTCTTCCTTTTCTCCTCTTCCTCCTTTCTTCTCTTTTTTAGCTCACCTGAGCCAAAGGCTCAAGTGAGCTATTGTCATAGTGTGGCGTCCGGCGTCCGTCGTCCGTCCGTCCGTCGTAAACTTTTAACATTTTCAACTTCTTCTCAAGAACGGCTGAAGGGATTTTGATGAAACTTGGTATGCATGAAGTACTTAAGGTCCTCTACCAAGTTTGTTCATTTCGGCTTGATCCCTTCAGGGGTGGGTCCAGGGCGGGGTCAAATAGGCCCCAGAGGGTACCCCTCTTCAAAAATCTTCTTCTCCAGTTCCACTGAATGGATTGAAAAACTAATTGTATCTAAGTGATCTAGAAGGATGTACGATTCAAGTTTGTTCATTTCGTTAAAATCCAATAACTAATTTTTGACGCGTTTTTGACAATTCTTTTTCGACATTGCATTTTTAATGCAAAAATTGATATTTCTTATAATATTTTCTTTCTGATTGAAAAATTCTGCTCCAGTTTAGTTTAATTTAGCCATTTTTAAGCAAAGGAATGCTTTAGTGAAAGAATTTTGCTGAAAGGTTTATTTTTGAATTTTTAATGATTTTTTTAATACTGTAAAAAAGGAAGGGAGGATGGTCATTTTCATCATTTTTGGCATTTTATGGTTCTTCCCATGAATGATTGTTTTAACATTTATCATATTTATTGTAAGGAATGTAACAGTGAAAGAACTTTTTCAATATCTTGACTTATAGATTTTTAATGATTTCTTCAATACTGTAAATAGGCATGTTTTCTGTGTCAATTAGTCCCAAGGTAGCGAGTTCAAATCCCGGCTGGGCCTTAAAATTTTTTTTTCTTATTTCATTTTTCATCCATATTTTAAGCTTTGAATGCTATTTTTAACTTACCTGAATAATTTTAATGCCATTTTTGCCACTTTTTGAACTTTGGAATTTTTTATGAAGTTTGGCATTTTCTCCATATTAATTTCCCTTGAGTTCATATTGATATTTTGAAACCTATATCCTAGGTAAAATTAGATTAATGAATGCTTGTGTGATAGCATTTTTGATTAACAACATGTACAATTTGAATTTATATTCTAATATGACTTGATTCTTTTTCCCTATTAAGACAACAGACGCGAGCCAGGCTCTATTCTCCAATATAGGCCCTATAGCGATAAGCCACGCCTACCCATTTTCTGAAAACAGATAAACCGGCAGGAACTGGTTTTTACCAAGAATCGATTTTGTCGTCTGTGTTTCATTGATCTAAGTTTGGTCATCATTAGAATAGAAATAAAAAATAACAAGCCGGGCTCTATTGTCTCATAATGCCCTCGCGTCCTCAGCCAATCACATTTATCACCTCGCCGCTGACGCGGCTAGGTAATAAATGTGATTGGCTAAGGACGCTCGGGCATTATGAGACAATAGAGCCCGGCTTGTCATTTTTTATTTCTTAAATAATTCTTGTATTCTATAGAGTATAAAAAGGGGGGGGGGTCAAAATTTCTGTAACAACATCTGCTGACAGATTTTTTTTTCTATTAGATGATATAATAAGAACTGGACAAAATAATATTTTTTTTTCTAATTGGCTTGTATATTAATGAACTAATCAGAGTAAATACTAATCTTTCTTTCATTTACTCCATCTAACAGTGGTTTTCTGCACTTAATATTTCTTAAGGATGACATCCTATCTGATGCCTCTTTAGGTTGTCCATCCTTTCCCCGAAAGAGAGAGATGTTAGGGTGCTCTTATTATTTTTCTTTAACTATTTCTTTTGATAACTTAGTAAATATATGATCTTCTGCACTCATTTATTGCATGTTTGTCAGATTAAGTTACTCAATTCTTTTATATACATTATTTGCTATAACTTTATTTTTTGAATTTTTTTTTTTTATATTTTAATCTAGATATGCTGTGCATGCACATAGACCCAAGGATTGTGGGTTCAAATTCAGGCACTGGCATCCCAATTTTTTTTTTTTTCATTTTTTGCATTTTGCAAGCTTTTTAAGCACTTTTAAATCATCTGAATACAAAAAAAACCTTCTTTTTTCTTTTTCCATTTTCATTTTCTCCATTTTGCACACTCATTTATTGCATTTTACTTTTTTGGAATTTTTATGATATTTTTTTAAATTATTTATGGCATATGGACCAAAAAATTCTGACTATGGCTCTGGCTCTAACATTATTCAATGTCAGTATGTTCAGAGTGTGCATGGATATCAGGTGAGCGTTGTGCCCCCCTGGGGCTCTTGTTTTCATTCCATTATTGGGCTGTTTGTGAGATACAGCTCCCTTTCCGCATAAAGGACTCGGAGATATAATCGTATTTGACAAGGTATCTTGGATTTTTCCCGCGAAAATGCCCCTCAATTCAGCATTTGAGCCATGGTATATCATATATAGGATTCTCCTTTTACCAACCTTAAGTTTAATTGCATGTAAAACATAATCACATGTAAAACATAATCACTTGTCACATTTTTGAAAATATTTTGGCTTAGGTTTAATAGACTTTATTTCAATGAAGTTTGCAATGATTAAGGTTTTAAGACACACTGACTACATTTGACTTATTTTGATTACTTAGTTTGCTGTTAGGCTATACATGTATATAGAGTCCCCTTGCGAAATTTTCATTATTTATATGGAAGACCAAATACTACATTAATTCTTCCGCAAAATTTTGCTATGGAATAAACACATACACTTAACCACTTATTGCAACTATATATTCTTTGCAAGCTAAACTTGGTAGCATATCATTATAATGTAAACATGGTTATTTTCACGGGGGAAATTTTGCGATTATAACATTTAGATGTTTCGCGTGGAGGAAATATTCGCGATAAAAATGTTTTTCCCATTGTGAGAATGCAGCGTGGGGGATATTTTCATGACATCACTTGATTGGCGAAAAAGAGAAAATTACCCCTAAGTGAAAATTTCCATGTTAACAGTATATATATAGAGCTCAATTTACCTCAAGGTTAAGGTGTAGATTAAAGTACACAAATCAAAGCCCTAGCCAAGGAAGGTGACACTTTTCTAACTTTACCTCTTACATAATTTTTCATTTTATTTGAGCTCAAGGTTGATTGGAATGATAAGTATTAATCACCACAGCTAATTTTCCTCATCTAGTCATTCTTATCAAAGTTTCCATATGAACACTGACATTCATACATTATATTGTACTCAATGTTTGTAATCAATGTATCCCTATTGTTATTAGTAATATTAAAATTTGTGAAAAAAAAGAACTTGTTCTTGTCTCGCCAAGCTTGAAATGAGAGTCTAATAATGCGGAAGGGTTCCAACTCTATACCTTCTTGAAGAAAATTTCAAACCAATTTTCATGCACCAGACACATCTTGCTAACAACTTATTTTTTAATGTGTTTGTAAGAATTTTGAATGTGGGAAGTCACTTGTTCTGTCTGTACATTGGTTTGTCAGTTAATGACATGAAATGGCTTGCAGCAATGGCAGAAAATCCATATGCCAATCACTTGACATTGATGTCCTGATTTGTCTCTGTAAAATTCATCTGGTGTAAATAGGCAAACATTTACGTCAATGCTCTGCTGGGTGACTTACATTTATGTAACACTTCCGTATTACTAACACTTATTTCCTATTGCAGTGTGGAACAGATAAACTCGTCCCCCATGACATTGGATGTTTTTAAGTATATTTTAAAATTACTTCTTTCCAGCTTCTGTCGCTTGAAAGAAGCTTTGTTTTGGCACTTTATCAATTTGACATCATACAAGTTATGTGGCTATTTCTGAAGCTTGTCATTTCATCAAGGAATATTATCGAAATTAAAGGAGGTTAGCACCATCCCTCCAATGCTATTTTGAAAATAGATTTTATCTGGATATGCTACTAAATCGACCCTACAGGAAGTTTTGAAAACAGAATTCTCTCTGTATAGACACAGGTTTGAATTCTAAAAATCTCCAACAAACTATCAGTCCGCTAAGCACTGCCCCTTCACGTGCTGTAGAACATGCCCGGTGTAAAATCTCCAACAAACCTCCAGTCCGCTAAGCTCCGCCCATTGTCGACTGCAGAACGATATTAGAATAGAAATAAAAACTAGCTAGCTGTTGTATATCGTCACATGAACTAATCAAATTATCACCGAGACGCGAAACGTTTCGGGGAATTACTGGACAACAAACCACAGCAAGCTAGTTGTTATTTCTTAATAAATTGGTTTTAAATTTTCTTCCAAGAAGGTATAGAGTTGGAACCCTTCCACATTAGTAAAAGACAATTCAGGAAAGTTTGTTAGTACTGAATGATAAACTTGCGTATAGAATTACTAGTCCTCCCACTGTTAGGATTATATGTAAACTTATAATAGGGGAAGATCAAAAGTAGACTTTTGATACAAGTACAAAAGTACACACGTATAGAATTACTAGTCCTCCCACTGTTAGGATTATATGTAAACTTATAATAGGGGAAGATCAAAAGTAGACTTTTGATACAAGTACAAAAGTATAAAGTATAGACTTTTGATACAAGTATCAAGTAGTACAAAAAAGTAGACTTTTTGATCCCAACAGGGGATGCTTACTCCTCCTGGGCACCTGGTCCCATCTCTAGCTTGCTAGGGGTCTGTCGATGTTCAATATTGTGCTCTATTGCGAGTGCGGTTGAGATTATCGTCAGGATCTTCATTAACTCGTTTGTGTCACACTTATGCCCTATGCCGTGTGGAGCTTGTAAAAAAGTTCCCCGCGAGGGGTTTGACATTAAGTGTTTTGAATATTTTTCCCTAACATGATTGCCATAACACTTTGTATACAGACATATAGCCTCAGACAGTGCATGTACATGTATTTTATAGTTTTTATTTTCGTGCATGAACATCGAGGGCGGGTGCGGCTAGCCAACTTGGGATGCTTACACCTGGTCTCATCTCTAGCTTTCTAGGGGTCCGTCGATACTCAGTTTTGTGCTCTATTTTGAGTGCTGTTGAGATTATCGTCAGGATCTTCTTTAACTCATCATAATCATTATGGCACTTTGGATGTACAGTACTACAGAATAAGTAGTTTACTTGCAGAGCTAACATGTATTTTATGCCCGGGGAATACATTCTGATGGTAAGTTGATAAAATGTACCTTGAGATATATTGTATGTTAAACGTCTTCAATTTCAATAGCATCATTTAAGAACAGATAAATTGGCAGCACGGACCATGCATGTACGTTTCGGGTACTTAACCCTTGTCAGTGATCTAAACAATGTAATGTGACCAAAGAGTGTGAAAATTATTATGTTCAAAATGTACGGAAAGACGCAGCAGGATGGGCGGGGTATGATGCTACAGGACCAACGTTTTAGAAATTTGGAAACATAAATTTTCGAATGCGTCGAAGAGACGGACGATCAACCGAAATTGATCGAACTTGGCTACATAGTTAAAGAAGATCCTGACGATAATCTCAACAGCACTCACAATTGAGCACCAAATTGATCATCGAAGAATCCCTAGCAAGCTAGAGGTGGGAGGAGTAAGCATCCCCTGTTGGCTAGCCGCACCCGCCGTCGATGTTCATGCACGAAAATAAAAACAATATATAAAATACATGCATTGCACTGTCTGAGGTTATATCTATAAAGAAAGTGCTATGGCGACCATGTCAGGGAAAATATTCAAAAAAACTTCCTGTCAAACCCCTCGCGGGGAACTTTTTTACGAGCTCCACACGGCAAAGGGCATAAGTGTGACACAAATGAGTTAAAGAAGATCCTGACGATAATCTCAACAGCACTCACAATAGAGCACCAAATTGAGCATCGACGAACCCCTAGCAAGCTAGAGGTGGGACCAGGTGCCCGGGAGGAGTAAGCATCCCCTGTTGGCTAGCCGCACCCGCCGTCGATGTTCATGCACGAAAATAAAAACAATATATAAAATACATGCATTGCACTGTCTGAGGTTATATCTATATAGAAAGTGCTATGGCGACTATGGTGCCCTCGGGGACGACTGGTCCACCAGGAGTGACACTCACCAAGTAGTACAAATTTAATGTTAAACGTCTTCAAATTCAATAGCATCATTTAAGAACAGATAAATTGGCAGCATGGACCAGACATGCACATTTCGGGTACTTAACCCTCGTCCGTGATCCTTAATCTAAACAATGTAATATGGCCAAAGAGTGTGAAAATTATTATGTTCAAAATGTACCTAAAGACGTAGCAGGATGGGTGGGGTATGATAAATATATACGGATTTTGTTCTGAGAGCTAGGCGTCTTTCAGATATGTTTCTTAGTCAGGGATATGTTTGTGACCGACTAACATTGTCACTGAGGAGGTTCTACGGTCGATATGGGGAACTCGTCATACACTATGATGTCCCATTCTTCAGAATGGTGGATGATATTCTGTCATAGACCATTTGAACCATCCAACCAAAGATTGTACTCTTTGTCTTCCGAAATGGAAGTAACCGGATGTGACAGTTCTACCGAACTGAAGCGGCGGGTATTGCATGCAGGAGATGCTTACTCTTCCTGGGCACCTGGTTTCACTCCCATATCGGGAGTTCGCTTCTTTTCATATGGTGGAGGTTTTTGTTTGTTTGCTTTGGTTCCTGTTTTATCCTGATTTTGTATGCCTTCGGTTTCTGATTTTCTGAATTATCGATTTTGTGCTGTATACAGGGATATGGTCATTATCCATATTTGTCATGCTACAGGACCCACGTTTTATGAAAACTGTAGCAAAGAAATTTAATTAGTTTTGGAAGTAGAACTTTTGTATTTCCAACATGGGTCAACTATGATCTGAGTATTATATAATTATGCACATTTTTAATCAAAAGTCAAGAAAATTACATTGGCTGTAATACCAATATTCAAATAGTTCTGAATTAAGAACTTTTACTCATCATATATAGAAAATTACACTTACAGCTTTCCAGATCAAAGATCAAGGTCATACAGCTGTGCCTTTGCCGTGTGGAGCTCGTAAAAAAAGTTCCCCGCGAGGGGTTTGACACTATGTGTTTTGAGTATATTTCTCTGACATTGTCGCCATAGAATTTCTATATAGACATAACGTCATTTTCGTGCTTAAACATCGACGGCAGGTGTGGCTTGCCAACAGGGGATGCTTACTCCTCCCGGGCACCTGGTCCCAGCTCTAGCTTGCTAGACGTCCGTCGATGCTTAATTTTGTGCTCTATTGTGAGTGCTGTTGAGATTATCGTCAGGATCTTCTTTAACTCATTTGATTTCAAGTAAATGGATTATTACTTTGGTTGTAACACAATAACTCAAATAATTTCAAAGATGGATAAGCTATGATATGAGAGCAATTCCCAATAGATTTAAGGTAAAGGTATATTTTTTATGAACATTACATGCTTTGAATTTAAGGGGGTCCAGAATAATATCCGAAAGAACCCCATCGGAAAGCTCTAGATCAATTATGACGTCATAATAGAAACGGCGACATTGGAGCCTTTTTCGCAAGAACGTCAGCATTAGGTAACGTAAAAACAAGGGGGAGGAGGTAAAACAAATCACTTTAACATAAAACCTGACTGTCAAATATCAATAGGAACTTATCAGGTTTTTTTTACGAAAAATAAATGATAGGGTTTCAGATAAACGGACTTTACTATTAAGAATTTACAACTCAAAGATGTTCTGAAAATAGACATAAATTCATCTCATTACGACAATTTCTTTGAAAAGTCTTCTTAATCATTTATAATTTTATACATATCCGATTGCCCACATCATATTGAAATGAAAAATGCAGAACTTGTTAATATTCTGCCTCTACAGAAGATTCGTAACTGTTTTCCATTACCTTAAGTGTGTTAATTTTAACGTCACATTTACGGCCCATTTTGGGGCTTTCAACGGGTATATATGTACGTTCGTAGCTTCAAAACTAACGGTAAAAAATAATGAAACTTTGCATGTCGAAAATGTGTGTATCAATTATTAACATTAATAATTTTTAGGAAAAATTTAATGATAGGATCTTTATTTAGTCTGGCTGTCCTGGACCTCCTTAAACACATTTAATCAAGTTTTAGTAATTTTTACTTCTAGACATGACATGCCTCAAATTTATATGTTATTGGATTTGAAGACGTTTAACATTGGATGTGGCTTAATGATATTTTGAGCTGGTCATCCATTAGAATCTGTTAGAGTCTATTGTACATATAGATCATTTCCTTTATTCCCCAGTCCTTATATAGAGATTCCAAGTAACATTGCATTCGCTGTTATATTTGTTTTTAGTCCCTTCTTTGTCATCTCAGAAATGAATAATGTATATTTCCCGTAACGACTTTAGCGTAACAAATATTCGGTACTTCATTAAATCAAATTCACATGAGTAATAACTCTGAAAAAAGCCATCTATAAGAAGACTTATTGTTGTCATTCATGCAACCTTATATCTTCATGTTAAAAACCGTTTTATTTCTTTCAAGAAAATGCATCATCTCTTGTTCATCATTTTTAAAATTCATGTTTGCTTCCAAGTGCATACATGTATAACTCAATAAGGTATTTAAACACTTGCTTTTTCCATGTTAAGCATGGATCAATAAGACTCTATAATGGGTCCGAGATCCTAACGATCTATACGTAGCGTGCTAGCTAACGTTTCCTTTCTGTGACCCTCTCTTATCGTCGATAATAACGGGGCTTGAACAGCACGGATTCTTCAGAGTATGGATCGTGGAACATTACAGTGTATCGAACGCCTCTGTAAGTCTGTGTATAGAAACTCTCTATTCACAAATCATTATATGGGATATTGGAGATTCGGAGAGGACGGAACGAATTCTTGTTAGCTACATTTGCTTAAGTATATCAAACAAGCAAGTGTAATCGGTAGTGACTACAATGTACATGGAGTGAAAGAACAAGCTTTGAAGAAGTGTTTCGATAGGAATTTGTATTGAGTAATCTTTGATTTATACGAACACATGCATTCCATATGGGGACTTTTGACCATCGTATTAGCCTTTGCTTAGTGTAATATCAAAGTATTTAGTGATACACAAGGAAATCTTTAAACGAACTTTGGAAAATGGCGTACGAAGTAGCTTCAGACGACAGCGATGTCGAGCGATCGCCCTCGATGGACCGGAAGAAATACAGAGTGACGTCCCAACTAAACGCAGGATACAACAGTAAGACTAGCGGTCGTGATATCATAGACTCGTTGTCATCGCATGTAAATAAAGATTTGCTTGTGTGTAAACTATTCTATTTCTTCTTCTTTGCCGCTTTCGGTTCGTTGTTCCCTCTTTTGGCAATTTATTTTAAGCAACTTGGAATGAATCCTTCTCAGAGCGGAGTTCTGATTGGCTTTCGGCCATTTGTAGAGTTTTGCAGCGCACCCTTTTGGGGAAGTATCGCAGATAGATACAAGAAAGGGAAACAACTGCTTATATTTTCTTTGATATGTTGGAATGTATTTACAGTTGCCATAGTGTTTGTAAAGCCACCCGCTCATCATTGTGTTCATGTAAACAGTACCTATCACATACCTGAAGGATATATCTATCGTGGAAAAAGAGACCTGTCAAACGAAATGTACTCGGCCTATAAATATAAAGATATAGGAAATTTTGGAGCTTTCAGTGCTGTATCCAAGCGTGCAAATGATACCATGAGTTATGGAGTCGGCGATATTGGCCAGATTTTAGGTAAATTAGGCCTCTCCACACCTCACATACCTGTTGAAGTTGTCACTTTGAAGAAACCGAATGGTGTGACAGAACCAATCACAACCGCTGTAACAAAACCATACAAAGGTCATGACGACTCTAAGTATATCAAGCCTACTTATAGTGCAATCTTCTACGAGAAAGATGCCGTACAAGATGCTTTCTTCACTCTACTCCTCCTGATAGTCATTGGAGAATTCTTCAGTGCACCTGCCATTACGTTTGTAGACTCTGTCACATTGGCCTATCTCGAGGAAGACATGGACAATTATGGCCGCCAAAGAATGTTCGGTTCTCTCGGCTGGGGCTTAGCAATGTTTATTATTGGTGTTGTTCTGGATCAGTCATCAACGTTTCCCAACCATCCTTGTGGAATACAACATCTGAACGAGAAGAACTATGTTGTCTGCTTTGCCGTTTTCAGCGTTCTCATGGCATGTGCCCTCATCACGGCTATTCAGCTTAAGTTTGATCACCGTCATGGAGGCGGGAAGGACTTCCAAGTTATGGAACTGGTTGAAAGAGTTAGAGACAAAGTTATGGAGGTCATTACTGGAGAGAAACGTCCAGATCGAGGACGATTGTTCAATGATGAGGATGATGATATAGGTTACCTGGAGTCAAAAGCCAGTGAATCGAACTTGGAGAAAGAGAACGAAGAAAGGAATGCATCAGATCCAAATGCTGAGGTTACAAAGCAGCCAAATGGGAATGGAAAGAACTTACAAATTTCCCTTGACAATAAGAATGACATGGTTTCAGACGCCGTCAAGAATTCATCATATACAAAAATAGGTGCCGAAGACGAGGAGGATGAACCTTTCCTTGGAAAATGGTTTTCAGTGTTGAAGCTTTTGGCTACATTTAGATACATTTCCGTGCTGTTTATATCATGGTTCATGGGCTTTGGTATAGGTTTGATTTTTACCTTCTTGTTCTGGCACCTCCAGGACATCGGTGGTAGTCCTACCCTGTTTGGTATAGCTTCTGTCATCAATCATACATCTGAACTCCTTGCCTACTTCTTCAGTCGCAACATCATCAACAAGTTTGGTGAGTACTTATTCAATTGTTGATGAAAAGGATACTGAATAAGGATTTAAAATGGAAATAAAAATTTGGGCTTTTCTTTGCCAGAAGGGGTCATCATTCAAAATAGCTGAAATCATGCCCTTGCAAAACTGGAAATCCTCTTGAAGATGTAATAAGTCTTAATTCAGATACAATCATTCTTGTATCTGACTAACACTATTTTTATCTTGGTTGAGTTTTTATGATACGATTAATGACGTTCGTATCTTAAAGTACGAGGGCTGTTCGATAAATTCGTAGACAAGTTTGATAAAATTTTTATCGTTATCGTTAAACATTCTGATTATATACTAATTTATTCCTTAAGATTGCATATTCTTATTATTGTGCAAAATTCAAAGCAATTGGTCCATAAGCAAAGAATTACGGTGTTTTTCTTTAGGAGTCATTTCGGAGAGCGGCGCAGTAAAAGGTGTCCAAAACGACGCTATGCAAAGCACGGAGTGATTAGAAATTTTCTGCTTTTGTTCTGTCTTTAAATTTGAAATCATTTTGAGGGGAAAAGTCGTTTATTTTATTTCAATCGGTTCAAAAATAAACCATACAGATAAAATAAGGCAATAATGCGCTAGAATTATTCCCTGGTCTTTTCTATCTGTTCACAGATAATGCATTAAGAATTTCATTTCAGAACGTTTGGATCGGTCAATTTTGTTCTTTCAGGATATTCAAACCATTCTATTTGAATGAATTTTTTATCACTTTTTCATCTTCGTTGCAAATTGTATTCATAATTATGTTCGCTCGAAACATTTTTCTTGCAGTCCATTGCAATATGTACCAACTACAAAATGTATAAGATCTTTTATGGAATTTGTATTAGCTTGAGTAAAAGTTCAATGATTCCACGTCGTTTAAAAATTGCAGGGAAACATCATTTTTACCACGCTTACGTCTTGATGGCGCTTCTTGTAATAGTGATACCTAAATACCAGTGCATCCTAACAAGCTCAAATTTCAGTATGACAACTTTCAAATACTGTAAAACAAAAAAGTATATACATTGACTTTTTCTGCATCCTAATTTAGAAATAATAAAGGAATCATCTGCATGTACACGATTTAAGATATCTCAATTTTCGTGCTGCGCCGCTTAACGTCACGACACATAATTAAAGACAATGGTTTAAATGACAGAATATTTCATTTACCTTGGTATTGTACAGATTGATTGCAATTAACCTCATGAATGTTTGGTAAGAAAATTGCACACTTACTGTCACGCATTTCTGAAATATTGCGGTTGTCTACGAACTTTTCGAACAACCCTCGTATTTTGTTGATTGATGAGATACGTTTGACATCAGTCATAACAACTTTTCACGAGCTTTTGTCGTGTTTCCATGAAAAGTCAAAACCTTGTGGTATCGCGCCATTCGAATATAAACAGCAGGATTTATTAAAATGAACTGATCAAGTGATTCTTCAATTAGCAGTTAAATCCAAATTATCCAAATAAAGTAAATACCTGGAGGAAGTCTAAAATTAAATCAGCAATCCATAGTCCATCGATTGCTGGAGCTTAATAATTGTTTATTCTATTCATTATTAACCTAGCACTCAATATTCATAGTTTCGATTTTCATGCAAGCCAGACGCTATTATTCCCATGTTGGTCTATGTACAATATTTTCCCTGAATGATAACGGACACTATTTCCCAAAGGTGGAATAGATTGCATGGCCAGGCAAACGCTATACAATAATCACTGCACTTTAGATACATGGGTGCTTTTGCAACTGCAAAACAACTGGTTATACTTACTGACAGATTCTGCATAACTTATTGTTTCGATTAAGAACATTATATATTCGATTAAGAACATGACACATTACATACATAAACTAAAAGATGGACAGTGAAAAAAAACATTTCATCAGAAGGGGAAAACATATGAAGAGTTGCTACTAAAATGAATTTTCGCTGTGTCTAAAAATAACTTTGGATGGAAGAATCACTGATTAGGATTTAATATTCAAAACACATGTCTGGCGCAAAATAAATTGGTTTGAAATTTTCTTCGGAGGGTATAGAGTTGGAACACTTCCGTATTATAAAACACAAAAGGGTAGAAATACATGTAATCCTAGTTTTAATTCATTACAATTGCTCGTATTAACGAGACGGGGATAGGGTCAGATCTAACCAAAGATACTTTACCTTCGTATACTTTTTGCTTACGTCAACGATTATTACGACTACTGCCACCAAATGCCAAATGTTGTTGCTGATATCATTACTCAGTTCAATCATGTTGTTATGATTGAATATTGGTTTACTTGTGACCAGTCTAATTAGACTGCATTGGACCTTACTGACCTTATATAGATAATATGAAAATGATCTTAAAAATTTCAGATTGAAAATATCAAGCTAATAACCATTAACAACACTTTATATACACATATATCCTCATCGTCATCGATATGTATTACAATATTGCCTCCTGACACCCCCCTCCCGAAGAAAAAAAAAACATATATTGTATATGGAATTTTTAAAATTTTCCGAAGAATTTTTTTAGTTCTTGATTAGCAACTCCCAGTGATTGTCTGTCACTACGTGTATTTCACTTGATGTATATCTTGGGTACTCATCGATCTAAGAAAATCTCGTGAATAATTTAGTTCTAACATCGATGTCAGTAGCATATAAGAAATAGAGTAAGCAATGGTAATTGATATCCTACCTATAAGACACTGATAATGATGATCTATACACTGAGATCAATAGGATTCCGTGGTGTTTACTGCTAATATGGTAATTTTATATGTTTGTAATGAGCAAGCTTTAAGGTAATGCCTTTCGACTCCAGTCTTCTATTTCATTTAGATTGGGGATTCTCGTATGACTAAAAGAGATTAAAGGATTTTGTTGAAGCGTTGATTTGACAAATTAATCTAAATATATACAAATGTATATGTAGTTAAAATTCGTATTATATTGACGCATTTTGTCAAGTAGAATCAAGGGGTTTTAAAGAACGAAGCGTTCTACGAGTAAACCCCAATTTTTCTACGTTATATAAAGATGTCATTAACATTGTATTGTTGCACGGTCTACCTTGTAGACGGTAATTAACACCTTTCAAGACAGTGCAATATTTTTCATTGTGAAACAATGATTGAATTAATGATTGAATTAATCATTGACTGATCAACTGAGCCGTTAATTGTCCTTAACTGACCTGACATGTATTGCCTCCCGTTTTGAAAATACAACACAAAGGACAGGAATGTTTGCGTTAGCATCTCTAAAATGGCATTTCAAAGTAGGAATTAAAAAAAAAATACCACGATTTACAGGTTGAACTTCAACGTCACGGGCGGATCTAGATTTTCCCCATAACGTTGATTCAGCCCATTAGGGAAAGGGGTACAACCAATGATTTTGAAAGAAAATACATAGAAACGGGAAATCATGTTGGTTTTTTTTTACAAATTCCAGGGGGGGGGGGGGGAGGATTTCTGACTCCCAGCTCGCTCTAGATCCGCTCTTTGTAAAATGTTTCAATATGCATCTATAGGATTAGCTACCAGGCAAAACTCGCAAGATTTCGATGGAATAATGTATTGACTGGTACCCTTGAATAATGTACTGATTGGTACCCTGGAGTACTTTTGAAAAGAAACGAAGATACAATAGTATCATATAATATTCCCATAGTTTTGAATATTTGTTGGAAAACATGTACAGAGGAATCCTTAACCGAATCTCATAAAATCCGCCTCCTATGTTCTCTAATTACACTGTAGTTTGAAAAATTTAACAACAAATACTGGGGTTTTTTTTTACCGTTGTTTTCTTTGAAATCTACATTTGAAATGCGTGAAATTCTTAACGGTTTTATTACTGACCATGAGTAGTTTTATCATACTCGGAATAACGACTTGTAACTACTCAATCAACGGTGATGATTGTTTGATGGCATAACAATTACCGTGCAACAAGTGGGTTATTCAACTGCTCCTCGGGCTACGCCCTCGGAGACAGTAGAATAACCCTTACTTATTTTGTCTTTGATATATACAAAAATAAAATTGTATCAATTTGACTAATACACGACTTATTGTAAGGATCTAAGGGATTGTTGAAAAACTTTATTCCAATGAACTTGATCTTTCGATTTTGCATTGCTCCACACATCCATTCCCCATTAGCACCTCTGGGGCAAACTGTAGGATAAATAAATAAATCGTAACATCACATACATCATGATACATGTACATCTTAGGTTTAAGCATTTATATAAAAAGTTTGGGGATATTTCTCCTTTTCTAACAATCCTTGTGTTCATGAATATCTTTTATCACATGATACACCCGTTATGCAGCTTCATAAAGCAATTTCATAAATATATGATATGATAACGACGTTACATATCGCTCTGCTTGAATGCGATTGGTTAAGTTTTGAGCCTAATCACATAAACTTTGACAAGTATGACCTTTCAAATATCGGCCAATTGTTAAATTCAGACGCGGATTCAATATCAATGATTAAAATTGTGGAAGAATGGATTATTGCATCAAAATACTAAACAAATTTCAAATGTTTTTTTTTCTTACGCGCAGAATATATCTATACGATGGGGTACTACTTCTCGCAAGGCGTAGCAGACGACCTGTAGGTCACAGCAGCGTGGTTCGCCTCTTATTCTCAGAAACATTGATTTCACGTTAGAAATACACATATTTAGGCAATATCATGTGATAAAAAGAATCTCAAATGAACTTTCATTTCATACGATGTATTATGAAACTCGTTGTGCGTTTTATATCCCCTGGCCAAGGCTCTTGGATATAAAAGAAGGGAGGAGATCTCCAACAAGACCCCGTTGCAGCACCAACATCAGAACACCAAAACACCCGATGCAAAAACACAAAAGACGAGTACAGCACGAGACGGAAAAGAGACACACGACATGTAAACATCAAACTCAAAAGACTACACATAAACCGACGAGACCAATGGGCAACCGGTGCCGACTTTGGACGGCCATTTGTCACGCAAGTAGCAAATGGTGTGATTATCCTGGATTACGTGCGCACAACCCTCTCACTTCTCCAATTACCCAGAGGTCTCGAAGAACGTACAATTGTGGTGTAAAACAACCTCCTCACTGTAAGATGACATCACACAAACAAGACCGCGAAACGTAGAGGCCCAAGAAACACAGATGAATATGTAAATGGATATAAAAAGAGGGCATGCGTAATACAGTCCGTGCTCTGCCGGCTGTAGCGAGTTCATGTATGTAATCACCCGAGGAGTCCGACTGACATTCAGAGAGGACAGATGGTCGGGGCCCTGTCTTCTCTAAAGAGGTTTGGACAGGGCCCGTCATGTGGAGTCCCGTCGTCACAGTCAGTCAGAGTGCAAGTTTCAAGGATGCGCTTGTACAAGACTGTAGATTGGTCAAGTACCAAGCCTAGTGTCCGTCTGGTGACATTAGGATCATATCCTAGGTATAAAAGGCGTTTGATGATTCTGACGCATTTTCGATGGTTATGCTGCTTACCTTTGATCCTTCTTATTTTGTTTATCATATCACCATAAAAGACAGGTTGTGTAATACCCAAAGTAATGTACTCTCTTGCGTGTATAGATCCGAATTTTAAAAGAAGTTGACTGTAATTTTTGTAAAATTTCCAGAAAGTCTTAACTAGTTTATGAAAGCGGAAACCTTGACCTAAAAGTTTTTTGGTAATTTGTTAATTTCTACTGTGAAAATCCAAAATATCAGTACATGCTCTTGCGTACCGGATGAGCTGTGATATGTAAATGCCGTATGACGGTAATCTTGGAACATCACCGTCAAGCCAGGGGAAATTTACTATGTTGAATCCAAAATCATCCCTTTTGTCATATACACTTGTATGAATCTTTCCGTTTACAATTTTGATATTTAGGTCCAAAAACGGTGTTTCTGTATTTGAAAGGTTTGCCTTGTTAAGTGTTAATTCTTGTGGATAAATTTCATTCTTATATAATTCAAAAGCAGGATTGTCAATGGTTTGAATATCATCCAGATACCTAGAAGTATTATTGAAACATTTCAGATCATCAAATTTTCTTTGCTTTTGAATATTTTGGATAAATTCTTTTTCATAAGTGTATAAAAATAAATCTGCAACAAGAGGCGCATAGTTAGTACCCATAGGAATTGCTACAACCTGCTTGTATAGATCCTCACCAAATCTAACATAAATATTGTCCAAGAGGAAGGACAAGGCATTACACAGGTCACTACATGTCCATGATTTGTATGATTTGTAGTCTGTCGAGGAAAAGAAACCCTTCGATTCAGATGTACAAATGTAAGTAAAACCCACAACTTGTTTCATAATACATCGTATGAAATGTAAATTCATTTGAGATCCTATATATATCATATTACTAGTATGATGAATATCAAAACCTTTTGAACTCGATGACAGAGTTTATCTACAGAAAATATTCAATTTGATCAGGTGCGCTTTAGAGCTTTACGAATGTGGATTGCTCAAATGAATCGATCAACTGTCTAGAAAATAATTTGCTCCGCTTATTTGCGCGAAAATCAATTCATGTCGTTTTGTTCTTTACTTTTATTTATATCTTTGGTTTATCTTCGATTCAGTATCTTTATTGTTAATGCTTGATGAAATTACAAATATTCTTAGTTAAATGAAAGATATCATTGTGTCATTGTCTCCGTCTGTTTGCCCAATTGTTCTTTTCGTGTGATAAAGTTCTGTGTTTCATGGGCAACTGGCCTCACTCCCATATCGGGAGTTAGCTTCTTTTCATATGGTGGAGGTTTTTGTTCGTTTGCTTTGGTTCCTGTTTTATCCTGATTCTGTATGCCTTCGGTTTCTGATATTCTGAATTATCGATTTTGTGCTGTATACAAGGATATGGTCATTATCCATATCTGTCAATTGTATTTCGTAAGCCTTGTGATTGTGGTTTTTGTAAGCCTTATGATTGTGGTTTTTGTAAGCCTTGTGATTGTGGTAGCCTTGTGATTGCGGTTTTTCTGTAAGCCTTGTGAATATGGTTTTTTGTTAGCCTTGTGATTGTGGTTTTTGGAATCCGGTTTCGACTTTTGTGTTTTACTTTCATTCATTCATCTTAAATGATAATATTACACGTCTTCAAATGATGGATTTAAAAGAATTGAATTTATCATGTCTATACGATTGCTATTTTAACACGGGCACTTTGAACCCAAAAACGAAAAAAAAAATAACCAAAAACATCAGACATGAAATTGAAAATATCAGATAACAGAAAAGACACAAAGAAGCATGGTGTAAACACTACGATGCATGATATTAAAGGAGTTTACAACTTGCGGGCGTTTACAACATGACGACATTTACAACATGACGACGTTTACTACATGACGCCGTTTATAACATGACGACGTTACAAGATAACGACGTTTATAACATGAAGACGTTTACAAGATGTCGACGAGAATAATTACATCATATCATTGATACATGAAGGACAGCAGTATGATTATAGTCCTATAGAGTCAAATTGAAAAAGAAAATGTTTTTAGATGGCGCCAATAGAATGGATTTGCACGACAACATAATCTGGTTCTGGATATTTCTTCTCAATATTACTTTTGCATATGAAAAACACTAAATTTTCAATCAATCAGACATTCGGCCTTTATGACAAGCCAGAAGGGAAAATCGATGTGTTCCTATTCATACATTCACAGAGAAATGAGATATATTTGGTGATAAAGTCAAATCTCTGCAATTTCATTGAAATAATTTTTGTGTGTGATTTCACCAATTATATTTCAATTTAAAGGGACATATGCATATTCAGATGGACTTTTAATAATCTAAAATTAGGAATAAAAGCAAAGCCCTTTTTGTATTGTACGGGAAGTTTCCTTCATTTTCTCTTTCCTAGACTTTGGGTTAATTCAAGAAGACTACAATACCGTTAATTACCAGAAATACTTATGGGATTCAACCTATTTTTGATAAAAAAAATAGCGAGGGTTGTTCTTTTCAAGACTTTTTAAAAACCACAAATATGCCCACATCAGTTGCTGTATAGGCATGAATGTCACGTGTAAAATTACCCTTTATTTTTACCGTTTTTTTTTTGTTGGTTTCTGAAAAAGATTCGATGTAAGGGGCTGTACATGCATTTTCTTCGGTGTTGCATCTTATCATACCCTTATTTATTTTTTACTTATATACAAAAGCGATTGATATGGTCGTGTCAAATGAGACGTTTCTGATTGTCGAGTCATCATCGTCTACAAAAACGGAAGTTTGGGAAGCCTGACGGTAGTGTGATATATAATAGTAATTTGTCGTTGGTTCAGTCAGCAGACAGCGAGTAAGAGTATTTTAGATGAGATAAAAGTCAGCGAGTAAATTGGATAGGATAAAATACACGAGGATTTAACAGTGCTAATAAAAACAAATTCTCAAGAGACATACTTCACTTAAGGCTCTGATTGCTAGGCTCTCGTATAAAGTATGGCACAGACCGATCCTCTATGCATTCACTGTAGCTATTTTCTTAAAACCCAGTGTCAGGTTCTTGATTAATGCCCAGGAGTTTTACAGACCTGAGAAGCCGTGATTTCTGAATAATATTGATTATTGCCTTGGTTAGTTGATTCTATAAATTGTGTACATCAGGCGATAAGAATAAGTTGCTCTCTTATCTGAATAAATGACTTCCTTTACAACAATGTACACAAATTGACATAACTTTGTTTTGAAATATCTATAAACTGGGCGGATTGAATTTAAATATTATTTTTGATAGACAATTTTTTTTAAAATTTCCATATCAGAATACGGAGTCGACCAGAAATATGACTAGAATCAATGCGCCTTATGCATCAGGAAATATTATAATAATTATGCTTGGAACGTAGAAAAGGGCTTGGGTCTGTATCTTTATGGAGTGATATAAGCTGGAGTGAAGGTCGATTAAAACAATATTATAAAATAACAAAATATCAAATATGTTAACTCTTTCGCTTTAAAAACCTATAATGCATTTTTAGAATTTACTTATTAGTGCTATTTCTCTCTATTCAACTTCGATCTGTTGTGTATTAAGGTATTGCATCGTTGCAGTACATAAAACATCCTTTGCTGAGAAACGTAGAGAATCGATTATATGTCCAGGAAGCAATTTCCGTCGAGCAAACAAGGATTTTACCCGTAATTAGCGAGTGAAGCTTAAAATCCTACAAAGTCTGTTATTAAATCATTCCATCATCTACATCGGAAGAAGCAGAAAAAGAAGGAATTGATTTTCTATAAGGCATAAGTAACCTGACATACCTCGCTACACTTAATAAGCGTTAACGTCCGAGTTTGCTGATGCCATGATCAAATCAAATATAATGAAACCACGAGGGGAGACTAAAACTGAGAGAAGTGTGAGAAAATACAACAACTCATTTTGATGCTTTTCAGGTCATGTCAAGATCCTATATGCTGGGTTGTTTGGAAATGTTGCCCGCTTCCTGTATATATCATGGCTTAAAGATCCTAACTGGGTGCTACCATTTGAATTTGTTCAGGGTAGGTGAACTCTTTTTCTTTATTTCTGACTTTTTTGTCTTTCTCTGTCTCATATTTTCATTATGCATATGTAAAGGAAAAATAAAAAGGATGTAAATATACAGAATTTACATTTTCAATACCAAATTATATAAAAACTTGGTAAACAACTAGGAACCCAAAGAAAAATCAGAAAACAACCAAGAACATCTGGAAAGCACAGAAAATGAATTGATAGGTGTATTGAAAACCGACAGTCAAAACACAAGGAACTTAATGAAAACAATATCCACAGAATTATAGCAAAATTATAGGATATAATGTTCACATAAGAAAAGATAAATGATATTGTTTTCCCACGTTACATATACTGTACACTTGATGTTTCAGGCTTGACACATGCTGCTGTATGGGCCGCATGCTGCTCCTACATCACCCATGCTATCCCCGTGGGTCTAAGGTCCTCTGCCCAGGGAATTCTGCAGGGTCTTCACCACGGACTGGGCAGAGGGTGTGGTGCTGTTTTTGGAGGAATCATGGTATACTCTTATGGTAAGAAATTATCAATAATGCAATATATGTTCTATTGTAAAACTTTCATTTCAACGTACAAAGGATATAAGCATTGTTAACTACACAGTTTTGAAAACGATATGAAAGGTGCGTTATAAATACATGATTACATTTATTCAGTTTTTTTGATTCTGAAATTTTCCCTCATTGGTCAAGTAAATGCATGGGTCCTAAATTGTTATAGATAAAAATAAAATGAAATCAAGTGAATTTTAAATCACATCCTTTCTTTTAAAGAACTATTATTCCCTCGAAGTTATTTCTTTCAGGGAGTAGTGTGACATTTAGAGTATATGGTATTACCTGTCTGATTGTGCTGATCTTGTATGCCGTTCTGAGATACTTCCTCGAAGACAGGGGTACCTTCAGCCACGGGGCCAAAGACGACCATCAAATGCTAGAAGAGGAGTCACCAACTCTACATCTAGCACCTCATGGAGTCCCGTCAGGCATGGCAAGGGATCTGTCAAGCAACAGGCTCAAAGACGAAGGTTCAGTTGAATCTTATTTGTGTTTCCAAGTTTCAGATAGAACAGGCATTCTTGATGATTGATTTATTCGTCGGCGCCGCGGACTAGTGGTAAGGGCGTCGGACCAGTGATCGAAAGGTTGCTGGTACGAGTCTCATTAGGACCATGGGTGGCCAGCATGTACTATTCTATGTTCTGTGTTATATACGAAAAATGTCCTTGTGGGTGTAATGTTGTCTGTGGTGTTTAAAAAAATAATGATTTATTCGATGTTAAAAATAGTTTGTTACAGTTGTTTTGTTTAATCAGTCTCTTTTTATGTTTCTTAGCAGCCAAAATGTCATACGGATCTACACGGGGTGAGCACACTACAACACTTCGATTAGAAAACCAATGTCGAATTTTTTATAATTATACATGTATATTAAAAATAGCTTTCTTCCAAAATTATTTATAGTGATTTACAGTCCAAACATTACGTACGAATACAAAATTAGTCAAATTATCGATCAATGATATTTTCAATAAAATAGTGGATTTTTATTTTTTTGTAGAGAATGGAGCTTCTAAAGGACAATTTAACCCTTTC
Organism: Pinctada fucata; assembly: GCA_028142955.1. NCBI lineage: Eukaryota > Metazoa > Mollusca > Bivalvia > Pterioida > Pteriidae > Pinctada > Pinctada fucata. The sequence goes on along the minus strand of AP027108.1, from coordinate 35,329,339 downwards.
ACTGATGTATGTATCCAATAAGTGCTGTATATTAATTTTGGAATATTGAAGAGTATCGATATTTTGAGATTCTCAATACGTATCGATATACAAATGTTGAGTATCGATATTTTCAATGCATTTATTAAAGAATAAAATCCTAGACTTTTAAATTCTTTTTTGGTTCTTATTTTTATCTTCTCTGATTACTTGAACGTTTAGACATATAACTTCAAATAAAGCTACAATATTACTATTATTAGATAGTATTGTGTTTCTGAATAAAGTCAAAATTAGTTTGGTAGACAGAGATACAATTTCCATTACTGCCATTGTTATCTTTTTATTCCTTTTTTGTTTTTGAAATATTGGGAAACATCCATTTGATGTTTATTTTTGCTCTGTTTTCATCGATTAAAACATAAAATCTCCATTTATTGATTATTATGATTTATTTGAGGAAAATGAAAAAATGCGCATCGTATTGAAAATATTGGGTATTGAAGCAAAAAGTATTTATTGTATTGTATTGTATTGAAAAATTTATTTCAATATACAGCACTATATCCAACCGCAAAAGGTTTCTTTACTCAAATGAATTCCAAAACCGATTCCTAAAGTCTAATTCCGATTTTGTAGAAAGATGCGAATGATTAACCTAGGCTTTGGTAATTTTATTTACAATGTAATTCTTTCTACCAAAGAAACCTCTCAACGATAACCTTGAGATTCAGTATTTAAGTGTTAGACTTATCAACATGACAGAAGATCCCATATAGTCACTGTGTTTTTTTTGTCAAAAGCGATACAACGAGAAAAGTAAATTAAAAGCTTGATTTTTTCAAAAATAATGATTAGGAAGAGCGGAACAAATAATTTTATTTTCAATTCATTTTATCTTAAGTCACATTATCATCTATTTTTAGAATTTCAACCCCACCTCTGACAGAATAATGATGAGCGAGCCCCCTGCAATACCAACCCAGGTGTACCAACAACAACCATACAGCAACTCAGATCATCTGTATGGACCGTAGTAACCAAGAGCCCATAGCAGCCAATCATCATTGTGATAGCCATGTCCCATAGCAACCAAAATAATTTGTCAAAATTCATAGGTAGAAAATGGTTCATATCGACCTATGAGGCTTTCAACGACTACAAAAACGTGGCATTGTATCTGCTGTTCTTGCATGAAGAAGTGGTGTTAACGTTTACATAATTTTTAGATTTTTGATCAACTGAATAACTTTTGGAATATATATATTAAGTTACATTTATAAATATCAAATAATGCTATATGTATACCTTAGTTAAGGCGATGAGACGTACCAATGGATAGTTTGTACATGTCCAACATTAATAATCCATTTTTGAAGGGTTGCAAACATACTCATGACAGTTTCCTCATTATTATGCATGTCAGTTAATGCTTATGCCAAAATCAATCGATGGAAGAGATATAGTCATAGTAACTACTTTATTTAAGTTAAGAAAGAAAAATTAATAGGAGTGACGAGATGCCGTAAAAGTGAAATATCAAGTTCAAGCTCAATTTATTCAGATAGTCAAACTTAATGGAATATAGAATACAATATATACATTATATACAAACTTTCAAATCGTTCATGACAATATGAATAACATTATATATCATTACTAATTAAATGTATTATAATGAATTTACAATAGAAAAATCTGATTAAGGAGGACAGACTTTTGAATTAATAATTTTGATAAATTTACATATCAATGTGGAACTCAAAGCAAAGTCTTATTAAGACGAAATGATTTATTTTTACTAAATTGAATATTATATGAAAATTAGAGATCAATATAATTTGGCAATCAATGTCGTCTTCTTCTCTGACTTAATTGTTTAAGAGAAACTGCCAAAATTATGACGAAAGTAACATGACGATAAGAAAGTTAAAGTCACATCTCAAGAGATATGCCCTCTTTTCTAGTCACACGTGTAATCACATTCAGTGACGTTCATTAATAATTGTGATAGAATATGAGTAGTACCGTTAGAGATGACATTAGGCAAACAGGGTGTTATAATTGAAATATGATATTAGCATTGTGGTTTTCGTTATTATATTGAAGCAATGTACATGTACTTGTAATGGTATTATTGTTGATGTAATTAAAACAAAAAAGAAATTATAAAGCGTCCTTAATACATGCATGTCTACTCAAAGGCTGATTTTCATAATTACTTAATATGCCATACATCAAAGGTACCTTAGTATTGGCATAGTGGAAAGTACTGTCTAGATAATTTCCAATTAGTGTTTATACATTTTGCCAACAATAATGTTTTCATTGAGTGTTTATCGTGTTGTTTTAGAATATTTCTGTGACACTTTAAATATCTTCTTTGACATTTTGACAGTATGGAGACTGGCTTTTGCTGTCTTGTTTGTGTGGTCATGTTATTTTACACCATAAATGTGCGTTCTTTGATACCTTAGGGTAACCGGAAAAGTGAAAGAATTGTGCGCACGTAATCCGGATAACAACACCATTTGCTGCTTGCGTGACAGATGTCCGTCCTAGGTCGGTACCGGCTACCCTTTGGTCTTTTTGGTTAATGTATAGTCTTTTGTTTGTAATGTTTCTATGTCGTATGTCTAGATCTCTTTAACGTAACTTGCTGTGCTTGTCACCTCTGTATTTTCAAATCAGGTGTTTTGGTGCTTTGCTGTGGGTGCTACAACCGAGTCTGGCTGGAGATCCCCTCCTTTACATATCCATATTTTGTTTGTGGACATCATTATGTTTAGATATAATAAAGATGGCATGTACTGATGTATTCAACTTGCACAATGTAAACCGTTCATATTTTGCTCTATCGTCTGTCGTCAGAAGCATCATTCTGAATAATTTTATTTGTGAATACGTTGTTGTTTTTGAACTTTTTTTCCTGATGTTTGTTGTATGTAGTATCCTCATGGTGTGTTACGCAATGGTCAGTGCAGGGTATCTTTGCTGGAAATCTCTGTTTCCATCTTTGCCTGACCAAATTTACTTCCAAATTGTCTTTTTTTTTCATTTTGATGTGGTATCCTAATATTCTCATTTCTCTTGTTGCCATTGCCATATTGTTTTCAATGGATTTCATTAATCTTACAGTGTATAATCTTTAAACTGTTTTTCACGTTTTAATGAAGCAGTTTCAGATCTATCGGTTAGTCCGAGTGTCTGCCCATAGTCATTGCAGTCATCGCCTATGAAAGCAAGAATTGTTTCATGCATTTTACTTTTTCATTACCAGTAAAGTAACTTACTTCCCGATCGAGGGATGTGCGTTTTTGCCAAAATAAGTCAATCATTGTGTAATTATATAAGTAAAAGATAATCGTTTTCGAAATACTTTATTTGAAATATCTATAATGCAAAGACATTATCTACATGATGATTAAAATGATTAAGAGAAATTTGCTTAATACTTCTAATTGTTTAATAGCCATTTGACTTCAATTCAAATTCATTTCAACAACAAAACAAGTATACAAATAGAATATCAAGAAGCTACATGTATAGCGTAAAAGCTAGTCATGAAATCACAAAACAATTAGCCCTTTGAATGGGTTAATTGATAATGATGCAATCTGGGAGAAAATAAGATAGAAGCTCTGGTTAATGAATGGAATGCTAAGTTAATGGTCTCTGTGTTGTGGCATTTTACCTTTGATATGCACAGATGCCAAACAAGGCGACAATATCGTGAAGTCTATTCTTTGGCATGTACACTATCACTACCACAAAGAAGATCTCCATATTGGTCTTCTATATATTCATCCGTGAAATTTAACAGTTGCTTTAAGGCCTTTAGTACCAGGATGTTGATGTTTCCATCCAACTCTGTTTCATTTTCGTAGTTCTTCACAGGAAAGATATGACCACGAGGAAGACCGAAACAATCTGAAATCTTTGACAGGACTTCAAATGTTGTTTTACTGCGGAATACGTTTGTGAGGTCATCGCTGACGTCAGGACACAGCTTGTCTATCTTTGTCATGAATATTACTTGAGGAAGATCTGTAGAATGAAAACATACATAAATTAAAGATGGCTTCACACCATGAACATTATTTTTAATCATGAGCGTCCCTCTGTCTCTACTAGAGCAGACAGACAATACCAATTGTAGTGCACTAGACATACATGTTAGAGTATTTAATCCATTTCAAAATGATTCAAAGAGGCAAAAATAGGTCTACCCATATGCTTAGGATTAGCTTCCATAAAGTCTTGCTAGGTCTGAAAAATCGAAATATTCTTTTGTATGCTAAATACTCGAATTCGTCTGCACCCGCATTCAGTTACCTATTTCCTAGGGATATGACCTTGAAGTAAACGATAGGCATCTTGCTTTTTTATCGGTTAATCTTCAGCTTTATACCATCATCTGATCCAGAACACTGGAAGCTGATCTTCTGTTCTATCAGAAAGCTTGTTGGACATTTAGGTTTACTGATCATGAGCTAGATTTTACCTGCAGATCATATCCTATCTTTCGTATGCCCTATGCATTTTGACATCCATTTACAATGTCTGTGAACAACATACGGTCCCTGTAACTAAGTGTCTTGTTTGTTATATCAGCTTAATGAATCTGTTTTTCGGATTTCGTGTTTCAGAATCTGGTTTCAGCTTTTGTGTTTCAGAATCTGTTTCGGCTTTTCGTGTTTCAGATAACAAATATGGACAATGACCATATCTCTGTATTCAGCACAAAATCGATAATTCAGAAAATCAGAAACCAGAACCATACAAAATCAGTATAAAACAGGAACCAAAGCAAACAAACAAAAACCCCGACCATATGAAAAGAAGCGAACCCCCGATGTGGGAGTGAGGCCAGGTGCCCACGAAGAGTAAGCATCTCCTGCTTGCATGCAACGCCCGCCGCTTCCATTCGGTAGAACTGTCACATCCGGTTACTTCTATTACTTCAGAATCTGTTTTCGGCTTTTCGAGTTTCAGAATCTGGTTTCGGCTTCGATGTTTGACTTTCATTCACTGATTTCAGTGAGAGGAGTTCTTGTTCAGTTCATACAAGAACCGTATACTTTGGGAGCCATCTGGATCGTGAATGAGATGTAGCTCTCAGTTTTGTGCCATTACATCAGAATAATCAAACCATTTGAGCACTAGGAATATTGCAAATCCATCCAGTCGGCAACTTGGCACATTGACCTCCTTAATTGTATGTATTTCTTTCATTTTTTAAGTGTATTGCTTGTTTTATGTTTGTTCCCGATGCGAGATTTCTTAATTTTCTCATTGTATTCAGACGTTTGTTTGATTCGTTGGTTTTGGTTATGTCATTTATTATCTGCCATGAATGTTACACTAAAATTTCCGCGTCGTAGTCTTGCGGGTTATCTGATTCTAATTCACGTATATGCAATTGTTGTGGGTCATGTGTTATTTTAGTTTTACTTTATGTGTAGGTACACATGTACTTAGTCATATTATTTAATGATTTCATAATAATTCTTTCTAGATTTTACTATGTCATGTTTATCTCATTAGAGAATATTCCAGTATGTTCTTTGTTACATCATTATCATCACATGACTGTGATTTCTAGAATTTACTCTATTGTTAATAATCTGTAATGAGTCATTGTTCTAGAAGCTTCTGGTAAATTCATTTGTATTAAGTATATATACCTCTGAGGAACTGTGTTGAGGAGACATTCGTACACATTCGTAGACACGATTCATTCATCTATTCTGATATACTGGGACACTTAATTTGTTGAGACTTTAATCCATTTAACAACGTTTGGACACTGATCTTTCGAGAACGTTTGTGATTACCGGAAACCATACATTCGATAGACTTTGTGGACCGTAACGGACACTTTGATCCGGACATTGTATTGTAAGTTGTAATCATTTTAAATATATACATTTTGTACATAATTAAACTTGTAAATTTATATTCTGTCTTTGTCTGATTTTTGCTGGCGTTTTGGGGTATTCTGACCCATAACAGAATTGGGGGCTCGTCCGGGATCGTAATCTCTGCATATTTGCACTTTACGTAAAGTTCGTTTTTTGAAAAAAGGAAAATTCTCCAAACTTTTGCCAGCAGAAATCAATCATGGTATTTTCGGTCACTGAATTTTTGAAATCGCCGACTGTAGATGAGTTCGAATCATTGAAAAAAGATGATTTGATTGGTTTAGGTCTTCACTTGAAGTTAGATGTAAAATCTTCTATGAGAAAACAAGAAATTAGAAATATTGTGGCTAAAGAGCTTTTAGCTAGGGAAATCTTTTCGTCATACGATTTTCCTGTTGAACCTGTTTCAAGCGAAACCAAAATGTCAAAATATGAGTTTGAATTAGAGAAAATGAAAATACAATTACAATTTGAAAAAGAAGAAAAAGAAAGACAATTTGAAAGAGAAGAAAAAGAAAGAGAGAAACAGGAACGTATGCACGAGAAAGAACTCCAGTTTGAGTTAGAAAAGTTAAAGTTAGAGAAAAGCGCTAAGGAAAATCCTGTTCCTTCGCCTGTCAAGTCTGAATTCGACGCCGCCAAAAACATCCGATTAGTACCAAAATTTCAAGAAAAGTCCGTGGACAAATATTTTCCACATTTTGAGAAAATCGCGGCCAACCTGAAGTGGCCACGTGATTTTTGGCCAACTTTGTTACAAAGCGTACTTATTGGCAAAGCGGCTGAAGTGTACTCGGCGCTCAGTATTGCTGAGAGTTCAGACTATGACAAGGTCAAGGACACGATTTTGAGAGCATATCAGTTAGTACCTGAGGCGTACAGACAAAAGTTTAGAAAGTACAAAAAGTTTGAAAATCAAACATATGTTGAATTTGCTCGAGAAAAAGAAGATTTATTTGATCAGTGGTTTCGATCTAAGAAAATTCCCAATTCATTTGACAATTTGCGTCAAATAATTCTGATAGAAGAGTTCAAAGAGTGTGTACATCAAGATTTAAGAACTCATTTGGAAGACAAAAATGTTAAAACTCTTGAAGAAGCCGCTGTTTTGTCTGATACGTATGCTCTCACTCATAAGAAAAATTTTGTGTCAAAAACTCAATCTAGCGATAGCGCAAAAACTTCAGATTTTCCAAAGAAAAATTTACAAGAGTCTCAGTCGTCCATTAGTTCCCAGTCACCATCTCAAGGTGGTTCTACGTCCGGTCCTAGGTCCGAGCGTTCTGAAGCATCCCCAGGGGTGGGGTCGCTTCCTACATGCAATTATTGTAAGAAAAAAGGTCATGTTATTGGTGAGTGTTTGAAGCTAAAGAAGAAAAAAGAACTTAAGTCACAGGCCTGTGCGTCTGTTAGAAATGATAGGAAAGCCTTAGATTCGATTTGTTCTGATACTCCTGAGATTCAGGGTTCTAAGTCCAGTTCTGATGATTTTGTGGAGGATCATTATAAGCCCTTTTTGTCACAGGGATTTGTTTCACTCAGTGATTCTAGCGAAGCGTTGCCTGTTCAGATTTTGAGAGATACTGGTGCTGCCCAGACTTTATTGTTAGAAGGTTCATTGCCTTTGTCTGAGCACACTTTTACTGGTAGGTCAGTTTTATTACAGGGTGTGGAGCTAGGCGTCATTGATGTTCCCCTTCATAAAATTTATTTGAAGTCAGACTTAATTACTGGACCTGTTATCGTAGGTGTTCGACCTACTCTTCCCGTTCAAGGCGTTTCCTTGTTGCTTGGCAACGATTTAGCTGGCGGCAAAGTTGTAGCCGATCCGATTGTTTGTGAGAAAATCACGTCTGATGTCGTGTCTGATGATGAAGACGACGACTTGTACCCAGCCTGCGCAGTTACCAGGGCAATGGCCAGGAAGAGACAAAAAGAGGCTGAAAGTACTTCTGCACTTAACAAGGACCATCCCTCCGAGGATATAGACCTTTCTGACACATTCATGTCTACCATTGATGACAGCGTACCTGAGACGTCAGTACCACTTCATGTTGACAAGTCTCCGACGGTACCTGGTGATGATTACCATCCGCCATTTGACAGAGATACAGATGCCTTAAGCCGTGAGCAGCTCCTCTCCGAGCAAACAAAAGATCCGGAGATCATCCGACTAAGCAAGAGGGCCCTTCCCCGAGAAGAAGCGGACAAAGTCGGAGAGTGCTTCTACATACAAGATGGCATCCTTATGCGGAAATGGAGACCACCCGATGCACCCCCTAATGACGTGTGGCGGGTCGTTCACCAGATAGTGGTTCCAGTAGCGTATCGCGGGGACATCATGAGTTTAGCTCACGACACACCCATGGCAGGTCATTTAGGTGTCAATAAGACTTATAATAGGATTTTAAGTCACTTTTACTGGCCTAAGTTGAGAAAAGATGTGTCTGAGTTTTGTAAGTCTTGTCATAGTTGTCAGATGGTAGGTAAACCCAATCAAGTTATACCACCTGCTCCCCTCCAACCCATTCCAGCCTTTGAGGAACCTTTTAGTAGGGTGTTAGTTGATTGTGTAGGTCCTTTGCCTAGGACTAGGTCAGGGAATCAGTACTTATTGACAATTATGTGTACTTCGACTAGGTTTCCTGAAGCCATACCTCTTAGGAATATTAAGGCAAAGACCATAGTTAAGGCCCTTACAAAGTTTTTCAGTTTCGTAGGTGCTCCCAAGGCTATTCAGTCAGATCAGGGTTCGAATTTTATGTCAGGATTGTTTCAGCAGGTTATGCATGAGCTAGGTATCAGGCAGTATAAGTCTTCTGCGTACCATCCTGAGTCCCAGGGGGCACTTGAACGCTTTCATCAAACCCTTAAAACTATGATGAAAACATATTGTCACCAGTATGGAAAAGACTGGGATGAAGGGGTTCACCTCGTGTTGTTTGCGGCACGAGAAGCGGTTCAGGAGTCCCTGGGGTTCAGTCCCTTTGAGCTAGTTTTTGGGCATACGGTCAGAGGGCCATTGAAGTTATTGAAGGAAAAATGGTTGACTGAGACTAGCGATTTGAATCTCTTAGACTACGTGTCTAATTTCAAAGAGAAATTATATAATGCTTGCAAATTAGCTCAAGAAAATCTCAAAACCTCACAAATGAAAATGAAAACATGGTATGACAAAGATGCTAGAAACAGAGTTTTTAAACCAGGCGATAAAGTTCTTGTATTTTTGCCTATCCCTGGTCATCCTTTGCAAGCTAGATATTTCGGTCCTTATGAGATTGAGAGTAAAATTAGTGATGTTAACTATGTGGTTAAGACACCAGGTCGGCGAAAAGAAAAAAGAGTGTGTCATGTTAACATGTTGAAAGAGTATTTTGATAGAAGTGACCGAAATTTTGTAAAACCAGTTTCCACTTTGGCCAATGTAAATACATTAGAAAATTGTGTTGAACCTGAATGTAATGAAGAGACTGTCGAAAAAGACTTCGCTCAAAGTGTCCGTTTGAAGAATTCCGAAATTCTGACTAATCCGGAAGTGAAACTCGGACATTTGACCGTGCATCAAAAAGAGGAAGTGCACCAATTAATGCGGGAATATACGACCATCTTTCCGGACGTTCCAAAAAAGACGAATGCATCTCATCATGACGTCATTGTGGGTGATGCGTCACCTATCAAACAGCATCCCTATCGGTTAAACCCGATAAAACTTCAATACATGCGGAAAGAAATTCAATACATGCTTGAAAATGACATTATTGAACCCAGCAATAGTGATTGGAGTTCCCCATGTATTCTGGTTCCGAAGCCAGACGGAACTTACCGATTGTGTACGGACTTTAGAAAAGTCAATTCAGTCACCAAAACTGACTCTTATCCGATCCCACGAATCGATGACTGTATCGATAAAATTGGCAGTGCAAAATTTGTCAGTAAATTTGACTTGCTTAAAGGCTATTGGCAGGTCCCTCTTACCGAGAGAGCCAGAGAAATATCGGCATTTGCGACTCCAGATGGGCTATACCAATATAAAGTAATGCCCTTTGGTATGAAAAACGCACCAGCCACATTCCAGAGGATGATTCATTCGCTCTTAAATCATCTCGAAGGATGCGAGGCGTACATCGATGACGTCATCATCTACAGCGACACCTGGAATGACCATCTCCGAATCATGCATACCTTCTTCGACATACTGGCGAAAGCAAACCTCACCGTGAACCTTGCGAAAAGTGAATTTTGTCATGCGACTGTAGAATATTTGGGTCACAAAGTAGGTCAAGGTTTTGTTACTCCTATCATGGCCAAGGTGGAAGCTATTTCAAAGTTCCCGATTCCTACCAATAAGAAAGAGATCATGAGATTTTTAGGAATGGCAGGATTTTACAGAAAATTTTGTCCAAATTTCTCGTCAGTTGTTGGTCCACTTACCAATCTGTTACAAAAGAGAGTGAATTTTGCATGGACCAATGACTGTGACGAATCTTTTAAGAAAATCAAATGTGTTCTTATGAATAGTCCTGTCCTGTCAGCTCCAAATTTTGATAAGCAATTTAAGCTTACTGTTGATGCTAGTGACGTAGGAATCGGGGCTGCTTTGTTTCAAGAAAATGATGATAGTGTAGATAGAGTTGTTTGTTATTTTTCAAAGAAATTGACTAAATGTCAAAAGAATTACTCTACTATTGAAAAAGAGTGTCTTGCATTATTGTTAGCTTTACAACATTTTGATGTTTATTTGAATGTTACTTTACATCCCATTCTTGTATATACTGACCACAACCCTCTCACATTTTTGCACAAAATGTCAAACAAGAATCAAAGACTTACAAGAAAGGAGGGAGTTTATTGTTGGAGTTTATTGTTGCAAGAGTACAATATCATTATTAACCATATCAAGGGCAAAGACAATGTGATTGCAGATGCACTATCGAGAGTTTCATGAGTGATTTTTGCAGAATTTACCACCTAAGTTTTCATTGACATTCAAACTTTTTTTAAGGGGGGAGGTGTTGTGGGTCATGTGTTATTTTAGTTTTACTTTATGTGTAGGTACACATGTACTTAGTCATATTATTTAATGATTTCATAATAATTCTTTCTAGATTTTACTATGTCATGTTTATCTCATTAGAGAATATTCCAGTATGTTCTTTGTTACATCATTATCATCACATGACTGTGATTTCTAGAATTTACTCTATTGTTAATAATCTGTAATGAGTCATTGTTCTAGAAGCTTCTGGTAAATTCATTTGTATTAAGTATATATACCTCTGAGGAACTGTGTTGAGGAGACATTCGTACACATTCGTAGACACGATTCATTCATCTATTCTGATATACTGGGACACTTAATTTGTTGAGACTTTAATCCATTTAACAACGTTTGGACACTGATCTTTCGAGAACGTTTGTGATTACCGGAAACCATACATTCGATAGACTTTGTGGACCGTAACGGACACTTTGATCCGGACATTGTATTGTAAGTTGTAATCATTTTAAATATATACATTTTGTACATAATTAAACTTGTAAATTTATATTCTGTCTTTGTCTGATTTTTGCTGGCGTTTTGGGGTATTCTGACCCATAACACAATCTAATTTTTCTCACGAAGCTGAGCAATACCTCCATATTAATTAAGCAATTTAAGGTAAATACCCGGTATATTTTCTTCTTGAAAGGCTGTGTAATGTCCCTAGTCATTGGCGAGGTTCTTAATCTGACCCCAACAAAATACTGTTTCTTTCATACATTGATTTAAAGAAGATCCTGACAATAATCTCAATATCACTCACAAAACAGCACAAAATTGAGCATCGACGGACCCCTAGCAAGCTAGAGAAGGGACCAGGTGCCCGGGAGATGTAAGGATCCCCTGTTTGGCTAGCCGCACCCGCCGTCGATGTTCACGTACGAAAATGAATTCAATATCTAAAATACATACACTGTCTGAGTTTATGTCTATATAGAAAGCGCTATGGCGACCATGTCAGAGAAAAAATATTCAAAACACTGTCAAACTGCTCGCGGGAACTTTTTACGGGCTCCACACGGCAAAGGGCATAAGTGTGACACAAATGAGTTAAAGAAGATCCTGACGACAGCACTCACATTAGAGCACAAAGTTTCTTCATATGGATGGGAAGCAGTACAAGAGCCTCTGTAATTCGTGATTATTATCCTTTCCTTAAATCAAACTCCTTACTTTTATTATTTCACTGTATGTGTAACAAATTGATTTAAATGTTCATTTAAAACATTGCATTGAAAATGACTTGAAAACGTACCTCTGGCATTGAACACTGTTTGAATATCTTTTATTTTAGCTATGATTCCCTCTGGCATCACATCAAAAGTACTGGCATCGATGACAAGAATAACGGCATGTACTTTGTCTTTTACATTCGGGGATTTTATGAAACCAAACGAAGTGGGTGATATGGCAGTCAATGGATTAAACTGGAGATATACAGATTTTAAAAGCAAATTACCAAAGAGATATTATATATATTTCCTTTATAATCATGAATTTAACTCAAAAACAAAAGAGACAAAAGAAAGGAAACTTTTTAGCAAAAAAAAAAATAAAAAAAAATCGCATTACCTTAACCACAACAGAAACAAAATTCACATTTTATGTTCTACAACCCTCGTTTGTTTTTTGCTTACTCATAGTGCTATGTTGCAGATAAAGCTGTAGGTCGTATAACTTCAATGTAATTTTCTCATGGCAGTGCTAACTGTGTAAAACCTTAATATATAATGTTATTTTCTTCATTTGTTGAACATCTTACCGTAGATGCTAATTTTCTTCACTTTTTATTCGAAATAATTTCTGTCATTTTCGGGACGGTTCCTAAATGTTGCTAGTCTGGCAATCGAATGATTGGAATAGGAGATTCAGAGAAATGTATGCTTAAGTACATTGTAATTGTCTAACCTGGTAGTGCTCTGGTATATGTCCGTCCAACAGGTAACCGATGTCCAGAGACTGTAATCCCGCTCCTGGCTCCAAACCACGTGTGTCACATAGCCGGAAGTTCAAGTGACAGCTACTTTCCTTATCTTTCAAACGGTATCTACGAAACTGTAAGAAAGGATAGTTCATGTATTCAAGTAAAATTTTAAGTTTGTATTCCTTTAAAATGTTTTGACCATTTTGTATGGGATGAGATTTTCTCTTTGTTATCAGCGATGCATAAGAAATAAGAAATTTTATCTTCTGTCTGTAAACAGAGTTTAGAGATTCAACAACTGATGTATAAAAATGACTATTTTGTCAAAAGGAATACAATATACATCACAAGACACTAACACAGGAATGGGAGCTTCTAATCTTACCATGGCAGGAACGAGCATCGTAAGCGGATAGCACAGACATCTATTTAGAGTATCTGTCAACATTATTTGAAGATAGCAGATTAAAACAAAGACTAAGACTCTAGCTTTAACTTTTCCACGTGATATTGAAAAATAAGGATGAAGTTGGTGTTATCCGAAGTCTGAGCCCTTTCATATATTAAGTTTACATTGAGATCTATACAACAAATTATAATCTGGACATTTATGATGAAGTATTTTCCGACATATACCTTAATTGTAAGGCTGTTTTCTGCTGTACCACTTCTAGCTCTTGCTGAGACTTCTCCACGAAATACTGACTGTATGGTGTTGATAAGGCTTGACTTGCCGGCCGCCACTTGGCCTAGAAGGAGAATGCTCACTTCCGTATGTTCTAGTTCTTTTGGTGGTTTGTATCCTCGGATGGCTGTCTTTAACATTTGTAATGACTGAAAGGATAAAGAACTCTCTTCATTTTCTAACAAGTTAAACGTTAATTTTTGCTGGTCATTTTGTCATGCATAGGCATCAGTTTGAATACAGCATAATTGAATTAAAAGAAAGATAGTAGTCCTAAGGAAAATTAGGTATTACTCCCTATATAAGATCTTTCCATTTTTATGAATCGTTGAAAAAAATCTTTAGATTTAAGAGTTACGTAGGTTTGACAAACTTCGTTGCTCCAATCTGGCTCCGCTCTCCATGGCGTTTCCGAAAGTCCGCCAACGTCTTCTCCATCTGCGGAACAGTACAAATATATCTTTACATATATTTATTAGAAATTAAATGAAAAAAAAAATTATGCCATTGTAATTAATCTTTGTACGGGCGGATACGTTTTAGGAATACTGTAAAGAAATAAAAGATATGCACAAACATGCGTTTTTCGTAAATTAAAATAATAATCAAGGGGTTCAGTTAAAACTACATCTCTGTAAATTATCTTGAATACCAGATACCATAAAATACCTTTTCCAATACTAAATCAGCTGCTTGAAGATAAAAATTGAATTAGACTGCTAAGTGCAGGCTCCATTTTTGAATACCCCAAAAGTAGATCCCTAAACTATAAACTGGACAATGAAATTTTAAAGCTATTGTAACACTGTTTACTATGATGACAATCCCTATATCAAGCCCACTCTGCTGTTAGAATCTACAGGTGTTAACATGTGCCTACAGTTTCGATGTCGGCGACCTACCAGTTCTGATAATTCACGAACATATCCTGTGCTCAATTCAATTATAAAGCATAAATTTAAATAATAGTTTTGTTTCATATATACATAGACATATTTAACAATAATTAGATTAACATCAGATCAAATTTGTGCGTTTCAATTTCATTTTTGAGCTTTTTATCACTATTTTTGAGAGGAGGTGGATCAGACTTCATATGATACGACGTTCAGGCTCAAATAATGCAATATACATATATCTTTTTCAACCCGATCGATCTTCTGTGATCGTCAAGGCATGAGTAGACAACAGACATTTGACGGAAAATTCTCACCTTTCAATACGAAAATAGCAATATATCAAGAATTTGATGGAGATAAGTTTATATAAACGCTTAACACTTAGACTGTAATTCTGATGACGATCTGTATGCTTTTCGTTTTTAAACGGTAGAGCGACGTCCGTCCATCCGGTCATCCCTCGATCGGATCTTTGTAAACGAGCCCAAACCAGTTGAGCTAGGAACTACCATGTGAATTGAGTAAGATAAGACGAAGAACCGTATTGATTTTCAAGGTATAAGTCAAGGTAATTTTTGGGCTGAAAAATTGTTTGTGAAAATATTTTAAAATTTAATCGCATATCTATTTTTGGTCAAAATGTTTTAACAATTCATATGCTTCAAGAAGAAAGTATATTCTTTCACACGTGTAACGGGTTTTTATATCTTTTGTAAGAAATTGAGAAATAATGTGTATGGGGAAGGGATGGGTTCAAAATATGCATACTTGCACCTTGTAAACAAGATACAGCCCAAACCAGTTGAGCAAGGAACTTCAAATTTACCTTGCCGATTTAAACAATGATAAAGCAAATAACGGTTAACCCTATAGAATTTCATGGTCACAGTTAATAGGTCAAGATAAGCTTGGGACTAAAATATTTTTTTCGGTGAAAATATTATTTAAAATTCAATAAAAATCAATTTTTGTTCAAGATGTTTTGAAACTATATATGTTTCTAAAAGAAAGAGCAAATATAGACCGGTATTCTTTCACATATGTTATGTGTTTTTATACCTTTTGTCACAAAATTGAGAAATTGTGCGTACGGGGAAGGGGGGGTGGGTGGTCAATATGTGCATAGCTGTACGTTGTAAACTAGATATTGCCCAAACCAGTTTACTAAACATACTTCAGATTTACCATGTGGATTATGTAGAATAAGACAAAGAACTCTATTCATTTTAAAGGTCACAGGTCAATGTCATTTTGGGGCTTTACATGACTCAGGAAAAGTTGTTGACGATGACTGCCTTTGTTGGGGACATTCATGTCGTATAAACACATCGTGTCTAATTTCTAATCAAGTCGTAACATTTTTCAAAGGCAAAGGGGAAATCTTGATTTCTTCCCTTTCCATAAGGACCTTTGACACTTTTTTAAATTCATATGTACGCTGGCGAGCTTTTTTAAGATCTGAAGAATACTGTAAATGTCTAGATTTGGTCTTTCTAGACGATGATGATGAAATCAGAATTTGAATCTATTACAGCAAGCAGAGCGAGCCGGAAATGTTTTGGAATGTGCAGTATATTTTGGGGAATACTGTAAGGCCATAGTACAGTATTCCCCAAAATTTACCGCACATTTAAATTTTCCTGACATACTGTTTAAAATCAAAACCACACCCATATATAAACCTGCATATCTGTATCTGTAAAATTTTCAGTAAATGATCTTGAATACTATAAAATGCAAGTTTTCAATCTCCCTTTCTGTTGATAATTTGTGTGTTTTCATGCCTGGCGGTAGGGTTTACCTTTCAGAAAACGTTCAGGACGTAAAATAAAATGTTTTTGCTATGACCAATAAAATACCTTTACAATCATTAATATCAGGAGATAATTGTGATTTTTTTTACAAATAATTAAGTAAGAATGGTCAACCTCACTTGAAGAAAAGATACATGTATATTTATTTCATGTTTTCAGTCTCCCTTTCCGAATCTCTTCATGTTGAATATTTGTTTGTGTGTTTTCATGACTGGCGGGAGGGTACCTTCTAGATTAATAAGCAATATTTTCCCTTTAAATAAAGCCTTGGTCCTGGATAATAACTCCTCTTTAATAATCAAGGAGGGGAGGGTTGTAATCCCTCTTAACCTGACTATAGACCCGCGTATATGCAATATGATAAATATTAGTCTGGTTCCCTGACTTTGAAAATAAGTCAAATTAATGCAAAATTCAATCTTGACATAAGTTGAATTTTACCGTGACTGAAATCGAAAGCATGTTTTCAGATTAGAAGGAAAGCTAACCAAAAGAAAAGAAGTAATCCACGCACCTCCATACCTCACAAGATAGAGAAAGGAGTAGAAAAACTGAACAAAGCATAATTTTTATACATGTAAATAAATTCATTTTATGTACATATTGTCAAAGTCAGATAGTGTTTAAATCATTGTGTTAATCATCATTTTACTAGACTATTACCCGAGCTTGTACAGGTATTATTGAATGGAATATTTAATAAAAAAAAATATTGACATGAAAGATAGGTGTTAAGATATTTTTAAACGGAGGACCTCGTGTGCACGTGTTTAAATACAATATCTAAGTTAATGTATAAAAAGTAGCTGTACTTTTTCAGCGGAATAGGCACTCTACCGCGTCCCTCCGTCATCAAGATTAATTTTCCTCAAATCAAAATCGTTTTTTTTTTTCATTATTTTGAAATAGATATGGAGTGAAATATGGAAGACAAAGAAATGTTGACACGAAAGATAGTTTCGTCAATTCGATTCCGTATTAAGTAGAGTATATTAAGGATTCGTACAGACAATCGCGAAGGTTTTGTAATGTACGTCGTAGAGGGGTTTTCTGTTTATTTTATGTCCGAAAAGTGATCCTTATTCTAAGTAGTTATTGTATCTTTTATCACAATTTCTAAATTTTACCAGAAATTTACAAATAGTATAATATAAATACGATCGAATTTGCAAAACCTGACCGTGCTTTTTATGTAAATGTAAATTGTAAATGGTACGGGCATCGGAACTTACACGTTTAATTTTGGGTTGTTTTTTTTTTTTGGGGGGGGGGGGGGGGTTCGTGTACAAATTTTGTTTAAAGATACTTTAAAATAACCGATAAAATGGGCAAATATTTAACATTGGAGTATAGCTCAAATATGCTTCGGGGACCTATAATTAAGCAAGTTTTTCTAATTTGTGGATCCATAAATATAAAAATAACATAATAATATGAATTAAAGTAAAAAACACCCCAATCTATCATTCTGATACTAGAATTTTCTTCTTTTTTTTTCACTCCATATCGTACCAATATTGTACTTTTTATAACTTTGTACGCAAAAACGTCAACATCGTTTTCGCAAAAAAAGAGAAAGTGTCTCCCCGGCAGCGGCCAAAAAAGAAGGGGGGGGGGTATGAAATAATATTTATAGCAATCCTCTGTTCAAAAATAGTCCGAAGACACTCCAGAATTCACCGATTTGAATGCATTTAAAAAAATTCCATGTTTCAGTCGAACTCAATACAACGATCGCTATCAAATTGCGGCACAACCCCAACCCTTCTCCCCGCTTCCCAGCCATACACACTCTTATCACACTGACAATGTTTCCTTCATCATGTAAAATCAAATAAGAAAAACGCACAAATTAAATAAAGGAAGAGAAATGAACGAAAGAAGGAGAACTGAAAAGAAAGAGAACAGAGAAAAATGAGGTTTATATATCTGATCAACAATTTTTAATTTTAAGCGCTCAAAATTTTCTTTATTTGGACTTTGATTTTCAGGTGTTTAAGTTTTATTATGTGAATTAGCAAGTAGACGGATAAACAAAATAATTTTATCGATTTAATTAAGATAATTAAACTGGGGACGGATCATCTACGGGTTCCGTGGACGGAATAACCAAGGGCAAGGGGACGGATCGTCTGGGGACGGATAATCTGGGGACGGAACGTCTAGAAATCAACAATGCATACCTAATAGATGGGATGAATTGAAAAAAGATGATTTTATAGAATCTGTGAATAGTAGACGAAATGAAATAGAAAATTTATGTTATGAAATTGAACGCCTAGATAAGACAAGTGTTGATAACCATTGTGTTGATAACATTGTTCAAAGTGGTGTATGTGATATTTTTATATCAAGTGCAAGGAGTACGTTTGGTAGTAGAAGATGCAAACCCCGATCTTTTAAGAAGAATTATTTTAAGAAGCCTTGGTTCACGTCAGAATGTAAATACGCTCGACGTAATTACAATACGGCAAAAAGATTGTATAAGAAATATGGTAACATTGTTTTTAAAGAAAATCTGAACGAAAAAGAAAAAGTGTATTATGAGGAAGCTGAAAACTGCAAATTTTATTATAAATGATGCTATTAGTGAAGATGAAATCATATCTTGTATAAAGTTATGAAAAAGAACAAAATGCTGGTTCAGATAATATTTTTAATGAATATGTAGTAGCTACGCAAAATGTTCTGATGCCATTGTACATAAGTTTATTTAACCTTATTTTGGATACTGGTATTTTTCCAAGCCAGTGGTTATGTGGTGACATATTGCCAATTTATAAAAAGAAGGGTGATGTAAAAGATGCAAAAAATTATCGACCAATTACTCTCTTAAGTTGTTTTTCTAAATTATTCACGTCTATCATAAATGCAAGACTAAATTTTTACTCTGAATCAGTAGGACTTATTTTAGAAAATCAAACAGGCTTTAGAGCGAACTAGCACCTTAGACCATGTCTTTTCATTGCATTATTTGATAGAATTGTATAAAAAGTCGAAAAAATCCCTTTATTGTGCTTTCATAGATTTTCAGAGAGCTTTTGACCCTGTATGGAGGTTAGGACTTTATTACTGAGCAGCAATATTGATGGGAAATGTTTTAAAATCATACGTAACATGTACCATGATGTAAAAGCTAGAATAAAACACAATAGATCATTCTCAGCAACATTTTCTTGTGAAATCGGACTAAAACAAGGCGATATCGCCGTATTTGTTTTCCGTGGTTTTAAATGACCTTGATGAATTTTTCCGATCAAAAATTGATTTAAGTTTGCCTTTTTAAGTGATACATTATAAAATGAGGTTGGTTTGTATATCAATTTATTTGCGCTGTTATATGCAGATGATACAATTTTGATTGGTGAGTCTGAAGATGATCTTCAGCTGAAACTTGACTATTTTTCGGAATATTGTATGAAATGGAGATTGAATGTCAATGTTGAAAAAACAAAAATTGTAATTTTTGGTAGAAAACCCAGACGTTCATGCTTATTCAAATATAGAGACCAATGTATAGAAATAGTAGATGAATTTAAATATTTAGGTGTCATATTTACGAGAAATAATAACTTTAAAAAGAATATTGAGAATCAGTACTCAGAAGGTGTAAATGCTATGTACAGTATTTTATCTAAATTGAAAAAACATAATTTATCATTTGAATGTGTATTAGACCTTTTTGATAAAATCATACAACCGATCCTTCTGTACGGTTGTGATATCTAGGGATATTGTAATTTAAATCTACTTGAAAAGCTACATATGAAATTTTGTAAATATATTCTGAAATTAAGAAAATGTACACCTAATTTTATGATTTATGGTGAACTTGGCCGTTTTCCTTTAGACATTAATGTTAAGGTACGAATGATTACTTTTTGGGCCAAATTGGTTTCATCTCATGAAAATCGAATTGCAAATTGTATGTAGAAGTTAGCTTTATCTAGATCATTCCTATGGGTTAAACACATTGAACAAATACTTCATGATTGTGGATTATCATATGTATGGCATAGCCAATCATTTGCAAGCATTAGATGGTTGAAAAATACTGTGAAAAGAGTTCTTATTGATCAATTCAAGCAAAAATGGCAAGATAACATGTACACTTCATCAAAAGGAATAAATTATAGAATTTTTAAAACGAATCATTGTAAAGAAAAAATATCTTGTTTTATTACCTGAAAAACTGAGGAAAATAATTTGTAGATATAGAACATGCAACCACTTTTTGCCTATTGAATGTGGTAGATGGCAAAATATAACAAGAGAGAATAGAATTTGTCAGCTTTGTTCGAAAAAACGAAATTGGTGACGAGTATCACTATCTATTTACATGTGATGATAATGAAATTAAAAATGCAAGAATACGATTTTTACCTGCTTACTATATACAAAGATGCAATACTCTTAAATATCATCAATTATCTAATACAAATAAATTAATGTTAGTATATTATATTAGAAAAATATGTAATTTTTTACAAATTATAGAGGAGAGGGTTAAACATCCTCTAGGTTAAAATTACGGTTTATTATTAATTAAGATTTTGTAAAATCTGTCATGCATGCAATATTTGAATTTTTTTGTAAATACTGTATTGAAATTTCTCAACAATGTATATATGCATTTAATGAGAATAAACTTTTGTCATTGTCATTGTCATTGGTGAAATCCGGGACCTCGATAATTGAAAGCGAGATGATTTAGGGGTTACCATGCGTGTGTTTTACAAAAACTGACAGGGTATCAGCGAATCCCCTGTCAGAAATTGAGTTTTACCGCGAGGCGTCAGCCGAGTGGTAAAACGGATATTTCTGACAGGGGATTCGCCGATACCCTGTCAGTTTTTGTAAAACATCAGTATGGTAACCCTATTCTAATGCTTTGGTCAGTAAGAAGCTAGAACACGTCTGTTTTTAACGACGTCGTCATAGCAACGCACGACGTCATAGCAGAAACTGCAGTGAAACGTGAATCCCCTTGCAGTTTTTTAATCGCTCAGCCAATCAGAATGCGCGTTACAAACGGGGTGCATTAGAATAATTAAATAGAGCACAATTGAGGATAAAAAGATAAACTCGTCTTAGCAGCCATTGACCTTGTAGCTATCAGCAATACAACAAAAATTAACCGATGCAGCGTGGAACTTACTAAATATTTAGTAGTATAGATTCTAGATTAGACTTGTTCAAGTCCTTATATCAAATAATTTTAAAATTAAATACATGTTTCATTACTGGCAAGCAAAAGTTGTCTTCTCTGTATTGTGATACATCTCTGCAACCAATTGCTTTAAAAGTGGCATTTCTTTTCTACTTAAAATAAAATTAATTGATAATTGCAGTTCTCTTCACATAAATTTATTTGATATCAGGACTTGAGCAAGTCTAATTCTACATCTACAGAATTTGTAATAGAGGAAAAATTAAAGAAAAGGGTAACATGGTACAACATACCTTTTACAGTATATACTTCTATATCCTTCACCATCAGATGTCCGTCGTTGATGGTGTTTGCATCTTCCCCGCTCATATCATATGAACTACCGTAACAACAGTAGCCATTCAGGGCAAAATAACCATTTGACTTCTGGACTGTACCAGTGAATGTGTTGAGATCGTGTCCACCACCGAATGTAGGTCCATTACTAGATTCACAGAAGATGGCATATTGTACACGTCTGCTCGACGAGCTCATAACAGGAAATTTTGAACATTTTGAATGACCTTTGCTCTTTAATCTGAAAAGAAATGCGTTAGAATCGGAAACATATGAACCACTGCCATTCCATGACTGTGATGTATATCCTCCAAAGACACTCCCTTCTGTGTTAAACAACACCGTAACGGTCGGTCCTTTGTCGTCACAAAGGGTGTGGAAGGCACTCGCGGCACATCCATCTCTAGAGGCTTTGTACAGTAGATCAAATCTACTAGGCTTGCCGATCCATTGCCAGAGTTGTTTTCTATCTTTCCGATCTAATAGTGATGACATATTTAATCCCTTGTGTCTTTTGAAGAAAATGGAATGATCTCCAGCGAAGAACCACCGGTTGTACTTTCGATTTCGCATGAATTTAATCGTAGATTTAAGTTTTACTTTCGGTTTTACTTGGATTAGTCAGTATACGTGCGCATTAATGTTGAAGAACCGCATAAAGTCGAAAAAGATATGTGCTTTGGTGGGGGGATAAAGAATGTTCAGAGAAGGGGGGATATAGGGTATTAATGATTTATCCAGGTAATGGATAAACCATACATATCGATAAATTAAATGTACATTACATGTAAAATGGGTCAACCATGCGGTTCAGGCCTTTTAAGAGAGGCGAAACTAGATTCCAATTATGTTAAGGTATCCGTTGTATATGTACAATAGAGTCACTTTACATGGCGTTTTAATCATCTCCATTGTAAAGTATCGTAAAGTTTATGCCTGGTAAGGTACTATATATATATTTTCTGAAAGGTAATGATGCCCTGAGTATAGACATAGGGGTAAAAAGCTTGTACAACTTTGTTATTTCGCATATGTTATATATAGAGAAAATAGACAATTTGAATGCTTCATAAGTTTTCCCCTTTGCTTTTCTGCCCCCCAAATTATTATTTCTGATCAGTGAGCATTATAACCTTTCAGAAAATATATAGTTTATAGTACCTTACCAGGCATGGAAAAATGCCCTATGGTACATCATATATCTTAGACAACTTACGAGTCTTTGTCTGATTATTTGTATGGAACCTCTTATCTAAAAATATTTTTCTAATATATATGTTTAAAGTTTTATAATACGATGTTAGATGTAAAATATTTACATGGTACAACATACCTTTTACATGTTGAAAATAAGTTGTTTTTCTAATGATCGTGGATCTATTTAGATATCGATAATCCTTTTCAATAAGTAATTTAAAACTGCTAGCAAGTGTCCCTATGGAAATTCTAACGATTTCGCCTTACCTTTTCAATTTTAAGACGGAACAAGAGCCCCAGGGGGCACAACGCTCACCTGATACCCATGCACACTCTAATTGACATACTGACATTGAATACTGATAGTGCCAGTACCAGGATTTTAGCCCACAACCTTTCTAACAAGATTTTTGCCGGATGCAGACAAGGTTTTTTTTCAGACAACCTTTAAAAGTACAAACAAGAGAAAATAGTCACATTTCAAAACAACAATTTTTTTACTGATTTGAAAAGATGGATTATGCGATCCAAAGTCATATGCCCAGCTAGTATAGCTCGATTATGCAACATCAAAAATAAAATCATTTTGTAAAATTCCACATTAATGTGCAACAGAAACAGAATAAAACAATGAAATGATTTCATAAATTAAGTTTATTTAAAATTGAACACCAAACCTTTCATTATTAATAGCTAGTATGCCAGAAAATAATAAAGCCTGTGTTTGTGAAAAACGAATGCCCCGCGGTGGCATCTTTGTTGGTATAAACACCATTTTCTGTTAAGTATGTGAGAGGTCAGGGTCAGAGTAATGTTGGTATCAATGGAAAGATCTTGTCACAAAGAATACACATGTACAATATGAAAGCCCTATCACTAACCATTCAAAAGTTATGCCCAATGTTAAAGTTTTTGAAAAGTAGGTCAAAGGTCAAGGTCAAGGTCACGAGGTCAAAAAT
The DNA here is from genome assembly GCA_028142955.1 of Pinctada fucata. NCBI lineage: Eukaryota > Metazoa > Mollusca > Bivalvia > Pterioida > Pteriidae > Pinctada > Pinctada fucata. Next base: position 35,305,411 of record AP027108.1, on the reverse strand, counting down.
TTTGGTATCAATGGAAAGGTATTGTCACAAGGAATACACATGTGAAATATGAAAGCTCTATCACATTCCTATCAAAAGTTATGCCCAATGTAAAGTTTTTCGGACAAACAGACAGACGGACAGGCCAAAAACTATATGCCCCCGTATCTTTGATTCCGGAAGCATAAAAAACAAAGACTTTTCGGTTTTGCCTTTATTCATATTAAATTATACAGAAATCTATGAATGAGAGCTTTTGAATAGTATTGATTTCATCTTAATACATGTAACGTACAGTCAAAATCGTGTTAATCCAATTAACACAGACAAGTTGTTAGCGGACAATATTAATTCAAGTGAGTTGTGCAGAAATTGAGCCAATTTATTTTCCAAACAGCAGTGTACGGTGTATCAAACCTCATGACCCAGTGAAGCCACTTGGACAAATTATTTTCGGTAAATATGCTGAAATGCGGTGCTTGGAAATGTATTTTTAGCATATTGAATCAATAGTCGTGATAAATTTAACTTTGAACTTGATCTTGTGTTTTATGCAATCTACAGATAGGTTTGAAAATATGCAGAATTCGGAACATTTTCGATGAGGACGCAGAGTTCCTGTAAAAAAAGTGAAATTTGCGAAAAAAGGACATGCATGACCCCCCCCCCCTTTTTTTTCTTTACATTTTTATGCGTGCCAAAGATTCGCAATAAAAAAATACCAATTTTACAGACTTCCGGGCATTTCAAGTCAGTCAAAATTTTTAGTGTGCACCTTTTTATTTCCTGTAGTTACCCCTACTAAAGGGGCAAGGAGGTATTGAACCAATCAAATCTGTAACACAAGATATATGGCGACTATGTTTACCATAGATACAGAAATAAGACAGAGAAAATAATCATTAAATAGGAAAATTGTTCTGAAATATGCATGTATGAAAAAAAAGCAATCCAAGGAATGCTTGTGTCGCCTGCGTAGCGGATTTTTTTTTATTGAAATTAGGTCAAATATCAAGGGCAAGGTCACTAGGTTAAAAATTATGGAATGTTTAGAAAGGTCTTTTCATAAGGAATACAAATGTGAAATATCAAAGCCCTATCACTTACCACTCAAAAGATATAGCAAATCATAGATTTGTTGAAAAGTAGGTCAAATATATAGGTCAAGTGCACGAGGTAAAACATAGGTAATCACAGATTACGAAGCTCACCTCGTGATAGCAAAATTCAGTTCAAACATATTTCTTAGTACATGTATATTGGCTTTTAAAGGCAAAACCACTCAAGCAGAAAAAGTAGGTCAAGGTCATTTTATGAAAGTTTGATCAAAGATACATCCAATAGGCAAGTTTGGTACATGTAGCACTTATACTCTGCTCAATATTGGCTTTTAAAAGCGAAATCACTCAAGTGGAAAAAGTAGGTCAGATGCTGCATCCGGTGCATGGGTCCATCTCGGCATCCAAAGATGAAGCTACCCCAAACTTCTTATCCAAATCACTCAAGCGGAAAATGTAGGTCAGATGCTGCATCCGATGCATGGGTTCACCTCAGCATCCAAAGATGAATCACTTGTGCAAGTTTGGTTACTGTAGCATCAGTACTTTGTCAGATACTGAGCTACCCCAAACTTCTTAACCAAGTCACTCAAGCGGAAAATGTAGGTCAGATGCTGCATCCGATGCATGGGTTTACCTCAGCATCCAAAAATGAATCACTTGTGCCAGTTTGGTTACTGTAGCATCAGTACTTTGTCAGATACGCGGACGCGTGGGGTTATAGCATAAGCTCACTCAACTTCGTCGAGGTGAGCTAAAAATGATGGTATGTGAAGAAAGGTCTTGTCACATGGAATGCACATGTGAAATATCAAAGCCTATCACTCAGCAATCAAAAGAAATAGCCAATCTAAGATTTTTTGAAAAGTAGGTCAAATATCTAGGTCTTGGTCATGAGGTCAAAAGTTATGATATGTGTAGAAAGGCCTTGTCACAAGAAGGAATACACATATGAAATATCAAAGCTCTATCACTTACCAATCAAAAGATATAGCAAATCTTAATTTTTTTGAAAAGTAGGTCAAATATCTAGGTCAAGGTCATGAGGTCAAAATTATGGTATGTGTAGAAAGGTATTGTCAAAAGGAATACACAAGAGAAATATCAAAGCCCTATCACTTGCCAATCAATGGATATAGCCAATCTTGGTTTTTTTAAAAAGTAGGTCAAATATCTAGGTCAAGGTCATAAGGTTAAAAAATATAGTATGTGAAAAAAGGGCTTGTCACAAGAAATACACATGTGAAATATCAAAGCCCTATCACTTACCAATCAAAAGATATAGCCAATCTTAGATTTTTTGAAAAGTAGGTCAAATATCTAGGTCAAGGTCACGAGGTCAAAAAATATGGTTTGCGTAGAAAGGTCTTGTCACAAAGATTACACATGTGAAATATCAAAGCCCTATCACTTGCCAATCAAGAGATATAGCCAATATTAGATTTTTAGAAAAGTAGGTCAAATATCTAGATCAAGGTCACAAGGTCAAACATTATATGTGTAGAAAGGTCTAATCACAAGGAATACACATGTGAAATATCAAAGCCCTATCACTAATCAATCAAGAGATATAGCCAATATTAGATTTTTAGAAAAGTAGGTCAAATATCTAGGTCAAGGTCAAAAGGTAAAAAATTATGATATGTGTATAAAGGTCTTGTCACAAGGAATACACATGTGAAATATCAAAGCCCTATCACTTACCAATCAAAAGTTATGGGGTGTGACACCCAAGTGTGACAGACAGACGGACAGACGGAGGGACGGATGGACGGACAGACGAACAACAGACAAAGTGATCCCTAAGTGTCGCTGTGCTTCGCAGGCGACACAAAAAGTCAACATCTAAAAAATAAATTCAGCGTATATTTGATAGCGTATGTGGCCAAGTTAATTCGAAGTATGAAAATAAGTACACAAAGCCAAACTAGCTATAGCTTGTCTTATTTAAAAAATCATTAAAAATCTAAAAGTTGATATTTTGACAAAATTCTTTCACAGTTTCATTTCTAGCGATAAATATAAAAATAAAAAGAGAAAAAAAAAACTGAAAAAGGGAAAAAAAATTGTTGGGGTCCCCCGGGGTTTGAAGCTACTCCCCATGGGTCAATTTGGCATGGAAAACATACATTATACCTATGTACAATCTTTAAAAATATTCCTTAAAAATCCAAAAGTAGATATCTTGACAAAATTCTTTCACTTGCAGGGTACCATGCATGAGTACCTCATACCTACAAATTGTCATGACAATCTGAAGAGTGGTTATACAAAAGAAGCAGAAAATGTATGAAAATCAACCCCCCCTTCCTTTTTACATAAGAAAAAAATTCATAAAAAATCAAAAAAATAAATTTTAAGCATAAAATACATATCAAAGCATTAAGTAAGTTAAATATGATAAATATGTAGTAAATGAGTGTGTAAAATCATACACTTATTGAGTTATTTAAAGAAATAGTGCAAAAATGTGCATTTCTGACAAAGTCCGAAAAGACGTCAAAAACGCGTCAAAAATTTGACTTCGAAGTGGAACCAAAAATAACAGCACTTCTTAAGACATCTCTCTAGATCATCCTGATGCTTTCGGTTTGTCGATACATGCTTCGGTTCTGAAGAAGAAGTTTGTCAAAGGAGAGTACCCCCAGTGACCTACTTTTGGCTGTGGTGGCGCCACCTGTTGACAGATCCGGACGAAAAACAACAACACTTGTAGGGGACCATGAGTACTTCATACCTACCAAGTTTCATCAACATCCCTTCAGCCGTTCTGAAGAAGAAGTTGAAAATGTGAAAAGTTTACGACGGACGACGACGGACGACGACGGACGACGGACGCCACGCTATGACAATAGCTCACTTTGAGCTTATGGCTCAGGTGAGCTAAAAACTGATGGGTACTTCTTTGGTTTTTACTGTACTCTGTATTTTTTTGAGTAAGATTTGTTAAATTTTGTTATTTCCACATTTGGTTGATACCGCATATAGAGTAGACTTATAATTCCTAAAAATTTTCCGCGGTTTCCAATTAAATGTACAAAATTATTTTGCCTCGCTTCGCTCGCATTACTTTTCTATAAAAAATATTTCTTTAATCGCAAAGTTCATATTTTGATATATTAAAAAGAAATGCATGTTAACGAAAATAGTGCTTCCTTAAAGGCTTAAATATACAGTATTATCATATATAATGTATTACTATTAACAGATGCATGAGTCTAATTCTATATAGCTTTGAGGGAGAACTTCAGTTTTTCTCCGATTTACAATTCTAAATTTGAAAAATTGTCTAGAAGACCCTCTCCTCAGACTCAGTCTTACTTGTACCTTACATAAATTTTGTTTACTGATGGTCAAATTGTAAATTATTATAGAAGTGAATTAATTTTTTGCATGAAAATAAAGTAATATTTTAGAGTTTTCAGAAAAAAATTAAGAATTTCTATTGATAAAACACAAACACATTCTTAATATATATTGCACATTACTAATGTTAGAAAAAAATTCTTGCACCAACTATGCAAGAAAAATCATTTTGCTCCGGTCCAGGGCGAAAAAAAAATCTTGCTCCGTTAAAAAAACCCAAGCCCACCCCCGAATATCAAATGGATCGTGCCTTACAGCAAAAGTAGGTATATTTCTATAAAAAGCTTAGGAGACCCAAAAAGCTAAGATCGCTTATCTGAAAACTACGTGTATTCACTACACCTTCTTCATCACTTTCTAAATAAAACCAAACAGCAAATACAATTTGCTGACAGCCCGCCAAAGTAAATGGACGCCAGCTTTTATTCAATTTTTACAAAAAAATCCATATAATATATGCAATGCATTGTTAATTCATGCCATCATACATATTGAACAATCTCACATCTCATATCAAATTCTGTAGCAATCATCATGATATATTAATCAATGAATCAGTACATTTTCAACCATGATTTTTTTTATTTATCGAATATTTGTAATAATTTGAATCAAGTAATATTGATTTTCTTTTTGGGATTTTAAAACTAATGTCGACATAAATTATCAAACCAAGGGGAAAACAGAGATAAAAAACCTCATGGGCAAAATTACTCTGAAACTGGGCGAGATAATTTAATTCTACTACATAATTAAGTGCATGTATAAAGTTTAATGTGTTCATTAAGCGTGGCGGCTAGAGAATGACCACGTTAGCTACTTTCTCGCCAACTACACCTATCCTATGAAATGATTGGACAATTCATTCAATTGTGACAAACAAGACTTAGAAAAAATTCATACGGATCCGTTAATACAATATTTTTCCGCTTAACTACCGAATCGCGGAAAAAATTAAGTATTCACTACACCTTCTTCATCACTTTCTAAATAAAACCAAACAGCAAATACAATTTGCTGACAGCCCGCCAAAGTAACAAGAAAATTTTCAAAGATAGGTGATACAGTAAGAGAAATGAATAAGATTTTTAACAAAAATAGCAAAAAATTGAAATTTAATTTCTTGACTTATTATAGAAAATTTGAATTTCAAATATGAGTTGAAATTAATAATCATAAAGTAAAATAATTTTTTTTTCGATAGTGCATCAGAGCAATTCATCTCTATAGACCGAAACTTTTGGAAACTGACAGTCGATTCTCAACTGAGTCTTCGACATAACCGTCCTTACTTGACTCGCTCTTCCAGCGGCCATGACGTTTCCAACATCTATCATTTTTAAAAGCTGACGAATTTGCAGCCTGAGTTGCACCCCTGCACGCATAGAATGTAAACCTAGGTCTAAACCTTTTGCTACTAGCTTTAATCAAGATATGATACTTGACTTTGCTGCAGTATAACTCAGTTTTTTTTTTTTTTTTTTGTAAATCAAACCACATTTGTCTTTTGATCTATAAACAGGTTTGAATAAAAAATGATCTGATGACAAATCAATCTGCGCAATGTTTACATATTTTCTTAACATTTTGACGGGACATGCAATTGTAGTACCGCAAGAAATAAGAACCTCGTTCCCATTCCTTTACTGATCTGTTTTGCTCTTTCTTATAATCAATGAAACATAATCATCAAATATTGTGACATCGTTACATGCTAAAGAGCTCACTTCGTGTATCTTAAGAAACCAGAAAATGAAAGTAATATCATGCATAAATCACGGATAACAAGAAGATCATTGTCATATTGAAACATTTCACACAACTGAATAAGCATGTCTGAAGTTTCAGGATCTTTACGTTGTCTTCTCGGACGGAAACGTCGTCTGGCCGAATCTTGAAGATTTTTTTTACGAACGCGTTACACGTAGGATCAGCAAGCCCGTTGAGATCATGAGCCCACTTGATCGAATACACAGCATTATTAACAACATTACACGAAGTACCTGAATCCATAAGATGTGTTATATACAAAGCCACATGGACTGGGTGAGCAGGTAACGCCGAAAAACCTTGAGGTTCTATGAAGTTTTCCCATTGTCTAAAACCACTTAAATACGTTTTGCTAGTATTGTCGCTACGCGAATGTACCAAATGCTCTGACAAACTGCTCGACAATGAATGGAGATAGGTTCCTTTGGCTTCGCCGCTGGATTCCAGCTGATCGTCAACGTGCTTCTTTAAGTGGATACCTGTAATAAATCAATTGATTTGAACACAATTCTTAATGCTACAAATTTGAAACTTTGCAAATGTCTACCAAATATTCCATTCCTTCCTTTTCCTTTATGTGTAACGTTATTACCTTCAAAATATCTATGATCTACTATGAAGGATTTAAAAGAATCGTGATCATGTATCATTGGCCAGAAAGAAGCCGACTTCCAAACAGATATAAACAACGTACCAGTGACTTCTTCTTTCGTAATCTTTTTAATAACATTCGAGATTAACGAGGGAGGTGGCACTAACCAATTGTTTTCGTTTGTCCATCTTTGATTGAATGCATCGACTGAATGTGCCTCTTTACACCAAAACTTTGTACTAAATTTGTCACATTTTCTGTTGTACACTGAGGCAAATCTATCATAAGTATGAGGACCCCATTGGAAATCTAAGCTTATCGCAGTCAAAACATCTACTTAGTCTGTCTGCCTCTATATTACTGGTCCTCGGTATCCAATGAGAGATAACCCGAACATCATTTGTGTCACATGTATCCAAAATTTCTAAGCCTATTTTGTTAAGACAAGATTTTTTACTGCCTACCTGTAGTATATGTTTGACATTTTTCTTGTCTGTGAATACCTGGACAGTCTTACCTTTTACATGTTCCAAATTTTGATGGAGTACCCTATTTACAGCCTCAAGCTCTCTCCATGTAGAGCTTTTTGAGATTTCAGTAGAAATCCAGTTTCCAAACATTTCAGAGTTTTCGAGAATCTCGTCGTTCTCATTGGCTAAATAGCCACCATAGCCTTCACCCGAGGCATCACAGTACATCTTAAAATCAACAACAGTTGGCTCTGTCAAATGACTAAAAGAGTTCCCTTTATTATTCAAAAGCTCTGCGTTTTCAAGCCAAAACTCCATTTCACTTTCAGTCTCTTTTGTAATATAAACCTTTCATTTCCAACCTAATCTTTCATTTATGCATTCATAAGCATTTCTTGTCCTTAATCTGACTAATTGTCCAAAGACTGACTGAGCCGAGATCAACTGACCTACAATTGATGCTAAAAATTTAACATCAACGACTCCACTTCTCGTTCGCAAATGCGCTAAAAAGATATCAATATAATGTGCCTCTGTTAAGTTCATCAGACCTGATTCCATGTCCCATATCAAACCTAACCAAATAACTTTCTATTTTGGTACCAAGTCACATTTTTCGTCAGCTAAAAGAAACCCGAATTTCTGCAAATCCTCTCTAATCACGTGACTTAGTGCTACTGATTTATCACTTGTGTCAGACCCTGCAAGGCCGTCATCTAAGTACATAATTAATTTGTGACCCAGTGATCTCCAATATCTAACAATCTCGCAAGTAACCTTGCTAAAACTGAATCCAGCAGTAGCTAAGCCAAATGGCAATACTTTGAACACATAAAAATGTTTGTCCCAATAAAAACCTTAGTATTCATAAAAAGCTTCGTTTATCATTATGTGATGATACGCTGATTTCAAGTCAAATGTAAACATGTTATCCCCTTTACTGAAAAGCACTTTAGCAACTTCGCCGTTTTCATATTTAAATTTGAAGTGAAATAAATGCGGATTTATGTGCCTACAGTCAAGTACCATTCTAAGTTTACCTGCCTTATTTTGGGCTACAGTTAGTGGATTTACAACTAATGGTTTTGATTTCACTTCAGTTATACATCCTTTTTTCAATAACTTACCAATCTCCTCATTAACAAATGACGGGTGTTCAAATGCAGATCGATTGTTAGTTAAGAAAACAGATTCTGGTTCTGATTTAAGTGGTAATCTGTAACCTTTGTAAATGACGCTCAATACATACTCACTTGATCCAATCATCTTCCATTGAGATATATTCGTTTGTAACCTGCCAACTGGCGTGACGGAATTTACCTGGTTTACGCTGGAGTAACCAATTTTACTATCAACTGAATCGTTAAATGAGTCGTTACCTGTGTGTACCATGCACTTTGAACTTTGATTCTCTTCGTACAAATGTTTTGAATTGACTAAATAATTATTACTTAACATGCTAATGGTAATCTGCTCTTTCTCTCCACACCCAAAACACCTGCCCGGCTTAAAAGTTCCGCTCTCAGGCTTGTTTGCACCCTTCTCAGAGGGAGGGTAGGGGGTAAAGCGACGGAAGGAGTCCTTTCATTTTGCCTTCTCCGTCTTGATCTTGCGTTCGGCTCGATATTGGGCCTTCTGGATCCTTTTTTCATCGTCGGAATTGTACTGTCTCAACACAGCATAGATAACCATAAAAAGATGCAAGTACTCCGTTCCAAAGGTTTATTTAGGAATGCCAGCATGTGAGTTTTGTGGTAAAAGGATTGTGAGCTTACAAAGATCAAAAAGTCCAACACAAAAAATCGCGTCACACATTCAGCTTAACAAAGAAATCGAAAGTAAAACTACCTCTTCCAGATAAAACATACATAGTAATTTCACAAAGCGTACAAAGAAAGATAACTCTAGTCACTGGAGAAATAAAGGTGTAAAATATAATTGACAAAGGTGTAAAATTCAAAGTAAATTCAATTGACTGACAGTTCAGGAATCGTCGGCAAGGGGATTTGATTCTTATTCTTGGACGACTCGCCATCCAGCTTCGTGAGAATCAGCCATTTTAATTAGTTTTTGTCTATGTTTAACGACTGTGATACCTTCGGATATGCATTCTCTGCAACTCAATATGATGTCCTCTGTCAGGTTTTCGTCCGTGAGCAACTTATCTGCCTCCTGAAGCTTTGTCATAACTTTATTGTTGTGTTTAAATCGCGCCTCGTTCCCCATCTTTTTGAACTTATATGTTTATACGTTTAATGTCTCCTCGATCTTGTTACGTTGAGTTTCTGCTAACTTTATATTCTGGGTCTGCATTTTACCCATTTCCTTCGTTATGAGGCTCCTCATTTCTGTAATGAGAGTGTTTTGAGAGTCCACTAAAGCATTTTGAACTTCTACTCTAATTTGGGTTTGCAAACTGGCGTCCATTCTGTATTCAAGTTTAATGTGTTCATTAAGCGTGGCGGCTAGAGAATGACCACGTTGGCTACTTTCTCGCCAACTTGCATGTCCGTCCGTCTGATGATTATACTTTAACATTTAAATGGTAAAAAAGTGACAGGTCAGCTTTAAAAGGTAACTGTAGTTGGATCGCCTCAGGACAGGTGTGTATTGAACAATGTAAAGCCATGGCTGTGAAATATTCTGTTTAACGTGTGCGGACTGGTACCTTTCGAGACAAAATACCAGATAAAAAGCATACACTCACAATTAATTCGAGATTGCCAAAGGTATCCTGTCATACTGAAAAAAAAGTTCCACTACGGCTTTATTACTCGAAATGAAAAACGGCTCAAGTGGATCTATTTAAACCAAGACTTAGCTATAATAGCTCACATTCCCGTCTTCCCTGACTTGTACAGTGGATATGTGCCTTAAATAAAATTTCAGATTAATACATGTCATTGACAACAATACAAAAATTGTATGTTTGTGTGTTTTCGTCTAACTGGAGGGTGTCTTTTTTAAGAACACCAGGATGGAAAACGAATTTTAAATACCACGGCCTAATCCCTAACCACAGTGACCACTGACGCGTAGAGGTGAGGTAGAAGTAGAAGTAGGTAAGAAGTAAAATAAATGCAACTGCTCTAATATTTTTCCGCTTTACTACCGAATCGCGGAAAAAATTCATTACTAAGCACATCAAACAGGAAGAAGTTAGTCAAAGGAAATTATTGACATTAGAAATGAACCAAAAATAACAACGCTTTTTGAGACATCTCTCTAGATCATCCTGATACTTTCGGTTTGTCGAAACGTGCTTCGGTTTTGAAGAAGTTTGTCAATGGAGGGTTCTTTTAGCTTGTGGTGGCGCCACCTCTTTACAGATCCGGACTAAAAACAACACCACTTGTAGGGAATCATACCTACGAAGTCATATGAAAATCTAAAAAGCGGTTCTGAAAAAGAAGCTGAAAATTTACGAAAATCACCCCCTCCTCCTCTTTTTTACATGAGAAAAAAAATCACGAAAAATCGAAAAAATAAAATATTAGCATACAATACATATTTAAGCATTCAGTAACTTAAATATGACAAATAAGCAGTAAATGAGTGTGTAAATTTATAGATTTATTGAATTATCTAAAGAAGTGGTGCAAAAATGTTCATTTCTTACTAAGTCCATAACACATAAAAAGGCGTCAGAAATTTGGAGTGAAATAAAAAATAACAACACTTCTTAAGACATCACTCTTAGTCATCCTGATGCTTTCGGTTGGTTAATACGTGCTTCTGAAGAAGTTTGTTAAAGGTGGGTACCTCGTGAATTACTTTTGCCTGTGGTGGCGCTACCTGTTGACGGATCCGGACGAAAAACAACAACACTTGCGCCTCTTGTTGCAGATTTATTTTTATACACGTATGAAAAGGAATTTATCCAAAATCTTCAAAAGCAAAGAAAAAATGATGATGTGAAATGTTTCATTGGTACTTCTAGGTACCTGGATGATATTCTTACTATCGACAATCCTGTTTTTGAAAAGTATAAAAATGTTATTTATCCACAAGAATTGATTCTAAACAAGGCAAACGTTTCAAATACAGAAACAACATTTTTGGACCTAAATATCAAAATTGTTAATGAAGAGATCCATACAAATGTGTATGACAAAAGAGATGATTTTTGATTTAATTTTAACGTAGTAAATTTCCTCTGGCTTGACGGTGATGTTCCTAGATTACCGTCCTATGGTATCTATATTTCACAGCTCATCCGGTATGCTAGAGCATGTACTGATGTTTTGGATTTTCATAGTAGAAGTTTACAAATTACCAAGAAACTTTTGGGACAAGGTTTTAGCTTTCACAAAGTAGTAAAGACTTTCTGGAAAGTTTACAAAAATTATTCTCAACTTCTTCTGAAATACAGGCAACAGAGTATATTACTTTGGGTATTTCACAACCTGAATTTTATGGTGACATAAGATAGACAACATAACAATCGAAAATGCGTCAGAATCATCAAACGCCTTTTATACCGTGGATATGACCCTAATGTCACCAGACGGACACTAGGCATGGTACTTGACCAAATCTACAGTCTTGTTCAAGCGCATTCTTAAGACTTGCACTCTGACTGTGACGACGGGACTCCATGATGGCCCCTATCTAAACCTCTTTAGAGAAGACAGGGCTCCCGACTACCTGTCCTCTCTGAATGTCAGTCGGACTCCTCGGATGATAACATACATGAACACGGACTTTATATAACATACGCCCTCTTTATATATCCATTTACACATTCATCTGTGATGCTTGGGCCCCTGCATTTTGCGGTTTTGTTTGTATGTGGTCATATAACAGTCAGGAGGTTGTTTTATACCACAATTGTACGTTCTTCGAGACCTCTGGATAATCAGAACTGTGGGAGGGTTGTGCGCACGTAATCCAGTTTAACCACACTGTCTTCTACTTGCGTGGCAGATGGCTGTCTTAAATCGGCACCGGTGGCCCATTGGTCTCGTTGGTTTACGTGTGGTCTTTTGTGTTGGTGTTCCTTGTCCCTTTTGCATCTCTATCTGTGGGTGTCTGATCTTTGTTTTTTACATTGTGTGTTTTGGAGTTTTGCTGCAACTGAGTGTTGTTGGAGATCCTCTCCTTTCTTTTCGCGTATTAAATGAACTGTGAAAACTATATAATACCATATGACGGCAATTTAGGCACTTCACAGTCTAGCCAGGGAATATTCACTGTGTTGAGTGCAAAACCATCTCTTTTGTCATACACACTCGTTCGAATTTCATTTTTACAATTTTGATATTTAGGTCCAAAATTTGTGTTTCTGTACATATATTTGTAACGTTTGCCTTATTCAAAGTCAATTCTTGTCGATAAATTACATTTCTTAAATTTTTCAAAAGCAGGTCTGTCGATAGTTAGAATATCATCCAGAAGTACCATTGACACATTTCAAATAATAAGATTTTCTCGGTCTTGAAGAGACAATTTAATCATTGTTATGGCAATGTCAAATAAAAAATTTAAGTTTTCGAAAAAATGAATCCATTGCATATCATATCATGAGGATTGGTGTTGATTTTGATATAAATCGAAAACATCGAATAAGGATAAGGTTCCGCGGGCAGCAAGGATAGAAGAACTCTGTAATATTTGCTGTGTTCTATATAACATCCATATCAGGTCTTGGTTTGTACTCCCTAAAGACAATCCTTTCGCGATGTCTCATGGATAGCGTGACCTCGTATCCGACCTACGTCCATGACATCAATTTGAAGTCACACATTGCTGTCGCCTCAGTCAATATTTTCAAAACTAAGAAAATATCCCATCATATACACCTCATAAAAAGTTAATGATTGTATAATATCATATTTCTTGGAATATTCATTGTGTTGTGACAAAAAGGGGAAAGGTAAAATGACGTACAATGTACGCTCATGAAGAAACATAAAATAATATTCTTAGAAATATGAACCATTTAATACAAGCACAATGGTCAAGTCAAAGAGTAGGATTGTTGGTTATAATATATATTGAGAGAAATCTTCAACATGGAATACAAATGTGGAACAATTGTAAATCAAATAAATTGATACAATAAGGGATTAAAGTCGAAAGAAATATCCAAGAAGTAACCGTAAAAGCTTAATTCTTACATTTTCCTTAACTTTAAACAATTAATAAATAAGTACATTGAGTAATTATACGGTCATACCGAAGAAACTAAATAAAAGACTAAGTGCAGAATGCATAATAACAAATAGCAAGATTTCCTCACCCAAATATACTTTTTCGTATCGCCATATGAGATTCATATTTTAAACTGTGTTTTGGTTGCGAATTCAAAACACGGGACCTATATCTGAACAATCAGCACATACAAGATCTTCATACTGTTCGTCTAAATTTTCATGGGTGAAATTCAACAGCTGACAGCTGTTTTAAGGCCTTAAATTTAGTACCAGGATGTTGATGTTTTCATCCAGCTCTGTTTCATTTTCGTAGTTCTTCACAGGAAAGATGTGACCAAAACAATCTGAAATCTTGGACAAGACTTCAAGGTCGGCTTCAGTGCGGAATACGTTTGTGAGAGAAAGGAGGGTATCTCCAACAACACTAGGTTGCAGCACCCACAGCAAAATCCAAAAACACCCAATTAAAAAAACACAGAACAGATACCAACGGAAAGAGACGCAAAAGGGACAAGGAACACCAACTCACACCATAGAAACATTTAACATAAAAGACCACATAAAAACCAACAAGACCAATGGGCAACCGGTGCCGACTTGGGACGGCCATCTGCCACGTAAATAGCAGACGGTGTGGTTATCCTGGATTACGTGCACACAACCCTCCCACTATTCCGATTTCCCAGAGGTCTCGAAGAACGCACAATTTTGGTGTAATACAACCTCCTCACTGTTAGATAACTACACACAAAGAAGACCGTAAAACACAGGGGTCCAAGCAACACAGATGAATATGTAAATGGATATAAAAAAGGGACGTGCGTAATACAGTCCGTGCTCTGCCGGCTGTAACAAGCTCATATATTTTATCACCCGCGGAGTCCGACTGACATTCAGAGAGGACAGGTCGGGGCCCTGTCTTCTCTAAGGAGGTTTGGACAGGGCCCGTCAAGGAGTCCCGTCGTCACAGTCAGTCAGAGTGAAAGTCTTAAGAATGCGCTTGTACAAGACTGTCGATTGGTCAAGTACCAAGCTTAGTGTCCGTCTGGTGCCATTAGGATCATATCCACGGTATAAAAGGCGTTTGATAACGCTGACGCATTATCGATACTTATGCTGTCTACCTTTGATCCTTCTTATTTTGTTAATCATGTCACCATAAAATGCAGGTTGTGAAATAACCTAAAGTAATATACTCTGCTGCTTGTATGCATGGGTCCGAATTTCAAAAGAAGTTGATCATAATTTTTGTAAAATTTCCAGATAGTCCTTACTAGTTTGTAAAAGCGAAAACCTTGACCTAAAAGTTTCTTTGTAATTTGTAAATTTCTACTATGAAAAGTCCAAAACATCTTACATGCTCTAGCATACCAGATGAGCTGTGAAATGTAGATACCGTATGACGATAATCTAGGGACATCACCGTCAAGCCAGGGGAAATTTACTATGTTAAATCCAAAATCATCTCGTTTGTCATACACACTTGTATTAATTTCTCCATTGACAATTTTGATATTAAGGTCCAAAAATGGTGTATCTGTGTCTGTTACGTGTGCCTTGTTTAGAGTCAATTCTTTAGGACAAATAACATCTTTATACTTTTCAAAAACAGGACTATCGATAGTAATAATATTGAAACATTTCACATCATCATGTTTTCTTTGCTTTTGATTTTGAATAAATTCTTTAATTACTTGAGTTTCTTTTATTTGGCGCGACGCATGAGGTTGCAGGAAAACGTTACCATCTTACCGTCAAAGCATTAATTTAATCTCCGTATAAATGTCCATCATACCATCTTACCGTCAAAGCATTCATTTAATCTTCGTATAAACGTCCATCATAAGTGAAGGATCCGATAGGGGGATATTCCTCTTATCCTCTCTTCCCATCCCGTTGCATTTCTCCCCCTCCCATCCCCTGTCCCCACCTCCCTTACCCTTAATTGTCTCCCCCTTCCTCCCCCTTTTCTCGCCTTCCTTTAATGAACTCTCTGCATAATAAACCCCTAAAGGATTCACCATTCTTTCCAAGGTCGATTGCCGTATACGTCTTTTAATAGTTTTTTTTAATAGTTTAATAGTTTGTACTCAAAGTCATACCGAATCATGGAATTGGCATTGAAAGTTGCTGAAGGGGCAAATTCTAACAGTTTACACAGCTGCATTAACCTTTTCAACTTGGGCCTTTTGTTTTGCTGTCTTGTTTGTACCTTTTCTTACAGTAAGGAGGCTATTAAACACATTAAATGTGCGTTCTTTGTTCTAAAGAAGGGGGATCTCCAACAGTACCTCGTGACAGGAAAACATTGATTGACAGTAAATGATTCCACATTGAAAAAAAATTAGTTATTGCTGATATATTGAACTGTTCAATGTGATACACATGCATACACTAAAAGAAGTTAACATATTGAAAATACCTGAGCAAATGTACATGATCGTCTGGTGAGCGATATATACCCACTAAAACAAATTAGTACGTCTAAGGCTAAAAGCGTTCGTGATAAGAAGCTGCAAACACGCTATCACCTGTGATACCAACGTGGAACACCCGTAGAATGACCGTGCTCTGGCCGTGACAGACCGCTTAAGCTTTCCCTTGTTACCCAAGTTTTTATCACTGCCAGAACACGGATTATCATGTGTATTTCGTGTGCATTGAACTTCTTTACCACGTTCATCGTCCGTCAATTAATTTGCAAATCATAATCTTCATTTTCTATGTCAGTACAATGTAGTATGTTTGTTGGTAAATGTACAATGTGGTTGGCATTTCCTTACATAGAATGTGCCTGATCCTCTCATTATGACAGATATATAATATATCCTTTGTTGCATCATTGTAAGATTTCATACGGAGTAACCATTTTATTTGGAGGGGAGGGGAAAACATTGCAAAATAATTTTTTTGGCTTGCATTTTGGACGAAAAAAATATATTCAGGCGCGAAAATATAAATTTCCGGATTATGCATTGGCTGTAGAATCAAAGATAAGTCAGGAGTATGCCATACAGATTGTAAGATTATTCCTTTCAATCTGTTGTTCACATGTAACCCGGATAATTACACCATTTACTAACAGCCTATAGCCATCCAAAGTCGGGGGCGGGTGCACATTGGTTTCCATCCTTTTATTTAGTGTCATTAATGTTTGGTGTTTCTGCACGTCTGTTTCGATTGCTTTGTGTGATGTTCTAGTGAATATTATGTCTCTTTGTAGTTTGTAGTTTTGTCTGATATCATTTATGTGTCACTTTCTTGTGGGTTTGTTTCGCTGGCTGGGTGCAGGGTGGTCATGCTGGAGATCCTTCCCCTTTCCTGTGTACTTACTACATACCTTATGCATTTATGTCGCTGACATACAAAGAAGTGCTAAACATACATGTATTTCTTAATTTTTAATTTTCATTATTTTCACATTATTATTTCATAACAAAACACAGAAACAGTTCACAAAGACATGAATTTTACAAAGTTTTATTGTAATTTTATAGGGAAAGTTGAGTTTGTTTTTCACTTGTTGTAATAATATATGTACAAAGATACATTTGTAATTCAATATGAAGGAATTTAAGGTTTTTCACACAATACTCAATAATTAACAAAAATAGATCTGTTTGTAAACACTTCACCTATCTTAGAATCATAAATTCTGATTGGTGTACATAAGTATTACAAAACTCTGCAACTTACATAATAAAGAACAAATCAGTAAAACTGATGGATGCTCCCTGAACATAATAATAATTTTGATACAAGAAGTTATTTTCTGAGTTTTTTTACCTTTCAGAAATTATCATGAATGATATTGACCTTTAACCCTAATATGAACTTGAAAGCCTTGTCTGAAAGCCCCCATCCTGTAAAATAATTAACAATTTGTAAAGTTTGAACTAAATTAATGATCAGCAGCTTATATATCAATACATTCCAATGAAGTTCAGTGTAACACCCCTCCCCTTTAGTAGATTTCAAAGTAAAGAAAAGCGGAACTGAAATCAGATGCATGCATAGGAGAATGGGACATGACAGTACTATCTGCTCACCAAAAATTTCTCAAGGAGCATAAAAAATATGACTGGTAAGATTTCTGTTTCAATAATGTGTTCTCTTCTACATATACCTACTAATATTCAATGTTATTACATGGATGGGGATTTTCCCCTTTTCTAATTGCCTAAAACAGCCGCTCGGTGAAACCTCAAACATTGCATCTACCTAGGATGACAGAAATTGTTGTAAATCAGATTTTGTTCATGATTGAGTTTTCAATGAAGCAGCCAAAAAAACACTGGAAAAGCAATTTTTTTCTGATATTTTGGCCTAAAATGTAGGATTAAAAGGACAAATTTCTCACATATTTGACTTTTATAGGTTTGTGTATGTTTTATAGGAAATATAGGAATTATTGGTTAGCTATGACCCATGGTAATATAAAGTTCTACAAACATTACTATAAGCACCTAGATAAGCTGTGTAACACAAATAAATTGTATTATGCCAACGTTGGGAATGTCATAAAGCATCATGAAGTATGAAATTCAATGTAAAAATATAAAATAGTGAAAACAAATATTAAACAAGGTTTTGCCATGAGAACAAAACCTTTGTTTGTAAAACATAAATGCCCCCATCGGCATCTTTTGTTAGTATTAACACCATTTTCTGTTCCGTAGATGAAGGGTTCAGGTTAAGGTCACAAGCTCTTGTCACAATATGTACACATGTGAAATATCAAAGCCCTATCACTAAGGCCCTGTCAAATTAATTATATGTTTCTCTGATAATTGGGTCTGAAAAAACTGGCAAGGTAGGTAAGGTTTTTTTTACATCAAGGAAACTCTAATTATAATGTAACATGTGTAAGGCAAAAAAAAAATCAAAGCTCTGAAGGAATTGATGGCGAGTTTCGTTTATTCATTTTAGAATGATATCAAACTATTTTATGGGATTTTTAAATATTGTATTAGCAGAAAGAACAAATCCATTTTCCAATGTTCGGAAATAAAACATTTATGAACCCAGGGACAGAAATTAATTGGCGGTCGCCCAGTCGCCCATGGCGACCAAATTTTTAGCTGGACCCCCAAAACATCATGTCCAACTCGCCCATTTGGCGAATGAAAATAAAAATACATAGTCCATATTTAATTATAAAAAAAAGGAATTTCTTTCGCTTCTATGTTAGGCCCCATACTTCGTCAATGAAGCTCTTTTAAAATCAGGGGCTTATATTAATACATGTAAGTACCTGTTTACATACGCGAAATTTACGTTTTCTCACGTGTCACTGTGCGAAGCCCTCGTTCAAAGTTGCTATTAAGATAATTGGAATTTGGATTACCGCATGTTCTTCGCACGACACAGCCTTATTGCATGTACATGTTTTCGAAAGCATTCGTGTACACGTTTACTGATTCATTGAAAGGTAGCGGTACTTTGCACGGCCGACATCAAAACTAATTTTCTTAATTCATTTATCGAAAATCTTTTTAAAGTCGTTCGCCAAATTTACGCCCAAAATCTCATTTCAACTGATTCAATCCATGCCATAGGGGACGGCATAACGGCCAAATATATATAAAAAATGAATGTGCCGACCAGAAACTCACTTTTTACATCTCTCTATATGTTGAAGTTTTAAAAATATCTATGAGAGCCGTGTATTGTTTTAGCCCCCCCCCCCCCCTCTCTCTCTCTCTCTTTTTCTCTCTCTCATTTTGTCGTTGATAAGTTACGTACATCAATAAGCGTGAAACGTGAGACTGTACAATACTAAAGTGACGTTTTATTCAGTAGAAAACTGTCGGATTAAAAAGACCCCCCCCCCCCCAAAAAAATAAAACAAAAACAATAGGCAAGCGTATGGAATGGGTGTCACAACCCACAGAAAGATACTAGCCTTAAATAATATAAACACAGGTCGTACACATACCAGGCACTTTTACGGCCTGTGGAACAGATATGCAGATCTATACACGGCGTCGGGATCTTTCGTACGGATGTCTTTTCGTACTGAGTTCTTTCGTACTTTTCGTTCCGAAAATTGGGATCTTTCGTACCGATTGGTGGGATCATTCGTACCGGTACGAAAAATAAGTATTTTGATATATATAACAATATTTGTGTTTGGAATCTTCTTTATTGAAGTGCACAATGCATGATAGATGGTCGTATATTAAATTCCAAAGGGTCGGATTCATTTCAGTTAGTTAAAATATGCATGTTTGAACTGAAAATATTGGTTAAAAGGCGCCTGTTCGCTAAAAAGCCAAGCTTGTAATGAAAACAATCATTTTATGCTGTATATGAAAAATTTTTTAAGTATTTATTTATTCCATATAACAAGTATGAACAATCCCACTATCAAAATTTATTAGAAGCTCAAGTTAATCAGTTCATTATTGCAGAAACATATCATTTTTGTCTGCAACCAGTACGAAAGATCCCAGTAACAGGTACGAAAGATCCCGTACGAAAAATCTCGGTACGAAACGGTATCGTTACGAAAGATCCCGGAACCCTATACACCACAGGGGTGAGGTATCATCGCTTGGTCACAAACCCTTTCTTCAATACAAACCCGTCTGTCTATATATATAAAACTTTTTTAATATACCTGTGGACATATAGAAGAAAGGGTACGTTAAAAGGAAAGGGTTTGTGACCAAGCGATGATACCTCACCCCTGTGCTATACATGAAGAAAAAATAAACGTCTGTACTATCAGAATCAGTGCGGATCCACCTTATTATTTAGGAGGGGGCATAAATAATTGGCAAGGGGTCTGGGGACCCCTGGACCTGCTGGGGATCTAGGAAGTCCCCAGACCCCTTGCCAATTATTTACTCGAATTTAGCTGTTCAGCGTGTCCGTTCCAGCCCTGGCTCGGTGTTCAGTGAGTCAGGGCATTCTATTTGCGAGATGCGACAGACCAATGCGCTATGAACGCTTGATTGTCTGTGAATTCTAAATTGATTTCCATACCTAGAAGAGTAATGTATGACCGTAACTCCTCGTTAATCGCTTAAACACTCGAACTGCTACGACTTGAACATCAGCGCCTTCCATTTTATTTACATAGTGTCACGTGGTACAGTATAGAGGGCAGTAGGAATTACCGAAAAGACAGCATTTACCGAAAAGACGTGGTATTTCCTGAAAAGACCCCAAATTGCACCGAAAAGACACTTAAATTTCAAAACTAAACACATTTTATGATTGGAAGTGTGTTTATAAAATCATCAAAACCAAAAATAAATATATCTGTCTATTCGGTAAATATCACTGTCGTTTCTGTAAATGCTGTCTTTTCGGTAATTCGCAGTATAGCCGATAAACTTATAAGCAATTTCAACACACGTGTACACGAGACAGTTGATGTTTACTGCATCCAGTATCCTTTTTAACATAATCTCTAACTTTTAGATTTTTTAAACATTATGAAACAACTGTTAAAGCGCGGAATGCAATGTACGCTGTCTTAAATAAATATGGTGAATAATGAGGTCCAGGGTCATCGGGCCACAGGATCGGAGTTGAGAAAAACTGTGAATATACAATTTATACATTTTACGGGCGTGGGGATGTCACGGAAGTGATGTGACGTCATGAAAATCCTGCGATCACTATAGCCGAGATCGCTACGCGAAACTCGCCTAAAAATATATATTATGCTCAGTCACCCTGCCTCGTTTTTCTGAAAACTACCTTTGAACTATTAGTTAAAATAATTGTGCGTGAAATTTATGGCTATCTCCTGTAAATAAGTTGATTTTTTCATAAAATAGCCCATTCCTTTAGAGAATGGGTAGAAGAAACTATATGAGTACATGTATGATCTGTTTTAAATGTCGCTAGTTCAATTTGTTGAATCGTGCAAGAGACTTGGCAGGTGTTATTTGCTCACAACTTGTTTAAACCCAGTTCAAATGAAATAATTGTGATTGGATTGGCGCATGCATGCTACACGACCCCTCATTTCTTCCGATGGAAGTGTTTCAGAACAAATTGGTTGCATAAACCACTGTCTAATAAATTATGTACACACAGGTACCATGTACACTCTTTTATCCATTGATGTAAGGATTTAGCTACATTTCTCTTGTGTTTGTCGGCGGTCTGTGCTTTACCTTTTACTCTGTGAAATATCATTATCACTCAGAGATATTACAATGAGCACTTCATACTGTTCGGCATAAATATTTACATTATGCTGTAGAGATCAATAAAGAAAAGTACACGAACATTTAATACTGGATGTATAGGCCCTCTAAGTGTCCATGACACGTGTCGGCACATGGTCAGTATACAATTTTCTTTTAACATCATGTTTAAAAGAAATTATTTACAAGGCCCGTGGGTCAAGTCCCATACTTGAAGATTACCTGTAACTGTAAATCCGGAACACGTTGTGATTATACTTTTAAACAGTGTTATTTGGAAATTTTACAGGTCAATCTAATTTCCATTAAACCATTAACATGTTCAATGAATTAATGGATATTTCATTTTTAATTGATGATTGACGATGAGACATGGCAGATATTTTTTTCTGAAGTTGCAATAAAAACGTGTAGTCAGCGGCAAATTATAGCGTGCACCGGTGTCTGAGAAACAAAGGTTGAATTAAAGAATTAAACATGGCCTAACCATTCAAAAGTTATGTCCAATGTTAAAGTTAAATAGTAGCATTTTGAGCGACTTTAGGTATCTGTCAACTGAGAGGTAATATCATAAAATATTCTGTCATTTCAATTCTTCATCAACATGATTAAGGCAAGATTCTCTGTTACAGATGGTTGAATAGATATCACCACAGAGAATTGGGTCTTTTGAGGGCCTAAATTTGCAAAATACTGTATACGAAGAATCATTAGCTGTATATTAACATTCCATACTTTCTCAGTCAGCATTGAACCGCGAAAATTTGTCTCAGTGAATACAAATACTAAATGCATCATTCAATAGCATCGGAAACGGATGCGCAAACCATTATCCAGGTGAAAATGTTTACTTTTCTAAAACCACAAAAGAAAATACCAGGGAATAATTCTTCTTATAGAGAAATATATGTACTATTTTGTACTGAGAATGGGGCCAAATATTGGCCCCAAGTTAGCATTAGCTACAAACCTGTATGATACTAAAGCATTTTGATAAAATTAAAGAAACAAGAGGCCCAAGGGGGCCACATCGCTCACCTTAGGAGACTGTATGTATGTTTTCAATCAAAGTCAAGACCTGAAGGAAATCACTTTTAGTGAAGCTTTGAGAAGGACAAGGTGTACAAGTTACTTCCTGCAAAGTTTGGTGACATTCTGTGTAGTGGTTTAAGAGGATAAGTAAAAAATGTGTCATTCAAATAGAGCCTATAGAGGACATCTTGGATCTACAATCGGCTCGAAAAACACAAACTTAGTAGAGGGCAATGAGTACTTGCGTCCTGTGAAGTTTAAAGAAATTCTGTGAAGCGGTTTCAGAGGAGAAGTTGAAAATTTGTCAGCCATCAGAGCCTGTGGCGGCCATCTTGGATTTCTGATCAGCTCGAAAAACACAAACTTGGTAGAGGGCATTGAGTACTTACTTCCCGTGAAGTTTCATGAAATTCTGTGCAGAGGTTTCAGAGGAGAAGTCAAAAATGTGTCAGCCAATTAGAGCCTGTGGCGGCCATCTTGGATTTCCAATCGGCTCCAAAAACACAAACTTGGTAGAGGGCATTGAGTACTTGCTTCCTGCGAAGTTTCATGAAATTCTGTGCAGCGGTTTCAGAGGAGAGGTCAAAAATGTGTCAGCCAATCAGAGCCTGTGGCGGCCATCTTGGATTTCTGATCGGCTCGAAAACACAAACTTGGAAGAGGGCATTGAGTACTTGCTTCTTGTGAAGTTTCATGAAATTCTGTGATGCAGTTTCAGAAGAGAAGTCGAAAATGTGTCAGCCAATCAGAGCCTGTGGCGGCCATCTTGGATTCCCGATCGGCTTGAAAAACACAAACTTGATAGAGGGCATTGAGTACTTGCTTCCTGTGAAGTTTCGTGAAATTTCTGTGCAGCGGTTGCAGAAAAGATATCGAAAATGTTAAAAGTTTAAGTCGGACGGACGGACGATGCGCTATGACAATAGCTCACTTGAGCTTCGCTCAGGTGAGCTAAAAACAACAATACTTGTAGGGGACCATGATTACTTCATTCCTACCAAGTTTAACGAAAATCTGTTCAGCGGCTCTGGAGAAGAAGTTGAATATGTATGAAAATCACCCCTCCCCTTCTTCTTGAGTAATCTAAGTAACCCGAGAGAGATAGTTATACAGAAGCTAAGAAGCTAAAGCAAAATAACAGCCTCCTTTCACTGTAAAAGGTCTTCTTTTCTTACATTTGATTCTAAAACCATTAACACATGTGGTTAATTATTGCATCTCAATCATATATGTAGAAAGCACTATTCTTATTTTGTCATAATACTGTATGTCTATTACCAATTATAACATGTACATTGTACCTCATCAATTTGCAAAGTAAACGTTTTTGGCACTTGCATCTCCTATCAAATTATGCAAATGATATAACATTATAATTTTATACATAGATAGAAACAATACCATTAAGATTTTAAATAAAAGTCTTGTCTCGTCTATCATGATAAATTACATTGTACATGCAATCTAAACACTTGTACACATTGTATGAATAAACACATTTTTTTTATTTTCTTTCCATTCATATTCTTTTTTTTCAACCATCAATGTACTCTATCTCACAACCATGATAACCACGACAACCATTGGTAACCATGACAACAACTAGATGTAACCACAACAATTGAGAACCAATCTCCTTCAATAGCTGAATCCACAATCACATTATACCAACATTATTCAATTTCAAACATTTTCATTACAGCGGTTTATCTCACAGGAAAATCTTCCACAATATCTCATTCTCAGTCTTAACTATCTCAATTTCCACTTTGACCATGATCCAGGGCAAAAATCAATTGTCAGTAGGATCTTGAATCAACATTGTATCAAATAGTCTTATTTTAAACGTTTTAGATTTGTTTTATCTCACAGGACAAATCTTGCTCAATTTCAGTCTTATCTCAACTACTGTGACTTTAATCATGATCCAGGGCAAAAAGAATTGTCAGTACAATCCAGTATCGACCTTGCACCAAATAATATTCCATTCTGTTTTACCACAGAGGACAAACTCACTCAACATCTCATTCTGGGTCTTAATCATCTCACTTTCCATTCTGATCAAGAAGGAGGGGAAATAGAATTATCAGTGGTATCCATGGCTTCTCCGCTGATCTCTTCTTCTTCTTCCTCCACTTCTCTTTCTTCTTCTTCTTCCTCCTCCTCGGGGTCGCTGACTGGTGCCACCTCCGGCCCACTGTCGTACTCCAGTAATTCCTCATCTGTTATATGCCACTGTTGACCCTCGATGAAACTGGCAAATCTGTAATGATTGATATGTCACCAGGTTATGATGTCTGTGTTTTCATTGGAATTGTAAATTCTAAAAAAATACATCACAAAGCCATAGGGACTCTATTCCATCTTTTTGAATATACAAGACTTTGTCTGTTTGTGCAGGTATCTGGCCTAAAATTATTGTGGCATAATTAAATTCCTTAGAAAGCATCATATCTGTTACACTGTTTTCCTGAATTCTTTGCTGATTTCCATAGAATTTGATGATGTAACAATACATTAACCTTAGATACCTGCACAAATGGGAAGTAACACTGTATTTCAAAAAGTCACAAAATTATAAAAAACACAGTGTCTAAAGGCATGATTGTTTGTGTGTAGGATTTTAAAGTAGAACATTCTATTTCTATCTAGGCTCTCCAAACAGTTGCAGGTCCTCTCCATCTGGTGGATATAGGCTTTTAAATGAGATGCCATGGAAAGATAAATTATTTTAACTTTTTTCTGTAAGATTAATACAATCTGTCACTAGATGAGATCATTGACAAGGAAATCCAACCAAAGTGTCCGGGATTTGCTTGTACATGTACCATGATGAGGCTTGCAGAGTCAAGGACAAAAGCAAATCATAGACACGAGATTTGGGTTTCCTTGTCAATGATCATACTCGATGATTGATCATTTTTCTCCCATTGCTTGAGAGACCTCCAAAATTATCATTCCTGTATGCATTTCAGCCAAAATTTGATCCAGAATGAAGAAAAGCGTCAGTCTGTTATGACGTCAAGGTTTACTTTCGCACACGTTGCTTATCATCCACCCCCCCTCTGGATGATCGATTTGTCATTTTACACATCTTATAAGGTAACTCTGTGAATGTGGGAGAAAACATCTTATCCTTTCCATTACATTCAAAACTTTGAAAATTAGTTATTATTTACCTGCTGGGGTCTTTAAGACGGCTAATAGTTTTCCACGGATCACAATCAGGGCTTCTACAGAATTCCCTCAGTTGATCTAGCGCTTTCTTTGTCTCCACTATACCCTGTTCTTGATACTCCTCCTCTGTTAAGAGTCGGATTTTAGGGGGAAATAACTTATATCTGAAAAATATAATATTACAGGTAAGTATTTATTAATATTTTGTTAGTAGCTTTCGTGATATTGATATTGAAAAATCTGCTATAGCATACTGAAGGCCCACAGATCCAAGTGGTACAGGGATGTTTATATTTTTTTCAATAACATGACATAGCCTTCTTTAGTAATACACATTCATGATGTATATCCTATTCAAATAATTTCATAATTCTTCAACTGAAACATTTTAAAAGAAGTGCGAAGTTCTGTACCTCCTAGCATGGCAAGAAAAGAAAATTGTG
Source organism: Pinctada fucata (assembly GCA_028142955.1). Lineage (NCBI taxonomy): Eukaryota > Metazoa > Mollusca > Bivalvia > Pterioida > Pteriidae > Pinctada > Pinctada fucata. The sequence continues at coordinate 35,279,201 of AP027108.1, read as the reverse complement.
CATCTATTTTCTACACCCCTTTCAACAAATATAATTATGCTAATCATTTAATATCTAGTATTATTATTTTAAAGAAACAAAGATTTTGATTGGCAAAGCAACAAAATTTTTCTCAGAAGTCTATTAATAGAACTATTTTATAAACACAAATAAACTTGAGTGTGATACAGTTTTCTGTCCAATTTTTCAGGTGATATCTGCATCAACAGAAAACATAGGTAATCACAGATTACGAAGCTCACCTCGTGGCAGCAAAATTCAATTCAAACATATTTCTAAGTACATGTACCTGGCTTTTAAAGGCAAATCATTCAAGTGGAAAAAGTAGGTCAAGGTCATTTTATGAAAATTTTATCAAAGATACATCCAATATGCAAGTTTGGTACATGTAGCACTTATACTTTGCTCAATATTGGCTTTTAAAGGCAAAATCACTCAAGCAGAAAAAGTAGGTCAAGATCATTTTATGAAAGTCTGATCAAAGATAGATGCAATATGCAAGTTTGGTACATGTAGCACTTATACTTTGCTCAATATTGGCTTTTAAAGGCAAAATCACTCAAGTGGAAAAAGTAGGTCAGATGCTGCATCCGATGCATGGGTCCATCTCGGGGTCCACAGATGAATCACTTGTGCAAGTTTGGTTACTGTAGCATTAGTACTTTGTCAGATACTGAGCTACCCCAAACTTCTTAACCAAGTCACTCAAGCGGAAAATGTAGGTCAGATGCTGCATCCGATGCATGAGTCCATCTTGGCATCCAAAGATGAATCATTTGTGCAAGTTTGGTTACTGTAGCATCAGTACTTTGTCAGATACTGAGCTACCCCAAACTTCTTAACCAAGGCACTCAAGCCGAAAATGTAGGTCAGATGCAGCATCCGATGCATGGGTCACCTCAGCATCCAAAGATGAATCACTTGTGCAAGTTTGGTTACTGTAGCATCAGTATTTTGTCAGATACTGAGCTACCCCAAACTTCTTAACCAAGCCACTCTGAGCTACCCCAAACTTCTTAACCAAGTCACTCAAGCGGAAAATGTAGGTCAGATGCAGCATCCGATGCATGAGTCCATCTTGGCATCCAAAGATGAATCATTTGTGCAAGTTTGGTTACTGTAGCATCAGTACTTTGTCAGATACTGAGCTACCCCAAACTTCTTAACCAAGGCACTCAAGCCGAAAATGTAGGTCAGATGCAGCATCCGATGCATGGGTCACCTCAGCATCCAAAGATGAATCACTTGTGCAAGTTTGGTTACTGTAGCATCAGTATTTTGTCAGATACTGAGCTACCCCAAACTTCTTAACCAAGCCACTCTGAGCTACCCCAAACTTCTTAACCAAGTCACTCAAGCGGAAAATGTAGGTCAGATGCAGCATCCAATGCATGGGTTCACCTCAGCATCCAAAGATGAATCACTTGTGCAAGTTTGGTTACTGTAGCATCAATACTTTGCCAAATACTGAGCTACCCCAAACTTCTTAACCTGACAGGGACGGGGACGCGGACACGGACCCGAACGCGCGGGGGTATAGCATAAGCTCACTCAACTTTGTCAAGGTGAGCTAAAAATATAAGATTCATTTCTTATTGATCTTGAACTTTTTTCACTTATATTATATCATATGCAATCATCATAAGGCAACAGAAATTTAATTCTTAGTTTTACGGATCTGCCAACCCTAATTTTACTACAATTGGAAAATCAAAGGACTGAAGGTCCTGAACGATACTTCTATTCAAAATTTATAATCAGCAGATGAATGTTGAATAATTTTATTGTTTATGTAATGATGAATTGATGATGATTTTTTTATACATAGGATGCATATGCATGTGAAGCCAATAATTTTCATTTCTATGAGCTCATCGTGTTCTATAAACAGCATAATTTACAAACTGTTTATATTTACTATAAGTGGTATACTTTAAATTACATTTTATTTTGACGACTTTAAAAACCCGGAGAAGTGTCTTAAAATTAACCCATTTGGAAACTAGAAAGACGTCAAGACCATTCATGCATGTTTAAAATAGAAACTAGAAAGATGTTAAGACCATGCATGCATGTTTAAAATTACTTACAATCTACAATATATCTGATAAAAGAGCGGTTACATGTAGTACCAGCGTAACTGCAAGTTTATTATCACTGGTAATTTCCAAAATTCTCATTTTAATTACCAGAATTTCCTATTTCTTTCAACAAGATCATGCTTTGTTTCTACTTTTGTTTCTCATCGGTATATACATCATGTACAAAGGGAAGACAACTGAAAGCAAGAAATGAATAGTTGATTTTTTTTATGCATTTACTTTATATGCAATTGAAACTTTTTTCAAGAAGGAGGATAATCTTGATCTTGCATGTGTCAGACAGCAAATTCCTAAATTAGAAAAACAAAAAAGCACTATATTTTGAGGCGTATGGATATGTTGCAAATCGGGAATGTCTCAACTGTTACGATAACATAAGGAGACTTCCTGAAAGGAAGTATCCTAAAAAATAAAATGAACTTAGGGTACATTTGTTTCTTCTTCTCATCTGAATTACGGGTTATTACTTTTCATTATCACTTAATCATTATCGTGCAAGGGTTTTATAGAATGCGACTTTGAAAACATGATAAACAAGCTGAATTTCGATCCTGATCGTGACACAAAACATGAAATGTTGAAATTTACTGATTTTTTTATTCTAACTTTACAGACATTGTCAAAGTCACCGGTCTGTCAGCTATAGCCGGTAAAATTCGAATTTGTCTGGTGAAAAAATCCACATATTGGACAAATTGTCAGGTAAAAAATAAGACCAAAGGAAAAAAAATGTTTCTGGGACCCAATCGACAGTTTAAAATCGTGCCGACTCTGGGTTTTTTTTATCACTGTTTCCCCTATACTGCCTTAACAGAATTGAAATTCCTTAAAAAAAATCTGAAATTCCTGCATATCCCAGACTCATCTTTGGGCGCGTCCCCACTCCCGTGACTTTTCAACTTCCTTATAGACGAGCCGTGATCAATATTACAAACATGACGACTCTTTCTGTAATTACTACAGTGAGTAGTTCTCACCTGACCACCAGGTAGATTTCATCCGTTCACATAAGTGACAGCATCTTAGAAGTTCTGAAGGACTAAAGTTATTACCTTGTCACCTCTTTCTGTTTGGGCACCTGGCAACCCTCTATTGGGTCAGTTGGCTGTATTGATGTTATATTGCGGGGAACTCATTCGCCAACTGCCCGTTACAGAGTACTCTAGCAAGGCCGTTCCCCTCTGGGGTGCCTCATAGCCCCTTCTATTATTCTAAGGGGCAGAGTACTACCCCATTTTAATGCCCACCCTCCACTTGTGTATGTGGTGTATGCATGTATGCAGGAGGGTTGTATAATTATGTACTGCTTGGATGGTCCGTATTTCCAACGGCTTTTTATAAGGTGCCACCACACCTGGATACCCTTGCCGCAGCATGAACGTGGGTACCCAACCGGGCCCTTTATAGTCCCCCCAGTCAGGAGACTCGGTAGGGACGAACGAATGGATATGACTTTCAACTTTCATATGACCACACCGGGATTCGAACCCCGGTCGTCTGCGTGAGAGTTGAACGCCTTATCCACTCGGCCATCTCTACCCACCTTACCTAACCTGTATAGTGTACATGTATCATAACTGGGTCGTCGACATTTACTGATTTAACTTCATGAAGATTAGAACCGAGGAGCAAACATTTTTTTTTTCACTTGAGTAAAGACAGACTATTTTAGAAAGTATGAATAATTTGTTCATCAGAAAGATAGTATACATATTTTCTACAACCCAGAGAAGTGTGGATTTCTAGGGGGTGGGGTGGGACTAGAATTTGCTAAAAAAATCTTCTTGTCCTGTTTTACCTAATCTTATTTTAAAATCACAGGCTGGAACTCCACCCCCCTGGAAAAATTTCTAGATTTACCTATGCTGGGCACCTAGGATTATAATTTGAAAATACCAAAACCTGTCGTTAATTCATTACTTGTTATAGCTAACTGATGAATTGATACTTGGAGTAACTAGAGACTCAACTACAGTCAATGACTTGCGGTGATCAAGAAACTTTTCAACGCATGGGGTTTTCACATGTTCAGATAACTGCTTTTTTTGAAAGGGGGGGTGGGGGGGGGTGGTGAGGGGTGGGGGTTATAGTTCATATACACATAGCTCAAAGAGAATTTCTTTCTCATATATAGGTGATATTTCCGTAATAAGAATTGTCTGGTAAAATAAAAATTTGACTGATGAATTTTTTCATTTCTGGTAAAAATTTTGAACTTTGATGACGTCTGACTTTATTCCCTCCTCCTACCCTATTTTGAAAAAATAAAATCCTTAAAACTAAAAATTAAATTTCTGTCGCCTAAATGTAGTATTTTATTTGTGCTGCATAACGCCTTACCTCAAATAAATGAAACATCTACTATGTGCCACAACCCTAGGCATCCTCAGATTGTATAAGGTCAATAACGTCACGATGATAGCTATAGAAAACTCTCGAATCTGTGTTCCGTTATAAATCATAATTAATCCTATTAACTGTAAAGTCCATTGTATCAAACTCAAACTTCGCTGGTCCGTCACTGGTCCAAATTTGTAACAAACAGCAAAACTGATGAGTCCAATAAAGATGACGTATCCCGTGACCCATTTCCAGTACAGAAGTATCGTGTCTGTGGTGGGGTTTATAAGATACTGGGTGATTATGGTCCACATGTACAGTGACGCAGAACAACCAACAGCAAATATTACATATCCTATTTTCTTTATGCTCTGTAAAAGATTCAAGAATTCAAAGTTTGAGAAACTATTTCAAAATGTATTTCCTAGTTAGTTGATTTTCATACCCTGTTTATTTCTATAAGTTACTGTAATAGATTGTAAATAAGTCTTTTTAATACAAGTAGTTTTCAAATTATTTTGCAAATTATCTGAGTGAACAAAAAAGTAACTTTCCCAAGTCTTTGAGGTTCTTGTATAATATACATATATTTGAGATCTTAAGAAAACATTTTTTTTACAAATGTTTCTTTTTAATTCTTATTTTTTCAGAACACTCCTAATTCCCCCATATCCTTGATACAAAGAACTGAATTCTACTGAGAACCATTGAAATAAATGAAACTACATGTACTTTAAAATATTTTTGGATATAAAATGCTTAAACTCTGAAAAAAAAAACAAGATCTGCCTGGATCTCAAAAAACTTCTTCATTCTTTGTGTTGAACTGTTAAGGACTCATATCTACATGTACCTGAGGAAATACTCTGTGTAGTACAAAGGCCAGAATGATAAGAGAGGCCATCACGCCCACTGAAACACCAGCTCCATAATGTAAATTGGTGTTCCTACAAATAAAGAAAAACATTAATAAAGGAGTTTATGGTATGGTGAGATATATTACTGTATACTTGTCATACATGTACCTTCTACCCATAGTAGCTGTGTAAATATGTCAGAGTTTTTGCCTTTATCCTATGAAGTCATATTATCCTCATGTTTGAGCTCATAGAAAAATCTGTTTCTCCTATGCAGTGTTTATTTTCTAACCAATTTGGGTCCGTTAAAAGGACCTACTCCCAATGTAAAATAGTATGTTTTTTTCCCGATTTGGAACAGAAAGATCTCTAAGTTTTGGAAGTAGAGATTATTTCATTAAATGAATCTGAATTTCATAAATCATGTTAACACGAAAAAATCAAGGAAGATAATTGATTTTACACAAAGTTGCCTAATACTGTTTTACAAGGTAAACATTTTTCCAAATTATGTAGTTTTAGCCAATGTTCCAGAGGAAACGGACTTATTCTCAATACACTGTAAATAAACACAGCTATGTGTCTCCCTACAGCGGTGGCCACTACCCACCGTACGTGCATGTACATGCTGTCTACGTGCAAAACGTAGGCAAACCTTGGGTATCTGTATGGTGTCCATGTGTTGTCAGTGCACGGCCTCCTTGTTGATTTGGGAGCACGCAGGCAGAACGTAGCAGTTTAAGTGCACACAGAACTTTCGCTGCGTCCTGTCTACAAATTCAATAAGAAGTACAACACGCACGTTCTAAGTATGTGCAACACATCTTCGATGCAAGGAAGTGAGGACTCCGATCATTAGCCGTATGTGTAAATTTGAAAATCCTTACAATAATGCAGAAGTCATACGGAGAAAGTATGTTGTAAGCAAGTGGCATGCAAATCGTAAGTACGTGCAACGTACTTCCTTTTTTGCGCTACATATGATGCATGTAACCACCCATATAACCGTGTGTGCAGCGTGCATTGATGTACTCCTTCCGTACTCTTGCGACTTCAGAAAAACATAGTGCACGTAGCCTCCACAAACAGGCATGTCCTAAAAGCATGCAAGGCAGGTTGTGACTAGGACTTAAGATACTTCCAGAGGACCCTTACCCATTCCCAATACACTGTAAACAAACACTGTAAACAAACACTGTAAACGAACACTGTAAACAAACACTGTAAGTAAACACTGTAAACAAACACTGTAAACAAACACTGATAACAAACACTGTAAATAAACACTGTAAACAAACACTGTAAATAAACACTGTTATGTGTCTTGCTCCGATACTTCTAAATCTATGGACATAAATACAACATGTATCATATCATACCTACTCCAACTCTTTGCTGACAGAAACAAGAGTAGTCCAGCCGCCAGGTTAACCACTAACCATAACTCTACCACTGAAATATAAGACCATGATAGTCATTCAATATTTTGTTTTATGTCCTGAACTTTTTCTGAAAGGTATCCTCATGCCAGGCAGGAAAACGCACAAACACATGATCAATATGAAAATATTTTAAAAGAAAGACTTAAAACACAAAAGAAAAATTCTTTCTTCGAGTGAGATGGATAATTCTGACTTTATTTTTAAAATGATCACTATAACCGCCTGATATTAATAATGATGGTATAGGCATTTCATATCATTTACTGATATTTTTACTTGAAAAAGAGCAATCCAAGGAATGCTTGTGTCACCTGTGAAGTGGCTTATTCTAGGAGGTGGATCACATGGTTCAAAATTACTGGTATAAATGACTAAAAAGTCTTGTCTAATGAAATTTATATGTGAAACATTAGACTTCTTACTTACCAGTTGAAAGATATGGTCAATCTCAAATTTTCAGAAAAGAGTGTCAATCATCTAAGGTCAAGGTAACTACGTAAATATTTTGATAACAAAACAAAGATTACATCATAAGAAATCAGGGTTGAACATAAGAATTTTGAAACCAGTTGTCCGTGGGGCAACCTGAATATGAAATTAAGTTGCCCCCCAGAAAATTTACTTGCCCGTCAGTTTTTCTTCTAATTTTTGTTTATTTTTATATGGCAACCTCTATTAACTACAGTATCTGTATGTACAATTTTATCCAGGTCTCTTTCAAGCTGTATTCAAAGTATAGGGTATACAATAGTGTTTCAGAATTCTGATTGGAATCAAAATCACTTCAATAATCGAATTGAACCCAAAGACCACTGTCAATAATACAACTGATTATTACATGTTGAAAATTCTATAATTTCTTTTAATAATATGAACATGTGTTACAGCTTGGTCCTACATGTATAACAATGAGGTCCACCCCACCCCCACTGTCGTAGGGTGGAACTGATAAGTAGTAATGTTCTACAGGTTGGGTAGGGGCTGTCTCAACATCGGTGACCTACTCTAGATCCACATGCTTATCCGGTATCATTATGTTTCCAACTCGATGGATTGCACATATTCATTTGAAAATTGGGGACGTATACATTTAAGCAAATACAATGATAACGTCATAAGAACGTAATTAACATGTAGATCAGAGCTAGTATGCTGATACTACTACCTTTCCTATCCACTCAATTTAAAATGTAAGACCAATTTTCAAATTACATCATTTTTGACTGTGGCTTTTTTTTTGGGGGGGGGGGGGGGGGGGGGGAGGAAGAGGGGGTAGGGTAGCTACGTTTTTCTGGTAGAGGGAATGAGGTTGCAAAAAAAACCCCCTGAAAATGTTAGTTTCTTACCTGGATGAAAAAAACATGCATAATAAAAATCAATAAGAAACCGAGTACGTCAACTCAAGTTGCATAATTTCATGGGTGGCTGCAGGCAACATGTATCATACGCAGACCAAATCCGAGCGGAGGCTGTACGGACCTACAGGTAACGCACTGACCAAGTACGTATGGATCCCCAAAATTTTGCCCACGTTTTTGCAAGAAGACATCGCGTACTTATAAGTTGGGACCATGACTGTCATGCATATGGTTATTATAATGTACGTCCAGTCGACAGATAAAGAAACAGACACGCATTTCAGAGAATTGTACTGTGAATAAAATAACATCGCACTTTGAATAATTTCATCTTTATATAGACGTTGGTCCATGAACAATGAATATCGACAGTTTACTTCATATAGACATTATAATAGATTTGTGTATCTACGTAGTTTTCGTGCCGTGGAAAGTAGAAACCTCGCTCCCTTAATTTTTTTTAGCAGTGTGTATAGGTAATCTAATTAAAATTCAAAATGCCATGGATAAAAACAGAAAGACGGACCAGAGAAACAACTTACCCCACGGGCTAGCTGAATTCAGAAATGACTTGCCCGACCGATTTTTGATACGGCACAGGCAATCGGACAACCGCTTAAGTTCAACCCTGAGAAATATGTGTGAAATATTAAAGCCCTATCACTTACCAATCAAAAGATATACACAATTCTTAGAAAAAAAGGTCAAATATCTAGGTCAAGGTCAGAAGGTCAAAAATTATGGTATAAGCAGAAAGGTCTTGTCACAAGGGACACACAAGTGAAATTTCAAAGCCCAATCCCTTACCAATCAAAAGATATATACATTGTCAATCTTATTTTTTTAAAAGTAGGTCAAATATGTAGGTCAAGGTCACTAGGTCAAAAATTATGGTATGTGTAGAAAGGTCTTGTTACAAGCAATGCTCATGAGAACTAACAAAGCCCTATCACTAAACATTCAAAAGATATAGCAAATCTTAACTTTTTTGAAAAGTAGGTCAAATATCTATGTCAAGGTCACAAGGTTAAAAATTATGGTATGTGTACAAAGGTCTAGTCCTAGTCACAAGGAATACATGTGTGAAATATCAAAGCAATATCACTTACCATTCAAAAGTTATGGGCTGCGAAACCCAAAGTGTGATAGACCAATGCTCCAAGTTGCGACTAAATTGGTCGCAATATTGGTCGCATTTGCAACTGAAAATTTGGTTTTGCGACCTTAATTTAAATGAACTCGCAAAATCGCGACCAGAAGAAAAATCGGGCGCCGAGTTTAACAAATTTTGTACTGATGTATAAGCATTATATTTTAACCTCAATACCCTGAGTTGGGTCATGCTTAAGGTGGGTACCGATATGTATTATGCAAAAAAAAAATCATGTAGCAAATAAACAATCGCTGAGGAAAGACTACAAGCGGGAACTTGATACCTTAAGATGTTGAAACCTGTAATTGGTCGGTAAAAACTACTCAGTCATATTCAATTGCCTGCTATCCTTCGATCTTCTAAATGACTCTCTAATACTATAGGCGTATACTACGTTGACATTATTTTTATAATGTTGGAATAGGGGTGTTTGTCAGTTTTAAATTAGAAACTTTTTTCTCAGAAATGCACGTTTATTCTTTTTCGACCGTTCTTCGATTACAATTTACGACAATAAAACATAGGTAATCACAGATTACGAAGCTCACCTCGTGGCAGCAAAATTCAATTCAAACATACTTCTAAATACATGTATATTGGCTTTTAAAGGCAAAATCATTCAAGCTGAAAAAGTAGGTCAATTTCATTATATGAAAGTTTGATCAAAGATACATCCAATATGCAAGTTTGGTACATGAAGCACTTATACTTTGCTCAATATTAGCTTTTAAAGGCAAAATTACTCAAGCGGAAAAAGTAGGTCAAGGTCATTTTATGAAAGAATGATCAAAGATACATCCAATATGTAAGTTTGGTACATGTAGCACTTATACTTTGCTCAATATTGGCTTTTAAAGGCAAAATCACTCAAGCAGAAAAAGTAGGTCAAGGCCATTTTATGAAAGTTCGATCAAAAATAAATCATATATGCAAGTTTGGTAAATGTAGCACTTATACTTTGCTCAATATTGGCTTTTAAAGGCAAAATCACTCAGGCAGAAAAAGTAGGTCAAGGTCATAACATGAAAGTTTGATCAATGATACATCCAATAAGCAAGTTTGGTACATGTAGCACTTATACTTTGCTCAATAATGGCTTTTAAAGGCAAAATCACTCAAGCTGAAAAAGTAGGTCAAGGTCAATTTATGAAAGAATGATCAAAGATACATCCAATATGCAAGTTTGGTACATGTAGCACTTATACTTTGCTCAATATTGGCTTTTAAAAGCAAAATCACTCAAGTGGAAAAAGTAGGTCAGATGCTGCATCCGATGCATGGGTTCACCTCAGCATCCAAAGATGAATCACTTGTGCAAGTTTGGTTACTGTAGCATCAGTACTTTGTCAGATACTGAGCTACCCCAAACTTCTTAACCAAGTCACTCAAGCAGAAAATGTAGGTCAGATGCTGCATACGATGCATGGGTTCACCTCAGCATCCAAAGATGAATCACTTGTGCCAGTTTGGTTACTGTAGCATTACTACTTTGTCAGATACTGAGCTACCCCAAACTTCTTAACCAAGTCACTCAAGCGGAAAATGTAGGTCAGATGCTGCATTCGATGCATGGGTTCACCTCAGCATCCAAAGATGAATCACTTGTGCAAGTTTGGTTACTGTACAGGGGGCCTAAATACTAAACGCGATATTGTTATGTCGGGATAAATAAGTTATAAACATCCGCTTCGATGAGAGGGTACGTACGTTTTTCTTTCTCTTATATGTACGTCGCTTAATATTTCAAGCTAAACATAGTTATCATTCGCTTAGTTATTGCCATAAGTATTTCCACAACATTTGATATTGGACATAGTTCATACCAGTTTTGATAAAACGTTACCGAAAGTTGGGGAATTTGCATCTGAATATTGCTTTGACGGTGTATTTGTTGATTTTTGGCAAATTTAAATTATTTCAATGACGTTGGACGTCTTATTATGACAAAAACTGATAAACTTTGTCATGGAATTAGTCTCTTTAGTATTGAAATACACATCTGATCGCGAAAAATGGTAATAAATACAAAATGGTAAGATAGGATCTTAAAAATCAAATTCAAGGAATTGTGGTCCCCCGCTTTTGGGTGTTTGTCTTTAAAGAAATGCTTCCCCCCATTCTTAAGTTTTAAAAACTAAGAGTCCCCTTCGGCGTTGCCGGTAGGGGACTAATAATATATCTCATATATTATCAACATTCTAAATATGAAAGATTAACTCCAAGAAAAGGTCAAAAGGTCCAAACTTTTGTTTTGTTTCCAAGGGACAGGGCTTATGAAAAGATATGCACATGTGAAATATTTAAGACCTATGATTTAAATTACCGTCAAAAACTTATGGTCGAGGTTGAAGTTTTTAAATGTGGGTCAACCTCCATGGACAAGGTCACAAGGTCAGAATGTTGTTACCAACAGAAAGGTCTCATCACAAGGAATACACATGTGAAATGTGAAAGCCCTATCATTTTCCATTAAAAAGTTATGGACAAGGTTATAGTTTTTTGAAAAGTAGGTCGAACTCAAAGGTCAAGGTCACAAGGTCAAAAATTTTGGTATCCATGGAAAGGTCTTGTCACAAGGAATACACATGTGAAATATCAAAGTCCTATCACTTTCCATTCAAAAGTTATGGTCAAGGTTAAATTTTTGATAAGTAGGTTGAACTCAAAGATCAAGGTCACAAGGTCAAAAATTTTGGTATCCATGGAAAGGTCTTGTCACAAGGAATACACATGTCAAATATCAAAGCCCTATCACTTTCCATTCAAAAGTTATGGTCAAGGTTAATGTTTTTAATAAGTAGGTCAAAGTCCAAGGTCAAGGTCACAAGGTCAAAAATTTTGGTATCCATGGAAAGGTCTTGTCACAAGGAATACACATGTGAAATATCAAAGCCCTATCACTTTCCATTCAAAAGTTATGGTCAAGGTTAAAGTTTTTAATAAGTAGGTCAAAGTCCAAGGTCAAGGTCACAAGGTCAAAAATTTCGGTATCCATGGAAAGGTCTTGTCACAAGAAATACACATGTGAAATATCAAAGCCCTATCACTTTCCATTCAAAAGTTATTTTCAAGGTTAAAGTTTTTAATAAGTAGGTCAAAGTCCAAGGTCAAGGTCACAAGGTCAAAAATTTGGGTATCCATGGAAAGGTCTTGTCACAAGAAATAAACATGTGAAATATCAAAGCCCTATCACTTTCCATTCAAAAGTTATGGTCAAGGTTAAAGTTTTTAATAAGTAGGTCAAAGTCCAAGGTCAAGGTCACAAGGTCAAAAATTTTGGTATCCATGGAAAGGTATTGTCACAAGGAATACACATGTGAAATATCAAAGCCCTATCACTTACCATTCAAAAGTTATGGTCAAGGTTAAAGTTTTTAATAAGTAGGTCAAAGTCCAAGGTCAAGGTCACTAGGTCAAAAATTTTGGTATCCATGGAAAGGTCTTGTCACAAGGAATACACATGTGAAATATCAAAGCCTTATCACTTACCATTCAAAAGTTGTGCACAAGGTTAAAGTTTTTGTGACTGACGGACAGACGGACAGACAGACGGACGGACGAGCCGGTTTTAATGTCCCCATGCTTTCGCGAAAGCGGGGGACAATAAAGCCGAATTGTTAAGGGTGTCACCAGAATGACATTTGGCTTGGTACTTGACCATTCTAAAGCCTTGTACAAGCGCTATCTTTAAAATTGCTTTCTACTGATTAATTGTGTCGGTCGGACTCCTTGGATGATAATTTAACATACATGAACTTTCTCAGCCGACAGAGCACGGAATGAATTCCACACGCCCTCTGTTTTTATATACATTTACATATCCATCAGTACGTTGCTTTTGGCCTTTACGTATTGCTTCTGTTTGCATGGTCATCTTACATTGAGAAGGTTATTTTACACTACAATTGTTCTTTGTCCTTGAAAATCAATAGGGTTCCTCCTCCTGTCATAAGCAAGACTTGTATGTTCAAGATCAGAAAAAACTGCACTCTTTAGGATGTGTGCAAGGATTTAAAGGAATTTGATCTTGACCATCAATAGGGTTCTTCCTCTTGCCAAAAGGAATAAGTGTAGACCCAATCAAATCTGTATTCTCTAGGACGGATTTAAGCCATTTCTAATCTGTGACCTTGACCTTTGACCTTGAAAATAAATAGAGTTCTTACTTTTGTCATATGGAATCAGTGTATGAAGTTTGATAAAGATCCAAATTCAAAACCGTACCCATTATCACCGCGTGGGATCGAAACGTATGATGTTGTGATTCCTACGGAAAATTTTTATTGTTTTCTCATCATTTAAGTGATATTGCACAAAACTGATAAGACGTTGCAGTAGGGCAATGCCTAATAAGTAAGTCTATATCGTTTATATATCGGAAAAGTCTATAGTTTTTGCAAACACTTCAAGAGTTCGTCAAAGAGAATGGTTTTCTGTCGTCGACAAACTATTGAAGTGTTTGCAAAAACTACGAACTTTTCATATACTCTGACGATTTGGATCGATTTATTAGGCATTTCCCTACTGCAACGGCTCGTCAGTTTTGTAAAGTTTAATTTAGGAAATGAAAAAAATACCAAAAAACTATGCAAGGAATCAAAACACCATACGTTTCAATCCCACGCGGTGATTATGCTGTATACAAGGATTTAAGCCATTTCCTATCTGTGACCTTGACTTTGACCTATGACCTTGAAAATCAATAGGGTGTCTTCCTCTTGCTATAAGAAATAAGTGTATGAAGTTTTGTAAAGATCCGATCTGAACTGAGTCGTTTAGGCTTTATACAAGCCAGGATTATAGTCATTTCCAATAAGTGTATGAAGTTTAGTAAAGATCCAATCAAAAATGTGTCATCTAGGCTGTATACAAATTGTGCGGTGCTATATACAAGGGTTTTAGCCATTTCAAATGTGTGTCCTTGACAATTGACCTTGAAAATCAATAGGGTTCTTTCTCGTGTCACAAGGAATAATAGGTGTATGAAGATTGGTCAAGATCCGATCCAAACTCTGTCCTCTAGGCTGTGTACAAGGGCAGTGAAACCGAAACCTCGTCGGTCCGACGGACATGACCGGTAAAAATCTGCTCGGACCGATGGAAATGTTGTAATTGTCGGTCCGAATGACCAGAAATATTTTCTCGATAAGTAATTTTAAAAGGTCAAAATAAAAAACTTTCCGTGTAAGTATCGATTTTTCAGCTGTTTCACTTTCTTTTCTACGAACTTCGGAAGATAATAGGTCAACTCATGCGGTCATGACTCAGTGATTGATCCAGTGATTGGGAAGGCTACGCGCCCTACGAATATATAGTCCCATTGTGATCAAAAATTGCCTACAAAATCGGCAACTCGCTGCCCTGTTGCGCATTATTCTACGGTGAACATTTTTTATTAAAGGTCTTTACTCATATAAATTTACGTAACGTAGTTGTAACGTAGATCTATACCAGTGGCAGTAACGTGTGGATCACAGCTTACTGTACATGGCCAGTCAGAAGCACAAAATTCTTCTATTCATTGACAATTGCTATTATGATAGTCACACAATATTGATTTTTCTTTGACATTCTTTTTTATCCTCGTTCTGTGCCTGAGATTTAAATCTCCAACGTCCACTTACATACATCTTATCTACGTAAGGATACTTAAGTATGCGTTCGTCCGTAAAATAACATGTCATTTGAAGCGGTGGGTCAATAGGTATACAAATTGAAGTAATAGAATTTGTACAGAAATGTCAATTGCAGCCCTCCCCCCTTTCCTAATATCAACAAAGCTGAAATTATAATATAGCTGTCTATACGTGGACATCATTCGAAAAATACAGGATAGGTGGCTGAAAATTTGGCCTTACATGTGTACAGTGAATTACGCATTGGAAATAGTAGAATTGGGAATTTCAAGACAAAAAAATGTGCCGTCTGATATGTTTTGTACATACATTGCCTTCAAAGCTTTTCAAAAATCGATCCTTTTTAGAAAGGCCTGGTCGTGAAGAAAGATGGCCTATTGTTTTTGAGAATGGCCCATTGAAGTCTAAGTGGAAGGTTAACCGTTAAGCAAGTTTGCCTTCCCGATCACTGATTGAGAAAAAAAAGTAAAAATTCTTCGGACCGGTAATAATTGGTTCGGACCAGTGATCTTTAACATATTACTGGTCCGAATGACCAGTAATCCATCACAAAGTTTCGTGTTCTCTGCAAGGGTTTTAGCCATTTCCAATCTATGACCTTGACCTTTGACCTATGACCTTGAAATTCATTAGGATTCTTTCTCTTGCCATAAGAAATAAGTTGATGAAGTTTGGTCAAGATCCGATCAAAACTGTGTCCTTTGGTCTGTATACAAAGTGTGACGTACACACTCACCCTCACACGAACGACGGCATTGCTATATCCCCCCCTGCAACTATATTGCGAGGGGATATTAATAATTCATGTATATGTTGCTGTCCTTTATGTTTCCATGGTGTGATGTTATCGTTCGCTTAGCCTCCAGGAGTTAAAAGTGTCGGAGGAAAAGGATTATCCCAAAGATGTAGCGATGACATACATTCCATCTGCTTAATTTGCCTGCATGTATTTCTCATGTAGGTCATCACTGCTTCTTTCATTTTGGTTCCACTTTCATTTTTGTGATCTCCTCCTTATCATAACATTTCTCATTATTATCCTCCTGTCTTAACTTTTCTTAAATAGTATCAAATATTTGAAGATAAAGAAAAGAATACACAAAAGGAGAAATTTTATTCGCTCTCTTGATTACAAATGAAAAAGATTATATGAGTAACGTGTATGAAATATGTATTAATATTGAGAAATGTTATCGATTATCATTCTGTCGTGCGCTGTCTTGAGATTGAGCTCGGTACTTCTGCAGCTTTCTATGTTGAATTACACCAATACAGGACATCACAGTATGCTAGCGAGAGTTCTATTAGAACGTATTAGCGAATGGCATATAAAATTTAGAATTATGACGAAAATTAAGAGAGATATTTAAGAAAATGTGATATTTTTGTATCCATTTTTAACAATTCGGACGTATTAAAATCCCCGTTTACGAATTCTTCATTAGTATTTAGGCCCCCTGCTGTAGCATTAGTACTTTGTCAGATACTGAGCTACCCCAAACTTCTTAACCAAGTCACTCAAGCGGAAAATGTAGGTCAGATGCTGCATCCAATGCATGGGTTCACCTCAGCATCCAAAGATGAATCACTTGTGCAAGTTTGGTTACTGTAGCATCAGTACTTTGTCAGATACTGAGCTACCCCAAACTTCTTAACCAAGTCACTCAAGCGGAAAATGTAGGTCAGATGCTGCATATGATGCATGAGTCCATCTCGGCATCCAAAGATGAATCACGTGTGCAAGTTTGGTTACTGTAGCATTAGTACTTTGTCACATACTGAGCTACCCCAAACTTCTTATCCAAATCACTCAAGCGGAAAATGTAGGTCAGATGCTGCATCCAATGCATGGGTTCACCTCAGCATTCAAAGATGAATCACTTGTGCAAGTTTGGTTACTGTAGCATCAGTACTTTGTCAGATACTGAGCTACCCCAAAATTCTTAACCAAGTCACTCAAGCGGAAAATGTAGGTCAGATGCTGCATACGATGCATGGGTTCACCTCAGCATCCAAAGATGAATCACTTGTGCCAGTTTGGTTACAATAGAATTAGAACTTTGTCAGATACTGAGCTACCCCAAACTTCTTAACCAAGTCACTCAAGCGGAAAATGTAGGTCAGATGCTGCATTCGATGCATGGGTTCACCTCAGCATCCAAAGATGAATCACTTGTGCAAGTTTGGTTACTGTAGCATTAGTACTTTGTCAGATACTGAGCTACCCCACACTTCTTAACCGGACGCGGACATGGACGTGGACGCGTGGGGTTATAGCATAAGCTCACTCAACTTCGTCGAGGTGAGCTAAAAATCTTTCTGATGCACATGAATTACAGATTTGCTTCGGTGAAGTAAACTTTAAAGTACCTTTATAAAATCGATAAAGTATAGCTAACAGAAGCAGACTACTGACACATGTACGTACACTAATAAACAATGTCTACCTCGGCAACGTCTACCCTTGCGCAACGCTTTATCCAGTTATCTTTTTAGCCATGAATGCAATCATTTTCAACGTACAATTAATGGCTTGATACACTTATACACTTTAGAATGTCTATGATTTGAAAGGACATGTAAGACTTTTGTCAAGTACAATTTTCTTTCTTCGTTTTAAAACTTCTTTTGCTACTGGCCATACATGTGAAACTTTTGCCTCCACAAATCTGGAGGATTTTCAATTTTCATCTGGAGATTTGGCCTCTCGTCAGGAAGTTTTTAATTTTACATCGGGAAGATTTATCGGTATTA
This sequence comes from Pinctada fucata, assembly GCA_028142955.1. Lineage (NCBI taxonomy): Eukaryota > Metazoa > Mollusca > Bivalvia > Pterioida > Pteriidae > Pinctada > Pinctada fucata. Next base: position 35,261,559 of record AP027108.1, on the reverse strand, counting down.
GGACCCCCCCCCCCCCCTCGGACGAATTTTCTCAACTCGCTTTTCAACAAGGACAGATTCCGCTCTCATACAACAACACCAGAAGTCTCTGATGAGACTGAAGCTCTCCTGGTTGATTTGTACATATACACTCAAGAGAATGAATGCTCGGCTTCACCTTGCCTAATACCACTTTTTTCATCGACCCAATATATTTCTGTATCCCCCCTGTAAATTAAACACTGTATAACGAATTTATCCCGCTGTATCGCTTTTGGTTTGTGTATGTTACGTCAACATATTCTAAAGCATTTTGGTGACGTCAAGAGCATAAAGCGTCTTAGTAGAAGCAGGATATCAAAATAATATCCTGTTAGTAAAATAATACAACATAATATTTGGTTCTTCTCGACCAATCAGATTGCAAGAAATTTGCCAGAGGTGGGATAAATGTATATCAAGTTTTTTTTAAGAGAACCAACAACCACATGCCAATGCATATCCATCAATTTCTAATTAATTTTTTTCATCAAAATTCAGAGCAAATTTTTTTTTTTTTTCGAAAAAAAAACGGAGTCTCCCCCCCCCCCCCCTTCCCAAGAATATCAAATGGACCGTGCCTTAGATTTCTCTAGAATGTGAGAGAATGACTAAAAACGTGTATATATAACATACCATATGTATCAAAACTAAAATAACAGATGTTTTTATTTTTCAAAAAATGTGGGTCAAAGGTCAGTGATGGGGTCAAAGGTTAAAAATTTGGCTCCAAAAGATGAGCCTTCTCAAGGTACATAGACATGCAATATATGACAGCTCTATTATCTTATACCCTTTCATCAGAATTTAGTTGAATGGAATGATATACTGACAGTCGGATGGATAGACAAACAGATGAACAGACAGACCTACCACTATATGCCCTTTGATAAAATTAAGACTAAAGGCATAAATAAACTCTCATTTGAGCTGAAATAGTATTGCATAGGATACTCTATAGAGATATTTCCTTCTTCCTTATACTGACCAGTGAAAATACTTAGATCAAGTAATCAGACAGTTTCAGATTGAAATTAAATATAATAGGACATGTGGCCTACCGAGTGAAAAAAGTATCGGCCATTTTGTTCTAAAACCTAAAAAGGTTTTAGGCTATTTTTTAGTAAATGTAAAACAATGTAAATAGAATATTGAACAAAGAACATGAACTTTTAGGGTGAATGTGGTATTAATGTAGACAGAAGCTAATTATTAAAATATAATACAAATATTTTTACATACCGGTATGAAATATTTGATCCTCATAATAGAAAACATTTTTACCATATATCCCAGTTCAGAATAAGGGTGTCCAATAAATATCTTAAAATCTGCATGCGGTTGAAATGATGTTTTTGATTGGTCAAATTTTAAAAGGACAAAATGACTCGAGGTCCAATTGACAAAAAGGCCTGAAACATAAGTTTATTACCAGTAATTTATGGCAGGAACAGGTATCGTACCCAGATAGCTCAGTTGGTAAGAGCGTCTGCCCAGATAGCAGAAGGTCTCGGGTTCGATTCAGAGTCCGGTCACATCTTTTCCTCTCCTGTTACAGAATTGGCGCCAAACTAAATGACTCAAGGTGAAGTGGAGTTTTGTGTGAGGTTTCCAGTGCATGGAAACCTGAAAAATTGGTGGGGAGGAGTGTGGCAGGAACGGGCATCGTGCCCAGATAGCTCAGTTGGTAAGAGCATCTGCCCTGATAGCAGAAGATCTCGGGTTTGATTCCTGGTCCAGTCACATCTCTCACTCTCCTGTTACAAATTTAACTTCTATAATTAATACTAAATCTGGAATTTTGCAAAATAAAACTAACACAAGCACCTTTCATTTTGCAATGTGAAGGATGCATTATTGCTATTTTATTTGATAAAATGATCAATCTTTGTGATTCTGGTGTTTCCATTTATCAGAAAGCACAGCTCAAGTCCATGATCACTTGGGACATTCTACTCTTGCAACAAAAAGTCTCACTACTCTCTCCAAAAATCTTACACCTTAAACAATTAAAAAATAAGTAAGAAATACATGCATTTTGATTGTTTGTTATCTTTCTTGCACTGTATAAACATAATAGAAAAGATTTTCAAGTTGATTGATTGATCAGAGGAAATTCCGAAACAATCCCCTAGTGTTTCTATAGAATTGAAGATAAAATCCTGGGTCAGGTCCCAAATAAAATATGAGAAAAACTTAATTTCAGACTCATCTATGATAATATTGTAAAATGGCAATAAAGGAAGATTTTGGTAGAAGTTTTCCTGGGTTGAAATATTTTTGTATGAGTTGGCTTTTACAAATGAATTTTTTTAGTATTTTATTTTTTTTTTTTAATTTGATTAACACATAGTAGATATGCCTGTAAGGCATCTCTTGTTATATTATCTTCTATTAAAACATGTGTCACTTGCTTTAATGTAAACATTATGAAAATTTTATCAAACCATACAGTTTTACATCCCATTGGGGGTGGTACTCCAAGCAGTGGAGGAAATTATAAGAAGAAAGAAAGATGTAAGAGTTACCTCCCCCCTCTCCCCCCCCCCCCCCCCAAAAAAAAAAAAAACCTTACACAAGCACAATATTCCTTTCATTTGGCAATGTGAAGGATGCATTATTGCTATTTTCTTTGATAAAATGATCAATCTTTGTGATTCTGGTGTTCCCATTTAACAGTCTGTGATCACTTAGGACATTCTAGTTACCTCCCCCCCTCTCTCTCCCCCCCCCCCCCCCCCCAAAAAAAAAAACTTACACAAGCACAATATTCCTTTCATCTGGCAATGTGAAGGATGCATTATTGATATTTTATTTGATAAAATGACCAATCTTTGTGATTCTGGTGTTCCCATTTAACAGAAAGCACCAGCTCAAGTCTGTGATAACTTAGGACATTCTACTCTTGCAACAAAAATTCTCACTACTCTCCCCAAAATTCTTACACCTTAAACATGTTAAACAAATAAAAAATAAGTGAGAAATACATGCATTTTGACTATTTGATATCTTTCTTGCACTGTATAAACACTATAGAAAAGATTTTCATGTTGATTGATTGATCAGAGGAAATTCCGAAACTATCCCCTAGTGTTTCTATAGAATTGAAGATAAAATCCTGGGTCAGGTCCCAAATAAAATATGAGAAAAACTGAATTACAGACTCATCTATGATAATATTGTAAAATGGCAATATCTTCGTTTATTTATAGTTTCTGTCACTTTATACTCTAAATGCATGTAGATAGGGTAAGAGAAAATAGCCATATACCCATTTTCCAGAATCCTAGGGAACAGGGACTCAAGTAAAATACTGTAATGACATCTAAACTGCAAACCGATAATATTTTGGAATAAATCAATTAATTATTATCCATAAATTCTGGGAAATTAGCTATCATGAGATCACATGTAGTTTAATAGAGAGAAAACAACCACACCCATTTTCTAAGACCCTTGGGGTCAGAGACTCAAACAAAATATCAGGTGAACAACCAGATTACAGACCCATCATATTGCATAAATAATTTAGTCTCCATTATTTATAGTGTCAGCACTGTAAGCATTTAAGATTATATGGAATAATATAAAAGAAAATGGCCACACCCTTTTCTAAGACCCTGGGGGTCATTGGCTCAAACAAAATATCAGGTGCACAACTAGACTACAGACCCATCATATTGCAAAAAGAATTAAGTCTCCATCATTTATATTGTCAGAGGAGTTGTCCGGACAAGATTACATAGAATTTAATGACCACGCCCATTTTATAAGACCCTGGGGGTCAGGGACTGAAACTAAATGTCAGGTGCACAGCTAGACCATGGACCAAGTAAAATGTAAAAAGAATTAACTTTCTATCTCGAACAATTTCAGAGGAGTTGTCCGGACAAGATTACATAGAATTTAATGACCACGCCCATTTTCTAAGACCCTGGGGGTCAGGGACTGAAACTAAATGTCAGGTGCACAACTAGACCATGGTCCAAGTAAAATGCAAAAAGAATTAACTTTCTATCTCTTACAGTTTCAGAGGAGTTGTCCGGACAAGAATTGTTTACGGACAGACGGACAGACAGACAGACAGACGTACAGACGGACGGACGCCGGACAAAGGGTGATCGCATAAGCTCGACTGGTCTGAGACCAGTAGAGCTAAAAAACAATTCGGAGTTCCGAGAGTTGTCTCAATGATGTCCGTTGATTTCTTTTACCTTGCTTCTGCTACTTGAGTACACCTGTACAGAAAATCAATAACTGCTCTTCATGGGGTTTAAACTGACCACTCATCAGATTTAAATCCCATTGTTAGGAGAATAATAAACGAGACAGCCATTATCTGCCTCAGATTATACACACTTATGCAGAGTACATAAATTACATGACGTCGTTTTTCCTACGCATTTATTTATCTATTTATCAGCGAACTGCATTTCCTCACTTTTTTCGTGTTATATATAAATATAATATGATTTTACGGCATCAAGAAGATTCCCCAATTAACCTTGTACATCAATTTGGTACGTGAATTTGACGACCCGTGTTAAGATGTACTGGGTATAATGTCCCCCGGGGAAGTCGAGGGCCCGTGACGGTGAAGAGAACGCGACGCTAATTGCTTTGTTTTTCCAGCAATATACCTGTCATATGTATAATTAGCACTTATTAAATTGATTGTCTGGTAACTACAGACGGCGTAATGCGTAAAGTAATACACAAATGAGGATTTTGCATTTCATCTGAAGAAATCTGGAGGATTTTTTGTTTTCGTCGGGAGGATTCTGTTTCGTCGGGAGGAATCGGGAGGACTATTTTTCATCGGGACGGTCCTCGTTTCGTTGGGAGAATTCGTCCTCCCGCCAGGAGGTTCACATGTATGTACTGGCGGAAGATAGGTTGCGCGAGTCCAGCCGATGCAGGGATAAAACTGATTATGACAATGTCACAATGTAATTTCTAGCGAGGCTTTCCCTGTATAGACTTGTTTGTTATATGAGAAAATACAGGATTTTGTTTCTGGAAAGTCAAACATACACAAATAGCGACCAAAAATTTGCTTATTGCGACCATATTTTGGAAATGGAAACCAAAATTTACGCAAGGTCACTTTTTGGCAACCAAATCTTGAATGCTACTTGGAGCACTGTAGACAGATGGACGGACGGACGGACAGACGATTGGACGCAGGACACAGGGCGATTGCATAAGCTCGAATGGTCTTTGACCAGTAGAGCTAAAAATGAAAGAAACAAATTTTTTATTCAAACCAACAAAGAAATTCATACTAACTTTTGATGACAAGCATGGCAGCATACTGTTTGTCAGAATACACTCCTAGACAGCTATAATTAAAGGCAGAAAATGCTATAGTTTCTGATTCCTTATTCATCATCTTGTACAGCTTCTGTGTAACGATGGACAGAACATTAATTTTTCCTTGCAAGCTCTCCACTTCTGTTTGTGATCCACCTCTAATGTAACGGAAATCCATCGGTGTGTCATTTACAGCAAACTTCAGACTGAGCTGAAAAGGTTGAGGTTGTATGTTAGATTAATGGTATTGTTACGTAACTTGAATTTCAGTGCATCATCTTGGAAATAAATTGAGAATTAATTTTTCAAGAGCCATAAATCTTCAATCATCTACAGTCCTATAACTACATTGTATCTTATTTATTTACTTTATATAGTAATCAGTTATTAAAAAAAAAATTAATCACAAAAGCAAAGACAAAGTCTAAGGGCTGATGACTGGAGAGAAAAATGAATGGTATTATTCTTCTGACATAACTTAGTCTAATGCAATAGTAATGGCTTGTATTTAAATGTGTATAAAGATCATATATCAGATTTAATCTTATGGAGTAGACACTTTTAATTGAAAATCCCCTCCATTAGTAATCACCAAACCTGAAATCCCCTTATCTATAGGATTGATGCAGCTTTTCCCCCTTTTCATGAACTTATTGTGCAAACCTGATATTGTATTTCTTTTGAAAACATTATTTTGGTTATTCAACACATTTTAACAATACATTTCAGGGATCCATCTGGACCTTGTCTTGGTATTTTTGCGAGTTGTTTTCCAAATGGCGCACTATAAAATTTGTATTGGGTCAATATGACACATAGGGATTAAATTTGGCGCGGTTGATCTGCCCTGATGGGTCAAATAGTTGTACAATTCTATGACATGTCTTTAACAAGTCTTGTTAGCGCTTGATTAATACAAGCATGTCTATGACACAGATCAAAGGATAAGGTGCGCTAACCCCTCATACCGGCCCTATAATTTCGAGAAATATTGCTTTTAATAAACAAATTATTAATTATCTCTTTTTGAAATGTTTAATGTTTGAGAAACAGGGATTTTTCAAGTCCATTTTTGGGTCCGATTATCGGACCCATTCCCAACGCCAAAATGACCTGTATTTTCCCAATTTATGATTGAAATTTCCCAATTTGAACCTCTTAATTTTTTGTAAATTAAAAGTGTTCTTCAATAAAGAGCAAAATGATGACTAGCAGAAATACGACATTTACGATCGATATGTAAACTGGTCATAAATGTTATATCCGGTATAGGTTTATGTTTTAGTCATCAAATTGTATCTCCAGCATTGGGAACCCCCCAGGACCATGTCGTCTCACATTGTGACAACAGCAAATCTGATACCAAAAAATTACAAAAGGGAGTTTCTCCTCTTCTTTGTAGAGGATAGATACATGTACGTTCTTCAAAATAAAATTTTGGATAGTGACTATAAAAGAAACAACAGAAAGTAGTTCATGTTCAGTAAACAGAATGGGGGCGACTTGGACAGTGGGAATATCCCCGTCAAACACTGACTTTGAATCTGAATCCTGATTGATCATGATCAAAAGTAGCCCCTCTGACTCTGAACAGATGCCTGTTCAAGATCCTAGAAGTTGATGTCCTTTGAAGCACAATCTAAAGTACATGTATAGATGGCTTTACTAGTACTTTGTTTCTTTTATTGAAGACACTTTGAATAAGAAGGAGTTATATCTCTGTTTAATGATTTATTCCATTAAGAATCAATTAAGCTGTTGGGAATTCCCAATTTCATTGAAATGCCGCGGTTTTTCCCAATTCTAATGGACCCTGGACCCAAAGTAAAATACCCTGAAAAATCCCTGAGAAAATACAGCATCACAATTTTGAGCCCTCGTAAGGACACGCCCATGATATATGATGTCATGTTCTGACGTCATTTTTCCAAAATATGATGAATCAGATTTTCCTTTGTTTTGCGTAAAAGGAAAATCTGATTCATCATTTTTTACACACGAGTCTTCAAAATTCATCTACGCGCCAGGCCTTGCCCACTATATTTTTTATGTAAATTAAAAGGCCGATCAAAAATCTATCGATTTGTACAAAAATTATCATTGGCAAGGCCTGGAGTGCTACACAATTTCACAAATTTGTTAGAAATTTCGCTCATTTATTGATGTTTTCAATGATTTTTACGTTTTTAGACATTTTAAGCCTCGTAGTATTCAGTATAAGACTGTGAAATCAAAACAGGCTTTCCTGATGTGGATTCACATGTGACATTTTATAAACTAGATATTATGGATATACGAGCAACTTTGAAAATAGGGCCGAAATGGCAGGTTACCACACTTACTCATTTGCATTCACAAAATTAAAGCACAGGGCAAAGGCACATTTACATTCCATATACTTATCGAGGAAATTAGAAAATGAAAGTACATCGAAGTATCGTTCATTTTCGTTTTTTTATGTTACAATGAACCTGTGACGAAAGAAAAAGGCAGACCAGAGTGACAACATCAGTCCGCAACAGAATTAGAAAACTGTGATCAGTTTCTTTTAAATATCACGATAAATGGACCAGAGATGAAAAGCTTTTACTTCTCTGATCAATTGACTCTTGGAGAAAATCCAAAAGCAGAATTCTAATAAAGCATGAAGTGATATAAATGGATTTGAATAAACTTCAGATCGAAATTATATTGCTACTGTAATTTTCATCTGTATTTGTGTCAATAAATCATTCAGACAATGCATCTAGAACATGGCAAAAATGCCCTAGAAAATGCCTAAAACTCATTTGCCACCTGAAACCCAAACCAAGGCGTTGCCATGAACCAATCAGGCTCTTGGTTTTTGGAAGTCCCTTTTCTAGATATATCCTTGCATTTCGTAAGATCTTTTAAAACTTACGGTACTATTAATTGTTCAGTATATTATTGGCAAGTTTTTGCTACTTCTACTATCAAATATTGCTATTGGAACGTTTATTATTGCTATTTATAGATAGTCCACTGTATTGTTACACCCCTCAAAGTCTACTGTCCATCTCTGTTTAAAAGAATGAAGTAGTGTCCTAGTAGAAGTAGTGAAGTAGTAGGGAAGTTTAATATAATAAATAACAATGAACACTCTATATCCACAAATTTTCGGCCACTTGGCCTTTATCAAGTGGAAAAGCACGAATACAAAAGAATTCTACGTAATATCCTAGGCTTTGCTTACCAGCAGTTATGGGTATTACGTAGAATTCTTTTGTATTCGTGCTTTTCCACTTGATAAAGGCCGAGTGGCCAAAAATTTGTGGATATAGAGTGTTCATTGTTATTTATCATCTCTGTTTACTTTGTTTGAAAATTTCTATTAGCCTCAGGCAAAATGTCTAGAAGCATCATGAGTTGGACTAGCCAGTTTTTGTGAATACTGACTAAATATCAGACACACGATTCCACAAATAACAAACAAGACACCACTATAGACAGTATTAATCTAAAATGGCTAGATTGTTGGCAGCAGATTAAGTTTTGAAACATTATGTCCATTGAAAGCAACAGAGCAAAAGAAAACCACATTCCTCAATGTCAAGGTCAAAACTCAAGGTCAAAGGCAATACCTACGTACATATCTTCTCTTTATGCTTTATCTTTGTACCAAGCTTTAAGACTGTACCACTTTATAGTTCTAAACACAAAATGTCATTTTTCAAGGTCAAAGTCAACCCTCAAGGTCAAGGTAAAAAAAAATGCTTGTGTCCAGATCCTCTCATCATGCTTTATCTTTGTACCAAGTTTGAAGATTGTACCCCTTATAGTTCTTTCACAACTGACCTATACACAAAATTACACTTTTCAAGGTCAAGGTTAAACCTCAAGGTCAAGGTAAAAATCAATACCTGCATTCAGATCCTCTCACCAATTACTCAGGGATTTCAATAAGAGCCGGCACCCGGCGAAATACCGCCGCTTCGATTGACCAAAATCGCTGCCTCGAATAAACGATTTTGGGGAGTTTCTTTTCGTTCACAAACATCTATTTACGTTCCTTTCACATGCAAAATGTAGACGCTTACATGTTCATCGTGTACACAAATACGTATGCGGCAACGTTTAATCTTGGAAGCTGACAGAAATAACAATATGAAACGATCCTTCGCCGGAACCCATTAGAGACGGCGCGTGATACGGGTGAAATATATGAAATCATTTTATTTCACGGGACCTCAATGCTTGTGAATTTTTTAAATGTAGCAAATTAGTATCACCCTCCCCCGATTATTTAGCTCTAAAAGTCGGGAGCCTAAGGGGGGATAAGAATAAAATGAGAAAACTGACAACGCGTGCCGGTCTACGCGACATCGATTAATTTAAAATACATGTAAACGTATGAATTCACGTATCGCGTTATAGAAAGATCGTCTTTTGTTGAAATATAAATGCTGACAAAGCTACACGTACCATCAAACTTGAAAGCATTACTTTAGGAACGAAACTTAGGTTAAAAGTACAACGGATAATGAGACTAGCTCACGTAGTAGAAGGCATAAAAACTTGTTTGTCAGGTAAATACAACGAAGTAGAAGGCATAAAAACTCGTTTGTCAGGTAAATGCAACGTAGTAGAAGGCATAAAAACTTGTTTGTCAGGTAAATACAACGTAGTAGAAGGCATAAAAACTTGTTTGTCAGGTAAATACAACGTAGTAGAAGGCATAAAAACTCGTTTTTCAGGTAAATACAATCTCCCTGGCTACAAAACGTTTGACACCAGGCGTTGCAAGGGCTAGTTTAAGCCAGGTAATTTCGTGGCAATTAAATCAATTTTAAAGTACACGAATTTTTGAGAAAAAAATACATCTCGGCAGTCGTCAAATAAAGCATGGAAAAAAAAACGGAAAAAGAAAATTTTACTTTTTTCGGCGAAAAAAAAAATTAGGGTTGAGGCGTTTTTTGCAGGTAAGGTCGGGTTAGTCGAAACACACCTATTTTTATTTTAGGCCTGATGAGAATCCAAGCGGTTTTTAAAAAGATCGTACGTACCGATCGATCGCAAATTAAAAAGAAATGCAAGCTGATTGTGAAGTGCGGCTGGAAGCATAAAAAGAAGTGGGCCTTTATCGCTCATTCACTCTTTTACATGTTTTAGCAAAGATAAAATTGAAGCAATCCATATATATTCCGAAACAGAAGGAAAAAAAACTTTAAAAAATGGATGAATGCAATGTTTTGTCAGTTAATAATCTACTTCAACTACAAAATTTCGTCAAATTAAAATTCGGAAAACGATTGAGCTCCACGGAAGTAAATATTAAACTGAATTTTCTATATTTGATGTCAATTTAAATCAATTTGAATTTATAAATACAATTAAAATTAACATAAACCATTAAAAAAGAGCGTCAAGATTTTAATGTAACCACTGCAATTTCTTCAATTATACACATGTTTTTTTCTAAATTTCTTAACGATTGAACCAGTATCGCTAAAATTTTGAATTCAATTACCACTGATTCCAAGTTCAAAATTAGCGAGGACTTGCAGCTAAAATGGAATCAAGCAAAATACATCGCTAAATCCAAATTTGGATTCTTTTCGATGAGACATGCGTTGCTGTCTGGTACCCAGAAATATACAAATCAAGCGTTTTTGAAATATCATAAGCAATTGTTAAAATGTTATGTGGATTAAAACTTGATACATTTGTTTTTCTACGGGATTTTACATGAAATTTACACACTTTCCCTGGGTGATATTTCATCCCCAGATACCTTCAGAATGCACCATTTTGCATCAAATTTTTGAAAATTTTCCGGGGGAGCATGCCCCCAGACCCCCCTAGAAAACCTCGCGCCTGAGGCGCTCAAATTGATATGCTTCAAATTTCAAATTCACCACTTCAAATAATTCTTATTGAAATCCCTGATTACTTACCTAAATGTAACAGCTAAACCAAATTGTTGAAGCAGACAGACATGGAATGACAACGGCATTTCATAAGCTGAATTTTGCTTCGCAATCCAGCCAAAAATCTGAGGGAGTCAAAAATGAAAATACTCACAAGGCTTAGCAGAAACCAAACAAAATGGACTTTTGTAGGCCAAGTCAGCATATTCAAATTTACTGGTAATCTTAGAAGCAGACTTCCATTTTAAAACTGAAAAAAAAAATGTCTGAAATCTACATGCTATACAATATGGTACATTACTCACTACAGGGCTCAGCCATAAGAAGAAAGGTGATTCCTTATGCCCTTTGTAACAGTATGTCTTCCACATCATAACATTCTTTCCTGAAACTTCTATCGTCTCTGATGGATCCTCCATTAGATGACCTGATTAAATATAAATGTGACGGTTTCAATTTCAAAGAATATCCTTGATATATTAGGCAATTCATCACTGCGTGCATAAGGTAAAATGAATTTCAATTATTATTATTTGATAAGCATAAAACCGTTGCATATGTGCCTGTATAGACTTGTGTAAGGTGATAGATAGCAGAACTGTGTCCTCAAAATCGGGAAATCCACATCAATTGATATCATAACAGTACAAGTTACAACTCTTGACCGGGAATGAGGGCAACATATATGTCCTTGTCAGACCTGAAAACAAAATGTTGTCAGAGGCCAAAGACCATTGTAAGTATCATGACATCAGTTCACTTGGTACACATGATATACGGTACACATGGTGTACGGTACACATGGTATACGGTACACATGATATACGGTACACATGGTATACGGTACACATGATATAAGGGACACATGGTATACGGTACACATGGTATACGGTACACATGGTATAGGCAGGGGTTTTTTTTTATTTTGGGGAAGGTGCCTGTACCTGTCCCATTTGGGAAAATTTGCGACATTTTGCTGAAATTGGGAAAATTTTTATACAAATTCTCACCACTGTATAACCCTAAATTATCATTTATTAACTGCTAATCAAATGATTTACTTGAACTGAACAAGGGTTGAATAAAAAACTTGAAGATGCACTTAGAAATAGGACATTTTGTGTTTACTTCCAGGTTTTGAGTATTACTTTCTCAAGTGATTTTTTTCATATTTCCTCTTTGGGAATTTAAGAGTGATTTTTTGGGAAAAATAGAGGAAATTTGGCATTGGGAAGGGGCCGAAATTCAGCCCCAAAACAACCTGGAAAAAAAAACCCTGATAGGTATTGTGTGTTTTACATAATTTTTTAATCACTTCTTATTTGTCTATCATTCTTTAGGCGTTTTTGTGTATCCAATTAACATGATTAAGTTTAGAGCAATGTATTGATGTACCAGTAGTTTTTGTTGTTTTTGGCAGTGGCTCTAGATACAACATTCGTATCCTTTGACCTGCATGTGCCTCTGTGTTCCATCAAGTTTCTGATTGGTCCGTAAGGGTCATATAGCAACTGGACAAAAGCCTGTTCATCGTTACATTTTCAAATATGATAGTGTCACTGACCATTTTAGACACGCACTTGTTAGCTAAAGCCTGTCGCTCGAGCGGAAGTTGAAGTTTTTGAAAGTTGTGAGAAGATAAATACATAGACACATCACTGGGTTTTTTTTTTGTCATTTGATTAATTTTCAGAATACAGTATTCTCCACAGAAATTTCAGATAGCATGATGCTAAGTCTTGCGGTGCACCTTGCGTTGCATCATTGCGTGCTGCATCATTCAATGTTGCATCATTGCATACTGTTTTATGTGTTGTTGCTTTATTACTAAACTGTTTAATAGTGTTAAGGATGCCAAAACAAGAGGCCCAGGGGCCACAACGCTCACCTGAAAACTACGTAAACTAAGCACATCAAACAAAAAGAAGTTTGAAAGAGGAAAATAACCAGACTTCAGAGTGGAACAAAAATTAACAACACTTCTTAAGACATCTCTCTAGATAATCCTGAAGCTTTCGGTATGTGGATACGTGCTTCCGTTCTGAAGAAGAAGTCTGTCAAATGAGGGTACTTCCCATGACCTATTTTTGCCCGCTGTGGTGCCACCTGTTGACAGATCTGGACAAAACCAACAATACTTGTAGGGGACCATAATTACTTCATTCCTACCAAGTTTCATGAAAATCTGGTCAGCGGTTCTAGGGAAGAAGTTGAATATGTATGAAAATCATCTCACCCTTCTTCTTGAGTAATCTAAGTAACCCGAGACAGACAGTTATAAAGAAGCTAAAGCAAAATCCTGCTAATAAATTACAGCCTTCTCCCCCTCCTTTCACTACGTTAAGTAAATGTGAAGTTCTGTTTTTACATTAATATTTTGAGCTGCTCTCAATATTTTAATTTCAAAGTTATATATCTAAGTCTTCACAAGATGAATTTGAAAATACTTATTCCTCTTTTTTGAATTATTTAATTTCCTTTTGCATACTCATTGAATAATTTAAAATATATAACATTCAAATGAATCGATTATATCTATATTAAAGAAAGACAACTCTTGCATACATGAGTTCTGAAAAATTCCTGATATAGATAAAAGAAGTACCAGAACTTGAACCCACAAGCCTTGGGTCAATGTGCACAGTAAACATATCTATTCATGATTGAAAAAAATACTGATAAAAATCTGTTCAGCAGTTCTGGAGAAGAAGTTGAATATGTATGAAAATCACCCCCCCCCCCTTTCCTTTTCACATAAGAAAAAAAAAATTATAAAAAATCAAAAAATTAAAATTTTAGTATAAAATACATATCAAAGCAATGCTCAGGTGAGCTAAAAATTGTTGGGGTCCCGCCGGATTGGGCATGGAAAACATACATTATACCTATGTACAATCTTAAAAAATATTTCTTATAAATGCAAAAGTTGATATCTTGACAAAATTCTTTCACTTGTAGGGTACCATGCATGAGTACCTCATACCTACAAATTGTCATGACAATCTGAAGAGTGGTTATAGAAAAAAAACAGAAAATGCATGAAAATCAACACACACCCCCCCCCCCCCCTTCCTTTTTACATAAGAAAAAAAATCATAAAAAATCAAAAAAATAAAATTTCAGCATAAAATACATATCAAAGCATTATGTAAGTTAAATATGACAAATATGCAGTAAATGAGTGTGTAAAATCATACACTTATTGAGTTATTTAAAGAAATAGTGCAAAAATGTGCATTTCTGACTAAGTCCAAAAAGACGTCAAAAACGCGTCAAAAATTTGACTTCCGAGTGGAACCAAAAATAACAACACTTCTTAAGACATCTCTTTAGATCATCCTGATGCTTTCGGTTTGTCGATACCTGCTTCGGATCTGAAGAAGAAGTTTGTCAAAGGAGGGTACCCCCCGTGACCTACTTTTGCCTCTGGTGGCGCCACCTTTTGATGGATCCGGACGAAAAACAACAACACTTGTAGGGGACCATGAGTACTTCATTCCTACCAAGTTTCATGAAAATCTGTTCAGTGGTTCTGGAGAAGAAGTTGAATATGTATGAAAATCCCCCCCCCCCCTTCCTTTTCACATAAGAAAAAAATTAATAAAAAATCAAAAAAATTTAAATTTTAGAATAAAATACATATCAAAGCATTAAGTAAGTTAAATATGATAAATATGCAGTAAATGAGTGTGTAAAATTATACACTTATTGAGTTATTTAAAGAAATAGTGCAAAAATGTGCATTTCTGACTAAGTCCAAAAAGACGTCAAAAACGCGTCAAAAATTTGACTTCGAAGTGGAACCAAAAATAACAACACTTCTTAAGACATCTCTCTAGATCATCCTGATGCTTTCGGTTTGTCGATACATGCTTCGGTTCTGAAGAAGAAGTTTGTCAAAGGAGGGTACCCCTAGTGACCTACTTTTGGCTGTGGTGGCGCCACCTATTGACGGATCCGGACGAAAAACAACAACACTTGTAGGGGACCATGAGTACTTCATACCCACCAAGTTTCATCAAAATCCCTTCAGCTGTTCTGGAGAAGAAGTCGAAAATGTGAAAAGTTTACGACGGACGGACGACGGACGCCGGACGGCACGCTATGACAATAGCTCACTTGAGCTTTGCTCAGGTGAGCTAAAAAATGTACTACATTCTTATCTACATGCTAAACATCATTAAATTTTAGACAGTCAGTCTTCATGAAAACTTTTTTTGCCCACTAGCCATTCGGGCTAGTTGAGTACCAAAATCTACTAGCCAACCAAAACTTTCACTAGCCATTGAAGAAAAATCAAAATGCTATAAAGACTCGTCATTTTCTATAGATATTTCCATTAAGTAGGCCAAAATTCACGCATAAAGTATACAGAATTGATAAAAATCAAACGAAGTTAAACTACCAGTGACACGATCCTTTAAAGCGGATGTCTGCCGTTGTGCTCAATGTTACAATGGATTCTTGGTACATACAGAAAATGTACCGAGAAAGAAAAATATAAGAACCTATTTGTTATCATTCATACATGCTAAAAAGACGGCCGTTGATAAAATTGGTGGTACATGGTCAATATCTATAAAATTTTTGTTAGCATTTATTTCAATGTTCAGTCAAGATCTTATTGTTATATTGAACATGTTATACTTGCAGATTAGTTGTTACCGTAAAATAACCTGCCACGCCGAGCAGAAAACAACGCACACTGAGTTTGGTTATGGAGATATCTATCATGTACCTTGTGACAATTTTTAAATAAACAGGTTTTAAATAAACATTTCATTCAAATGTACTTAACCATGAGTGATAGAAATTGAGACACGACGGATATTTTTTTTACGGAAAGTAAGCGGCGATTCAACTCTAAGTTTGAGGCGAGAAATCGCCGGCTGCCGACTCTTAATGAGAAGCCTGCATTTCAGTAAAAGTCGGGCTAGTTCAGCAGCAAATTTTGGTAGCCCGAGGGAATATTTGGTAGCCAGGGCGGTCGGGCTAGTGAGTTTTCATGAAGACTGGACAGTGATATAATTGGTGTTCTATTTTTATTCTAAAATAAAAACCAAAAACAACAAAGTGCCAAGGACAAAAACGGAAAGTTTGACTGGGAAAACAACAAAAACAACCCGCAGGCTAGCTGAATTCAGAAATGACTTGCCCAACTGTTTTTTGATACGGCACGGGCAATCGGACAACCGCTTATGTTCAACCCTGGTATAAAGAGAAGTGTTATATAATTGAAAACTGACTTTTGCAAGACCTCCTACACGTACTTGCCATCTGGGAACTGTTGGTCAAAGTTTTAGTTACCCAGTTGTGAAAATGGTCGTTAATGGCGATTTGTCAGGTCCGGGAGAATGCCAAAAATAGCTATTATAGCTTACCAGAAGTCTCTGATGAGACTGAAGCTCTCCTAGTTGTTCACTTAAATTAATCTAAGTGCTTCACTCATTTCTAAGACCCTGAGATCAGGGGCACAAACAAAATACAAGACCAGAGAATGATTAATATAATGGAGAAAGAATGAACTCTCTATCAATTATACTTTCAGAGAATTGGTGTTCACAAGATTGCATAACAGAGTTATACATGCATAGACGAAAATTACCACACCCATTTTCCATGAACCTGGGGGTCAGGGTTAAACAAATAAAAGCTGCACATCTAGACCTCAGACTGAAAATAATGCAAAAACAATTATCTTTCTATCAATAATACTTTCTGAGAATTGATGCTAACAAGATGACAAGTACAACTTACGGTGGACTGTACCCACCCTGCAGTTTCCAAGATTACCCACAAGAACTGGGGGAAAATAGAGCAAACAGCCCGTGGGATGATTTATGCACTACATAGGGAGAGGTCAGCTATTTTAGTAAAAGAATAATCTTAAAAGCAAAAACATAGATCTATGTTATTCTTTTGTCCCTTAACGAAAAGATTTTATAAAGGTTAGGTCCATAATGGACCTTTTAAAATAGCCAATTATTATCCTTTTTATTTTTACAGTAATTTAATTAATCCTTGTTATTACATTCTTAAAAACTAAGGCTAACCAAAGACCTTTTAAAATAAACAGCCCTTTTATGTCAATTTTACCGGACCATTTTAAAAGGATATGTTGGTAAATTATTTTATACCAATTTGAACACGCTGACAGCATCTATTTTACATACCCCACACCTACCAAATGTATAAAAGTTGTTTTACTAATATGTATAGTCACAGCACAGTTATTTTTATACTTTTAATTTCAATGATCATCCACACCTAACTAGACATTGGCCAACTGTACATACCCTCCATTACCTGTCCCACACTAGTGTTTTACCAAGACAGGAAACATTTTACTTCCCCTTTTACTATTGGGTTTTAGCTGAGATAAAAGCATTATATAGATACATTAAGTTTTACACCTTATGGATATATTTTTACCAGTTAAACCAACTGGGTGCTCCTTAATTACAGGAGGGATATCAGTGGAGAAAGAAAGAAAGAAAGTACAGGAGAAAATGACCACACCCATTCTCCAAGACCCTGGGGTCAAGGGCTCAAACAAAATAATAGGTGCACATCTAGAGCACAGACTGAGAATAAAGCAAAAACAATTATCTTTCTATCAATTAGACTTTCTGAGAATCGTTGCTGACAAGATTACATAGAGTCAGGTCGGGGAAACGGCAAATCTAGCTATTAAAGCTAGATCTAGCTTTTAAAGCTCATTCTAGCTTTAAAATGGACCAAATTGAGCAGTATTATTTAGAATGTGTGAAAACGAAGACGTTGCGCACTTGCACCTCGACGGATATCGTAATGTTTACGTACGAAAACGAACATTGGATCTTAAAATCAGAAACTCAGCGTTGCATTTACGAGTGCAGCTGCACATGTGCATTCAAGGAAAAGGTAAATATTCACTTGTTTACACCTTAAATGACTTACCTTTGTAGATTTAATGAACTATTTATTTAAAAGAATGTTTTTGACTTGCAAATCCGCCATTTTTAATTTACCGATCTAAGTGGATTCACTGTTTGCAAGAGAAAAGATCAAATAGCAGACGGATATGCATTATTCCGGTATAAAAGTAGGATCTTCGAAGACATATTTCACCTGATACAAATGCTTTTAAAAATTCGATAATTTTGATTTTAAATCCTTATTTTGTTCTTCTTCTTCTTCCATTACAGTGCAAACCACTTAAGTATTATCGCACTATGAGGGGGTGACAGGGTATGAACTTAAAGCTGAGCTCCCAGGATTTAAACGCAAGTGACGTAATAAAATTTTTTGGGGACGGAGATTGTTAGATACAGACTCTAACAATCTCCGTCCTATTCCATAGAAACAAGCTATAGCGACCTTTAACACCTGTTGACGTATGCATACTAATGAAGGTACGACCTAAAATCCATGTACATCGCTCTAGTCCCGGTATATAAGACGAGCTTCAAGCCAACATACCGTGACATTCAGTGATTAGAAATCTGAAAGGCAAGAACATCTGAAATGAGAAATGTAGTCAATTGATTAAATGGTGTATAATCAATATTTGGTAAATATAATAAAAACTAAATCGAATATTTTCATAATTTAGAGTGAAAAAGTAATCGTACTATCATGTACCCGTAATTACAGGCACAGTACAAATCAATTACCCCCCCCCCCCCTCCCCTACAACAAGCACACTTCTCATGCGTCTGAAACTTTTCAATATAGGCCTTGTTTCCATGATTTTAAACACGAGTTTGCAAATAATCAGCAACATTTTGCATGTAACAGCATGTTCAGTAATACCAACTGTCAATGCCAACCTCTAACTTCTACCCCCCCCCCCCCCCCCATTCGACCTTCTACTTCATCTTCGGACTCATTACTTCAACAAGTACTGAATAATGTATTTACACTTCACACAAGCGTAGAGATTAGCTTTTAGTTTTTGATAAATAGGGAAACCCCGCTATATCTTACCTTGTTGAACAGCTATAAAAATATCATGTCTCCACATATACAATAGGCGGATTCATCACTTCCGGTATAAAAAAGGAGCGTGTTCGGTTGTATAAGAAGAAATTGTTGAAAATTTGTCTTAAAAGAAAGAGATACATTGTATTTGAAAGAGTCTGACCTATATTATCAATTTTCTATTAACCTTTACTTGCACCATTCATCATATGGCACCCCAGCCTCCTGCGTTCAATGACAATTCAAACATGTGGAAGCGAAAGTTCAGGGGAGTATTCTGATTTTCATTTTAAACCAAACGAAGTGTGAGTAAATGAAAAAAAAATAATTGTGATCTATTCATAAAAAGAATGGGTTCACAAGTCCAATAAAAATGATAATACGAACCCCCCCCCCCCCCAAAAAAAAAGGTGAAACAGCCGTACCCCTGATATGACAATCAACTCCACATATAAACACGATACAATCAAATTAGGTTTTAAAAGTCATGCACCTAAGACCTACACATTTTCCTATATTCTCCGTGAAAAAAAGAAGAAAAAGGACCATGTTATAAGAAAAATAGGACACATCACCTGTCGCATGCTGATTCTAAGTACATGACATTGACATACCTTGACATACATTTGATGCTGAGGTTCATCATGCTTATTATTCCTGCAGATTTGAAAAATGTCTATAGTATATCAAGTAAGTTCTAGCCAAATATACCAGACAGACGGACGCTCGATAAAGTGATCCCTTTATGTCGCTCCGCAGACGACATATAGATGCGTGCATAAGAATCTGATCCCTTTACACCAAATTCTTGATCAATATAAATTCCTCGTTGTTTTTCATACTTTCAGACTATATACATTAAAACATAAACAATTCAATACAAATACAGCCTAATATTATATCTATTGAATTCTGACGAGATGGGATAGAAAATAGTGATTGATGTCAACGAAACATAACGAATAATTGTAAAAAGTTTCTGATCGAGAGGTTAGGGGTATCCCTGCCAATAATTAAACATGTTTGAATTCCATTCTATGATTCAGTACGCTGGGGTTGCGAAAATTATAGAAGAGAAACGAAATAAAACGGACAGAAACGAATCTGAATGAATAAACGAAAAAAAAGTCTTTTTCAGTAGTAATCTGCTCAGTTTCAAAGATTAAAAATTGAAAGTAAGAAAAAGACTTTATTGACAAAAAGAATCAATCTGAATTTAGACATTCTATAACACTGAAATGGTTCATTTTTAGCTCACCTGAGCTCAAGTGAGT
Organism: Pinctada fucata; assembly: GCA_028142955.1. Lineage (NCBI taxonomy): Eukaryota > Metazoa > Mollusca > Bivalvia > Pterioida > Pteriidae > Pinctada > Pinctada fucata. The sequence goes on along the minus strand of AP027108.1, from coordinate 35,241,104 downwards.
TATTGTCATAGCGTGTCCGTCCGTCCGTCCATCGTTTACTTTTAACATTTTCGAAATCTCCTCTGCAACCGCTGCACAGAATTTCACGAAACAATTTTCAGGAAGACCATCAGTACTCAAGGCACTCTACCTAGTTTCTGTTTTTCGTGCAGATTAGTCTACAAATATGGCCGCCGAGGGCTCTAAATGGCTTACGCGTTTTCGACTTCTCCTCTGCAGTCGCTGCACATTTCAGAAACTGATGCACAGGATTTCTCAAAATTTTACAGGAAGCAAGTACTCAAGGGCCTCCACCAAATCGATCTTTGTCTGCATATCAGGTGAGCGGTGTGGCCTCCGTGGGCCTCTTGTTCTAGTAATTTGATATTACTTTTACCAACAGCCAAATGTCAATTCAAATAATTCGATGCCTACACCTGCAATAAAAGTCTTATTTAATTTAGTTAAAATGATGCCTTGGTCAGATGATTTTTTTCTGTTTGCATAAGCATGTATGTGGGAAAGTGGTCGATGGAATCTTTTGTGATCTAAAAAGCACTGACGGAATGTTTTATTTTTGGAGAGGGAGAGGGGGGTGTTTCGGGGTCCTTATCTACCCCTACCCACTACCTACGTTTTTGTGGTCAACATTTACAAAAGTAGACATGATTTTTTTCTGAATGTTGGTCTTATTTGGCAATTAGTACTTACATGATCAAGATTAAAAAGAATACAGCATTTCAGGCGCAAACATTACATGTATCTTAAACTCAAATACACCATGGCGTATGGGTTACCGAATTTGTTTTGGTATTTTCTGCAATTTTGCAAAAATCTCGCTTGCCCACTGCCGCTCGTCAGTCGCATAATTATGTATTATCAGTACATATTGAAAATTTTAAAGCGAGGACTCTATAGTATGTTATTTAACTTAATCTTCCTTTTTTATATTTCCTCTTTGAAAAATTTCTACCTCGTTCAGGCGCGCAACCAGAGTATTTTTCAAATAGGAGCCCTTTCGGAGAAGCCCTTGTGGTATTCAAGCAGCGAAGGATTTTACATATAGACAGGGCAGTGGCCCTTGCTGCACTTCTTTTATTTTTTTTTTTTTCTTTAATTCATTTATTTATTTATTTATTTTTTTTTTTTTTGCAAATTGATGACGTGGAAGCATCTGCTTACTTACGTACGCCTGGCTACGCGCCTGTCATTTTTGAAAGCTTTCTAGATCCGCCTATGGAAAGCATATTGCATCTTCATATAATTATGATGCTATTGAAATGCATTTATACCATATGTAATAGCATGAGACTAAAAAGAGAAAGCAGCATGAGAAGTCAGTTGAAAATAACATTGGCTAGTAAAACGAAACTATGACATTTTTCTCAAAAATAGTTGAGTGTGCGCACCTCCCCCCTCCGAATCCCATCTCGACCTTTGACCAAATATACTTGACAATATAGCAAGATTGAATTTGAGAAAATACACTTTATTTGTCCATGTACATTGCTTGCGATCATTCCATTCTTTTATTTCCATCCCCTACACGTTCAAAATAGTTTCTCCGTAAATCTATAGTCAAAATTAGTATTGTAAAAAAATCGCCTTCTCCTTATAAAGATTGTTTAGCTGTTGCTTTATTATATATTTGCGATTCAGAGTTACATTCTTATTTTGAAATCAGAATATGGTCTTTTTTTACCACTCTGTATTACACTTACAATGTAGTTTTCAAAATACATAAATGCTGCTCTCATGAAAAAGTAAGTCAATACATTACATTTTACATAATCAATTTAAAAACATAAAAAAGTAAAGAATACAAAGAATATGAAAATTGAGAAAAAGAGAAGGTGCAATGGCAAGGTATTTGTTTATCTGGTAACTTTCTGATATATGTAGGTAACAAACCATCGAATCTAGTTAATGGATCATTGAGGAATTTTAAAATATTCTTTAAATAATTCAAAATATGCTCATCATGAAAATTCCCCTTCTCCGTTTTAATCGAAAAAAAAAACTAAACGAACACTCTCAACCCTGCTTATACCGGAAGTGACAGGAGAAATGGAGGGATTCATTTGTTTATCAAGTAAGATAGTAAAATACATATAATTGCATTTTCACTTTTTGAACGAGAATGGTTATGTCAATCTGTCTAAGGCGTCAATTTTCAGGATGAAAAATCCATAATATTGCCTTGACATTTCTTCACATTCGGAATGAAAAGTGGGGATTCACATGGGCGGATCCAGAATTTTACATTTTGAAGAAAAAAAGAAAACAAAATACAGAAGCACTTCTTATTAAATCAGAAAATATGAGTTCTAGCCCTCCCCCAACGTCTCATATGCCTGAACTTTTTTCGTTCATAACATTTTAACAGAAACTGTTCTGGACCCCCCCCCCCCTCCCCCCGCTTCCAATTATAGTTTACGTTGGTTTGATTACAGCCGACTAGAACTCGTATTTTGAAAATAAAAAAACCCCCGAAAATATGCGATCTGCGTGGCTGTAATAAATGAAATAAGTAATAATCAGACAACTCTGGTGTTTTTGCGAATGCGGGGGGGGGGGGCTTGTCGGGTTAATTTTGACATATTGAGAGAGGTTGGAATTTACATTTGGTACCAATGTACAGGCACATGCTGTTAAAATATTCCTTATTATTTGCAGACGCATGAGAAGTAAGCTTGTTGTAGGGGAGGGGGGGGGGGAGATGTTGATTTGTCTTGTGCTAGCAATTGCGGGTACATGATAGTACTATTACTTTTTCACTCTAAATTATGAAAATATTCGATTTAGTTTTTATTATATTTACCAAATATTGATTATACATCATTTAATCAATTGACTACATTTCTCGTTTCAGGTGTTCTTGCCTTTCAGATTTCTAATCACTGAATGTCACGGTATGTTGGCTTGAAGCTCGTCTTATATACCGGGACTAGAGCGATGTACATGGATTTTAGGTCGTACCTTCATTAGTATGCATACGTCAGCAGGTGTTAAAGGTCGTTATAGCTTGTTTCTATGGCATGGGACGGAGATTGTTAGAGTCTGTATCTAACAATCTCCGTCCCCAAAAAAATTTATTACGTCACTTGCGTTTAAATCCTGGGAGCTCAGCTTTAACGCTCGCCCACTCGCCCAAGACGAGTATTTTTCCCTGTGGGCAATTAAAAATTACCACTTTCTCGCCCACGTGGCGAATGAATTATATAAAGTATCAATAAGGCCGTTAACATTCGTCCGTCGGTATTATAAATGGTCAAATTACACGAGTGTGTTCGTTGATCGCCTATTTGATATCCGTAATTAATTTACAAATACATTCTTTATTTCATGGTCAATAAATCTTCAGATCCATTGCTCTTTGTAAGCGGTGAAATTATTTGCCGTCGTCTTTTTACGTAATGTACTGCGCGGCATCGATGGCAGAAAATTCAATCGTCAAAACAAATTGATGGTTTCGCAGGATGTTAATCTAAACGATGATGAAAAGAAGAAACAACGATTTGATTCTCTTGTATTCCCCCCCCCCCCATACATGTTTCATTCCGCCATGAAGGGTGTATATTTTGTGTGTAAATTTCGGCCGCACGGTCAAACTGTTTTGAATAATAATCTTACCTGAGACAGTGTTTATTTAAAAAAAAAATAAACAGATAATTTAATTGTATTTATAAGAGAAGGCCTAATTACCTGGATAATTACTTCGTTTGGCGGTACTTTCAGACGAATAACGCTTCTTTGTACCTTTACATCAGGGGCCAATGGCTTTATGCGGGTTTGGTGTTATAACGGAGGTTTTATATGAAACTATATATATTTTATATAAAAGATTTCTGTGGCGGTATACGAGTTTGGCATTTAAACAGGGGACGTTATATAGCGGGGAAGGGGGTGGGGGTGGTTGTATTTTAAAGCCGATATAGCAAATTCATTCATCTAGATCTTTTGATGCCTACAATTCTTAAGTTTGTATTTGTCTGACTTCTTTGAAAGTTTCGTTGATACGGCATATACGTGTTTTGTACATTAAATGTCTCGCAAGCAGGCACAGTTGGGTCAGTTTTAAGGGGGGGGGGGGTCTTGAAAGGTAATGTTTCCCCAAAAAGCTTTGGTTTTCTGTGTGGGCTCGTAAAAAGTTGTGTGGGCCCCTAAAATTGAAATTTTATGAGCCCACATGGCTAGTAAAATTTTAAGTAGAGTTCATACCCTGGGTGAACGTCTATGTACAGTGCTCATAAAAACAGTGATTTAAAAACTAGTTAAAAGCTACAGAGTCCTCTAATACACTGAGGCGTTGGACAGCTGGGTCGTAAAGCTGTCCAAAGTGGTGGCCTCCACTACTCCTCCTGGTAGCTGGTTCCAGAGTCTGATGGCCTGGGGGAAGAAGGAGATCTTGTACACTGTTGTTCTGGTGTGTGGTACAAGGTAGCGGAGTGTGTGGCCTCTGGTTCTCAATGCTGTCTTCTGGAGGTAGTTGTCAGCAGGTATGTCTACTAGGTTGTACACTATCCTGTATAGCATGACCACCTGGGATGTTTCTCTTCTGACTTGGAGCGGTTGCCACTGGAGCTGCTGTAGCATGGCTGTTACACTGCTTGTGCGCTGATAATCTCCAGTGGCAAATCTGGCTGCCCTTCGTTGGACTCTCTCCAGCTTGTTGATAGTCTCCCTCTTAGCTGGGCTCCACACACAACTATAAGCATACTCGATGGTTGGTCTAACTAGGGTGGAGTAGCACTGTGCCTTGATGGGAGTTGGGCATTTACTGATGTTCCTTCCGAGGAAAGCTAAGGTGGAATTCGCTTTCTTGGTAACCCTATCTATGTGGGTGTCCCAGCTAAGGTTCTTGGTGATGGTCAAGCCCAAGTACTTGGCAGAGTCAACAGTGTTGAGTGTATGGCCGTGGATGGTGTAGTCCGCATGCAGGGGAGAATTGCGGTTGGTTACCCTCAGAACTTCACATTTATCAGGGTTGAATCGCATGAGCCACTGGTCCTCCCAATCCTGCAACTTGTCAAGGTCTCTCTGCAAGGTGACTTGGTCTTCTGGGGACTTAATCTTCCTGTATAAGAGGCAGTCGTCTGCAAATAATCGGGTGGTAGATGAAACTGATGATGGTAGGTCATTGATAAAGATCAAGAATAGGAGGGGCCCTAAGACGGTCCCCTGTGGGACTCCAGATGTTACTGAGGTTGACGGGGATGACTGACCATCTAGAACAACACGCTGGGTGTGTTCTAGGAGGAAGTTAGAGATCCAACCATGTGTACGTCCTCTGATCCCATAATACTGCAGTTTCATCAGGAGCCGGTTGTGGGGGACCTTGTCGAAGGCCTTTGAGAAGTCTAGGAGGATACAGTCCACTTGGTCCCCGACATCAAGACTCTGTGCTAGGTCATTCACTGATAAGATCAGCTGGGTCTCTGTCGAACGCCTCTTTCTGAACCCGTGTTGGTTATCTGCCAGTAGACCGTGTTCGTCAAGATGGCCGATGATATGGCTGTGAACGATGTGTTCCATGATCTTGCTGCAAACAGATGTCAGGGATACTGGTCTGTAATTAACTGCCAAACTCCTATCCCCTTTCTTAAACAAAGGTGTGATATTGGCAGATTTCCAGTCGTTTGGTACTTGGCCCTGGTGAATTGAGGCCTGGAACAGTAGTGATAGTGCAGGAGCAATCTGTGATGATGTTTCTTTGAGTAGTCTCGATGATACTTCGTCAGGACCTGAAGCTTTATGGGGATTTAGCTGCTGTAGTAATTTCTCTACCCCTTTCTGATGTATTTTAATGTCTGGGACGGCATGATGTGGACTTGGCCCGAGGTTGGGTAGGGGTTCGTTAGGATTCTCCGTAGTAAAAACCGATGTGAACTGCTGATTTAGAATATCAGCCTTCACCTTGGCATCGCTGTAGGCTATACCCTCCTTTTTGAGAGGCGCTACTCCACACTCATCAGTCCGTTTGCTCTTTATAAAGCTCCATAGTCTTTTGGGCTTTTGTTGGTCATCCATGACAATACTATTGACATAGTCCTTGTATCTAGACTTACACTCGGAATGGACTACATTTTTTATGCTTTTGTAGGTGGAATAGTCATGATTTGAATGAGTCTTTCTGTACTGTCTGTATGCTTTAGTTTTCTTCCTTGATAGACATTTGATGTTACGAGTAATCCAAGGCTGGCTGAATCGTTGTGATGTTGTTTTGGATGGTACATGTTCATCAAGAATGTTTAGGCTGCTTTGTTTAAAGGTGGTCCATAATGATTCAACAGGATGGTCTATGTTGTATCTTGTAGAGTATTCCTCACTAAAGGACGACACTCCATCTCTGAGACCTTTCAAGTTTGCCTTGTTCCAGAGGTATATCTTCCGACAGGCTGGTCAATGGGGTTTTACCTGTACATCACTATCAATGAACAGGGCCTCATTGTCACTGATCTCTGGGATCACTTTAAGGCGGTTTACAAGTGAAGGCCGGTTTGTCAAAAATAGATCGAGTATGGCATCCTTCCTGGTGGGGGACTCTACCATCTGAGCGAGGCCAATATCGGCTATAGTATCCAAAAAGGTGTTGTTTATGACTATAGCATTCTTGTTTCCATTTACGGAGTTGTCGGTCCATGATATGTCAGGTAGGTTGAAATCACCTGTGAGCCAGAATGGAGAATTAGGATGTTCACTTGTTAAACTGTAGAGCTCATTACAAGTAGCTTCTGCCTCTTCAGGAGAGCTACCAGGTGGCCTGTAATAAGCTGCGATAACAAGAGGTGGTTTATTTTCCCTATTTACTGATATAGCGGCTAATTCTGATGACTGGGATACTAGAAGTTCATCGCTGCTAATGGTTGACTTGGTTATGATTATCACTCCCCCATAGCCGTCTTTTCTGTCTCTCCTAGCACGAGTGATGTATCCCGGTGGAAGTATTTCACTATCATGTATATCTGGCTTTAGCCATGTTTCCGTGCCTACTATCACGTCAGGATTTGCAGAATCTACTAGGTTGAAAAAGCTTGCCTTTTTAGCACGGATGCTCTGCATGTTAAGAGAGACGATCCGAAAATTGTTGTGCTCGTTACCCTTTTCTTTAACTCTTGTTGGTTTTGGTGATGAGGAATGTAATGGTAAACCAATATCATTTGCGCTGGACAGGTGTGTCTCGTTTAAGCTGTCAAAAGAGTTTGATGTATCAACAACGAATGAGTCGAAGAGTGATGTCGAGAAATTAGGCAATCCACAGTTGCAACAAATCCAGCTTATATCGGGGTGTGCATGGTGTTGGTAGGCTTGGCTGTTCATTCCCATACAATTTATGTGGTACCACATATCACAGCTATCGCAAGCTATTGCTCGCTGCCCCCATTTACATGCTTTGTTGCATATTGTTTTTGTTATACATGTAACTTACATGTAATTGTTCAAAACATGAAAATAAAATGAAAAAAATCAATTTTTAAAAGATTTAATTTAAATGCAAAAACGGGACCAACATCCTACTTTTATACCGGAATAATGCATATCCGTCTGCTAGTTGATCTTTTCTCTTGCAAACAGTGAATCCACTTAGATCAGTAAATTAAAAATGGCGGATTTGCAAGTTAAAAACATTCTTTTAAATAAATAGAACATTAAATCTACAAAGGTAAGTCATTTAAGGTATTAACAAGTGAATATTTACCTTTTCCTTGAATGCACATGTGCAGCTGCACTCGTAAATGCAACGCTGAGTTTCCGATTTTAAGATCCAATGTTCGTTTTCGTACGTAAACATTACGATATCCGTCGAGGGGCAAGTGCGCAACGTCTTCGTTTTCACACATTCTAAATAAAACTGCTCAATTTGGTCCATTTTAAAGCTAGAACGAGCTTTAAGAGCTAGATCTATCTTTAATAGTAGGGATTTCAGTCACGTGATCTTTCAAGCTGACAAATCGATCTTTCGATTACCGCACTAAACTTACCTTACGATTTCTACAAGGATTTTTGATAAAAATGTATGATTTTATCTTTAACCTTTAAAGTGATATTTTATTCTTTTTATAAAAAATGCAATGATCGCTGTGCGATATAAGTCCCCTACCGGCGGCATAAATTTATGACTTGCATCTCTGTTCATCAGTTCATCTTCTTCAACAACAGCCAAGAAAGGTCTGGGAAACTGAACTCACGAAAAGTCCAAGGGCCATAACTCTTGTGAAAATTAGTCAATCTAAATTAAACTCAAATCTGCATCACACTATAATGTATTCACATACAAAAAATCACCTCATTATCTGCAATAACAGCCATGAAAAAGTCAGGAAAACTGAAAATTTCATGAAATTTGCTAAGTCCAAGGGCCATAACTCTTGTAAAAATAGGCCAATGGAAACCAAACTCAAACTTGGTCTGTATCACACTGAGATGTATTCATTCACCAAAAATCAGTGCATTATTTGCAATAGAACTAAAGAAAAGTCCGGAAAACTGAAATTTTCATAAAATTTGCTGACTCCAAGGGACATAACTCTTGTAGAAATAGGTGAATCTAAAGCAAACTCAAAGTTCATCTGTATCCCACTGAGATATATCCACATACCAAAAATGAGTTCAATTTATCCGACAACAGTGGAAAAAAGTCCTGAAAACGGAAATTTTCATAAAATTTGCTAAGTCCAAGGGCCATAACTCTTGTAAAATTAGGTCAATCAAAAGCAAACTCAAACTTGATCTGTATCACATTGAGATATATCCACATATTAAAAATGAGTTCAATATATCCAACAACATTGGAAAAAAGTCCGGAAAACCGAAATTTTCATAAAATTTGCTAAGTCCAAGGGCCATAACTCTTGTAAAATTAGGTCAATCAAGAGCAAGCTCACACTTGATCTGTATCACATTGTGATATATACACATACCAAAAATGAGTTCAATATATGCAACAACAGCGGAAAAAAGTCCGGAAAACTGAACCTTTCATAAAATTTGCTAAGTTCAAGGGCCATAACTCTTGTAAAATTAGGTCAATCGAAAGCAAACTCAAACTTGATCTGTATCACATTGAGATATATCCACATACCAACCAGAAGTCTCTGACGAGACTGTAGCTCTCCTGGTTGTTTTTCTTTAAAACATCAATTTCCTTTCTTAAAGACCATAGGGAGCAGGTGCTCAAACAAATTATAAGTAGCACGACAAAACAACATATCCATTAGACTGCAACTATAAAATCACTCATATAATTTATAATATCCGAGATATAGTATTTCAAAAAAGAAAGCCACATCAATTTTAAAAGATGCTAGGGGCCAGAGGCTTCTAGCTCAAATGAACTATCAATGACACAACTAGACCACAGATCCATCATATTGCAAAAAGAATTAAGTCTCCATCACATGGAGTTATTTAGGAGAAAATGACCACACCCATTTTCTAAGACCCTGGGGGTCAGGGGCTCAAACAAAATATCAGGTGCAACACTAAACCACAGATCCATCATATTGCAAAAAGAATTAAGTCTCCATCATTTATAGTGTCAGAGGAGTTGCGAGCACAAGATTACATAGAGTTATATAGGAGAAAATGACCACACCCATTTCTAAGACCCTGGGGGTCAGGGACTCAAACAAAATATCAGGTGCACAACTAGACCACAGACCCATCATATTGCAAAAAGAATTAAGTCTCCATCATTTATAGTGTCAGAGGAGTTGCAAGCACAAGATTACATAGAGTTATTTAGGAGAAAATAACACCCATTTCTAAGACCCTGGGGATACGGGGCTCAAACAAAATATCAGGTGCAACACTAGACCACAGACCCATCATATTGCAAAAAGAATTAAGTCTCCATCATTTATAGTGTCAGAGGAGTTGCGAGCACAAGATTAAATAGAGTTATATAGAAGAAAATGACCACACCCATTTTCTAAGACCCTGGGGGTCAGGGGCTCAGACAAAATACCAGGTGCACAAAAAGACCACAGACCCATCATATTGCAAAAAGAATTAAGTCTCCATCATTCATAGTGTCAGAGGAGTTGCAAGCACAATATTACATAGAGTTATAAAGGAGAAAATGACCACACCCATTTCTAAGACCCTGGGGGTCAGGGACTCAAACAAAATATTAGGTGCACAACTAGACCACAGACCCATCATATTGCAAAAAGAATTAAGTCTCTTTCATTTATAGTGTCGGAGGAGTTGCGAGCACAATTTTACATAGAGTTATATAGGTGAAAATGACCACACCCATTTTCTAAGACCCTGGGGGTCAGGGGCTCAAACAAAATATCATGTGCACAGCTAGACCACAGACCCATCATTTTGCAAAAAGAATTAAGTCTCTATCATTTATAGTGTCAGAGGAGTTGCGAGCACAAGATTACATAGAGTTATATAGGAGAAAATGACCACACCCATTTCTAAGACCCTTGGGGTCAGGGACTCAAACAAAATATCAGGTGCACAGCTAGACCACAGACCAATCATATTGCAAAAAGAATTAAGTCTCTATCATTTATAGTGTCGGAGGAGTTCCGAGCACAATATTACATAGAGTTATATAGGAGAAAATAACCACACCCATTTCTAAGACCCTGGGGGTCAGGGGTTCAAACAAAATATCAGATGCACAACTAGACCACAGACCCATCATAATGCAAAAAGAATTAAGCCTCTATCATTTATAGTGTCAGAGGAGTTGCGAGCACAAGATTACATAGAGTTATATAGATGAAAATGACCACACCCATTTTCTAAGACCCTGGGGATCAGGGGCTCAAACAAAATATCAGGTGCACAACTAGACCACAGACCCATCATATTGCAAAAAGAATTAAGTCTCCATCATTTATAGTGTCAGAGGAGTTGCGAGCACAAGATTACATAGAGTTATATAAGAGAAAATGACCACACCCATTTCTAAGACCCTGGGGGTCAGGGACTCAAACAAAATACCAGGTGCACAACTAGACCACAGACCCATCATATTGCAAAAAGAATTAAGTCTCTATCATTTATAGTGTCAGAGGAGTTGCGAGCATAATATTACATAGAGTTATATAGGAGAAAATGACCACACCCATTTTCTAAGACCCTGGGAGTCAGGGGCTCAAACAAAATATCAGGTGCACAGCTAGACCACAGACCCATCATATTGCAAAAAGAATTAAGTCTCTATCATTTATAGTGTCAGAGGAGTTGCGAGCACAAGATTACATAGAGTTATATAGGAGAAAATGACCACACCCATTTCTAAGACCCTTGGGGTCAGGGACTCAAACAAAATATCAGGTGCACAACTAGACCACAGACCCATCATTTTGCAAAAAGAATTAAGTCTCTATCATTTATAGTGTCAGAGGAGTTGCGAGCACAAGATTACATAGAGTTATATAGGAGAAAATGACCACACCCATTTTCTAAGACCCTGGGGGTCAGGGGCTCAAACAAAATATCAGGTGCACAACTAGACCACAGACTTATCATATTGCAAAAAGAATTAAGTCTCCATCATTTATAGTGTCAGAGGAGTTGCGAGCACAAGATTACATAGATTTTCATAACCACGCCCATTTTCTAAGACCCTGGGGGTCAAGGGCTGAAACTAAATGTCAGGTGCACAACTAGACCACATACCAAGTAGGATGCAAAAAGAATTAACTTTCTATCACCCATGGTTTGAGAGGAGTTGCGAGCACAAGAATTGTTTACGGACGGACAGACGGACGGACGCCGGACGACGGGGTATCGCATAAGCTCGACTGGTCTGAGACCAGTAGAGCTAAAAATGAGTTCAATATATGCAACAACAGCGGAAAAAAGGCCGGAAAACTGAACCTTTCATAAAATTTGCTAAGTTCAAGGGCCATAACTCTTGTAAAAATAGGTCAATCGAAAGCAAACTCAAACTTGATCTGTATCACATTGAGATATATCCACATACCAAAAATGAGTTCAATATATGCAACAACAGCGGAAAAAAGTCTGGAAAACTGAAACTTTCATAAAATTTGCTAAGTCCAAGGGCCATAACTCTTGTAAAATAAGGTCAATCGAAAGCAAACTCAAACTTGATCTGTATCACATTGAGATATATCCACATACCAAAAATCAGTTCAATATATGCAACAACAGCGAAAAAAAGTCCGGAAAACTGAAAATGGGACAGACGGACAGACAGACGGACAGACAGACAGACCGAGAGGAAACCAAGAGTCCCCTTCGGCGTTGCCGGTAGGGGACTAAAAAAAAATGAACAGACGCGGTGAAATTATCGAGTTTTTGGACGACAACGCACGATTTTGTACACCTCTCGCTGCAAATATCTATGGCACGAGGAACGGCTCATGGTGAATTTGAGGGTCGTTCTGTTTGGCGGCTTTTTCAGCTTATTTATAAATGTTTATGAAATAGAACTCATGTATGGTTAGATAGATTGGACTCTCCGATTGATAACCGAAGTTGCGCAAAAGTTGAACTCCAAATATAACGAAAGTTATGACATTTTTCAGTTTTCATGGGAATATGTATTACTTTAGATGTCATCCTTTCTATTCTGCGCACTTAAATATTAAAAGTTTGAACATTTCCGATTAATTTGATATATAGAACACCAAATTTTATTATGGTTTACCTAGCTGCATTCCGATTTTCCCGCCTCGACCCCTTGATTATTTACTGCGTGATAATGTCTTCCATGCCGATTTCACCCAAGTTATCAAGGAAGTGTTCGATTTCTTTTATATTTACTATAAAAGGGAAGTGTTACAAAAGGAACAGTGAAATAAATATACATTAAACTTTCATTTACGATGACATGAAAATATCAATTTATTTCTCAAAACTATCGTACGTACTCTAAAGGGCTCTTCTTGAGTTTTTTTTTTTTTTTTTGGGGGGGGGGGGGGGGGGGGGGCGGGTCGGTGGGCTTATTTATGCAAAAGCTCTGTAACTGGTAGATTCGTTAGATCGCACGTTGGTATTTTTTTCTTTTGCTTCTTTTCCCTCTTTTAATTTTGTTTTCAAATAAGGCTAATTGCACCGAAAAGAACAAAGGTATATCTTTATCGACATTTAGATATACAAAAAATCTTTTTTTTCTTGCCATGGCAACCGAAATAATTTGCTTTAAAAGCAACTTGATCGTCAGGATCTTCTTTAACTCATTGATAATCACACATTTTGGTATTTCTTAAAATATTATTTCGCTTATCTTTTCAGTCAAACTCGTGAAAATAAAGTTTATAAATCTTAAGATTTTCAAAATTTGTATATTTAGATCGATTGCGGTCATTTTGTTTTAAAATGGTTACCATGGAAACGCAACTGAATTATCATTGTAATATATAACGAATAGCTGAAGTTTTTACAAATAAAATGATGTACAGATCATTCAAATAGCAGTAAGGTTATTCAAGTTATAGCCATTTCAGTACACTGACTGACCACTTCAAGTTAAATTTGAATGGTGCCACATCATGAGAAGTTTTATATTGAATACTATAGGAAATTGTGTCACAAAAATGACGTACACCAATCATCAAGTTTTCAACTTCATTATCTCTGCACTCGATCAACCGATTTTTATAATTTTTTCTGTAAAATTTTTCTATTACACAGAGCAATATCCCAATCTAATAATACATGGACCTTAATGATTAATGAATTTTAAGGTAAAATCCCTATTAATAGCTAGATTTGCCGTTTCCCCGACCTGAGAGTTATGTAGGAGAAAATGACCACACCCATTTTCCAAGACCCTGGGGGTCAGGGGCTCAAACAAAATATCAGTTGCACATCTAGAACACAGACTGAGAATAATTAGGAGTTGGACATGGGGAAAAATGTTCAGATATTTGTTTTGAACCGATTTATCTGAAAGACGAAGTGTCCAATATCAAAATAAAGAGTTCATTCGGGCAAATGAGGACACAACGCGTCGTTACTTACACTTGGGATAAAAGCAGTCGTGATTTACTGCATCACAGAAGGCAGCAAGGGATAAAATGAGAGCTGCCTTGGACAAATGCATTTTGATCGGTCTTTATACTTTCGAATCTGCGTCGCTTTTTCTTGGAGCCATATCACAAGGAATGATAATTCGTACTGTAAACCCTTCGTACTATATCTATCTGTAGGGTACATCACGGCAGTCAAACTTGACTCTTATGTGATGGGTGACGCAGTGGCGGATTCAGGGGGGTGCGGAGGGGGCGTCCGCCCCCCCCCCCCCGGCACTGACCCAAAATTGTCCAAAAACATGTATATTTTGGCCCATTTTCAGTAAAAATCGGCAAAATTCGCCCCTTGACCTCCCGGCAAAGGGGGCGCTGGATCCGCCACTGTGACGGGCGGTCATAACTTGATTAAAAAAACCCTAAAGATTAAAACCAAGGTAAAAGTCACTTATTTGAAACAGAGGTTTCGGCCCTTTCCTTGTTCGGACCGCAGACGTTTCGGACCTTTTAATTTCGACCCCAACATTTTAACTATCTTATCTGTTAGATATCAACTTTTTTTTTCAAATATCAAACTAGTAATTAGACTGAATAATCCAGTCTCTCCGCTGCCGCTTTTAGCGTCATCGGAGAGACTGGATTATTTACATGATTTAGTCTACTAGCACAGCAAAATATCACTTCTCCGTTGCACTGTAACTAATATCAAACCATTCATACATGTTGACAGACGTGAAATAATTACTCAATACCCTATCATTAACTATCCCAAGCTCAGCACCACCAATGTTTCTTTAAAACCAATTTTCATACCAGAAACCGACGTAATTTCCATTCAAATTGATGTGTTAATTAATTGACTTAATTGGCACTTTTACAAATATCATGATTTAGAAATTCGTTTTTGCTATTCTGAATATTTAAAATATAACGCACCAGACGCGTGTATCGCCGAAATGCAAGTACACAAATAGGGTGCACACTAAAAGTGGTAGTCCGAGTCCGAGTCCGAGTCGGGAAAAGCCGAGTTGAGATTTTTAATTTCAAATTTCTCGGCAACGGATGGAAAGATATTGATGAAAATTTCAGGAAATATCCATTTTATACATAACAATCGATATATGTTATTAGATTTTGAAACATTTGTATATCTTTGAAGAAATTAGCTATATACCGATTTTTACCACACTAAAAGTGGTAGTCCGAGTCCGAGTTGAGAATTCAAAAAACGTAGATAATTCATGAATGGACGGATAGATTTTGTTCAAACTTTCAGAATTTGTTAGAAATTGATATTTGAATGCTAAGAAGTCTCATTTTCCCAGGTTTATGGACAATATTTTGTTTTAGAACTAAAATAAGCAAAAGCCGAGTCCGAGTCAAAGACAAAAAGCCGAGTTGAGATTTTAAATTCAGATTTCTCGGCAACGGGTGAATAGATTTTGGTGAAAATTTCAGGAAATATCCATTGTATACATGCAAATCGATGTATATCATTTGATTTTGAAATATTTGCTTGTCTTTGGAGTATCTATCTATAAACCGAGTGGTAGTCCCAGTCAAGTTGAGAAATAAAAAATCTCAGATACTATTATCCATGCATGGACATGATGGATGGATGATTTTTTCCCCATATTTTCAGAATTTGTTGGAAATTCAACTAAGATCCTAGATTATTCACAATATTTTTGTTTTTGAAAAAAAAGCAAAAGCCAAGTCCGAGTCAAAACGAAAATCCGAGTCTGGGTCAAGATTTCAGATTCGAATTTCTCTGTAATGAGTGCATATATTTTGATGAAAATCTCAGGAAATATTTATCTTATACAAATAAATCTATGTATCTATTTATTTGATTTTTAAATGATTAATCATCTTATAGATAATCAGCAGAAACAGATATTCACCTATGAAAATAAATGACAATATTTATAATAGTTGTCATTTATATTTGAATGACCTCCTTTCCTCCCCTTCAGCCATCCTTCTCCAACAGTTTATTTTAAACACTTCAGTGATTGTACTAGGCTGCCGATGGAATACTTTTAGCAATACTAACTTACTTAGTAAAGTGCTTCAGATTACGCATGTGTACTCATGTTTAATAGGAACGAATAATAATTCCAAAGTTGTACATTGGTGTAGAACCCCCCCCCCCCCTCCAATCCATTGCTTTTGATGTTTACTTACGTATGTTAATAGGAAGAAATAGCTATCCATATTATTTAATAATAATTAATCCCAAAGTTTTAGAAGCTTTATAAAATCAGACACCCCCATCCTTTTCCACAGATAGAAGTACATGTATTTTTTAGATATTGGAATCAGTCTTTGCTGGACAGAATTAACGCATGAGCATGATGCTCATTGAACAATTTTGTATAAAATCATTCGTTTGTTTGCTTAAATTTCGATAGGCCTTAATTCATTTTTAAGTGATTTGATATTTCTTTTTTTCCCCTTAGATTTTCATTAAAACGATTTCAATGAAATTAAACTCGGTTTAAGGCTGATTACGTGTAAAATAGTCAATATCTAAAAAAATCCAATTATTCATGTCGATTTGTATTCATAAAATACATATTTCCCTGAAAATTTCATCAAATCTATTGCATTCGTTGCCGAGAAATCTGCATTTAAAATATCAACTCGGCTTTTCGTTTTTGACTCGGATTCGGCTTCAATCTGATTAAAACCAGATCTCTACATGCTCCCGATTTTGTTATGTCGCGACATAACAAAATCGGGAGCATGTAGAGATCTGGTTTTAATCAGATTGATTCGGCTTCTACTTATTACACCTAAAAACACAAAATAAACCTATGAATTTGGAAAAAAGAAGAGTTCCGGGCATTCCATGCAATATCTATTTCTAAGAAATTCTGAAAATTTGAACAAAATCCATCCGCCCATTCATGACTTATCTGCGTTTTTTGATTTTTCAACTCGGACTCGGACTACCACTTTTAGTGTGCTAAAAATCGGTCTATTGCTAATTACTTACAAAATAATCAATTATTTTACAATCAAATAAAATTCATCGATTTTTATGTATAAAATGGATATTTCCTGAAAATGTCATAAAAATCTATCCATCTGTTGCCGAGATATTTGAAATTAAAAATCTCAACTCGGCTTTTCCCGACTCGGACTCGGACTCGGACTACCACTTTTAGTGTGTACCCACAAATAGATATTTATACATATGTACACGATACATTTATTTAATTATAATCGCCTAAACTCAAGGCCTGTTTTGTACCTTGGAGAGTTGGATGGGCAAGTATTCGTCCATACAACGTCGACAGCCAGGTGTGTGGATATTGCCTATAGATGAACATGACCAAGGACTTATAAACAGATTTTTATAAGTCCTTGGCATGACGAAATGAGAAAATCACGCACTTCGGGAGTCAGAATCGGGACTATAAGCACGAGACAATATCAATAAGTGCTCGGCGAGCCTGGTACTATATATAACTGTATGTCCGTAACGGTTGAACTTTACAACATGATAAACGAAAATGAACCGAGTTCTTCAAAGTAGTGTACAAACCGTTTTCGGATATCTGAAGCAAAAATTTCCGAATAACACTTTTTAGCTCACCTGAGCCATAGGCTCAAGTGAGCTATTGTCATAGTGTTGCGTCTGTCGTCTGTCGTCCGTCGTCGTCGTCGTCGTCGTCCGTCGTCGTCCGTCGTCGTAAACTTTTCACATTTTAAACTTCTTCTCCAGAACGGCTGAAGGGATTTTGATGAAACTTGGTAGGTATGAAGTACTCATGGTCCCCTACAAGTGTTGTTGTTTTTCGTCCGGATCTGTCAACAGGTGGCGCCACCACAGCCAAAAGTAGGTCACGGGGGGTACCCTCCTTTGACAAACTTCTTCTTCAGAACCGAAGCATGTATCGACAAACCGAAAGCATCAGGATGATCTAGAGAGATGTCTTAAGAAGTGTTGTTATTTTTGGTTCCACTTCGAAGTCAAATTTTTGACGCGTTTTTGACGTCTTTTCGGACTTAGTCAGAAATGCACATTTTTGCACTATTTCTTTAAATAACTCAATAAGTGTATGATTTTACACACTCATTTACTACTTATTTATCATATTTAACTTACTTAATGCTTTGATATGTATTTTATGCTTAAATTTTATTTTTTTGATTTTTTATGAATTTTTTTCTTATGTAAAAAGGAAGGGGGGGGGGGGTGATTTTCATACATTTTCTGCTTCTTTTCTATAACCACTCTTCAGATTGTCATGACAATTTGTAGGTATGAGGTACTCATGCATGGTACCCTAAAAGTGAAAGAATTATGTCAAGATATCCACTTTTGGATTTTTAAAGAATATTTTTTAAGATTGTACATAGGTATAATGTATGTTTTCCATGCCCAATGGACCCATGGGGAGTGGCTTCAAACCCCGGCGGGACCCCAACAATTTTTTTTCCCTTTTTCAGTTTTTTTTTCTCTTTTTATTTTCATATTTATCGCTAGAAATGAAACTGTGAAAGAATTTTGTCAAAATATCAACTTTTAGATTTTTAATGATTTTTTAAATAAGACAAGCTATAGCTAGTTTGGCTTTGTGTACTTATTTTCATACTTCGAATTAACTTGGCCACATACGCTATCAAATATACTCTGAATTTAGTTTTAAGATGTTGACTTTTTGTGTCGCCTGCGAAGCACAGCGACACTTAGGGATCACTTTGTCCGTTGTTCGTCTGTCCGTCCCTCCGTCTGTCCGTCTGTCTGTCACACTTGGGTGTCACACCCCATAACTTTTGATTGGTAAGTGATAGGGCTTTGATATTTCACATGTGTATTCCTTGTGACAAGACCTTCATACACATATCATAATTTTTGACCTTGTGACCTTGACCTAGATATTTGACCTACTTTTCTAAAAATCTAATATTGGCTATATCTCTTGATTGATTAGTGATAGGGCTTTGATATTTCACATGTGTATTCCATCGTGATTAGACCTTTCTACACATATAATGTTTGACCTTGTGACCTTGATCTAGATATTTGACCTACTTTTCTAAAAATCTAATATTGGCTATATCTCTTGATTGGCAAGTGATAGGGCTTTGATATTTCACATGTGTAATCTTTGTGACAAGACCTTTCTACGCAAACCATATTTTTTTACCTCGTGACCTTGACCTAGATATTTGACCTACTTTTCAAAAAATCTAAGATTGGCTATATCTTTTGATTGGTAAGTGATAGGGCTTTGATATTTCACATGTGTATTTCTTGTGACAAGCCCTTTTTTCACATACACTGCTCCCCCGATTTATCGCCCCTCGTTAAACCGCCAACCCCGGCTACCGCCACTTTTTCCCAATGTACAGATTTCCTTACATTATAAACCCCCGTTGTAACGCCAACCCCCGCATACCGCCATCCGCCACTGAATTCGGCGTACAAACTGTCGTATTTGGTATATAAAACCCCCGATTACAATGCCATTTAATTAATTGAGTTGTCATAACCAAACAAACAACTTAATTATCGCGCTTGGCTTTATTTTCGTTTACATGAATGTTTTGATAAACAATCAATATGTACGTTTACCTAGATAGTGTAATTTGAACTTAAATTATTACTTATTGAGAGTCTAGTGAGGATGCAGATATTTAAAAAAAAACGGCATTTAGCCCAGCATTAAATTCAAGCGTCATTGAACCGACTATAGACGAAAAAGTAAAAGATGCGTTGTGGGTGTATCTCGGCGCTACTAATGCCAATGCAAGGAATGTGCTCATCAGTGCATGTTCTAAAATACGAATAAACCTGTATCATGTATTTCATGTTACTGTTTAACACTGAACTCTATAAGGGGCGGCACCCGACGAAATTTCCCCGACTTGGATGATAAAAGTCGCCGGATTGAATTTCCTCTGATCGTTTATTTGCTCTTTAATTTCTCAATCGCCGCCTCAAATAAATTGTTTTGAACACTCTGCGTGTACATGCATTTTTTTTTTACCCAGCACATTATTGAAATGCGAAAATATAAGTATTTTTTAAAGCGTATAGCTGTCCATCATCCTTTTATTTACTCCCTCGATGTAACGCCACCCTCACTTTAACGCCAATTTTTTCTCTGGACGGATGTTGGCGTTATATCGGGGGAGCACTGTACTATATTTTTTAACCTTATGACCTTGACCTAGATATTTAACCTACTTTTAAAAAAAAACCAAGATTGGCTATATCTATTGATTGGCAAGTGATAGGGCTTTGATATTTCTCTTGTGTATTCCTTTTGACAATACCTTTCTACACATACCATAATTTTGACCTCATGACCTTGACCTAGATATTTGACCTACTTTTCAAAAAATTAAGATTTGCTATATCTTTTGATTGGTAAGTGATAGAGCTTTGATATTTCATATGTGTATTCCTTCTTGTGACAAGGCCTTTCTACACATATCATAACTTTTGACCTCATGACCTTGACCTAGATATTTGACCTACTTTTCAAAAAATCTTAGATTGGCTATTTCTTTTGATTGCTGAGTGATAGGCTTTGATATTTCACATGTGCATTCCATGTGACAAGACCTTTCTTCACATACCATCATTTTTTACCTCGTGCACTTGCCCTATATATTTGACCTACTTTTCAACAAATCTATGATTTGCTATATCTTTTGAGTGGTAAGTGATAGGGCTTTGATATTTCACATTTGTAATCCTTATGAAAAGACCTTTCTAAACATTCCATAATTTTTAACCTAGTGACCTTGCCCTTGATATTTGACCTAATTTCAATAAAAAAAAAATCCGCTACGCAGGCGACACAAGCATTCCTTGAATTGCTTTTTTTTCATACATGGTTATTTCAGAACAATTTCCCTATTTAATGATAATTTTCTCTGTCTTATCTCTGTATCTATGGTAAACATAGTCGCCATATATCTTCTGTAACTGTTACAGATTTGATTGGTTCAATACCTCCTTGCCCTTTTAGTAGGGGTAACTACAGGAAATAAAAAGGTGCACACTAAAAATTTTGACTGACTTGAAATGCCCGGAAGTCTGTAAAATTGGTCTTTTTTGATTGCGAATCTTTGGCACGCATAAAAATTAAAAATGTAAAGAAAAAGGGGGGGGTCATGCATGTCCTTTTTTCGCAAATTTCACTTTTTTTACAGGAACTCTGCGTCCTCATCGAAAATGTTCCGAATTTTGCATATTTTCAAACCTATCTGTAGATTGCATAAAAGACAAGATCAAGTTCGAAGTTAAATTTATCACGACTATTGATTCAATATGCTAAAAATACATTTCCAAGCGCCGCATTTCAGCATATTTACCGAAAATAATTTGTCCAAGTGGCTTCACTGGGTCATGAGGTTTGATACACCGTACACTGCTGTTTGGAAAATAAATTGGCTCAATTTCTGCACAACTCACTTGAATTAATATTGTCCGCTAACAACTTGTCTGTGTTAATTGGATTAACACGATTTTGACTGTACGTTACATGTATTAAGATGAAATCAATACTATTCAAAAGCTCTCATTCATAGATTTCTGTATAATTTAATATGAATAAAGGCAAAACCGAAAAGTCTTTGTTTTTTATGCTTCCGGAATCAATATCTATTTCTAAGAAATTCTGAAAATTTGAACAAAATCCATCCGCCCATTCATGACTTATCTGCGTTTTTTGATTTTTCAACTCGGACTCGGACTACCACTTTTAGTGTGCTAAAAATCGGTCTATTGCTAATTACTTACAAAATAATCAATTATTTTACAATCAAATAAAATTCATCGATTTTTATGTATAAAATGGATATTTCCTGAAAATGTCATAAAAATCTATCCATCTGTTGCCGAGATATTTGAAATTAAAAATCTCAACTCGGCTTTTCCCGACTCGGACTCGGACTCGGACTACCACTTTTAGTGTGTACCCACAAATAGATATTTATACATATGTACACGATACATTTATTTAATTATAATCGCCTAAACTCAAGGCCTGTTTTGTACCTTGGAGAGTTGGATGGGCAAGTATTCGTCCATACAACGTCGACAGCCAGGTGTGTTGATATTGCCTATAGATGAACATGACCAAGGACTTATAAACAGATTTTTATAAGTCCTTGGCATGACGAAATGAGAAAATCACGCACTTCGGGAGTCAGAATCGGGACTATAAGCACGAGACAATATCAATAAGTGCTCGGCGAGCCTGGTACTATATATAACTGTATGTCCGTAACGGTTGAACTTTACAACATGATAAACGAAAATGAACCGAGTTCTTCAAAGTAGTGTACAAACCGTTTTCGGATATCTGAAGCAAAAATTTCCGAATAACACTTTTTAGCTCACCTGAGCCATAGGCTCAAGTGAGCTATTGTCATAGTGTTGCGTCTGTCGTCTGTCGTCCGTCGTCGTCGTCGTCGTCGTCGTCGTCGTCCGTCGTCGTCCGTCGTCGTAAACTTTTCACATTTTAAACTTCTTCTCCAGAACGGCTGAAGGGATTTTGATGAAACTTGGTAGGTATGAAGTACTCATGGTCCCCTACAAGTGTTGTTGTTTTTCGTCCGGATCTGTCAACAGGTGGCGCCACCACAGCCAAAAGTAGGTCACGGGGGGTACCCTCCTTTGACAAACTTCTTCTTCAGAACCGAAGCATGTATCGACAAACCGAAAGCATCAGGATGATCTAGAGAGATGTCTTAAGAAGTGTTGTTATTTTTGGTTCCACTTCGAAGTCAAATTTTTGACGCGTTTTTGACGTCTTTTCGGACTTAGTCAGAAATGCACATTTTTGCACTATTTCTTTAAATAACTCAATAAGTGTATGATTTTACACACTCATTTACTACTTATTTATCATATTTAACTTACTTAATGCTTTGATATGTATTTTATGCTTAAATTTTATTTTTTTGATTTTTTATGAATTTTTTTCTTATGTAAAAAGGAAGGGGGGGGGGGGGTGATTTTCATACATTTTCTGCTTCTTTTCTATAACCACTCTTCAGATTGTCATGACAATTTGTAGGTATGAGGTACTCATGCATGGTACCCTAAAAGTGAAAGAATTATGTCAAGATATCCACTTTTGGATTTTTAAAGAATATTTTTTTAAGATTGTACATAGGTATAATGTATGTTTTCCATGCCCAATGGACCCATGGGGAGTGGCTTCAAACCCCGGCGGGACCCCAACAATTTTTTTTCCCTTTTTCAGTTTTTTTTTCTCTTTTTATTTTCATATTTATCGCTAGAAATGAAACTGTGAAAGAATTTTGTCAAAATATCAACTTTTAGATTTTTAATGATTTTTTAAATAAGACAAGCTATAGCTAGTTTGGCTTTGTGTACTTATTTTCATACTTCGAATTAACTTGGCCACATACGCTATCAAATATACTCTGAATTTATTTTTAAGATGTTGACTTTTTGTGTCGCCTGCGAAGCACAGCGACACTTAGGGATCACTTTGTCTGTTGTTCGTCTGTCCGTCCCTCCGTCTGTCCGTCTGTCTGTCACACTTGGGTGTCACACCCCATAACTTTTGATTGGTAAGTGATAGGGCTTTGATATTTCACATGTGTATTCCTTGTGACAAGACCTTCATACACATATCATAATTTTTGACCTTGTGACCTTGACCTAGATATTTGACCTACTTTTCTAAAAATCTAATATTGGCTATATCTCTTGATTGATTAGTGATAGGGCTTTGATATTTCACATGTGTATTCCATCGTGATTAGACCTTTCTACACATATAATGTTTGACCTTGTGACCTTGATCTAGATATTTGACCTACTTTTCTAAAAATCTAATATTGGCTATATCTCTTGATTGGCAAGTGATAGGGCTTTGATATTTCACATGTGTAATCTTTGTGACAAGACCTTTCTACGCAAACCATATTTTTTTACCTCGTGACCTTGACCTAGATATTTGACCTACTTTTCAAAAAATCTAAGATTGGCTATATCTTTTGATTGGTAAGTGATAGGGCTTTGATATTTCACATGTGTATTTCTTGTGACAAGCCCTTTTTTCACATACTATATTTTTTAACCTTATGACCTTGACCTAGATATTTAACCTACTTTTAAAAAAAAACCAAGATTGGCTATATCTATTGATTGGCAAGTGATAGGGCTTTGATATTTCTCTTGTGTATTCCTTTTGACAATACCTTTCTACACATACCATAATTTTGACCTCATGACCTTGACCTAGATATTTGACCTACTTTTCAAAAAATTAAGATTTGCTATATCTTTTGATTGGTAAGTGATAGAGCTTTGATATTTCATATGTGTATTCCTTCTTGTGACAAGGCCTTTCTACACATATCATAACTTTTGACCTCATGACCTTGACCTAGATATTTGACCTACTTTTCAAAAAATCTTAGATTGGCTATTTCTTTTGATTGCTGAGTGATAGGCTTTGATATTTCACATGTGCATTCCATGTGACAAGACCTTTCTTCACATACCATCATTTTTTACCTCGTGCACTTGCCCTATATATTTGACCTACTTTTCAACAAATCTATGATTTGCTATATCTTTTGAGTGGTAAGTGATAGGGCTTTGATATTTCACATTTGTAATCCTTATGAAAAGACCTTTCTAAACATTCCATAATTTTTAACCTAGTGACCTTGCCCTTGATATTTGACCTAATTTCAATAAAAAAAAAATCCGCTACGCAGGCGACACAAGCATTCCTTGAATTGCTTTTTTTTTCATACATGGTTATTTCAGAACAATTTCCCTATTTAATGATAATTTTCTCTGTCTTATCTCTGTATCTATGGTAAACATAGTCGCCATATATCTTCTGTAACTGTTACAGATTTGATTGGTTCAATACCTCCTTGCCCTTTTAGTAGGGGTAACTACAGGAAATAAAAAGGTGCACACTAAAAATTTTGACTGACTTGAAATGCCCGGAAGTCTGTAAAATTGGTCTTTTTTGATTGCGAATCTTTGGCACGCATAAAAATTAAAAATGTAAAGAAAAAGGGGGGGGGGTCATGCATGTCCTTTTTTCGCAAATTTCACTTTTTTTACAGGAACTCTGCGTCCTCATCGAAAATGTTCCGAATTTTGCATATTTTCAAACCTATCTGTAGATTGCATAAAAGACAAGATCAAGTTCGAAGTTAAATTTATCACGACTATTGATTCAATATGCTAAAAATACATTTCCAAGCGCCGCATTTCAGCATATTTACCGAAAATAATTTGTCCAAGTGGCTTCACTGGGTCATGAGGTTTGATACACCGTACACTGCTGTTTGGAAAATAAATTGGCTCAATTTCTGCACAACTCACTTGAATTAATATTGTCCGCTAACAACTTGTCTGTGTTAATTGGATTAACACGATTTTGACTGTACGTTACATGTATTAAGATGAAATCAATACTATTCAAAAGCTCTCATTCATAGATTTCTGTATAATTTAATATGAATAAAGGCAAAACCGAAAAGTCTTTGTTTTTTATGCTTCCGGAATCAAAGATACGGGGGCATATAGTTTTTGGCCTGTCCGTCTGTCTGTTTGTCCGAAAAACTTTACATTGGGCATAACTTTTGAATGGAAGGTGATAGAGCTATCATAGAGGAAATTTGGACTTTTTGTAAAAAGAAAATTTTGGACTTAAACTTGATATTGAACATCTAATTTTTGTATTCTTTAATCTTGTTATTGTCACATGTTTTACTTTTACCTTGTCCGACTATTGTATAATTGTTTTCTTTAAAGATTTGATCAGAGACGTTTCTAAATAATCCTCTTAAGTCGGGTGTCATCACCTCAGGCAGATTTTAACATCTTTATTATACTTTCGTTAATCCCAATCTTTTGATGTGATTCAAGTGATTTACCTGTCAATTCTTAAGGCTAATTGTATTATGTACTTGTTTATCTAATTTCGTACACAAAATTGGTGAGAACAAAGACAATTCTTGAGTTCGGAGGCCCGACGTTGAACCGGCCACATCCGTCTGTGTTTGGACTTTACATTGATACTTTTTAGTTTAATATTATTTATTTGAAAGTCACATATTATAATCATCGTTATCGTCATATTAAATTTGGATGTCTTATAACCAACGTTCTTCAATTTGTGTTTATTGTCCGAACTTTAGGGAATACGGCTACATGTACTTATTGGGCCAACGACGGCGCCATCTTTCTTGATCTACTTGCTTTACAGCCAACATTCCCGCAACGTTCTATTCTACGGACACATATTCTAGAACTTTTGTATGACCGGCCAAACCCCGCGTCATAGTTGGTGGAGTGAATCCAGTACATCCCCTTAGAATGGTATCTCTCGCTACGCGTGTGAGTAGCGCTACTTTTGAGTTTGATTCCCCCTACAACTCAAACTTTTACGGATACGATCAGTAACAACGATGGATTATAATTACTTTCAACCTTCCTGGAGACCATGGAATTATGCGTTTCCCTTTTCTAATTCATTTGGAAGATTCAACGACAATGGACAAAGGAATTTCGGAAACAAGGTGCGTTCATTGCAAACATTTTCTAAAGGTTTTGAAAACAACGGACATACCAAGAAATCAAAGTCAAATCAAAACCGTGACAAAATTCGGCTAGTTAAATATTACGAAAGAAAGAACAGTTTAAAAGAGCTTCCATTTCATTCTCTTGGACCCACAGCATTCTACAAAATTATCGACCATTCTTCATCTTTAAGGCGTGAACTTTCAAAAACAAAAGGAAAGATAAACAGTGCAAATTCAACGATAAAGTGTCTTCTTCAAAAGGTTCAGACTGCTGAGAAAGAGCTCGCTTCGTCAAAGAAGGAAATCATGGAACTTCAAAGTACCAAGGACGATCTTGTCTCGACAAAGAAAGAACTCTCAATGGTGCGACAAATATCTTCCGCAAAAATTACAGATCTAGAAACAAAACTGTACATGGAAAAAGGTGCCAAAAAGGAAACGGCGGAACTCGCACAAGAATTGGAGCGAACACGGATATTGCACGCCACCGCTTTGAAACGTGTATCTCAACTTTTGGCTAAAGAAAAACTACAAAGTGATGAAATTTCAGCTTTAAATGATAACTTTTCGAAATTTTCCGAAGATTTCAAATGTTCAGTCAGTTTGAATAAAGGACTACAGCTTTCTATTGGACAATTACAGCAACAGGTTCATGGTCAGAGCAATGAAATCGATGATCTTGAAGACCAGCTCAACATGACACAAACAGAGAACGAACAATTACAAGGCGAGCTGTGTGGCAAAGATCAACAAATTTGGCATTTGGAGGCTGTCATTGAAATGAGAAACGGCTCAATCGATGACTTGTACGAAGAGATCGAACGACTTCGACAATTTCAAAATAACGGACCTTACAACCAAGAAAACAATGGACACTGGAATAATCACGGACATGGACACTATAACCAAGGAAATAACGTGCAGTGGAACAATCACGGAATCGGACATTTTCACTTCAATCCATAATATATTTTTTTTGTTGTTGAAACACGGGGACGTGTTTTCTCCGAAAGCAGAGGGAAATTATCATAGAGGAAATTTGGACTTTTTGTAAAAAGAAAATTTTGGACTTAAACTTGATATTGAACATCTAATTTTTGTATTCTTTAATCTTGTTATTGTCACATGTTTTACTTTTACCTTGTCCGACTATTGTATAATTGTTTTCTTTAAAGATTTGATCAGAGACGTTTCTAAATAATCCTCTTAAGTCGGGTGTCATCACCTCAGGCAGATTTTAACATCTTTATTATACTTTCGTTAATCCCAAACTTTTGATGTGATTCAAGTGATTTACCTGTCAATTCTTAAGGCTAATTGTATTATGTACTTGTTTATCTAATTTCGTACACAAAATTGGTGAGAACAAAGACAATTCTTGAGTTCGGAGGCCCGACGTTGAACCGGCCACATCCGTCTGTGTTTGGACTTTACATTGATACTTTTTAGTTTAATATTATTTATTTGAAAGTCACATATTATAATCATCGTTATCGTCATATTAAATTTGGATGTCTTATAACCAACGTTCTTCAATTTGTGTTTATTGTCCGAACTTTAGGGAATACGGCTACATGTACTTATTGGGCCAACGACGGCGCCATCTTTCTTGATCTACTTGCTTTACAGCCAACATTCCCGCAACGTTCTATTCTACGGACACATATTCTAGAACTTTTGTATGACCGGCCAAACCCCGCGTCATAGTGCTTTCATATTTCACATGTGTATTCCTTGTGACAATACCTTTCCATTGATACCAAAATTTTTGACCTCGTGACCTTGACCTTGACCTTTGACCTACTTTTCAAAAACTTTAACATTGGGCATAACTTTTGAATGGTTAGTGATAGGGCTTTCATATTGTACATGTGTATTCTTTGTGACAAGATCTTTCCATTGATACCAACATTACTCTGACCATGACCTCTCACATACTTAACAGAAAATGGTGTTTATACCAACAAAGATGCCACCGCGGGGCATTCGTGTTTCACAAACACAGGCTTTATTATTTTCTGGCATACTAGCTATTAATAATGAAAGGTTTGGTGTTCAATTTTAAAAAAAACTTAATATATGAAATCATTTCATTGTTTTATTCTGTTTCTGTTGCACATTAATGTGGAATTTTACAAAATGATTTTATTTTTGATGTTGCATAATCGAACTATACTAGCTGGGCATATGACTTTGGATCGCATAATCCATCTTTTCCAATCAGTAAAAAAGTTGTTGTTTTGAAATGTGACTATTTTCTCTTGTTTGTACTTTTAAAGGTTGTCTGAAAAAAAAAACTTGTCTGCATCCGGCAAAAATCTTGTTAGAAAGGTTGTGGGCTAAAATCCTGGTACTGGCACTATCAGTATTCAATGTCAGTATGTCAATTAGAGCGTGCATGGGTATCAGGTGAGCGTTGTGCCCCCTGGGGCTCTTGTTTATAATTTCTCTCATGAGTGAGCGTTTTGAGAAAAAAAACCAACCCGACCGTAATATGAATAGGTAAATTGATGTTCACGTCAAGTACTTTTAAGATTTGTATAATATATATATAGAGTCTACTACACAGTCATATACTTATGTGTTATTCTAATTGAAATGAAGAATATATCGCCAGCTAAACTTGAATACTTTTATAATGAGTAATTTTATACCGCCTGTATTTTGAGCAGGCGCAAATATAGGTTTTCAGTGATTTTGTAATGGATCCGGGTCTCCCGGTATGGGAGAAATGACAAAATTTGGGAATATGATTTAATCATTATTAGGCACCTTTTCTAAAAATCAGTGGATATAATCTTCTGTAATTTTATTTATCAAATTCAGCTACATTCAATTTGAATGTGGATTTTCTACCAAAACTCTACCAAATAACAAGGGTACGTTAATTCTATGTTCAGGAAAATGACGTCTTAAAACTTAATAGCATCATTTAAAAACAGATAAATTTGTAGCATGGACCAGAAATGCACGTATCGGGAACTTAATCCTCGTCAGTGATCCTTAATCTAAACAATGTAATATGACCAAAGAGTGTGAAGATTATTATGTCCAAAAATGAACCAAAAGTCGTAGCAGAATGGGTGGGATATGGATGCTACATAACCCACGTTTTAGATTCAAATTTCAAAAACTTTGGATTACAGAAATGATCGAATGCGTTGAAGAAACGATAAAACGAAGTTGATGGAACTTGTAAATTGGCTCGAAATTGCAATATTTAAGCGACAGTGTCATCTTTTATTCAAGTATCCTGCCTGTGTTTAAAACATAATTCATTTTATCTTCTCTATATGTAAGTGCAATATATTTATGGATATTTTGGAATTTAAATCAAAATTAATTTCCAATAGCTATACGAGAACTGGAACTTTCAATATTATGACGTCGTCAAGAAATTCCCGAAAACGTCGATTGATGCATATTTCAAAGTCTCGTAGAAATTTTTCCTGTGGATAGAATCAAATGTAAGTTTGTATAGTCAAGGACAGACAAGAAATACATAATTTCAGAAATTTTTAGAAAAATTGAATTTGGCATCCAAGTGTTCAATGCCTCCTTAAGAAAAGATAAATTTGCTGCAGAGATGCATGTTTCGGGTTCTTAACCTTCGTCAGTGATCCTCAATCTAAACAATGTAATGTGGCAAAAAAGTGTGAAATTCATTATATCCAAAAATGTACCAAAAGACGTAGCAGGACGGGTAGGATATGATCATACAGGACCCACGTTTTCGAAATTTTAAGAAAATTTGATGATAGAAATTTTCGAATGCGTTGAAGAAACGATCAACCGATGTTTATCGAACTTGGCTACATGTACCCTCGGGGACTCCTGGTCCACTAGCAGTGACACTCACCAAGTGGTACAAATGTTAAACGTCTTCAAATTCAATAGCATCCATCATATAAGAACAGATACATTTTCGGGTACTTAACCCTCGTCAGTGATCCACAATCTAAACAACGTAGTAATATATGGCCAAAGAGTGTGAAAATTATTTTCTCCAAAAATTAACAATTGGACATTTTGTAGCAAATTGTGAAATGAATATACTATATTACATAGAAAATTGGTCCTTATAACAGACCAAAAATTGGCTAGAAAATAAACACTGAATTACCCTATGAAAAATCCTGATTCGCGCATGACAACGTGTACTTGAAAGCATATATACCAACACCACGAATGTACAGTGTCAGTACTGCTTTTACATTTAGTTACGTTGTAGTTATTAAAACTGTTTATTTAGTGAAACAATACGAAGTAATATACATCACTTGGAGATGTTTTCAAAAAAGACTTCACACCTTGTTCTTTTATGTGCTGTATGTATATTCAGTCAAAGCACTACAGAAGTGGTTTCTCCTACAGACGATCTAATGGTAATGGTGCGACAGATGAATGTAACTTTGCACAAACAACACAGAAGATTGGTAGGTCGTATGATAAAACTGGACAAGAAGTTTGAGGAAATCCAAACATTGGTTTCAACAATGGCATCTGATATTGAAAACAACAAATTGTTGATGACACCGCTTTATAATAAGATTGATTCTATTGAGGAAAAGCTAGAAATGCTCATGGCGTGCCGAGATGGAAATGGCACTGATAGTCTGCAAAGATATGCAGCAGGAACCAAAATAGGAGATTTCATTGAGAAACAGCAAACATCAAAGCCAAAATACAGAACTTGCAACAGTAAGTTTATCGATCCTCATATGAAGATTGGTTGAATTTTAGATTTGCAATGCAAATTTTATTCTAAGAAAAGATTTCATTTTCAGACTTGCTTCATCACGTATTTCTGTTTGTTTCAGGTCATATGGGCAAAGAGTACATTATCATGTTTCCACGAGCATTCTGGAATCCAAAACTACCTCAAGTGCTGATTTCATCGGTAGATGACACCACTGTTACATTTGAATCCCCACATCCGGGCATCAATAGGACTGTAAACGTCACGGCTGACAGAGGAATAGTTGTAAATCTGCCGAAAAGTATTTTCCAACAGGGAAGTACTACTGAGAACAAAGGTATCCTCCTGAGATCTACTTGTGATATCTCTGTGATGGGGTTTCCTATATCTGACATGGAAGGGAACGACAAAGGGGATATATACAACGCCATTCCTGTAAAGAATCTGGGAAAATCGTACCTTTATATTGGATACGATCATTCAGTGATGTCAGTTGTAGCACTCTACGATAATACTCATTTAAATATTACAATTACGGGATGGAATTCCCCGGTACCTCTATCTGGGACTCGGGTAAAGAAAGAAAGGTATCAAACTGGTGACGTCATCCAATTGACGTTGCAACGATTGTCTACCTTTCAGTTTTTTGGTGATTCCTATTTGTTAAACATTCGAGTGGACAGTAATAAAGTTATTGGCGTGATATCAGGATCAACTATTGAGGGTTCCGATGGAAAATACAATTCTTTGCTTTCCTATATTCCACCAATACCAACATTCGGTACAAAATTTATAGTTCCTCCGAATGCATTCTCAAATCATTCAAATGTATTTATCTATTCAAAAATGAACCTGACAAATCAGTATGAATTTTATGCACGTACATTCTTTTATTCAGGATCATATCAAGGTTATAGAAGACAACAGAAAATGAAAGCTAGAGTTCCTTATCTTGTATCAACAAGTGTCCCTAGTGCTGTTATTCAAATGACATACATATGGACATCGTTGGTATTTCCATCACAGACTCTCATTCCTTCTTTGAGTCATTTCTCTAACTTTTATAAGTTCATAACCCCTACAAGACCAGTGTTTTGTCATCATGTCGCCATCATCATTCTGGAGAAATTCTCAGATGGACTTCGATTTGATGGTGTGGCTATCAGGGACTGGACTCTTGATATACATGTTCTGCCTGATGAAAGAGTCGATTACAACGTTATAATGTTGAAAATTGGCCCAGGACAACATGAAGTGTTTCATATTGATAGTAACGTTACATTTGGAATCATTATCCAAGGAATATCGTCAAACTTGACATATGGATTCCCAGCCGGCCTGAGACTCTCTGATGTCTTCCACTGACATAAAATATCCTATGTGAAACAGGAGAGGAAAACATGTGGTCAGAAAGGGAATCTATCTCGAAACCTTCTGCCATATTGGAAAGGAAATCGAACCAGTAACCTTCTGCTATTTTGGACAGAGAATCGAAACCGATACCTTCTGCGCATTTTGGCTGACGCTCTTATCGTGCACGATACCTGTTCCTACCAAATTTGTATTTCATATTTAGAAGTATAAAGCCTATTTTTACATCTTCAGTATTTGTCCCTGTTATATCTATTTCTTTTTTTTATTTCTTATTTGACGTTTGAAGTTGAAATAATATGCATTAAAACATCTTGCTCTCTGTATCTTTTACCGACATATATATAATTATTTTTTAAATTGGTACCATACTTTTCTTAACTTTAACTAGAATAAACATCAAAGAAGTACCTAACAGTTATTCAGTCTCAAAGTCGAAAAGGCAAGGCCAAATCGTGAGAATTCCCATCGGAACGGTTGCGAACCCCGGAATGAACAACATGCCGAAGTGAGACAAGGTACCCAGGGAGAGTCAGCGCGTCTCTTGATTGCATGCAACACCCGTCGCTACAGCTCCATGGAAACCTATCAAAATCGGTGATTGTCTCGATGTATACTTTGATGCACAGATCAGGTAAGTATGTCTTGTTTGGTGGTGATGACATCCATTCAATCACAATGCAGAATGTCACTGTGGTCATTCTGGAAAGGGGGATCTGATATGCTTTAATTATATAATTATATCCCCGTAGTGACCGAAGAACTTCCCCACTGATGATTTCAGTCATTGTGTAATATAACCCTGAAAAGTAGCTTACTTGCAAGCCATCTGGCTCTAATGATAAAATCTCCATATTTGGAAAATGTCCTCGCGTACCGTATCAGATGAGAAACCAAAACCGCCATAATCAGGAGAAGACGGAATGTTGCTACTCATGAAAGGAAAGTTATGTGAAAGCTGAAACCGTCACGCTTGTCATACAGTGAGGTATTCAAATGACCGTTTGTGTCGAAAAAAAGTATATCCAGTAAGTACGAAACGGATCTGTCACTCTATGTAATTTCCTTGATCTCTAGATCATGAGCATAGATTTCATGTAGATGATCCTTAAAGTTCGGATTATTGATAGACAACAAGTCATCTATGGATCTGAAGGTAAAATTGAACTGAGATGCGAGGTGCTTTCGCCCAGTCGAGAGCAAGGTCTGGATGAAGTCAGCTTTGTATGAATATAAAAATAAGCCCGAAGGCAGTGGGGCACAATAAGTGCCCATGGGGATGACGACTATCTGTTGGAATACGGTTCCTCCAAACACCACAAAATGTTGTCATAAGAACTCAAGCATCCGGATGATATCGTCTTCCGTATACTTTTTGTTTGAATCTGAGTGTTCCTTCACGAAATAAGTATCCTCCCGCCCTATTACAAGGTATTTGTATCTCCTATTACCATATTTTGAATGAAAGGTATTGCGAATGATATTGGCAAATCTGTTTTGAGGTTTTGGTGTGGGATGGTAATGTAGAACGTGGAGAAGTCGAAAGACTTTATGCTGGTAAAATGATTGTAATTGGTTGCTTTTAAATTTTCCGAAAGTTTCTTAGAATTCTTTAGGATCCACATCTGAGTGATTCCATTTCTGGAATAAGTTGTCTCGCAGTATGCTTGAAGACCTTGCTTGATCAATGCGAGGTTATATTTTCGTATGCAAAAATGAAGAAGAAACTCAGAAGTGGACATAAGTATAAAAAGATTGAAATTTAATGATATCTTTAATATAGACACTTTCACGTTAATGTACATTCTGTTATCTTCTGTCTCTGCGTAGGGCGATTTGCCCATCAGGACAATGGAATGACGCCATCTTTGACGATGTGCGCTACTGTTTGGAGTGGAATAACGTCATAGGATTGTTCTGGTGGGCAATATCGTCCTTCAAAGAGACAAAAATAAACCGAACGTACGTTAGCGCGAAAGGGTCTTTTCCGAAAGGCTTTACAAAGAAATTATTGTTTTCTGGAGGTTGTGTCAATCCTTACGAGTAATAACTTGAGGAGTCGGTTCAAAAATGCCTCAGAGAAATTGTACATAATCAATGTATTTGTTTACATTGATGTCAAACGTCTAGAAATTCAGTAGCATCATTTATTAGGTACATGTAACTTTGCAGCATGGACCAGACATACACGTTTCGGGTACCTATAACCATCGTTAGTGATCCATAATCTAAACAATATTATATGACCAAAGAGTGTAAAAGTCATTATGTCCAAAAATGTACCGAAAGACGTAGTAGGATGGGTGGAATATGATGCTACATATAACCCAAGTGTTAGACATTTCGAGAAATTTTGAAGACAGAAATTTTCGAATACGTTGGATAAACGATCAGCCGAAGTTGATCGAACTTAGCTACATGTGCCCTTAGCGACTCCTGGTCCACCAGCAGTGACACTCACGAAGTCACAGCAGGGGTCCACCAGCACTGACACTCTCATTTGTGTCACACTTGTGTCTTTTCCTGTCCTTTTCGGTGTGGTCCAGCTCATAAAAAGATCCCCACGAGGGATTTAATAGCATTACTGAGTATTTTAAATTCTTTTACATTGACAAGGTCGCCATAGCACTTTCTATATAGACAGTGCATGTTTTCTAGATATTTTTTTCATTTTCGTGCGTGAACGTCGACGGCGGGTGCAGCCAGCCAAACAGGGGATGCTTTCTCATCCCGGGAACCTGGTACAACCTCTAGCTTGCTAGGGGTCCGTCGATGCTTGTTTTCGCTGCTCTATTGTGAGTGCTGTTGACATCATCGTCAGGATATCAATCATCTATCATGCCTGTTTGTGTGGTAATCATTTTTCTGAAAGAAATGAGCTCCCAAGTGATAGCAGCCTTTAAACAGGTCAATAATATTTATGTCAAGAATCTTCTAAGTATCAAGATTTGTATCATATAAGTGTACTTCAATTGTCTAAAACGATGCTTTAATTGAAGTGAGGAGTATCCCCAAATATGCTGAAAATAAAGAGAGGCACTTGAAATGTAAGGACACAAATTTAATCTTTTACAAAAATACAAACATAGCCGATTTTATTTTGAACATGTGCAAATGTAGACGATTTTAAGAGAGATCACAACATAGATCGTTTTAAAACATGCATATGATCATTAGTTTAATAAGACAGAAGACATATTTACATAGTATTACATGTAGAATACATGCTGCACTATCAAACCTGTTATCCCTGGCCTATTTCCACCGATAATTCAACAAACTGTCTATGGACTTACTAATAAACAAAGCTACGGATAGTCTATGTACGTACTAATAAACGAACATACGAATAGGCCGGGTTAGCGCAGTGGTAGCGCGCTCGCTTCTCTCCTCTAAGGTCCAGGGTTCGAATCCCAGATTCGGTGAAGTTTCTTATGTGGGAGGGTAGATGGTCCCCCACCCAGGCATCTGCAGGGGGTTTTCTTCGGGTACTCCGGTTTTCTCCTGCTCCTTGGACCCCCTCACGCCAACATCTGAGCCAACATGAGACATTAATATCAGTTGTGTAACTTGTTTGTTAGACGTTGTAAAATAAATAAAGTTTAAAAAACCTACGAACAGTATTTCAGTTAAAAAAATATAAAGTTCAGCCAAAGCGGATGTATGGATCAAAGGAAGAAAATTACAGATTTTGCGAATATCTGAAAGAATTCTATTTCCTTATGATTCGTTGAAAATCATGGTTTTGAATGTTAAATGTCTTCAAATTCAATAGCATCATTTAAGAACAGATACATTTGCAGTATGGAACAGACATGCTCGTTTTGGAACTAAACCCTCGTCAGTGATCCTCAACCTAAACAATGTAATTTGGCCAAAGAGTGTGAAAATTACGTCCAAAAATGTATCGAAAGACGTAGTAGGATGGTGGAATATGATATTAGATAACCCACGTTTTAGAAATTATGGAAAATTTTAAATACAGAAATTTAGAATGCGTTGAAGAAACGATCAGCCGAAGTTAATCGAAGTTGGCTACATGTTCCCTCGGGGACTCTAGGTCCACCAGCAGTGACACTCACCAAGTGGTAAAAATGTTAAACGTCTTCAAATTCAATAGCATAATTTAAGAACAGACAAATTTACAGCATGGACCAGACATGCACGTTTCGAGTAGTAAATCCTCGCCAGTGAACCTCAATCTAAGCAATGAAATATGGCCAAAGAGTGTGAAAGTTATTATGTCCAAAAATGTTTCGGAAGACGTTAAAGGATGAGTGGGATATGATGTTTTATCAAGATTGATTAGACATTTCGAAAAATTTTGAATACAGAAATTTTCGAATGCGTTGAAAGAAAGATCAGCCGAAGTTGATGGAACTTGGCTACATGTGCCCTCGGGGACTCCTGGTTCACCAGGGCAACAGGGGATGCTCACTCCTCCCGGGCACCTGATCCCAACTCTAGCTTGCTAGGGATCCGTCGATGCTCAACATCGTGCTCTATTGTGAGTGCTGTTGAGATTATCGTCAGGATCTTCTTTAACTTACCAAGTCACAGTAGGGGTCCACCAGCACTGACACTTTCATTTGTGTTAGACTAGTGCCCTTTGATGCCCTTTTCCGTGTGAAGCTCGTAAATGCTCCGCGCGGGTTTTGACAGTTAGTTTTTAAATGTGTTTACCCGTACATGATCGCAATAGCACTTTCTATATAATTATATAGATATGACCTCAGACAGAGCATGTTTTCTAGATATTCTTTTCATTTTCGTGCATGAACATCGACGGCGGGTGCGGCTAGCCAAACAGTGGATGCTTTCTCCTTCTGGGCACCTGATCCTACTTCTTGCATGCTATAGGGGTCCGTCGATGCTCTGTTCAATGCTCTTTTCTGAGTGCTGTTGAGATTGTCGTCAGGATATTCTTTATCTCATTTGTGTCGCACTTATGCCCGTTGCCATGTGGAGCTCGTAAAAAACTCCCCGCGAGGGGTTTGACAGTTGAGTGTTGTAAAGATTTATACGCTGACATGGTCGCCATAGCACTTTCTATAGACATAACCTCAGACAGTGCATGTATTCTTGAATCAGATTTTTTTCGCTTTCGTGTGTGAACATCGACGGCGGATGCGGCAAGCCAAACCGTTGATGAAGACTTCTCCTGGGTACCTGGTCCCAACTCTAGCTTGCTAGGGGTCCGTCGATGTTCTGTGCTCTATTGTAAGTACTGTTGAGATTGAGACTTATGCCCTTTGCCGCATGGAGCTCGTAAAAAAGTTCCCCGCAAGGGGTTTGACAGTAAGGATTTTAAAGGCTTTTACCTTGACATGATCGTCATAGCACTATCTATAAAGTGAAAACATCAGACAGTGCATGTTTTCTTGATATTTTTATTATTTATGTGTGTGAACATCGACGGCGGGTGCGGCCTGCCAAACAGGGGATGCTTACACCTCCCGGTAACCTGGCTCCACCTCTAGCTTGCTAGGTGTCTGTCGATGCTCAATTTGGTGCTCTATTGTGAGTGTTGTTGAGATTGTCTTCTTTATCTCACCAAGTGGTACGAATGTTAATCGTCTTCAAATTCATTAGCATGATTTAAGAACAGATATGGACACGATACACGTTTCGGGTACTTGACCTTCGTCAATGAGCAGAAATCTATGGCTATAGAGTGTGAAAGTTATTATGTCCAAACATGTATCAAAAGACGTAGCAGGATGGGTGGGAAATGATGCTACAGGACCCACGTTTTAAATGAAATTTCGAGAGAGTATGAATACAGAAATTTTTGAGTGCGATGAAGAAACGACCTGCCGATGCTGATCGAATCGTAATTCTGATGTCATTTGATACACTAAGCTCATGCATTTATTCCGGTTTACATGGGTATCATATTTGCTGTCAAAGTAATGAGTTTATTAGCGTTTTCAGACTTTAGATCTTTTCTGAGGATCAAATGGGTCTGCTACAATTGTACAAACTTTTGTTATAATTAACATCCGCCGTTTCCTCCAAACTTAAGTTTGTTGAAAATATAAGAGGACACTTGAAACAATAAGGGCACGATTAAATCTCTTATAATTAGAATACCTTAACCAATCTCATTTTAAACAGGAACAAATAGAGCTGACTTTATTGGAAATCTTAAATTACATATTGAACAGTATCATTTAAGTATGGAAAAGTAATATTTTCCGTGTAATAAATTGTAGATACATACTCTCGACGACGATTTCGCAAACTCTTTATGGACGTAGTGAGTAAGTATTCTGAATACAAAAAGTTAGTGTCCACCTGTTAGTATATATTCAATATAGAATGTTACAAGAAATCTGTGTAGTGGCAGAACCCCACCCCCTCCCAAGTCTGCTTCTTGAAATCAATGACATATTGCTTGTTTATTCATTTTTTGGATTTATTCCTGTTCCTAATGAAATAAAACCCGAATGACGTCATTGTCATGATGTAAAAATATAGTGTTACACTTGACACGGACATTTTCTATTCCAATAGAGTGGAATTATGGGATAAGTCATTTTTCTGTATCGCGCTATCGACACATTTTTTAGAGTCGTCGTCATTGTGCGTGGCCGCCTGTGTACTTCCGGTAGCCTTTCAGCTTATTTCTCTTGAATTACAGGTCATTTTCCTGATTCAGAAGCAATAGATTACAAATGTTTTTTTCTTCACGGTAAATTTTTAAGAAACTGTCCTTGTTTCTAAATAAGATTTTTCTTTCGAAAGCATGCAGTCAATTAAAACAAAGAAACAGGGAAATTTTACTAACGATAAGAAAACTCCGTGATAAGTCACGCTTCAATGCTTTCTTAAACAGCGGTAAAATGGAATCATTCTAGTGTTAATGAGTACATTTCACCACTTGGCTCCAGAATTTAACTTTTCATCCATACGTGAGGTAGATTATCAAAATCTAAATACTTCATTTTTTCCTCGGTATATTACCATTAGTTACAAAAATATACAGTTTAACCAAAGAAAGCTTGGATCAAGGAATATGATGGCTTTATCTCATAGATCCAAAATTGTCTCTTTTTTCTGTTAACTTTGTTAAAATCGTAGTAGTCCTGACTCCTTACCGAAAGTGAACAATCCCCCTTGCCCTATGACAAAAATCTTGACCTTCCATTAATAGCGTGTACTTGAATGTTCTACCAAGGTATATCGTATACATAGATTAGCTAAAGTAGATATACAGTAAGTGACACAATGCGAAGTACGTGTAATAGTAAAATGTTCTTTAAAAAGGTCCATTACCTTGTATTTTTGTCCGCTGTATGTACATTAAGTGACAGTGCAAATGACGACCTAGTCGTTACACATATAGATGATCTGATGACTATGATGAAGCAGATGAACGCAACATTGCACAAACAACACAGGAGATTGGTGGGTCGTATGATTAAAGCGGACAACAAATTTAAGGAAATACAAACGTTGGTGTCTGTCATGGCACCCGACGTTGAAACCAATAAGTTGATGATGAAACCGCTTTATAACAAAATTGACAAAATTGAGGAAAAGGTAGACGCACTCATCGAAAGTGCAAGGATATGCAAGGATGAGAATGTGACAAATATTGTTCAAGAATATGTAACGGGAAAGAAAATAGGAGATGCCATTAAGAAGCAGCATACATCAAAGCCAAAGTACACATCTTGCAACAGTAAGTTTATAAAGTTGACCTCCTATACAAGTTTCTTGAATTTTCAATTGTTTTTACTCAGAACATTGATTTCTTTCTCCTGGTAATTGTTTGAATGATTTAGTATTGACGAGAGTGAGTTTCATTTTCATGACAATGTTAAGAAAAAACGAAGTATAACGATATAAATATATGTTAATAAAAAAAATATTATGTCATTTTCTTCTTCCCACTGACGTATGTTTCCGTGTGTTTTAGGTCACATGGGCAAAGAGTACGTTGTGATGTTTCCTAAAGCCTCCTGGTATGCCAAATCAGCACAAATACTTATTTCGTCGATAGAGAACACCAATGTTACACTTCGCTCGCAACATCCAGGTATTAACAGGACTATAAACGTTAGAGCTGATAAAGGAACCATCGTGGATCTTCCGAAAAGTATTTTCCAACAGGGAAGCTACGTTGAGAACAAAGGTATCCTTCTGACGTCGACTAGTGATATTTCGGTGAATTGCTTTCCGATATCTAATATTGGAGGGGACGAGAAGGGGGATATTTTTAGTGCCATACCTGTAAAGAATCTTGGGAAATCATACCTTTATGTTGGATACGACCGTTCTGTGATGTCAATGGTAGCACTCTACGATGATACTCATGTTAATATTACAATTACGGGATGGAATTCCCCTCTTCCTTTATCTGGGAATCGCGTAAAGAATGAAAAATATCAACGTGGAGATATTATTCAAGTGAAGTTACAACGCTTGTCTACTTTCCAAATTTTCGGAGATTCGTCCTTGTTGAATATTCGAGTTGATAGTGATAAGAAAATTGGCGTGGTCACAGGATCAACTGTCGCAGGATTTTTTCACGATGGTGTTAGTAAATACAATTGTTTACTGTCCTTTATTCCACCAATAACAACATTTGGTACACAATTCATTGTTCCTCCGAATGCCTTCTCAAAACATTCAACTGTATTCATCTATTCAAAAAGGAACCTCACAAATAAGTATGAGTTTTTTGGTCGCAAATATTTCTATTCAGGATCGTTTCCAGGTTATAGAAGACAACAGAAATTGAAAGCTGCATTTCCTTATCTTGTATCAACAAGTGCCCCTAGTGCTGTTATACAAATGACATACATATGGACATCGTTGGTATTTCCATCACAAACTCTTATTCCTTCTTTGAGTCATTTCTCTAACTTTTATAAGTTCATGACCCCTACAAGACCAGTATTTCATCAGTATGTTGTCATCATTATTCTGGAGAAATACACAGATGGACTTCGATTTGATGGAGTGGCTATCAGGGATTGGGCTCCAGATATACATGTACTGCCTGATGAAAAAGTAAATTACAACGTTATAATGTTGAAAATCGGTCCAGGGCAACATGAAGTGTTTCATACTTACACTAATGTTACATATGGCGTCATGATCCAGGGAATGTCACCCACCTTGACTTATGGATTCCCAGCCGGCCTACGACTATCCGATGTCTGTCACTGAGATAAACTGCTATATATCTGTATTTCTTGTTATGTGGTTTTAGAACTTATCCTGCATGTTTTATATTTGTCTCTTTCATATAGAATTCCTCCACAATTTTTGCTTGTATGACGAAAAAGTATAATGGAATTGTTAACCAAATATTTGAAGTAATAAAGATTTTCACTGCTTGTATGATGCATGAACTTTGAAAATTGTGTTTTCTCACTTACTTATGTTTTGTTACTAAATGAAATACGTAGACGGTCGGAAGTATGAGTTTTCGTTGTCTTACATTTCACGTTGAGTGTAAACGTCTTCAAATTGAATAGCATCATTTAAGAACAGATAAATTGGCAACGTGGACCAGACATGCACGTTTCGGGTACTTAACCCTCATCAGTGATCCTTAATCCTAAATCTAAACAATGTAATATGCCAAAAGTATGAAAGTTACTATGTCGAAAAGTATGAAACTTACTATGTCGAGTGTTAGACAACTTAGTGTGAAGCCACAAAACGTCATGGTTACCTTGATTATTTTTTTTGTTTCCGTCCTTGCATTAAAATCCATGTCAATGATGCTGAGTTTAGCTGAGAGATGGAAAATGATAAATTGTGACGATTGCAAAAAGAGAAACAAATCTCATTCAAGTTAAAAAAATTGCAATATCAGCGACTCTGCAGTCCCCGTCATGGATGGCAAATCTCATACAGAGACACAGAGTCTGCGATTCCCCCGAGTAGCAACGTCGCAATATATTCTATCGTTAATGTAAATAACGTCACGTGATTGCCTCCTATGAGGACGACAGGTCAAAATTTACAAATTATAACAGAATCAAGAAGACGCTCATTTCTATGATCGCAGCTTACCAACATTGATATCTCCGCCAGCAATGATCACAGTTTACCACCTGTATTTCCCTACATTAATATCTCTGTCCAACCATGATCACAGTTTACCACCTGTATTTCCCTACATTAAAATATCCGCCCAACCATGATCACAGCTTACCACCTGTATTTCCCTACATTAAAATATCCGCCCAACCATGATGACAGCTTACCAGCTGTATTTCCCTACATTAATATCTTCACCAAATCATGATCACAGCTTATCACCTGTATTTCCCTACATTAAAATCTCCGCCCAGCCATGATCACAGCTTACCACCTGTATTTCCCTACATTAAAATATCCGCCCAACCATGATCACAGCTTACCACCTGTATTTTCCTACATTAAAATCTCCGCCCAGCCATGATCACAACTTACCACCTGTATTTTCCTACATTAAAATCTCCACCAAACCATGATCACAGGTTACCACCTGTATTTCCATACATTAATACCTCCGCCTAACCATGATCACAGCTTACCATCTGTATTTCCCTACATTAAAATCTCCGCCCAAGCATGATTACAGCTTATCAACTTTTTCCCCTACATTGATATCTTTTCCCAACCATGATCACAGCTTAACACCTGTATTTTTAAAACAGGTCTGTTTTCATTTGATTTTGTATGTTCTTTTGAGTTATAAATATTTCTTTAACATCATATATATATGTTTGTGTATTTTCATTGTTTTGATGCAACACCGAATTTGTTTATTTTTCACAAATAAGAGAAAAGTATCTGTAATCGATACAAAATCGTATTTTCAGATGGTTTTGATATCAGACTAAAACTGTGATTTTCCTACTATTTTTGCGTAAAATACCTGTCAATTTTCATACAAAATACCGACTCCTGAAAAACTATTTTAAGTTATTTATATTTGAAGCAATATGGAATTTGAAGCTAAGTTAACAGAACATCAAATTAGTTTATCAAATTAAAAAAAATATCACAACTTGACTAATACCCTGCGAACGTGTGAACTTCAGGGTCCTGTGCCCGGCACAGTTCTAAGCTGGCCCAATCCAATGTCTGTAAAAACAAAACAAAATTAATGGTGTCTATGTAAAACACCTTAGAACCAAAATTGTGATGCATTTGAACTTCAAGTCCTGACTGGAGCGGACGGATGATAGATCTATGTCTAAAAATGCTGCTTATATTATTGTATGTCCAAGTTATGTCATTTAAACACTTTCCCTATCGATCGAACTATTCATCAACTAAATAAATTAAATGTGAAAACTGAATCAAATTTGAAATGGAAAATAAAGAAAAATCGATTAAAAGATGAAATTATACAAAATCAAACTATAATCAACATAAAAGATTATATACATAAAGTATGGTATTAATAATCAGTATATTACAAAACAATAAATTGTAACATTAAAACTTTTGAATTTTCGCCAGAGAAAACTCGACCTGAAATAGGTAAACATGACTACGCTCAGTCGGAAATCCGGTTACAAATTTCGTCAAAGTATTATAACT
The DNA here is from genome assembly GCA_028142955.1 of Pinctada fucata. Taxonomy (NCBI): domain Eukaryota; kingdom Metazoa; phylum Mollusca; class Bivalvia; order Pterioida; family Pteriidae; genus Pinctada; species Pinctada fucata. The sequence continues at coordinate 35,196,974 of AP027108.1, read as the reverse complement.
TATTTGATGTACTAAATAGAGTTTTTGATGCATTGTTTACTCATGAATGTCATTTCAATGGTAAAATGAAGTTTGAAGATATATTCGAGCATGGTATGCTGTTTAAAGGTTACGTACGCTGCGCCATAGGCACAATTAGAAAATCATAGTTTTCTTCATATTTTGTTGGCCGAAAAACTATATTTCCCACTGTCCGATTTTGTCCGATTTTTATGTGATATTAACCGCCCTTAGAACTGACGACTGCATTAAAGAAACCTTCGGGTGCAATTAGTTCTAATTGAAATTCTAGATTGACTTGACTAATTGCAGAATACATCATTCTTTTGGGATCTCCTCCTTATATTTTAAAGAAACTTCAATTCACTATACACATCTAAATGATGCATATTAGTCTCATGGATTTGGGTGGCGTATGAAAAGTACTTTGCTGGAAGCATCACTGATGAAAACTTTATATTTGAAACATGTGTATGGTGCATGAAAATTGGTTTGAAAGTTTCTCCAAGAAGGTATAGAGTTGGAAAACTTCCATATTCACTTCCATATTATTAATATTAACACTTATTTCTTGTTGCAGTGTGGAGCTGTTAAAAGCGTTCCTCTTGACTTGATGTTTGTTAACTGTATTTATTACTTCTTTCCAGCTCTGTCGCCTGAAAGAAGCTTTGTTATGGTCCTTTATCAATTTGACATCAATTTGATTTTTTTTTTGCTATTTGGGAAATTTGCCATAACATCGAAAAAATATCACAAAAATAAAGGGAAGTTAAGATCTTAGCATCATCCCTCCAATGCTATTTTGAAAATAGACTTTATTTGGATATGCTGCTTAATCAACCCTACAGAAAAATTGGAACCCCACACTCTGTGTTAAGTAATTGTACAAATTTGAATTCTTAAAATAAAACCAGAGGGCGCTAGTGAAATGAATTTGGGTGGCGTATGAAACAATGTGAAAGTTACTTTGGCTGGAGGCATTACTGTTGAGAATTTAATATTCGCAACACGTGTCTGGTGCATGCAAATTGGTTAGAAACTTTCTTTTACATAGTATAGTGTTGGAACAGTTCCGTATTATAACATTTGATCAGAATGCAAAAAATAAAAAAAAATCGTGACATTATTATCTGTCAATTTCGATGCAAAAATATAGATATAAATAAATATAGGACGTCGAATGTTCTAACAAAGGATCAAATGTTAAATAGCATCATTGATAGACAGAAAAAAATTGCAGCTTAGACCAGACATGCAAGCAGATGTACAAAACACGAAACATGAATGATAATAGTACATGAATTAAGGAAGAAAAATGCTCACAGACTATATGAATAGCCAATGATCTGATCATCCGGATTACTCGCACATAACTCTCCCACATTCTCGAATGTACAGTAGTATTCAGAGACGTAAAGCTTGTGTAAAAACAAAGAAAAATCTTCTAACTTAAAAGACGACCACAAACAAAACAGGAATATAACGGTTCATTTGGTACTACAAAAATATGTAATTGGCATACGACAAACTGTCCGTGCTCTGCTGGCCTAAACGACTTCACGATCAGTAATGTCCAGAGAAGTCTGACAAATTTTCAGATAAGACAAGGGATCAGGACCAGTCTGCTCAGGCGAGTTTTGGACAGCAACCGTCATTAAGTCCCGTCGTCACAGTTGACTGCGCGAAATTGAAATAGTTAGTTACAATTGCTAGATTATTATAACGAATAAGGCACGACGCGATCACATTGTATATATGATGACTACAAACAATAACACTACAGGTCAAAAGAACAAGTAGTATACTGTATATTATCATTAACAAGAAGGTCAGTCAGAGGAGAATCCTGAAGATTTATATCGGGTAATTTTCGCGACGGGTAGATTTCGCCAAAATGACCCTAAAACGGTGTCTCATTTTTTGCTGATCTATTAACAAGATCATGGGTTTAGATCCGTGTCTTTTTTTTTCGCTATGGCCATTTTTCGCAATTGATAACACTTACTCCTCATGGGCACCTGGTCCCACCTCTAGCTTGTAGTAGAGTAACCATATCGCTAAATTTGAAATTGTCATCAACACCCCTAAGACAAGGCTAAATTTCATATCAAATGGAAGAATATAACGTGGACCATCAGTTTGAGGTGTCGTAAAAATCGTATAGTCAGAATTTCTGTAATTTCACAGAAAAGCGGAAAATACGTAAAATTCAAAATCATAGATTTTTGAACAAAACTTAATTCTTTTTACAAATGGATAGTCCAGATGACCGAAATAAATGTCATTAAGCTTATTGAAGTCGAAAGAAACTTTTTGGATTAAATTGATTTTTCTTATTTCAACTTCATGGATGAATGAGCACACGTTCTAATATGAATAGGTAAAATGGAAAATTTAAATTCTTTCACTTGAATTTTGAGAATGTTGATTCAAACATAAAAATTACCGAAAAGAAACGATATTTTGATATTTGAATCTGTTTTTTGGAAAGTTAGATAGAGATCGATTTAAAAACTTTAGAGTTACAGACAATTAAACTGCCCCTCCCCATAACTTTGTTAATAACAATTCACTACAAAAGAAATAGAAGTTTCCTCGATACTGTTACGGAGTTAAACACCACATAATTACAACAAAGTCTAATTTTAACATATTAATACGAATTAAAGTATTGTTTTATTTCAAAGAAGACGACAAATTTACATCAATAATTTTGAAAATAATGCTTTTTTTTCTTTCTTTACTATCTCTATTCTGATGATTTCAAACATTGTGATATGGAAGCCTTTTGTCCGCCCAATTATAGAAATATTTGAGTAAAACAAAGATTTTGCGATCAATAAAACAAGAAAATGCGCATTGTATTTTACTTCCACAAGCTTCAAGTGAGATAAGCAGCGTAGCTGCCTATACGAACCCATCACATCAAGGTAACCCTTGCATTTCCATCCTCCGTTTGGCGGTGTGACAACACTTGCCGCTTAAACGTAACTTAAAGGCAATTGTACTACATGTACAAATGATGTAGATGATATTGGAGATAAACATTGATTTCTAGTTCTGGATGTCTAGTTTCTGATTGGCTGATCGTTGATGGACATTATACGATATTACCAGCTTACTACAAATATGACTTTGTATGTATTTGTTTTAGAGTTTTGACTATCTGTTCATCATTTTCCATGCTACATCAATATTGAAATAGAAATGGCCATACATTAAAGGATGCTCTATTCTATAGAAGGTCACCTACTTTGCACATAGTAAATGGTTTTCTTATCCGAAGTACTTTCTCTCACTTTTTTGCATATAACGCCCGAATATTATTTCTGAGGTTACACTACATAGTATCCGCAGTGTCGCATTTGGAATTTGGCTAGGGATGATTTTTTAAATAGGGGACAGATGGGGTCCAGCTTCATTATGTGAGCTTTATTATTGAAATAACTTTGATTTTTGATATTTGGAAGAAAGACCTAGCTTGTTGTCTTGAGAAAAGCACATCATTTCCATTGTATACCTCATATGTATAGTATGACCGGATGTGAAATAAAGAAGTCATGTGACTAGCCTTGGGCAAAGAAATGAATGCTGTATTTAGGTAAGAAAACTTTGACGTCATATTTCTCGAATTGCATCAGGTGAAAATTCAAATAAATTGCACATATTATAGAATAAGAAATACACAATAAATAGACATACAGTTTATCAAGAAAATCATTTGAGAAGGATGTCAAATTTGAGTCACTTTGAGGGGTCATGCCCCATTTCCATGTCATCTTCTAATGTACTGCTATAACTTTGAGCAGCATGTCTGACTGACAGGATTTGTTCAGATGAAATCAAGAATAATAGAAGTAATCAGTAATAAGAGTACTTTTTATTGATATGTAGCTTTATATTGTATGAGCAATATAAAATTATTAATATAACGTCAACTATTGCACGCCTTTCATTCAAAACGCTCAATTTTCAATGACCAATACTATGGAGTGCAACCTGATTTAAAAAAATGGACTTGCTCGTCGAAAAAATCTCCACTTCAAAATAATAAATGAGTGTAACCAGGTGCAAAAAAGCTTTTTTCCTGGTTCCAGTATTACAGTTGGAAATAGAACATTCAAATTACTCAATAGGCTCCTAAAATTGCGGACATATATTACACTTGTCTCATGATGCAATCGAAGTGTTTTTGTACATGTAACATAGAAAATTTGGACTTTTGATATATTTTTTTTTCTATCGGCTATTCATTTGATCAATTACTTACCTTTTTAACCGTGTTTATCCACTGAAACTTTCTTGTTGATCTTCTTTTTGGTACTGACGTCTGACGCTGAGCTGACAACACCAGTCTCGTCGTTATAAAAGTTTGATTCTTATATTGTTGTATCGTATCTTGGACTCTTTAATATCCCTAGTTGAAAATCGGAACTTGGATACATTGCACTGACTTAAGTCATATTTTTCATACATTTCTTCATACTTTTTATTTTATTCGGATCGCTTCGGGAAAAACGGCAATCGACGTACCAAAATCCCAGGCTCCTGTCGATCAAACTTTCTGTTGTCAACAGACCACAGCACACATATTTTCTGCTTTTTCTCTCCGAGATATATAGCTGTTCATTTGTTTTATTTAAGAAGTATGAACATAATCCTAATTAATGTAAGGTTGTTCAATTACGTCATCAATATTACGTTTGACTATGTGGTGTTTTTGCTATGTACAGTATCACAAAACAAAGCCCCCTCCCAATTCTGTGACACTTGAGGACTTTCCATTGGATGCCCTGGACGCCTTAAGGGGGTTCTCTGACCCAATGCATCATGAAAAGCATCCACTTAATATATAACAACTACGAATCGGAACGGAGGGTAAGTACACGGATGATAAAATTTAAAAATAGCACAACGTAAAATAATGGCATATCTCAATGTTTAAAACAAAGAAAACGAAGAGACCAAACTCTGAACAATGTACTTGGCATATATATTTACATCACTGTAGCACTAAAATAAACGTAGGTTCTTTTTATTATTTCATAGAAACTTCATGCGAAGTTTTTCTATTCAAGTATTTTCATAACAACTTTCATTACAACTTGTCACAATTTGGTCTCCATACGTGATCTTCACATGGCATATTAAAAGGAGGTATTTTTCATGAATTTGTCCACAGGATGACATAATTCCACTTTCGGCAGTTACTTTTATACGTTTATATACAAACAAAAAGGTACGATTTGACAGAGACTATAACACGTGGTTAACCGAATCTTAATCTACGGAATCTTCTTTGGGAAATGACGCTTAACTTAAAAGTTTATACGCATTAGCTTTTTATATCTATTTATAAGCCTCTAGAAAAATAAACGATAAAAAGGCCTCATAAATAATGAATTTATCCTTGTTGATATTTTTCGAGACAAAAATTCAGTCTCTGGGCTTTGGATAAGATATTGACACGGATTATTCATATTTCATAGAAATTTGAATAAAACTGCCATTTTTCGAGAGAGGAGAAAATATACTACTTCCAAAACAATTCTATATCATATTTACATATCTAATGCAAGAATTGCAATGATTCTCTGTACAAAACAGAGCCAAATATAGGAATACAGATGATGTAACCGATAAATATTTCGTTTTTATTCTTCACGGTTTATCATTTTTAACCCAATTTAAACAAAATCTGCACCTGATATCTTCTTTACGACAGCTGTTCTTGAAAGCAGGGGTATTCAGCTAAAAGTTAAGACCAAATTCAGGCCTGTGTTAGGGATGTTGATTAAACTCGAAAACTAAGCCCCTTTTTCAATTTGGTCGCTCTACTATTGTTAGGAGTCCGTCGATGCTTAATTTGGTGCTCCATTGTGAGTGTTGTTGATATTGTCGTCAAGATCTTTTTCAACTCATTTGTGTCACACCTATTATCGTCAGGATATTTTTAACTCATTAGACATACGCGAAAAATTCCCGATATACGGTAATATCATTTTTCTAAATAGATTAAAGGTAAACAGAATGTTCAGTTCTTTTTTATTTACAGCTTTAGTTGAACAAAACGATCTATACACGTTATAAATCTAGGTCGTCAGTGATTCTCATCCTGCACTCACACCCTGTAATATTATTTCTTTTGAATCCTGTCCTGCTTTATTATTGGCTTCACATCTATAGTGACCGTCATTTCTGGGTTGAAAATTTGTGATTTCCCACAATCCTTGTGTAATATACTTCAGGTTTGGTGGAACAGACTGAAAAATAGAACGGGAATCAAGATTGAAATGATAAATACAAAATAATTAATGGTTAAAATCAGCACATAGTGTAACAGCCCTGAATCGAACTAAGGACATATTGACAAAAAATAATGGCAATATAATGTGTTTACTATCCATCATAGAATGATCATAGTTAAATTCTTATAAAATATTAATCTTTTGATAGATAAAATGGAATCCACCGATAATACAACTTGAATGAATTATACTTGAAATTGACCATTTTACCACAACACAAATCATGACATTATCCTGACATTATTTGGGAAAAAGAAGTCGAAACTGATTCGTAGATATACTCTTTTGCATCTAACTAAGGATTTTCTAAATTCATTATCGTGAATCGGTTGCCATTAAACGACATTGATAGAGAGGTACATGTAGATGAGAAATTGTACTGAGAACCGGATGGACTGAGCACCGTCCGTCCAGAATACATATGTACCTTTTTCTATTAAAGGAATAAAAGTATTAAATCTGTGTTCTGTTTTTATAATCCAAATCCATCACATGTTAGTTAAGATATGATACCTTTCTTTCAAAAAAGATTCGTGTCCATCTGGACTGTCAACATCACCAAAACCAGAACTCTTTACTTTATATTTACATCGAAATGTACATCAATATGCTCATCAATACACTACCGCAATGGATGTGGTATGCAAACAAGGCAGCTGGTCTCACTTATTAATATTTACATTACTAGTACATTCCCCATATTAAACGCCCATTAGGCAATTAGAATTATATTCCAATAACTTGGGTTGCTATTGTGACGTCACGTTCAAGTTTTGCATGTAGGGAGAATTTACAACGTTAAAATGCATTTGACATTATGACAGGCAAAATGTGCGATAAGCATGCAAATAAAAATGATCGATAATTAGAAAAAAATGTAAATATAAGTAATGACTGTCTAACTTTTGGTGTTCATGGGTGTATAATTCTGGTTGGACACCTGCACATTTTCCGAGAATCGCTTCTCATTTCTTAAATATTGGGTTTTATGTGGTTTGCAAATGATACAATGGAAGTCCTAATGATTTTGCCTTTTCTTCTAGCCTTTGATATTAAATAACTGATGAGTACTTCTTCTATATTTATTTCAAAAGGTGATTCTAGAGGCCGTAGCACAGGGAATCCAAAAAGTGTATCTATGACTGTATATATATACGTATGGCGTCATAAATCATAATTACCTAAACTGTGTGGTATATGTCCAGGAAAAGAAAATTTATCTTAGAAAGTTTGGTCAAGAGCCTTTGAGTGCTCCTCGGGATCGTGATTTCATCTTTTAAAACAAGGACATATAGCATGTTTGACCTGTTTTAATAAATGATTCGATTCATTTGAAGACTTATCACATTTTTTCACTCTTGATATTTAAACATTCTTTTCATTCGTGGAGGTTTTCGGTAAACGAATCATGAAGTGGTCGATGAAATCTTTGGTAATGCATCCTGCGTAGACGTTCGGGAAAGAATTCTACTGAACTTACATATTTTTGAGGAACTGAGCAATGATTCTAATATATGTCGATGAATAAGATAGAATATGATGATATGATGTCATTACAGACAACATGAAATTACATTTCCACTGGATAAATAAGAGGCAGATATGTGAGGTAGTGGATGACCCGTAGCAGCACAATGCATTCTGACAGTATCTCCGTAGTAAATCCTGGTGGGAGTAGTCGAGAAAGTAGTTATTTTTGCTGGAGACTCTGCAAAGGATACAAAATATACGGATTCATACGATGAAAATAATATATTTAACGCAAAGATGACGACAATAAGGCATTGTTATACTTTTTATTATTGTTATAATGTCGTTTGCTGGTTAATTTTCGTTATAGAAAACTAGAAAACTCGATACCATGAACCCGACATTGAAAACTTGGACATCTGAATATCAGGTACTCCGCGTAAGGATTAGAAAATTAAAAAAAAACCTCAACATTTTTGCTGAACTCTTTTCTTTTGAAATGTGTTCAGATCAGCCTCCATATGGATGTTCTAAAGGAATTTACCTCAAACATGGATGGTGAAGAAAGCTATAGGGGTAGCAAAGGTTGAATTATATAGAGAATAAGTGTCTTAATTTGTGTTTTGTTACGGGTATACAACACACAGCAAGTGCATTTATCGTACATGTAATGCGCGTTAGCGCATTTCATGCGATAAATGCTCTTGTTGTGTGTTGTATACTCGTAACAAAACACAAATTATGACATTTATTCTATATATAAGCAACATAGTTGTCTATTTCATTCTTGTTTTCTGAAATCGCGTTTCTAGGTAAAAGGATGACGTTAAAATTCAGGTCACCGCGGGCTCAGTTTGCAGGTTAGAACAGCCGTCGCGGCATGCTTCTTTAGATCTTATGCATTGTGACGTCACGAGTGTTAATACACGAATTGCAGCACGTTTCTTTCAATAGTAACATCTCAGGGAATTACATTGGTTGTGCAGATATATAAATTTAATTTTCCCTTTTTTCTCTTCATGATCCTTTAAAATATGAGATGAATATCTCGCTTCACCAACCAAACCTTGAGGACTGAATTTCATTCTGTTTATTTGTACCATCTATATGTCTCAAATAGGAATAAAAAGTTCGTTCAGCAAAACTGTTTCATGTATCACCCCTGCCTGATTCTTAAGTGGACCTATACTTAAATATATGAAAATAATTTCAGTGGACTTAGAATTTTGATTTGTACATGCTAATAATCGAAACATTATGCCTGAACTAAAATTGTGAAGAATCATAAAAAAGTTTTTCTGCCTTACCTGGCATTATAGTGGTCGTTGGTGGAACATGAACTTAGATTAAAAAGAAAGTAGAAAAGTCGATAAAATTTTAAGAAAAAATGAACAGAGTTATTTTAAAAAAAAATGAAATCTGATCAACTAAGAAAGAAGACAAATCGATTAAATCGGGAATAATCAGAGTGAAATTGTTACAACGGAAAATGATAAACGGATAGTTTGCAAGATTTTTGGAATTCAACTTTTAACGTTACATCGTAAACATATTGAAATCTTTCCTATTTTCTTGGGATCATTTTTAAATTGCGTGTATTGATACTGTAGTTATCCTCTTTGAGTCTTGGTCACTGGTGTGGAGCATACAGTCGATTCTTGTGAAAGTGTACAGTCCACTGTTTAAAGAATCGACATACTATGGATCGTTTGTTCCAACCGAGTGACCACCAACAGTTAACTTCCGGTAGTGATCGTACAATATTCATATGAAAGTATAGAAAGAACAACGAATGACGTCATGGAATATAGAGTATACAAATATGGAGTATAGCAAGAACAAACGAATGACGTCATGGAAATTTCGAAAGTGAAATAATGTTTACACAGCCAATATTGCCTCATATGAAATTCATGTGGTATTAACATGAATTTCACAAAAAAAAGAAAACGCATGAAATTTACGTGAAACATGCAAGAACATGAAATTCACTTCTTTTACATGAAATTCATGTGAAGTCATTGAAGTTTTTTATAAATTAAATTTTACATGACCAACATATAGAATAATTCATTTTATATTCATGTGAAGAAAAATGCGAATGGTACATAAATATATTTTACATGAATTTCATATAAAATAGAAATGATGCCCATCTCATATGAGTTTCATATGAGGCACAATTACATGTGATTAAGAGAAAATTGAACATACCATTCAAATGAGAAATCAATGAGTCTGATCCAAACTTGTTTGTGGCGTGGCATCGAAACTTTATGTTCATATCGGCTGATATATTTCCATATACTAAATCCCCATTACGAGAAACGGAAATATCATGCTTTATTCCAGGAACTGTCTAATATATTGATGAAAAGATAAAAGACGAAAAACAAAAAGTTCTTTACTATCTATCTGATATATGCAAGAACTTCATATCGAATAAAAAAACAAATTTCGGTCACAAATGAATCCAAACTTCAAGACAATATAGAATTAATTTGCTTATGTCAAAGTGAAAGTGTTCGAATTCCATTTAAATATCATTTACCAGGTAATACAAATAAAAATTGTACTCAGAGAATGGCTTGGTGACATTTTGACTTTACAAAGAGTAGGAAAACGGGAAACCCTTACCAGTGTATCCCATGAAATAGTTGGAGTCGGTACCCCTTTAGCATTGCATTTCAAATGAACTGTATCAGTTATATGAGCAACGGGAGGAGATTGAATGATGCCTAGTATAACCGGTGCCGATCCTGAAATATTAATTTTTTGTTGAATCAAATAAAACTGAATTATACTGTATAAAAGTTGATTTCTATACGTTGTATGATAAAGAAATAAAAACATCGTTATATGAGAATGTACCACAGGAAATAGGATATTATTGTCGTCTATATGACAAATGTCCTACGTATTTTACTGGAGGTTGGGATATATTTATCAACATATCCGAAAGACGACTCAAAGAGGTGTCAGTTTCACGAAACATCAAACAAAAAATTTCAAGAATTTTCGTAAGATTCTTCATGATATAAAAGGTGATTTTTTTCCATTTAATTATTTATTCCAATATATTTTCTACATTGTGATTTTTAGCGTATGAAAAGATCCAAGCAACCAAATGTTACGAACATTCCGGGGAATTTTTGCAAAAATCTTTGTGAAATTAGCCGAACGTAAAAGATACTTTGTTAACTAAAATTTTTGTGTCTTCTCACTATCCAAAAGAGGTATCATGGAGAAAAGTATCGTTTAATTTAGATTATAATACATGCGTGTAGAAGGCTGCTCCCGGACAGCAGGATTCTGATATTCTTTCTTCACTCTGAGCAAAATAAATTACCTTCTTCAAATTACACACCTAATTTTTTTTTAAAGTGAAGTACTCTCCTTTCTAGAAAATGTATTTGAATATCAAATATTTGGAGACTTCTAACAGAGGGAAGTATTGCTACATTGTAATGAAGGTATCAGTCTCTCATATTAGATTACATATAAAACCTCTGCCTTATTACATCTGTCTTACCCGTTGCTCCAGTTGTAGTTGTTAGTGTTGTTGTCATAACTGTAAATAATAAATGTTCATTGTACAATTATATGTGAGCTTCTACTTTCGTCAAGACCTCTGGGTAATCGGAAAAATGCGAAGGTTATGCGCACGTAATCCGGATACTGACGTGGCAGATGACCGTCCCAAGTCGGCAACGATTGCCCATGGGTCTCGTTTGTTAATGTGTAGTCATTTGTGTTTCATGTTTCTATGTAATTTCCTTGTAAAATTTGCGTTTCTTTATGTGCATGTCTGCTATTTGTTTTTGCAATGGGTGTTTTGCTGTCGGTATCTTGTTTAACTTATGGATCATTGATCTTCTTTCACTCATTTGTGTCACACTTATACCCTTTGCAGCGCGGAGCCCGATAAAAAGTTCCCCGCGAGGGGTTTGACAGTAAGTGTTTTGAATGTCTTTTCCTGACGTGGTCGCCATAGCACTTTCTATGTAGACATTACCTCATCCAGTACATGTTTTGTGGATATTGTTTACAGTTTTGTGCGTGAACATCGACGGCGGGGCCAGCTAGCCAAACACGGTATGCTTACTCCTCCCGGGCACCTGGTTCCACCTTTAGCTTGCTAGGGGTCCGTCGATGCTCAATTTGGTGCTCTATTGCGAGTGCTGTTGAGACTGTCGTTAGGATTTTCTTTAACGTTAACTCATTGGCACTGCAATCAGGTGTTGTTGGAGATCCTCTCCTTTCTTGCATGGATGTTGGCTGTGTCTAAAAATACTTCTTGTATGAATTTTGACCGAGTCTATAAATAACTTTGGGTGGAAGCATCACTGATGAAGATTTAATATCCGAAACACGTGTCTGGTGAATAATGAATCGGTTTGAAAGTCGTCTTCGTGAAGGTATAGAGTTGGAACACTTCCATATCATTCTGTATAAATGCTGACTTTCATTAAGTCGGTAATAAAAAGTAGATATTTGAGAATATTTGAAATTCAAAAACTTTATAGTAGGAGAACTGTGCCAATGTAATCCGATTATTAGCACCTTTTGGCATGCGAAGAAAATGACAGTCACCGTCTGCTACAAGTTTAAAGCAGCACGTTCTGCCTTCGGACGAAAAAAAAAAGATATAGGACAATTCTCTTTTTTTCCTGGATAGTAGAAGTTTTAAGCTTTCCGTTAATACCAAAATTATTAGCCAATGGTTCTTGAAGTTATCAGACTAATTGAAATTAAAAACGAATTTTTGTGGCGCCACAAAAATTGCCCATGTTTGGGATAGACCAGCCCTCACGCGTTCGCGAAACGGCTCGTCGTGTTGTACAAATCAAATCAAACATGGCGAGTAGCGTACACTCTCGACGGAAAAGAGGGGAAAACGTACTGATACTCAGATATGGGCAGAGAAAGAAATAAAAGGAAGACAGATTGTGAAAGAGCAGTATCGAAAGTATATATTAGAGACCAAAAGTATATATTAGAGACCAAAGGGATATATAAAATTCGGTTAGAAATGAATTAAATCCCGTCACACACCACGTAGTAGCTGATATTTTGCTGGACAAGTAAGTCAGATTAGATAAAACCGGTCCTAAATCGTTTGATACACATTATTTTATCGTTACCGTTTGAAATGACATGTGAAAAAAACAAACGATGTCTATTTCACCTCTCTTTGTTTAGAATAATCATCGAAACATGTCAAATCGGGCTATGTCCAAAAGTAGGAACGTAAACATCATCAAATTGAATAGCATCATTTAAGAACAGATAAATTGGCAACGTGGACCAGACATGCACGTTTCGGGTACTTAACCCTCGTCAGTGGTCCTCAAATCTAAAAAATGTAATATGCCAAGAAAGTATGAAAGTTACTATGTCGAAAAAGCGTTTCGAAAGACGTAGCAGGATGGGTGGGATATGATGCTACAGGACCCACTTTTTAAGAAATTTCAAGAAATTTTGATAACAGAAATTTAGAATGCGATGAAGAAACCATCAACCGAAATTGATCAAACTTGGCTACATGTGCCCTCGGGGACTCCTGGTCCACCAGCAGTGACACTCACCAAGTGGTATAAATGTAAACGTCCTCAAATTGAATAGCATCATTTAAGAGCAGATAAATTGGCAACGTGGACCAGACATGCACGTTTCGTGTACTTAACCCTCGTCAGTAATCCTCAAATCTAAAAAAATGTAATATGCCAAAAAAGTATGAAAGTTACTATGTCAAAAAAGCGTATCGAAAGACGTAGCAGGATGGGTGGGATATGATGCTACAGGACCCACTTTTTAGAAATTTCAAGTCATTTTGATAACAGAAATTAAGAATGCGATGAAGAAACGATCAACCAAAATTGATCAAACTTGGCTACATGTGCCCTCGGGGACTCCTGGTCCAAAGACTGTATTTGGAAAGGCTGTATTCAAGAATGTCTTTAATCATACTAAATAGGCAAATGTCGAAATATGCAATAAGTTCCAAAGCGATAATGAAACTTCCTTGACATATTTCTCGATTTTGACCTAACCTGACAAAGTTGCAGATTGTCTGTCCTCTCCATATTTGTTTGTTGCATGACAGGCAAATCGTTTGTCGTTGGTGGATTGAAAACTCTGTATGGTAACCACATTCCCATTCAGATGGATGTTAGAATTTATTTTCCCTAATGTCTGAACAAATTAAAATGAAATAAAAAACATTATGCTCTAGTACCACAATGTTTTGATCACAACAATTTGAAATAGGCAGGATACTTTTTATTGTCATACGGTCATTTTTACGCTTGAAATGATGATCATCAAAATGCTTTCGTTCATTTTTATGTAATTATTCGTTTATAAATGTAAACCATAATAGATAATGAAGCTGCTATATTATAAGCGATGAACATACGCAAGCTCTACAACAAATTTTCCTATGTATATACAGCAGTCTTGTTTTTGTCATTACCTCTTTATATATCGAATTCTTGATAAATCAATATCTTGATAGTTCAAATCATAATAAATCTGTGATAAGAGAATTTTGGAAAAGTTATAAAAATATCTAAATTGTTTGAAATAAAGTCATAGTAAATATATTTTAAAACTATTTCTAACAAACACAGGTAAATATGTACGTATATGAAAATAGAATTGTTCCGATGCGTGACCTTCTTTATGTGACATAATTGTAAACCTCACTTTTAATAAACGCAATTTCACAGAAAATACATTACAAAAATTATTGAAGTTTATGTACATTTAAGATTTAAAATTTATTTAAGATTCCACATTTATTCTGAATGTGTGAGATAGGATCTTAATCAAAGGCAAGATGTTACCTGAACAGCCCAATCAATAGTAGGTTTAGGATAGCCTTTGGTATAACATGTCAAACGGACAGTGTCTCCTATATGAGCTACAGCTGGGGTCTGTGTTATATTGATTATCACCGCCGGGGTACCTGAAAAAATAAGTGATGAGAAATCACATTCAAGACATTGAAACACATGTGTCTTTGGTACACAAATACAAAAACACAAAAAACAGGTAATTTGATTTCAAAAGCAATGGGAACGGTCAGTGCTCCGTTGTTCGAAGCCAGCTCGTGAAAATCAACTGAGAAATTCCATCAACCAACAGATTTCACTAGACATTAAGGATCGGTTTCCACCTGGATGCTGATTGCGAGGAAATCAGAATAGTGAAGACCGAAATTCTAAACATTATATGAAATGTATGTCAGATAAGGACAGAACTATACGATGAGGTAGATACTCCTTAGTTTCAGAATATTTTTTATGATTTTTAAAAAAAGTAATTTGGGTCTTAGTAGGTTATGCAAAAAATGTCAGTAATATATTAATAAACAAGGAAGACTAAAACCCATGATTTTATAATTTATACATATTTATTATACCTCTACTGATTTTTTCCTATATAAAAAAAGACTCATTAAATTTAACTACATCCCTGAAAATCACCGACAAAAACTATTTCCCTGCAAAGGGGTGCGTTAGTTGAGAGGACTATTTTCCTATGATGTTAGTTTCAAAGTGGGGCAGAGCTTCTTTGGGGCGTGTCAGTATCAGCCAATCAGCGCCGTTGAAGGTTGATCGGATGACACTATTAATTCGCGAGCAAATTCAGAGTAATCCGCCTCCTATCCGCTTAGGACATAAATAAATCCGCAATAAAATGAAACAATCAAAAATTAAAGATGGATGAGTATGATAAATGATGTTTCTGTTTATCTTATCATCAAAAATTAATATTTTCCGTTACTCAGTCATTTAGTCGAGAAGGCAAGGCATTCATTAGAATGTCAATTGGGACCATGTGAACCTAAGAGATATGTTTGTTTCAGTATATTGTTTGTTTCGGTATAGTAAAACAGTTAAATATACCAATGAGGGAGTGCGCACAATTCTGGTCTCGGGGAACCAGAATCGTGCTAACTCCCTCGATGGTACACTTTAACTGTATAATATGCTTCAACCCATTTGCCTTACCTTGGACATGCGTTGTCGTTGTCGTTGTTGTCATCACTTAAAAGAAAATATATGTCATGAATCTTAATTTTCATTCCTTATCACTGCGTAACTATGAACTAATGAACATATGAACTGTATAATAAAATTTTCATAGTGCTACAAAAACATCGATACAAGCAGAGCTATTCTTGACATAAGTTCAAAATACCATATGAAAATAAAATTGCAATAACAAAAAATGAAATGCACTATCATACGATCAGAACTTTGTCTATATAGAAAAAAATCTGCAAAGTACAAATTAAATATAAATCAATTTCAATATATTTATAAAAATGCCCTCGACAGAAGTATCTCTAACATGCAACATGGACTAGAATTTCATATAGCTGCAGTATGCATTTTGTAGGTTTAAACGCTAATCAATTTAAGATATTTTATTCTGGGAATGAAATTTTGAAATGTATCTTTTAATACAATCACGTACCTGTTAAACGTGTAGTAAGTCTGTCTTGTCCGTAATCATTCCTGGCTTCACATGCAAAAGGTATGTCATTACTTAGTTGAAAATTTTGTATGATAATTTCCTCTTTTTGAAGATTGATGTTGGCATCGATATGACCTGATGTCTGTATTGATACAGAGATAAAAAGAATAAGGGAAACATTCCAAACAATACAATGTTGCAGTAACAAGTACGGAAGCGAATTGGTGCCACATTTCATATTTTCCTTTCATTTTCCGACGTTCAATCGTTAGATTTCCAACATTAATGTTGCAATTTTCTAGGAAATTCCAGGATAAGCGTTGGAAATTCCAAGATAAAAGTTGGAAATTTCGACTTTAGTATTTAAAACTCCAATTATTAAATTTGAAAAGAATAAAAATCGGAAAATAAAAATTAATATAGTATGACACTTTTTTGTAGAATCGGGAAGAGAAAATTAAACAAAAGACATTCTGACACTAAGATAACAAGATATAGAAGCAGCAGAAGATGTGTAAGATAAAATAATAAATTTGAAAATATAGCAGCCATTCGCGCTCATAGACAAAAAGCAAAAAGTTCAAATATACTTCAAAGCTTTTCGAACAATTAATTTCCATGAATATTTTGGAAAATCGTTTTATTTGAACCCCCCCCCCCCCCCCCCCCTTCCATCATCAAAGGATAGAATAACCAAACTCTTAAAATAGATGCTTTTACCAGAACAGCCCAGTCTATTGTAGGTTTCGGATAACCTTGGGTATAACATGTCAAACGGACGGTGTCCCCAATACGAGCCACAGCAGGTGTCTGAGTAATATTGACAATTACGGGCGGAGAAGCTGAAATGATAACAAAGAAATATTTATTCATCGTTCTAATTGTTAATTATAACATATTATTATTATAATTAAAATCATACTTTAAATCTAATAATTGCCTAGACCCACTTTTGTACACTACATTGTATGATGCACTTTTTTAACTCATAAGATTGTTGTTTTACATTTGTGAGAGATAATTGTCCTTATAAAAGGAATAATCACGTCTACTTTTTCTTAGAAAGATGTGCACTATAAAGTACAAATCTTAAGTAGAAGTTTGATCTTATGATTTTAATTTCCCAAATTTATACTTACGGCACATTTTACAAGATTTTAAACAGAATTGGGCTGCTAGTTTAGTTGAGCATATGCTTTCCAGAGCCTTTTGATTCTGACAGTCTGTTGATTTGTCCTCGCAATGACGATCTGTGTCAAAAAAGAGAAATGAACGGTCATAAAAAAAGATATATAACATGTTAATTCACATGCAAATCTTATTAGAGCCTGCTGATTTATTTATTGCTCAGATAAATGTTTAATACCGGTATGTCAAAAGTTCTTTTCTTCGATATCAGAGAGTAGAATGTTTTAGAGCCACAATACATGTAGATGAATATACAGGGAATGATGCTTTAAACTTGTTCGTACGCCTTTTCCTAGAAAATATTTGGTAAAAAGTATCAAGATATCACTCTTTAAAATATCAGCTCGGCATTCTTGATTTTCGGCTCACAAGGGCGCTCATCAAGAAAACTGTTGTCACAGCAGTCCGTCCTCCGTAAACTTTTATATTCTTGATTCTCTTCTGCAACCGCTGTTCTTCAAAACCTAACAGAAAGCAAGTACTCAAGATACTCTAACAATTCCGTATTTTTCGTACAGTTCCGTCAACAAATATGGCCACCGATAGCTCTGATTTTCTGACACGTTTTCGACTTCTCCTCTGCAACCGCTGCATATAATTTCACGAAACCTTCTAAAAAGCAAGTCCTGAGGGTCCTGTACGAAGTTTGTGTTTTCGTGTCGATCGGGTTACAAGTACGGCTGCCGAGGGCTCAGATTGGTTGACAGTTTTTTCCCACTTCTCCGTTGCAAACTCGAGCTCTGCACAGAATTTCACGGAACTTAATAGAAAGCTAGTACCTAAAGTCCTGTACCACGTTTGTGATTTTTTGTGCCGATCGGTCAACAAATATGGCCATCGAGGGCTCCGAATGGCTGACACATTTTCGATTTCTCATCTGCAATTGCTGCAATTAAATTCAAGAAACTTTCCAGGAAGCATGTACTAAGTATCCTGTACCAACTTTGTGGGGTTTTTTTCCCATCGGTAAAAAATATGGCCGCCTAATGCTCTGATTGGCTAAAACATTTTCGTTTCTCCTGTTCTATCGCTGCACGGAGTTTCACGAAATCTTATAGGAAGCAAGTCTTCAGAGTCTTCTATCAAGTTCGTGTTTTTTGTGCCAATCGGTCAAAACATATGGTTACAAAGGGCTCTGATTGACAAAGCCATTTTTGACATCGTCGAAACTGATCCACAGTATTACACAAAATTTTACATGAAGGAAGTACCGGTGGTTTTTCCTCCGGGGGAAATTCTGCTATATAGCCCCATTTTGCCCCATGTTAAAGTAGATTTTCCCTCAGGGAAAAGCTGCTATATAGCCATTTTACCCCCCTCGAATTACATGTAATTCCGGAATTTTATTAAATCTATGTTGTATGAAAGCACAAAAAAGTCCTCCAATTCCAAACACAGCAAAACTTGGAAGAAGATTTGAAATCAGATATTGGCTTTGATATTGACCTTGAGATATGACAATGTACTTGAAAAATGTAATTTTGAGTTATGAAATACATGAATCATATTTGCTTGGATAAAGAATATGATAAGTTGACTTGATTCAAGTAATGGCCTTCACATTTACTTTAGACCTTGAAGATACAATTTTGACTATATGGTAGTAATCTACATATAAAACATTCCTTTTAAGGTAGTTCGTACCTCTGGTCGCGAGAGCTTATTTTCTATCTATGATAACTATTTGGAATTTTCGTGCTTATCATCTTTGAACATTTTATGAAAATGTTTTTTCAAATAAATCCTAGATTGTAGGGCTATATCTATCGTATATAGATTCGAAACACCCCTACTTTAACAATTTGGATTAACAATGGAAAAAAAATTAATTAGGTTTTTTACATTGTAGAAATATTTTATTTGAGACATGTAGTATTAGCTTTACCCAATGTGCAATAATATGAAGAGAAAATAAGGGGTATCAATGCATTATTTTCCCCGATTTTGGACCAGAGGTACAGATATCTAACTTAAATATGGCGATATATCTAAACAGGTTGACCTGATTTCATGTATTACCCTGGATCTTAAGATTGGACCTTGACCTATTGTACAATACTTTATTGTACTAAAACTGTATGATATTTTACATGTCATCAAAACTATACATAAAAAATAGATATTTTTCAAGTAATGACCTAATAAACTTTATTTATTTTACAACGTTTAACAAACAATTTACACAACTTATATTTATGTCTCACGTTGGCTCAGATATTGGCTTGAGGAGGTCCAAAGTGCAGGAGGAAACCGGATACCTTGACCTATTGGATTAGCCTTAACTTAAAGGTTCAAACTGTCCACACTGGCATAAAAACAGTAAATCTGACAGATAGCTAGACAAACGCAACAACAGACAGACAGACAGACAGACAGGCACATGAACAAATAGACGCTAAGACAGACACATGAAAAGGGGGACACAAAGACGGAAAAAGACAAATATGCAAGCAGATAGAAAAATACAATGCGACATACAGACAGAAAAGACAGACAAGCATGGGACGGACAAATACAAAGTCAAAGAGATGTATACTATATGGCAGTAACAAAGGCAGACAAAAAGAAAGACAAATACACACAAACACACATACAGAGAATCTCACATATAGACAGACATACAGACACAGACAGACGTACTCACTTGTCGACAGACATGACCATATTGACACCAAAATGACAAATACACATTAATATGATTTTCAGCATCACCTCAATTTCCCACAGCATTTCAGAAAATTTCCATTGACAGAAAAGGACCGACTAAGAGAGAGATAGACACCTAAACATCCAAAAATGAAAATTTGCCCCGACGGGACGAAAATACCCCCGCGGCAATAATTTCTGAAAATTTATCTTAGGATCAAGGTCAAGCGTTAATTGTGACCTTGAATTTTGACTTATCATCTTAGTTCAATGTTATGACATACCCATAGGTGTTAAGGAACAAATCTGTGAAATATTATTGAAATCATTCTACATGGGAAGGAGTTACATGTAACTATGCTCTGGACTAGGTTTTACTATTAATGTCTATTGTGACCTCGACAATTGACCTATGACTTTGATTCAAGGCCATGACATACCCTTATGTCCTAATGAACATTACTGTGAAATATTATTGAAATCCATCCACAGGGGGAGGAGTTATGATCCGGACAAGATTCTACTAATGATGTTCATTGTGACCTTGACCTTTTACCTATTACCTTGGTTTATTTCACTTTAAATTTCCAAGTAATATTCATTTTTTCATCACTATTCCTTACATAATTTTTTCCACAATATATCAATTCAGAGGTTTTGAAATTACAACCGTTGTCTTTTTAATGAAATATGACAGGTCAAAGGATGAGTAATTCTAATGACCCGGGCTTTTTAATCTACCAGGAGATTTACATTTGGTGTTACAAAGGTTACCTTATGTATGTCCTTTCCTGTCTTTCGATAAAAACTTTAATTGTCTGTCTGTACGTGTGTCTTTTTCCCTGTCTGTATCCCTGTGTCTGTCTGTCCGTACGTCTGTGTGTCTGTCTGTCTGACAGTGCATATGTGCTTTTTTAGATAGTTTTTATTTTGTCGTATTTATGTCTGTGTGTTTGTGTCTGTATGTCTGTCTTATCTGTCTATCTGTGTATGTCTATAAGTGTATATCTGTCTGTCTGTGTGTGAGTGCCACTGTATAATTTTTTTGTGTCTGTTTGCGTTTCTGTCTGTATCTGTAAAATTTTCAGCCTGTATCTTTCTTCATGTATTTACCTTTTTGCTTGTCTGTGTATGTGAAAAGGATTATGTTTGAGTCAGTCTGTAATTATACCCCGCAAACAAAGTTTGGGGAATATAGGAATCACCCTGTCTGTCCATTACACTTTGTCCGGGGCATAACTCCTCCCCATGTAGATGGATTTCAATAATATTTCACAAAAATTTTCCTTATGACCTAAGGGTGTGTTATGACCTTGAACCAAGTTCATAGGTCAAAGGTCAAGGTCACAATAGACATCATTAGAAAAACCTTGTCCGGAGCATAACTCCTCTCCTGTGCATCGATTTCAATAATATTTATCAGAAATGTTCCATAGGATCTAAGGGTGTGTTTTATAGCTACATGTACTTTTGAAGCAAATAGACTTTCAAAGTTTAAAGAAAGGTCCGTGTTTAATGAAATAAAATATAACATAAAAGCACCCTTTGAGTACATTGGCTTAGAATACAAGTATTCTACATGCATAGTTATCTCCGAAACATCAGGTACATCTTTTGCCGTAAAAAGTTTTTATGTATGAGTGTCCCTTGCTTTGATAATGTGTATCTGTGGGGAAAATGATAAAAAAATTCTTAAAGACTGCTTTTAGATTTACCGTTGTAGAAATCGGCATGCTATTTATCCAATTCATAAAGCCTTCTGATTGTGGGTTTTTGTGATTGACTTTCATTCACTCACACTGTCATGTGATACTGATTTCTCCTCTGTGTTTGGTCTTATCCCAGATTTTTACCTATGACTCCATACCAAGGCAGACTACTATGGTTGGATTTTTTAAACTTGTTGCCTGTATTTCTACCCTCGTTGGTAGTATATACCAATAAAGATTTTGATAAAAAATACTAGCGTTTGGCGGCTTTATCATTAGAATACTTATTAATTTTTAAATAATGATTGTGCTTGGCTAGACTCGAAAAGTGTTCCCTGGTAATGCAGATTGGAGAGAATAGTTCTCTATGTATTACATTTATCTGTATATCCACTAAATGATACATGTCGTTCATGCGCTCTTGTTTATGTACTGGTTAAACTGTCCTTCACATTCATTCGGGAAGGAATATATCTTTAGAAACAAAATCTTACTGTTAGTTCCACATAAATTCCCGCCATTACAAATTTCCGTGTCGTTACAACATTCTTGACAAAAGGTTGTCACTCTTCTGCTTTTGTCTGTATGTTGGCCAATGGAGTTATACGAATCTCTAACATAATTGAAATCTAACACTTCTCCATTGCCGTCAAATACTTCTACTTCGTTTATTCTTTTCTTCTTTCCGAAAGGGGAAAGGGTGTTTCCTTTGCAACTCTACAGATAGAGAAATTTAAAGAGAGGATTAGAAATGTCATTGTGTTTCCGAATAGTGCTATGAGAAAATGCTACACATTCTTTAGATTTAGTAATATTATGCATTTCCAAACCACTCATCAATAAAAACAAGAGTCAATGAACGATATTCAAAACCTTGTGAGAAATGCACTGACAGGACAGGCGTATAGGTCTTCGTAAATATCGTGTTCGAAAAATATTTCGTTCTAAATAAGAGAAGATTGTATGATTTCAAGTAATTTTTACATCGATTTCCCTGTCCTTTGCTGTATATAAATACGATATATATTTGTCGTACATTGATAGTCAAACAAAGATAAATAATGTTAGTCGATAGTGCCATATAACGCATTTTAACTTTCTTCTTGTAAGCAACTTGTAAATTCAATGAAATTTATTTGGGTTTTTTTTTTCAAGGTATATTGAATAGACATTCATGTTATATGGTCTTATTAGCACATGCAACACATTTGGATAACACTGTCTTGTAACATATAATGATTATAAAAATTAAAGAGGGAAATACTTACATAAGAAGACCGACAACCAAGGTTGAACACTATTTTACCAGCATAATCGGACGTTTCTTCCATAAAACATTCCTGCAATATTGAACAATTATGATCATGGAAAGAAGATAACATCTCAAATTGCATGCTCTGAATGACTGGAAAACCTTACTTTAGATAAAACGAATATTCGAAAGATGACGTCCATAAAACACTCATTTCTTTCAAAATCTAAATAAAAAAAGATATTTCAAATTCAAGAGAAGTACAATTTAATTTACATGACAAATATGTCTTTTCACCAAAGAAACCTACACCACAATAATCATTTGATAACGTTAACACATATCAACTTTAGTTTCGTCTACACATACTGATATCAAAAGCAATGAAAGTATATCTAACATTTTGAGCAAACATAACAGCTTGTTGATACTTCATTCAACATGTCTATTTCTAAATCGGAACTGCAGACAATGTATTGCATACCAAAACTGTACATGTCTATTTACCAAATTCCATTCATTGCTAATTCTATAGCCTCTTCAGTGGTCGCCAGGGGTCGGTAAAATAACGATAACTGTATATGACGGAAGTTGTGATTTTCCATTTTCACCCATTTTTATCTACAGCCGTTACGAGAGGACACGACTGATGACGCTTGGGATGTGATTTCTGGATTAATGTTTGAGAAAATTTGTTCACATAGAAATTTTGATATACGTATACACAAATGGTTCGTAAGCATTTGAACTGAGTGACAAGCTGTAGAAAAGATGTAAACAGCAGATGAATGAACATGATGCCGAGCTTCGATGGGTCCGTGCGAAGCATGTTTTGTAATGTAGAGGCTAAACTAAAATTTATCAATAATTAACACTTTGATAAAATCAATAGCTTATAAATGTATATAGCACTATTTTTAAAAAATGTTTCCTTTGACGTGGATTTTTTATTATTTTTTCCTTAATGAGATGTAGAAAATGTCCCATTTTTATCATAGTCCATATAAAAAGGACTTGTAATAAACTTTTTTTTTTACAATATTCAAGCAATATTTATTTAAACTTTTTGTGGTAATGCATATCTGAAGTAGTGAGAAAGATGATAAAAAATTAAGAAGAACATTTAATGTTTTATATGCCTTTGTCCTGACAAATTATGAAGTAATTGTGCATTTTGTTTGGTAATCTATTGTTGAAAATGTTTAATTTTCCTTGTAATAATTTTTTTTTCATTTTTTTTCCCACATGTTTTGAATGATTCAAAATTTATATATCAACATTTCTAAATCTTCCAATGTGCAGAATTAGACATTTTCATGAGGATGGGGGTATGTTTGGTGTTCCATTATCCATGCCCAATGGACTCAAGGGAAATAGGTTCAACTCCTGGTGGTACCAATAATATTTTCTTCTTTTTTCATTTTGTAGCTCACCTGTGCAAAGCTCAAGTGAGCTATTGTCATTGTGTGACGTCCGGGGCCCGTCTGTTTTCTGTCTGTAGTAAACTTATCACATATTTTTTTTTACTTCTACCTCCTTTGACAAACTTATTCTTCAGTATGGCAGTACGAATTGACAAACTGAATGCATCAGGAAGTCTTAAGAAGTGTTGTTATTTTTGGTTTCACTCAGAAGTAAAATTTTTGCGCGTTTTGACGTCTTTTCAAACTCTGTCAGAAATGTTCATTTTTAAACCTTTTCTTTGAATAACTCTATTAATGTGTTATTTTTTGCACTCATTTACTGCGTATTTGTCATATTTTAATTGTTCAGTGGTTTGGTATTAACTTTGAGTGAAAATTTCATTTTTTTTTAATTTTTCAGAAATTACAATTTTTTTTAGAAAGGAGGGGGGTTTGCTATTTTCATAATTATTGGACTTCTCCTGAACCAGTAAAGGGATTTTTTTACGAAACTTGGTACGAATGAAGTACTAATTGTCCTCTACAGGTGTTCCCGGCGTAATAATATGTGCCAGTTTTTCCTTCTTCAGAGATGCATTATCATTTTTGTGAATACGTTTTTAAAATTTTGTTTAAATAATACTGTATATTATTGCAACAAAGCTGTGTACATGCATGTGTAATATTTAAACACATGAAGATGCAAGAATAGTGCCGCAAGATGATGCCAGAATAGTGCCACAAGATGATGCCAGAATAGTGCAACAAGATGATGCCAGAATAGTGCCACAAGATGGTGCCAGAATAGTGCAACAAGGTGATGCCAGAATAGTGCAACAAGATGATGCCAGAATAGTGCCACAAGATGATGCCAGAATAGTGCAACAAGATGATGCCAGAATAGAGCCACAAGATGATGCAAGAATAGTGCCACAAGGTGATGCCAGAATAGTGCAACAATATTATGCCAGAATAGTGCCACAAGATGATGCCAGAATAGTGCAACAAGATGATGCAAGAATAGTGCAACCAGATAATGCCAGAATAGCGCCACAAGATGATTCCACATTGTTGCAACAAGATAGTGCCACAAAGTAGTGCATATACCTATATACAATATGGTGCCAGAATAATGCCACAATAGTGCCGCAGTGGTGTCATAAAGATATTGCCACAAAACTCATTTGTATACGAAAAATAGTGCGGCACTATAACGCCAGAATGGTGCGGCGCTATTGCTGCACTAGTGCCACAATATGGTGCCGCAAGCCTAAATTTCTGTAAGGGAGGGAATATTCAGGTGATGTGCATGGGTTAATGTGTTTAAACTGGTTGTATTTTTCTCCCTTTCTCAATCTGTTCGTTCATATGAAATTGTACGTGTTACCAAATGATTCTCGTCTCATAATTTATGTGTATGTGTGTTCCAGTAATTACTAATTTCACTTTTTAGATACTGATAATGAATTTATCTACCCTGTGATCAAGTTTCGTATTTCAAGAAAGGAGGGGATCTCATACGAGTCTTTGCTGCACTTCATGTATATACAAACACAAAAGACCACACATAAACCAACAAGACTTATGGGCAATCGGTGCTGACAAAGGACGGTCATGTACTTGTGTGGTTTATCCGAATTGCGTGCGCACAATCCTTTCCTCTTCCGGTTACCCAAGGTTCTCGAAGAACGTAAAATTATAGTGTAAAATAACCTACTTACTAGAAATGACCACACAGACAGAAAAGCAAAACCCAGGGGCCCAAGCAACACAGATAAATATGTAAATAGATGTAAAAGGGGGAGTGGGCGTTACGAAACACAGTCCTCGCTCTGCTTGCTATAGAGAGACCGTGTAAGTTATCACCGGAGGAGTCTGACCGACATTCAGAGAGGACAGGTTGCCAAGACTCTTCTTCTCCGAAGAGGTTTAAATGACCCGTCATAGAAACCGGTCGTCGCAGTCGGTCAGAATGCAAGTCTTCAGAATGTGCGTGTAAAAGGCTGTAGATTGGTCAAGTACCATGCCGATTGTCCGTCTGGTGACATTAGAAGCATAGCCACTGTATAAAAGGCGTTCTTTGATTCTGAAGCTTTTTCTGATGGTTATGCTGTAAATACGCAAAGTAATATGCTTGTAGAGGTCCTTTTTTTTATATCCATTTACATATTCATCTTTTTATTATATTCATATTCATCTTTATATTATCCTTTTTTATATCCATTTACATATTCCATGCCCTCTTTTTATATCCATTTACATATTCATCTGTGTCTCTGGGGCCTCTGCGTTTCGCGGTCTTGTTTGTGTGATGTCATCTTACAGTGAGGAGGTTGTTTTACACCACAATTGTACGTTCTTCGAGACCTCTGGGTAATTGGAGAAGTGAGAGGGTTGTGCGCACGTAATCCAGGATAACCACACCATTTGCTACTTGCGTGACAGATGGCCGTCCAAAGTCGGCACCGGTTACCCATTGGTCTCGTCGGTTTATGTGTAGTCTTTTGTGTTTGATGTTTACATGTCGTATGTCTCTTTTCCGTCTCATGCTGTACTCGTCTTTTGTGTTTTTGCATCGGGTGCTTTGGTGTTTTACTAATGATGCTGCAAAGGGGTCTTGTTGGAGATCTCCTCCCTTCTTCTTACTTTAAACGGGGTTGACAGTATTTTTTTATTAAAATTTCCAGGAAGTCTATTATGTATTACAAAAACATGATTGTCAATAGTTAGAATATCATCCAGGTACCTAGAAGTACTATTTGAACATTTCTTATCGTCAAATATTCTTTGCTTTTGAAGATTTTGGATCAATTCTTTTTCATAAATAAAGACAAATAAAGCATCAATAAGAGGCGCACAGTTATTATCAATAGTAATCCCTACAACCTGCCTTTATAGATATTTACCAAATCTAACATAAACGTTGTCCAAAAGGAAGGCATTGCACAAATCACTACATGTCCATGAATTGTAAAGACTTTCTGGAAATTTTACAAAAATTATTGTCAACTGCTTCTGAAATTCGGACCAATACAGGCAACAGAGTATATTACTTTGGGTATTTCACAACCTGCATTTTATGGTAACATTATTAACAAGATAAGAATGATCAAAGATAGACAGCATCACTATCGAAAATGCGTCAGAATCATCAAACGCCTTTTATACCGTGGATATGATCCTAATGTCACCAGACGGACACTAGGCTTGGTATATGACCAATCTACAGTCTTGTACAATAGCATTCTTAAAACTTGCACTCTGACTGACTGTGACGACGGGACTCCATGACGGGTCCTGTCCAAACCTCTTTAGAGAAGACAGGGCCCCGACCACCTGTCGTCTCTGAATGTCAGTCGGACTCCTCGGGTGATAACACACATGAGCTCGCGGCGGCAGAGCACGGACTGTATTACGTACGCCCTCTTTTGATATCCATTTACATATTCATCTGTGTTGCTTGGGTCCCTGCGTTTTGCGGTCTTGTTTGTGTGTGGTCATCTGACAGTGAGGAGGTTGTTTTACACCACAATTGTACGTTCTTCGAGACCTCTGGGTAATCGGAAAAGTGGGAGGGTTGTGCGCACGTAATCCAGGATAACCACACCTTCTGCTATTTCCGTGGCATATGGCCGTCCTAAGTCGGCACCGGTTGCCCATTGGTCTCTTTGGTTTATGTGTAGTCCTTTTAGTTTGATGTTTCTGTGTTGTGCGTTGACGTTCCTTGTCCCTTATGCGTCTCTTTCTGTGCTTGTCTGCTTTGTGTTTTTGCATTGAGTGTTTTGGGGTTTTGCTGTGGGTGCTGCAACCTGGTGTTGTTGGAGATCCCCTCCTTTGTTGTACGATTTGTAGTCTGTTGAGGAAAAGGGACCCTTGGATTCAGACGTTCATATGTTAGTTTTCGTCTCTCGATCAAAACACAATTTGATGAGTTAAAACAATCGATCATTATTTTTTTCGTGAGGAAGCGTAGTGTACATGTAAGAGAAGTCATATGAAGAAATCGTATAGGCTTTGAAATTTCTAGATTTCATTTTTTTGATCACATCCCCTGAATTTTTAACTGACCTAACTGAAGTTTACATCGTTCCTTTTCAGAAGACTTTCGTAATATCTTGTCACGTGTTCCTTTATCGCCATAATTGCTGATGTCAGATTTCTAGACAAGATTGTAGCGAAGCAATTGCTAGAAATAAGCCTTTTTCACCTAAAAATCTAAATTTTTATTTTACTTGTAATTTATACTTAATTTTTCATATGAGTTCTTTAGAATACCATATAAAAAGCCATCAAATTGCGGGAATAAGCCTTTTAAACAATAAACTTTATTGTCGATTTTCATTGAGTCTCATTAAAACACTTCAAATTTTGATATCAAGCCATAGTATTTTTGAGAGGGCGAATTTTTTGTAGATTGATAAATTTAGATTAAGATTGGATTAAAATATACATTTGCATGCTAGTAACTATTAATGGACATCTTACCTCGGCCTCTCTACATACGGTCACGTTGGTACAATAAGTAGGTAGTGCAACTCCTCTACATGACAAACATGTTTGTCCAGCGTGACTTAATGTCACAATAACTTGAATAAAAAATCATAGAAATTTATGGAATAAAAAGAATTTATTTTAAAAATCCAAATCAAATCTGGATTAAAAAATGACAGTAATTTTAGGAATAAGAACAAATGGAATAAAACATCCACGTAAAACCTGGAAAAATGTTAAACGTCTTCAAATTCAGAAACATCATTTTAGAGCATATAAATTTGCAGCATGGACCAGACGTGTACGTTTCGGGTACTTAACCTTCGTCGGTGAAAATAAAAATGGAATAAAAATAACTGGAATAAAATATCTCAGTAAAACTGGATTAAAATCTCCCATTAAAAAAACTGGAATAGAAATAACAGGAATAAAAATTCTAAACAAACAAAAAAAAAAAAAAAAAAAAAAAAAAAAAAAAAAAACCGGGAATAAAAAATGCCAGAGAGTTGGAACCCTTCGACATTATTATTTCATTGAAGAAATTTTTCATATACTAGTATTCATAAATATTGTAGTTTCATCTAATATGATGAGAACGAAGCCTATTGATTCTGTTGAAATAGATTGCCAAAAATGAACAGTTCAAGAACAGGTTTGTTCCTTGTCGAATTTAGAATCTAAATGTGACATTGAAGTTGATTATCTCCGCCTAACTTGTTTGTATATTTAATGAGACTGAACTAACCCTCCCAGTTTAATGGACGTTTATAGTATATAAATCGAGTAATAATCCCACGATGTGATGTTCGACTACCAGATAGACGAACACACTGTCAGACAGACAATCAGACAGAAAGATAGATAGATATACAGTCGGAAGGACAGACAGAGTACGACCAGAGTAAACCCTACTTGTCGCCAGAGGCCAGACGGCATTTTAAAAATGATGTCCACAACTTTGAGTCTTTTCCCCTCTATATGTATAGATGAAGTCACTGTTAATTATTTAGTCTTTTCCCCTTTATATGTATAGATGAAGTCACTGTTAATTATTTAGTCTTTTCCCCTTTATATGTATAGATGACGTCACTGTTAATTATTTAGTCTTTTCCCCTCTATATGTATAGATGACGTCACTGTTAATTATTTAGGAATTTGTGTATTGCCATTAAGGAATTCGGAATCTTGTATGAAAATAAAAGAACAGAAAGGACTTCAAATTTATGTTATCGGATGCTGAGAGATGTAAAGTACCATTTTGCACAAACATCGTCCAAGAGAAGATCTGTATTCAACGATAATATTACAGCATTACATCTTTTTTTGTTGATGAACTTAAGATGGATTTTAAATATATATGTGTGTTAAGATAGAAAACAAGGGCACCACAAATTATTAAGTTACAGGTATAACTACCTTTAAAAATAATTTGAAGGTTCAAAATACTAATATAAGAAATACATGGAACAAAATGTTCTTCGGATATTTAAATTAAAAGGAAACTAGCTGAACAAATATTTAAAACTTGCTATATTTACCGCTCAATGTGAATGTAACTTTGAAGAGCAGCCTACAAGTGAACACCATTGTTCATTTATTAAAACAGATAAGATATATGTTACGATTTGTCTATAAAAGGTTATAAGATAAGACGCTCATGAGGTTATGTCACTATAAATGATAGTGTAATACTGAATTGCGTACTATATAAAATCATTATGATAAAAGAATGAGTATAAACTACTTATAAAGAATGCGATTTTCAAATTTTCTTGCCAGCATTATTTATAGTACTAAATCCATCTTGAGTTTTATACCATTTCTACTATGAAAAGACAAGACCTATATCTCTTGTATCAACGGTAAATCTAAAACATCTAAAACATCTGTAGAAATTTACACTTCGCTATTTATAAGGTCAAAATCTAAGATTGATTAGGGCGAAAACCGTAAATATTTTATCAAGCATGTCATCATAAAAATAGGAAACATTTTGCACAGTTATGTGACATATCGAGTATAAACCTTTGAAATGTAAGTAAATTCAAGAGGATTTACAAAACAAAAACCGTATTGAAAAAGAAGGAACGTTTACATAAGTTCATAAGAATTTTGTTCTTCATTTTCGTAAGTGGAAAGTCAATATCACTTCTTCAAGGCTGTACACACACTAAAAGTCGAAATCACAAAAACCAGTTCAAACAACTTGTGTTCAAATCGCGAGGCCAGTTTAAAAGTTATGAGAGATTAAGATTCGATTTGGTAAACTTAAGCGACGGCAAAAAAAAACCCCCTGTAATGTAGTAAAATTAATTTAGACATCACTGTGTTACTTTTGGTGTTCAAGGGTGTATAATTAGAAAATTAAAGGAGACTTACCTGTAAGGCGAACTTTGATTGAAATTCTCCGAGGCACCAAGGAACAAGAGGTTATTACGTGAGAGATGCAACCTTACACCCAGATCAGTTTTTAACATAATGTGTAAACATCAAATAAAGTATAAGTCCCATGGAAAGGATAAGGGTGGGCACGTAATAACCTCTTGTTCCTTGGTGCCTCGGAGAATTTCAATCAAAGTTCGCCTTACAGGTAAGTCTCCTTTAATTTTCTAATTCTCCTTCAGCACCAAGTCACGAGGTTACCACGTGAGAGGCTTATTCATATACTGTTGTTCCTATAAATTTAGTGCTAAATTTTTTAGTGTCTGCATGAAAAGGGAGTTTCGTACAGCGCCTTATCATTCTATGAGATCCGTCAGGCTTTTGGCGGAAGAATATAGTAGATATGAACTCATCAGTGTCATGATCGACTTCTCTGAGTACCCCTTTGCTTATTAGAGTAGCGATTTCTTGATCTGCCAAATTGGATTCTTGAGCATTTAACTTAGTTTCTCTGGTAACACCTTGAAATGGCTTACTTTGAAGTTCTATTTCACACCCATGCACAATGCTTAATATTGTGGTATCATTTGTCATTGTTTTCCAATTTTGATAGAAACGTTTTATTCTACCGGCTATCTGTGCATGTTCACTAACCTCTAATACTTTCGCTTCAGTGGCGCTTGTTTCCGATGCCCGCTCTGGAAAACAATGACAAATGATACCACAATATTAAGCACTGTGCGTGGGTGTGAAATAGAACTTCAAAGTAAGCCATTTCAAGGTGTTGCCAGAGAAACTAAGTTAAATGCTCAAGAATCCAATTTGGCAGATCAAGAAATCGCTACTCTAATAAGCAAAGGGGTACTCAGAGAAGTCGATCATGACACTGATGAGTTCATATCTACTATATTCTTCCGCCCAAAGCCTGACGGATCTCATAGAATGATACTTAATCTGAAAGGGTTAAAACAATTTGTCAAATACCAACATTTCAAAATGGAGCATCTTAAAAACGCTCTACTCTCTGTCACTCGTGTTCACAAAGCTTATGAAACCGGTATTTGCCTATCTGAGGGCTCAAGGTCATATTTCAGTAACTTACATAGAGGACTCCTATCTTCAGGGCACCACTTACGACGAGTGCAAAAAACAATCATCGAAAATATGTTAGATTTATTTGGAAGGGGCGTGTTTTAGAGAATCAGTGCTTAGCGTTCGGCTTGAGCTCCGCCCCCCGCCTGTTCACAATGCTTATGAAACCGGTATTTGCCTATCTGAGGGCTCAAGGTCCAAATCCATAGAGATCGATAAAACAAAGTCTCTTAAGATTCATCGCGGTGATTTTGAATCCCCAATAACTCTTTCAAAACATTCGTTAAATGACATTAAGTGGTGGTACGATAACATTGGACAGGCTGTTAATCGTATCCGACGAGAGCCACCATCCGCAGAACTTTACACAGATGCGTCACTTTTAATTGGATGGGGCGCTGCGCTGTTAAATGTCAAAACGGGGGGAAATAATATTTATGTTTTCTGTCCTTTTAGCCTCATTCATCGAGTGACACAGAAGCTGATAGACGAAGGGACGAATGCTATATTAATTGTTCCAAACTGGCCAACAGCAAGTTATTTTCCGATTGTCATGAGAATGTACATCGAACCACCACTCCTATTACCGAAAAAGAAAGATCTGTTATCTCTACCTCAACAACCAGGTGCGTTGCACCCTCTTCATCAAAAACTACGCCTTCTGGCATGTCGTGTGTCAGGGAATCATTTACAAAGCAAGGCTTATCAGAATATTATGAAATCTTGGAGACCGGCTACTGCAGTTCAGTATTCCACATATGTAAATAAATGGATTGTATACACTAATGAGCAAAACGCTTATTCCTATACTGTTGTTCCTATAGATTTAGTGCTAAATTTTTTAGTGTCTGCATGAAAAGGAAGTTTCGTACAGCGCCTTAAATACGGCAAAAAGTGCTCTGTCATCATTTGTTCGTACAATTGAAGGTGATCATATAGGGACACATCCGCTTATACAGCTTTTTTTATGAAAGGAGTATTCAACATTCGACCATCATTGCCAAGATACACAAAAACATGGGAAGTGTCAACAGTATTATCTTATATTGAGTCCTTGCCTGAAAATAATTCGCTAAGTTTGTATCTTTTGTCAGCAAAATTAGCCATGCTCATTGCCCTTACTTCAAGTCAGAGGGTGCAAACATTATCTGTCCTTAATATTGATCACATGTACAAATATAATGACAGGATTGAATTTCATATACAAGCTTTGCTAAAACAAAGTAGACCTTCTTTTCATATTAAACCTCTAGTGCTTATGAAATATCCCTCTAATACGAAATTATGTGTTGTAAATGCGCTTGACTCTTATCTTATGAAAACAAAAAATTTAAGGAAATGTTCATATTTATTTATCACCACTATAAAACCGCATGAAGCTGCTTCCAAGGATACAATATCCAGATGGCTAAATACTATTTTACAGAGAGCAGGAATTGACACTTCTGTGTATAAAGGTCATACATGTAGTACACGTACAGCTTCAACAAGTGCCACAAACGCTTCAGGTATCCCAATAAACATTATCATGGAAAAAGCTGGGTGGTCAAATGAAAATACATTTGCTAAGTTTTACAATAAATGCATTTCAAGTGAACAACATTATGACAAAGCTATCTTTTCAAAACATGATTAAAATGTTGAAAACAAATTTGTAGTTATTTTTCAACATCTTCTCTAAATGGATGATAATGTGTCAATATCATACTTTAAACCTCTCACGTGGTAACCTCGTGACTTGGTGCTGAAGAAAATTAGAAAATTAAGGGAGACTTACCTGTAAGGCGAACTTTGATTGAAATTCTCCGAGGCACCAATTCTAGTTGGTCGCGTGCAAATTACATGAACCGCGAAGCGAATCTCGGAAAATTTGCACATGACCTACTAGAATTATACACCCATGAACACCAAAAGTAACACAGTCATTACTTAAATTTACATTTGTTTTCAATATAAGAAAGTCTTATTTAGTCTGATTTCAAATTTAGAAATGTAATTATGGGCTTCAGAGCTAGTTAATTTTGTTTATCTTGGTACATTCAGGCTTGACATTATCTGAAACATGATGTCTGGTGCAAGACTACTTTACGGTAGCACAGTAGGACAGATAGTTTTTTTTTCCTATCTGTATCATAAACATTATCCACAATTCATTTCAGTATGAGAAACAAACGTTCATCCTTAACAATTTCGGAAAGTTTCACTAAAGAAAATGTCCAGTATCTTAAGAGTCAATACATTTAGATGTACATCTCACTTTAACATGATTAATGATACCTTATTATGCAACAAAACTTGCAGTTGAAACCTCCAAAGTCCCTCATACTGATCATGTGTCGCTTTTTTATCGCTGGTGGTAGGGTATCATTCAAACTTTTCAAAAGGTACATTTTATGAATATAAGATGGTGATAGAAAGAAGAGAAAGACACACACTCATCAATACAAACTACACTCATTCAAACTAATATACAAATACCAGAAATTGTGAAATGTATAAAATGTAAGAAGCTCAGTTTAAACATTTTAGCTTTACATTGCATTTGTTATAAAGAAAAATTATCTTTTTTCCTTTTTCTGTTATCAAGTAATTGATCAGTATAATTGGAAGCAATTGACTGAAACAAATTAGATTATATAATTGAAAATATAAGATATGAATAATATAGTAATTTCAGCTTCCTGAATGAAAATGAGGGCATTAGGAGTCATGCATCCACTCGCATCCAACAAAGTTTAACTGAAAATTTTGAATTGAAAATATACGTTTACCGTATGCTTCAGGCCGTGGAGGTATGAAATATGGCTTAAATACTACTTCCAGTTTAATGAACGAAAGCGAGCGC
This sequence comes from Pinctada fucata, assembly GCA_028142955.1. Taxonomy (NCBI): domain Eukaryota; kingdom Metazoa; phylum Mollusca; class Bivalvia; order Pterioida; family Pteriidae; genus Pinctada; species Pinctada fucata. The sequence continues at coordinate 35,161,701 of AP027108.1, read as the reverse complement.
ATGTATGTTTTTCAGGTAAAAAATCAGTAACCTATATATAAATATATATCCATATTTATTCTTAGAGTTAATCATGATTTCTAGCATAATAATGTAAGTACTTTTCATTTCATGTGACGATTTTTTTTCTTTCATCATTTCTCTCTGAATCTCCAAATTCCTTCATACTTATCATGTATCTTTTTTTATCGCTGGTGGTATGGTACCTTTTGTTGAGAATATCGTCAGGATCTTCTTTAACTCATTTTAGAAATGTTCTGGACATAAAACAGAATATCTTACTTCAAATGACTTTAAGATATATTTCTAAAATATGGAAATTGAAAAGCGAATTGAAGTTTGAAATATACACTAATGAGTTAAAGAAGATCCTGACGATAATCTCAACAGCTAGCACTCACAATAGAGCACAAAACTGAGCATCGATGGACCCTTAGCAAGCTAGAGGTGGGACCAAGTGCCCGGGAGGAGTAAGCATCCCCTGTTTGGCTAGCCGCACCCGCCGTCGATGTTCAAACAGGAAAATGAAAAACAATATTTAAAATACATGAACTGTCTGAGGTTATATCTATAAAGAAAGTGCTATGGCGATCTAGACTACAATAAATGAATAAATAAATTCTGAAAAATTAAAACTTTTATCAATGTGCTTTAGCACATGCAATGAAATTTAGATTTATGAGTAAAACTAAAGTAAGATATAGCAATGTATTCTCCCTGACTTCCGGTAATTCCAGCCTATTTAAAGCACGATATCTCGTGAGATCTTCCTTCTGACGTGAGGCTGAAAAGTTGACAACAAAGAATAGATAACTGAAGATTATAAGTCATCTGACGTGTTAATTATTTATTTTAATTAATTATGTTCTTTTTTCGTTTTTTTTTTTTGAGAAAGAAAAGGAAATATTGTGATGAATAAAACATACTGATCAAAACAGTGCACATTGTAAAAAAAGATATATAATATAATTTTTTTATGTAGTACAGTTTTAATAATACTATGAAATTCATATCTCCAGGTACGACAGATATTTTCTGCGACCAAACGTGGTATACAACATGAAGTATGCTATGTCAAATGTATGTACAGATATGTTATACATTTCTTTTTTTTTTTTCTTTTGTTTTTTACAAAAACATTGTCTCTTCAATCTGCTGAATTATTATGATTGCCGCCAAAGACGTATGTTTTGTAAAGACTTGATGTGATGGTAATGAACTCAACATAATGAACTCAACATAATTTTGCCGATTCTACTACGAACCTCTTATTGTGGAAGCATATCTAAATACATATATAGTATATTTTTTCATTATAATATCTATTATTATTAGAATTATAGTACTACAATATATATATAGCTCCTGGTACAAGTGGTATATTATTTATATATATAAGACATTAAATTTAAGTCTTCGTGGGACTTATTTCTAAGTCTGTGGTGAGTCTTTTTGTGTCCTATTTTAGTAAGAACTTTGTACTACCCTCATAGTCATACAAAATTACTATATTATGAAAGAGGCATCGAAAGTATTCAAGGATGCGGATGATATATGTTCAGTATATACATGATACATGATATATCTGTATGGGTGGGAGATACATATCTTACTTTAGTTTTACTCATAAAATCTAAATTTCATTGCATGTGCTAAAGCACATTGATAAAATTTTTAATTTTATTTCGTAAAACTAAAGTAAGATATAACAATGTATGTTCAAAGCCAAGTATGCCCTCTTTCATACATGTGATATTTCCAATTTGCACCGATTCTTCAGAATCATGGACCAATTCCCATTTCTGTATATGAGAAATGAAATGTTTTAAGAACTAATTATTAGAACTAATTTTAAGAACTAATTTTAAGAACTAATCATTTTTGTATTTGAGAAATGAAATGTTTTAAGAACTAATAATTAGAACTAATTTTAAGAACTAATCATTAGAACTAATTTTAAGAGCTAATCATTAGAACTAACTTTAAGAACTAATCATTAGAACTAATTTTAAGAATTAATCATTAGAACTAATTTTAAGAACTAATCATTAGAACTAATTTTAAGAACTTATCATTTCTGTATTTGAGAAATGAAATGTTTTAAGAACTAATGATTAGAACTAATTTTAAGAACTAATCATTAGAACTAATTTTAAGAACTAATCATTAGAACTAACTTTAAGAACTAATCATTAGAGCTAATTTTAAGAACTAATCATTAGAACTAATTTTAAGAACTAATTATTGAAAAGTAAATAATACGAAGGCCTTTTAGAGGCAGCTATACTTTCGCATTTCAAATTTACTGTATACATCAAAATATGACAAAACATATATAGATTTTATTACGATAGAGCGTTCATATAAATTGTCATGTATGCATATATCGTTCTAGTAAACAACTTCTGTTTAGAGAGTGCTGTCTCTCTCAATTTTTTGCTCTTTCTGTTAGTAGTAGTATGAAGACATTCGACATCTTTCGTACGTATACAGGCCTTATAAACTTTTCCAGGCAAATGTACGAAACAGATTTGAGAAATTGAAAATTTGCTGTTTTCAAATTTGCTAATTGAACATTGACTTGTTTTGGATTGTTATCAATCGTTCTGAAAAAGAATCCCTTCTTTAAAATAATGGTGTCACTCATGATGAGTGATAAAGAGATATATTACCTGAAAAGCATGTCTTCCTGCCTGGTCACATAATGCAGATTTTATTTTGCATTTGATTTCTGCAGTTGAGTAGCTAATTTAATTCGATACTATTACCGTCAACATTAGTCCAAATAGATATGATTAAAATACATATTCACAAATAAATGTTTGTTGCCAGAATCCATTATAATGGATGACTGTTATAATGTGTTTTAATATCACCATATAGAGCTCTATATATCAGCATATTAGGTTAAATCAAAGCCAAATATTTAATAGTATCCCTGCTGTTATTTATTGTGGCACAGGCTGGCTGTCTCAGTGTACATCCATTCCGATACAAATTATCATGATCACAGTATAAAGTTGTACGGCATCAGATTAAGATTGTATTATTGACAAAAGTGAATTTGTTCATTTACTCCTTGATTCTTCTTATCTATTTATCTATATTTATAAATTAATTCCTTTGTAACTTCTTGGCAAGTATGTGTATTTTGTCAATTGACCTCTCAATATAACATGTAATGATGTATAGATGCTAAAGAGAATATTTTAGCACGCATATCTACCTGTATATATACATCTATGCATGTACATTTTTAACCAGCTTGAGATGCAATCCTTTCACAGTAATGCCTAAATTTCGAAGAGCATTGTTCAAAGTGTCCTAACTCTTCTGATTCATTTGACATCCTCTTGTATATATAAAATAATTGCTTTCAACTTGCCATGACCTGGGTTCGAACCAGATAGGGTTGTCGTGGTCACAACGCAAGGGACTACGTATACGCAACATCCTCCTCGAAGTGTAAATATGTTCATTTCCGATTAAGATAGTTATTACATGATTATATTACCTTTGCTCATGCAAAAAATGTGTCGATTTCTAACAAAAGAGCCCATTTAATCAATTGTTATATAATCATATTGTGAATAGAATGTACGTGGTCCATGTCATTAATTGAAATATCTGGCGCAAATCAACCTGCTTTGCACAGATTCATAAAAAAATGTATACATATGTGTGTATCGTACATATTAATTGTATGTCTTTCGAGGTGAAAACTTTTAAATTTTGGTTTGCTATATAATATATGCTAGAATATTCCACATATTGAGAACTTCAGTCGTCATCTACTTTGAAACTTGACTGTTTTTCTTTTTTTTTCTCCTATTCGACTGACTGTTTTGAATTGATTTCTTCTCTTCGTTGCACATAGTCTGTTTATCTGAGAAAACAGTCACTGCAACAAAGTCTTAGATCTACTAGTGCATGTCACCTGGTCAACGTACTGATTGTCTGGTTGCATGGCAGCCTTATAGGCATCCCCCCTTTTTTTTAATCTGGGTAATCGAGGCATGGGAGGGTGGTTTGGAGATGAATTCATGATTGATCGATTTAATATCGTCTCCTTTTTCCCTGGCATTTCTTTTGCCCTTTTCTTACATATGAACGTCTCTCAGTCCTTCGAGTAGACTTATAAGAGTACCGAGTATGTTTGTGGGAGAGGTGTGTCTACATTGGGAATTGAACCCGATGTGACTGGCCTGTTGACCATTCCAGTACTGTACTGAGTTATGCAATAGATCTATCCGACCACTTGCACATGGAATGATCACGGATACGGATAAACTATACAAACTATGATTGTTGTATAATACAAACAAGTATACATGTATACCCTTTAGGCTATATTAGGCGTTATGCATGAATTCGATCTTTGTCGGGTCTCTGTCACTTAAATTCTATGCTGAAATTTCACTTGGAATGACCTTCGGTCATAGACAATGTCCTCGATATCTATAACCGTCCACCTCTAGCATGTGCACTGGTGCAACGTATATAACAGCACACCTTGGCTTTAGACATGCAATTTATAAAGGTAAATTACATGTACATGTAATAAGAACGGTTTAGCTCTAAATCTTGATTTATCTTATATTTGTAAGCGTATTAAACACAAACGAGCTATAAATATAACCTCTTTTTCTGCGAGGGGATCGATTCCCATGCAGTCCTTTTCTTTAACTATAGTAACCATGCTTGTCATGAAAAGATTTATCTTGATCTTCCCAATTATTGACTGGTAAAGTGAACAACGTCCTATATTTAGGATATTGCCTTTTAGATGTAATATTGTATATATTAGAAGACGAAATAATTTTTTCATAAAAAGTTTTGTCTGGCCTTTTTTTTCTCACTCTCTCTCTCTAAAGAGAATGACCTCGTTTGTGCCCCTTAATTTAATGGACTTACTAGTAGTTTCGTCTGAATAGGCGTGGCCTTAATGTCATTATACTTATAGGCTATATTCTTGTCCCTTCTGTGCCAGCTTTCGCCTGAATAAGCCATAAAGCTTAGACCATGAATTGGTTCTCCTCTGGGGCAACGTTCGCCTGAAAAGGCGTAGCCGCATTATAACGGTCGGTGTCCCTTCTGGACTAACTTTGGCCTGAAACATTCTAGGCAATTTAGACCATGAAATGGTCTGGTCCCTTCCTGGCAATATTTTGCCTGAAACAGGGCCTAGTCATGCCGTTCTGGACATTAACCAGAAAAGCCGATCTTCAATGACTTGGCTATTTAGACCATATAATGGTCTCACTCTGTTCCCCCTGGGCTACATTTTTGCCTGAAAAGGCCTAGTCATGCCATGTGGTCATCGACTAGAAAAGCCAACAATGCCTAGGCTATTAAGACCATTCAATGGCCATATATGCATGAAGGGAGGATATCTCCAACAAGACCCCGTTGCAGCATCAACAGCAAAACAGCAAAACACCCCGATGCAAAAACACAAAAGACGAGTACAGCAAGAGACGGAAAAGAGACACACGACATGTAAACATCAAACACAAAAGACTACACACAAACCGACGAGACCAATGGGCAACCGGTGCCGACTTTTGACGGCCATGTGTCACGCAAGTAGCAAATGGTGTGGTTATCCTGGATTACATGCGCACAACCCTCTCACTTCTCCAATTACCCAGAGGTCTCGAAGGACGTACAATTGTGGTGTAAAACAACCTCCTCACTGTAAGATGACATCACACAAACAAGACCGCGAAACGCAGAGGCCCCTGAGACACAGATGAATATGTAAATGGATATAAAAAGAGGGCATGCGTAATACAGTCCGTGCTCTGCCGGCTGTAGCGAGCTCATGTATGTAATCACCCGAGGAGTCCGACTGACATTCAGAGAGGACAGGTGGTCGGGGCCCTGTCTTCTCTAAAGAGGTTTGGGCAGGGCCCGTCATGGAGTCCCGTCGTCACAGTCAGTCAGAGTGCAAGTCTCAAGGATGCGCTTGTACATGACCGTATATTGGCCAAGTACCAAGCCTAGTGTCCGTCTGGTGACTTTAGGATCATATCCGCGGTATAAAAGGCGTTCGATGATTCTGACGCATTTTCGATGGTTATGCTGCCTACTTTTGATCCTTTTTATTTTGTTTATCATATCACATATCATATAAAGACAGGTTATGTATTACCCATAGTAATGTACTCTGTTGCATGTATAGATCCGAATTTTAAAAGAAGTAGACTGTAATTTTTGTAAAATTTTTCAGAAAGTCTTAACTAGTTTATGAAAGCGGAAACCTTGACCTAAAAGTTTTTTGGTAATTTGTAAATTTCTACTGTGAAAATCCAAAATATCAGTACATGCTCTAGCGTACCGGATGAGCTGTGATATGTAAATGCCGTATGACGGTAATCTTGGAACATCACCGTCAAGCCAGGGGAAATTTACTATGTTGAATCCAAAATCATCCCTTTTGTCATATACACTTGTATGAATCCGTCCTTCTGAGCCAAATTTCGCCTGAAAAGGCGTAGTCATGTCGTAAAGACATCAACTAGAAAGTAAATCCCAATAAAACAAGTATATATGCCTAAACTAGGCTCGCGTAGTTGAAAAGATAAGTCCGATTAAAGTGGACTAAAATCTGAATTAAATAATCCATGTTGTCAATTTGGAAGCCGAGCGGAAGAAGAGAGATCTCACGAGATCTCGTGCTTTAAATAGGCTGGAATTACCGGAAGTCAGGGAGAATACATTATTATATCTTACTTTAGTTTAACTGAATGAATGAATAAATAAGTATATTAAGTAAATAAAATAAAAATAATTATTAATTAAAGGAGAGAAGAAAGGAAAATGGAACGAATAAATAAAAACTGAAAATTTTATAACTGAATGAATGAATAAATAAATATATTAAGTAAATAAGATAAAAAAATATTTTTTTATTAAAGGAGAGAAGAAAGGAAAATGGAACGTCAAATTGCTTATTCTAAGCAAATAGCATGTATATTTCTGAAAAAAAGAATCCTCATGAGAGGAACATCAAGACAAAATGTTTCAGAAAAGCCAAAATCCACCAAGTTCACGACAACCGACAATTTGAAGAGTGATTGAACCTTTAGGTGGGGGATGATGATTCCATTTACCAAATGTAACGAAGCTTTAGGGGGGTTATAATTCCATTTACCAAATGTAACGACTACAAGATCTCAATTACTTAAACGCTCCATTTAATGTGCTCTTAGTTTCATTTTGTCTTTTTAATGGACCTTTTACGGTGTATTTCTGTACCTGATATTTTTGTCTCTCAGTTTAAGATATTCTTTGATTTGACTTAATTGACTAAAATCGTTTCATAGTGCACATGATACCTAAATGCTCTTAAAAAGATCGTTAGGAATGATCTTCTCGTGAATGTATGTATATATGTTAAGGCAATCCTCCTTATTCTTTCTCCTATGGCAAACTAAACTCTGTTTTCAGCTTTTTGTAGAGGTGAAAAAATGCTTATTATTATTATTTCAATCTAAATACTTCTTTATGTTATAAATATTACCAGTACGTATTAGTGATGTATAATGAAATAAATTTTTCAATACAATACAATACATTTTGCTGCAATACTCAATATTTTCAAAAAATAGTGATGTATAATGAAATAAATTTTTCAATACAATACAATACATTTTGCTGCAATACTCAATATTTTCAAGAAAAAAATTTATACGCATTATTTCCTTTTTCTCAAATTAATTATGATGATAAATCAATTAATGGAATTTTGATGTTTTAATCAATAAAAACTTTATAAAAGATAACAAAAATAATGAACTATTTGATGTTTTCATTATTTCAAAAAAAAAAGAATAAAAAGATAACAATGGCAGTTATGGACTTTCAAAACGTTTCTTTGTGTCTACCAGTAAATTCTGGTTGGTCACATGCAAATTCCGCGAATCGCGATTTATAAACCCATGAACACCGAAACTGAGACAGTCATTTCTTGCTAAACATATGACACCTTTTTTGCACGACCAAATTACAATGACGTGTATAAAAATAGCCACGTCTCGCACTCGGAGCTACGACTTATGTACGGATTGTAAAGACTAGCATTGGTTTCCTATGTTTTTCAACATATTATTATACTTCTACTGAAGTTTTCCTATATAAAAAGAGACTCATTAAATTTAACTATATCCCTGAAAATCGCACGATAAGACTATTTCCCTGCAAAGGGATGCATTAGTTGAGAAGACTATTTCCCTAGGAAGTTAGTTTCAAAATGGGGCGGAGCTTCTTTGGGGGTGTGTCAGTATCAGCCAATCAGCACAGTTGAAGGTTGATCGGATGACGCCATTAACATGCGAGCAGAGTAATCCGCCTCCTTTCCGCTTAGCACATAAATTAATCCGCAATGAAATAAAACAATCAAAAATTAAACATGCATGAGTATCATTAATGATGTTTCTGTTTATCTTATCATCAAAAATTAATACTTTCCCTTACTCAGTCATTCAGTCGAGAAGGCAAGGCAAAATCATTAGAATTTCTATTGGAACCATGTGAAACTAAGATATATGTTTGTTTCAGTATAGTGTGTGTTTCGGTATACCTAAGAGATATGTTTGTTTCAGTAAAATGTTTGTTTCGGTAGAATAAAACAGTTAAAGTATACTATTGAGGGAGTTAGCACGATTCTGGTTCCCCTCGACCAGACCTATTTCCCTCGGCTTCGCCTTTTCAAAAGGTACATTTTATGAATATAGGATGGTGACAGAAAGAAGAGAAAGATACATACTGATTAATACAAACTACACTCATTCAAACTAATATACAAATACCAGAAATTGTGAAATGTATAAAATGTAAGAAGCTCAGTTTAAACATTTTAGCTTTACATTGCATTTGTTATAAAGAAAAATTATCTTTTTTCCTTTTTCTGTTATCAAGTAATTGATCAGTTTAATTGGAAGCAATTGACTGAAACAAATTAGATTATATAATTGAAAATATGAGATATGAATAATATAGTAATTTCAGCTTCCTGGATGAAAATGAGGGCATTAGGAGTCATGCATCCACTCGCATCCAACAAAGTTTAACTGAAAATTTTGAATTGAAAATATACGTTTACCGTATGCTTCAGGCCGTGGAGGTATGAAATATGGCTTAAATACTACTTCCAGTTTAATGAACGAAAGCGAGCGCATGTATGTTTTTCACGTAAAAAAATCAGTACCCTATATATATATATATATATATATCCATATCAGTTATTAGAGTTAATCATGCTTTCTAGCATAATAATGTAAGTACTTTTCATTTCATATGACGATTATTTTTCTTTCATAATTTCTCTCTGAATCTCTAAATTCCTTCATACTTATCATGTATCTTTTTTTTAATCGCTGGTGGTATGGTACCTTTTGTTGAGATTATCGTCAGGATCTTCTTTAACTCATTTTAGAAATGTTCTGGACATAAAACAGAATATCTTACTTCAAATGACTTAAAGAAATATTTCTGAAATATGGAAATTGAAAAGCGAATTGAAGTTTGAAATATACACTAATGAGTTAAAGAAGATCCTGACGATAATCTCAACAGCTAGCACTCACAATAGAGCGCAAAAATGAGCATCGATGGACCCTTAGCAATCTAGAGGTGGGACCAGGTGCCCAGGAGGAGTAAGCATCCCCTGTTTGGCTAGCCGCACCCGCCGTCGATGTTCAAACACGAAAATGAAAACAATATCTAAAATACATGTACTGTCTGAGGTTATATCTATATAGAGAGTGCTATGGCGATCTAGACTACAATAAATGAATAAATAAATAATGAAAAATTAAGACTTTTATCAATGTGCTTTAGCACATGCAATGAAATTTAGATTTTATGAGTAAAACTAAAGTAAGATATAACAATGTATTCTCCCTGACTTCCGGTAATTCCAGCCTAATTAAAGCACGAGATCTTGTGAGATCTTCCTTCTGACGTGAGGCTGAAAAGTTGACAACAAAGAATAGATAACTGAAGATTATAAGTCATCTGACGTGTTAATTATTTATTTTAATTAATTATGTTCTTTTTTCCTTTTTTTTGAGAAAGAAAAGGAAATATTGTGATCAATAAAACATACTGATCGAAACAGTGCACATTGTAAGACAGTAAACACTGTTCAGAAAAAAGATATATAATATATTTCTTTTATGTATTACAGTTTTAATAATACTATGAAATTAATACGACAGATATTTTCTGCGACCAAACGTGGTATACAACATGAAGTATGCTATGTCAAATCTATGTACAGACATGTTATACATTTCTATTTTTTTTTTACAAAAATATTGTCTCTTCAATCTGCTGAATTTTTATGATTGCCGCCAAAGACGTATGTTTTGTAAAGACTTGATGTGATGATAATTAATGTTTCATTTCCATGAATGAACTCAACATAATGAACTCAACATAATTTTGCCGATTCTATAACGAACCTCTAATTGAGGAAGCATATCTAAATACATAATTATATAGTATATTTTTTCATTATAATATCTATTATTATTAGTATTATAGTACTACAATTTATAAATAGCTCCTGGCACAAGTGGTATATTATTTATATATATAAGACATTAAATTTAAGTCTTCGTGGGACTTATTTCTAAGTCTGTGGTGAGTCATTTTGTGTCCTATTTTAGTAAGAACTTTGTACTGCCCTCATAGTCATACTGAATTACTATATTATGAAAGAGGCATCGAAAGTATTCAAGGGTGCGGATGATATATGTTCAGTATATACATGACATATCTGTATGGGTGGGAGATACATATCTTACTTTAGTTTTACTCATAAAATCTAAATTTCATTACATGTGCTAAAGCACATTGATAAAATTTTTGATTTTATTTCGTAAAACTAAAGTAAGATATAATAATGTATGTTTAAAGCCAAGTATGCCCTCTTTCATACATGTGATATTTCCAATTCGCACCGATTCTTCAGAATCATGGACCGATTCCCATTTCTGTATTTGAGAAATGAAATGTTTTAAGAACTAATCATTAGAACTAATTTTAAGAACTAGTCATTTCTGTCTTGAGAAATGAAATATGTTTTAAGAACTAATAGTATGAAGACATTCGACATATTTCGTACATATTCAGGCCTTATAAACTTTTCCAGGCAAATTTACGAAACAGATTTGAGAAATTGAAAATTTGCTGTTTTCAAATTGTCTAATTGAACATTGACTTGTTTTGGATTGTTATCAATCGTTCTGAAAAAGAATCCCTTCTTTAAAATAATGGTGTCACTCATGTTGAGCGATAAAGAGATATATTATCTTAAAAGCATGTCTTCCTGCCTGGTCACATAATGCAGATTTTATTTTGCATTTGATTTCTGCAGTTGAGTAGCTAATTTAATTCGATACTATTACCGTCAACATTAGTCCAAATAGATATGATTAAAATGCATATTCACAAATAAATGTTTGTTGCCAGAATCCATTATAATGGATGACTGTTATAATGTGTTTTAATATCACCATACAGAGCTCTGTATATCAGCATATTAGGTTAAATAAAAGCCAAATATTTAATAGTATCCCTGCTGTTATTTATTGTGGCACAGGCTGTCTCAGTATACATCCATTCCGATACAAATTATCATGATCAAAGTATAAAGTTGTACGGCATCAGATTAAGATTGTATTATTGACAAAAGTGAATTTGTTCATTTACTCCTTGATTCTTCTTATCTATTTATCTATATTTATAAATTAATTCCTTTGTACCTTCTTGGCAAGTATGTGTATTTTGTCAATTGACCTCTCAATATAACATGTAATGATGTATAGATGCTAAAGAGGATATTTTAGCACGCATATCTACCTTTATATATACATCTATGCATGTACATTTTAAGCGGCTTAAGATGCAATCCTTTTACAGTAATGCCTAAATTTCGAAGAGCATTGTTCAAAGTGTCCTAGCTCTTCTTATTCATTTGACATCCTCTTGTATATATAAAATAATTGCTTTTAACTTGCCATGACCTGGGTTCGAACCAGATAGAGTTGTCGTGGTCACAACGCAAGGGACTACGTATACGCAACATCCTCCTCGAAGTGTAAATATGTTCATTTCCGATTAATATAGTTATTACACGATTATATTACCTTTGCTCATGCAAAAAATGTGTCGCTTACTAACAAAAGAGCCCACTTAATCGATTGTTATATAATCATATTGTGAATAGAATGTACGTGGTCCATGTCATTAATTGAAATATCTGTCGCAAATCAACCTGCTTTGCACAGATTCATAAAAAAATGTATACATATGTGTGTATCGTACATATTAAGTCTATGTCTTTCGCGGTGAAAACTTTTAAATTTTGGTTTGCTATATAATATATACTAGAATATTCCACATATTGAGAACTTCAGTCGTCATCTACTTTGAAACTTGACTGTTTTTCTTTTTTTTTTCTACTATTCGACTGACTGTTTTGAATTGATTTCTTCTCTTCGTTGCACATAGTCTGTTTATCTGAGAAAACAGTCACTGTAACAAAGTCTTAGATCTACTAGTGCATGTCACCTGGTCAACGTACTGATTGTCTGGTTGCATGGCAGCCTTATAGGCATCCCTCCCCCTTTTTTAATCTGGGTAATCGAGGCATGGGAGGGTGATTGGGAGATGAATTCATGATTGATCGATTTAATATCGTCTCCTTTGTCCCTGGCATTTCCTTTGCCCTTTTCTTACATAAGAACGTCTCTCAGTCTTTCGAGCAGACTTATAAGAGTACCGAGTATATTTGTGGGAGAGGTGTGTCTACATTGGGAATTGAACCCGATGTGACTGGCCTGTTGACCATTCCTGTACTGTACTGAGTTAGGCAATAGATCTGTCCGACCACTTGCACATAGAATGATCATGGATACGGATAAACTATACAAACAATGATTGTTGTATAATGCAAACAAGTATACATGTATACTGATTAGGCCATATTAGGCGTTATGCATGAATTCGATCTTTGTCGGGTCTCTGTCAATTAAATTCTATGCTGAAATTTCACTTGGAATGACCTTCTGTCATAGACAATGTCCTCGATATTTATAACCGTCCACCTCTAGCATGTGCACTGGTGCAATGATTATAACAGCACACTTTGGCTTAAGACATGCAATTTATCAAGGTAAATTACATGTACATGTAATAAGAACGGTTTAACTCTAAATCTTGATTTATCTTATATTTGTAAGCGTATAAAACACAAACGAGCTATAAATATAACCTCTTCTTCTGCGAGGGGATCGATTCCCATGCAGTCCTTTTCTTTAACTATAGTAACCATGCTTATCATGAAAAGGTTTATCTTGATCTCTAAATGCGTCAGAATCATCAAACGCCTTTTGTACCGTGGATATGATCCTAATGTCACCAGACAGACACTAGGCTTGGTACTTGATCAATCTACAGTCTTGTTCAAACGCATTATTAAAACTTGCACACTGACTGACTGTGACGACGGGACTCCATGACGGGCCCTGTCCAAACCTCTTAAGAGAAGACAGGGTCCCGACCACCTGTCCTCTCTGAATGTCAGTCGGACTCCTCGGGTGATAACATACATGAGCTCGCGGCGGCAGAGCACGGATTGTATTACGTACGCCCTCTTTTTATATCCATTTACATATTTATCTGTCTTGTTTGGGCCCCTGCGTTTTGCGGTCTTGTTTGTGTGTGGTCATCTGACAGTGATGAGGTTGTTTTACACCACAATTTTTCGTTCTTCGAGACCTCTGGGTATTCGGAAAAGTGGGAGGGTTGTGCGCACTTAATCCAGGATAACCACACCTTCTGCTATTTCCGTGGCAGATGGCCGTCTTAAGTCGGCACCGGTTGCCCATTGGCCTCGTTGGTTTATGTGTAGTCCTTTGTGTTTGATGTTTCTGTGTTGTGCGTTGACGTTCCTTGTCCCTTATGCGTCTTTTTCCGTGCTTGTCTGCTTTGTGTTTTTGCATTGGGTGTTTTCGGGTTTTGCTGTGGGTGCTACAACCGGGTGTTGTTGGAGATCCCCTCCTTTGTTTCCCAATTAATGATCAAAAGCAGACTGGTAAAGTGAACAACGTCCTATATTTAGGCTATCTTTTAGATGCAATATTGTATATATTAGAAGACGAAATAATTCTTTCATGAAAAGTTTTGTCTGGCCTTTCTCTCTCTCTCTCTCTCTCTCTCTCTCTCTCTCTCTCTCTTTCTCTCTCTCTCTCTCTCTCTCTCTCTCTCTAAAGAGAATAACCTCGTTTGTGCCCCTTAATTAAATGGACTTACTAGTAGTTTCGTCTGAATAGGCGTGGCCTTAATGTCATTATACTTATAGGCTCTATACATGTACCTTCTTGGCCAGCTTTCGCCTGAATAAGCCATTTAGCTTAGACCATGAATTGGTTCTCCTCTGGGGCAACGTTCGCCTGAAAAGGCGTAGCCGCATTATAACGGTCGGTATCCCTTCTGGACTAACTTTGGCCTGAATCATTCTAGGCTATTTAGACCATGAAATGGTTTGGTCCCTTCCTGACAATATTTTGCCTGAAACAGGGCCTAGTCATGCCGTTCTGGACATTAACTAGAAAAGCCGATCTTCAATGACCTGGCTATTTAGATCATATAATGGTCTCACTCTGTGCCCTCTGGGCTACTTTTTTGCCTGAAAAGGCCTAGTCATACCATGTGGTCATCGACTAGAAAAGCCAACAATGACTTGGCTATTAAGACCACACAATGGTCTGTGCCCCTTGGGCTACATTTCGCCTGAAAAGGCCTAGTCCTGCCATAATGCAGCCGACTAGAAAAGCCAATCTTCAATGACTTGGCTATTCAGACCATAAAATGGTCTCCGCTCATGGGCCATATGAATCCACCCTTCTGAGCCAAATTTCGCCTGAAAAGGCGTAGTCATGTCGTATAGACATCAACTAGAAAGTAAATCCCAATAAAACAAGTATATATGCCTAAACTAGGCTCGCGTAGTTGAAAAGATAAGTCCGATTAAAGTGGATTAAAATCTGAATTAAATAATCCATGTTGTCAACTAGGAAGCCGAGCGGAAGAAGGAAGATCTCACGAGATCTCGTGCTTTAAATAGGCTGGAATTACCGGAAGTCAGGGAGAATACATTGTTATATCAAAATTTTAGTTTTACGAAATAAAATTTATAACTGAATGAATGAATAAATGAATAAATAAGTATATTAAGTAAATAAAATAAAAAAATGATTATTAATTAAAGAAGAGAAGAAAGGAAAATGGAACGAATAAATAAATACTGAAAAAATTAATACTGAATGAATGAATAAATAAGTATATTAAGTAAATAAGATAAAAAAAATAATTATTAATTAAAGGAGAGAAGAAAGGAAAATGGAACGTCAAATTGCTTATTCTAAGACAAAATGTTTCAGAAAAGCCAAAATCCACCAAGTTCACGACAACCGACAATTTAATGAGTAATTGAACTTTTAAGGGGGTAATAATTCCATTTACCAAATGTAACGACTACAAGATCTCAATCACTCAAATACTCCATTTAATGTGCTCTTAGTTTCATTTTGTCTTTTAATGGACCTTTTACGGTGTATTTCTGTACCTGATATTTTTGTCTCTGTGTTTAAGATATTCTTTGATTTGACTTAATTGACTAAAATCGTTTCATAGTGCACATGATACCTAAATGCTCTTAAAAAGATCGTTAGGAATGATTTTCTTGTGAATGTATGTATATATGTTAAGGCAATCCTCCTTATTCTTTCTCCTATGGCAAACTAAACTCTGTTTTCAGCTTTTTGTAGAGGTGAAAAAAATGCTGAGTATTATCAATTCAATTTAAATCCTTCTTTATATTATAATATTTCCAGTACGTATAAGTGATGTATAATGAAATAAATTTTTCAATACAATACAATACAATACATTTTGTTGCAATATTCAATATTTTCAAAAAAAATTATATGCATTATTTCCTTTTTCTCAAATTAATCATGATGATAAATCAATAAATGGAATTTTGATGTTTTAATCAATAAAACTTTATAAAAGATAACAAAAATAATGAACAATTTGATGTTTTCATTATTTCAACAACAAAAAAAGAATAAAAAGATAACAATGGCAGTTATGGACTTTCAAAACTTTTCTTTGTGTCAACCAGAAAATTCTGGTTGGTCACATGCAAATTCCGCGAATCGCGAATTATAAACCCATGAACACCGAAACTGAGACAGTCATTTCTTGCTAAACATATGACACCTTTTTTGCACGACCAAATTACAATGACGTGTATAAAATAGCCACGACTCGCACTCGGAGCTACGACTTATGTACGGATTGTAAAGACTAGCATTGGTTTCCTATGTTTTACAAAATATTATTATACTTCTACTGAATTTTTCCTATATAAAAAGAGACTCATTAAATTTAACTATATCCCTGAAAATCGCTAAGGGATGCGTTAGTTGAGAAGACTATTTCCCTAGGAAGTTAGTTTCAAAATGGGGCGGAGCTTCTTTGGGAGTGTGTCAGTATCAGCTAATCAGCGCAGTTGAAGGTTGATCGGATGACGCCATTAACATGCGAGCAGAGTAATCCGCCTCCTTTCCGCTTAGCACATAAATTAATCCGCAATAAAATAAAACAATCAAAAATTAAACATGTATGAGTATCATTAATGATGTTTCTGTTTATCTTATCATCAAAAATTAATATTTTCCCTTACTCAGTCATTCAGTCGAGAAGGCAAGGCAAAATCATTAGAATTCCTATTGGAATCATTGAAACTAAGATATATGTTTGTTTCAGTATAATGTGTGTTTCGGTATACCCAATAGATATGTTTCTTTCAGTATAATGTTTGTTTCGGTAGAATAAAACAGTTAAAGTATCGGGGAACCAGAATCGTGCTAACTCCCTCAATGGTATACTTAAACTGTATACTTATTCACTAAAACGCGCAATACTTTCAGAATGATACTGCCTAATTTGTTTTGTAACATTAACCGTTCATACACTTCTGAATATAAACTATTACCTCATAATAATATTGACAAAAGAATACCTCATAATAATATTGACCAAAGAATACCTCATAATAATATTGACCGAAGAACAAAAAAAGTACTAATGGATTTGAATTAATATTTATATAAACAGTCAATCCGTAGCTACTCGATACAATACGTAGAACTATTTCCATAGTAAAAAAAAGGTCCCTGATCCGTAGCCCGATTCGTGAGAGTGCAAATTGGGGCTTAAATATCAATGCAAACTGGAATAACAAAGCAATGAATGTCTCCCAAGGGTCCATAAGTTTCAGAGTTATGTGTTTGACAAGGAATGTCTACTTTCGCACTTGCACAAGACCCTGGTGAATGTTCATATGGGGCAAAGTTGTCCTTTGTGCTTCTATGGTGATCTCCGTCTGTTTGTCCAATTTTTCTTTTTTTCCATGAGATAATTTCGTTGTTTCTTTCAAGTGTTTGCAAGATTATAATGATTGTTAAAATCTGATTTCTGATTTTGTGTTTGACTTATATTCCCTGATGTAGAATTCTAAGCAAGCAAAGTCAGACATAAAACCAATAGGCGACTAATATGAACAAAGTCAGACATAAAACCAATAGGCGACTAATATGAACAAAGTCAGACATAAAACCAATAGGCGACTAATATGAACAACGTCAGATATAAAACCAATAGGCGACTAATATGAACAAAGTCAGACATAAAACCAATAGGCGACTAATATGAACAACGTCAGACATAAAACCAATAGGCGACTAATATGAACAAAGTCAGACATAAAACCAATAGGCGACTAATATGAACAACGTCAGATATAAAACCAATAGGCGACTAATATGAACAAAGTCAGACATAAAACCAATAGGCGACTAATATGAACAAAGTCAGACATAAAACCAATAGGCGACTAATATGAACAACGTCAGATATAAAACCAATAGGCGACTAATATGAACAACGTCAGACATAAAACCAATAGGCGACTAATATGAACAAAGTCAGACATAAAACCAATAGGCGACTAATATGAACAACGTCAGATATAAAACCAATAGGCGACTAATATGAACAAAGTCAGACATAAAACCAATAGGCGACTAATATGAACAACGTCAGATATAAAACCAATAGGCGACTAATATGAACAAAGTCAGACATTAAACCAATAGGCGACTAATATGAACAAAGGAACAAAATGTCTATTTTACAACATGAAAATCAATGTACACTTATAGGAATGCTGACAAGTATTCAAGAATCTATGCAATATCAAGTTTTTACAGAAAATAAATGATAGGTAAACGGACTTTATTATCAAAAATAAACAACTCAAAGATGTTCTGAAAATAGACATAAATTTATCTCCTTTCGACAATTTCTTTTAAAAGTCGCAGTCATCATTGATGATTCTATATACATGTATGATAAATATGGATAATTGGTTTATCCCTGTATACAGCACAAAATCGATAATTCAGAAAATCAGAAACCGAAGGCATACAAAATTAGGATAAAACAGGAACCAAAGCAAACAAACAAAAACTTCCACCACATGAAAAGAAGCGAACTCTCGATATGGGAGTGAGACCAGGTGCCCAGGAAGAGTAAGCATTTCCTGCTTATATCCGATTGCCCTCATCATATCTAAATGAAAAATACAGAACTTGCTGCTATTCTTCCTCTACAGAAGATTTGTAACTGTTTTTCATTACGTAAAGAGTGTTAATTTTAACGTCACATTTACTGCCCATTTTGGGCTTTCAATGGGTATATATGTACGTTCGAAGCTTCAAAACTAATGATGAAACTTTGCATGTAGAAAAAGAATGTTTGAATTATTAATATTAATAATTCTAAGGAAAATTAAATGATAGGATCTTTATATAAGTCTGGCTGTTCTGGACCTCCAGACTCGACCTTAAGGCTAAAAGCTCTAATTCTTATATGTTTTAAAGTAAAAGATCTAGGCAACAAGGTACACAGTTTCATGTATATATAACCAATGATTATAATGACGATCATTATCATTATCTTTATGCTTCATATCAATGTCCTATCTCTTCGGGCTACTGGTCCAAAATGTTTTCAAGATAACCGCAATATTCTGATTAATTCTGTCTTCATTCAGCATCTCTATCTCCCAACACTGCACAAGTTTTCTTACAAATTTCGTTTCATTGCTTATTCAAGCAAATGCTGACCACCATAGTTTTATCTAGAATGTCAAACGTCTTCAAATTCAATAGCATCATTTAAGACCTGAAAAATTTACAGCATGGACCAGACATGCACGTTTCGGGTACTAAACCCTCGTCAGTCCGTCTAAACAATGTTATATGGCCAAAAAGTATAAAAATTGTTATGTCCAAAAATGTACCAAATAGACGTAGCAGAATGAGTGGGATATGATGCTACAGGACCCACGTTGTAGAAATTTCAAGACATCAGCACTTACGGATATAAAAAGAACGTGTGACTGAATACTATGAAACTGTTCTAAACAGGAACGACATAGATAATTTTTGGTTTAATTAAAAATTGACGGGATGTGGTTGACAAATCATTATCTAGAAATGTCCATAACAAATACATTTTCCTCATACGACTTTTCTCATATGTGCACCATGCATCCTGGCAACAAAATAATTGATCGATTATCGAAACTCATTGAATGATGTTTTGATCGAGAGTGGAAAACTTTCATTTGTACATCTGAATCAAAGGGTTTCTTTTCCTCATCAGACTACAAATCATTGACATTTAGTGACCTGTGTAATGTCATATATCCTTCCTCTTGGACAACATTTATGTTAGATTTGGTGAGGATCTACACAAGCAGGTTGTAGGGATTCCTTTGGGTACTAATTGTGTGCCTCTTGTTGCGGATGCTCAGTTTGGTGCTCTATTGTGAGTGATGTTGAGAATATCGTCAGGTTCTTCTTTGAATGGGGGTGCGGCTAGCCAACAGAGGATGCTTATCCCTCCCGGAAGGGCACCTAGCCCTGCCTCTAGGGGTCCACCGATGCTCAATTTGGTGCTCTATCGTGTGTTTTGTTGAGAATTATCGTCAGGAGCTTCTTTAAACGACGGGTGCGGCTAGATCTCTGTTTTTCCAGATATGTGGTGTGGACTTGTTATACGCATAACGACACCACTTGGCATGATGTAATCAATGTGGGATCATTCTGTCAAGGATTTGACGTGTGTCTGTTTTCCCGTAGTTTGCTGAAAGATGGAGGTTTTAAAGTATGAAATTCGTAATGTTCTGTAGTGGCCAGGACATATAGGCATCTTGGTTGTAATCTCTTTTCGGAGAAATGCATTTATATATTTGAAAATGATACTTTTTAACGTTTTTAAAGTTCTTAAAGTAATATCAAGAGATATCTTCAAAGTTCATAAAGTTTTGTCAAATCTTGGATGTCTATTTACATTTTTCTAAACATCTCGATTTTCCTGTTTACCATGCAAAATGAAAAACATTGATAGATTTAAGTGTATGCTGTATCTGTAAGAGAAAAGATTCCTTAAATTTTCTAAGAAGTTGAGACGAGCACCTGCTTTTAAGAAATGGACAGCACAAATTATTTCTTTGATAGATTTTAAGTGCATATCAGATGGAATCTGACATGATCATGATAAAATATTTGGGCGGTTTCATTTTGACCATTATAAAATGCATCAATATGTTCAACCTATCAGGGCAAAATCGCATTACATTTATCTATAAATGAAATTTGTATCAAAGTCATTAGAAAAGAAGTTGCGGACGTTTTAAAATAGCCCTGGGTTTGTGCCTGTTTCACTTGTCGGAAAAAATGAAACTGGTTTTGTCCCTGTTACACCTGTCACTATAAAACAAGACATGCGGACTATAGACAGCTGCAAAGCTGTTCTCTTCGCTTACCACGACAATATCCAAAATATTGATCCAAGATGAAAAGGGCTTGTTTGATATCCCTGTGGTTCTTTGTTACTGTAATACATGGAACAAATGGAAATGATACGGTAACAGAAGAGACGGATGTGCCAGAGAATTCTAGAGTTACAAAGTTGATAAAGACAGTAAGTCTTCCTCACTGTCTTTCTCTCTATTCTATTTCTTTTCTTTAATCTCTTTTTTTTTCTGAGCAAAGTTCAAGTTATAAATTGATAAAGCGTGCCGTCCAGCGTCTGTCCGTCTGATCGTCGTAAACTTTTCGCATTGTCGATTTCTTCTTCAACACCAATGGGAAAAGATGAAAATTGGAAGGATTGAAGTAACCATAGTCCAATACTATTGTTGTTGTGTTTTGTTCAGATCCGTCATTAGGTTGTGCGACAATAAGGTAATAGTAGGTTTTGAGGGGAACCCTCTTTTGACAAACTTCTTCAGAACCGAGACTCATATAAACAAGGCAAATGTTAAACGTCTTCAAATTCAATAGCATCATTTTAGACCAGATAAATTTGCAACATGGACAAAGCATGCAACAAAAGCATGCAACATGCAACAAAGCATCAGGATGATGTAGTCTTTGGTTCCACTGCGAAGCCAGTTTTTTATACGTTTTGGTGTAGGTCTTTTCGGACTTATTCGGATATGCTCATTTTTTGACATAAATTCTATGTAAGCAGAAAAAAAAAACTCTGGCTATGCATCTTCTGCGGTTTTCATGAAATTTTATATATGGGTAAGAAAATTGATTGAAAATCATCAACATATTGTTGCCAAGTGACTTGTTTGGCATGGTAACCAGGGCCTATTTTATCATTTTTTAGAATACCACATCATAATACATACCTCTGCAATGCTTGAAATTTCAAAAGCGATGTGCTTGGATTTTGGGTCGCACCTTCATTAGTATGCATACGTCATCAGGTGTAAAAGGTCGCAATAGTATGTTTCTATGGCATGGGACGGAGATTGTTAGAGTCTGTATCTAACAATCTCTGTCCCAAAAACATTTATTGCCATAGTGCAGTTTTTAATGTAGGACCTCAGCTTTAAGGTTTTCTGTAATGGATACATTAAATATTCTTGTATTTCATAATTGTAAATTTTGCTAAAGAATAATAATTTACCCTCCTCTAAATGTTTGGTATAATGAAGTTTTTATGACCATTTATAACTGTATAATGAATTGTTTGCTACAGAAAGAAAGTGAGATCCTAAACGTTCTGAGGGTATGTACCAAGACGACCTTCGCCGGAACTCCAACCGTTACACCAATAAGATATAAAGAAAAAACTAGCAAAGACAAGAATTATCCAAAGCAATGGACGTGGGTTGAGGTAAAGGACCTTTTATTCATAAAGTCATAATTTCAATCATATCAAGGATTTGAACAGTTTTATCTTTGTTTGTTTTATTTTCCTAGAACCATGAACATAAGTCATAACTATTGAAAATTACAGACAGCTTTAAGTTTTGGAGTATTATTTTCTTCTACTGGTTGTTTTGTTTACTGAAGAAATGTAGTGTAATTATGGTTGGTCACGTGCAAATTCCGTGAATCGTGAAGCGATTCTCTGAAAATTTACACGCGTTATGAACACCCAAAGTAAGACACTCATTACTTATATTTCAATTTGTACTAGATACCAGATATCCCGTTTAGCATTAATAGCTTATTACATGTTATAACTTCAAACGTATCTGAACTTTGGTATATTCTCCTTACTTTCAAAACTATTTTAGAGTGTGGGGATTCCTCTGCAATGGAAATATAGAAAAAGATGGTCGTAATCGCAAGATCTCGGCAAAGTTTGTGACCATACATTTCATCATGAGTTGAATGAGTAAAAAATGCATAAATGTAGCAACATGTACATGATGACTTCATTTTTTGTGATTTTATATATATTACATTCAAACCTGTCATTCACTCACTCGTTTTTTTATGGTCATTCTCTGTCAACGGTTACTATTTACTCATCTAACACGATTTCAAAATACAAAAGTACCTAAATCAACGGCCACTTCCGTAACGCCCCAAGCGGCCAACATTATTGTGCTGGAACTGTTTCTAATACTGTTTTTTTTATTTACAGCCATTTCAAGCGTATACAGCAATTTTGTGTAATTGAATATATATCTAGTATACTAGTATATCCAAAATATGATTCAAAAGAATGTAATGTAAAGAAAATTAATAATAGGAAAAAATGTCAAAGTACTACAGAAACGATATTTCATTTATATTTTTAGTGATCCAATGGTATCGGCTGTATCAATAGCCTCCTCAGACAATTTTGTACAGATCAAAGTATTGGTACATGCAATATATTGATGAAAAAGCATGATAAATAAATAAGATAAGGTTCTTTGCACTACTTGGTAACGTATACTTACTTCAAGGGAAAAGTAAATAAATGATTCTTACTATCAATTTTACCTGTAGGAAGTACAATTTACATTCTAAGGATTGTGGGCGTAAATTATCATGTTCTGTTTAACATAGGATTAAATCTATCAATAAAAAGCTGTTCATTAATTGTAATCATATATTAATCATCAGCTTGACTTTAAAATTTCCTTCATTGCATTCTGTGGATTACAGTCAATGATCTTCTTGCTAAAGGGAGCTCATGAGCATGATCAAGTGAAATTATACAAACTTGATAAAACGTAGAACATGGCCAAAATATGAATTGAATATCTTAGTCTTTCTTGATTGCCTTGTCTCATACACAAGACGTCGTAAATACTGTAATCTCAACATCATTTCATGAAATCGTTTCATAACATGATAAACGAAGCTTTAAGTCTGTTGTGCTTGTCTTATGTTTTCGCATAAGGTGTTTTGTTGTTGGTGCTGTTCCGTGCTTGCTATGAGCTACAAACTGACACAAACATCAGACGACTGTAAAACGTTCTTTTTAGACATTTTATTAAACTACACATAATGTCATGACGTCGCAAGAAGATGGTATACATAATTTCAATTACAGACAAAGAAAGATAACTCTGTTGACTTAAACTACTTATTAAACATATTCCCCTTTTTAAAGAATACATTTACCCAAAAATCTAAAGTTAGATATATTTATCAATTGAAAAAGATCAAACGAATGATGTACAGTGTGTAATCAATAATTATATAATGGCTACAAAAAGAGTACATCAGTGGACAAGACAAGTTATATAAAGGATATGAAAAATTTTCTCTTTACCCAAAAAGACTTTACAGTTTACTTTAAATTTATATGAAGGTTAAGAGAAAAACATAATTATAATGCAATAGTGTCAAAGGCACTGGAAATGGTGAGGCTGTCCGGAATGATTTAAGATACAAAGTCATCATACCTTATCAGTTTGCGAATCACACGACCACTACGAGTGATTGTCACATCAGTAGGTTGAGAGTTTTGCTGCACGTATTGCGGAGTCACATCATCCTTCTGAGATCGATACGGCGGATTGATATCACTCGGCTGGTTGGGAGTAGACAGCAGATGTTTCCGATTTCGTCCGAAAGTACCACTGCGTGTGTCGACAATGTACGAACGAGTGTACTGAATATCAGAGCGAATAGTCCCTGGCACGGACCATGTTTTGTCCTTTTCAGTTTTGACATAAACATATTCTCCTTTGTTTAACACTAAATCCTGTTGCGGTAATCGGTGTTGCACGATGTGCCATTAAAGCTGCAAATATATGGTAAATAGTCATGACGCAAGATCCTTTTCGTGGTCTTTACTGCGCTCTCCTTCTCGATTTGAGTATAGCACTCTTCCGCACTGGTGAGCTTATGCGAGCAATAAGCGATAGGTTTAAGTTTGTTGCAATGCTCCACCAATCCCGTAACTACTAGCATCAGCACCAACGACAATATGTTTAGTGTGATCGTAAAATGTAAGAACCGGTGAGTTGGACAACATGTTCTTGTGCGCTACTCCAGTTCCAGACAGTATCTCCTTTGAGAAGTTCGGTCAGGGGCTGATAATATTTGCAAATTAGGTACAAATCTTCCCAGATAATAAATCATTCCGATCAGTCTACGTAATTCCTGTACGTTATTAGGTGGCAACATATCCCTTATAGCTTATACTAGGCTGAATGCCCTCGGAGTTTATCACGTGACCAAAATACGAGATCTGTGACTTCCGGAGTTCGCATTTCTTTTTGTTCAGACGTAACCCGGAATCGTGAATCCTGTGTAAAACTGACTTTAATCTGGCGTCATGTTCTAGTTGATTACGACCATGCACTAGTATGTCCTCTATAAAAACCCTTTACGCCCTCTAGTTCAGATAAGAGCTCGGACATCTTTCGCTGAAATATTTCCGGCGCTGATGTAATGCCGAATGGTATGGTGGTCGAATGTAGCGGTACTTGGTAGAAACAATTCGATGGGTCTAACTAACTGAATACAGTAGATCTTGCGAGATTCGGTGAAATGTCGTCCAGATTGAGGAGCATAAAATATTCACGCTTAATAGCTTCGTTCAGTTTCTTGTGATCTACGCATATCCTCACGTTTCCGTCGCGCTTTATAACGGGAACCATTGTTACACACCATTCCAAATTGCAATATTTTAAGAAATTTTACGGTAATTCGCATTTCATAATTATATCATCATATGACATTAAATGCATTCATTGTACTTAAGGCTCAATTAAGAATATCGATGGGTTTATATTTTTGTTTGTTTGTTTAGTTTTTAAATTAAGTTGTTTTAGTCTATCTTTTAAAATTCCTCGATTCTCAATGTGGTGCTCTGTTGTGAGTGCTGTTGAGATTGTCGTCACAATCGTCTTTATCTCATTTACATGGCAATAAAACATGATGTTTTCATAAATATTTCATTTTTAACTGGTCGTATGGCCGACTAGCGATAAAGAACAGGACCATCTAAAGTAGTACTAAAAAATATACTAAGAAATGACTGTCTTATTTCTGTTGTTTATGGGTGAATAATTCTGGTTGGTCACGTGCGAGTACAATTTGCACGTGTCCAACCAGAATTATACATCAATGAACACCAAAGTACATCATTACTTATATTTATATTTATTTTCATTATAGGTCATTTTCATTTGCATTTACATCGCACACTTTGCCTGTAATAGCGTCAAATGTATTTTAACGTTGGTAAATTCTCCCTACATGCAAAACTTGAACGTGCCGTCACAATAGTAACCCAAGGGATTTGAATATAATTCTAGTTGCCTATTGGACGTTGAACATGGGGAATAAACTAGTAATGTAAATATCTAAGAAATGATTGTGATAATTTCCTGTCTATCGATGTATAGACAAAAACCAATGCACAAACCAGTGCATCGGTCTATACATCGATAGACAGAAAATAACTACAGTCATTTCTTATAATTTAGTTAAATTACTTTTTAATTGTCTATTTCATTTTGAAATTGACATCATTTTAGCATTGCTGATTTTCAAGTTCAAAATTGGCAACGTAATAATTGAACAGGCCTAACGTATCGGCGCTCGACGTTAAGTAGAGACGTCATAATAGGCCAAATTGTCTATACAGCTATAGATAAAATTTCGCTCCGTACCTTTGTATAGGCGTTTTGCAGACACTATGAAAATAATTAATTTATAGGAACACAAAATATATTTTGATAAAATTGTTGTTTATTGCCTCTTTGTGTAAGTTAGATACTGGAGGACTTCACAATGGCATCATTGAGCAATCCATCACATTTTGGGAAAATCACTATGAATCGTGAAAAAAATCGATAATTTTTTTATAACTTTAGCTGAATAATAGACTGAATATTATATTTAGTATTATATGAAAGCTTTTTTGAAATATTTGATTGTGATACTAGAACCACGTACTCTGACCTTTGTCTATGGCCTTGACTTTGAATCAAGGTCATGACATACCCATGAGTCCTGGGCGATAATACTGCGAGATATTATCAAGATGAAAAACTACGGCCCGGACAAGATTTTTCAAACCCATGTACTTTGACCTTGACAATTATTGAATTGTGATACCACTATCAATGTCCTGTGACTTTAACCTATGATCTTGAATTAAGGTCATAACACATTATTGGGGCCTTGGCAACACTTCTGTGAAATATTCAGGTCCATGCAGGCAGTCTGTGAATAAAAACTTATGACCCAAAAAAGCATATTCGGACAAACAGACAAGCTTAAAGCCTAAATCCTAATCCAGTTTGATTGGTAAAGGGTATGACAAGTTGACAACTTATTCTGCTAAAAATGCGAATTTTATAGCAAGGCATTTAACTTATTATACCACGGGCTTAGCTAGGGTGTTTTCGATGTTGACACCTAAAGCAGGGGGCCGATCCAGAACCCTTAAATGGGATGGGTGTGAGGAGACACATAAATCTACGTTTCATGGGGACTGATTTGGGAGGAAAGGGGGAAAATAAAGGGAGAGTATGAAAGAGGTTTTGGGGGCCTTATCTTGAACAAATAACAAAATGATGATCTCTGGAGCGTATTTTAGCCGAATGCGACAGGGAACATATGTATATGTGACAGCTGACCTTGCATCCTTCAATCACTTTGTTAACGAATCTTGTGCATAAGTTCGATGTTCTACACGTGCGAAAATTAAAAAATAAAACCACACACACACACAAACCCTCACACACACCACTCGGTGACACGGTTTCTTGATTGTCTTTGGACTTTTCCACTAAATTGCCACTGACGTATTTAATCGTCACATTAAGGCATTAGGGGCATAATACTCTATTCCGGTTGTATTGATAATGGAAAAATTAAATGCCACGAAGTTGGCCGAAGACGCACGAATTTGGCAATGTTCGGGACCATACATTTTTATGGCGACTTAAAGTATGTCAAATATCTAAAAAAAATATGTAAGATATGGAAGTACATAATTTCTAGCTTTTTACAAGTATTGTAATTGTCTCCCGCTTTCGCGTCAGTCAAAAAAACTTAAACCTTGTCCGTAACTTTTGAATGGTAAGTGATCAGGCTTTCATATTTCACATGTGTATTCCTTGTGACAAGACCTTTCCATGGAACTACCATTTTTGAATTGTCATCTTGGCCTTTGATTTTGACCTACTTTTCAGAAACTTTAACCTTGACCATAACTTTTGCATGGAATGTGATCGGGCTTTCATATTTCACATGTATAGTCCTTGTGAAAAGACCTTTCTTATGGATACCATAAATTTTGCTCCTTTGACCTTGGAGTTTGACCACCTTTGAAGAAAAACTTTAACATTTATCTGTTCTTAAATGATAATTTTAAGCTTGAAGACGTTTAACAGTTGACAATAACTTTTTAATGAAACGCGATAGTGCTTTCATATTTCACATGTTTATTCCTTGTAACTAGACCATTCCATGGATACCCAATTTTTTGTGTCGCCTGCGAAGCATAGCGACACTTAAGGATCACTTTGTCCGTTGTCCGTCTGTCCGTCCGTCCGTCTGTCCGTTCGGCCGTCCGTCCGTCAGTCCGTCTGTCTGTCTGTCACACTTTGGGTGTCACAGCCCATAACTTTTGATTGGTAAGTGATAGGGCTTTGATATTTCATATGTGTATTCCTTGTGACAAGACCTTCCTATACATACCATAATTTTTGACCTAGTGACCTTGACCTACATATTTGACCTACTTTTCAAAAAAATTACAAATGGATATATCTTTTGATTGGTAAGTGTAAGGACTTTAATATTTCACATGTGCAATTTTTGTGGCAAGACCTTTCAACACATACCATAATTTTTGACCTTATGACCTTGACCTCGATATTTGACCTACTTTTGAAAAAAGATAAGATTCACTATATCTTTTGATTGGTAAGTGTTAGGACTTTAATATTTCACGTGTGCAATCCTTGTGGCAAGACCTTTCAACACATACCATAATTTTTGACCTTGTGACCTTGACCTCGATATTTGACCTACTTTTGAAAAAAATTAAGAATGGATATATCTTTTGATTGGTAAGTGAAAGGGCTTTGGTATTTCACATGTGTATTCCTTGTGACAAGACCTTTCTACACAGACCATAATATTTGACCTTGTGACCTTGATCTAGATATTTGATCTACTTTTCAAGAAAAGTAATATTGGCTATATCTCTTGATTGGAAGGTAATAGGGCTTTGATATTTCACATGTATTTCCCTTGTAACAATGCCATTCTACACATACTATAATTTTTTACCTTTTGAACTTGACCTAGCTATTTGACCTTCTTTTCTAAGGTTGTATATATCTTTTAATTGCTAGGTGATAGGTCTTTAATATTTCTTATGATGATACCTTTTTGTTACCAATTTCTACGTAGTGACCTTGACCTAGATAACTGACACTCTGCTCTGAAAATTTGAGAATGACCATAACTTTTAATTTGTAATTAAGAGGTCTGATATTTAAATGAATTTCATTTGACAAGACTTTTCTACCGATACCAATAATTTGATCCACTTTCTAGAATAATAATCAAACCACTTCGCAGGCGACACAAGCATTCCCTGGATTGCTATTTTTTTACCTTGTGATCTTGACCTTGGAATTTCATCTCATTTTCAAAAACTTTAATAATGACCATGACTTTTTAATGGTTAGTATTTTGACTTTTATATTCCAATGTGTATTGATATTGTGA
Organism: Pinctada fucata; assembly: GCA_028142955.1. NCBI lineage: Eukaryota > Metazoa > Mollusca > Bivalvia > Pterioida > Pteriidae > Pinctada > Pinctada fucata. The sequence goes on along the minus strand of AP027108.1, from coordinate 35,132,044 downwards.
CAAGACCTTACCGTTGGTAACAACATCCTGACCTTGTAACCTCGTCCTCGGAGGTTGACTCACATTTAAAACTTCAATCTCGACCATAACTTTTTGATGGTAAAGGACAGGACTTTCATGTTTCACATGTGTATTCCTTTTCAGAAGACCTTTTCCTTGGTCAAAAGAGTTAGGACCTTTTGACCATTTCTTAGAGTTAAATCGTTTGATATTTAGAATTTTGATATTTAGAATTTTGATAATACATGATATGTCTTATAAAAATTGAAGAATATGGTGGGGGTCTGTAAGCAATTCTTTAAAGACAAATACCTAAAAGCGGGGGACCACAACTCCTGGAATTTGATGACTTATTTGTACATACAGAAGGACAATTTTTAACAGGGAGCACTTCATAAACTGAACAGGAAGGTCATCTCCAAACATTAAGTATGTTTTACTTTGTTAATCAATGTCACCTCACTTTGTTATTCCAGCTGAAAATAACAGATTCTAAACAGACAAGATATGCATTGGTGAGGTTCTTCCAACGAACCAAAACAGAGGATGTTGCTACTCTAACACATTATGGAAGAAAGGATCCACGAGACGCCACAGAACCAATCAAAACAGCAATTTTTGCATCAGGCATCTATGAAACTGCCGATACAGAGAAGTGCCGTCCTCCGAAATAAAAGTTGATTTAATAGTTTATAGAACGAAATCAATCATAAAAATCCTTCATATACTGATGTTAACAAATTAAAGCTGAAATGATATTTCGTACATGTTATTCTATCTATAAATCAATAGTGAAAACACAGGTATCTCTAATAGGACTTTGTTGCAGAATCCATAGCAAAACACCAAAAATCCTAATCGCACATACACAGCTGAATACACAACCACAATCAAATACAAATAGCACACAACCACAACTAAATACAAATAGTACACAACCACAACTAAATACAAATAGTACACAACCACAACTAAATACACAGATTACACAACCACAACTAAATACATATAGTACACAACCACAACTTAATACACAGAGTACACAACCAAAACAAAAAGCACAGAGTACACAAACACAACTAAATACACAGAATACAAAACCACAACAAAATACAGCGAGTACAAAACCACAATAATACACAGAGTATAAAACCACAACTAAATACACGTAGAACAAACACAACTAAATACACAGAGTACACAACCACAACTAAATATACAGTACACAACCACAACTTAATACAAAGTACACATCCACAACTTAATACACGGAATACACAACCATAACTAAATACATAGAGTTCACATCCACAACTAAACACACAGAGTACACAAACACAACTAAATAAATAGTACAAAACCACAACTAAATACACAGTACACTACCAAAACTAGATACACAGAGTACACAACCAAAACAAGAAACACAGAGTACACAACCATATCAAAATACACAGACTACACAACCAAAACTAAATACACAGAGTACACAACCAAAACTAAATACACAGAGTACACAATCACAACTGAATACACAATACAACCACAACTAAATACACAGTACACAACCACAACTAAATACACAGAGTTCACAACCACAACTAAAAACACAGAGTTCATAACCACAGCTAAATACACAGAGTACACAACCACAACTAAACACACAGAGTACACAACCACAACTAAATGCACAGAGTACACAACCACAACTAAATACACATAGAACACAAACACAACTAAAAACACAGAGTACACAACCACAACTAAATACACATAGTACACAAACACAACTTAATACACAGAGTGCACAACCACAACTAAATTCACAGTACTCAAGCACAACTAGATACACAGAGATCACAACCACAACTAAATACACAGAGTACACAAATACAACTAAATACAAATAGTAAAAAACCACAACTAAATACAAATAGTACACAACCACAACTATATACAAATAGTACACAACCACAATTAAATACAAATAGTACACATCCACAACTAAATACAAATAGTACACATCCACAACTAAATACAAATAGTACACAACCACAACTAAATACAAATAGTACACATCCACAACTAAATACAAATAGTACAGATCCACAACTAAATACAAATAGTACACATCCACAACTAAATACAAATAGTACACATCCACAACTAAATACAAATAGTACACAACCACAACTAAATACAAATAGTACACATCCACAACTAAATACAAATAGTACAGATCCACAACTAAATACAAATAGTACACATCCACAACTAAATACAAATAGTACACATCCACAACTAAATACAAATAGTACACATCCACAACTAAATACAAATAGTACACATCCACAACTAAATACAAATAGTACACAACCACAACTAAATACAAATAGTACACAACCACAACTAAATACAAAGTACACAACCACAACTAAATAGACAGAGTACACAACCATAACTAAATACAAATAGTACACAACCACAACGAAATACAAATAGCACACAACCACAACTATATACACAGAGTACACAATCACAACTTAATATATAGTTTACAACCACATCTGAATACACAGTACACAACCACAACTAAATTTAAAGGGTACACAACCACAACTAGATGCACAGGGTACACAACCACAACTAAATACACAGACTACGCAACTACAACTATATACACAGTATACAAAACCACAACTAAATACAGAGAGTACACAACCATAACTAAATACACAGTGTGTGGTACACTGGTCCAATGAGAATCGACCTGAGGTGTCCTGATCAACATACGAAGCGAAGGTTTGAAAACAAAATGGCGGTGCCCATGGATGCCGGTCCGAATTGATAAGAGGCGTATAATTTTTAGCAAGCCGATACGTTTCTAATGTTTAATAGGTATGTTAGGTACTTGATTTTGTACCAAAATCGAATGAAAACTATCGAAATATGTGTGCTAGTTGGCTGATGATGACGAACTCTCAAGGGACATTAATTTCGAATGCCTACTAGGTGGCGCTCTGAAAACCGTGGAAAATTTTAATTTTCTAGTTTGATATCCGACAAGGGGGAGTAAGATATTACGTACACATGTCTCGAGAAGATGACCACGGCAAGAAGTTCTTATTCTGAAGTATTGTACTTTTTCTCTTCCTTTGATAGCGATTTCCCACCATAGGCGATGACATTTTCCTTGTTGTCGGATGGCAATTGGCTGAGATAGTAGCCAATGGCTGTGTCGGAAGCATCGCAAGTGAAAATAAAAGTTTTCTCGGGGTCAGGATAGGAAAGAATAGGTGCAGAGACTAAAGCATTTTTCAGAGTGTCAAAAGCTGACTGACAATTAGAAGTCCACTGAAATGAAACATCTTTTCGTAAGAGAACATTGAGGGGAGCCGCAATTTTTGCATAATTGTGAATGAATTTCCTATAGTAGTTAGCCATCCCTAGAGAGCTGCGTACATTTTTTTGAGTTTAAATAGGAAACTCACTGACTGCCTTTGTTTTCTCTGGGTCGACTTCAACACTATGGCGAAAAATGATATTCGCCAAGAACTTCAGTTGCTTAACTGCAAAATTACACTTCGAGGGTTCTAATGTCAAACCTGCCTCCCTTAATTTTGAGAACATTTGGACAATATCCCTGAGATGTATCTCAAAATCTCGAGAAAATATAAGAACATCATCTCTGTACACTAATATACTGACTTTAAGTTCATCTGTCTAAGTGCACCTGACATGAATGTTTGGAAAGTTATAGGAGAATTCATTACGCCAAATGGCAGTCTTTTCCATTCGAATACGCCATCTTGGGTAATGAACTTCCAAGCTGCCTTATGCCTTGACTCTTCACTCATCTCAACTTGCCGAAATACAGATCTAAAATCTAGATTGGTTAAATATTGGGCTTTTGAATCACCAATAGCATCAAACACAGTCTCAAGATGAGGGAGAGGAAAAGACATTGGAATTGTGATTTTGTTAAGTGCTCTGTAATCACAAGCAAATCTCTATTGTCCATTCCTCTACTACCATGACTATAGGTGAGTGCTATTCAGAATTTGAAAGCTGAATAATATCATTTTCAAGCATTTCATCAAGCTGCCTTCTAATTTCCTTGGCTACATGGGGTGAGGTTCTATAAAATTGTTTCCTCACAGGTTTAGACCCTGGTATTGTCTCTATTTTGTGTTTATGACCAGTGACCTTGCCAAGTTGTGGTAAATCTGAAGAGAACACATCCATGAAACCATTTAAAAGAATTTGAATGTTCTCTTTTGTGTATCGTCTAACTCTGCATTGTAGAGATCAAATTGTAAATCCGTTCTACCATTCGATTTATTTGATCCCTTACCTTGATTTTGTTTGTTGTGTTTGTTTGTGTACTGGGTTCATTCATGTACTGTCGCAATTACTTGATCCCGTTTTAAACGTATGTCCTGATAGGTAGGGTTCATGACCTTCAAATATGCCCCGTGGGCTTTGACCTTGACAACACATTTTGCAGCTATGATGTGTTGTAGAGACAAAGAGTGCAGAGGCTCTAACAAAACTTCTTTGCCTTCATGACACCATGACACTCTCACCTGTATTGTAGTTTCGCTACGACTGGGGATCACTACTGTAGACCTGTATCGGTTATAAAAGAACAAATATGTAGCTTATTGTTTGTTTCTATATTTAGAGTGTTAGCCCTGTAATCAATGGTTTCACTATGTGACTTTAAGAAGTCAAGACCAAGAAAAATTGGATAATGCAACTCACTAATAACATGGACAGTCTGTGCAAATGTCACACCATTAATGACCAATTCTATATTTATAGCATACCTTTCACTGAACATAAGGTAATTGCCTGTAACGCCCTTGATTTTCATAAAGCTTGCATCACTTAGCACTGTTTGAGTTAAGGAAGTTTTGTCCAAAAATTCTTCACTAATGACCGAAATACTAGCACCAGTATCAAGCAAGGGTCGTACCTCTTTGCCACATATGTCTATTAGCACTTTGTTTTCTTTCAGCAATGAAACCAAACAAATTTCTTTTTGTTTACCCTTGTGCCTATCTTCAGACGGATGCCTAGGGACAGGCGCACACTCCTATTGTGCATTACCATACATGGAGGCTTTGGAGACTGGCGCGGTCCGAAAAGGGCGTTGACCGGGGCCATCTTCTCTTCTGCTGGAACCATCATGGAGGACTGGATCGCCTCGATTCCCATTCGTATACCTTCGCTTATTGCGGACCCAATATCGGCGTACTGGGTCGCCGGGCTCTTGGTGGTCGCCTGCTCCGCGAGGGTGTCAATCTTTCGGAGGTCCTCCAATGTCTTCGGATTCTGAGGTCTGCATTAAAACAAGGCGCAACTAGTCTATCAGTCCATCCCTCACGGAGTAGGGCACGACTTCCTCCTCCATGGTACACTCGACCGACACTGGTCTCCTGTTGAATCTTCATTAATCTCTGGCTAATGGGAACACTTGGCTTGAAACGCTCGAACAGAGTATCCCGGATTCTGGTGAGGGACGTCTTACAAGGCGGCTGCAAGTGATTGTAGAACTGCAGAGCCACACCAAGTAAATAAAATTGGAGCATGGTAATTTCTTTAGGCTTCGGAGTATTATGTGCGCTAATGAACGCCAGAAACGTCGCCCACCATTCCGTTATTGGTGTAGTTCGGTCGTACTTATCTAGAGGCGGAATAGGAATTTTGACAGGGACAGGGGCTGGCTGGTCTCTTCCTCGGAGGATCTGGGCTTCGTCGAGTTGAACTTCCAACTCCCTCCTACGCTACAACTCGGCGTCTCTGTATAGATCTAGATGCTATCTGAGGATCTCATCCTCACTCCTGGGTTGGTCATTGTTCTGTCCTGGCTGTACGGTTACTGTACCGCTCCTTAACTTCATATTGAATGGGGATGGCATATTTAGTTTTGCTTTTCGATTCTCCACAAGTTTTGCTTCACGCCTGACCTTGGTACGAATATTTTATGATCTTGACCAAAGTGGGGACATCTTCCAAACCGAATGACACTTGTCGTTTGTTGAGGGATGCTAAAATTGAAGATTCAAGGCTGGTTAGAGTCTTATCCGTTTATTTCACAGGTTTAGACAAAATTGTTGATTTAATAACAAATATGATATAAAATAATGAACATGACATAATAATTATGAAAACATTTGGACATTCAATGAAGTTCCAAAACAGACCTAAAAGATAAAAATACAGTTTTAATTAATGTGATAAAACTAGAAATAAACACGTAAACATTTTTGAAACAAAAGTTAAAAATATTACTTTCTATGTTAAGATTATAACCATGATAATGTTATACTCGTAATCTGAGCTTGAATAGATAATTATAAGGTCATATTACAAACCAAAAATAAAACAAAATAACTTTGTACATGTTAAAACAAAAATTACAGTAAAAACATTATATATCTGAATCAATGAAAATTCATCATTTCTTTAAACTTTTAAGACTCAATAAAACATTCTGTTCGACCATTTGTTACAAATAAAAGCACATTTTATCATAAATATAATTATCAAAATATCAACACATTTAATTTTAATCAAGAACATTATCAAATAAATAAATAAATTTTGTAAAAGAAAATATTCCACAAAATTATTCTAACAGAGAACTAACATTTTTTACTATAAAATATCTTCAAAAATATGTAAGTAAACCATATTTACCTAAAATTGAAGATTCCAGGCTGGTTAGAGACTTGTCCGTTTATTTCACAGGTTTATATAAAAGTGACCGGACAAGGACGCTACCTAGCCTTTCTCGGAAATCTCCGTAAAACTTTCGACCAATCAAAAGTACTCTTACAAAATGTTTTTCGGAAGTTAATTTAAATAATAAAGGATTACGTGGTCAGCGATTGATCGAAGACTGTTCCGTTTCGGTGACATGTATAATTTGGCAATTACATGGACCCGAGTAATCGTAATGTCCTGTTTACCTAATTTTCACAAGAGCCGACACCGCTGGCATTTTCCACTAAATCTGTCATTGAAGTATTTTTAATTGCAAAAAACCTTAACACGTCAAAATATGAATTATGAACAATTATTTTCACAAACAGTAAAAATATTTTAAATTAAGAATTACGAATTAAATGTTTTAAAGAGGAAAATAAAATTATAGTGTAAAATTATTTGAAATTAAAAATTAAAAGGAAAGTCAAGAAAAATCAAAAACACGCATTGATATACAACAACACACAGATACATACATGTGATAGAAAAACATCAAGTTTTTCTTCGTGACAGTTGACAAAAATCTGTTAATAATCAAATGAAACAAGTTTCTATGAGATTTCACACAGGACTTCACATTATATGAAATTGCAACTTTGTTTTATATGCTTGTTTGTTTTTCTCCCTGGCTGGCTGGTTGGTTTCTCAATTTCAAACGGACGCAAGATAGAATAAAAACAAGAAATGGCCTAACATTACAAACACAGAAATACCGTTTTTGGACCTAAATATCAAAATTCTGTATGACAACATCTTCATCTGATGAAGATATGATTTTGTATTCAACATATTAAATTTTCCCTGGCTTGACGGTAATGTTCCTAGATTACCGTCATACCTTATTGACAGCTCATCCGGTATGCAAGAGCATGTACAGATGTTTTGGATGTTCATTTTAGAAATTTACAACTTACGAAAAAACTTTTAGGTTAAGGTTTTCTCTTTCACAAAGTATTAAAGACTTTCTGGAAATTTTACAAAAAAATATTCTCAACTGATTTTGAAATTCGGACCCATTCAAGCAACGGAGTATATTTCTTTGGGTATTTCACAACCTGCATTTTATGGTGACATAATTAACAAAATAAGAAGGCTCAAAGGTAGACAGCATAACTATCGAAAATGCGTCAGAGTCATCAAACGCCTTTTATACCTTGGATATGATCCTAATGTCACCAGACGGACACTAAGCTTGGTACTTGACCAATCTACAGTCTTGTACGGACGCATTCTTGAGACTTGCACTCTGACTGACTGTGACGACGGGACTCCATGACGAGCCCTGTCCAAACCTCTTTAGATGAGACCGCGCCCCGACCACCTGTCCTCTCTGAATGTCAGTCGGACTCCTCGGGTGATAACATATATGAGCTCGCTACAGCTGGCAGAGCACGGACTGTATTACGCAGGTCGTCTTTTTACATCTTTTTACATACTTATTCATCTGTGTTGCTTGGACCCCTGTGTTTTACGGTCTTGTTTGTATGTGGTCATCTAACAGTGAGAAGGTTGTTTTACATCATAATTGTGCGTTTTTCGAGCCCTCTGGGAAATTGGAATAGTGGGAGGGTTGTGCGCACGTAATCCAGGATAACCACACCGTCTGCTACTTAAGTGGCAGATGGCCGTCTTAAGTCGGCACAGGTTGCCCATTAGTCTTGTTGGTTTATGTGTGGTCTTTTGTGTTTAATGTTTCTATTGTGTGATCGAGTTGGTGTTCCTTGCCCCTTTTGCGTCTCTTTCTGTGGGTGTCTGTTCTGTGTTGTTTTGCATTGGGTGTTTTTGAGTTTTGCTGTGGGTGCTGTAACATAATGTTGTTGGAGATCCCCTCCTTTCTTTTCCATCTCTTTCGCTTCTCGATGACTGATTTCAGGGTTTCTCTGTCCTTCCAGGGGATATCGAAACAGTGGTTTGAAGACTTGCACACTGGCACATGTTCTGTATCTAATTACCTAATAATGCCCGTTTGCGCGGGTACTATTCTCTCATAGTGTTGTTTTGGGAAGGAATAGTGACCGAGCGTCAGCGAGGTCATTATTTACCTTCCAAAATTCCCTAGTCTTTAAACAAGTTTGATGTCAATTTCCTGAAAGTTCTCCACGTCTACACAAATCCAAAAACTTATTTGTATCATGTTGCTTCCTAACTTCACTGTCAGGACTACTGCCCTGCTCACTAAACCCAGTGCACCCTGTTTTGGTGATTTTCTCAGCCGTCTTAGGCAATTTCCAAATATTCATTGTCTCCGTAGATTTACCTCCTTTAGTCGTAACAGGAAATGTGCACGAACTCACCTTCTCAACTGTATTTAACCTGCCATACGAAAAATATAATTCTACGGGAAATTCCCATGTTAATTCCAGCCCGCCGCCATCTTGTTTTCCGTATCAACAGTGGTAAACAGTGACGTCATGGCGTCCGACGTCACGCATTTTAGTCATTTTTACTATAGAAAATCCCCGTAGACATTTATTTTGCGTCGTATTTTTTAACTAAGCTTCGCACAGAAAAAGGGGGGCATTTTCTGAACATTTCGACTAAAAGAGCTTTGTAGACTGGCTATCAATTTATAGATAACCTGTTTAGTATTAAATTCGCAGAGGGTTTAAGTGAATTTAATCATTCTGAGAAGGGTGTCAAACAAGGAGATGTTCTAAGCCCGTTACTATTCAATTTCTACATAAATGACATGATACAGGAATTTGACAAAAACAATTGCGATCCACTAATTTAGATGATGCTTCTCTAAATGTACTGTTATATGCCGATGATTTAATAATTCCCTTTGAAACAAAAAAAGGTCTACAAAACGCTCTAAATGCACTCTCAAACTACTGCTCAAGTTGGAAACTACAGGTATTAAACACAAATAAATCTGAGATAATTGTTTTTAACTCAAAAGGAAAATCATTTCAAAATGAATTCACATTCAATGACGCCTATTTTATAGAAACTGTAAAACAATATAACTACCTAGGCATACATTTTAAATAAAATGGCAACTTTAATGCAGCCATAAAATAACTCTCGGAGAAGGCTAGAAAAGCCTTCTTTAAAAAAAACAAACCATTGGATTAAATTACCCATGTAAACTTCTTGAAAAATTATTTGACTCATTGGTTTCACCAATACTATTATACTGTTGTGAAATCTGGGGTTTCCATACAACTTTAAAAGGACACAGAGCCGTACAAAAAGCTACACACAAATTCACTAAAGAAATCCTTGGTGTTCACTGCAAAGCATCGAATGATGCTTGCAGAGCAGAATTTGCTAGAGTGCCACTTAAAAATATAATCTTACTGTCCAATATAAAATTCCTAGAACAAATTATCTCATTACAAAATAGCCTAGTTAATGAAATTTATATTGCCCCTAAAGAATCAAACCCCTGGGTTGATAAAGTCTCCACACTATTAAATAGAATAGGAATTCAATTTATATCGAACAATCTCCAAACATTAAAAATAAACGTTAACACAGTCATACAAAGAATATATGACATATTTCTACAAGAACAAAACGCTAGAATTTTTAGTTCAACAAAACTCTCTTTTTTCAAAAAATTTTACACAATGAATAACAGACCTAAATATGCAGATATCCTTATCAACAAAGGCGACAGAGCTGAAATCTGTAAATTAATTCCCCGCGACCCGATGTTTGATGTGTTTTAATTCCATTTCGTTCTCGAACTTGAATGAGTTGTAGTGTCTTCTACACAGGATCACATGTGACGACGGGACTCCATGATGGGCCCTGTCCAAACCTCTTTAGAAAAGACAGGGCCCCGACCACCTGTCCTCTCTGAATGTCAGTCGGACTCCTCGGGTGATAACATACATGAGCTCGCGGCGGCAGAGCACGGATTGTATTACGTACGCCCTCTTTTTATATACATTTACATATTCATCTGTGTTGCTTGGGCCCCTGCGTTTTGCGGTCTTGTTTGTGTGTGATCATCTGACAGTGAGGAGGTTGTTTTACACCACAATTGTACGTTCTTCGAGACCTCTGGGTAATCGGAAAAGTGGGAGGGTTGTGCGCATGTAATCCAGGATAACCACACCTTCTGCTATTTCCGTGGCAGATGGCCGTCCTAAGTCGACACCGGTTGCCCATTGGTCTCGTTGGTTTATGTGTAGTCCTTTGCGTTTGACGTTTCTGTGTTGTGCGTTGACGTTCCTTGTCCCTTATGCGTCTCTGTGCTTGTCTGCTTTGTGTTTTTGCATCGAGTGTTTTGGGGTTTTTCTATGGGTGCTACAACCTGATGTTGTTGGAGATCCCCTCCTTTGTTTAAGAATCAGTGCTTACGTTAACGTTCTAGCAATTGAAAGAGACCGATATAAAAATATTTCTAGAGAAGAGAGATTCTGTAAACTATGCGATATTCAATTAATTGAAGATGAAGTGCACCTCTTATTACAATATCCAAAATACTCTGAAATACTAGAAAAGATGGTTGAGAAAAACGAAATGCATTTTAAATACTATAGACAGTTTAATGATGAACTAAAACTTCAATTGATGAAACTCACATCTTCATTTCTGACTGAATGCATTAAACTCAGATCCTCTCATATTGAAATAAAGTCCACTTAAGGAGCGTCATTGGTCATGATTTTGGACTACTCTTGCGCATCTCCTGTTTTAGCACTCATTGAGCTTGACTTTTATAAATATTTCAATTTATTATGGCCAATGTATCATTTCTTACTCTTTTTAAGACTTTTATTCATTAGACACATTAAAGCGGCCAAGTTTGAAAATTTTATCAAATGAATGAAGTTTGCATTAGAAAATGATTCGCGGTAATTTCTGTATAAATAGACGTGGAGGTACTTTTTTAACTGTTCGGATTTCTTTTACGTTAGTAATTACCCTTTGTTCAGTTTGGGGACCGGGACTAAATAGGTAAAAAAGACGATTTAAAGACGAAATTTTCAACCAGAATTTTTTCAGAGAATAAAGTATTTTCTACTGTTTTAATAGTGTTTTTCATTTGTACTGTGGATTATAATCAATATTTCACTCTTTAAAATTGCTCTCGATTGTCTTTATGATACCACGACTTTTAAGGACAAAATAAATGAAATATATGAAAATTTTTAAGACATATTTCTTTTCTGTAACTAAAGGAACAATAAATCACTATTTTAACTCACTTTTATTGGGGGCCCCCAAACCCCCGTTAAATACGCTCAAACGCCGCTTTCGTACATATTCCCCTTTCAAAGCGGAGTGGGGCGTCTGGATGATTCGGACTAATTCGGTATTGGTTCGGCAACAATCCCCTTTATTTCTTTATCTATTTATTTCTTTATCTATTTAATTTATTTATTTATTTATTTATTTATTTATTGATTTATTTATTTATTTATTTATTTATTTATCTATCTATCTATTTATGTATGTATGTATGTATTTATTTACTTATTTATTTATTTATCTATCTATTTATTTATTTATCTATTAATTTTGTTTATTTATTTATCTATTTATTTATCTATTTATTTATCTATTTTTTCCCTTCCCCTTTATAAATATATATATATGATTTTTTTTTCTTTAATTTTATAATTATTATAATTATATTTTTTTTTTATTTCATGTATTTGTCTATTATTTTTTCGTTTATTTAGTTAATATATATAATATAATATATAGTTTTCATATTCATAGTTCATACATGTATCTTGTCACTTTATTTGATATGACGGCGGTGGGGGACGTGCCAGTCTCTAACCTCCTGAATTTCTATTTGTTAATCATAAATCTTATAATTTAATTAACGGTACAACTTAAATGAACTCTTTTCTAACTTTTGGCGCTTTACGCATTGTTGATTGTTATGTGTGGCGTCATACCTTGTTTTTACGCTGGGCTTTGTTTAGCAGCAGTTATGGATATTACGTAGAATTCTTTTGTATTCGTGATTCTCCACTTGATAAAGGCCGAGTGGCCGAAAATTTGTGGACATAGAGTTTCATTGTTATTTATTATATTAAACTTCCGTACGGAGGACACTACTTCATTTATTAATTTTCCTTCATAAAATGATTACTGTCCTGTTCACTAAATCCAGAGCACCCTGTTTGGGCGATTTATTATGTCGTCTGAAGAATTTTGCTATAAATTATTATTTCCGAGAATTGAACTCCTTTAGTCGTAACTGGAAATTAACATCATCTTATCCTATCAGCTACCTTCAATCCGCAATATGAAAAAATAAAATGCCTATGGGAAATTCCCATGTTAATTTCAAGCCGCCGCCATATTGTTCTCCGTGTCAACAATAGTAAACAGTGACGTCAAAGCCTCCGACGTCACACATTTTCAGCGATTTTACTATAGAAAATCCCCGTAGACTTTTTATTTTCCGTCCTATTTCTAACTCAGCTGACGCAGAGCCAAAACAATGGTAGAAAAAAACAAAAATCGAGTACGCATGCGCGTCAGGGAAGACGCAGCTATATTTTACTCTTCAAAAATATGTGAAATTCTACGCTTCCAAAAGACATTTTCTTACCAGATTTAGCTTGTATGAATGGGAGATGCTAGGGAAGACTTTGTGTGAGTTTTCTGTGAGTTTTTAACATTTTATAAAGAACTTTGTAGCATGTTTATAAATAAACTATACCAGTGGGTGATTGCTTGTCACGCATAGTGGCCATTGACTGGACATAGCTGACCATCCATCCGTACATATAGGCAATGTCCGTCACGGTATTGTTTACACTCAGGCCATCCAAGCGTTCATACGTAGGATTCCATTGAATTGACTCTATCAAGTGATCATGGCTACTGGCTTAACTTACACACCACGAATGCGAAGGGAGTCCAAACCCTCTCCTCCAAACTACGGAGATCCTAAAAAGTCCAGAATCATGTCCCCTGGGAACAAACTCAGTGATATGAAATCGTTCTCAATGATTGTCAAACAGTACGTCGCTGATTTTGCAAATAAGGCTACAGCAATTCATAACGATGATGTACCTCCAAATAGCGTCAACAATGGAGACCCCGATGTTAACGAATCAAGTCTTGAGCACGACACGGAAGCCCCAGTATCTAACCAAGTTATCCTGTTGCTCGCTGAGGACGATTAGCTGTCTATATCGAACTCTGTCTGTCAGTATATCATGGCCAATATTAGTACCATCACGGACCCCTTACTCACCCAGCTGCAGGATAGTATGTCAGATGCTCTCCGTTCTGCAAATGAAGAGATCGCACAGCTTCGAGCTGAGAACGCCACGCTCAAAGATAATCTGGATGAGTTGAACCAGCGTAGCCGACGCAACAACATTCGGATCTCCGGCGTGAAAGAGTCTTCGGGTGTCGAAGAAGAGTGTCAACTCCTAGCTACCGTTAAGAAAGAGCTATCCGTTACTGGTATTGAAATCCAAACTTCCGACATCGACGATGTGTATCGGGTAGGCGAGAAGCGTCATGATCGTATACGACCGATTGTGATGAAATTCACGAATCAGATTACGAAGGCCAAAGTGTCCAGCTTCGATAGCAGAAAGAAGCTTCCGAAAGGCATCTTCGTAAACGATGACCTAACACGCACGCGCAGCAACTTATTATACCGAGCCCGATGTCTTGCCAAGTCCCGAGTCCTAGACAAGGCGTGGTCAGCAGGAGGATCCATATTTGTGCCCGACCGCAGAGGCATCAAACACCGAGTAGTGAATGATGAGGCCCTCGAGATGCTGAAAGGTAGTGGTAGTGTATAAGTATTATATTACTTTGAATTTCCTTTTCTAAAATGAATTATAAGTTTACGGTGGTGTGATCACCTTTTTCTTCAATGAACCATCTTGAGTTCGTATTAGTTTTCATTTATGTACATATGTTCTTTCTTCATTGTTTGTTTCCTTTCAATTCATTACATGCATCCGACTTCCAAATTATTATTCATAGACCATCCCTCGCCCGATTCACAAATGAACATACTTACCACACCCCTATAACATAATTCCACTCCATCCTTTGATGTTTCGCGCTAGGGTTGGTCTGTTTTATGACAAGGCTATGAAACTACATCCTGGTAAAAGTCTTGACCTATTGACCATTTTACTTGTTAACGTATTGATTACTACCCATTATAAAGGTGTCCATGTACTACTCTTCATATTTATGCACATGCATTTACAAATTAAAAACAGTCATTTAGATAGGAATCATGAATATGATGCTGCTATCATAGAAAATATACATGAAAATAAATTCCATTTATCTTATCTTAGTTCTTACAGCAATCTTAATGTTTTATCACTAGAAACATGTTATATTTCCACTGTCTCTTTGATTGTGATGTTACATTCTTTGCTTTTATTATTATCAGGTGATGTAGAGCTCAATCCCGGTCCGACTAACAGTCCAGATAACTTACCTTCATCTCCTAGCACTTTTTTCGATTCATCCGAGTCTAGCTTTTATTTACAGACAGAACTACAGACTAAATTATTAATCATTAATAAAATTAACCTTAATGTGCAAAGTATTCTTCCGAAACTCGATTTGATTTCAACTGAACTTTCTAATTTCGATATACTAAGTTTTACTGAAACATGGCTAAAACCGTCCATGGAAACTCAGGAAATTACTATTCCTGGTAATTCTTCGCCTTACATTCATATTCGACATGACCTTACTAGATCTTATTCTCACTAATTCTCCTCGCTCTGTCTTTCTCTCTGGAATAGGTGACCCTTTTCTCCCCAAGGAAATAAGATATTGTCCAGTGTATGTCTATCTTAATATTGAGAAACCGAAACAAGTTTCTTTTTTTACGCAAAATATGGCTATATAAAGAGGGTGACTTCGACTCTTACCGCGATGAAATACTTAATCTAAATCACACTGATCTAATAACTAATGATCCGAATGACTCAGCAGTTTTAATCTCTGAAAAAAATATTAGAAATAGCCTCCTCTCACATACCAAATAAAGTTATTCGTATACGAAAAAATTATCTTCCTTGGGTGAATAATGAAACAGAAAAGCTAACCGCAATCGAAAAAGAGCTCACAAACGAGCAAAATCTCAGCAAACTTCAGAACTTTGGGCAATCTTTCGAAGGGCACGTAACTCTGTCATTAACCTGATTCGAAAGACTAAACAGCAATATATGCAGAGTCTTGTTAGGCAACTTTACGACAGTAGCTCCAATAGCCGGCAGTGGTGGAACATTATAAAATTACCAATACAGGCAAAAATGACGTAACTCTTCCTCCCTTGAAATCTGATGACCTTGACCTTTATATTGAAAATGACACAGCCAAGGCTTCTTTGTTTAATACATATTTCTTATCGCAACAAGAAATAGATGACAGTTCTACATCCCTACCTATTGTACACGATCCTGATTATTGTCTTTCTGATATCATTATTGACGAAACTGATGTTCTTGACGTCTTATCATCTTTAAGCACAAACAAAGCAACGGATCCAGATCTTATAAACCCTATCCTTTTAAGGAACGCATCTCGCGAACTAGCTCCTTTATTTACCAAGTTATTTAATCTCTCTATTTAAACATGCACATTCCCTGCATCCTGGAAGCTAGCCAACGTCAGTCCCATATTCAAAAAGGATGACCCTTCTCTTGTCAAATACTATAGGCCTATATCACTCCTCAGTATCATTGGCAAAGTAATTGAGCGCTGTGTCTTTAAACATTTATATAATTACTTGCATTCCCATTATATCCTTACTAATCTCCAATCCGGCTTCAGACTTAACGACTCAACCATAAACCAGCTTCTTGATCTTTCTAACGAATTTGGCAGGGCTTTAGATGAGGGAAAGGGAATACGGGTGGTCTTTTGTGATATAAGTAAAGCTTTGATCGTGTTTGGCATGAGGGTTTAATTCATAAATTACGTTCTATTGGGATCAAAGACAAAATTCTAAATTGGTTTGCTAATTATCTTTCATATCGAAAACAAAGGGTGGTGATAAACGGGGTAGCATCTGATTGGGGTAAATAAATGCGGGGGTTCCTCAGGGTTCAATCTTAGGTCCTATTCTATTTCTTGTTTATATAAATGATATACATGTAGTATGTGAAATTAGTACAAATATCAGACTTTTCGCCGACGACACCAGTTGATAATACGATAGACTCAGCAGAACTCCTCAATGATGATCTCGATAAAATACATACATGGTCCCGTCAATGGCTAGTTGATATCAACCCAAATAAAACAGAATCACTTCTTATTTCCACCAAACGATACACTCCATTTCATCCCTCTCTGTACATGAACGATGAATTGATAAATGAAGTCGAGCAGCACAAACATCTTGGTATAACTTTTACTTCACTCTTTGTCAGGGCGATCCAGTTTCACCGTTTTGTTTAATCTCTGCGTCGAAATTTTGGCTCACCTTATTAGACATAATAAGAATACAAGTATTAGCTTTTCAAAAAAGCTTGCCTGACCTTAACAAAATAACAGTGACTCTCCTCACCCCGTCTTGACTTGATGGACCTTTGGGAAAATAAAACAAACAGGAACACGTTGAAATGAATCTATAACTCAGTGTAGTATACATTTCTGATAACTCCATAATAATGTCCAGAAGTCCTCCCACCCACCAATAACACACAAAAACGCGTGTATAGTATCTGATGTAAACAAAATGAGGGCTTCTGATTTGTCAAGTGGTCCGCTATCGTGTGCAATAAATATGTACTACATCTGCCATCAGACACAATACTTTCTCATGTTTGCAACTTGCCACGATTTTGTACATGTACTCCCACGTTTTGTGAGCTGAAAATTAAAGGAGCTGTTAAGATAACGCGTAAATTTTAAATCAGCCCTGAAAAGTGGAATTTTGAAAACTGAAATTTCAAGAACCTTTTTCGTAAAATGTATACCTATACGGCATTCATGAAGTTATTTTTATCAGTTTTGCATAATATTGCAAATTTTTGGGTCAAAACTTATCTTTTTCTCATAGAAATAAAATGTTTTATTGAACATTGTTCCCCCCGGATATACAGAAAGCCACTTTTACTGGAGTATCCATGATACAAAATTTTTGGCAAAGTGGGGTTCTGTATCTCCGGGGGGAACACTACCCCAAAGACGAAAAACTAAAAATGGAAAAGGGGTGAATTTTTTAAGAATCGATCTTTTTGACCATTGAATATTGCACATTTGACTATTTTTCCTCTTTAATCCATCAAACACTGTGTACTCAATATGATTGAATGAAAGATACAAGAATTAGGAACGAAATAAGCAAGAGTGATGTTCATTTCTCCGTCAATGTGTATTTCGCGCTAAAAGGCTTACATTGTAGCCATTGAATGAAGAATAAGACCGTATTTTAAGTTCCGGATTTCATTATTTACCGATTAAAGGAGGTAGAACGTTCGAAATCTATTTCTGATACACAATGTAGACATATTTGATGTCTTTTAGCTTATAATAATCCATTTTAGATAAAATATTCAAAAATTTATACGTTTTTGTCGATATTATCGGATTTTCAATCCGAGCGCCCCTACCTCTTTCGACCTTAATTTTACAACCTTAAGAGTTCCCTAACATAATGTTAAACATATAAAAGGTCTGCAAATACATTCTATTTCAATAATGATTCATGTTTTCTATATACGATTCGCCATGCGGAAGAAATAAGTCACGAGATTCAGGGCTAAATACGGCCCTTACCTTAACAGCTCCTTAACAAGTGACCGCGTGTAATACAAACAAAAGAAAATTTTCCGGTGATCGTCCCTCATACGCCAACATCGGGATACGAACCCCGGTCGTCTGCGTGAGAGCTAAACTCCTTGACCACTCAGCCACCTAAATTTCTTTTGCTCATAGAAAATTTTTGCGTATATATATAAGCGTACATGCTAAAGGAGCGATAACTCTTTCAAAGATAATGCTGTTTTTGTCTGATCTTGTGAATGTTTGTAAACGGCACTTTCATCATTATTACATGCAAAAGCTGCATTGACTTCTTGTTTTGTTTCATGCATTTCAAATCTAGGTGTGCCTGACCTCACGAGGTCAGGCAATAAAAGGTATAACTATTTGTAATAAAGAATATCGTCTATCCCAATATGCCGATGACACAAAAATACATTTAGATGGAACTGAAAAAGCTTAAAGAATGCTCTTAATCTACTCTATGAATTTGCTAAATTTTCTGGCCTTAAGCCTAATATTGAAAAAAACTTCTGCGGTATGGGTTGGCTCCAAATCAAAATGCAATACAAAATTATGTCCAGAATATAATATTAATTGGCTAAATGATAGTTTTACAATACTTGGTATAAAATATGATTCAGAATTGAAAAACAAAACTTAGAGGCGTTAAACTTCCCAGAAAAAATCAGAATAAACAAATTCAAGGAATTGTGGTCCCCCGCTTTTGGGTGTTTGTCTTTAAAGAAATCCTTACAGACATCCCCCCATTCTTAAGTTTTAATAATATATCTCATATATTATCAACATTCTAAATATGAAAGATTAACTCCAAGAAAAGGTCAAAAGGTACAAACTTTTGTTTTGTTTCCAAGGGACAGGGCTTATGAAAAGGTATGCACATGTGAAATATTTAAGACCTATGATTTAAATTAAAATCAAAAACTTATGGTCGAGGTTGAAGTTTTTAAATGTGGGTCAACCTCCATGGACAAGGTCACAAGGTCAGAATGTTGTTACCAACAGAAAGGTCTCATCACAAGGAATACACATGTGAAATGTGAAAGCCCTATCATTTTCCATTAAAAAGTTATGGACAAGGTTATAGTTTTTTGAAAAGTAGGTCGAACTCAAAAGGTCAAGGTCACAAGGTCAAAATATTTGGTATCCATGGAAAGGTCTTGTCACAAGGAATACACATGTGAAATATCAAAGCCCTATCACTTTCCATTCAAAAGTTATGGTCAAGGTTTAAATTTTTAATAAGAAGGTCAAATACCAAGGTCAAGGTCACAAGGTCAAAAATTTTGGTATCAATGGAAAGGTCTTGTCACAAGGAATACACATGTGAAATATCAAAGCCCTATCACTTTCCATTCAAAAGTTATGGTCAAGGTTATAGTTTTTAATAAGTAGGTCAAAGTCCAAGGTCAAGGTCACAATGTCAAAAATTTTGGTATCCATTGAAAGGTCTTGTCACAAGGAATACACATGTGAAATATCTAAGCCCTATCACTTTCCATTCAAAAGTTATGGTCAAGGTTAAAGCTTTTAATAAGTAGGTCAAAGTCCAAGGTCAAGGTCACGATGTCAAAAATTTTGGTATCAATGGAAAGGTCTTGTCACAAGGAATACACATGTGAAATATCAAAGCCCTATCACTTTCCATTCAAAAGTTATGGTCAAGGTTCAAGTTTTTAATAAGTAGGTCAAAGTCCAAGGTCAAGGTCACAAGGTCAAAAATTTTGGTATCCATGGAAAGGTCTTGTCACAAGGAATACACATGTGAAATATCAAAGCCCTATCACTTTCCATTCAAAAGTTCTGCACAAGGTTAAAGTTTTTAATAAGTAGGTCAAAGTCCAAGGTCACAAGGTCCAAAATTTTGGTATCCATGGAAAGGTCTTGTCACAAGGAATACACATGTGAAATATCAAAGCCCTTTCACTTTCCATTCAAAAGTTATGGTCAAGGTTATAGTTTTTAATAAGTAGGTCAAAGTTCAAGGTCAAGGTCACAATGTCAAAAATTTTGGTATCCATGGAAAGGTCTTGTCCCAAGGAATACACATGTGAAATATCAAAGCCCTATCACTTTCCATTCAAAAGTTATGGTCAAGGTTAAAGTTTTTAATAAGTAGGTCAAAGTCCAAGGTCAAGGTCACAAGGTCAAAAATTTCGGTATCCATGGAAAGGTCTTGTCACAAGAAATACACATGTGAAATATCAAAGCCCTATCTCTTTCCATTCAAAAGTTATGCACAAGGTTAAAGTTTTTGTGACTGACGGACAGACAGACGGACGGACAGACGGACAGACGGACGAACCGGTTTTAATGTCACCGCGCTTTCGCGAAAGCGGGGGACAAAAATAAAAAAAGAAATAAATTCATGGTCAAAAAGAACTTTTACAATACTTAGAAAATTGACTGTTGTTAAAGCATTATTACTTCCAAAACTTACACATCTATTCATCTCTTTGCCAAAACCAAAGGGAGAAACAATAAAGGAAATAGAAAAAAATATTTTATAAATACATTTGGAGTAATAAACCAGATAGGATTTCCAGAAAAACTCTTATTCAAAATGTGGAATTTGGGGGTTGAAGAATGATAAAATTAGAAATTTATATTAAAAGCCTAAAACTTACATGAATAAAAAGAATTGTTAAAAACAATGATACAGTTAAGTGGATCCAACTTTTTGCTGATTCTTCAAATGTTGATTTAGATTTACTTTTAAAAACTGGAGATGACTACATATTGCAAAAAATAAATCACATAAGAAATAGATTTTGGAGAGAAACTCTACAGTATTTACATGAATTAAGGTCCCAATTGTTTAAAAAAGATAAAGACGACATATTAGATAAACCTTTATTCTATAATAGTGACATTAAAAAAGATGGAAAAACTTTGTTTTATAAGCAATGGATTGAAAAAAAAATCTTACTTATATAAGACCTTTTTAATATATATGGAAAAATATATTCTAGAGAATATATAAGTAACATATTGGGTTCCAACTTACCATTCACAACTTATTTTGGAATAAAAATTGCAATTTTTAACAAATGGCCAATGTTGAAAAATAGTAATAACTAGATGGCTACTGTTGCAAGCAACAGACGGATTCCTCCTTTCTTAGACCTTCCTCGGAACTGAAATGTTAAAATCCGAATCAAGAAGATGGAAAAAAGAATATTTGCCTTATTCACTTCAGCAAATGAGTCAAAAGAGCTTATGTCTAATTTGGGACTCTTCTTTATTTATCAACAAAATAGAAGAAAAAAAATTAAGTACCTTTCATCTTTACGAAAGCTTTAAACTCCATGCTCTATAGATATCAAATCCTTTACAATTACTTTCTCAAAACAGAATTGCACAATGATTTTGCAATGAGATAATTTCTATTTATAGAAAATGACAACAACATGAAAGTACAGATATATAATGCTACTAAGAAAAAAAAAGAAACAGAGAACAAGAATAAAAGAGTTATCTTTCTAATATTATGTTAAGTTCAAATAAGAAGGACTCCTTGTGTGAAAAATAAATAGTATAGGACAAAAAGTGTAAATTCTACAAGAGTAAATAATTGTTAAGACCTTGAGAATGATTATTTGGCCTTTAACGAGTGTCATGGATGAAAGCTAAGTATTGTGTTTATTCTCATTTCGATTGATCTTAATCTGAGCAAAGCTCAATATCTAATCAACCAAAGTCAGTTTTGACCTTGAAATCAAACAAATGACCTTGGGTCAAGGTCATTATGAAAATGTTTTTTGCGAGGAATATTTGTGTAAAGTTTGAACTCTCAAGGTCAAACAGTCTTTGATCTATAGGCAAAAGTTTGTTGAGACCTTGAGAATCAGAATTTGACCTTAGGTCAAGGTCAAGGTGAAAGAGCTTGGTTTAATAATATTATGTATGAAATTTGAACTTTGAATGTCTAACAGTCTTTGTTCTATAGGCAAAAGTTTGTTGTGACCTTGAGAATTAGAATTTGACCTTGGGTCAAGGTCAAGGTGAAAGAGCTTGGTTTAATGATATTATGTATGAAGTTTGAATTCTGCAGGTCTAAGTCTTTGTTCTATAGGCAAAAGTATGTTGTGACCTTGAGAATCAAAATTTGACCTTGGGCCAAAGTCAAGGTGAAAGAGCTGGGCTTAACGATAATGTGTATGAAGTCTGAACTCTGAAGGTCAAATAGTCTTTGTTCTATAGGCAAAAGTATGTTGTGACCTTGAGAATTAAAATTTGACCTTAGGTCAAGGTCAAGGTGAAAGAGCTTGGCTAAACGATAGAAAGGATGAAGTTTGAACTCTGAAGGTCAAATAGTCTTTGTTCTATAGGCAAAAATTTGTTGTGACCTTGAGAATCAAAATTTGACCTTGAAAGTAGGTCAACATTAAATGACTACCTACAAGTAACATACCATCAAAATTTCAACTCAAAATCTCAAAAACTGTAGAAATTGGCACTGTGCCAATTTAAAGTTCCATTTTCAACTCGGAATAGCGCGAAAACCGTAAATATTTTATCGAGCATGTAAGCGTATAAAAGTTTACAAATTTCCCAAAGAACATTTTAAAAAAAATTTCGTTCAAATCGTACGGTTAGTTAAGAAGTTATAAGAGTTTAAATATTTGACCTTTGATGACCAGTAGCAGGGGCATATGTGAACTTTTCGATGACAAAAATTGTTTTACCTCAAGATCTTAATATGCTCTTTCGCATGATACTTTTCGTTTTATCATAAGAAGTAGCACTTTTTTGTACAGTGACTGGAACGATCTGGGGGTAAGAATAATAATAATAACTAGATGGCTACTGTTGCAAGCAACAGACGGATTCCTCCTTTATTAGACCTTCCTCGGAACTGAAGTGCTAAAATCCGAATAAAGAAGATGGAAAAAAGAATAGTTGCTTTAGTACCATATTAACTTCAGCAAATGAGTCAAAAGAGCTTATGGCTAATTTGGGACTCTTATTTATTTATCAACAAAATGGAAGAAAAAAATAATAGATACCTTTCATGTTTACGAAAGCTTTAAGGTGGCTCCCTACTCGAACCGTTATAGGTTTTTCCTGATATGCAGCAGTCTGTGTATAACGTTTTACAATGGCTGGTGAGGGACGAGCCAACGCATTGAAAAACACAGACAGAAGATCCTAAATGCTAAAAGAAGCTAAAAATGGTGCAATCTATCAATGTCCACACCAATCATATAGTATAATTTCTTAGTTGAAAATGTGATGAAATTATAAGGGGGTACCCTTATGTTTGTAGCCATATCTTGATTATTTATAAAATTGTATACCCGTATGCGATTTTTTCACCATCTATATACATGATCGTATAACATAATCCAATTTGAAGAAATTCCGTCTGTTGTTTTTTGCACAAAAATGTGATATACTATAAATTATTTGTCGAAAATATGATAACATTATAAAGGGGTACCCCTATGTTTGGAGCCATACCTTGATCATTTTAAAAATTGTGTACCTGTATGTGATTTTTTCGTCATCTACATACATAATTTTATGAAATATTACAAAATGAAAAAAATTTATCTGTTTTTTTATGCAAAAAGATGGATTTAGTACATATTCTTGGTCAAAAATGTTATGAAATTATAAGGTGGTACCCTAATGTTGGAGATATATCATAAATAGATTTATGTTACAATATCATTTTATGTGTTGTATTTCTTCTATATGACTTGTTATCATAAAATAAAACAAAACAAATAAACATATTCGTATCATCACTGTATTTGGAGGGTTCAAAAGCACATGATGGATATTTGATATTTCTCAATTTTTAAGTGTTAGGGTACCTTTCTTTAATGTACTATATCTTTCATGAAAACAAAATTACCTATCTATGTCTGTGTTCATTATGTCATTTTGACTATTATGTATAGAAAATAACCTTAAAATACAAAATTCATCTGTTAAATTCACGAGTAGGGACCCACCTTAAACTCCATGCACAATCAATATCTAATCAATTACAAAAGAATTGCACAATGATGTTGCAATGAGATAATTTCTATTAATAGAAAATGACAACAACATGAAACTACTGATATGTAATGCTACTAAGAATAAAAATGAAAGAAACAGAGAACAAGAATAAAAGAGTTATCTATCTTACTATGTAAAGTTCAAATAAGAAGTACTACTTGTGTGAAGAATAAATAGTTTAGGACAAAATTCTGTGAATTCTACAAGAGTAAATTTTTGTTATGACCTTGAAAAAGTTAATTTGACCTTTAACCAAGGTCTTGGATAAAAGATAAGCATTTGAATTTATTCTCATCAAGAGTCCTCTTAATCAAATCAAAGCTCAATATTTTATCGACAAAAGTCTGTTGGGACCTTGAAATCGAACAAATGACCTTGGGTCAAGGTCAAGGTGAAAGGACTTGATGCAAGGAATATTTGAGCAAAGTTTGAACTCTCAAAGTCAAATGGTCTTTGTTCTATAGGAAAAAGTATGTTGTGACCTTGAGAATCAAAATTTGACCTTGGGCCAAGGTCAAGGTGAAAGGGCTTGGCTCAATGATTGTATTTATGAAGTTTGAAGTGTCAAGGTCAAATAGTCTTTGTTCTATAGGCAAAAGTTTGTTGTGACCTTGAGAATCATAGTTTGACCTTGAAACTAAGTCATCATCAATGACTACCTATAAGTAACCTACCATCCAAGTTTCAACTCAAAATCTCAAAAACTGTAGAAATTGGCACTGTGCCAATTTAAAGTTCCATTTTCAACTCAAAATAGCGCGAAAACCGTAAATATTTTATCGAGCATGTAAGCGTATAAAAGTTTGCAAATTTCCCAAAGAACAATATAAAACAAATTTCATTCAAATCGCACGGTTAGTTTAGGAGTTAGAAGGTTTTAAAGATTTGACCTTTGATGACCTCTAGCGGGGGCATATGTGAACTTTTCGACAAGAAAAAAAATTTAAATTAAGATCTTTATTTGCTCTTTCACATGATACTTTCCATTTTATCATATGATGCGGTACTTTGTTGTAAAGTCTCTGGATTGGTTTGGGGGTAAGAATAATAATAATAATAATAATAATAATAATAAGAATAATTAGAATAAAGAAAAGACAATACAATAACAGAAAGGATTCCGACGGAAGTCGGAATCCTTAATAACTAGATGGCTACTGTTGCAAGCAACAGACGGATTCCTCCTTTATTAGACCTTCCTCGGAACTGAAGTGCTAAAATCCGAATAAAGAAGATGGAAAAAAGAATAGTTGCTTTAGTACCATATTAACTTCAGCAAATGAGTCAAAAGAGCTTATGTCTAATTTGGGACTCTTATTTATTTATCAACAAAATAGAAGAAAAAAATAATAGATACCTTTCATGTTTACGAAAGCTTTAAACTCCATGCACAATCAATATCTAATCCTTTACAAAAGAATTGCACAATGATGTTGCAGTGAGATAATTTCTATTAATAGAAAATGACAACAACATGAAACTACTGATATGTAATGCTACTAAGAATAAAAATGAAAGAAACAGAGAACAAGAATAAAAGAGTTATCTATCTTACTATGTAAATTTCGAATAAGAAGTACTAATTGTGTGAAGAATAAATAGTTTAGGACAAAATTCTGTGAATTCTACAAGAGTAAATTTTTGTTATGACCTTGAAAAAGTTAATTTGACCTTTAACCAAGGTCATGGATAAAAGATAAGCATTTGAATTTATTCTCATCAAGTGTCCTCTTAATCTAATCAAAGCTCAATTTTTTATCGACAAAAGTCTGTTGTGACCTTGAAATCGAACAAATGACCTTGGGTCAAGGTCAAGGTGAAAGGACTTGATGCAAGGAATATTTGCGCCAAGTTTTAACTCTCAAGGTCAAATGGTCTTTGTTCTATAGGCAAAAGTTTGTTGTGACCTTGAGAATCAAAATTTGACCTTGGGCCAAGGTCAAGGTGAAAGGGCTTGGCTCAATGATTGTATTTATGAAGTTTGAACTGTCAAGGTCAAATAGTCTTTGTTCTATAGGCAAAAGTTTGTTGTGACCTTGAGAATCATAATGTGACCTTGAAACTAGGTCATCATCAATGACTACCTATTAGTAGCCTACCATCCAAGTTTCATTCCAAAATCTCAAAAACTGTAGAAATTGGCACCGTGCCAATTTAAAGTTCCATTTTCAACTCGATATAGTGCAAAAACCGTAAATATTTTATCGAGCATGTAAGCGTATAAAAATTTACAATTTCTCAAGAGAACATTTTAAAACGAATTTCGTTCAAATCGTACGGTTAGTTTAGGAGTTATAAGTGTTTAAAGATTTGACCTTTGATGACCTCTAGCGGGGGCATTGGTGAACTTATCGACAAACAAAAAATTGTTAAAGAAGATCTTTGTCTGCTCTTTCTAATGGTACCATCCTTTTTATTCTGTGTAAAAAGACCTTTGAATAAAGTATCTGGAAATGATGAGGGGTAAGAATAATAAGAATAATAATAAGAACTAGATGGCTACTGTTGCAAGCAACAGACGGATTCCTCCTTTATTAGATCTTCTTAAGAACTGAAATGTTAAAATCCGAAAAAAGAAGATGGTAAAAAGAAATAGCTAGTTAGTTCCCTTTTTAGGAAATAAAGCTGTTAATCTGTTGCTGATAATTCAATGAACTTGAGATTATCGTCAGGATCTTCTTTAACTCATTCGAAAATGACATCTTGGCCTTCAACCATGTTAACGATTAAACATTGATAACCTAAGATTATTTTATTTATCTATATCTTATCTTAATCTGATGAAAGCTGTAAACGACAAAAATCTGTTGTGACCTTGAAACCTTGTCAATGACCTTAAGTAAAGGTCATGGTGAAAGAGATTGATGCAAGGAACATTTGAATTAAGTTTAAACTCTGAAGGCCAAATAGTGTTTGTTCTAAAGGCAAAAGTTTGTTGTTACCTTGAGAATGGGAATTTGACTTTGGGTCAAGGTCAAGATGAAAGGGCTTGGTCCAACGATTATATAAATAGTCTTTGTGCTATAGGTAAAAGTTTGTTGTGACCTAGAGCATTGGAATTTGACCATGATGAAATGGCTTGGTCCAACGATTATATGTTTACATGAAATTAGAACTCTGAAGGTTAAATAGTCTTTGTGCTAAAGGTTAAAGTTTGTTGCGACCTTAAGACTGGAAACTTCCCTGCGAGGGGTTTGACAGTGAGTGTTTTGAATATTTTGCCCTAACATTATCGCCATAGCACTTTCTATATAGGCATTACCTTAGTTAGTGCATGCATTTTAGATATTCTTTTCATTTTCGTGCGTGAACATCGACGGCGGGTGCGGCTAGATAAACAGGGGATGCTTACCCCGCCCCCCCCCCCCCGGGCACCAGGTCCCACCTCTAGCCTGCTAAGGGTCCATCGATGCTCAATTTTGTGCTCTATTGTGAGTGTTGTTGAGATTATCGTCAGGATCTTCTTAATCTCATTTGACATTGGGTCAAGGTCAATGTGAAAGGGTTTGGCTGAACGATTATATATGTATGCATGAAGTTTGAACTCTGAAGGTCAAATAGTCTTTGTTCTATAGGAAAAACTTTGTTATGACCTTGAGAATCGAAATTTGACTTGAAACTAGGTCAACATTAAATGACTACCCAAAAATAATTTTCCATCCAAGTTTCGACTCGAAATCTGAAACGGTAGAAATTGGCTTCCATCTTCAACTCGAAATAGCGCGAAAACCATAAATATTTTATCGAGCATGTTGCTTCAACGCATTCAAAAATTTCTGTTATCAAAATGTTCTGAAATTTTCAAAACGTGGGTCCTGTAGCATCATATCCCACCCATCCTGCTACGTCTTTCAGTACATTTTTGGTCATAGCTTTCACACTCGTTTGCCATATTACATTGTTTAGACTGAGGATCACTGATGAGCGTTAAGTATCCGAAACGTGCATGTCTGATCCATGCTGCATCTGTTCTCAAATGATGCTATTGAATTTGAAGACGTTTAGCATGTAAGCATACAAAAGCTTGCAAATTTTCCAAAGAACAATATAAAAGAATTTCCGTTCAAATCACATGGTTACTTTAGAAAGGAAGTTTTAAGAGTTTAGAAGATTTGAAGAGTTTGAAGTTTTAAGAGTTTAGAAGACTTTAGAAGTTATAAGAGTCAAGAAGATTTGACCTTTAATTACCTCTAGCGAGGGCATATGTGAACTTTTCGACAACAATTTTTTTTACCTTGAGACCTTTATATGCTGTTTGCCATGATATTTTTCGATTGATCATAAGAAGTGGTACCTTATCACAAAGTGTCCGGAACGATTAGGGGTAAGAATAATAATTTATGCAGGAATAATACGATTTTTGTATATCATATTCTGTCAGTCCATTTGTAATCAAAGAAAAAGTCAATGATTAGCAAAATAAGATTATTAGAATACGAGATCTCTATTTTATTTCTATTCATTATGCCATGAGACAATAATAACAATTAACAATGGCAATGAAGAGTGTAGCATCCATAACTGCATGGTTGATAAGCAAGTGACCTCAGTCTGTTACTTCTGACCTGGATAAACGATCATGGTTATGACTGCATCAACGTAAAGAATTTGCTTAGTCTTCATATATACATATTTCAGTATGTATTCGTTTGATGCTCGCAAGGTTTTTCTTAACGTGAAAACTGACACTGACCATTGATTTTTTACATGAAATATCAAGAGCTCCTAAAATGGAGATATACAAATCACTCCATTAACTTCAGATTTTGACTGCATAGCAATAGAGTAGCTTTCACTAATACGATGGTACATTTTTGAAATATAGCGAAGCATTGAGGCTGGCGTTGTGTTGATTTACAGTGCCACCTACAATATAATTCGTGCTTGAGCTGGAGTCTGGAGATTGTTCAAAGACATTGGATTAAATTGTCCTTCGTGTTTTTATGTGCTGTGCTGTTGTCTCTGTTTCTTTTTCTCATGGAATTCTGGAGATTTAAGATCCAAAGCACGTGTTTGGTGCGTAAAAATTGGTTTGAAATTTTCTTCAAGATGGTTTCAAGTTGGAACACTTCCGTATCATTCTAATTGTGATTTCTGGTTTTGCGTTTGGCTGTCATTCACTTATTGACCAAAAAGTTGATTTCTGACAATACGCTTCTCAAACTTCGTATTCTAGTCTTCTTTCAATTGCCTAAAATTTAGATTTAGAAATAAAATAAGGTCACCATTCATCTAAGCTTATGCAAAATTACAATACGTTTAATTCTTTTTAACCTGTATTTCTAGAATTACATATCATGTTTGCTACAATACATTTCTAATAAAAAATTGCGCAAAGTACATACATGTATGATGCACCAAGTAGGGGTCCTTTTTCTATTTCATTCATATCTCTTGCAAAAGCTTTAACATTGAACAAACTATGAAACTTTTGATTAGCAGAACTGGTGTAAAGCAGATGAACGTGTACCATCGGGTACCCACATCCCAACATGGCGATATGTGAAACCGATTTGTATGTTACTATCAATATCAATATACATATATTTTAGTTTAAACATATTTTATTACATTAAAAAGCAAATGGACTGGAAACAAGTTATCAAACTTACAAGTTCCTCTCCAAACTACAATAATATAATATCAATCATTAACACAGTTCAGGTTTCATTTTTATTCTCAACACGAACATTAATTTCGTAGATGATTGTAAAATATATGTTCTATGTTGAGATTATGAAGTAGACATGTACCAGTGTTTGAGCATGATCTGGTGGTACCTACATCGGAGAATGACCGATGTCTACATCATTGTCATTTCAATTTCGGTTGGAAAATAATTTTTTAACATTTTTAGCTCACCTCGACGAAGTTGAGTGAGCTTATGCTATACCCCCGCGCGTCCGCGTCCGGTTAAGAAGTTCTGATGCTACTGTTACCAAACTTGCACAAGTGATTCGTCTTGGGATGCTGAGGTGGACCCATGCATCGGATGCTGCATCTGACATACATTTTCCGCTTGAGTGGCTTGGTTAAGAAGTTTGGGGTAGCTCAGTATAAGGCAAAGTACTGATGCTACAGTAACCAAACTTGCACAAGTGATTTATCTTGGGATGCTGAGGTGCACCCATGCATCGGATGCTGCATCTGACCTACATTTTCTGCTTGATTGACTTGGTTAAGAAGTTTGGGGTAGCTCAGAGTGGCTTGGTTAAGAAGTTTGGGGTAGCTCAGTATCTGACAAAGTACTGATGCTACAGTAACCAAACTTGCACAAGTGATTCATCTTGGGATGTTGAGAGGAACCCATGCATCGGATGCTGCATATGACCTACATTTTCCGCTTGATTCACTTGGTTATGAAGTTTGGGGTAGCTCAGAGTGGCTTGGTTAAGAAGTTTGGGGTAGCTCAGTATCTGACAAAGTACTGATGCTACAGTAACCAAACTTGCACAAGTGATTCATCTTGGGATGCCGAGAGGAACCCATGCATCGGATGCTGCATCTGACATACATTTTCCGCTTGAGTGGCTTGGTTAAAAAGCCAATATTGAGCAAAGTATAAGTGCTACATGTACCAAACTTGCTTATTGGATGTATCTTTGATCAAACTTTCATAAAATGACCTTGACCTACTTTTTCCCGCTTGATTGATTTTGCCTTTAAAAGCCAATATTGAACAAAGTATAAGTGCTACATGTACCAAACTTGCATATTGGATGTATCTTTGATCAAACTGTCATAAAATGACCTTGATCTACTTTTTCTGCTTGAGTGATTATGCCTTTAAAAGCCAATATTGAGCAAAGTATAAGTGCTACATGTACCAAACTAACATATTGGATGTATTTTTGATCAAACTTTCATAAAATGACCTTGGCCTACTTTTTCTGCTTGAATGATTTTGCCTTTAAAGCCAATATACATGTACTTAGAAATACGTTTGAATTGAATTTTGCTGCCACGAGGTGAGCTTCGTAATCTGTGATTACCTATGTTTTAAATAATCAAATGTATAGACGCGTTTCTTGATCTATACATACCTACCTGTTGAGTGTATAAATCAAACTTGAACTTTGTCAGTTATTGATATTGAAGGATGTAAAGATACGAATAGGTATCGCCTGTCGCCATGATGGGATGTGGGTCCGATGGTATGTGCATCTGCTTTACATCAGTGTTCTTTGTGACTAACAGTTCTGTGGACACCTGTATTTCTTTAATTTTGTATTCAGACTTGGTGTTTGAGCTCTATTTAAGCGTTTCATATATCACAGGTGTTCATTGTTATTGCCTAAATTTTTCACATACATTCCTACATAACCTTTCGCATATTGTTTTTAAGAACTTCCGTTTCATTCACACCATATCCGACAGTTTCTTCAGTTTCTAACCCGCTAATTTTAAATCCGAGTTGCACTTTACTTACTTGTACAAATGAGTTAATATGAGTATGTACTTACACTTGATTAGCGTTTCAATAACGATAGTTTGAAGGAATTCTACAGAGTGAATCCAGATGTTTGAATATATTTTTCGTTATACGTCGTTTCTGTAAAAAAAATTATAAGAATATTAATGTTCTTAAGATATATGATATTGTACTCTGAACAGAATACTTATCTTTTTTTTATTTCTGTTCTAATATAATGCTTGTTGTTACTTTTTATCTATCTAATGCCAATAACAATAAGCTTCATATTAGAGCAGAAATAAAGAAAAATTATGTACTTGTGCACCTGGGTTTTAAAATGTGGTTCTGATTCCTGTGTTTGGAAAAATGGACGAGGTCAGGAAATCTTGACTAAGATCTTCAATTAATACAAGAATATATTTTCTTAATGTTGCTCACCTATCATTTTTAAACCAAGGTGCACATTAAATACAATACGCTTCCTCACGACAAAATTAACTATCAATAATTCAAATTCATTAAATGGTGCTTTAATCGAGAGGGTTAAACTTATATTTGTACATCTGAATCAAAGGGTTTCTTTTCCGCTAAAGAATACAAAATATACAAATCATGGACACGTAGTGACCGGTGTATTGTCTTGTCCTTCCTCTTGGATTTGGTGAGAATCTCTAAAAGCAGGCTGTAGGGATCCCTATGGGTACTAATTGTGCGCTTCTTGCTGCAGATTTATTTTTCTACACGTATGAAAAAGAATTTATCCAAATTAGACTAAAATCTTCAAAAGCAAGGAAAACATGATGATGTGAAATGTTTCATTGGTACTTCTAGGTACCTGGATGATATTCTTACTATGGACAATCCTGTTTTTGAAAAGTATAAAAATGTTATTTATCCACAAGAATTGGCTCTATATATAAACAAGGCAAACGTTACAAACACAGAAACACCATATTTGGACCTAAATATAAAAATTGTTAACGGTGAGATTCATACAAGTGGGTATGACAAAAGAGAGGATTTTGGATTGAACATAGTAAATTTCCCTTGGCTTGACGGTGATGTTCCTAGATTACCGTCGTACGGTATCTACATTTCACAGCTCATCCGGTATCCCGTACCTCAGATTTCCGTATTTCCATATTTTTCCATAAAATTTCCATGGAAAATTCATGGAGAAACTGCGGAGGTAAATTTCAGTTAACGGAAATACGGAAAATATACGGAGTGCAAAATTCAGAAATGCGGAGAAAATGCGGAATTTTGGACTTTGTTTATTTCTGATACGGAAAGTGTACAAAGTTTGGGACTTAGTAAAATTTCGATATGGAAATTATATGGAGAAAAAGACTTAGTCAATTCTTGATGCAGAAAAAATGCGGATCTCTGGACTTTGCATTTATTTCATACGGAGAAAATTTGGAGCTCTGGACTTAGAATTTTCTTCATTAAAGAATTTTTTTCACTTATAAAATGAGGTGTTCTAAAAACAGTTGAGATGCCTGGGGTCTTCCATAGTAATGTATCACAGATGATTGGACAGACAGACATACAGACGACGGACAAAGTGATTCCTAAGTGTCGCTTTGCTTCACAGGTGACACAAAAAGCTAAGTTAAGCACAACTACAATTATTTTAACCAGTAATTGATACACACATGACCTTTTATGGAATGAAAATGCATAAAATAAGATGTGTTTGTGAAACACTATGCCCCAGGTGGCAACAAAGTCTGGAAAATTTTATTTTTAGCTTAAAGGTCACAGTCAAGGTAACAAGGTCAATGACCTTTGTCATTTGAAAAGGTATCTTTAGTTGAGTATGAATACCAAATATGAATTCTCTATCTCTTACGGTTCAAAAGTTATGATGAAGGTAAAAGTTGACAACAGACAAACAGATGTTTGAATTAGATATATTACTAATTACTAAGAAAGATTGGCTATGGATCAAGAATTCTTTTACTTAAAATGTTACCTCTATAAGTAATTACTTTAAATAACCGTCTTAAAACTTTAAATTTCGGCTAGGATTGTCAGAACACACGAGTATCCATCTCCACCACGGCCGATGTTTTACTTTCGTTTTCCATATACAATACATAGTTAATCTCGCCTAATTTCAGAAAACTTGGCGATCGGTCTTTAGGTGTTTATAACATGATTTCTAGAATACGATTATTTGACATCGTTTTTTATTTTTATTTTCTTTCCTTTATATATATATATATCTTCTTTTTTTTTTTATTTTATAATTTCATAGGGTCGGAAAATAAAAAAAAATCTTTCAAGATAATTCTATTTTTTTCCCAGATTAGCAAAAAAAAAAAATATGGTCAATGGATCGATGATTATTTTTTTTTATAAATCAGTTTGAAAAAAAAAACAAATTAAACATTGTGTCAGTAATGGATATAAGAACTAAGATTATTAAGTAAAACAGACGCATTGAAAATAATCAATGTATATTTATGCAGATCGAGGCGTTTTAGTTTGAAATGATTGTGTACGAAACGACTGTGATAAGAAATAGCCAATCAAAACATCGGATTTTTAAAAGGTTCGGGCGAGGCGGAAAAGTCGAATGCCAGAATCGAATCTTCAAGAATTTTGATGACTATCATAGGGTTTCCTTTACTTTGGTACCGGTACATTATAGACACGTTAATTGAAACAATGAAGCCTAGTTTCCTTTGTACTGAGCACGTCAGTGGATGGACGTGGACCGTGGGAAAATGTGTTTGTTTTCATCGATTTATCAGTGTTCCAAACTGATGACTCTGTTGGAAGTTGAAGACAGTGCATAGCTAAGAAATTTGGAGATAATGCCATTGCAGCATCAATAAGCATGATTGAAGGTAGGCTGTTATTTGATTTATGTTTTACTTCTTTGTGATTAATACGTGTTCTACTGAAAAAGAGTTACGGAAAGAGGTTATCTGGGCTAAATCTCAAATATTTAGGGGATCTGAATATTTTTAGGATATTTTCAGAATTATCATTACCTTATTACTAGTCCGACTTGCAGACCTACGACGGTGTTATCTGTTTTTTCGTCTTTGGTCTGACTGCTATGCATAGGCAAAACTTGAGAATTTCGGTGCGAGAAAAACTTCGGCAAGTGATCCCTTTTTGGCCGGATTGCAAAGCAATTCCGGTCTATAGATTGACGATGTCAAACGTTATGGCATAAATTGAAAGGTCTTGTCATGGGAAACCTATATGTATAATATAAGGTTTCTACTGCATACAGTTCCTTAGATTTTGCTTAAACCAGGAACTTTAACCAAAATCTTTAACTAGGTCAAAGTCCAAGGTCAAGGTCACTAGGTCAAACGTTACAGCTTAAATTGAAAGGTCTTGTCATGGGCAACCTTCATGTATAATATAAAGTTTCTACTGCATATAGTTCCTTAGATTTTGCCTCAACCAGAAACTTTAACCAAAATGTTGACGGCAGACGGACAGACGGACGGACAGACGGACATCGTCAATCTATGTCACAGCTCCTGGGTGAAAGCCTGCATGTAGTACAAAATCTGGAACAGGATCCATCAAATTACCTCCGTACGTACAATACAACAGGATGTAGGAACTGCCAGCTTTATGATGAGGCCATTACACAGTTCTTTGGAGCAATGAGGGTCTTTTCCAATCTGGTTAAAACCAGATCTCTTCATGCTCCCGATTTTGTTATGTCGCGTAGAGGATCTGGCATAACCTAGTAGACATCGACGTGCAGGTGACCTTTCTAACTGACCAATCAAAAGATCGGCCTGAGAAATGTAGAGATGATCGGGGGCATGCGGATGCATAAGAACTTATCCTAAAATGCATAGTTCCGAAGAGATGACCACAGCGCACAGAACCAGCTGTGTGTAAACATTGCTGCAGCGTTGGTTTACATGAAGACCGCGAGCTTCACC
Organism: Pinctada fucata; assembly: GCA_028142955.1. Lineage (NCBI taxonomy): Eukaryota > Metazoa > Mollusca > Bivalvia > Pterioida > Pteriidae > Pinctada > Pinctada fucata. The sequence goes on along the minus strand of AP027108.1, from coordinate 35,096,212 downwards.
TGATTGGAGTTATTATGGTCACGTACGATGAAAAAAAAAACAGTGAACGTGTTATTTTGAAAAATAATTAAAGATGGCAAAGAAGACAGAAATTCATACAATATTTTTTAGAATTTTTACATGCTACACAGTAGCTTGGACTCCCTTCGAATCATGCTATCATTTCATGTAGATTTTACTTCGATCTTACTGCTGCGACCATTCCAGGAAAGGGCAATGTTACAAATAGAAATAGAAACAATGACTTTTAATCCGTTCTTTTTCTACATAATTATTTCTCTTTAATTCTCATTCGTGTAAATTGAAGGGTACTGATTTTCAATTCGTAGAAAACCATTTGAAGTACTACGTACATATTTATGTTTGATTTTACTATACGATAAGATATCGACTACTGCAACTTATCATGCAGATCATTATGGCTCTACGTCTTGTAATCTTGTGTAGTGATCCAGATGTGTTCGTCTGATAAGATGGGAAAGCTGGCCTGTGGTCATTTAATTCTAATTATCTTATGTTGGGCAGAATTTTTGCAGAACCGACTTGCGTTTGATACGCATATGAGGATTGGTTGATGATTTTCGCTTGAAACTTTTTTGATTGGACAGAGAAATTTCTCAGCAAAGGTCACCTGCACGTCGATGTCTACTGGGTTATACCAGATCCTCTACGCGACATAACAAAATCGGGAGCATGAAGAGATCTGGTTTAAACCAGATTGGGTCTTTTCGGAAAAAATATCGCAAGTAAGTATGCACAAACTGAAATATAACATTATGAAGAAATGTTTAAACTTAAAAACCTGGTACTGAAGACCAGAGTTGTTTCATAGCGGTAATCCGTGCAACGTACTTAGAAAAATACATATAAAAGTGATAAAATAAACACATGACAAGAAGCATTGCTACATTTTCCCTCCAAAACTGTTCAATTTTTTAGGGTAAAAAGTATGACGTGATCTAGAAAATTTCCAATTATACTGGCTATATGTTATTTAATCTTCTGAATATATCTGCAGATAAAAAGGGTACCAGCTGAATCAAGTGATCAACTTCACTCTGAGAACTACAGTCCTGAGCTTCCTGATGACGTCCAAACTTCTTCACAGAATTGTGGAAAGAACTACAGTCCTGAGATTCCTGATGACGTCCAAACTTCTTCACAGAATGGTGGAAAGAGGACTGCCTTTAATGGCAGAACCAAGGTAAATAAGAACAATATGTCATAATGTATTTGTTGAACATGTCCTTGGCGACATCAAAGGATGATAACTGTTTTTATGCTTTACTTTCTCATGTAGTCCTAATTAATTTTCTATTAATAGCTTTACATAATTTTGAAAATTTCGGGAAAAACTCTAGTCTATGGTGCATTTCCTTAGATCCCTTGCACTTGGATTATCATTATGTAAGTTTTACTTGCTTATCACATGGAATAAATTTTAAGTACATGTATATATCCCTCATTGTTATAATTAGTTCAAAGTTAAATATATTATTATCTTTTCTAGGAACAGCTACGAAGCATCCGGGACAAATTCGGGGAATTTGCAAAAGCTTCGAAGGCCCTTCTATTGACGATGTTTGACAAAGCGGAGTTGGAAGGGAGGTCATTAAGGGGCAAGGGGCCAAAGGGCGAAAATGCAAGACCTGCCATCGCAGACGAAGGGAAGCTGGAGGTCCTCTATGGTAATTACCAGACTGTTCTTTACATTTTTTTCATAATAAATGTGATACGTCAGTGCTAGAAGGATGCATACCTTTACTTCAGTTTTTTCCCCTGGACTGAAAGATTGAGGAATATAGTATTTTTTCTCCTGTCTGTCTGTTATTAACTTTAGCATTTCACCACAACATTTTAACTGTGAGAGACTTCACATTTGGCAACAAGGTCAATGACCTTGTGATCTTACATTATATACCTTGTTGCCACCAGGGGGCAGTGTTCCACAAACATATCTTGTTATTTCTTTGTATGTAATTGGGTACACATACTTTTAGCATCCTAATCAAGAACATGCATGTACTGGAAAGGTTCATGTATAAAATCTTTAAGCTTAAAATAACAGAGGTTGATTCCATTTGTCCCTGGCAACGATCTACTTTTAAACACTTGACAATCATCTATACACACAATGACATGGATAAAGGTTGTGGAGCTTTTTATACAAAATACGGAACATCTTATAAAAAAAATACTTGTACCTTGCACCAGTTTCAGTTGTCACTCTACATCAGAATCAATTTATTATATTTCAGAACTTATCGAAGAGAGATGGGAGCATATTAGGAGGCCATCAATTAATCAGAAGCTTGGGGAAGTCCTGAAGCCAAGTGCTAAAAAGACACTTTGATAATCTAAATCATGGCTTGAACTTGGACAATAAATATTGTCATCAATGTCCTTATTTAGCAGTGTTTATGTCACATGCACTTAGTGCGAAAGGTGTCAAATGAAAATCACTTTAAACAGCATTTGTCTGTCCATCTGTCAAGTGTGATCCATCTTGTAGGTGACACATTATGCTATTATAGTGAAACCAGAAAAAGTATGAACGAAAAAATTCCAAGTTCCTTGCTAAATTGATCAACTTCCTCGCTCAAGTTCCTGGGAAATTACATCAATTTGCTCAGGATTTACCGTAAGCTACGTCACACCACCTGCTATCCCTAGCCCAGTCTTTTCTGATTGGCTGAGTAAACATAGGTATTGACGTATGGCATACCCGAGGTCAAGTCATAATGTCAATAGCTGTGTTTACTCAACCAATCAGAAAAGACCAAGCTAGGGATAGCAGATGGTGTGACGTAGCTAACGGTAAATTCTGAGCAAATTGATGTAATTTCACAGGAACTTGAGCAAGGAAGTTGATCAATTTATAATTAGCGAAGAACTTGGAATTTTTTTGTTCACACTTTTTCTGGATTCGCTATAAAGCTACGGCAAGTGACAAGGTTATGTCCTTCAAAGGTTGGAGATTATTTTCAAGTTGCCTACAAAGTAAAATGACTTCAGGATGACACTTGGTGCTTCATCCATCTGTACATATGTTGAATCGTACTATCAAAGACTGAGACAAGTGTTCAATCTGCCAACAAGTGTTCCGGGAACACTTGCAGTTGTCATGGTTATGTTGCAGCAATTTTTGTGATAATTGGACCATTAATAGTGCTCTCATGAAAGTTCCGTAAATGAAAACTAAGATTGATCTGTTTGTTGTTAACCAATTTCTTAATTTCAGTCATACCAGTACATGTATCTTCAAGTATTTATGATACAGCAACAACACTGGGCAGTGTGATTCATGTGACGAGACCTTTAAAAATTTCTGTTGTTCTGTCTATGGGGAATTCAACCTTGACCGTCAGTTCTGTCAAGGTCAAACTTTAGCCGGTCGCGCATTTCTCCGCATTTTCTCCATATTTCTAAATTTCCGCATTTTTTCCATATTTATTCCACATTTTTTCCATATTTATTCCGCATTTCTTAATTCCGCATTTTCTCCGTATTTTCCTCCGCATTCTATAATTTTGTCCATAATTTCTCCGCATTTTTTCCATACTGAATTTCTTCCCTATATTCTCCGCATTTTTGTTTAATATGGAGATTTTGCGGAAATTTAGATCCATGCTCCCTAAATTCCTTTTTCCTTATTTTTTTTTTCTCCACATTTTCTCCACGGAAATTTGTCCCAATACTCCGCATTCCGTATTTCCATATTTTTTCTATGAATTCTCCGTGGAGAAATTAAGGAAATCTGAGGTACGGGATGCTAGAGCATGTAATGATGTTTTGAATTTTCATAGTAATAATTTACAAATTACGAAGTTCTAAACTTGTAGGTCAAGGTTTTTGCAAATTACCAAGAAACTTTGAGACAAGGTTTTCGCTTTCACAAACTAGTAAAGACTTTCTGGAAATTTTACAAAAATTATTGTCAACTTCTTTTTGTATTTCACAATCTGCATTTTATGGTGACACCAATTAGCAAAATATGAAGGATCAAAGGTAGACAGCATAACAATCAAAAATGCGTCAAAATCATCAAACGCCTTTTATACCGTGGATATGATCCTAATGTCACCAGACGGACACTAGGCTTGGTACTTAACCAATCTACAATTTTGTACCAGCGCAATCTTAAGACTTGCACTCTGACTGACTGTGACAACGGGACTCCATGACGGGTCCTGTGCAAATCTCTTTCGAGAAAACAGGGCCCCTGACCACCTGTCCTCTCTGAATGCCAGTTGGACTCCTCGGGTGATAAGATACATGAGCTCGCTACAGCCGGCAGAGCACGGACTGTTTTATGAAGGCCCTCTTTTTATATCCATTTACAATGTACATATTCATATGTGTTGATTTGGCCCTGCGTTTTGCGGTCTTGTTTGTATGTGGTCATCTAAAAGTGAGGGGGTTGTTTACATCACAATTGTACGTTCTTCGAGACCATTGTGTAATCGGAAAAGTGGGAAGGTTGAGCGCACGTAATCCAGGATAACCACAACGTCTGCTACTTGCGTGGCAGATAACCGTCCTTAGTTGTCACCAGTTGCTCATTGATCTCGTTGGTTTATGTGTGGTCTTTTTTCCCCATTTTTTCTATGGTTAAAGGGGTGTTCCTTGTCCCTTTTGCGTCTCGATCTTTCTGTGGATGTCTGCTCTGTATTTTTGCAATGGGTGTTATGGGGTTTTGCTATGGGTGCAACAACCGAGTGTTGCTGGAGATCTCCTCCTTGCTTGAGGAGAAGCCAATTTCCTCCATCCTATGAGTCATATCCCCTTTTTGGTACGTACCCAGATGTACAACAATATGTCACATGACTCATATCCCATCATATGACACCATGTTTTAACCCCAATAGTTTAAGGTGGCTCCACACACCTACCCCCCCCCCCCCCCCAAAAAAAGGTTCTCTCGTTTAATTTTTAGCTCACCGAGACGAAAAGGTCCGGAGAGTTAATGCCATACCCTCGGCGTCGTCGTCGTCGTCCGTAGACAAAACTTTAACCTGAGCTATATCTCTTGAACTATAAGGGGTAGGGCTTTGATATTTCACATGTAGATACCTTGTGACGAGACCTTTCATTTGAGACCATGACCTTTGACTTAGTGACCTTGACCTTGGACTTTGACCTACTTTTCAAAAAACTTTAACCTGGTTTCTGACAAAAACCTGTATAGGCGAGCTATGTAATCTTTGATTACCCTATGTTCTGACTATATTTTCGGACACTCTGTGGAGCCACCTTAAGAAAAAAAAAAGAGTAAATTGTCATATAAATACATACAATGTTCAATTCCCTTTACTCATATTCACTAAAATTAATGCATCTGTTCTTATATTAGGTTCTTTCAAAAGCAGTGTTTTAGTGAAATATCATAACCCTTTCTTAAAGTTTAAGAGATATTTACCTTCAGAGTAAATTCTAAGGTCAAGGTCACACGGTCAAAGGTTTATGTACCACATCAAAACGTGTGTCACACTATTATATAAGTTAAACACCTTAACGGTTCAAAAGTTACAATGTTTTGGACAAACAGGGCAAAAATATAGCCCCTTTCGCAATGCGGGCATTTCAAAATTATTGTCAAAATGAACTAGATTTGCTTGTCATTAATTATAAGATGAATGCGTTTATATCATTATACTCCCGTATTTATTGCATTCCATTTTTGTTTTGAGTTTGCACTGAAGCATGTATGACGTTAATAAGAAAACAGATATCTGAGGGATATAAAACATTCTAGTAGGAGTACTAGGATGTCTCTTCTCCAAAACCTTTCTCTTTAAACTTTCTTGATGAAATTTGAATCCATCTTTTTAATTGTCATTGGAAACTCATCGGTCACTCATGTTTTGCCAACATTGGAATTTTTACATGGACAAGGACTGCCTCATGGTCACTGTAGTATGTCGGTATTATCTTTGTTGTTACATCAAGATTATCAGAAACATAAACATGGTCTATCAGTGTTCCATTCTCTGTAGTGGGTGAGGTGACAACTTGCCTAAAGTTTTTGCTGATCATGAATGACTGGATCTTCCCATTATTCTTTAAAATGTTCTCATTGAAGTCTCCCATGACTATGCAAGGATCGTTTTTTACGGTCAAAATTGAAGTGATATTGGCAAGTCGTTCCAGGAAAAGTGAAATCGGATATGCCTGAGGCCTGTAAATGACTAGTATCTGTAGATTTTCCATTACTTTAAGTATCATTCCTTCAATATCGGTGTGATATAGTTTACTCGTCTTTAGTGTACTTGATTCTTTGATGTATACTCCAACTCCGCCACCCGATGACTCTTTCAATTTGGATGTGACAGGAGATGAGTTAGAGTAGGAGTCATATCTCACTTGATGCGAGAATGTAAAATTGTCTAATTGCACGGTGTCATTTCTTTCTCCCGATTTCAGCCATGTTTCTGTAACCATTATAGCATCTGAATTTATGAAGCGCTCATCAGTCCTCATCTGTTTGACATTGTAGGGGAGACTTTGTACATTAAATAAAATCACATTAATTCCACTTTCATCTTCAAAACTTGTGGTAAATCCAGCTTTTCCTGTAGAAAACTTCTTCATGTTATCTATTTTATCTTCAACTTCCTTATCTGCAAATATCTTCTTCTCAAATGTTACAGTTCCACAGCTTTTTAGGTGCAAACCTGCCTTTGAGGTAACTCTACTGAGGGCTACGTATGCTTGCCCAGGACTGAATACTTTCTTAAGATCGACTACAACTCTGTCAAGTGTCATCCCTTGTACTTTATGAGCGGTACATGCCCATGCTAACTTAAGAGGGAACTGGAATCTAGTTATTCCTGATTTTCGTAATTCCTCTTCAATTCTTTCTATTTTAACTATACGACCTTTATCCGTCGGTTTTCCAACAGACTTTCCGACGTTTTTGTTATCGAATACAACGGCAATGGTACAAACTTCTACTCTCAAATTTTCTGAAGACCTCTGTTTCTCTATAATCTGCTCAATGGTCCCCATAATTCCATTAACTAGACCATCCTGAACATTAATGTTTCTTGTCAGCATCACTCGCGCGCCCTCTGACATTAAAAGGATAGTTGGTAGTCCATCTGAATCAGATTTAGATATTGGAGTAGATAAAGATGTCAGTTTTCCAGATGTTTTGTCCTTCTTGAAGTCCTTTGCGGGTATTTCTACGATTTCTTTCTGTAAGTATTTCAACATATCTTGATTATGAAGGTCAACTTCCTTGTTTGTAGAAAACACATGTAGATCTTCGCCTTCGCCTTCCCTTTCACATTCACGCAAGAGCTGAAGTGCACAATCCGGAACTGGTTTCTCGTCTGTTCTTGTTCTTAGCATGTTCAGAACTTTAGCAAATTCAAGGTCTTCTTTCTGTCTCATAATTTCATCTAGTTCGACAACAGAGAAGAAATCGTTCCAGTAATCAACAGGATAAGATGCATTGCCATTGTATAATCTCTCATTCTTGCTCTGTTTGACAGGGGGTAGTTGAAAAAAGTCTCCTACAGCCAATACAGATACTCCGCCGAATGGACTTTTGTTTCTTTTTATCTGTACTAGTCGTTCATGAATGTAGTATAATAGTCTTTTGTAAATCATGGACACCTCGTCAATTACAAGTATATGCAAGTTCTCTAATTTGGCACGAAGAGGGCTAAGCGTCTGTTCTTTTAGTGCATCATAAGGTAGCGGTAAACCTCTCGTAATTCTAAATGCATGATGGACAGTACAACCCTGAATGTTGAAAGCTGCTGTTCCCGTAAAAGCAGTCAATAGGACAGTAAGTTGGTTGGGCTCCTCGCATATCTTTTCGAGGATTTTTGAAGCTTCGTAATTAACTGCTTTAATCAAATGGCTTTTTCCAGTCCCTGCACCTCCTGTGATGAATATGTGGAATGGTTCGACATTATTTCCTTGAACTTTCTGTAAGCACCAATCCCTGACGTAATAGAAAACGTCCTTTTGTTTACAGTTTAAGGATCTCAGAATCGGGAGAATTTCTTCCTTTGATGCATTTCGACCTCGGATTGTATATGCGATATCTGGCTTATTATCAGGTTGAAGATCAGCGATTTCTTCTTGCACACTTTCGTCAGCTATATCAAATGATTTCATTCGTCTACATTCATCGCGGCTTCTTTCTGATTCAGGAGAAATCATTGCCCAGGCATCTGTAGGTTCCCCGATTAAATCATAAAGTTCTTGTGCTTCGATAAGAGCATCCTCATTCTTGCTAAACAAGTTTCTGTTCTTGTTGACTACGTCTTGTACTTTATGTAGGGATGAATCGTCCTTGAACTTCACACATCCAGTCTCATAAAAGGATTGGTACAAATCGAATTCTGGTGGCTTTAATTGATTTTCGGTCCAATATGGAAGGAATAACTGAAGAATACTTCGATAATGTTTTTCTGGCTCTCTTGAAATATTTGTAGGTGGATATCTGATCACTGCATGGTCAGAGTGCACTCTCCTTTGAATGTATCCTTTTTCATCCCTCAATTTGAATACATTGTCATTTGGCTTATTAGGAACTTGTGATTTTGACAGAACTCTAAAAACTGAGCAAAATACTGCAAGGCACATCTGCTCGAATTCCTGCATATATGGTCTTGCTATGTATCTATCAACGACATTAAGCATCCATATTTGTTCGATGTCTTCATCGGTGTATGCAGTATCGTCGTCATCTTTGGAATTCTTACTGACTTGTAGCTGGGATAATGGTTTGGAGAGACGTGTTGGATTTTCTCCTACCGGTATGAAAATTACTTTTCTTGAAGATTCTTTCATTTTCAAGCCACAAACTCTGTACACTGCCTCTTGAACACCAACTTCTCTGTGATGAAGGTAGGCAGATCCGATAGCTTTCATTGTCTGATGCGCGTTCAAATTGCCCTCTTCAGATTCAATCTTCGTCTGTTTCAGAATCATTCCCATTTCACGTTCTGACTTTGAAATGTAAGATATTATGTAAACAATACAACTGAATGGATCAAGTACGAATTGTATGTCCATGTTTGCATCCCAGCACTTAAGTAATGTTGGATTGTACTGGTTTATCCATACTTCATCTGGGTTACGTTTCAATACAATGCCTTGTCTTGAAGCTACAATCTGTTGTGCTTGTTCGTACGTTGAATGGTTTATCCCTATCCTCTCCAGAAGGTGTTCTGTGCCTAATTTGTTTAAAGACTCGGATTGAATGGCATCCCAAACTTGCCTCAATATATTCAGTGCTTCTGTCTTTGACATTTCTTTATTCTGTTCTTCCTTTTCTTCACTCAATAAACAGCTTATTTCTGATTGTGATACATTCAAGTCTTTGTCGTTGATTTCCATATCTCTAGCTTTCACCTCTTTTGGTGAGACAATAAATGTTTTAGATGACGGCGGTCTTGGAAAATTGAAACGACATGTAGTTCCTTTCTTACGACACGACTTTGAGTGTTTCTTGCTATGCTGTTGTACTGCTTGAACTTTATCATGTAATTCCTGGTCCTTTTCTCCAGGCAGTTCACAGGAGACATATCTATCTATAAAAGCGCAAACTGATTGCTCGTCATTTTCATTCAATCTTGGAGCATCCTGTATCCAAAAAAGGCAGTGCATATGAGGTGATCCCCGTTGTTGAAATTCAACTCGCAAGAAATAATCAATAACTTTGCCAATAGGATTACATGGTGACAGGATGACTTCTTTTAGAAACAAATGGAAACGACGGTCGAACATTCTTGCCACTATCACAGGGTTACTTTTCAGAATCTTGCATTTTTCTGACCAGTCAAGTGTCTCAAATGCTCTTGTATCTCCTTGCTTTTTCAAAATAGCATTTATGATATCCTTCCATCTGAATTCGGCTGCAGAGAAGGAACAGAACCAAGTAGGAATTCCAAGCTGTCTTAACATGGCAAAAAGATCTTTTTGTGCGTTTTGCCAGAAGGATGGTGTTCCTCGAATTGGCTGCAGAAATCGTAAAGCCTCGTCCTTTCGAAGCATCTGCTTCAGCTTGGTTTTATCTTGTAACATTTCTGCTGTTATTTCCCCTCCTGATGCTTCTTTCGCACTAGACTTTCTCAGTGAAATTTGAGTTTTATCTATGACTTGCTTTAGCTCAGATAAATATTGAGCATAAAAAAGATAATTAGTATTTTCAGCAAATCTATTGTCTGCGTTCATCAATCTATTATTAAAATATCTGTTCATGGAGATTGGGAGTTTCCGTGTTTCATCGAATGAATTCTTTCCTGTTGGAAATAAGATTGGGAAACATTTAGCTTCATTGCCTTTCTCTTGCAACATTTTTACAGGATTCATTCCCTCAGCTGGAGCTAAATTGTAGACTTCATCAAAGTAATGGTCAAGTACTTCTTGTCCGATATCAGCAGGTTGCAAGCAAGTGTCGTACTGTACACCGTATTCCTCTAAAGGTTCATTTTCTTCACTTGACGTCCCATCGTTTCCATTATTCGTACAGCACTCTGTAGTATTATCATTTGGTTTGTTTTGACAGCTTTGTTCATCTGATTTAGATACTAAAAGATTGCCATTTTCTTCTATCAAACAGGATTGTTTTATTTCTGTGTCTTTGTACCATTTGTTATTTTCCTTCAAATATTGCAAAGCGTCGTATACATGACTTGTGTTCACAAATTTGAAATCGTAATGGCCCTTGTAACTGATTTTTCTCTTCAGTTTTACTCTTAGAATGAGATCATTGTCTTCATGCCTTGGTAAACTAGCTGCTTTGTTCAGATTCGATGGAACACAGACAACTGGTCCATGAATAGCATTCTGAGCTCCTTGTGGAAGCATTGCAAGCTTCATAAAAGTAATGTGCTTTGCAACTAAGTTCTCTTCTAAACTATTCAAAACTTTTAATTTGTCTGGAATATCATCTAGGCTCAAGTTATTTAAGGTAGATTCTGGTGGTATACGTCCAGTCATAATCTTCCGTTGACATGTATGGCATATTTTTTGGTCTTCTTTAAAGTGCCCCTCACTTTTTTCCTCTGTGCAAAAATTCACAAAATTGTGTGCAATACTCACTTTAGCAGCTTCCTCGACATTATGTCCTTTCTTGATGTATGCATCTAAACAGCAAGGAACCACTTGATTGTCAAAACACAGTCGTTTACAACAAGCACAAGTCAATACTGGTCCTTTTTCAGCTTTGGTTTTAAAGTTGGCTATAATCAGTTGTGCATCTAAATTTTCATGACTGTGCAAGATTCTTTGGCATTTCTTCTTTTCACTTAGAATTGCTTTCATTTCGGGGATCCTTTTGACTTTCTTTTTATAGGCGTTTCTTGTGCTCTCTTGTTTTTGACATCTATATATCTTATCTGTTGTATATTTATCCATAGCAGACTGTCTAACACGTGACTTATGTCTTTCGTCTTTACTATTTTGTAGCTTGCTTTTCCTTTTTGCATTTGTCCGAAAATTTTCATCTTCATGGTACATTTGAACACCCTGTTTCTTCAATTTGGATCTGAAGTCAGCATCTTGCCAATATTTTGATAAGATTGCATTTTTAATCTTACGCTTGTGTTCATCATCATTTTTGTATTTAGAAATGCTCGTCTCCATAACTTTTCTTCTGTGGTCTTCATTTTGCCTGTACTTTAAAGTGCTTTCTTCTTTTTTCTTCTTCTTGTGTACTTCATCCTCTTTGTACTTTATCAAACTCGCTAGTTTCACTTTCTCCTTGTGTTCGTCATTCTCTTCGTACTTTGTAACACTTGCCTTTTTCACTTTCTCCTTGTGTTCGTCATTCTCTTTGTACTTTGTAACACTTGCTTCTTTCACTTTCTTCTTGTGTTCGTCATTCTCTTTGTACTTTGTAATACTTGCTTCTTTCACTTTCTTCTTGTGTTTATCATTCTCTTTGTATTTCAATATACTAGCTTGTTTGACTTGATTCTTGTACTCAACATTATTCCTGTACTTCAGAACATATCTCTCATTTTGTTTTCGTCTGAGCTCGTCATTTTCTCTGTACTTTGTTACGCTTGACGCCTTCTTATCTGTTCTATATGCAATATTTTCCTCGTATGTTCTTTTGCTCATTTTCTTTCGTTTGTCTCTGTACGCTTCATCATTCATATAACGTAATTTTCTTTTACAATTTCTTTTATCAACCACAGAAGTGTCCTCAACACATCTGTCGATATCGTTGTCTTCCATTGTTTGTATTGCTTGTAACGTTTGTCCATCAAAGCAGTCATTCTTGCCATCAGTAAGCTCTTTTTGATTTTTAGAGCGTTTTCTCAATGTATCTTTTTCTTTAAATTCTTTTCTCTTTCGCTGTATTTCTTTGAGAGCTTGAAGTTTATTTGAATTATTTGTTTGCTTCATCGTTTGGGATTCTGTTGAGAGAACGACATCATAGTGATTAGTATTCACATGATCCAAAAATATTTTATTTTTATCAGAGATATTTCTTTTATCACACGTTGGCAGTGCAAACTTGATCCAAGTACCATTGCTAAAGGTGTATATAGCACAGTTTAACATACTTGATGCCACAAATATCTCAAATTCTGTTGCCCAAACACAATCTTCAGTCATGTTAGATGTTTGTAAATAAGATATTACAGACTCATGCTCTTCTCGTAGTTTTGAAGCAAAGTGACCTGGTTGCAATGAAGCGTGTTCACAGATGAGTGTTCTTAGCTTTTCGTGATTTTCCTCTGTATTGCTTATGGCATACGATAATGCTCTAAAGAAGCAGTTCCCATCGCCTGTTACTCTGTGCCATGCTTTTGGATTCTCTGCATTTTTAATTAGCCTGTTACTGTGCACTTTAGTGTTTTCGTATTTGAGATCAAGTCTGGTACATATTTGTCTTTGTGTTCCTTTGCACAGCAATTTAAAGTCTGGTTTGATAGATGCTTCCTGAAATGTACAAGAAACATCATTATCGTCATCAGAGACATTTTCATTTCTAGAATAGGGTGGTTTATTCGATACATGTACATCACCCGAGGAATGCTCATTTCCAATTCTGAACCCAGTATGCTCAATTATGATCGGACCACGTACATTCATTGATTTTCCAAGGCAACAAATGTGTTCACTAATATCCTTGATTTCAGTCATCAGCAAGCATGTACTTTTTCCATCCGTATCAATCATTCCTATCTCTGACCGTGAATGTGAATCGAAGACAAAAAAGCCGTATTCCGATTTGCCTATGAGAATAGTGCTGCCTGAAAAGCAAACAAATGCTGTTTGATAGTTTTCTAGCGATAGCTGAATTGCCTTTTCTAAAGGCAAAGCGTTGAATTCAGATAAATCTTGGTTAACACCGTCTACAAATGATATTACAGAGATTTTAGATTCATCGATGTGAACGTTATAGAGAGTATGGAAAACTTCAATCTGTCTAGGAAGTTCATGTACCAAGAAATGATTATGATTCATGGACGAACTTGCTCTCATATATGAATATAGCTCATTCCCTGTCATAAGGATATTGTCCATATCGTCTGAAGTCCATACATGGACAGATTTTAGGGTATGGAATATACCTGCAACTAAACAATTTGGAACACATTGATTGCCTGCATTTTCACCAAATAAGCAATTACCCTGATGAAAGTTTCCTTGTATAACCTTTGTAATATTAGAGCATTGCTTTTCGCCCATTTTTCTTACTTTACTTGTGTCGGTCTGATTTTTCATTGTGTGGGAGAAACTCTGTAGTGAATGTAAAGTAGTTTCATTGTTCAGTTCAGTATTCGTTTCAGTATTCCTTGCATCTTTTCTCAATGATTCAATTATACTGGGTCTACATTCCATTGCCATGAAATGAGTTTTCATCCCAGTTTGCGTCTGACCTGCAACGCCGCGCTTTGGCGAGGGTACCCACGGTGGAGTACATACCCACGCTGGGGTATCAGGGCTCGGTGGCATGCTAACATCTGTAGCACTCAGACGACTTCCCGAGGGAGAAGCCAACCCCCGGGCATTCAGAGGCGTTTTCTCACAAGGAGAGGCCAACCTCCTAGCGGCCAGGGACATTTCCTCACAAGGAGGTGCCAGTCCCATAGAGGCATTGTTTTTGTTGTTTTGTTGATTTTGTACATCCTGCCCCATGAAAGCTGTTTGCTCTTTATTTTGTTGTTGTTGTTGTTGTAACGACAGTCTCAGAGAGTTGTCTTCTTGTTTTGGCAATGGATTTGAGTGGGGCACATCAATATCTTTTTCAGCACTTTGTCTACAGCTGATTTTACTTCTTTGATTTGCTTTTCTTAGCATTTCTACAAAAACAAAACAATTCTAAATGTAATGAATATACTTCAAACTTTAAAAATTAGCATCATTTTGATGATTCAATACAACCCTCATACATGAGACAAAGGAGGGGATCTTTAACAACACCAGGCTGCAGCACCCACAGCAAAACCCCTAAACACTTAATGTAAAAAGACAGAGTAGACAAGCACAGGAAGAGACGGCAAAAGGGACAAGGAACGTCAAAGCACAACACAGAAACATCAAACACAAAGGACTACACATAAACCATCGAGACCAATGGGCAATGCGGACTTAGGACGGCTATCTACCACGGAGATAGCAGAAGGTGTGGTTATCCTGGATTACGTGCGCACAACCCTCCCACTTTTCCGAGTACCCAGAGGTCTCGAAGAACGTAAATTTTTGGTGTAAAACAACCTCTTCACTGTCAGATGACCACACACAAACAAGACCACAAAACGCAGGGGCCCAGGCAACATAGATAAATATATAAATGGATATAAAAAGAGGGCGCACGTTATACAGTCCGTGCTCTGTCACCGCGAGCTCATGTATGTTATCACCCGAGGAGTCCGACTGACATTCAGAGAGGACAGGTGGTCGGTGCCCTGTCTTCTCTAAAGAGGTTTGGACAGGACCCGTCATGGAATCCCGTCGTCACAGTCAATCAGAGTGCACGTCTCAAGGGTGCGCTGGTACAAGACTGTAGATTGGTCAAGTACCAAGCCTAGTGTCCGTCTGGTGACATTAGGATCATATTTAAGGTATAAAAGGCGTTTGATGATTGTGACGCATTTTCGACAGTTATGTTGTCTATCTTTGATCCTTCTTATCTTGTTAATCATGTCACCATAAAATGCAGGTTGTGAAATACCCAAAATAATATACTCTGTTGCCTTATTGATCCGAATTTCGAAAGAAGTTGACAATAATTTTTGTAAAATTTCCAGAAAGTCTTTACTAGTTTGTGAAAGCGAAAACCTTGTCTCAAAGTTTCTTGGTAATTTGCAAGTTTCTACAACGAAAATCCAAAACATCATTACATGCTCGAGCATACCGGACGAGCTGTGAAATGTAGATACCACACGACGGTAATCTAGGAACATCACCATCAAGCCAGGGGAAATTTACTATGATGAATCCAAAATCATCTCTTTTGTCATACTCGGTTGTTTGAATCTCTCCATTAACAATTTTCATATTTAGGTCCAAAAATGGTGTTTCTGTGTTTGTAGCGTTTGCCTTGTTCAGAATCAATTCTTGTGGATAAACAACATTTTTATACTATTCAAAAACAGGATTGAGGATAGTAAGGATATCATCCAGGTACCTAGAAGTACCAATGAAACATTTCACATCATCATTTTTTTCTTTGCTTTTGAATATTTTGGATAAATTCCTTTTCATACGTGTATTAAAATAAATCTGCAACAAGAGGCGTACAGTAAGTACCCATAGGAATCCCTACAACGTGCTTGTAGAGTTTCTCACCAAATCTTACATAAAAGTTGTCCAAAAGGAAGGACAAGGCAATACACAGGTCACCACATGCCCATGATTTGTATGATTTGTAATCTTTGGCGGAAAAGAAACCCTTCGATTCAGATGTAGAAATATAAGTTTTCCCCTCTCGATCAAACACAATTTAATGAGTTTGGACAATCTATCATTTATTTTGTCGTGATGAAGCTTGGTGTACATATAAGAAAAGTCGTATGAAGAAATCGAATTTGCTTGAAAATTTCTTGATTTCATTTTACTTAACTAAGCCTATCAAACAAGAAGTTTGTCAAAGGAAAAAAAATGACTTCAGAGTGGAACCAAAAATAACCACACTTCTTTTAAAAGACATCGCCTTAGACAATCCTGATGCTTTTGGTTTGTTGATACGTGCCTCAGTTCTAAAGAAGTTTGTCAAAGGACGGTACCCCCATGACCTACTTTTGTCTGTGGTAGCGCCACCTATTGTTGGGTCGGGACGAAAAACAACAACACTTGTAGGGAACCATTAGTTCTTCATACCTATTATGTTTCACTGTGGGTCAAGTACGAGAGCTGATTGATATGTTGTAATCCTTAGTTCTCTGTGATGCAGAAGGTATTATGCTGATACATGTAGATTATTAACAGCAATTCTCTGTAAGAACCAAAGAATTTCAATGACATGTTGGCACGGCATGTCATGGATTTTAGAGATTTATGGTATAGAAATTCAATATGAAGTCCTAGTATGTAAATCAACCTCATTTTTTTCAAAAAGGTTGTCATTGCCATGGTAACCGTGTCTGAAGTTTCAAAAACCGGGAAATTTATAGGAAGAGGCATATTTGTAGGTTTCGTCACATGGAAACAGATACTTTTCTTGACTGAAATAACTTTGATTGTTTTTGTCCCCCGCTTTCGCGAAAGCGTGGGGACATTAAAACCGTCCCGTATGTCTGTCCGTCCGTCTGTCCGTCAGTCAGGAAAACATTAACCTTGTCCATAACTTTTGAATGGTAAGTGAAAGGGCTTCATATTTCACATGTGTATTCCTTGTGACAAGACCTTTCCATGATACCAAAATGTTTTGACCTTGTGATCTTGACCTTGGAGTTTAACCTACTTTTAATAAAAAAAACCTTTAACCCCGACCATTACTTTTGAATGGTAAGTGATAGGGCTTACATATTTCACATGTGTATTCAATGTAACAAGACCTTTTCATGGATACCAAAAAATTTGACCCTGTGACCTAGACCTTGGAATTTGACCTACTTTTCAAAAACTTTTATCATGACCATAACTCTTGAATGAAAAGCGATAGGGCTTCCATATTTCATATGTGTATTCATTGTGACAAGACCTTTCCTTGGATACCAAAAATTTTAGTCTTGTGACCTTGACCCTGGAGTTTGACCTACTTTTCAAAAACGTTACCCTTGACGATAACTTTTGTATGGAAAATGATAGGGCTTCCATATTTCACATGTGCATTCATTGTGACAAGACCTTTCCATGGATACCAAAACTTTTGACTTTGTGACCTTGACCTTGGAGTTTAACCTACTTTTCAAAAACTTTACCCTTGACGATAACTTTTAAATGGTAAGTGATTGGGCTCTCATATTTCACATGTGTATTCCTTGTGACAAAACCTTTCCGTCGGTAACAACATTCGGACCTTGTGACCTCGTCCTTGGAGATTGACCCACACTTAAAAACTTCAACATCGATCATAACTTTTGGATGGTAAATAGTAGGACTTTCATATTTCACATGTGCATTCCTTTTCACAAGACCGTTGCCTTTGTAGCAAAGTTTGGATCTTTTGATCTTTTCTTGCAGTTTAATCTTTTGATATTTAGAACTTTGATAGTACATGAGATAAATTTTGAAAACTTTAAAATAGTAGGGGTGTCTGTGAGCATTTCTTGGGTGTCTGTGAGCATTTCTTTAAAGGCAAACACCCAAAAGCGGGGGACCACAATTCCTTGAATTTGATTTTCTTTCAACTCTTATTATCATACATATTTGTACAGTTTTTTTTTACATTCATCTTGGATGCCTTTTGTAAACAAGATGAAAAATTGGGCCAAAACAGGGTATCAAAAGGCTCTGTTTTGGGCACTTAAAGACACATTTTTTGCATGTTTTTACTGTTATACAAGGTTGAAAATTTCATATAAGCACCAGTTTTTGAAGTCCAAATTCTAGTTATCCAATACGTATTATCTTTGAACTATACATTAATATAACCAGACGTGTCTGATGAGACTGAAGCTATCCTGGTTGATTTGTACAATATACACTCAAGAGAATGTATACATGTATATATCAAGTTTTTTTTATGAGAACCAACAACCACGTGCATGTCCATTCATTTCTAGCGGATTCAATTTTTCTGGGGTTTTTTTAGCCAAATGCTTATTCAAATTTATAGTATTTCAATGTTAGTATATCAATTAGAGCATCAATGAATAAAAGAAATTAATAATTCAACAAATGAAAACAACATTTTTATATCAAGGTTTCTCTCCATTTGTGATCGAAGGGATATAGCCAAGTTTTAAACTGATTTAAGTTTGCAATCCCCCTTCATTTCACTTAGATATCTCTAGAATGTGAGAGAATTTCTAAAAACATGTATATACATTGTATAACATACCATATGTATCAAAACTATTCAAAATCTGAAGGCGTTTCATTGAGGAACAGATGTTTTTTGTATATTTTTCCGAAAACGTGGGTCAAAGGTCAGGGATGAGGTCCAAGGTTAAAATTTGGCACCAAAAGATGAGCGTTCTCAAGATCCATAGACATGCAATACATGTATATGACAGCTCTATTATCTTATACCCTTTCATCAGAATTCAGTTGAATGGAATGATATGCCGACAGTCGGATGGATAGACAAACAGATGAACAGACATACCTACCACTATATGCCCTTTGATAAAATTAAGACTAAAGGAAGATAATCTCTCATTTGAGCTGAAATAGTATTGCATAGGATACTATTTAAAGATATTTTTTTCTTTCTTATACTTATCAGTGAAAATACATAGATCAAGTAATCAGACTGTTTCAGATTGAAATTAAATATGATAGGACATGTGGCCTACCGAGTGAAAAAAGTATCGGCCATTTTGTTCTAAAACCACGAAAAAAGGCTATTTTTAGTAAATTTTAAACAATGTAAAAAGATTATTGAATGAAGTACATGAATTTTTAGGGTGAATGTGGTATTAATGTAGACGGAAGCTAATTATTGAAATATAATACAAAATATTTCTACATATGAAATATTTGATCCTCTATAGAAAACATTTTTACCATATATCCCAGTTAAGAATAAAGGTGTCCCATAAATATTTTAAAATCTGTATGAGGTTGAAATGTTGCTTTTGATTGAACTGAAGAGTCATTTAATTATAGAAGGCAAAAATATCTTAGGTCAAATTGTAAAAGGACGAAGTGACTCCAGGTCCAACTGACAAAAAGGCCTGAAACATTTGGTGTATAAACGGTAATTTATGGCAGGAATGGGTTTCGTACACAGATAGCTCAGTTGGTAAGAGCGTCTGCCCTGGTAGCAGAAGGTCTCGGGTTCGATTCCCGGTCCGGTCACATCTTTTCCTCTCCTGTTACAGAATTGGCACCAAACTATCATTTATAGTGTCAGAGGAGTTGTCCGGACAAGATTACATAGAATTTTAATGACCACGCCAATTTTCTAAGACCCTGGGGGTCAGGGACTGAAACTAAATGTCAGGTGAACAACTAGACCATGGACCAAGTACATACAAAAACAACTAACTTTCTATCTCTAACAGTTTCAGAGGAGTTGACCGGACAAGAATTGTTTACGGACAGACGGACAGACAGGCAGACGGACGGACGGACGGACGGACGCCGGACCTAGGATGATCGCATAAGCTCGACTGGTCGGAGACCACTAGAGCTAAAAATTAGATTGGGCTAATTTGTCCTTTTAAGAAGCATCAAATTTAGTTGCTATGGCAACAATCGGCTGAAAGGTTTCGATATGATGAATTTGAACACAATCTCTATCAACTATCCACGCATGATATTGGAACAGAAGTTCATATACGTCTACAGAGACGTTTTAACATAAAGATGGCCTTGAAAATATTTCAAGGTAATTCACTGCATTTCCATGGTCATTAAACTTAAAGTGACCAGATTTGATAAAAAAAAATCCTGATTTTTCATAAAATGGAGGTGCCAATATTTTAGAACCTTGAAATATTGAATTTACAGTCGTATGCCATAAAATGATTAATCTAACACAAATCTCTAAGAACTAATGATTAAGTTCTTCACATCTTTAAAAATCTAAATTTTTGGTGAGTATATCGATAAAAATGGAATGAAACCTGTATGTTCTTGTGGTTTTTTTGTACCCTTAAACACCGTCGGCAAAAATGTATAGATACTGAAGGGGATTATGTAGAAAAATAATGCAAAATGTCTAATGAAATTCAAATCAATTAATACGAGGCTCGCGACATTTAAATTTGCCCTCGTAACAATTTGGAAACGCTTCTTTACGTACAAGCAAGGATTTAATAATAAAGACCTTCAAAATTGATAGAGATCTTCTGTTTCATCACAGCAGGACAAATATCTTCAAGATAAAATGTAGAATCTTTGATTTTCATACAGTACATGCTTATCTTGACCTTGTGAAAGGGAGGGGAGGAAGGGGGCGGGAGGAGGGAGGGAAGGGGAGAAAGGAGGGAGGGGGAGGAAAGGAGGTGGGAGGAGGGCGGAAGGGGGAAAGGGTGAAAGGGAGGGGAGGGGAGGAAGGAAGGGATGGAGGATGTAAGGGGGCGATAGAGGGAGAGAGGCACCCCCTGTCCAAGCCCCCCCCCCCCCCATATGAACTTCTCTTGTATTAAGCAACATATGTACTAGGCTTCATCAGTGTAGTTTTAATATTAAAGTTAAGGATTTTTTGTCTCAAAATAAACATTAATCCAGCTTTTCTCGAGTACAATCTATGTATGAATTTTCAACGATCTAGGACGAATATTACTCAAGTTATGTTATTCGTTAGTCGTTTTGATTCCAAAACCAAATATTCTAAGTAGCGTCCTTTTAAATACAAACGGACGGACAGACAGACATGGTGAAACCAGTATACGCCTCAACTTCATTTATGGTGGTGTGGTATACGAATATGGATCAGTTTGACAAGAATACATTCTTGACTACCGAGCGATATATGTCATACGAGATAAGTAAAGTGCCTCAACATCACATGATGTTTTGAGTCCATCATATAACAAATATGAATCCATTTGCGATTGCATAATTCACTTGCAAAAATTTCTATGTTAAAACCCCGTATTTTGTAGTTTAAGTGTCCATTTACACCTGCAGAGGACAGCCGATCTTACTGCTGACCACATGTGTGGTGAAAAGGTCATGAGTGAAACAAATAGCATTTCTGATAGTTCTATGAAGCATAGATAAACAGTGAATTAAACAAAATATTCTATATTAGTATATGGAAATTATGATAACAAGGGCGTAGGAGAAGGGGGGGGGGGGGGTGGGCAGCCGGGGCACATCCCTCACTTTAAAAAGTGGGGGGGGGGGGGGGGCACAACTATGTTTGTGCTAAACCACCCACCCCTTTTAAATCACAATATTTTATGATGTATTAACATTGCTTAAAATAGTAAAATAGCAACATTTTGTACCATAAATCTACAATTTTTCAATCAATTTTCAAAAGTTTTCTTTGGCTCGCTGCCGCTCGCCAGCTCTTTAACATGTAATTTAGTTATTGTGATCCATCCTATATCCATATGAATAAAGTACATGAACTTCAAGACATTTAACTCAAACTATATATGTAGCGTTTTGTACACTACTACAATAAAATTAAAAGGGGTTGTTAAAACTACAATTAGATCATAGATATTAGGGGGTAAATAGACAGATCTATTCCCTATTTTATTTTCAGACCCGGCCTTATCCCTCTACATTTTATTTATATGAAAGACACAAATATTAAAAGATTTGATCAGAAATACAGTATTTCATAATATGTTCACGTGACATTTTAATTTCATCGCCACTGATATGCATGTTTATATGTTTATGATTAGGGAGGGTTTTTTGTTTGTTAGTTTGTTGTTGTTGTTGTTGGTTTTTTTTTGCATTATGCATGTTGCTTTGGCCAGAGATATGGGCATAGGAAAAGTAGGAATTTACGAACAGCCCGATTGTAAGCGCTATATTTACGAAGTTTTTTTCATTCAAAATTTTTTTTAAATATGTTTAAACTAACTGACCTAGTATTTTCAACATTTTAATCATTTCGCACTTTTCTATTTCTGTATCTTAAATACTACAATAAGTTAAGCATGTTATCGACCTGATGATAAGAAAGTTCGCAGCTCGGACGTTTGTTATCCCCCCTCCCCTTTCCATTCCAACCGTCTCATTTTCTTCGCTGGGAACTGATATTTCAAATAGGATATATCGAATACAGGAATCTTCCTGGTTGTTTTCGTTTTTAAGTAACATAATTATTTTACCTCGGATGACTTGTGTATCATTAGAAGGTAGGTATTAACTACTTTGCGAGAGAATAATTTTGAGTGGTAGACTGCTACTTTTGATATATATCAATAATAACATTCTAAATTTCTGTGTGAAAAGGAAAAAAAATAATCAGACTTACCTGTAAATTCTTATTTCTCCTTCTTCTTGTCTGTATCGTTTCTCTTCACTTTTTTTTTCAGTTGTGTAAACCAATTATGCGAAAGTTTACAGCAGATTCTTCGACTGTCGTCTCGTCTCGATGCCGATCATACAAAGATGTGTGATTTGTAAGATGTGAATCAAATACATATACAGGCTTATTTCACAACGAAAAACGATATAATGAAATAATGAAAGGCGGAGACTGCATAATTGAAGACCGTAATATCTATTTATAGTATGCCTGGGTTTTGTCTATAGAAAGGTATGGGGTTTTTCTAAATCACACAGCTGATCAGGTTGATATTCGGGGGGGGGGGGGGGGGGGTTCACCGTTTTAAGCATTTTTTTTTTCAAGGTCATAGGCTGGTCACCTCCCCGACGTACTGGATCCAGATTCTGATATTTAAATATTAGGATTTTCAAAACGATGGGAATATTTTTATTTTCATGAAGATGCTTTATATATCTATATATAGTCTCCTTTTATTCAGTGCAAGGCGACGTTCTATTAATGTGTAATTTCCTATTTATAGGGGTGATTAAATCCTAAGATCTTTTCTAAAGATGAGTCCAACGTATACCAAAAAAAAAAAAAAAAAAACTCCTGAAAACGAACAAATTGATTTATAATATAAAACTTGTAAATATGTTCGAGTACAGTGGATTGACCCTTATTGTGGTGATGTGTCAATATTTTTAAAGCTGTGATGAAATTCTTTTAACTTCTTTTCTCGAAGCACACCTCTGATGTATTTACGGTACAAAGTAACCAATAACATCTACCAATGTTTTGTCGGAAAAGTTTGAATTGATCTTAAAAATGACAATTTGATCTCGACCACGAAGTCACATACGGAAGGGGGAATAACCCAAAAATTTCTTCTGACCTTGAAAGTAAAAACTTGATCTCAGACAAAAGACAAATATTAAAGATCTTCATGAGAGATTTGTGTGAAGTTTGAACACCTAGGCTAAAAAACAATTTGTTCTATAGGCAAAAATGTTATGTGACCTTGAGCATGAAAATTTAACCTTGAACCAAGGTCAAGTAAAATAATCTATAAAGTAGAGATTATTTTCATCAATTCCCATCCTTATATAATGAAAGGTAAGTATTTGATCCTAAAAGATTTGTTGTGACCTTGAAATAAAACAGATAGCCTTGGGTCAAGGTCAAAGTGAAAGGGGTTTTGTACAATGAATGTAGGTATGTATAAACTCAAAGGGTCAATAACTCTTTGGTTTATGATCAAAAGTTTGTTGTGACGGAAAAGTCGGAATCCTTAACTAGATGGCTACTGTTGCAAGCAACAGACGGATTCCTCCTTTATTAGACCTTCCTCGGAACTGAAATGTTAAAATCCGAATAAAGAAGATGGGAAAAGGAATAGTTGCTTTAGTACCTTATTCACTTCAGCAAATTAGTCAAAAGAGCTCATGTCTAACTTGGAACTCTTTTTGTATATTGATCGACAAAACAGAAGAAAAAGATAATATATACCTTTCAAGTTTAGGAAAGCTTTAAACTCCTTGATCTATCCATTTTGAATCCTTTAAAATTACTATCCCGAAAAAGAATTGCACAATGAGTTTGCAATGAGAAAATTTCTATAAATAGATCATGACAACAGCATGAAAGTACAGACAAGTAATGCTACTAAGAAAAAAAAGGAAACATAAAACAGGAATAAAAGAGTTATCTATCTTATTTTGTAAAGTTCAAATAAGAAGTACTACTTGTGTGAAGAATAAATAGTTCAGGACAAAATTCTATGAATTCTACAGGTGTAAATATTTGTTATGACCTTGAAAAAGATAATTTGACTGTGAAACAAGGTCATAGATTAAAGATAAGCATTTGACTTTATTCTCATCAAGATTCATCTTCATCTAATCAAAGCTCAATATTTTATCAACAAAAGTCTGTTGTGACCTTTAAATCAAACGAATGACCTAGGGTCAAGGTCAAGGTGAAAGAACTTCATGCAAGGAATATTTGAGCCAAGTTTGAACTCTTAAGGTCACACAGTCTGTGTTTTATAGGCAAAAGTTTGTTGTGACCTTGAGAAGGAGAATTTGACCTTGGGTCAAGGTCAAGGTGAAAGGCCTTGCCTCAAAGATTGTATTTATGAAGTTTGAACTCTCAAGGTCAAATAGTCTTTGTTCTATAGGCAAAAGTTTGTTGTGACCTTGAGAATCATAATTTGACCTTGACACTTGGTAATCATCAATGACTACCTATAAGTAACCTACCATCCAAGTTTCAACTCAAAATCTCAAAAACTGTAGAAATTGGCACTGTGCCAATTTAAAGTTCCATTTTCAACTCAAAATAGCGCGAAAACCGTAAATATTTTATCGAGCATGTAAGCGTATAAAAGTTTGCAAATTTCCTAAAGAACAATATAAAACAAATTTCATTTAAATCGCACGATTAGTTTAGGAGTTATAAGGTTCTAAAGATTTGACCTTTGATGACCTCTAGCGGGGGCATATGTGAACTTTTCGACAAGAAAAAAAATTTAAATAAAGATCTTTATTTGCTCTTTCACATGATACTTTCCATTTTATCCTATGATGCGGCACTTTGTTGTAACGTCTCTGGAATGGCTTGTGGGTAAGAATAATAATAATAACTAGATGGCTACTGTTACAAGCAACAGACGGATTCCTCCTTTATTAGACCTTCCTCGGAACTGAAGTGTTAAAATCCGAATAAAGAAAATGAAAAAAGAATAGTTGCTTTAGTACTTTATTCACTTCAGCAAATGAGTCAAAAGAGCTTATGTCTAACTTGGGACTCTTATCTATTTATTGACAAACAAGAAGAAAAAGATGATAAATACCTTTCATGTTTTCGAAAGATTTAAACTCCATGCTCTATGGATATCAAATCCTTTACAATTACTTTCTCAAAACAGAATTGCACAATGATTTTACAATGAGATAATTTCTATTAATAGAAAATGACAACAACATGAAAGGACAGATCTGTAATGCTACTAAGAAAAAAAAAGCAATAGAACAGAGAACAAGAATAAAAGAGTTATCTTTCTTATACTATGTTAAGTTCAAATAAGAAGGACTACTTGTGTGAAGAATAAATAGTATAGGACAAAAAGTGTAAATTCTACAAGAGTAAATGATTGTTAAGACCTTGAGAATGATTATTTGGCCTTTAACCAATGTCATGAATGAAAGCTAAGTACTTTGATTATTCTCATCACGATTGATCTAAATCTGAGCAAAGCTCAATATCTAATCAACCAAAGTCAGTTGTGACCTTGAAATCACACTAATGACCGTTGGTCAAGGTCATGATGAAAGAGTTTGATGCAAGGAATATTTGTGTGAAGTTTGAACTCTCAAGGTCAAACAGTCTTTGTTTTATAGACTTAAGTTTGTTGTGACATTAAAAATCAGAATTTGACCTTGGGTCAAGGTCAAGGTGAAAGAGCTGGAGCCAAGCATGATATGTATAAAGTATGAACTCTGAAGGTCAAATAGTCTTTGTTTTGTAGGGAAAAGTTGCTGTGACCTTGAGAATGAGAATTTGACCTTGGGTCAAGGTCAAAGTGAAAAAGCATGACTGAACAATTATTTGTATGAAGTTTAAACTCTGAAGATCAAATAGTCTTTGTTCTATAGGCAAAAGTTTGTTGTGACCTTGAGAATCTGAATTTGACCTTGGCTCAAGGTCAAGGTGAAAGAGCTTGGTTTAATGATATTAAGTATGAAGTTTGAACTTTGAATGTCTAATAGTCTTTGTTCTATAGGCAAAAGTATGTTGTGACCTTGAGAATCAGAATTTGACCTTGGGCCAAGGTCAAGGTGAAAGAGCTTGGTTTAATGATATTATGTATGAAGTTTGAACTCTGCAGGTCTAATAGTCTTTGTTCTATAGGCAAAAGTTTGTTGTGACCTTGAGAATCAAAATTTGACCTTGGGTCAAGGTCAGTGTGAAAGAGCTTGGTTTAACGATAGTATGTATGAAGTTTGAACTCTGAAGGTCAAATAGTCTTTGTTCTACAGGTAAAAGTTTGTTGTGACCTTGAGAATGAAAAATTGACCTTGAAAGTAGGTCAACATTAAATGACTACCTATAAGTAACCTTGTTTCCAAGTTTCAACTCAAAATCTCAAAAACCGTAGAAATTGGCACTGTGCCAATTTAAAGTTCCATTTTCAACTCGTAATAGCGCGAAAACCGTAAATATTTTATCGAGCATGTAAGCGAATAAAAGTTTACAAATTTCCCAAAGAACATTTTAAAACAAATTTCGTTCAAATCGTACGGTTACTTTAGGAGTTATAAGGTTTTAAAGATTTTACCTTTGATGACCTCTAGCGGGGGCATATGTGAACTTTTCGACAAGAAAAAAAATTTAAATGAAGATCTTTATTTGCTCTTTCACATGATGCTTTCCATTTTATCATATGATGCGGTACTTTGTTGTAACGTCTCTGGATTGGCTTGGGGGTAAGAATAATAATAATAAGAATAATAAGAATAAAGAAAAGACAATACAATAACAGAAAGGATTCCGACGGAAGTCGGAATCCTTAATAAAGAAAAGACAATACAATAACAGAAAGGATTCCGACGGAATAGTCGGAATCCTTAATAAGAATAAAGAAAAGACAATACAATAACAGAAAGGATTCCGACGGAAGTCGGAATCCTTAATAACTAGATGGCTACTGTTGCAAGCAACAGACGGATTCCTCCTTTATTAGACCTTCCTCGGAACTAAAGTGTTAAAATCCGAATAAAGAAGACGAAAAAAAGAATAGTTGCTTTAGTACCTTATTCACTTCAGCGAATGAGTCAAAAGAGCTTATGTCTTATTTGGGACTCTTATTTATTTTTCAACAAAATAGAAGAAAACAAAATAATAAATACCTTTCATGTTTACGAAAGCTTTAAACTTCATGCTCTATCAATATCAAAATCCTTTACAATTACTTTTACAAAACAGAATTGCACAATGATTTTCCAATGAAATAATTTCTTATAATAGAAAATGACAACAACATGGAAGTACATATATGTATAATGCTACTAAGAAAAAATATAGAAACAGAACAAGAATAAAAGAGTTATCTTTCTTATACTATGTTTAGTTCAAATAAGAACGACCACTTGTGTGAAGTATAAATAGTATAGGACAAAAAAAGTGAATTCTACAAGAGTAAATGATTGTTATGACCTTGAGAATGATTATTTGACCTTGATCCAATTTCATGGATGAATGATAAGTATTGTGATCATTCTCATCACGATTTATCTTAATCTGAGCAAAGCTCAACATCTAATCAACCAAAATCTGTTGTGACCTTGAAATTGAACAAATGACCTTGAGTCAAGGTCAGGGTGAAAGAGTTTGATACAATATTTGTGTACAGTTTGAACTCACAAGGCCAAACAGTCTTTGTTTTATAGACTTAAGTTTGTTTTGACCTTGAGAATGAGAATTTGACATTGGGTCAAGGTCAAGGTGAAAAAGCTTGACTGAACTATTATATGTGTGGAGTTTGAACACTGAAGGTCAAATAGTCTTTGTTCCATAGGCAAAAATTTATTGTGACCTTGAGAATCAAAATTTGACCTTGGGTCAAGGTCAAGGTGTAAGAGATTGGCTTAACGATTATATGTATGAAGTTTGAACTCTGAAGGTCAAATAGTCTTTGTTTTATAGGCAAAAGTATGTTGTGACCTTGACAATCAAAATTTGACATTTATTGAAGGTCAAGGTGAAAGGGCTTGGCTTCACGATAGTATGTATGAAGTTTGATCTCGGAATGTCAAATAGTCTTTGTTCTATAGGCAAAAATTTGTTATGACCTTGAGAAACAAAATTTGACCTTGAAAGTAGGTCAACATTAAATGACTACCTATAAGTAACACACCATCCAAGTTTCAACTCAAAATCTCAAAAACTGTAGAAATTGGTACTGTGCCAATTTAAAGTCCCATTTTCAACTCGGAATAGCGCGAAAACCGTAAATATTTTATCAAGCATGTAAGCGTATAAAAGTTTGCAAATTTCCCAAAGAATATTATAAAATAAATTTCGTTGAAATCGTACGATTACTTTAGGAGTTATAAGAGTTTAAAGATTTGACCTTTGATGACCTCTAGCGGGGGCATATGTGAACTTTTCGACAATAAAAAATTTTTAAATCAAGATCTTAATATGCTCTTTCATATGGTACTTTCCATTTTATCATACGAGACGGTTCTTTTCTTGTAAAGGGTCCGGAAAGGTTGGGGGTAAGAATAATAATAATAATAAGAATAAAGAAAAGACAATACAATAACAGAAAGGATTCCGACGGAAGTCGGAATCCTTAATAAGAATAAAGAAAAGACATTGCAATAACAGAAAGGATTCCGACGGAATAGTCGGAATCCTTAACTAGATGGCTACTGTTGCAAGCAACAGACGGATTCCTCCTTTATTAGACCTTCCTCGGAACTGAAGTGCTAAAATCCGAATAAAGAAGATGGAAAAAAGAACAGTTGCTTAGTATAATATTAATTTCAGCAAATGAGTCAAATGAGCTTTAGTCTAATTTGGGACTCTTATTTATTTATCAACAAAATAGAAGAAAAAATAATAAATACCTTTCATGTTTACAAAAGCTTTAAACTCCATGCTGAATTAATATCTATTCCTTTACAATGACTTTCTCAAAAAAGAATTGCACAATGATTTTGCAATGAGAGAATTTCTATTAATAGAAAATGACAACAACATGAAACTACTTATATGTAATACTACTTAGATAAAGAAAGAAACAGAGAACAAGAATAAAAGAGTTATCTATCTTACTATGGTAAGTTCAAATAAGAAGTGCTACTTGTGTTAAAAATAAATAGTTAAGGACACAATCCTGTGAATGCTGCAAGAGTAAATATTTGTTATGACCTTAAAAAGGTTAATTGACCTTTAACCAAGGTCATGGATAAAAGATAAGCATTGGACTTTATTCTTATCAAGATTCCTCTCCATCTAATCAAAGCTCAATATTTTATCGAAAAAGTCTGTTGTGACCTTGAAATCGAAAAAATGACCTTGGGTCAAGGTCAAGGTGGAAGGACTTGATGCAAGGAATATTTGTGCCAAGTTTGAACTCTCAAGGTCAAATGATCTTTGTTCTACAGGCAAAAGTTTGTTGTGACCTTGAGAATGAAAATTTGACCTTGGGTCAAGGTCAAGGTGAAAGGGCTTGGCTCAAAAATTGTATTTATGAAGTTTGAATTGTCAAGGTCAAATTGTGTTTGTTCTATAGGCAAAAGTTTGTTGTGACCTTGAGAATCATAATGTGACCTTGAAACTAGGTCATCATCAATGACTACCTATAAGTGACCTACCATCCAAGTTTCAACTCAAAATCTCAAAAACTGTAGAAATTGGCACCGTGCCAATTTAACGTTCCATTTTCAACTTGGAATAGCGCGAAAACCGTAAATATTTTATCTAGCATGAAAGCGTATAAAAGTTTACAATTATCCCAAAGAACATTTTAAAAGAAATTTCGTTCAAATCGTACGGTTAGTTTAGGAGTTATAAGTGTTTAAAGATTTGACCTTTGATGACCCCCAGCGGGGGCATTGGTGAACTTATCGACAAACAAAAAATAGTTAAATGAGATATTGTAATGCTCTTTCTGATGGTACTATTCCTTTTGCTCTGTGTTAAAAGACCTTTGAATAAAGTGTCTGGAAATGATGAGGGGGTAAGAATAAAAATAATAATAATAATAACTAGATGGCTACTGTTGCAAGCAACAGACGGATTCCTCCTTTATTAGACCTTCCTTGGAACTGAAGAGTTAAAATCCGAATAAAGAAGATGGAAAAAAGAATAGTTGCTATAGTACCTTGTTCACTTCAGCAAATGAGTCAAAAGAGCTTATGTCTAATTTGGGACTCTTATTTATTTATCAACAAAATAGAAGAAAACAATAGTAAATACCTTTTATTTATACGAAAGCTTTAAATTCCATGCTCTATCAATATCAGATCCTTTACAATTAATTTCTCAAAACAGAATTGCACAATGTTTTTGCAATGAGATGATTTCTATTAATAGAAAATGACAACAGCATGAAAGTACAGATATGTAATGCTACTAAGAAAAAAAAAGAAACAGAGAACAAGACGAAAAGAGTTATCTTTCTTATACTAGGTTAAGTTCAAATAAGAAGGAATACTTGTGTAAAGAATAAATAGTATAGGACAAAAAGTGTGAATTCTACAAGAGTAAATGTTTGTTATGACCTTGAAAAAGTTTATTTGACCTTTAACCAAGGTCATGGATAAAAGATAAGCATTTGAGTTTATTCTCATCAAGAGTCCTCTTAATCTAATCAAAGCTCAATATTTTATCGACAAAAGTCTGTTGTGACCTTGAAATCGAACAAATGACCTTGGGTCAAGGTCAAGGTGAAAGGACTTGATGCAAGGAATATTTGCGCCAAGTTTTAACTCTCAAGGTCAAATGGTCTTTGTTCTATAGGCAAAAGTTTTTTGTGACCTTGAGAATGAAAATTTGACCTTGGGCCAAGGTCAAGGTGAAAGGGCTTGGCTCAATGATTGTATTTATGAAGTTTGAACTGTCAAGGTCAAATAGTCTTTGTTCTACAGGCAAAAGTTTGTTGTGACATTGAGAATGAAAATTTGACCTTGAAAGTAGGTCAACATTAAATGACTACCTATAAGTAACCTAGTATCCAAGTTTCATCTCAAAATCTCAAAAACTGTAGAAATTGGCACTGTGCCAATTTAAAGTTCCATTTTCAACTCGGAATAGCGCGAAAACCGTAAATATTTTGTCGAGCATGTAAGCGTACAAAAGTTTACAAATTTCCCAAAGAACATTTTAAAACAAATTTCGTTCAAATCGTACGGTTAGTTTAGGAGTTATAAGAGTTTAAAGATTTGAACTTTGGTGACCTCTAGCGGGGGCATATGTGAACTTTTCAACGACAAATTTTTTTTACCTCAAGATCTTTATATGCTCTTTCACATGATCCTTTTCGTTTTATCATAAGAAGTTGTACTTTTTTGTACAGTGACTGGAACGATCTGGGGGTAAGAATAATAATAATAATAATAACTAGATGGCTACTGTTGCAAGCAACAGACGGATTCCTCCTGTATTAGACCTTCCTCGGAACTGAAGTGCTAAAATCCGAATAAAGAAGATGGAAAAAAGAATAGTTGCTTTAGTACCATATTTACTTCAGCAAATGAGTCAAAAGAGCTTATGTCTAATTTGGGACTCTTATTTATTCATCAATAGAATAGAAGAAAAAAATAATAGATACCTTTCATGTTTACGAAAGCTTTAAACTCCATGGACAATCAATATCTAATCCTTTACAATGACTTTCTCAAAAAAGAATTGCACAATGATTTTGCAATTAGATAATTTCTATTAATAGAAAATGACAACAACATGAAACTACTGATATGTAATGCTACTTAGAATAAAAAGGAAAGAAACAGAGAACAAGAATAAAAGAGTTATCTATCTTACTATTTAAAGTTCAAAAAAGAAGTACTACTTGTGTGTAGAATAAATAGTTAAGAACAAATTCTATGAATTCTACAAGAGTAAATGTTTGTTATGACCTTGAAAAAGTTAATTTGACCTTTAACCAAGGTCATGGATAAAAGATAAGCATTTGAATTTATTCTCATCAAGTGTCCTCTTAATCTAATCAAAGCTCAGTATTTTATCGACAAAAGTCTGTTGTGACCTTGAAATCGAACAAATGACCTTGGGTCAAGGTCAAGGTGAAAGGACTTGATGCAAGGAATATTTGCGCCAAGTTTGAACTCTCAAGGTCAAATGGTCTTTGTTCTATAGGCAAAAGTTTGTTGTGACCTTGAGAATCAAAATTTGACCTTGGGCCAAGGTCAAGGTGAAAGGGCTTGGCTCAGTGATTGTATTTATGAGGTTTGAAATGTCAAGGTCAAATAGTCTTTGTTCTATAGGCAAAAGTTTGTTGTGACCTTGAGAATCATAATGTGACCTTGAAACTAGGTCATCATCAATGACTACCTATACGTAGCCTACCATCCAAGTTTCAACTCAAAATCTCAAAAACTGTAGAAATTGGCACTGTGCCAATTTAAAGTTCCATTTTCAACTCGGAATAGCGCGACAACCGTAAATATTTTATCGAGCATGTAAGCGTATAAAAGTTTGCAAATTTCCCAAAGAACATTTTAAAACAAATTTCGTTCAAATCGTACGGTTAGTTTAGGAGTTATAAGTGTTTAAAGATTTGACCTTTGATGACCTCTAGCGGGGGCATACGTGAACTTTTCTACGACAAAATTTTTTTACCTCTAGATTTTTATATGCTCTTTCACATGATACTTCTTGTTTTATCATAAGAAGTGGCACTTTTTTGTACAGTCACTGGAACGATCTGGGGGTAAGAATAATAATAATAAGAATAATAATAAGAATAAAGAAAAGACAATACAATAACAGAAAGGATTCCGACGGAAAAGTCGGAATCCTTAACTAGATGGCTACTGTTGCAAGCAACAGACGGATTCCTCCTTTATTAGACCTTCCTCGGAACTGAAGTGTTAAAATCCGAAAAAAGAAGATGTTAAAAAGTATAGTTGCTTTCGTACCTTATTCACTTCAGCAGATGAGTCAAAAGAGCTTATGATTAATTTGGGACTCTTATTTATTTATCAACAAAATAGAAGAAAAAAATAGTAAATACCTTTCATTTTTACGAAAGCTTTACACTCCATGCTCTATATCAAATCCTTTACAATTACACTCTCAAAACAGAATTGCACAATGATTTTGCAATAAGATAATTTCTATTAATAGAAAATGACAACAACATGAAAGTACAGATATGTAATGCTACTAAAAAAAAAAAAGAAACAGAAAACAAGAAAAAAAAGAGTTATCTTTCTTATACTATGTTAAGTTCAAATAAGAAGGACTACTTGTGTGAAGAATGAATAGTATAGGACCAGAAATGTGAATTCTACAGGAGGAAAAGTTTGTTATGACCTTGAGAATGATTATTTGACCTTGAACCAATGTCACAGATAATAGATAAGTATTGGAGGTTATTTTCATCAAAATTTATCTTAAACTGATCAAAGTTTAGTATTTCATTAACCAAAGTATGCTTTGACCTTGAAATCGAACAAATGACCTTGGGTCAAGGTCAAGATGAGAGGGCTTGATACAAGGAATATTTATGTAAAGTTCGAACTCTCAACTTCAAACAGTCTTTGTTTTACAGGCAAAAGTTTGTTGTGACCTTGAGAAGGAGAATTTGACCTTGGGTCAAGGTCAAGGTGAAAGGGCTCGGCTCAACGATTATATGTATGAAGTTTGAACTCTCAAGATCAAACCGTCTTTGTTCTATAGGCAAAAGTTTGTTGTGACCTTGAGAAGCAAAATTTGACCTTGAAACAGGTCAACATTAAATGACTACCTATATGTTATCTACCATCCAAGTTTCAACTCAAAATCTCAAAAACTGAGGAAATTGGCACTGTGCCAATTTCAAATTCCATTTTCAACTCGTAATAGAGCGAAAACCGTAAATATTTCATCGAGCATGTAAGCGTATAAAAGTTTGCAAATTTTCCAAAGAACAATATAAAACAAATTTCAATCAAATCGTTCGGTTACTTTAGGAGTTATGAGAGTTTAAAGATTTGACCTTGGATGACCTCTACCGGGGGCATATGTGAACTTTTGGACAAGAAAAAAATTTGAATGGAGATCTTGATATGCTCTTTCACATGGTATTTTCCACTTTATCATATATTGCGGTACTTTTTTGTAAAGTGTCTGGAACGTTTGGGGGTAAGAATAATAATAAGAACTAGATGGCTACTGTTGCAAGCAACAGACGGATTCCTCCTTTCTTAGACCTTCCTCGGAACTGAAGTGTTAAAATCCGAATAAAGAAGATGGAAAAAAGAAAAGTTGCTTAAGTACCTTATTCACTTCAGCAAATGGGTCAAAAGAGCTTATGTGTAATTTGGGACTCTTATCTATTTATCAACAAAATAGAAGAAAAAGAAATTAAGTACCTTTCATCTTTACGCTTTAAACTCCATGCTTTATGGATATCAAATCCTTTACAATTACTTTCTCAAAACAGAATTGCACACTGATTTTGCAATGAGATAATTTCTATTAATAGAAAATGACAACAACATGAAAGTACAGATATGTAATGCTACTAAGAAAAAAAAAAGAAACAGAGAACAAGAATAAAAGAGTTATCTTTCTTATACTATGTAAAGTTCAAGTAAGAAGGACTACTTGTGTGAAGAATAAATAGTATAGGACAAAAAGTGTAAATTCTACAAGAGTAAATGATTGTTCAGACCTTGAGAATGATTATTTGGCCTTTAACCAATGTCATGGATGAAAGCTAAGTATTGTGATTATTCTCATCACGATTGATCTTAATCTGAGCAAAGCTCAATATCTAACCAACCAAAGTCAGTTGTGACCTTGAAATCAAACAAATGACCTTGGGTCAAGGTCATGATGAAAGAGTTTGATGCAAGGAATATTTGTGTAAAGTTTAAACTGTCAAGGTCAAACAGTCTTTGTTTTATCGACTAAAGTTTGTTGTGACCTTGAGAATGAGAATTTGACCTTGGGTCAAGGTCAAGGTGAAAAAGCTGGGCCAAAGCATGATATGTATAAATTATGAACTCTGATGGTCAAATAGTCTTTGTTTTGTAGGGAAAAGTTGCTGTGACCTTGAGAATGAGAATTTGACCTTGGGTCAAGGTCAAAGTGAAAGAGCATGACTAAACAATTATTTGTATGAAGTTTAATCTCTTAAGGTCAAATAGTCTTTGTTCTATAGGCAAAAGTTTGTTGTGACCTTGAGAATCAGAATTGGACCTTGGGTCAAGGTCAATGTGAAAGAGCTTGGTTTAACGATGTTATGTATGAAGTTTGAACTTTGAATGTGTAATAGTCTTTGTTCTATAGGCAAAAGTTTGTTGCGACCATGAGAATCAAAATTCTACCTTGGGTCAAGGTCAATGTGAAAGAGCTTGCTTTAACGATGTTATGTATAAAGTTTGAACTCTGAAGGTCAAATAGTCTTTGTTCTACAGGCAAAAGTTTGTTGTGACCTTGAGAATAAAAATTTGACCTTGAAAGTAGGTCAACATTAAATGACTACCTATAAGTAACCTAGTATCCAAGTTTCAACTCAAAATCTCAAAAACTGTAGAAATGTGTACTGTGCCAATTTAAAGTTCCATTTTCAACTCGGAATAGCGCGAAAACCGTAAATATTTTATCGAGCATGTAAGCGTATAAAAGTTTACAAATTTCCCAAAGAACATTTTAAAACAAATTTCGTTCAAATCGTACGGTTAGTTTAGGAGTTATAAGAGTTTAAAGATTTGAACTTTGATGACCTCTAGCGGGGGCATATGTGAACTTTTCGACGACAAATTTTTTTTACCTCAAGATCTTTATATGCTCTTTCTCATGATCTTTTTCGTTTTATCATAAGAAGTGGTACTTTTTTGTACAGTCACTGGAACGATCTGGGGGTAAGAATAATAATAATAACTAGATGGCTACTGTTGCAAGCAACAGACGGATTCCTCCTTAATTAGTTCTTCTTAGGTACTTTTATGTTTAAATCCGAATAAAGAGGATGGGAAAGGGACATAGCTTTATTAGATCCCTATTTAGAAAATAAAGTTGTTAATCTGTTGCTGAAAATTGATGACCTTGAAATTGACAACTTGACTTTCAACCAAAAAAGGAGAGGATCTCCAAGGTCACGATTTATCATTGATAACCTGAGATTAGTTTCATTCATTTTAATCTTAATCCTATAATAGCTTAATGTTAAACCGAGAAAATTCTGTTGTGACCTTGAAACCATGTCAAAGTCACGATAAAAGAGCTTGAAGTATGGAGCATGTATGCTAATATTGATGTCTCGGGGTAGAATTCCCTTTGTTCTATGAGCGAAAACTTGCCGTGGCATTGAGCCTTGAGCCAAGGTCACATATATAAGTTTTGTATAAGAGACTATTTTCATGAAATTTTCATCTCAATCTGATGAAAGCTGGATGTATAATGAACAAAGTCTGTTCTATAATCATAGTAATGACCTTGGTTCAAGGTCCAGGTAAAAGAGTTATGTTCAAGCAATATTTGATTAAGTTTGAACTCTGAGGCCCCAACAACTTTTGTTCTTTAGGCAAAAAATTGTTGTGACCTTGAGAATAAAAATTCGACCTAGAACCAATGTCATATAGAAAAGTTGTCTATCAGGGATTATATCAGTTTTATCTCAATCTTATGAAAGCTTAATGTTTTATCCAAAAATACTCTGATGTGACCTAGAAATCTTATCGGTGACCTTGGGTCAAGGTAAAGGTAGATGAGTTTGATACAAGGAGCATTTGTCCTTTGTTTGAACTCTAAAGGTCAAACAGTCTTTATTCTATAGGCAAAAGTTTGTTGTGACCTTGAGAAAGAAAAATTGATCTTTGGTCTATGATCATGTATAAAGGCTAAGGTTTAGTGATTAATTTCATCTCAATCTACTGAAAGTTTAATGTTAATCCAGTTAAGTTTCTTGTGATCTTGAAATCATGGGAATGACCTTTGCTAAAGGTCCAGCTGAAACAGCTTCGTGCAAGCATTATTTTGTGTTAGGTGTGAATTGTGAGGATGGAAAACTCTTTGTTCTATAAGCAAAATATCAAGCAAGGTCACACATGTATAAAAGTTATGTTCATCAAGTTTCATGTCAATTTGATAAAAGATTCAGTGAGAAACATGGCACAGCTCGAGCTAGACAGTTCCTTTATTACTAATTAATAGCTTCAAGTCAGGTTGCGATACAGTTTGATACACTCAATAGAGATTTAAAGGAACCGTCAAACTAGAAACTGTCCTCAAAGTGTACTCATCTGAGGCAATGACTTGACCTTGACCTTCACAATTACCTTGACATTTACAAATACTTCCTTGAAGTTCCGAATCTCAGGTGTCTAAATGAATAGTCAGATAAAATTTTCAATATTTTAATATATAAAGGTGTATTATATGAACAGTATCCAAAATATATCAACAGAGTACTAAAATTTATTATCAAAATAAAGTTTCAGGAAACATCACTCATAGCTTTGTCTTTCCACAAGTCTATTAAATGTATGTGCATAACATTAGGATTTGTTATCCTTGGGAATAGTTGAGACTGCATCTTATAAACTTTTAGGATATCAATGCTGATCAAAAAGCCTAACTCATGACACAGAGAAATGCAAGGGTGTCAAACATTCTCAGAAGTTAAAGCACACATCACGGTTCTTACAAAATCTTTAAAGAGGAACAGCTCATCTAGGGTACAACAATCCTTGAGAAGCATTTGGAGAGGGACAGTTACCCTTTATCAGTTTTAAGGAAAATTGAGGTGTTCCAACTCTGCATCAGTTAGGAGTACTTTTCCAAAACATGTCTCTTTCATCTCATTTTGCGAAGAAGGTTGTTGTCTTGAAGATTTGATGAAATCTGAGCAGACATGACAAATCCTCCATTTTTATATCACCTAAATCAAATAATCAAGATAGAGACTGTTAATCTATAAGCAAAACATAATATAGATGTTAAGATTTGATGTCATCATCTCTGTTTTAAACAATATTCTTGATTATAATGGTTTAATATCGAATATTTATATGTAAGTATATTTATTTAATGGTCTATTGAAATTGCTTTAAATGTGACCTTTTACATTCAATTTTAAATAAAATATTTCAAGAGAAAAGTTCCGTGGAATGGGTAGCCCATTTTTATATTATTAATTTGGTTTTGCTAAATCTTTACCAAATACTTTCATTTGTTTGAATTGACTTAGGCACGGTCAATTTGATATTCCGGGGGGGGGGGGGGGGGCTTGGGTTTTTTGTCGGAGCAAGATTATTTTTTTCGCCCCAGACCGGAGCAAAATTATTTTTTTCTTGCAAAGTTGGAGCAAGAAAATTTTTTTCAAACATTAGTTATGCAAAATATACTAAGAAGGTTTATGTTTTATCAATAGAAATTCTTTATGTTTACTAAAAACTCTAAAATATTACTTTATTTTTATGCAAAAATTTAATTCGCTTATAAACAGAGAGATAAAAGAATTTAACAATATAATCCTAAGTAAACATAATTGATATAAGGTACAAGTAAGAGGGCTGAGGGGAGGGTCTTCCAGAGAAATTTTCAAATTAAGAATTGTAAATTGGAAACGCATCTATAAATACATTATTTTGATGATTTTTATTAATAAGCCTTTAAGGTAGCCTTTTTATATAATACTTTCATCCCTATATATTTTGAAATATGAAGTATGTCATTAAAGGAATCATGTTTTGATAAAGAAAACGATGGCGAGCGAAATGAGCCAAAATTTTTTTGGAACATAATTGAAAACTGCGGCGAGCGAAGCGAGGCGGAAAATTTTCAGGAATTTTAAGCAAAATTTTCTGGTAATTCTTCAAATTCAGATTACTTGTAAGAGCAAGATTATTTTTTTCTGACTCATCATAAGCAAAATTATTTTTTTCATCAAAATTCAGAGCAAAATTATTTTTTTCGAAAAAAACCCAAGCCCCCCCCCCCCCCCCCCCCCCCAGAATATCAAATGGACCGTGCCTTAGGAGCTTGAATTCCTAGTGAGCCTTAATGACACTTGACTGTAACTTCCTCTTTATTTTTACATTTTCACACAAAAGTGTGAAGCTCCCTGAGTCACTTAATGTTGAATCGAATAAGATAGATCTTCTAGTTACATATGTACTTACTTTTACTTTTTGGATGGTGGTCAATGTCTTTGGCGTTTATCCCAAGTGAATAGAGTCTGCTGGTCGAAAGTTAAGTCCAAAACGTCTCCATACTTCATATCTGTAAATGCATTTTTTAAAGAGTACATGTATATACTGCATGGTGAAGAAGACAATTAAAAGTATTTGAAGTCTTATTACGGGAGACATTGTTGGAAATTAGAAAAGAATTGATCGATTACACACAATGATCTCCTCGATTTCTGCTTTTTAAAACATTGAAGATACAATCCATAAAAAGTTTAAGATTTCAATAACTTTTTTTTTTGAAAACTGAGTCATCTTCTTTTTGACTTCCTATTCAGATTAGATTTAAATTTAGCCCTTGTCAGTCAGGTACAGACAGTCTTTTGTTCAAAATTAGGTCTTTTTCTAACTTTCAATTCTAAATCATTAACAGTGAGCACATTGCTACTTTTGTCTCAAAGAAAAAATATTGTATTTTGTACAATTTTCTTATCTATAATCTAAAACTACTTATTTTACAAAATGTAACATTTTTTTTTCATGGCAACTGGTTTCTACTGCAAAACTCATTTTATAATTGCGATTTTAGCTACGTATACCTTTTTTTTTTAAATATTATAATATAAAAACTATTTCTCAACTTAATATTATATTTAATATTGTATGGGATGAATGGTATCTAATAAAATAATAAAGTATTTTTGAATGAATGCAATATTTATGTAGAATAAAAATTTGCTGAATTGTTTTTTATTACAATTATTTTAGTATATCTTGAAAGTTAATATGCATTGCATCCCCTTCTCCTAAATGATAAGAATTGATTACGTTTTATATGAGACAGATGATGCTAGCTTATTCTAAATTTATGTACAAATTGCAATGCATTCAATATATTTGTTTAAACCAAAGAGTTTAAAGATTTAATTCTACAAAATGCAAACTTCAAGGTAATAAGATTACGAGGTGAACATTTTTACGCTAATGTAAAGGTCACAAGAATTGTGCATGTGAAATATGAAAGCCCTCTCACCTTATAATCAAAACCATAGACAAGGTTATGCTTTCATCGTGACCTCGAGGCCTAAAAATTATCGCATTTTATTTATGTATAAAATGTAAGAGAGTTAATTTGTCTTAACTGTTAAACTCTTATGAGCACAGGGGTGAGGTATCATCGCTAAGGTCACAAACCCTTTTCTCCATACAAACCTTTTCTTCTGTATGTCTATATTAAAAACCCCAAGGGCGGACACTTCCTATATAATAAACTATATGAATTTTTTGTACTCTATCGTGGCTTCCACTTCTATCGATCTGTTTTGACCCGTGCATCTTTTAGGATGAATTTTCAATTTGGATATGTTTTATACATTAATCTTGAATTAACAAATCCAAAATTCGTATCAAATGGAAAGTGGGTTTAGCCTGTAGGAAGGAAAAAAGAGGAAGCCAAGTTTGTGTATTTGGTGCCGATCAATCAACAAATATGGCCGCCGAGGACTCTGAGTGGCTGACGCATTTTCGACATCTCTGCAACCGCTGCACAGACTTTCAGAAACTTTACAGGAAGGAAATACTCAAGGGCCTCGATCAAATTGTTCACTATCATTCTTTTGTCTTCAACTCACGTAAGCGATGTGGCCCCCTTGGGCCTCTTGTTTCAATACATGTCTAATGGGACCTTGAATTTGACCCCCCCCCCCCCTAAAAAAACCAATAGGCTCCTTCGTGGATCATTAATAATGAATATATTAAGTTTCATCACTGTAGGTCAAGCAGTGGGTTATGTCCGGACACGCTTTTAAATGCTGTTTCTCATTCATGTCTTTTTTACCATTGGCCTTTTGATCCAAAAATCAACATGGATCCTCCTTTCCTCGCAAACAATAGCAAGTGGGAAGTTTCTATAATCTGGATAAAAAATTAGTCGATTTAGTGTCAGGAAACGAAATCTGTGTCCGATTACAGACGCACAGTCAGACAGAAATGGTGAAACCAGTATAACCCCTCAACTTTGTTGGCGGGAGGTGGAAGGGTGTGAAAAAAAGGATACTATATAGGGCACCAGCATTAAGCTGGAGACCTGAGGAAGTAATGGTAGTCTCAAGATAGTTCTTTCTCATTGGATATATGAATCATACTCAAAATGTTCCTCTGTGTAGGAGTAAATGAACAACTAACATCCGTAGTCATTCATGATTTTTTTTTATTTTGCTTACATCATTTTGGAATTTAACACAAACAAGAACTGCCTCGTGGTCGCTATAATATGTTGGTATGATCTTTGTAGTAACATCAATATTGCCAGTAGCATACACATGGTCTATCAGCGTCCCATTCTCTGTTGTAGCTGAAGTGACAACTTGCCTAAAGTTTTTGCTTGTCATAAACGAGTGAATTTTTCCATTGTTTTGAAGAATGTTTTCATTGAAGTCTCCCAGAATTATACACGGTTCATTGTTTTTGTCCAAAATTGAAATGATATCAGAAAGACGTTCTACGAAAAGTGGAATTGGATATGCTTGGGGTCTATAAATAACAATTATCTGTAGCTTATCCTCTGTTTTCAATGCCATTCCTTCGATATCTGTATGATGTAACGTTTTTGTTTCCAAATGACACTTTTCTTTGACATAAATTCCAACTCCACCGCCCGCTGATTCTTTTAACTTAGATGTGACATCAGATGAGTTGGTGTAAGAGTCATATCTCGATTGATGTGAAAATCTCAAACTTTCTATATGCACTGCGTCACAAGTATCATCAGGTGTAAGCCATGTCTCTGTAACCATTATAGCATCAGCACTAAGGAACCGCTGATCGGTCTTCATTTGCTTTATATTGTAATGAAGTCTTTGTACATTGAACAAAATTACTCGAAGATCACTCAGATCTCTAGAACTAACATCCAGATTACCTTCTGAGAATGTTTTCATACTTTTTATTTTATCTCCAACTTCCTTGTCTGCAAATATCTTCTTTTCAAACGTTACAGTGCCATTGCTTTTCAAATGCAAACCTCCTTTAGATGTGACCCTACTGAGGGCTACGTATGCTTGCCCAGGACTGAATACTTTTTTAAGATCAACTACAACTCTGTCGAGTGTCATCCCTTGTACCTTATGAGCGGTACATGCCCAGGCTAATTTGAGAGGGAACTGAAATCTGGTTGTTCCGGATTTTCGTAATTCCTCTTCCATTCTTTCTATCGTGACTAAGTTGCCTTTCTCCGACAGTTTTCCAGCAGACCTTCCAACCTTCTTGTTATCAAATAGAACTACTACGGCAGAAATTTCTGATTTAGACTTTTCTGCATAGTTTTTCTCCTTTATCTGATGAACAGTCCCCATGATTCCATTGACCAGGCCATCTTGAACATCAATGTTTCTTGTAAGCATTACTCTCGCATCCTCTGACATCAAAAGGATAGTTGGCAGACCATCTGAATCTGACTTTGATATAGGTACTGATAGTGGGGTCATTTTTCCAGATGTTTTGTCCTTTTTGAAATCCTTTGCTGGTATTTCAATAATTTCATTCTGTAAGTATTTTAACATATCTTGATTATGCAAGTCAACTTCTTTATTCGTAGAGAACACATGCAAATCTTCGCTTTTGCCTTCCCGTTCACATTCACGCAACATTTTAAGAGCCGTATCTGAAATAGGTTCATCATCTGTTCTTGTTCTCATCATGTTCAGAACTTTAGCAAATTCAATATCTTCTCTCTGTCTCATTATTTCGTCTAGCTCTATAACGGAAAAGAAATCTTTCCAGTAGTCTATAGGATATGATGTATTGACATTGTATAATCTCTCATTCTTGCTTTGTTTCACGGGTGGAAGTTGAAAAAAGTCTCCTACAGCCAACACAGATACTCCACCGAATGGACTTTTGTTTCTCTTAATCTGGACTAGTCGCTCATGGATGTAATAGAGAAGTCGTTTGTATATCATAGATACCTCATCAATAACAAGTATCTGTAAGTTCTCTAATTTAGCACGAAGAGGACTAAGTGTCTGCTCCTTTAGAGCTTCATAAGGAAGTGGTAAACATCTCGTTATTCGAAATGCATGATGGACAGTGCAGCCCTGAATATTAAATGCTGCTGTTCCCGTAAAAGCTGTCAACAAAACTGTAAGTTGATCTGGCTCTTCACATACTTTTGCAAGGATTCTTGAAGCTTCGTACTTGATTGCTTTGATTAAATGACTTTTTCCAGTTCCAGCACCTCCCGTGATGAAAATATGAAAAGGATCTGCATTTTGCCCTTGAAGTTTCTTCAAACACCAATCCCTTACAAAGTAAAAAACCTCGCTTTGTTTACTATTTAAAGATCTTAAAACCGGGAGAATCTCTTCCTTCGAGGCATTTCGTCCCTGAATTGTATATGTAATTTCTGGTTTATATTCAGGTCGAAGATCAGCAATGTCTTCTGCCAAACCATCATCTGCAGTATTTAATGATTTCTTCTGTCTACATTCGTCACGGCTTCTCTCAGACTCTGGACAAAGCATTGCCCAAGCATCCGTAGGTTCCCCAATCAAATCATAGAGTTCTTGTGCTTCTACAAGAGCTTCCGCACTCTTGATGAATAAATCTCTATTTCTGTCGACAACATCTTGCACTTTGTGTAGCGTTTTATCATCTTTGAATCTTACACATCCTGTCTCAAAAAAGGATTGATATAAATCAAATCCCGGTGGTTTTAATTGATTCTGGGTCCAGTAGGGAAGGAATAATTGTAGAATATTTCTAAAATGTTTTTCTGGGTCTCTTGAAATGTTTGTAGGTGGGTATCGAATAACTGCATGATCAGAACGCACTCTCCTTTGAATGAATCCTTTGTCATTCCTCAACTTGAAAACATTGACATTTTGTTTCTTTGGTACCTGTGATTTCGAAAGAACTCTAAAAACTGAGCAAAATACTGCTAGACACATCTGTTCAAATTCCTGTATATTCGGCCTGGCTTCATACCTATCAATTACATTTAGCATCCATATTTCTTCGGGGTAATCATCGGAATTGGTCATGTCGTACTTATCATCTCTATTTTTATTGCCTTGTAATTGAGATAGCGGTTTAGAGAGACGAGTTGGATTTTCTCCCACAGGGATAAAGACTACTTTTCTTGAGGAT
Source organism: Pinctada fucata (assembly GCA_028142955.1). Classification (NCBI taxonomy): domain Eukaryota; kingdom Metazoa; phylum Mollusca; class Bivalvia; order Pterioida; family Pteriidae; genus Pinctada; species Pinctada fucata. Next base: position 35,051,701 of record AP027108.1, on the reverse strand, counting down.
TCTTTCATTTTTAAACCACAAACCCTGTAAACAGCCTCTTGAACTCCAACTTCTCTGTGGTGGAGATAGGCAGATCCTATAGCCTTCATTGTCTGGTGAGCATTTAAATTACCTTCTTCAGATTCGATTTTTGTCTGTTTCAATATCATTCCCATTTCACGTTCAGCCTTTGAGATGTAAGATATTACGTATACGATACAACTGAATGGGTCAAGAATGAATTGTATGTCCATGTTTGCATCCCAACATTTCAGTAACGTTGGATTGTACTGATTGATCCATACTTCACTCGGTTTACGTTTCAATACAATATTTTGTCTTGTAGCTACAATGTGCTGCGCTTGTTGGTAGGTTGCCTGATCTGTACCAATCATTTCAAGCAGACTTTCTGTGTCTGATTTGCTGACGGAGTCATATTGAATGACATCCCAAACTCGCCTCAGAATATCCAATGCATCTGTTTTTGTCATGGTTTCCGCTGGACTGGAGTCATTTCCTTCATTAATAATCATATCACTTGCCTCTGATTTTGATGTATTTAAATCTTTTGTCTTGGCATTTTTAGTTTCCTCTTCTAAAGGGGAGACAATAAATGTTTGAGAGGAGGGTGGTCTTGGAAAATTAAAACGACATGTTGTTCCTTTCTTGCGACATGACTTCGAATGCTTCTTACTATGCTGTTGTACTCCTTGAACTATGTCATGTAATTCTTGGTCCTTTTCGTAAGGCAGTTCACAAGTGACATATCTATCAATAAAAGCACATACTGTTTGCTCGTCATTTTCATTCAATTTTGGAGCATCCTCTATCCAAAAAAGACAGTGCATATGAGGTGAACCCCTTTGTTGAAATTCAACTCGTAGGAAATAGTCATTAACTTTTCCAATAGGGTTGTATGGTGACAAGATGACTTCGTGTAGAAAAAAGTGAAAACGACGGTCGAACATTCTTGCTACTGTCACGGGATTGCTTTTAAGAATCTGGCATTTCTCTGACCATTCAAGTGTTTCAAATTTTCTGGTGTCCCCTTGTTTCCTTAAGATCGTATTGATGATCTCCTTCCATCTGAATTCTGCCGCAGAGAATGAACAGAACCATGTTGGGATTCCAAGCTGTCTCAGCATTGCAAATAGATCCTTTTGAGCACTCTGCCAGTAGGACGGAGTCCCTCGTATTGGCTGCAAAAATCTCAGTGCCTCATCCTTTCGAAACAGCTGTTTCAGTTTTGCCTTGTCTTGTAGCGTCTCTGCAGTTACATTTTCTCCAGATGCCCCCTTAGCAGTTGTCTTTCGAAGTGAAATTTGCGTTTTATCAATGACTTGTTTTAGTTCAGATAAATACTGGGCATAGAAGAGATAATTTGTATGTTGAGCAAATCTGTTGTCCGCATTCATTAATCTGTTATTAAAATATCTGCTAAGGGAAATTGGTAGTTTTCGTGCTTCATCGAATGAATTTTCTCCAGTCGGAAATAGAATAGGAAAACACTTTGCTTCATTGCCTTTTTCTTGCAACATTTTTACAGGATTCATTCCCTCCGCAGGGGCTATATTAAATACTTCATCAAAGTAATGATCAAGCACTTCTTGTCCTATATCAGGTGGTTGTAAGCACGTATCGTATTGTACGCCGTATTCCTCTGAAGGTTCATTTTCATTAGGTGGTATTTCGTCGGGTCTGTTGCTAGAACAATCTTTTGTATCATCTGTGTGTCTATTTTGGTCGTGTTGTTCTTTGACTGTAGATTCTGCTAGAAAATTCTTTTCATCCTCCGATTGATTTATGTACGTGTCTTTGTACCATTTGTTATTTTCCTTCAAATATTGCAGTGCGTTGTATACATGACTTGTGTTCACAAATTTATAGTCATAATGACCCTTGTAACTCAACTTTCTTTTTAGTTTTACGCGAAGGATGAGGTCATTGTCTTCTTGTCTTGGTAAACTTTTTGCTTTGCTTAGATTCGAAGGAACACAGACAACTGGTCCATGAATAGCATTTTGTGCTCCTTGTGGTAGCAGTGCCAGCTTCATAAAAGTGATGTGCTTTGCAATTAAGTTCTCCTCAAGACTGTTCAGTGCTTTTAGTTCATCTGGAATTTCGTCAAGGCTCATATTATTTGAGGAAGATTCTGGTGGTATACATCCAGCCATGATTTTACGTTGACATGTATGACATATCTTTAAGTCTACCTTACAGCACTCGTCTCGTCCTTCATCTGAATAGGAATGTTCGGAGTAGTGTGTAATACTCATTGTAGCAGCTTTCGTGACATTAAGTCCCTTCATAGCATATGCATCGAAATTACATGGCACAACTTGATTGTCAAAGCAGAGCCGTTTACAGCAGGCACATGTAAAATCAGGTCCTTTTTCAGCCTTGATTTTAAAGTTTGCTATAATAAGATGTACATCTGAATTTTCATGACTGTGCAAGATTCTTTGATATTTCTTCTTTTCACTAAGAATAGCTCTCATCTCTGGAATATTTTCTATTTTACTGGCATATGCTTTTTTTGCGCACTCTTGTCTTTGAGATCTATATTTCTTGTCTGTCGTATACTTTTCTTTCGCAGTCTGTCTTGCACGTGACTTGTGTCGTTCATCTTTAATATTTTGTAGCTTGCTTTTCCTTTTAGCCTTCATTTTAAAATCTTCGTTTTCTTGATACATATGCATATTCTGCTCCTTAAGTTTCGATCTGAAGTTAGCGTCTTCCCAATACCTTGAGATGCTTTTCTCCTTCACTTTCGTTCTGTGCTCTGAGTTTTCCTTATACTTTAAGACACTTGTTTCCTTCTTTTTTTTCTTGTATAGCTCGTTCTCTTTGTACTTCTTTAAACTTGCTAATTTAGCTTTTTCCATGTGCTCTGCATTATCTTTGTATTTAGACACACTGGCTTCTTTGACTCTGTTCTTGTGCTCTTCGTTCTCTCTGTATTTTGAAACACTGGCTTCTTTGACTTTGTTCTTGTGTTCTTCGTTCTCTCTATATTTTGAAACACTGGCTTCTTTGACTTTGTTCTTGTGTTCTTCGTTCTCTCTATATTTTGAAACACTGGCTTCTTTGACTTTGTTCTTGTGTTCTTCGTTTTCTCTATATTTTGAAACACTGGCTTCTTTGACTTTGTTCTTGTGTTCTTCATTTAGCATGTACTTCATAACACTTCTCTCTTTGAGTTCATGTCTGTGTTCGTCATTTTGTTTGTACTTAATTTTGTTTGAAAATTTCTTGCTTGTTCTATAAGTATCATTTTCCTCGTATGTTCTTCTGCTCATTTTCTTTCTAGTTTCACGATACGTCTCGTCATTCTTGTACCGCAATTTTCTCTTACAATTTCTTTGAAGGGTGTTGTCACAAAGAGTAGAATTTTCGACATATTTGTCGACAGGGCTGTTCTTCATTATGTCTTTGTCTTGCGTGTTTAGCTCGTCAACATGACCGTTCTTTTCATCTATCAACTCTTCTTGTTTTTTCAAGCGTTTTCTCAATGCATCTCTTTCTTTGAGGTCTTTTCTTTTTCGCTGTATAACTTTTAGACTTTGAACCTTATTTGAATTATGTTGTCCCTCCATTGTTTCAGATTCTGTAGACAAGACAACGTCGTAGTGATTACCATTAACATGGTCCAAGAATATCTTATTTTTATCAGGAATATTTTTTCCATCTACTGAAGGCATTGCAAACTTGATCCAAGTACCATTGCTGAAGATGTATATGGTACATTTTAACATACTAGAAGCCACATATATCTCGAATTCAGTTGCCCAAACACAATATTCACTCATCTTTGTCGTTTCTAAATAAGATAATACTGACTCATGTCCTGCTCGTAATATTGAAGTAAACTCATCTGGTTGTGATAATGCGTGTTCACAGACAAGTTCTCTTATCTTGTTGTGATTCTCCTCCGTGTTGCTCAAGGCAAATGATAAAGCTCTAAAGAAGCAATTTCCATCAGCCATGACTCTGTGCCAAGTTTTGGGCTTTTCGGCATTTTTAATTAGCCTGTTGCTGTATACTTTAGTATTTTCGTACTTGAGATGAAGCTTCGAACATATTTGCCTTTGTGTTCCTTTGCACAATAATTTAAAGTCAGGTTTGATAGGTGCTTCCTTACATGAATAGATAACAGCATCATCATCATCTGATACATTTTCTGTTCCACAGTGCGGTTGTACATTTTGTATATGCTTGTGACTAGATGAATTTACATTTTCTATTTTGAACCCAGTAAGTTCAATCATAATTGCACCGGATACATTCATTGATTCTCCTAGAGCATATAAATTTTCACTTATATCTCCGATATCCGTCATCAGCAAGCATGTACTTTTACCATCGATATCAATCATTCCGGTCTCTGACCGCGAATGTGGATCATAGATAAAAAATCCAAACTCTGATCTACCTATTAGCACAGTGCTGCCAGCAAAGCAAACGAATGCAGTAGGATATTTTTCTAGTGACAGTAGTATTGCCTCATCTAAAGGTAACGCATTAAATTGAGACATATCTTGCTTTATTTTATCTTTAGGTGATATCACAGAGATTTTAGATTCATCAATATGAATGCTATAGAGGGTATGGAAAACGTCAATCTGTCTAGGAAGTTCGTGTACCAATAAGTGATTATGATTCATGAACGAACTGGCTCTTAGAAAAGAATATAGTTCATTCCCCGTCACAAGAATATTGTCCATATCTTCTGAAGTCCATACATGTACAGATTTTAGCGTACCAAAAATACCTGCTATTAAACAGTTTGGAACACATTGATTACCTGCATTTTCACCAAACATGCAGTTTCCCTGGTGAAAGTTCCCTTGTATAGCCTTTGTTATATTAGAACATTGCTTTTTGCTTCTCTCAGTCTGATTTGTTGTTGACGACATATGATACAATGAATGCAAAGTAGTTTCATAGTTCATCTCAGTACATGTATTTGTTGCATAGTTCAGTTTGGTACTCGTTTCATAGTTCAGTTTAGTAGCCGATTCTATATTCCTTGCATCTTTTCTCAATAATACATTTATACTGGGTCTACATTCCATTGCCGTGAAATGAGTTCTTATCCCAGTTTGCGTCTGACCTGCAACGCCGCGCTTTGGCGAGGGTACCCGCGCTGGGGTACATACCCACGCTGGAGTATCAGGGCTCGGTGGCATGCTAACATCTGTAGCACTCAGACGACTTCCCGAGGGAGGTGCCAACCCCCGGGCATTCAGAGGCGTTTTCTCACAAGGAGAGGCCAACCTCCAAGCGGCCAGGGACATTTCCTCACAAGGAGATGCCAGTCCCATAGAGGCATTATTTTTGTTATTTTGTTGCTTGGGTGAATCTTTCCCCATAGAAGCAGTCTGTGTCTCAATTTGTTGTTGCAAAGACAGCATCGAAGAAGAATCTTTTTCTTTGTTTTGTTGGCTTGACAATGGAATGGAATGGCGTCCATCGATATTGCTGTCAGAATTTTGTGTACAGCCTACTTTACTTCTTCGATTTGCTTTTCTTGGCATTTCTGCAATGACATAAAGAAAACATCATAAAAACTGATGTCTTCCCCCTCCGTCTCAATTACTTTGACCTTGGTCACATGACCTTGGCCGAAGAAGATTATGTGAAACCTTTTCAGTCATGAGCAACATCATGCCAAAATATGAAAATGATTCATTCAAGTGGTATAGCCCAAAAATGATTAGCATACACCGTTCATTGTAGCGAAGGTAAAAAAAATAATTCCACCGGTTAGTTGAGACTTCACACATCCAATAAATGACCTTTTTCCTATAAGATACTTGTGCGCCGTAAAAATTAAAATTTTTTGGCACCCTTACTTAGCCAATAACAAAAAAACCATGTCATGAACTTGTGTATTCTTCCGCCAACTTTGTCACACACTAATGTCAACATGTAGGAATCACACATCATTAAAAATATTTTCTTACTTTTTTCAACCTTTATTCAGAAAACTTCCATACTCAATATGTTTAATTTCACATTGAAACATGCCAAAATATACAGCCCTACAGTGAACGAATTATTCCCCCCTCTCATCATGAGGAATCCATATGTTAAATATCAAAGCCATATCTCTTATACTTAAAAAGTAGGTTAAAGGTCAAGGTCAGGTCACTAGGTCAAAAATCATGGTATCAAATATGATGTCAAGAGGAATATATATGTGAAATATCGAAGCCCTATCCGATATAGTTTGAAAGTATCAAAGGTCAAGATCAAAGCTACTAGGTCAACAGTCATTATATCAAATGAAAGCTTTCGTCATGAGGAATCTATGTGTGAAATATCAAAGCCCTATCCCTTATAATTAAAAGTAGGTCAAAGGACAAGGTCACTAAGTCAAAAGTCATGGTATCAAATGAAAGCTGTCGTCAAGAGGAATATATGTGAAATATCAAAGCCCTATCCCATATAGTTTGAAAGTAGGTCAACGGTCAAGGTCAAGGTGAACATCACAAAGTCAAATGTCTAGGAGTAAAACTTGTTTTGATGAATGTCTGTATGAAATATTAAAGCCTTATCACTTATACTTGAAAAGATATTCACTTTTAGAACATCTGTACCAAAATATTACAATAAGGTCAAAGTTCAAAGTCAAGGTCGCTTAGTCAAATATCCTGGTATCGAAATGTAGCACCTGTTATCGTGAATGACTGAATAAAATATGAAAGCCCTATCACTTATACTTGAAGAGATATTCGCTTTAAGAACTTCTTAACCAAAATACTACTACAAGGGCAAAGTTCAAAGTCAAAGGTCACTAGGTCAAATGTCTTGGTATCAAAATGCAGTACTTGTTATGGTAAATGTATGTATGAAATATTATAGCCCTATCACTTATATGTGAAAATGTATATGCTTTAAAAAATCCTTAACCCAAATATAACTATAAGGTCAAAGTTCAAGGTCACTAGGTTATATGTCTTGGTATAAAAATGTAGTACTTATTATGGTGAATGTATGTATGAAATATGAAAGCCCTATCACTTAAACTTGAAGAGTTTTCAGCTTGAAGAACTTCTTAACCGGACGGACAGACAGACGGACAGGGTGTTTCATATCTACCCCAAACTTTGCTTACCGGGGGGGGGGGGGGGTATACTTACCAAAGGAGAACATACAGCATAGAGAATTCCCCTAGGGTCTATGTCGGTCAACGAATCAACGGAGAACATTTTGTACTGTGATCAGGTGATCTGAAACCTATGAACCATGAGCAACGACAAACTGAATATAGCCTGGGCATCATTAGCATATACTATTTCAGCATCGACATTTTCATTACTAAAGTAAGAAGTGACCTTGGGACAACATGATAAGAAACATTTAGTCCTCTGAGACTTAAAATTGAAAACAATTATAAGAAGGCTTCAAGAGATATAGCTCAGACAGGATAAGGATTTGCAGTTTCATTAAAAAGACCTAAATGACCTTAGACACAAGACCTTGGGTCAAGGTAATAAAAAAAACCTTCGATTGGGAGCAAGAGTATACTAAAGTATCAAAGAGATCCAGTATACGATTAAAAAGATACAGTCCAGACAAAATAGCAGGTACAAAGATGTAATACTTGACCCTGACCATATGACCTTTGATTAAGTTGATGTCAGACCTTTGGGTCATAAGCATCACCATACCGAAATATGAAAGTGATCCGTCAAAAGATATGGCCTGGACAGGACAGCATGTACAATTTCATTAAAAAAAGAACTAAGTGACCTTGACCTTGGTCACAAGAACTCGGGTCAAGGTGGTGTGAAACCTTTGGGTCATAAGCAACAAAGTACTAAAATATGAAAGTGATGTAGTAAACAGTTCAAGAGATATAGCCCGAACAGGATAGCATTTATAATTTCATTAAAAGTATACTGAGTGACCTTGACTTGATCAAAGGACATTGACATATAGAATTTCATTTAAAATGTACTAAATAATCTTGACCCAAGGTCAAGGTGATTTGAAACCTTTAAGCAACAACATATTATAATATGAAAGTAATCCAGTAAATGGTTTAAATGATGTAATGACTTGGGCAGGGATGTATGTACAACTTCAGTAAAAATGCAGTAGTGACCTTGACCTTGGTCACATGACCTTGGGTCAGGTAATGAGAAACCTTTGGGTCATAAGCAACAACATACTAAAATATTAAAGTGATTTGGCATATTGTTCAAGAGATATGACCCGGACAGGAATTTATGTACAATTTTATTAAGAATGTACTTAGTGACCTTGACTTTGGCCATATACCTTGGGTTAAGTAGATGGGAAACCTTATGATCATAAGCAACAACATACTGAAATATGAAAGTAATCAGGCAAACGTTTAAGGAGATATAGCCCGAACACGATATGTGACAGACGGAGAGACGCGATGGCTAAAACAATATACCTCCTCCCCGTTGAGGGGAGACAGAATTCACAATCTGAGGAAAATGAACATTTTGAGCACACGGAATATCTTGCATATAGAAATCAGAGGTCATCATAAAGAACAAGTCAACTCGAAAAAATTCCAGATTCAAAATTTATAATGATAATTCGCTGCCTACATTTTTTTTTCATACGAAGCTTTTTCATATCATTGCATCCTTTTATTTATGTAATTGATAAAAGCCCTTTCTATTCCTTTGGAAACACCACATTTCATTCTAACTGCCTTCAAAGTCATCACTCGACTGTGGAGTTATAGGTGTCAAGTTCTCGGCCCATGTCGGGCGAAACCTTTTGTCAAATCTACTCTGTTTTCTTCACAATAATGACAATCACATTGAGAACTTATGAATGTCGCCATCTAAGCTTTTTAAGCTGTAGATATTTTAGGAAGTAACCATTATTTCAGGAAGGGGCGGAGGACATATTAAGGGATGGGGGATCACATACACATGAAATAAATTTATGCATCGCAAAGCGATATAAGTCCCCTACCGGTTTTAATTCTTGTCCTTTCATGCACTCTGTCTTGACCTGTGCTTCAACCAAAAGATGAATGCCCAAATAAAGATTAGTTCAATATTTGCTTATTAGAAAAGGTCTGGGAAACTGAACATTTCATGTAATTTGCAAAGGGGCCCTAACTTTTGTAAAAAAAACATCGTAACCCAACTTCAATTTAATCTGTATCATAATAAAATATATTTACATGTGCCCAATCATTTGTATAGAATTTACACTGTGATTATAGAAGTATAACCGCAGTGGCGTGATTTGAACTATGACGTCATAGTAAGTTGGCTTGATTTGAACTTTGACGGTACGTAGTAACAGAGCCTTAGCAACGTAGTTGTAAACGTATTTTAACGTCATTAAAGCGTGAAAAACTGGAATGTAAATATATATAATAACTGTCTTTTGGAATGTGATTATACTGTGATAACCTACAATGGATCCAGGAATTATGTTTCTCATAATGCGCTAACGCGCATTATGGAACATAATTCCTGGATCCATTGTAGGTTATCACAGTATAATCACATTCCAAAAGACAGTTATTCTATAAGTATCCACATACATGTACCAAAAATCAGTTCAATATCTACAACAACAGCCAAGACAAGTCCGGAGAACTGAGAATTTCATAGCATTTCCTTTGTCCAACTGGGTTCATAACTCTTGTAAAAACAAGTCAATCGAAACCAAACTCGAACTTGACCTGTATAACACTAAGATGTATTCACATATAGAAAATCATTCTAATATCTGCAATACCATGGCAGGAAAGTCCAGAAAACTGAAAATTTCACGAAAACTGAGAATTCCATGAAAGTTAAGTCCAAGGGCCATAACTCTTGTAAAAATAAATCAATTAGAACCAAACCTTTACCCAAACTTTAAAACTTGATCTGTATCTCATTGAGATATACTCACATACCAAAACAAGAGGCCCAAGGGGGCCACATCGCTCACCTGAGGAGACTGTATTTATGTTTTCAATCAAAGTCAGTATAAGAACTGAAGAAAATCACTTTTAGTGAAGCTTTGAGAAGGACAATGTGTACTTACTTCCTGTAAAGTTTGGTGACATTCTGTGCAGTAGTTTAAGAGGATAAGTCAAAAATGTGTCATCCAATTAGAGCCTATGGAGGACATCTTGGGTTACTGATCGGCTCGAAAAACACAAACTTGGTAGACTAAGAGGGCAATGAGTACTTGCTTCCTGTGAAGTTTCAAGAAATTCTGTGAAGCGGTTTCAGAGAAGTCGAAAATGTGTCAGCCAATCAGAGCCTGTAGCTGCCATCTTGGATTTCCAATCGGCACCAAAAAAACTTAAACTTGTTAGAGGGCAATGAATACTTGCTTCCTGTGAAGTTTCGTGAAATTCTATGCGGCGGTTCAGAAGAGAAGTCGAAAATGTGTCAGCCAATCAGGGCCTGTGGCGGCCATCTTGGATTTTCGATCGGCTCGAAAAAGACAAATTTGGTAGAGGGCATAATGTTGAGTTCTTGCTTCCTGTGAAGTTTCATGAAATTCTGTGCAGCGGTTTCAGAGGAGCACTCGAAAATACGTCAGCCAATCAGAGCCTGTGTCAGCCATCTTGGATTTCCAATCGGCTCGAAAAACAAACTTGGTAGAGGGCATTGAGTATTTGCTTCCTGTGAAGTTTCCAGAAATTCTGTGTAACGGTTTCAGATGAGAAGTCGAAAATGTGTCAGCAAATCAGAGCCTGTGGCGGCCATCTTGGATTTCCGATCGGCTCGAAAAACACAAACTTGGTAGAGGGCATTGAGTACTTGCTTCCTGTATAGTTTCTTGAAATTCTGTGCAGCAGTTTCAGAGGAGGAGTCAAAAATGTGTCAGCCAATCAGAGCCTGTAGCGGCCATCTTGGATTTCAGATCGGCTCAAGAAAACTCAAACTTGGTAGAGGGCATTGAGTGCTTGCTTCCTGTGAAGTTTCATGAAATTCGGTGCAGCGGTTTCAGAGGAGAAGTCGAAAATGTGTCAGCCAATCAGAGCTTGTGGCGGCCATCTTGGATTCCTGATCGTCTCGAAAAACACAAACTTGGTAGAGGGCATTGAGTTCTTGCTTCTTGTGAAGTTTCGAGATATTCTGTGCAGCGGTTTCAGAAAAGAAGTCGAAAATGTGTAAGCCAATCAGGGCATGTGGCGGCCATCTTGGATTTCCGATAAGCTCGAAAAACACAAACTTGGTAGAGGGCATTGAGTTCTTGCTTCCTGTGAAGTTTCGAGATATTCTGTGAAGCGGTTTCAGAGGAGGAGTCGAAAATGTGTCAGCCAATCAGAGCCTGTGGCGGCCATCTTGGATTTCCGATCGGCTCAAAAAACACAAACTTGGTAGAGGGCATTGAGCACTTGCTTCCTGTGAGATTCTGTGAATCGGTTTCAGAGGAGATGTCGAAAATGTTAAAAGATTACGCCGGACGGACAACGACGACGGACGGACGACGGACGGCGCGCTATGACAATAGCGTGTGAATTTCCTCCGTGTTTTCAAATGGCTTCTCTGATTTTAATTACATTGTAACATGTAGGACTTATAGTAAGGCAGGAACGGACCTGTCCCATTTTACTAAACCTGGTCATTGAAGCATGAAATGTAGGTCAAATGTAGGTCAGATGCAGCCTCCGTACCATGCATTGTTGTAAACATCCTAAGATGCATCAACCACACAACTTTGGATTACCTAGGACTTATAGTAAGTTAGGAATGGACCTGTCCCATTTACCTAACCTGCTCACTCAAGCATGAAATGAGGGTCAGATGCAGCCTCCGTACCATGCATTGTAGTAAGCATCCTCAGATGCATACAAGTTTGGTTAATGAAGGACTTAGAGTAAGGCAGGAATGGACCTATCCCATTTTACCTATCCTGCTGTGTAAAATGTGTAAAATGTGGGTCAGATGCAGCATCCGTACCATGCATTGCAGTAAGCATCCTCGTATGCATCATCCATACAAGTTTGGTTGATGTAGGACTTATAGTCAGGTTGGAATAAACCTTTCCCATTTTACCTAACCTGCTCACTCAAGCGTGAAATGTTGGTTGGGTGCAGCCTCCGTACCATACATTGTAGTAAGCATCCTCAGATGCATTATCCATGCAAGTTTGGTTGATGTAGGACCTATAGTAAGGCAGGAATGGACCAGTCCCATTTTATTTAACCTGCTGACTCAAGTATGAAATGTAAGTCAGATGCAGCCTCCATACCATGCATTGTTGTTGGCATCCTCAGATGCATCATCCATGCAAGTGTGGTTGGTGTTGGACTTATAGTAAGACGGGAATATGGACCTGTCCCATTTTACCTAACCTGCTCACCCAAGCATGAAATGTTGGTCAGATGCAGCAACCGTACCACGCATTGTAGTGAGCATCCTCAGATGCATCATCCATGCAAGTTTGGTTGGTGTAGGACTTACAGTAAGGCGGGAATGGACCTGTCCCATTTTACCTAACCTGCTCACTGAAGCATGAAATGTAGGTCAGATGCAACCTCCGTACCATGTAATGTTGTAAGATGCATCATCCATGCAAGTTTGGTTGATGTAGGACTTATAGTTTGGCGGGAATGGACCTGTCCCGTTTTGCTTAACCTATAGTGCGGACAACGACGCCGGGGCGATAGCATATCATCTGAAAAAATTGTACCATTTAGACAAAACACCGATTTGTTAAGATTTTTTTTTTTGGCCGGGTTGCAAAGCAGTTCCGGTTTATAGATTGATGATGCATATCTGCCTGTCCGTCTGTTCGTCCGTCTGCCGTCAATTGATAATACACTGCTCAAAATTCTTTGGTATCATCAAGGCGCCATCTTATCATGTCTTATCAATTGTAACCGTTCATATGTTCGATACAGACGCAGGTAAGTAAGAAATGACCACTAAATATGTCTAAATACATTTTTATGTCCTCGTAATCGGAGATTCGAGGTCATATAGTTTTTGCTCTGTCCGTTTGTCCGCAAAAAAAACCCCCAAAATACTTCAACGTTGGTTATAACTTTTGAGTGGTATGTGATAGAGCTTTCATATTTCACATGAGTATTCTTTGTGACAAGACCTTTCCATGTAGACAAATATTTTTGACCTTGTGGCCTTGACCTTGGAGTTTGACCTACTTTAACCTTGGTCATAACTTTTGAATGTTAAGCATTTGTTAAGTGATATGGATTTCATATTTCACATGTGTATTCCTTGTGATAAGACATTTCCATAGATACCATTTTTTTTTACCTTGACCTTGGAGTTTGACCTACTTTTGAAAAACTTCAACCTTGACCATAACTTTTGAATTGTTAGTACTAGTAATAGGGCTTTAATATTTCACATGTGTATTCCTTGTGACAAGATCTTTCGATGGATACTTAAATTTTGACCTTGTGACGTTGACCTTGAACTGTGACCTACTTTTGACATTTCAGCTGTTTTACTGACAAAGATGCCAATAGGGGCATTCATGTTTCACAAACATATTTTTTTATTGTTGATAACATAGAATAAGCAACTGCAAATATCTGAACAATGAAAGTAGATCCCTTGGTCCCTTATTTTTTTCAACAGTGTATAATACTTCGAGTAACAATAGACTCAACTGTAGTTAATGACTTGGAGTGATAAAAAAATTAGTAACTATATTGAAAGGATGGCCGGGGTTCTTACTTGTTCATGCAACTGTAATTATTAAAAAAGAATTGGAAGACAGAGGGTGGGTGGGGATTGTAGTTCATATATACATATTTACCCAAAGAGAAGGGTGATACTATAGTCAGCAGAGACCCCTATTAACCTCCTTCATACTCCCCCACCCCATTCTGAGTTTCAGCTATAGATTAATTCTAGGGGTAGGTCCACTGTTGAATGTTATGTCATAAATGGATCTATTTAGGCACGGTCCATTTGATATTCTGGGGGGGGGAGGACTTGGGTTTTTTTCGAAAAAAATAATTTTGCTCTGAATTTTGATGAAAAAAAATAAATTTGCTTATGGTGTGACAGAAAAAAAAAAGAATCTTGCTCTTACAAGTAATCTGAATTTGAAGAATAACCATAAAATTCGCTTAAAATTCCTGAAAAATTTTCAGCTCGCCTCAGCTTTTTACTTTCTATAAAAAAATTTTGCCTCGCTTCGCTCGCCATAGGCTTCTTCTGCAATGGCAAGTTCATCTATGAAAATATCAAAGGTATGCATGTGAGCTAACAATAATGTATTACTATCAATAGCTACATGTATCACCATAGTGTCTAATTTTATATACAAGCTTGGAAGGAGAATTTAATTAAGTTTTTCACTAGTTTTCATTTCTGCATGTAAAAACTCGTCTAGAAGACCCTCCCCTCAGGCGCTCTTATATGTTACATGACTTTATATACATTTTGTTTACTGAAAATTATATATCACATATTGTAAAAATCTTTTATCTCTCTCAGTTTAGAAGCGAATACAAGTTTACACAAAAATAAAGCAATATTTAGAGTAATTTAAGTAAAAATAAAGAATTTCTGTTGAAAAAACACAAAGTTTAACATTCTTAAACTTCACATCAATTGTTATAAAAAAATTTCCAACTTTGCAAGAAAAAAATAATTTTGCCGCGGTCCGGGGCGAAAAAAATAATCTTACTCCGACAAAAACCCAAGCCCCCCCCCCCCTCCCCCTCCCCCCCCTCCCCCCAGAATATCAAATGGACCGTGCCTTAGAAAACATTGTCCGACAGGCGGTATAATTTGTCACCATAGGGCAGTTCTAGTTGATATTTAAATTATGAAAGAAATTAAAGATTAATTCTTTTGAAAGAATGAATGATCTTTTTTTACCAGTCACATATAAAATAATGACTAATTAATCCAGACGGGCGTATCTTACTGCGTTAGCGTAGGCTTCATTATTTATGCCGTGGCATTTGAACTTGTGCCTCAACTTCGTTTAAAAACTAAAAATCAAATTCAAGGAATTGTGGTCCCCCGCTTTTGGGTGTTTGTCTATTAAGAAATGCTTAGGGACATCTCATATATTATCAACATTCTAAATATGAAAGATTAACTCCAAGAAAAGGTCAAAAGGAAAAAAAAAACTTTTGTTTTGTTTCCAAGGGATAGGGCTTTAGCCTTATGAAAAGGTATGCACATGTGAAATATTTAAGACCTATGAATTAAATTACCATCAAAAACTAATGGTCGAGGTTGAAGTTTTTAAATGTGGGTCAACCTCCATGGACAAGGTCACAAGGTCAGAATGTTGTTACCAACAGAATGGTCTCATCACAAGGAATACACATGTGAAATGTGAAAGCCCTATCATTTGCCATTAAAAAAGTTATGGTCAAGGTTAAAGTTTTTCATAAGTAGGTCAAAGTCCAAGGTCAAGGTCACAAGGTCAAAAATTTTGGTATCCATGGAAAGGTCTTGTCACAAGGAATACACATGTGAAATATCAAAGCCCTATCACTTTCCATTCAAAAGTTATGGTCAAGGTTAAAGTTCTTAATAAGTAGGTCAAAGTCCAAGGTCAAGGTCACAAGGTAAAAAATTTTGGTATCAATGGAAAGGTCTTGTCACAAGGAATACACATGTGAAAAATCAAAGCCCTATCACTTTCTATTCAAAAGTTATGGTCAAGGTTATAGTTTTTAATAAGTAGGTCAAAGGTCAAGGTCAAGGTCACAGGTCAAAAATTTTGGTATCCATGGAATGGTCTTGTCACAAGGAATACACATGTGCAATATCAAAGCTCTATCACTTTCCATTCAAAAGTTATGGTCAAGATTAAAGTTTTTAATAAGTAGGTCAAAGTCCAAGGTCAAGGTCACAAGGTCAAAAATTTTGGTATCCATGGAAAGGTCTTGTCACAAGGAGTACACATGTGAAATATCAAAGCCCTATCACTTACCATTCAAAAGTTATGCACAAGGTTAAAGTTTTTGTGACTGACGGACAGACGGACGGACGAACCGGTTTTAATGTCCCCGCGCTTTCGCGAAAGCGGGGGACAATAAATATTGGGCTATGTATCGTAAGGCTGTGTCATTGTGTATGAAGATTCCTTGAGACACAAATTTTCATTTGATAATGTGACCGTTGAACATGTTGAAGTAGTGCCCTTGATCTTAAACATTGATCTATTTTTGAAAATTAACTTCGGCTCTATTTCTATAAGAGATAAGACTTTGATAATTCATATTATTCATAATTCTAGGAGAGGGCATTATATAATGTTGAGAAAACTTTTGCCCAATCCTTTTTCTGCTTTTTGAAATAAAATATGATCAAACTAAATAATTCATATGTAAAACTTTTGCGATATGAGCTTTTACTTGTTCTTGTGACCTTTAACCTAGTGACTTGACATAATAATCTGTGACAATTTATGTTTATTTCCCATATCTCTTATACTCAAATTCACAAACTTCTACATGTATAAGTTTAATCATGACGGGAACCAGGCACATATTGTACCTCAGTTATAAATTTGAGCCGTATGGGCATTCTTAAACTTTTTACTGAGACCGTCTTTAGTGGTGTTTTATTAAACAATTTATTGAAAAAAAAAACATATTTTAGCTTGGGAATTACCTTGACCTTTGATGATTAACCTTAAGTGAACTTTTTCTGAAATGATCTACCGGTATCCTAATGAACAATTGTTAGAAATATATTCAAATTCTAATAATTTGGGCGCAATGAACTAGGGAGTGGTTGCCTTGACTTTGTTTGTTTTGTTTTGATTTTTTGTTTTGTTTTTGTTTTTGTTTTTTTTTTTCGTCGGGGCAAAATTTTTTTTTTCGTTCTGGACTTGGACAAAATTACTTCTTTTCTAGCAAAGTTGGAGACGGAAATATTTTTTATCAAGTATGCTATATTTAAGCCAAAGCTTTATTCACTTTCATGGGTCATAGCTGTCCTACAATTCCTATCTGTCCTATAAAATATAGGAACCTATAAAAGTCCTACATTTGAGAAATTTGTCCTATAAATCCTATAATTTGATCTCAAATGTCAGAAAAATTGCTTTGCCAATTCATTTGCACCTTCATCTTTAACTTGATCATGTACAAAATGCAATTTGCGACAATTATAAAAAAAAAAAAAAAAAAATTTGGCTCGCTTCGCTCGCCACCTCTCATATCTTTATCTTAATAATATACTTGATACCCTGATACTGTTTTATTTTATTGTTATAAATCATAATTCATATAAAATTAAAATATATATCAGGAGGCAAATATTCTCTCAATTGCCTTTTCAACTTTGGCTTTTGAATGCTCGAAATGTCCTATTGTTATCCTATTTTTCTAGAAAAATTCCTATATTAAACCTTCATTTCCACACTCGACATACCTAAATTCCTAAATTTTGAGTAGAGGAAGTCTCTACGACCCATGCACTTCTTATCAGAATAAAGCCTGTGTTTGTGAAACACGAATGCCCCCAGTGAGATCTTTGTTAGTATAAACTTCATTTTCTGTTAAGTATGTGAAAGGTCAAGGTCAAAATTTTTGGTATCAATGGAAAGGTCTTGTCACAAGGAACACATATGTGATATATGAAAGCCCTGTCCCTAACCATTCAAAAGTTATGCCCAATGTTAAAGTTTTAGAAAAGTAGGTCAAAGGTCAAGGTCACGAGGTCAAAACTTTTGGTATCAATGGAAAGGTCTTGTCACAAGGGACACATATGTGAAATATGAAAGCCCTATCACTTGCCATTCAAAAGTTATGCCCAATGTTAAAGTTTTTTAAAAGTAGGTCAAAGGTCAAGGTCACGAGGTCAAAAATTGTGGTATCAATGGACAGTTTTTGTCACAAAAAAAAACACGTGTGGAATATGAAAGCCCTATCACTTACCTTTCAAAAGTTATGCCCAATGTTAAAGTTTTTGAAAAGTAGGTCAAAGGTCAAGGTCACGAGGTCAAAACTTTTGGTATCAATGGAAAAATCTTATCACAAGGAACACACATGTGAAATATGAAAGCCCTATCACTTACCATTCAAAAGTTATGCCCAATGTTAAAGTTTTTGAAAAGTAGGTCAAAGGTCAAGGTCAAGGTCACGAGGTCAACAAGTTAAAAGTCATGTTTGTAAAACATTAATGCCCCCCTACCCCTTCTGTGATTAAAGTCTGTCACAACTTTATACTTGCACTGATACAACCTATGGGGGTATAAAGTAACAGTGTAATAAAAAAAGTCAAAGAAGTATAACTGTCAGGAGGACCTGTATGTACAGCATTTATGCTTTGTTAAAGCTCTTCTTCTAATAAACTTCTACAAGGTGATTAATATGAACTTGACCTAGATTTTCATTTGATATGTCTGTACACAAAATTTCATTCCAATATGTGAATCCACTCCAGAGGTATTGAACGGGAACTGATGTCGTGGGCAACCGACGGACCGACAGAGAGAAAGTCAGACAGCGGCAAAGCAATATGTCCCCTCTTCTTCAAAAGGGGGCATAAAAATTTTTGATTGAACCCAGATATGAACTTGACCTAGATTTTAATTTGATGTGTCTGAATACAAAATTTCATTTCAATATGTAACTCCACTCAAGAGATATTAAACGGAAACCCGGAAATTTTGGTATTTTTCGAAGTGCAAGGGGCATAACTCTGTCAAAATTTTGTTCATCAGACCTAAATATGAACTTGACCTAGTAGATTTTCATTTGATGTGTCTGTATACAAAATTTCATTTCAATATGTAACTCCATTCAAGAGATATTGAACGGAAACCCTGAAATTTTGGTATTTTTCGAAATGCAAGGGGCATGACTCTGTCAAAATTTTTTTGATCGGACCTAAATATGAACTTGACCTAGATTTGCATTTGATGTGTCTGTATACAAAATTTCATTTCTATATGTAACTCAAATCAAGAGATATTGAACGGAAACCCTGAAATTTTGGTATTTTTCGAAGTGCAAGGGGCATAACTCTGTCAAAATTTTGTTGATTGGACCCAAATATGAACTTGACCTAGATTGTCATTTGATGTATCCGTATACAAAATTTCATTTCAATATGTAACTCCACTCAAGAGATATTGAACGGAAACCCTGAAATTTTGGTATTTTTCGAAGTGCAAGGGGCATTACTCTGTCAAAATTTTGTTGATTGGACCCAAATATACACTTGACCTAGATTTTCATTTGATGTGTCTGTATACAAAATTTCATTTCAATATGTAACTCCACTCAAGAGATATTGAACAGAAACCCTGAAATTTTGGTATTTTTCGAAGTGCAAGGGGCATAACTCTGTCAAAATTTTTTCGATCGGACCTTAATACGAACTTGACCTGGATTTTTATTTGATGTGTCTGTATACAAAATTTCATTTCAATATGTAACTCCATTCAAGAGATATTGAACAGAAACCCTGCAATTTTGGTATTTTTCGAAATGCAAGGGGCATGACTCTGTCAAAATTTTTTTGATCGGATCCAAATATGAACTTGACCTAGATTTTTGTTTGATGTGTCTGTATACAAAATTTCATTTCAATATGTAACTCCATTCAAGAGATATTGAACGGAAACCCTGAAATTTTGGTATTTTTCGAAATGCAAGGGGCATAACTCTGTCAAAATTTTTTTGATCGGACCCAAATATGAACTTGACCTAGATTTATGTTTGATGTGTCTGTATACAAAATTTCATTTCAATATGTAACTCCATTCAAGAGATATTGAACAGAAACCCCTTAAATTTTGGTATTTTTCGAAGTGCAAGGGGCATAACTCTGTCAAAATTTTTTCGATCGGACCTTAATACGAACTTGACCTGGATTTTCATTTGATGTGTCTGTATACAAAATTTCATTTCAATATGTAACTCCATTCAAGAGATATTGAACGGAAACCCTGAAATTTTGGTATTTTTCGAAATGCAAGGGGCATAACTCTGTCAAAATTTTTTTGATCGGACCCAAATATGAACTTGACCTAGATTTTTGTTTGATGTGTCTGTATACAAAATTTCATTTCAATATGTGAATCCATTCCAGAGATATTGAACGGAAACTGATGTCGCGGACAGACCGACAGACCGACAGACCGACAGACCGACCGACCGACCGACCGACCGACCGACCGACAGCGGCAAACCTATATGTCCCCTCTTCTTCGAAGGGGGGCATAAAAATTGTGGTATCAGTGAAAAGGTCTTGTCACAAGGAATACACATGTGAAATATGAAAGCTCTATCGCCTTCCATTCAAAAGTTATGCCCAATGTTAAAGTTTTTCGGACAAACAGACAGACAAACAGACGGACAGGCCAAAATCTATTTGCCACGAATCTGTGATTCCGGGGGCATAATGATTATATAGATACTAGACTAAAGCGTACTGTATAACTAAAGTTAAATTTTTAACCTAGAAAAGTAAATTAGTGCTACACCTTTTTCCTTCAAAGCTTGTACATGTACTATACATTTATATATCTATTAGTCTAATAGTACATCATACTTATTATCTAAGCGTGTGAGGAAAAAATATATTAGAATTCATTGAAGGAACTATTCATGAATTAGCTCTTAGCTCCTCAAACCCAAATATAAAACGAGATTTGAAGAAGGAGCAAACGAAATCACTGATTTTTCATAGGGCACGGTGAAAAATTTAGAGGCACATCCCCTTGTAAACATGGCGGAAATTTAGTCCGACATCAAGAATATGTTATTATAATGCATATGTAAATAAGCACGTACACAAAGTTTGATATGTTCAAATATGAGTTCAAGAATTAAAGAAATCATATCTTGATAGAAAACTATGGCGACCAAAGCGAGCCTAAAAATGTTGAGACAGAATGAAAGCTGAGGCGAGCGAAGGGAGCCGGAAAATTTTCAGGAATATAAAGCTGAATTTTGTGGTAATTCTTAAAATTCAGATTATATACATGGAATCATAATAGCAAGATTATTCAATTCTGACACAAGACACGAAAAAATTTTTTCAGCAATATTCAGAGCAAAATGGTGGGGTTTTTTTTTGTTTTTGTTTTGTTTTGTTTTTTTTTTTTATCTGTTTTGGGTTTTTTTTTTTTTTTGAAAAAAATTCAAGTCCACCCCCTCTAGAATATCAAATGGACCGTACCTAAGTTATTTCACGTTGATTTTCTAACCCCAAAATCATTAGTTGCGGGTATGATATAGTTCCTTACCATGCAGTCATGATAAAAGCCCTATTGTACAAGATATAGCTTCTAGAAATCTAGTATGGTTACCGAGAAAACTTCGAAAAACCAAAGTGACGCAGACGTACGGACAGATTTACGGACTGACAAACGGACGGACTAATACATGTAGAAGGACAGTGTCACAGACGGTGTGGAAACCTATTGTCACCCTGGTTTCACCATTTGGGGATTTCCTTACGTACTAGTACTCTCACTCTATAACAAATAGCGCGTTCCTCTTTTGTTGCTCTACATGCTCCCGATTGTGTTTTGTCGCGTAGAAGACCACTCATCTTAAACCATGACCTTTGACAATGTGACCTTGACCATCAAAATTTGACCTACTTTTCTCAAACTTGGAAATTTGTCATAATTTTTAGATGGTTAGGGATTGACCTTTATATCTTATATAAGCATCTTATTAGGGATAATAAAAATGTTATCATGGCATTGCCATAAATCAAAAGTTTTACCTTGTGACATACGAGTTTGATCTTCTGTTAGAACAACGGTTACGTTTTATATTCCCAAAGCTGCCACCGGGGGCATTTATGTTTAACAAACATAGAGCTTGTTTTATTATTAAGTATTATTTGTTTTACGCCTGGAACTTTTTCTGCAAGGTACGCAAGGCATGAAACAAATACATGTCATTGATCAATATGTCTGATATATTTTCGGATGTGTCGGACAGTTCTAAATTTATTTTTAGAAAAAAAACTATTGATGTTGCTACATTAGGCATTCCAATTTAAATAAATATAGTTAAGATTGAATTGAAATAAATTTCTGGGTATTTCTGAGCGGACAAATGCATGATTGAGTGTGTGGGTTTTTTCCCAGAATAATGTTCCTTTAGATACTCGGCCGCGGACGTAAAACGAAATGTTAAATGACTATGACCTTAGGAAGAGTTTTGTCAATGCACACATTTGGACGGACAGACAGACACAAGAGAAGATACTTGGTTTTACTGTCATATTATATTCTTATCTTAATTGATAGTTTAGTAATAAAGAAAAAGGTGTTATCGATTTTTTTTTTCATTTTTTACACAGATTTGAAAAATAAGATGAATAATCGGGATCCAATTTCGCTAACTGTAGATTTTGGTTCTTATCAATCCCATGCGATAACGAGTCTTTTATTTTATAAGTTTTTTTTAACTCTTTATTAAGCCTCATGCGATATTGTATTTTAATATAAAGAAGAAAACAATGAACTTACCGACTGCTTGCTATTTCTCTTTATCTCTCTTTTCTTTATTCTGTTTGAAGTGTTGATTTTGAAGTATTTGTCAGATGTTAGAAATCAGCAGATTTCAGTCACTTCTTCCTAGGATGTCGTCTCGATACGTTCGTGCGAAGAGCATATAAGTATCGTGTGCTTTTGAAAGATATGATTCAACTATATACACAGAGCGCTATTTCACAACACAAAACAATTGGATGAAGAATCAAAGGCGGGGTCAGTGAAATGCCGTTATAGCTATTTATAACTTGGGTTTCGTCCAGCTAAATTTATATTTCATGCATCGCTGCTTCATCTGTTCAAGGAAAAGGGACCGACACGGGGCATTTTGAATTACACATGTATATAACAATATAATAAATTAGTCGTATACAGGACCTTTAATATCCTGATATTCAAATCTCTAAAGTCTTCTAAACAGGAAAAAAATACATCCCCCTCTCCGTCCCTTTGCTCAGACAAACAAATTGATAATGTGTAATTCACTATTTATAGAAGTGATTTCACTAAAAGAGTATTTTTGCTTTGGAGTAAAGAGAATCAAATATGTATTTGATTTAATTTTTTTTACAATTCTGATGGCGACACATATTTTTACAATTCTGATGGCGACACATACTTCATGTACAAAGGAATGTTTTTTATAGGCGGATCTAGGATTTATTTTTCAAAAAACGAAATGGTATTAAAATTCTTGATTACTATAAACTTTTAAAATCTTTTCATTCACAGCGTACAAACCCGAAAACCTAATGTAATTAACTTTATTCAATGCATATGTTCAGTCATCTTAAAAGATCGATAATGAACAGCAAAAATAAAATTATATTGTATAGTTTATGAATCGATGGGTAAAATGGATGGAGTGAGAATGCCTTGAAATACTACATCAGAAAATAAAGTTTGGTTTTCATTCAAAACCGTAATAATTCATAAATACTTAATCCTCGAGATCAGTCAACAGGCACCCCCCCCCCCCCTCATTTTCTTGTATTAGACGATCGATCCATGATACAGAGGCTATCTCTAAAACTTTCCATGCTTTTTTTTTTCAAAACCAAATCCTGGACCCCTTATGGTAAGCAGGACACTCTCCCCCCGCCCCTCCCCCCAAAAAGTTCTAGATCCTCCCATGTTGATAACAGAAAAGTCGTCCTCTTCGTCATCGTCAATAAAATATCATCGTACCTGCCGTGAGTAGAGTCCAATAAACTCTCACGTCTGTGTTATGAGAGATCTACGCCGTTTACATTGGCGGATTAAGAGAAGACGTGGAGGCGCAATTTCCAATTTCAATACTGTCGTCATCAAAACGGTCATTCACCGTGAGATATTTATCCTTTGGGGAGGGTTTCATTCCAGAACTCCCAACAAGGGGCATCCTGAGCCCACTAGGCAGGGAACCTATTCACTCCCAAGATATTCAACCCCCCTAAACTTAAATCCTGTATCCGCTCCTGGTGTACCTTTAAGTTTATAAAAAAAGATAGAAAAAGAAACAGCAAATATGTCAGAAAAGAAAGTTGACGTCATATTGGTGCTTCCAAAAATTGCAATTACCTTGAAAATAGCAACTTGACCTTGCTGAAACCTTAATGTTTAATCTATAATGTTTAATCCATAAACATCTGTGACCTAGAAAAAAGTCAAACGACTGAAGGTCCTGAGAGATACTTCTTTTCAAAATTTATAGTTAGTAGATGAATGTTGAATCATTTTACTATTTAAATGATGATTTTTTTTACATAGGATTTGAAGCTTAATAATAAAAATAAATTATTCATTTCTATGTGCTCAATGTATTCTATAAACAGCACAAACTGTTTATATTTACTAGAAGTGGTATACTTTAAATTTCAATTTTTTCTCATGACTTAAACCTGGAGCAGTGTCTTTGATTAATTAACCCATTTGGATCTATAGAAAAAAAAGACCATGCATGCATGTCTAAATTACTGACAGACAAACTCTAAAATTAGAAAAAGCACTATTTTTAAGATAGGTTGCAAAGCGGCGATATCTCGATATCTTGCAGTTACCGTAAAAGTAAGAGACTTCCTGAAAGGAAGTTTCTTAAAAATGTCCTTCGGTCAAGGTGAAAGAGTTTTATACAAGAAACATGTGTTTGCATTCTGACGAATTCTGTGAATTCTACAAGAGAAAATGTTTGTTATGACCTTGAGAAAAATTATTTCACCTTAAACCAAGGTCACGGATAAAAGATAAGCATTAGAGTTTATTCTCACCAAGATTGATATTAACCCGATCAAAGCTCAATATTTTATCAACAAGTCTGTTGTGACCTTGAAATCGATCGGATGACATTGGGTCAAGGTCAAGGTGAAAGGACTTGATGCAAGGAACATCTGTGCCAAGTATAAACTCGCAAGGTCACACAGTCTTTGTTTTATAGCCAAAACTTTGTTGTGACCTTGAGAATGAGAATTTGACCTTGGGTTAAGGTCAAGGTGAAAGAACGTGGCTTAACGATCATATGTATGAAGTTTGAACTCTGGTGGACAAAAAGTCTTTGTTTTATAGGCAAAAGTATGTTGTGACCTTGAGAATAAGAATTTGACCTTGGGTCAAGGTCAAGGTGTAAGAGCTTGACTTAACAATGATATTTATGAAGTTTGAACTCAGAAGGTCAAATAGTCTTTGTTCTATGGGCAAAAGTATGTTGTGACCTTGAGAAACAAAATTTGACCTTAAAAATAGGTCAACATTAAATGAGTACCTAAAAGTAACATACCATCCAAGTTTCAACTCAAAATCTCAAAAACTGTAGAAATTGGCACTGTGCCAATTTAAAGTTCCATTTTCAACTCTGAATAGCGTGAAAACCGTAAATATTTTATCGAGCATGTAAGCGTATAAAAGTTTGCAAATTTCTCAAAGAACAATATAAATCAAATTTCGTTCAAATCGTACGGTTAGTTTAGGAGTTATAAGAGTTTAAAGATTTGACCTTTGATGACCTCTAGCGGGGGCATATGTGAACATTTCGTCAAGAAAAAAAATATATATCAAGATCTTTATTTGCTCTTTCACGTGATACTTTTCGTTTTTTCATATGATACTGTACTTTTTTGTAACGTGACTGGAACGGCTTGGGGGTAAGAATAATAATAATAATAATAATAAGAATAATAAGAATAAAGAAAAGACAATACAATAACAGAAAGGATTCCGAAGGAAGTCGGAATCCTTAATAACTAGATGGCTACTGTTGCAAGCAACAGACGGATTCCTCCTTTATTAGACCTTCCTCGGAACTGAAGTGCTAAAATCCGAATAAAGAAGATGGAAAAAAGAATAGTTGCTTTAGTACCATATCAACTTCAGCAAATGAGTCAAAAGAGCTTATGTCTAATATGGGACTCTTATTTATTTATCAACAAAATAGAAGAAAAAATAATAAATACCTTTCATGTTTACGAAAGCTTTAAACTCCATGCACAATCAATATCTAATCCTTTACAATGACTTTCTCAAAACAGAATTGCACAATGATTTTGCAATGAGATAATTTCTATTAATAGAAAATGACAACAACATGTAATGCTACTAAGAATAAAAAAGAAAGAAACAGAGAACAAGAATAAAAGAGTTATCTATCTTACTATGTAAAGTTCAAATAAGAAGTACTACTTGTGTGAAGAATAAATAGTTAAGGACAAAATCCTGTGAATTCTGTAAGAGTAAATATTTGTTATGACCTTGAAGAAGTTAATTTGACCTTTAACCAAGGTCATGGAAAAAAGATAAGCATTTGAATTTATTTTCTTCAAGACTCCTCTTAATCTAATCAAAGCTCAATATTTTATCGACAAAAGTCTGTTGTGACCTTGAAATCGAACAAATGACCTTGGGTCAAGGTCAAGGTGAAAGGACTTGATGCAAGGAATATTTGCGCCAAGTTTGAACTCTCAAGGTCAAATGGTCCTTGTTCTATAGGCAAAAGTTTGTTGTGACCTTGAGAATCAAAATTTGACCTTGGGCCAAGGTCAAGGTGAAAGGGCTTGGCTCAATGATTGTATTTCTGAAGTTTGAACTGTCAAGGTCAAATAGTCTTTGTTCTATAGGCAAAAGTTTGTTGTGACCTTGAGAATCATAATGTGACCTTGAAACTAGGTCATCATCAATGACTACCTATTAGTAGCCTACCATTCAAGTTTCAACTCAAAATCTCAAAAACTGTAGAAATTGGCACTGTGCCAATTTAAAGTTCCATTTTCAACTCAAAATAGCACGAAAACCGTAAATATTTTATCGAGCATGTAAGCGTATAAAAGTTTGCAAATTTCCCAAAGAACATTTTAAAACAAATTTCGTTCAAATCGTACGGTTAGTTTAGGAGTTATAAGAGTTTAAAGATTTGAACTTTGATTACCTCTAGCGGGGGCATATGTGAACATTTTGACTACAAAATTTTTTTACCTCAAGATCTTGATATGCTCTTTCTTATGATGCTTTTCGTTTTATCATAAGAAGTGGCACTTTTTTGTACAGTCTCTGGATCGATCTGGGGGTAAGAATAATAATAATAATAATAATAATAATAAGAATAAGAATAATAACTAGATGGCTACTGTTGCAAGCAACAGACGGATTCCTCCTTTATTAGACCTTCCTCGGAATTGAAGTGTTGAAATCCGAATAAAGATGATGAAAAAAGAATAGTTGCTTTAGTACCTTATTCACTTCAGCAAATGAGTCAAAAGAGCTTAAGTCTAACTTGGGACTCTTATCTATTTATCGACAAAAAAGAAGAAAAAGACGATAAATACCTTTCAAGTTTAGGAAGGCTTTAAACTCCTATATCTATTCTACCCATTTTGAATCCTTTTAAATTACTATCCCAAAAAGAATTGCACAATGAATTAGCAATGAGAAAATTTCTATAAATAGAGAATGACAACAGCATGAAAGTACAGACAAGTAATGCTACTAAGATAAAAAAGGAAACAGAGAACAAGAATAAAAGAGTTATCTATCTTACTATGTAAAGTTTAAATAAGAAGTACTACTTCTGTGAAGAATAAATATTTAAGAACAAAATCCTATCAATCCTACAAGAGTAAATGTTTGTTATGACCTTGAAAAAGTTTATTTGACCTTGAACCAAGGTCATGGATGAAAGATAAGCATTTTAGTTAATTCTCATCAAGATTTCTTTTTATCTATTCAAAGCTCAATATTTTATCAACAAAAGTCTGTTGTGACCTTGAAATCGAACAAATAACCTTGGGTCAAGGTCAAGGTGAAAGGACTTGATGCAAGGAATATTTGCGTCAAGTTTTAACTCTCCATGTCAAATGGTCTTTGTTCTATAGAAAAAATTTTGTTGTGACCTTGAGAATGAGAATTTGACCTTGGGTCAAGGTCAAGGTGAAAGGGCTTGGATCAATGATTGTATTTGTGATGTTTGAACTGTCAAGGTCAAATAGTCTTTGTTCTATAGGCAAAAGTTTGTTGTGACCTTGAGAATCATAATTTGACCTTGAAACTAGGTCATCATCAATGACTACCTATAAGTAACCTACCATCCAAGTTTCAACTAAAAATCTCAAAAACTGTAGAAATTGGCACTGTGCCAATTTAAAGTTCCATTTTCAACTCAAAATAGCACGAAAACCGTTAATATTTTATCGAGCATGTAAGCGTATAAAAGTTTGCAAATTTCCCAAAGAACAATATAAAACAAATTTCGTTAAAATCGCACGGTTAGTTTAGGAGTTATAAGGTTTTAAAGATTTTACCTTTGATGACCTCTAGCAGGGGCATATGTGAACTTTTCGACAAGAAAAAAATTTTAAATTTAGATCTTCATATGCTCTTTCACATGGTACTTTCCGTTTTTTCATATGATGCTGTACTTTTTTGTAAAGTGACCGGAACGGTTTGTGGGTAAGAATAATAATAATAATAAGAATAATAAGAATAAAGAAAAGACAATACAATAACAGAAAGGATTCCGACGGAAGTCGGAATCCTTAATAATAAGAATAAAGAAAAGACAATACAATAACAGAAAGGATTCCGACGGAAGTCGGAATCCTTAATAATAAGAATAAAGAAAAGACAATACAACTAGATGGCTACTGTTGCAAGCAACAGACGGATTCCTCCTTTATTAGACCTTCCTCGGAACTGAAGTGTTAAAATCCGAATAAAGAAGATGGAAAAATGAATAGTTGCTTTTGTACCTTATTCACTTCAGCAAATGAGTCTTAAGAGCTTTAGTCTAATTTTGGACTCTCATTTATTTATCAACAAAATAGAACAAAAAGATAATAAATACCTTTCATGTTTACGAAAGCTTTATGCTCCATGATCTATCAATTCTAAATCCTTTAGAATTACTATCTCAAAACAGAATTGCACAATGATTTTTCAATGAATGCATTTCTATAAATAGAAAATGAAAATAGAATCAAAATACAGCCAAGTAATGCTACTAAGAAAAAAAAACAGAGACCAAGAGTAAAAGAGTTATGTTTCTTATACTATGTTATGTTCAAATAAGAAAGACTACTTGAGTGAGGAATAAATAGCGTAGGACAAAAACTGCTAATTCTACAAGAGTAAGTTTATTATGACTCTGAGAATGATCATTTGACTATGAATAAAGGTCACGGGAAAAAGTTAAGTATTTGAGGTAATTCTTTTCAAGATTGATCTTAATCTGATCAAAACTCAATATTTTATCAACCAAAGTATGTTGTGACCTTGAAATCGAACAAATGACCTTGGGTCAAGGTCAAGGTAAAAGAGCTTAATGCAAGGAATATTTGATTTAAGTTTGAACTCTTAAGGTCAAATAGTCTTTGTTCTATAGGCAAAAGTTTGTTATGACCTTGAGAATCACAATTTGACCTCGGATCAAGGTCAAAGTGAAAGAGCGTGGCTTAACAATAATATGTATGAAGTTTGAACTCTGAAGGTCAAATAGTCTTTATTCTATATGCAAAACTTTGCTGTGACCTTGACAATCAAAATTTGACCTTGGGTCAAGGTCAAGGTGAAAGAGCTTGGCTAAATGATAGTATGTTTGAAGTTTGAACTAATAAGGTCAAGTACATTGTAGTCTTTGTTTTATAGGCCAAAATTTGTTGTGACCTTGAGAATATAAATTTGACCTTGAAAATAGGTCAGCATTAAATGTCTACCTAAAAGTAACCTACCATCAAAGTTTCAACTCAAAATCTCAAAAAATGTAGAAATTGGCACTGTGCCAATTTAAAGTTCCATTTTCAACTCTGAATAGCGCGAAAACCGTAAATATTTTATCGAGCATGTAAGCGTATAAAAGTTTGCAAATTTCTCAAAGAGCAATATAAAACAAATTTTGTTCAAATCCGACGGTTAGTTAAGGAGTTATAAGAGTTTAAAGATTTGACCTTTGATGACCTCCAGCGGGGGCATATGTGAACCATTTGACACGAAAAAAAATTTCATTCAAGATCTTAATATGCTCTTTCACATGGTTCTTTCCATTTTTTCATATGATGCTGTACTTTTTTGTAAAGTGACCGGAACGGTTTGGGGGTAAGAATAATAATAATAAGAATAACTAGATGGCTACTGTTGCAAGCAACAGACGGATTCCTCCTTTCTTAGACCTTCCTCGGAACTGAAGTGTTAAAATCCGAATAAAGAAGATGGAAAAAAGAATAGTTGCTTAAGAACCTTTTTCACTTCAGTAAATGGGTCAAAAGAGCTTATGTCTTATTTGGGACTCTTATTTATTTATCAACAAAATAGAAGAAAAAAAAATTTAGTACCTTTCATCTTTACGAAAGCTTTAAACTCCATGCTCTATGGATATCAAATCCTTTACAATTACTTTCTCAAAACAGAATTGCACAATGATTTTGCAATGAGATAATTTTTATTATTAGAAAATGACAACAACATGAAAGTACAGATATGTAATGCTACTAAGAAAAAAAAAAAGAAACAGAACAGAGAACAAGAATAAAAGAGTTATCTTTCTTATTCTATGTTAAGTTCAAATAAGAAGGACAACTTGTGTGAAAAATAAATAGTATAGGACAAAAAGTGTAAATTCTACAAGAGTAAATGATTGTTAAGACCTTGAGAATGATTATTTGGCCTTTAACCAATGTCATGGATGAAAGCTAAGTACTGTTATTATTCTCATCACGATTGATCTTAATCTGAGCAAAGCTAAATATCTAATCAACCAAAGTCAGTTGTGACCTTGAAATCAAACAAATGACCGTTGGTCAAGGTCATGATGAAAGAGTTTGATGCAAGGAATATTTGTGTAAAGTTTGAACTCTCAAGGTCAAACAGTCTTTGTTTTATAGACTTAAGGAGGCTCAATAATCGTTTGACGTCATCAGATATCGAATGCGGTACTTGCATATGTGGCCTGTTTTAGTTTTCGGCCTTCAAACTCCTCCGTAATTAGCTTGTTTCGTGATGGATTTCGACATGTTTGGTATCGATGGAAACAGAAAATTATCGTCTACAATCTGAGTGTAATAAATATTTAGTCAAATGTATCGTTTAATTTATATATACAAAAATATCTCGTAAGTGAGACACCCTGGCTAACGCCGTAAACGTATCGTTTTTAGAACGTCATCAGCGGAAATTCAACCGCCCATTGCCTTTGAACAAATTCAAGAAGGTAAACTTTTAAATTCATGATAAAACAAGATATTTCTTGGAGATTTTAGCGATATAATAGATAAGATATTTCAAGTTTGCTTTCTCTTATAATCTTTGGTTTAAAGAATTTTTCTTCAATTTTGTCAACTTTCGTACTTTGAAACGAGATGTTATCGAATAAAGTTTCCCTATTTGAAAAATTTAAGCGAATGAATTTTAGTTTTAACCCTGCTTTGTTCAAAGATACATCCATTTCACAGATAACTGCACGCATTATCAAGAACGAGGGAGGGGATTGACGTCCACTTACTAACCTTGAACGTCAAAATGTTTAAAAACGCTTCCGTTTACTTTAGTTCTATTTCTCTTATATATCTTTCCGTATCTCAAAATAGATTGATGGAATCAGATATGAAATTTTGAACAAAACATTTTTTAAGCTTTGACTTGAACTTGAACTTTATTGACAAAACTCATTTAACTGACACTAACAAAACATGAAAGGTGAGTTTATAAAAGAAAAGTTCGAGTAACGCTTTGCCAAGGATATTTAGAAGTACACATGTTACGTTCCTTTTCTTTGTTTATTTTTTCGACAAATCATTTGTAAACTTGTTTATTCTTATTTAATTTTGATGATAAATGATAGTTATGTAAGTATTCTTCCTTGTGTCAGAATTTGAAACTTTCACTGAATGTTGGGAAAGAATAATCTCGACTCGGAGTGTCTGATTTTTAGCTCACCTGAGCTATTGTCATAGCGCGCCGTCCGTCCGTCATCTGTCGTCCGTCCGGCAAAAACCAAGTAGATTTTTACAATATGGAAACGAGGTAAAACGGAATGTCTTGTACTTTTGTTAAAAGATTAGAGTCTGATCTTGAAAAATATGTCAATTATAACAGTTTTTAACAAATATTTTAATCGTTATAATGTCAACTAAGGGAACAGGGCATTTTAATTTGACTTGTTGCAAACTGTTACAAAATCGTTACTATGACAACCAAATATTTTAAATTAGATTGAACGATAACATGTACTTTTTTATATTTCTTTTCGAAGGGCAGAGTTAGTCGTTGAGAAAAATATAAAAGAAAATAACTTCTGACAAAGACTTCTTATCACTTTGATGTCAAATAAGGGTACTCAGAATACTTTTTTTTAGATTCTCATTTTGGGGTGGAGGTACCCAAAATGTACTTTTATGGAACAGTTTTAGCTATTTCACTCTTTGAAAGCATTATCTATAAAGAAATATACATATTTGACGATATTATTGTGAAAATGATCACAAGAATGGTTTCAATCTGGAATCATTATCAATATATCATGTTTTTATCTATCAAAATTCATTGTTTTGCGACATATCTCGGGGTTGGTTTACATATGTATATTCAGAGGACCACTGGTCAGTCAAATGGTCGATGATATGTAATCTTAATTACAAATATAAATCATCAGATATCAATGTTAAATAAACAAAATATTTTTTTCTCCTCTGACAAAGAATTCTTGGATTATTGAGCCACCTTAAGTTTGTTGTGACCTTGAAAATCAGAATTTGACCTTGGGTCAAGGTCAAGGTGAAAGAGCTGGGCCCAAGCATAATATAAATTTTGAACTCTGAAGGTAAAATAGTCTTTGTTTTGTAGCGAAAAGTTGCTCTGACCTTGAGAATGGGAATTTGACCTTGGGTCAAGGTCAAAGTGAAAGAGCATGACTGAACAATTATTTGTATGAAGTTTAAACTCTGAAGGTCAAATAGTCTTTGTTCTATGGGCAAAAATTTGTTGTGACCTTGAGAATCACAATTTGACCTTGGGTCAAGGTCAAGGTGAAAGAGGTTGGTTTAATGATATTATGTATGAAGTTTGAACTCTGCACGTCTAATAGTCTTTGTTCTATAGGCAAAAGTTTGTTGTGACCTTGAGAATCAAACTTTGACCTTGGTTCAAGGTCCATGTGAAAGAGCTTCGTTTAACGATAGTATGTATGAAGTTTGAACTCTGAAGGTCATATAGTCTTTGTTCTACAGGTAAAAGTTTGTTGTGACCTTGGGAATGAAAATTTGACCTTGAAAGTAGGTCAACATTAAATGACTACCTATAAGTAATCTAGTATCCAAGTTTCAACTCAAAATCTCAAAAACTGTAGAAATTGGCACTGTGCCAATTTAAAGTTCCATTTTCAACTCGGAATAGCGCGAAAACCGTAAATATTTTATCGAGCATGTAAGCGTATAAAAGTTTACAAATTTCCCAAAGAACATTTTAAAACAAATTTCGTTCAAATCGTACGGTTAGTTTAGGAGTTATAAGAGTTTAAAGATTTGAACTTTGATGACCTCCAGCGGGGGCATATGTGAACTTTTCGACGACAAATTTTTTTTACCTCAAGATCTTTATATACTCTTTCACATGATCCTTTTCGTTTTATCATACGAAGTTGTACTTTTTTGTACAGTGACTGGAACGATCTGGGGGTAAGAATAATAATAATAATAATAATAATAATAAGAATAATAATAAGAATAAAGAAAAGACAATACAATAACAGAAAGGATTCCGACGGAACAGTCGGAATCCTTAATAAGAATAAAGAAAAGACAATACAATAACAGAAAGGATTCCGACGGAATAGTCGGAATCCTTAATAAGAAGAATAATAATAAGAACTAGATGGCTACTGTTGCAAGCAACAGACGGATTCCTCCTTTATTAGACCTTCCTCGGAACTGAATTGTTAAAATCCGAATAAAAAAGATGGAAAAATTAATAGTTGCTTTAGTACCTTATTCACTTCAACAAATGAGTCAAAAGAGCTTATGTCTTACTTGGGACTCTTATTCATTTATCAACAAAATAGAAGAAATAGATAATAAATACCTTTTATGTTTACGAAAGCTTCATACTCCATGATCTATCAAATCTAAATCCTTTAAAATTACTATCTCAAAACAGAATTGCACAATGATTTTGCAATGAGAACATTTCTTTAAATAGAAAATGACAACAGCATCAAAATACTGACAGTAATGCCACTAAGAAAAAGTATAAGAAAACAGAGAACAAGAGTAATAGAGTTATCTTTCTTATACCATGTTAAGTTCATATAAGAAGGACTACTTTTATAAAGAATGAGTAGTGCATGACAAAACTGTGAATTCTACAAGAGCAAATGTTTGTTTTGAAAATGATTATTTGACCTTGATCCAAGGTCACAGGTAAAAGATAAGTATTGGAGATTAATTTCATCACGATTCATCTTTATCTGATCAAAGCTCAATATTTTATCAACCAAAGTCTGTTGTGACCTTGAAATCGAACAAATGACCTTGGGTCAAGGTCAAGGAGAAAGAATTTGATGCTAGGAATATTTGTGTAATGTTTGAACTCTCTATGTCAAATAGTCTTTGTTTTATAGGCAAAAGTTTGTTGTGACCTTGAGAATGAGAATTTGACCTTAAAAGTTGGTCAACATTAAATGACTACCTATAAGTAACCTAGTATCCAAGTTTCAACTCAAAATCTCAAAAACTGTAGAAATTGGCACTGTGCCAATTTAAAGTACCATTTTCAACTCAGAATAGCGCGAAAACCGTAAACATTTTATCGAGCATGTAAGCGTATAAAAGTTTACAAATTTTCCAAAGAACATTTAGAAACAAATTTCGTTCAAATCGCACGGTTAGTTTAGGAGTTATAAGAGTTTAAAGATTTGACATTTGATGACCTCTAGCGGGGGCATATGTGAACTTTTCGACGACAAAAATTTTTTACCTCAAGATCTTAATATGCTCTTTCACATGATGCTTTTCGTTTTATCATAAGAAGTTGTACTTTTTTGTACAGTGACTGGAACGATCTGGGGGTAAGAATAATAATAATAATAATAAGAAGAAGAAGAAGAAGAATAATAATAAGAATAAAGAAAAGACAATACAACTAGATGGCTACTGTTGCAAGCAACAGACGGATTCCTCCTTTCTTAGACCTTCCTCGGAACTGAAGTGTTAAAATCCGAATAAAGAAGATGGAAAAAAGAAAAGTTGCTTAAGTACCTTTTTCACTTCAGCAAATGGATCAAAAGAGCTTATGTCTAATTTGGGACTCTTCTTTATTTATCAACAAAATAGAAGAAAAAAAATTTAAGTACCTTTCATCTTTACGAAAGCTTTAAACTCCATGCTCTATGGATATCAAATCCTTTACAATTACTTTCTCAAAACAGAATTGCACAATGATTTTGCAATGAGATAATTTCTATTAATAGAAAATGACAACAGCATGAAAGTACAGATATGTAATGCTACTAAGAAAAAAAAAGAAACAGAGACCAAGAATAAAAGAGTTATCTTTCTTATACTATGTTAAGTTCAAATAAGAAGGACTACTTGTGTGAAGAATAACTAGTACAGGACAAAAAGTGTAAATTCTACAAGAGTAAATAATTGTAAAGACCTTGAGAATGATTATTTGGCCTTTAACCAATGTCATTGATGAAAGCTAAGTATTGTGATTATTCTCATCAGAATTGATCTTAATCTGAGCAAAGCTCAATATCTAATCAACCAAAGTCAGTTGTATCCTTGAAATTAAACAAATGACCTTGGGTCAAGGTCATGATGAAAGAGTTTGATGAAAGGAATATTTGTGTAAAGTTTGAACTGTCAAGGTCAAACAGTCTATGTTTTATAAACTAAAGTTTGTTGTGACCTTGAAAATCAGAATTTGACCTTGGGTCAAGGTCAAGGTGAAAGAGCTGTGCCCAAGCATGATATGTATATAGTATGAACTCTGAAGGTCAAATAGTCTTTGTTTTGTAGGGAAAAGTTGCTGTGACCTTGAGAATGAGAATTTGACCTTGGGTCAAGGTCAATGTGAAAGAGCATGATTGAACATTATTTGTATGAAGTTTAAACTCTTAAGGTCAAATAGTCTTTGTTCTATAGGCAAACGTTTGTTGTGACCTTGAGAATCAGAATTTGACCTTGGGTCAAGGTCATGGTGAAAGGGCTTGGTTAAATGATATTATGTATGAAGTGTGAACTTTTAATGTCTAATAGTCCTTGTTCTATAGGCAAAAGTTTGTTGTGACCTTGAGAATCAAAATTTGACCTTGGGTCAAGGTCAAGGTGAAAGAGCTTGGTTTAATGATATTATGTATGAAGTTTGAACTCTGCAGGCCTAATAGTCTTTATTGTATAGGCAAAAGTTTGTTGTGACCTTGAGAATCAAAATTTGACCTTGGATCAAGGTCAAGGTGAAAGAGCTTGGCTTAACGATATTATGTATGAAGTTTGAACTCTGCAGGCCTAATAGTCTTTGTTCTATAGGCAAAAGTTTGTTGTGACCTTCAGAATCAAAATTTGACCTTGGGTCAAGGTCAAGGTGAAAGAGCTTGGTTTTACGATATTATGTATGAAGTTTGAACTCTGAACGTCAAATAGTCTTTGTTCTACAGGCAAAAGTTTGTAGTGACCTTGAGAATGAAAATTTGACCTTGAGAGTAGGTCAACATAAAATGACTACCTATAAGTAACCTATCATCCAAGTTTCAACTCAAAATCTCAAAAACTGTAGAAATTGGCACTGTGCCAATTTAAAGTTCCATTTTCAACTCCGAATAGCGCGAAAACATTAAATATCTTATCGAGCATGTAAGCGTATAAAAGTTTACAAATTTCCCAAAGAACATTTTAAAACAAATTTCGTTCAAATCGTACGGTTAGTTTAGGAGTTATAAGAGTTTAAAGATTTGAACTTTGATGACCTCTAGCGGGGGCATATGTGAACTTTTCGACGACAAATTTTTTTTACCTCAAGATCTTTATATGCTCTTTCTCATGATCTTTTTCGTTTTATCATAAGAAGTGGTACTTTTTTGTACAGTCACTGGAACGATCTGGGGGTAAGAATAATAATAATAACTAGATGGCTACTGTTGCAAGCAACAGACGGATTCCTCCTTTATTAGACCTTCCTCGGAACTGAAGTGTTAAAATCCGAATAAAGAAGATGGAAAAAAGAACAGTTGCTTTTGTACCTAATTCACTTCAGCAAATGAGGCAAAGGAGCTTATGTCTAATTTGGGACTCTTATTTATTTATCGACAAAATAGAAGAAAAAGATGATAAATACCTTTCAAGTTTAGGAAGGCTTTAAACTCCTAGATCTATTCTATCCATTTTGATTCCTTTGAAAAAACTATCCCAAAAAGAATTGCACAATGAATTAGCAATGAGAAAAATTCTATAAATAGAGAATGACAACAGCATGAAAGTACAGACAAGTAATGCTACTAAGATAAAAAAAGGAAACATAGAACAGGAATAAAAGAGTTATCTATCTTACTATGTAAAGTTCAAATAAGAAGTACTACTTGTGTGAAGAATAAATATTTAAGAACAAAATTCTCTCAATCCTACAAGAGTAAATGTTTGTTATGACCTTGAAAAAGTTAATTTGACCTTGAACCAAGGTCATGGATGAAAGATAAGCATTTTAGTTTATTCTCATCAAAATTCCTTTTCATCTATTCAAAGCTCAATATTTTATCAACAAAAGTCTGTTTTGACCTTGAAATCGAACAAATGACCTTGGGTCAAGGTCAAGGTGAAAGGACTTGATGTAAGGAACATTTGCCCAAAGTTTGAACTCTCAAGGTCAAATGGTCTTTGTTCTATGGGAAAATTTTTGTTGTGACCTTGAGAATGAGAATTTGACCTTGGGTCAAGGTCAAGGTGATGGGGCTTGGATCAATGATTGTATTTATGAAGTTTGAACTGTCAAGGTCAAATAGTCTTTGTTCTATAGGCAAAAGTTTGTTGTGACCTTGAGAATCAAAATTTGACCTTGAAACTAGGTCATCATCAATGACTACCTATAAGTAACCTACCATCCAAGTTTCAACTAAAAATCTCAAAAACTGTAGAAATTGGCACTGTGCCAATTTAAAGTTCCAATTTCAACTCAAAATAGCGCGAAAACCGTAAATATTTTATCGAGCATGTAAGCGTATAAAAGTTTGCAAATTTCCCAAAGAACAATATAAAACAAATTTCATTCAAATCGCACGGTTAATTTAGGAGTTATAAGGTTTTAAAGATTTTACCTTTGATGACCTCTAGCGGGGGCATATGTAAACTTTTCGACAAGAAAAAAAATATATATGAAGATCTTTATTAGCTCTTTCACATGATACTTTCCATTTTATCATATGATGCGGTACTTTGTTGTAAAGTCTCTGGATTGGCTTGGGGGTAAGAATAATAATAATAATAATAATAAGAATAATAAGAATAAAGAAAAGACAATACAATAACAGAAAGGATTCCGACGGAAGTCGGAATCCTTAATAACTAGATGGCTACTGTTGCAAGCAACAGACGGATTCCTCCTTTATTAGACCTTCCTCGGAACTGAAGTGCTAAAATCCGAATAAAGAAGATGGAAAAAAGAATAGTTGCTTTAGTACCATATTAACTTCAGCAAATGAGTCAAAAGAGCTTATGTCTAATATGGGACTCTTATTTATTTATCAACAAAATAGAAGAAAAAATAATAAATACCTTTCATGTTTACGAAAGCTTTAAACTCCATGCACAATCAATATCTAATCCTTTACAATGACTTTCTCAAAACAGAATTGCACAATGATTTTGCAATGAGATAATTTCTATTAATAGAAAATGACAACAACATGTAATGCTACTAAGAATAAAAAAGAAAGAAACAGAGAACAAGAATAAAAGAGTTATCTATCTTACTATGTAAAGTTCAAATAAGAAGTACTACTTGTGTGAAGAATAAATAGTTAAGGACAAAATCCTCTGAATTCTGTAAGAGTAAATATTTGTTATGACCTTGAAGAAGTTAATTTGACCTTTAACCAAGGTCATGGAAAAAAGATAAGCATTTGAATTTATTTTCTTCAAGACTCCTCTTAATCTAATCAAAGCTCAATATTTTATCGACAAAAGTCTGTTGTGACCTTGAAATCGAACAAATGACCTTGGGTCAAGGTCAAGGTGAAAGGACTTGATGCAAGGAATATTTGCGCCAAGTTTGAACTCTCAAGGTCAAATGGTCCTTGTTCTATAGGCAAAAGTTTGTTGTGACCTTGAGAATCAAAATTTGACCTTGGGCCAAGGTCAAGGTGAAAGGGCTTGGCTCAATGATTGTATTTCTGAAGTTTGAACTGTCAAGGTCAAATAGTCTTTGTTCTATAGGCAAAAGTTTGTTGTGACCTTGAGAATCATAATGTGACCTTGAAACTAGGTCATCATCAATGACTACCTATTAGTAGCCTACCATTCAAGTTTCAACTCAAAATCTCAAAAACTGTAGAAATTGGCACTGTGCCAATTTAAAGTTCCATTTTCAACTCAAAATAGCACGAAAACCGTAAATATTTTATCGAGCATGTAAGCGTATAAAAGTTTGCAAATTTCCCAAAGAACATTTTAAAACAAATTTCGTTCAAATCGTACGGTTAGTTTAGGAGTTATAAGAGTTTAAAGATTTGAACTTTGATTACCTCTAGCGGGGGCATATGTGAACATTTTGACTACAAAATTTTTTTACCTCAAGATCTTGATATGCTCTTTCTTATGATGCTTTTCGTTTTATCATAAGAAGTGGCACTTTTTTGTACAGTCTCTGGATCGATCTGGGGGTAAGAATAATAATAATAATAATAATAATAATAAGAATAATTATAAGAATAAAGAAAAGACAATACAATAACAGAAAGGATTCCGACGGAATAGTCGGAATCCTTAATAAGAAGAATAATAATAAGAACTAGATGGCTACTGTTGCAAGCAACAGACGGATTCCTCCTTTATTAGACCTTCCTCGGAACTGAATTGTTAAAATCCGAATAAAAAAGATGGAAAAATTAATAGTTGCTTTAGTACCTTATTCACTTCAACAAATGAGTCAAAAGAGCTTATGTCTTACTTGGGACTCTTATTCATTTATCAACAAAATAGAAGAAATAGATAATAAATACCTTTTATGTTTACGAAAGCTTCATACTCCATGATCTATCAAATCTAAATCCTTTAAAATTACTATCTCAAAACAGAATTGCACAATGATTTTGCAATGAGAACATTTCTTTAAATAGAAAATGACAACAGCATCAAAATACTGACAGTAATGCCACTAAGAAAAAGTATAAGAAAACAGAGAACAAGAGTAATAGAGTTATCTTTCTTATACCATGTTAAGTTCATATAAGAAGGACTACTTTTATAAAGAATGAGTAGTGCATGACAAAACTGTGAATTCTACAAGAGCAAATGTTTGTTTTGAAAATGATTATTTGACCTTGATCCAAGGTCACAGGTAAAAGATAAGTATTGGAGATTAATTTCATCACGATTCATCTTTATCTGATCAAAGCTCAATATTTTATCAACCAAAGTCTGTTGTGACCTTGAAATCGAACAAATGACCTTGGGTCAAGGTCAAGGAGAAAGAATTTGATGCTAGGAATATTTGTGTAATGTTTGAACTCTCTATGTCAAATAGTCTTTGTTTTATAGGCAAAAGTTTGTTGTGACCTTGAGAATGAGAATTTGACCTTAAAAGTTGGTCAACATTAAATGACTACCTATAAGTAACCTAGTATCCAAGTTTCAACTCAAAATCTCAAAAACTGTAGAAATTGGCACTGTGCCAATTTAAAGTACCATTTTCAACTCGGAATAGCGCGAAAACCGTAAACATTTTATCGAGCATGTAAGCGTATAAAAGTTTACAAATTTTCCAAAGAACATTTTGAAACAAATTTCGTTCAAATCGCACGGTTAGTTTAGGAGTTATAAGAGTTTAAAGATTTGACATTTGATGACCTCTAGCGGGGGCATATGTGAACTTTTCGACGACAAAATTTTTTTACCTCAAGATCTTAATATGCTCTTTCACATGATGCTTTTCGTTTTATCATAAGAAGTTGTACTTTTTTGTACAGTGACTGGAACGATCTGGGGGTAAGAATAATAATAATAATAATAAGAAGAAGAAGAAGAAGAATAATAATAAGAATAAAGAAAAGACAATACAACTAGATGGCTACTGTTGCAAGCAACAGACGGATTCCTCCTTTCTTAGACCTTCCTCGGAACTGAAGTGTTAAAATCCGAATAAAGAAGATGGAAAAAAGAAAAGTTGCTTAAGTACCTTTTTCACTTCAGCAAATGGATCAAAAGAGCTTATGTCTAATTTGGGACTCTTCTTTATTTATCAACAAAATAGAAGAAAAAAAATTTAAGTACCTTTCATCTTTACGAAAGCTTTAAACTCCATGCTCTATGGATATCAAATCCTTTACAATTACTTTCTCAAAACAGAATTGCACAATGATTTTGCAATGAGATAATTTCTATTAATAGAAAATGACAACAGCATGAAAGTACAGATATGTAATGCTACTAAGAAAAAAAAAAGAAACAAAGACCAAGAATAAAAGAGTTATCTTTCTTATACTATGTTAAGTTCAAATAAGAAGGACTACTTGTGTGAAGAATAACTAGTACAGGACAAAAAGTGTAAATTCTACAAGAGTAAATAATTGTTAAGACCTTGAGAATGATTATTTGGCCTTTAACCAATGTCATTGATGAAAGCTAAGTATTGTGATTATTCTCATCAGAATTGATCTTAATCTGAGCAAAGCTCAATATCTAATCAACCAAAGTCAGTTGTATCCTTGAAATTAAACAAATGACCTTGGGTCAAGGTCATGATGAAAGAGTTTGATGAAAGGAATATTTGTGTAAAGTTTGAACTGTCAAGGTCAAACAGTCTATGTTTTATAAACTAAAGTTTGTTGTGACCTTGAAAATCAGAATTTGACCTTGGGTCAAGGTCAAGGTGAAAGAGCTGTGCCCAAGCATGATATGTATTAAGTATGAACTCTGAAGGTCAAATAGTCTTTGTTTTGTAGGGAAAAGTTGCTGTGACCTTGAGAATGAGAATTTGACCTTGGGTCAAGGTCAATGTGAAAGAGCATGATTGAACATTATTTGTATGAAGTTTAAACTCTTAAGGTCAAATAGTCTTTGTTCTATAGGCAAACGTTTGTTGTGACCTTGAGAATCAGAATTTGACCTTGGGTCAAGGTCATGGTGAAAGGGCTTGGTTTAATGATATTATGTATGAAGTGTGAACTTTTAATGTCTAATAGTCCTTGTTCTATAGGCAAAAGTTTGTTGTGACCTTGAGAATCAAAATTTGACCTTGGGTCAAGGTCAAGGTGAAAGAGCTTGGTTTAATGATATTATGT
This sequence comes from Pinctada fucata, assembly GCA_028142955.1. Classification (NCBI taxonomy): domain Eukaryota; kingdom Metazoa; phylum Mollusca; class Bivalvia; order Pterioida; family Pteriidae; genus Pinctada; species Pinctada fucata. The sequence continues at coordinate 35,009,358 of AP027108.1, read as the reverse complement.
ATGAAGTTTGAACTCTGCAGGCCTAATAGTCTTTGTTCTATAGGCAAAAGTTTGTTGTGACCTTGAGAATCAAAATTTGACCTTGGATCAAGGTCAAGGTGAAAGAGCTTGGCTTAACGATATTATGTATGAAGTTTGAACTCTGCAGGCCTAATAGTCTTTGTTCTATAGGCAAAAGTTTGTTGTGACCTTCAGAATCAAAATTTGACCTTGGGTCAAGGTCAATGTGAAAGAGCTTGGTTTTACGATATTATGTATGAAGTTTGAACTCTGAACGTCAAATAGTCTTTGTTCTACAGGCAAAAGTTTGTAGTGACCTTGAGAATGAAAATTTGACCTTGAGAGTAGGTCAACATAAAATGACTACCTATAAGTAACCTATCATCCAAGTTTCAACTCAAAATCTCAAAAACTGTAGAAATTGGCACTGTGCCAATTTAAAGTTCCATTTTCAACTCCGAATAGCGCGAAAACCGTAAATATTTTATCGAGCATGTAAGCGTATAAAAGTTTACAAATTTCCCAAAGAACATTTTAAAACAAATTTCGTTCAAATCGTACGGTTAATTTAGGAGTTATAAGAGTTTAAAGATTTGAACTTTGATGACCTCTAGCGGGGGGATATGTGAACATTTCGACGACAAAATTTTTTTACCTCAAGATCTTTATATGCTCTTTCACATGATCCTATTCGTTTTATCATAAGAAGTGGTACTTTTTTGTACAGTCACTGGAACGATTTGGGGGTAAGAATAATTAATTAACCATAATAATAATAATAACTAGATGGCTACTGTTGCAAGCAACAGACGGATTCCTCCTTTATTAGACCTTCCTCGGAATTGAAGTGCTAAAATCCGAATAAAGAAGATGGAAAAAAGAATAGTCGCTTAAGTATCTTATTCATTTCAGTAAATGAGTCAAAAGAGCTTATGTCTAATTTGGGACTCTTATTTGTTTATGAACAAAATAGAAGGAAAAAATAATAAATACCTTTCATGTTTACGAAAGATATAAACTCCATGCTCTATCAATATCAAATCCTTTACAATTACTTTCTCAAAACAGAATTGCACAATGATTTCGCAATGAGATAATTTCTATTAATAGAAAATGACAACAACATGAAACTACTGATCTGTAATGCTACTAAGAATAAAAAAGAAAGAAACAGAGAACAAGAATAACAGAGTTATCTATCTTACAAAGTAAGTTCAAATAAGAAGTACTACTTGTGTGAAGAATAGATAGTTAAGGACAAAACCCTGTTAATTCTACAAGAGTAAACGTTTGTTATGACCTTGAAAAAGTTAATTTGGCCTTTAACCAAGGTCATTGATAAAAGATAAGCATTTGAATTTATTCTCATCAAGAGTCCTCTTAATCTAATCAAAGCTCAATATTTTATCGACAAAAGTCTGTTGTAACCTTGAAATCGAACAAATGACCTTGGGTCAAGGTCAAGGTGAAAGGACTTGATGCAAGGAATATTTGTGCCAAGTTTGAACTCTCAAGGTCAAATGGTCTTTGTTCTATAGGCAAAAGTTTGTTGTGACCTTGAGAATCAAAATTTTACCTTGGGCCAAGGTCAAGGTGAAAGGGCTTGGCTCAATGATTGTATTTATGAAGTTTGAACTGTCAAGGTCAAATAGTCTTTGTTCTATAGGCAAAAGTTTGTTGTGACCTTGAGAATCATAATGTGACCTTGAAACTAGGTCATCATCAATGACTACCTATTAGTAGCCTACCATCCAAGTTTCAACTCAAAATCTCAAAAACTGTCGAAATTGGCACTGTGCCAATTTAAAGTTCCATTTTCAACTCAAAATAGCACGAAAACCGTAAATATTTTATCGAGCATGTAAGCGTATAAAAGTTTCCAAATTTCCCAAAGATCAATATAAAACAAATTTCGTTCAAATCGTACGATTAGTTTAGGAGTTATAAGAGTTTAAAGATTTGACCTTTGATGACCTCCAGCGGGGGCATATGTGAACCATTTGACAAGAAAAAAAATTTCATTCAAGATCTTCATATGGTCTTTCACATGGTACTTTCCGTTTTTTCATATGATGCTGTACTTTTTTGTAAAGTGTCCGGAACGGTTTGGGGGTAAGAATAATAATAATAAGAAGAATAATAATAAGAATAAAGAAAAGACAATACAATAACAGAAAGGATTCCGACGGAATAGTCGGAATCCTTAATAATACGTTTTTAGGCCCGCTGATGTAAAGACAAATAATAACGATTTAGCATGATTAAATAGTAAAAAGGAATTAATCGAAATCGGGACCCGATTCCGATTATTAACATGCACATAAGCGACCCTAACCTGTTTTGATAACCCCTTATTACAGCTAGTATGAATATAGCTTGTGCAGAAAATAATTATTTTCCATCTTTAAAAATTATTAGCATTTGATTATAAGCACTGAAACTTTGATTTAGCATGTTGAAATCTAGAAATTCATTTTCAACTAAGTAGAGGAAATTCGCGGACCCAAGCGAGCCAGGCGAGCTAAATCTCCAAGGAAAACAAGATGGACGCCGAGGTTGCATTTTCCGCGCGACGCTGAAAATGGAGCTGAATATAACCTTCTATATGCTGATTTAATTCATTTCAATTAGGTAAGCTACTTAAAGGGAAGTTATTTATTTGATTTCATTGGAGCATAACAGAAACTGTAAGCCGAGGTAGACGGTGCAAGACATACCGGGTCAAACTCAATGATCGTCTGCAGGCTGACAGGTGCGAGTAAAAGTTTTCGCAGTCATCGCGAAAACTCACTAGCCCAACTGCCCTGGCTACCAAAAATTTCCTCGGGCTACTAATATTTGCTCAGGGGCCCCTAGCTGCATGGGGGGGGGGCACATACAATTTTTGATGGGAAACACTTCCGAGGCCCAAAGTGCCGAGTTGGAAATTTTGTAGAAAACACGAGACTACCCCCACCTGGGATCGAACTAGTAAGGTTCTGATGTTAAGTCTGATGCTTTACCGAATGAGCCAAAGAGATGTCCCACAGTCTAGTCTAGTACAGGTGGCAGTTTACTACTGTGAGTGTCCGCACAGCTCACTTCTGAAATCGAAAAATTGAAGTTTTCTTTACTTTGTCGTCAATTTTTGTGTTTAAAATTTTATAGGGGGATAGATCTCGAAATTTCAACTCTCATAACTAATGGTGTATGATATATGTCTGTACGACCAATATTACGCTCACAGTGAAAGAAAATAGTTTTAGATAGGGATCGAGTTTTCTATGTTAATTTTAGTGCGAAGTCGGCGATCTTTAACACTGAGTCTATGGAGAATGTCGACGACGTCGCGCTAAAATAATTGTCCACGCGGCTCACTTCGGAAACTGAATATTCACAATTTTGACTACCTTATGACGCAAAAATTTAAATGAAGTTGACACCATTCAATAGATCTCGCTTAGTCATAAATTTTGGTATATGATAGTGAGTACGTACACCCAATTAAACAATATAGACAAAACAAGTTTTAGATGGGCCATTTCCCATGCTAATTTTTCCCATGATGTCGCGACGCTCTCCATAGGCTCAATGTTAAAATTGGCGACGTCACACTAAAATTTAACTTTGAAAACGCCCTATCTAAAACTTATTTTGTCTGTATAATATGATTTGATAAACCCTCAACCATGTAACATATACCAAAATTTACGACTAAGCAAGATCTATTCAATGATATAGATTTTATTTTAATTGATGCATCACAAAGTTATCAAAATTTCGTTTATCCAGTTTCCGAAGTGAGCCGCGCGGACAGTAACATGGAGATCTCCCCATCTAAAACTATTTTCTTTCACTGTGAGCGTAGTATTGGTTGTACAGACATATATCATACACCGTTAGTTATGAGAGTTCGAGATCTATCCCCTTATAAAAATTTTAACCGGAAAATATGCCGATGAAGTAGAGAAAACTTCAATTTTCCGATTTCTGAAGTGAGCTGTGCGGACAGTACACTACTCTCCCCTTTCAATTTTTGGCCTCCCTACCCCTCCTCGACAACCCTCCTAACCACCATCTCTCGTGGGATTTACGTTGGGCGCCAGTGTAGAAAACATGAGACTTATACCCCCACCTCGGATCGAACTCGCAACCTTCTGATGTTAAGTCCGATGCTCTACCGAATGAGTCAAAGAGACGTCCCACTGGCCCAGTCCGTGTTTTCTTCATCCCTTTATTAGTCAATTATCTGCTATTTTCTCTTGATAAATTGACCTAAATTATTTTTTTCAAATCAGTGACCTGAAATTATTCAGTCTCTCCGAAAACTTTTTTAAACCACAAGCCCGAAGATAAATTTTACTAGTTTTTTGTATAGTTTCTTAAAGAATTTCTACCAGCCCAGAAAAAAATTGGTAGCCTCATGCAGGCGTCACAGAGATCTTGAAATCTTCACATGAAATGTTGGATATTTTAGAGTTTTTAATGGTCCAAATAATGAATAGAAAATGAGGTTTTTATTGGTTCAAATATAATTTTTAGACACAATGTGAGTTTTCATCAAACCAAATAATTTTTTATCGGCAAATCCGATAAAACCGATACATTTTATGAACTCTGGAGTTGGGCTGGTGAGTTATTGGAAAGACTGCTTGAAATTATTTAGATATTTTATGATGAATATAATACGTAACTATATATTCAGAACATGTGAATTGTTATGATTATTAGGCATTGAAATCAGTACAAGCTTGATTGAAATTCGAGAAAAATTATGGAATGGCAGATAAATGCATATTGCATCTGCCAAAATGAAGCTATTGCTTAAGAAATAACAACTAGCTAGCCATAGATTGTTGTACAGTAATTCCCCCGGTTGCATGAACCAAACAAATTATCACTGAGCCGCAAAGCAGCGAGGCTAAGGATTAATCTACTTCTGCGTCCTGCGTTACTGATGCATAAAAATTCCCCAGGACCCATTGATTCCAGATCGTGTGTCCCACCGTACCCATTATTCATTTTTGTACAGTGTGTCCCCTTTAGTTCATCGTTCTTGACATTGACAGTTTTATGTAAAATTACTGTCTCGTGTTTATATTTTGTCTGGTCATTTAAACCTTAATTACAGAAGGTTGATCATGTCCATGGTATTGTACAGAGACATTAATTGTTGCGCATCAAAATGTTTGGATATAAAAGTTATATGCAGTCCGATGCAAGTCTAACGATCAATTGCGGTTGATCGTTTCTTCCACGCATTCTAAAATTTCTGTTATCAATATTTCTTGAAATTTCTAAAACGTGGGTCCTGTAGCATCATATCCTACCTGTTCTGCTATGTCTTTCGTTACGCTTTTTCGACATAGTAACTTTCATACTTTTTTTGCATATTACGTACATTGTTTAGATTTGAGGATCACTGACGAGGGTAAAGTACCCGAAACGTGCATGTCTGGTCCATGTTGCCAATTTATCTGTTCTTAAATTCGGTCTTTTTGAAATACAGAGTTACTTCCCATTTGTGCAGGTATCTGACATCAACGCATTGTGACGTCATCTAATTCTATGGAAACCAGCATGAAATTCAGGGAAAAGGGTTACACATATGACGTTTTCAAAGGAATTTAATGACATCACAATGCTTTTATGTCAGATACCTGCACAAATCGAACGTGGGACTGTAAAATCGAAAAGACAGGATGATGCTATTGAATGACAGTATGAAGACATTTACATTTTTACCACTTGGTGAGTGTCACCAGGGCCGACGCTAGGGCTGATTTGGGGCTGATATTCGGGCCCATTCCCAATGCAAAATAGTATATTTTTTTCCCAATTTAGACGCTAAAAATTCCCAATTTTGTATGGTCTTTCTTTTATATATTGTATCAAACCCGCCATAAGGCCAAAGTTGCATACCGCTATCCATCACTGATGTAACTAGGTACAAACAAGTGTTAATCCCCCGATAATTACTGCTAAACAAGGTACAATCATGTAAAATAATATGTTTTAAATAAACACTGTCTCAGGTAAGATAAATATCCAAAGAGTTTGATTGTCAAGTATAGCTTTGACCATGCGGTCGAAATTTACATCAAATGAGGATGGTATGTGCCCTTTGCAGCAGTTGTTGGGAAAATTTGCAGCAGTTGTTGGGAAAAAAACAAACAAATCAACATTCTGTTAAGTCATTGATACAATGATTTTTTGTCGACGAGCTTCGATCCCGCCATCACTACCGCACCATTTACTAAGCTATTTACCACTATATTGGTATTCATGTTTTCAATACTTATAATGAAAAAAATCTGATTGAATTTCACTATTCACAAATTTTAATGTTATCAGTAAATCTCGATTGATCAATATAATCCTGAATCTGTTATGCCAAATTCTAGAAAAACGAAAGACGGCAGCTAGTATAACAAGGGAGAAGTGCATATTCAAAAGTCATCTAGCTCGAATAAAGGGTTAAAATAAAATTTTATTTCAGCTGTAGATTCCCAATTTTGCTCAAAATACCGCTGTTTTTCCCAATTTGAAAGGCCCTGGCCCCTTTCCCAAAACACCTTGCGACAGCCCTGGTCACTGCTGGTGGACCAGGATTCCCCGAGGGCACATGTAGCCAAGTTCGATCAACTTCGGTTGATCGTTTCTTCCACGCATTCTAAAATTTCTGTTATCAAAATTTCTTGAAATTTCTAAAACGTGGGTCCTGTAGCATCATATCCCACACGTTCTGCTACGTCTTTTGGTACGCTTTTTCGACATAGTAACTTTCATACTTTTTTGGCATATTACATTGTTTAGATTTGAGGATCACTGACGAGGGTTAAGTACCCGAAACGTGCATGTCTGGTACATGTTGCCAATTTATCTGCTCTTAAATGATGCTATTCAATATGAAGACGTTTACATTCTTATCAATTGGATTTAGAGATACATGTAACGCAAAAATTCTTCCATGCCGTGGTAAACTGTGCAGGATAATATGAATCAACAAATTAAAATTGTTTAATTCACACCTAAGTGTAGAAAGTACCGACTTCGTACACCATATATAATTGGTTTGTACTATACAGTACATGTACGAAGCCTCGCATGCATAAATAAAGCAAGTAAATAAACAACAAATTACTTAATTTGGCAAATTTTACTTTTAGATGGAATTTTGTGAGATACATGTTTTATTTCTATTTTTTTCTGGAATATGATATGATCTCGCGGACATAAAACGCCGCAAGCCATTCATATCACTTCTATTCTCGAGTTTAAGACGCAGCGAAGAAAAGATTCTTTATTATACGCCCGTCATTTGACGGGACATATTATGGTATGGCAAAGTCCGTCCGTCTGTCCGTCCGCTTTGGGAATGCAATTAATTGAATTTGTGTCAACAGATTTTTATAGTATTTGTACATTGTGATCAGACTATGGAGAGGAAGCTGCCTTTTTATTTTTAGGTTCATCCAATTTGTCGTTACGGAGTTATGGGACTTGGAATTTTAACATACTGTGAAAATATACTAAAATTGTTTAAAATTCTTTAAAATTCTATTTGGTTGAAATGTTTTGAAATTTTGTATACTTCAAGTAGAAAGGATGTTCTTTGACATATGTAACGGGTTTTTATACGCCCGTCATTTGACGAGTCGTATTATGGTATGGCGAAGTCCGTCCGTCCGTCCATCCATCCGCCTATGGAACGCAATAACTTGAATATGCGTCAACGGATTTTCACGAAATTCATACATTATGATTGGACTATGGAGAGAGAGCCACCTTTCGATTTTCAGGTTCATCTGATTTGACATTACAGAGTTATGGGACTTAGATTTTTAAAATACAGTGAAAATATACTAAAATAGTGAAAAATTCTTTAAAAATCTATTTCTGGTCGAAATGTTTTGAAATTTTGTATACTTCAAGTAGAAAGGATGTTCTTTGACATATGTTTCGGGTTTTTAATTTTTTTGTGGCATAACCGGGAAATTATGTGTAATGGGGGGTGGGGGGTGGGGTTATATGCACATACATGTTAAGCTAAGGACAAAATGTAGGTGCATGGAACAGATTTTCATGATATTTGAACATTGTGATCAGACTTTGAAGAGGAAGCTGCCTTTCGATTTTAATGTACACTGATTTGTCCTTATGGAGTTATGGGACTTAGATATTTTGGTGTTGTGAAAAAAATCCCAACAGGCGTATCTTGCTGCGTGAGCATAGGCTTTATAGTACTTGGGACCCATAAAATTCTGCTGACCCATTGGTCAAATTTCATTGGGTCCAAAGGACCCATTTGATCAAATTGTAGATTAATCTCTGGCGAGTTGATAATTTGATTGGTTCATGTGACAAGGGGAATTACTAGACAACAAATCACAGCTTGCTAGTTGTTATTTCTGTTCAAATATTGTTCTGCACAAACTTTATTGCAGGTGAAGGGGCAGAGCTTAGCGAACTGTTAGTACACCAGGCCTAAAATAGAATTAAGTTTGTTTGCCGTTAACCAACTGACCCACCTAAAATTTATGCTTGCGGGAAGGGGACTTAAATCGCTCAGGGATCATAATATTTTTGAGTATGCCTGATATAAATTTATACTGCAGCGATCAGAATGTAGAGAGGATGCTGCCTTTCTATTTTCATGTTCACCTAATATTGTGTTACAGAGATATGGCTCTTAAATTTGTTTGGTTTGTTAAAATCAATTCTGACAGGCATAATTTACTGTGTTAGCATAGGCTTTATTTGAAATGATGGAGACATTTATTGGTTCATAAGGCATGTGTCATAGACCTGTGCTTCATATGACTTAATAATATGTGCACACTTTTAAAATCAATGAGTTGGTATTAACCTATACATCAAGTATTCCCTTCTGAGTTGACTTTCTGAATTCATCCCTTCTTTTATCATATACATATTTTTTCTATTTTCAGTAAACTTGGAAACTGAATGACATTTGATGCACTTCCACTCACAATTTCCAAATGTGACTCAACAGATGCAACCTGTTATCAAATTTTTCTTTCATGTCAAGTGAAATAATGAAGGGCAACATTTGTCTGATTGATGAAAATTCTCAAAATCAGCATTTGTTACCTATTTGATATGATAGATAATTTCATCAAATTTAATGTGACTGTGCTGCTAAATGAAGGTAAGTGAAGTTCAACGCCAGGCCATAACAAATTATACATGTTGTTCATGTTGTCTGATTTCCTTCACAATTGTAAGTGGAAAACAAAACATTCTTAACAGGTATTCCATTATCTGTACATATTCACTCAGAATCGGTTTGAAATTAATTTCAATTCATTGCACATTGATTTAAAGGTGACAATTTTGAAAAACGAAATCTGATTTATCACTAAGTATTATGACACACCAATATTTAGACATAAATATCACAGTATCTGGATGTTTGTATCTCTGTCTACCTCCTCTTCTGTGTGCCACAGCTGATAAGATACTGACCAAACACCTAGTCCTATAGAAATTTCTTCAATTTACCATGTTTATTGACTGTATGATGACCAGATAGAAAACCTTTCACATATGGACATGATGGAGTAGCATAAAGTCACCATACTGTCTGTCTGTCTGTCTGTCTGTCTAAGCTCAAATCTTCTAAACCCTACATCAGAATTTGTTCATATTTAATATTAATGTTCATTAGGATAGATCCTCTGGGGCAAAGGTACTTAAGGTCAATTATCAAAGGTCAAGGTTATTTCAGGCTAAAAATTATATTTTTTGTGAAAGTATATTTCTTGTGCAATAAAAACTTTTAAATTCATATAAAATCAGTGTGAACTTGTCCAAAAGATCTGAAATTTTGAATAATGATAGAAAAATGTAAACTAGAAATCTCTTTTGAGATTTTTCATTGAGTTGATGAGAAATTTTGCTCCAAAGGGGGAGGGGATGGTTGTTACACATATCTCCAGGTGAATGTATATATATAGGCTGCTTATGAGTATTTCATCATGTATCCCACAATTGTTTATTGGGAAAGGTCACAGATTAGATTTTGCTTGACTGACCTTATATTCCATTTGGATGATGCCAGTGCATTAATTACTTTGAAAATACTGAAATAACATACAAGTATTACCTATGTAGTATATATGTACTAATATTACATGTACCGCAAGTTAATTGGTTCCATAATTAATAATATGGTGATTTGAGATAGAAAAGTTTAAACCATGATCACCATGGATCACACGATGGAAAAGTATAAACCACTAAAATGGAATATAGGCATTTTAGGGGATGTCATTGTTTCCTGGTTTCAGATACTTTTTGGCTAGATTTTTTAAAATCACCATATTATTATTATGGAACCGATTAGCTTGTAATAATAATAATAATAATAATAAGAATAATAATAAGAATAAAGAAAAGACAATACAATAACAGAAAGGATTCCGACGGAATAGTCGGAATCCTTAATAACAGAAAGGATTCCGACGGAATAGTCGGAATCCTTAATAAAGAAAAGACAATACAATAACAGAAAGGATTCCGACGGAATAGTCGGAATCCTTAATAATAATAAGAATAATAATAAGAATAAAGAAAAGACAATACAATAACAGAAAGGATTCCGACGGAATAGTCGGAATCCTTAATAAGAATAATAATAAGAATAAAGAAAAGACAATACAATAACAGAAAGGATTCCGACGGAATGTCGGAATCCTTAATAATGTTATACAATTTGGTCCAGAAATGCCTGATTTTTTAAAAGTTGTATGTAAAACTAACAAAGGATCAAGAGTTATTTATGACTTTTTTCTATCAAACATTCATACCTATCCAAAATCATGTCAAAAATGGGAAGTTTTACCAGTATTTACTGAAGTCATTGATCGGAACAAGACATATCGAAATATCTTTAATTTTACTGCTGACACTAAAATTGATTTGGTTCCAATATCGAATAGTTCACTGAATAATTGCTACGAATAAATATCTGGTTTCGATAGGTGTAAAAAACATTTCTCTGTGCAGCTTATGTAATGATGAAACTGAAACAATAGAACATATATTTCTTTATTGCACATATACACAAAAATTTTGGCACGATCTCAAGACCACATTAGAAAATGCTGGTATAACATTAAAATTCTCAATACAAAACATATATTTTATTTCTTAAATTTGGCAGACAATTTGCAGCAGAAAACCTGTGTATAGTTTTAGGAAAATACTACATTCATAGAGCAAGATTTTTAAGCAATCATTAAATATTGGAGAATTTATGTAAGAACAGAATTTTCAAGGATAGATGGAAAAGTTTCAATAACTTTTTATCATAAACATCAACATAATATTACATTAATTGAAAATGCCCTGATAAGTTTCTTTGAATTATCATGACTATAATGATACAAAATTGATATATTGGTGTGTAAGTGCGAGCGAAAGTGTGTGAATGTAGTAAAAAATAAAAAAAACCAAAATGTCTAGTAATTATTATTACATTACAATGAATGTAGTAGTTTGGGAATAAAAAAAATAAAATAAAATAAAAAACTTTTACTCATAAGGAGCTTTTAAGATAAGGGCCGGATTTAGCCCTGAAATCACTCGATTACTTCTCGTGCGCTGTCCTTCCAATTTAGATAAAAGTTGGTAAGGATAAAAATATGAAGTATTATATAAGTTTCATAGTAGGTAATTTATTTTTTTAAAAATGGTGAAAGATGTTATGATTAGGGGTTGAAGAGGTAGGGGTACAGATGACGAAAAACGTCGAATATCGAACGAAAATGCACCAAAAAATGCATTATTTAACACATTTTTACGTTTATTATGCTTCTGTTACATTTTAATTTCAAAATTGGATAGGCGAAATTAACTTCGAGGTTATAATATCGACATAATCGGGAAACTCTGCAATCCGGAAACTGAAAAACGGTTTTATTTCGTACTTCTCAGCCATTTATGTAGCTTTCTAGCGCGAAATGCACACGGTGTAGAAATAGACAACTTTCTCGTTTATTTCCTTCTAAACGATTAAATATTTGATCGGAACACATTCTGAATAGATTGTTCCGTGATCTAAAATGAAAAAGATGGCAATATAACCTACTTTATCGCTCTAGAGGCAAATTTAAAAATAGTCATCCCCCCCCTCATTTTTGTTTTTTGGCCTGTGGGACATTGCCCCCCCCCCCCCCCCCCCCCCCCCTTCGCTTCAGAACCCCACTTGGCCAGAAAATGTGTTTTATTGATATACAACTTTGGTGAAAGTGGCATTGTAAAGCGAGGGGGAACGATGTTGTATAAAACTTTTCCGTTTTCCACTGATTTCTGTGTAAAAAAACGCTTATTTTGACCCAAATATCGGTCTTATCTTGCATGAATTATCCCATCTGACAGCAGATTCATATGCGGACCAAGTTACTTGAAATATCTACCGAAAGAAAATCTCAAATTTTGCATTTTGAAATTTCGACTTTTCAGGGCAGATTTTACGCCTTATCTTAACAGCTCCTTGTAAATAATGCTTCAAAGAAAGTAAATATGCTTCGTTAACTAAAACTTAACCATGACAGACTCACTCTCCAAAAAATCTACTTCACATTTATCCGTCCAATTTTAGAATATGAACCACGATAGACGTACGATACTCATGGACGTGACACACGGAACAGACACAACTTAAACACAATTTTATGTAAAACACAGAAATATCAAAACTCTTTTCTACCTTCTGTCATCCACTCCTGGAATCAAATCCCATTAGATATCCGTAATAACCCATCCATACAAACAAAAAGCACTTTCTGAATGAATCTGACTATACAGCACCGTCATACTTTAACTCGGGTACCCGTATGGGTCTTTACCACTGTCGCTTAAGGACCGAAAGTAGTGGATTAAGAGCTCATCTCTTCGCTCGCAATATCTCAACAACTGCTAACAGTAGTAATAGATGGGGGATATCTTCCCTACTCCCTGGCTCTCCCTGGCTCATTTTATGGCCCAGAGGGCTATTTTTATGGCCCAGGAGGATGTCCGCCAAGATTGCGGTCCCTATGACGCGCTTGCCAAGATGGATGTCCGCCAAGATGGCGGCCCCTATGACGCGCTTACCAAGATGGCGTCCCTACTCGGAGGAGGAGGAGACCGTTTTATGGCCCAGAGGGCCATTTTGTATGGCCCAGGAGGGCGTCCGCCAAGACGGCGGCTCCTATGACGTGCTTGTTAAGATGGCGTCTTAGAGTTAATTATAGGTAGCCATCACCACTTTATCAGGACTTTGGACCTGCTGGTACGTGTACCAGGTGGGTTTACTACCTTTTTAGTGAGACGTGAAGAATGAGTGCCTTTGAACTTACAGGTATTTCTACCTTGCCAGAGGTAAGGACACACGCTAGATGCACAAAGCAAGGGCACAAAGCCCGTTTCTCGTAGTGACAGGATCAGCGTTCATAGCCCGATCATCATACGAGGGGAAGCTCCGTCCACTTCCCGAGTGGCTTAGGGGTATTTCTACCGCGCCAGAGGACCACTCTAAAAGATATTGCGTGACCCACCCTTCAACATCTTTTTCTTTACATTATACACCAATGTTTTCGTCTCTCTTAGTCCGAATATGTTTCTAATTACTCTTATCACTTATTACTATAAAATATTCTGTTTACTAAAGTCTAGGTATAGTTTTATTGCCCAGTTTTAAGATCAGATAAGATTTTATTGACCTTTGTTTACACGCGTTACAGTCTTACAGTCCCGATTACGTTAACTGTCTACCCCTCAAGGGGGAATTTTTGTTAGACGAAGGAGAAATTTTGTGAGGTAAAATGAAGACGAAAAAATAGAAGAGGATTTTTTAAGCCGAATTGTACAAGGAATAATAGAGGAGAAATTTGCGAAGTGAAAGGAGAAAGAGAAGAGGAATTTGTAAGGTGAAATAAACGAGAACCCTGAAAGCGAACTCGAAAGAGAAATATTTCTCCTTTAATTCCCGCTTCGATTCTCTTCATGTTCTGTTACGTTTCTCTTATGATTCCGCTTACGTTTCTCTTTCAAATTCCGCCTTCAGTTCGCTTTCAATGTTCGCCTCCAGCCTCGTTTTGGAAATATATCTGGGCGGGGCTTAATGCGGTCAATGTAGGCTTAATATCTAAATATTACAATATTTTAAAACGTTTATTTACACTCTTTTGCTTTTATCACACTAATTATCGAATTATATGCTATAATAATTGTTTTAACGTATCCAGTGTACAAATAGAGATCTCGCGGACGTCTCGTCCATTTAAACAGTGTTAAAATTATCTCGGTAATCTTCGGCAGTGTCTCGATAGTTTCCGTGGATTGAGCGAAGGTTGGCATGTTGACCTTTGATGATAGAAACCATTTTTATGTTGTATAAGGTATATTTAGGTAAAAATATTTAATGATTCTTACTATATAATACACTTGATATTTATTTGTACAACGGATAACTTAATATGTCTAGATATATTGAGTCTCTGGATAAAATTTTATCACTTTAAAACAGCTAAATTTATCGTGTAAAATAGGTCCGTTTCAACGGGTTATAGAACTTATTTAACAATAATTTTAAAATATGAGTCAAGGAGCAAGTCATTTTATTCATCTAGATGTCAGTTCTCATTATTGACCCCTTGTACTTTACATGTATATACCCCGTAATCGATCGATTATGACAGGTGTCGTTCAGGTAGGCAGAGTCAGTCATGCGTTTAAGTATTTACGTCCAAAAGTGACAGTGTCTGGAATGGTCAGATATATAAAATGTAAAAAAAATATTTCAGAGTAATAGTGTGTTTTATTTCTATTATATTCTTTCAACAATAACTAAAGGAAACACGTAAGGGAATTCCCCCTTACGATTATATTTGGGGATTTTTTATTTTTATTTAATTTATTTTTTTATTATTTTCGGTCATTTGTGTATACGGGGAAAATTTTTATACTCGATGCTCCCTTCCTTCTTCGCCATTACAAATTAATTTTCATACCCATTTCGTTTTTATTTGCGGAAGGTCCAATTCCATGCTCTGAAAAAGAAGTTCTTACTTCACTGTTTGTTTTTTTTTAAGATTCTTCATCTTTCTTTCGACTTTATCTCGTTTTTTCCTTGTTCTTTCATCCATTTACAAAAATCCTTCTTTGGTCCATGATGTGATTAAAATTTCTCGCGGATTCCAACATATCGATCGCTAGGTACCATATCGGGAAGGAATTACGGCCGTCTTATCAAACAATTGAAAACTTTTTTTGACGGACAAAAACTATATTCTTTCAATTTTTATTGGGGGCGCATTCCCGATACAACATGCTGTGCTTGATTGACGATCCTGGTATGTTAAGCCCTGGTCATGAGATGAATTAGGCGCATTGTTGACATATTTTTTTTTTTCATAAAAATATTAACGTGTTATAGTTCTAGAGACATTGTTTGAATGAAAACGCGGTTCTAGAGAGAGAATAGGAGGACTCCCCAACCATTCAGAATTTGCCAAAAATTCTAATATATACATTGTACATGTATGATTATTTTTGCTTTGTACGTATAACTTTTTTTTAATAAAATAATAAACAGGATGCTCGCCTTGATTTGCCCCCCACCCCATGAAAAAAAATCTAATCACCCTCCTCTCCCATAAAGAATTGTTGACGATTTCGGCATGGCATGCAAAAGAAGAGATAGCGTTAGAAAATGTAAACATTAATAGGGTTTCCTTTTTTTAAAGATAAGCGTCTGAATCATGCGCTCGGTCCAATCTTGAGTTCAAGTACGATCCAGAAACCACATTTTTTTCAAAACTTTATCGGGTAAGGGCCCCCTTTCGAACCCCCGCAAATGGGAGGTATACCCACCCACCCCTACTCGGCTATCTGGCCTCGCAATTCATCCAAATAAAAAGCGTAAGTCCTTCCCGGCATATGAGGTTCTGGAATCGCCCCTGCTTTTTGACCATGGCAATTCTTTTTCTTTTTTTTAACTACGAGCTTTCAATTGAAATGCATTACTATGATAAAATAGCCTTCAATATGTCATTATGAAAAAGGAAAAGAAAAAAATACGATAAAATGAATAAAAGGTGAAGAAATAAAAAAATAAACCTCTTTAAAAATCCATCCTTGAAAACAGTGTATTAAAATGAGAACGTACACTACATGTGCACATGCAAGCTGAGTACGTGAAAGGTACATTTGTAGCAGGTAGTTTACATATTTAATTACATCATTAAAGGAACGGTGTCCCTGAAAACAAATTATTTATACAAAATTTTATACGGCAAAATCTTTCTTCCCATATAAAAGTTTACATTCTCATTTGTATAAATTAATATTTCCAGGCGAATTCAACGCATTCATTCGAAGTTAAAGCCGTTTAAAAATTGCGGTGCGCAGCTCTAATTGATTTCACTAGCGCCACCTACAAAGTATTGTGTTTTTACAATAGAGGTCTATGGAGATTTAATTTTACCAATTCGGTAATATTATGGCCGATACTGCATATTTTCAGATAAAACTTTTTATAGTTACTTTTTTCCTATATCTAGACCCTTCGGAATAGATTTTACGTTTCCAATAAAATTTATTTTCAGGGACACTGTATCTTTAAATCAGGGATGTATATTTTTTAATTTACGTCTCTGATTATATCAAGTCATAACATTAAATTAAAAAACAAATTAACCTAAATTCATTGTGAAGATATTCTCTCCCTATCTAAAGTTGAAATGACCGCATGGTGATATCACGCTCCGATGATTTTCACACCTGGCAGGTAATGGATAAACGACACCTACGTACATGTACCCTGCGCGGTTGATTTACATGTGTGTATTTGTCAAAACAACGATTTGTTAATTGGTATGTTACTTAAAAAAATGGATTTGTGCTATAGATGTACAAATGCGAAGAAAACAAACCACGATTTGTAACTTATACATACAAAAAGCTACTTTTCGATTTACTAATAAATGTTAAATATGCAGAAAAAGATTGTTTACAATGTATCTAAATAAAACTAATTAGTCGTGTATTTTAATGCAACACAAAGAAATTACATCAAATTACGTTTGTACCGTCTATTTAGGGAAATCCCCTAATATGCTAATGAGGGAGTCTCGCTTTGATTGACAAGAGGACTGAAAGCGGAATGAAAGCGAAATAATTCGCTTTCGTTTCTCTTCTGTTTACGCTTTGCGTTTCTCTTTCCTTTTACGCTTTGCTTCTGTTTCTCAAAAATTCGAGTTCATTTTTCTCTTCCAACACTGAAGGCGAAATTTTAAGGCGAAATAAAGGAGGAATATTAGAAGAGAAATTTTGTGAGGGAAAATGAAAACGGAAAAATAGAAGCGAAATTTGGAGAGATGGAGGGAGAAAAAAACGTTAAAGGGGGGATAGTTAACGTAATCGGGACTGTATGCTTATCTATACATTTATCCCGCTGTATATTTTCTTTTGTCTTAGATATTATAATTTAATAGTCCAGTGATAAAATTCCTGATCGTAGATAGATATCGTCCGTGGGGAGGGGGGGTTGAATTTATATACATGACGTCATTATCGGCGAGCCGTTTGGGGAGGGGGGTCTCCAAATTGATTTCGGGGGGGGGGGGGGGTAATTTTTACTGCTTATATACAAAGTCTTATCTATAATCACAGTCACAAACAGTTTATCTTCTATCGCAGCTTTTTATGGATTTATTTACATTGTGAATCGTTATGAGTGACAAATAGGAAGGAGGGGGTGGGGTCTTTGCCTTCTTTTTAATTTATTTGATTTTTTTTTAATTTTATCTATTTAGTTTTTGGGTTTTTTTTTCTATTTTTATTAAATGTGCTTTATTTATCTACAAAGTCTTGTTTATCAGTACAGTCGTTTTAGTCACTCGGTTTCATCTGATTCTTCACTGTCACTGTTTTCATTACTTTCATTTTCACTCTCGTCAAACAGTTCGTCATAGTCTTTCTTGTGATTTTTAACGACAGCTTCCACGGCTTTATCAACACTTTTCCTTTTCGATGCTTCTAAGATTTGATCAATAATCTTTCTATGTAATTTACTCTATTTTAGTTGAATTGTTCTAAAAAGAAACCTTTCATAATTGATATTTCTTCATGAATAATTTCTTGTCCTTGGGTAGCATGTATTTGCTGGCTTCAGATTTTGCTTCTTTCTCTGTTAGACTTTTTTCTTTAAGTAATTCATTGACCCTTTTGTAAAACTCTTTATTATGATCTTTCCAAACACTGTTAATTAAAAAATCATACCCTTCATCATCATCTTCACCGTCCGTGTCCATTTCTTCTTCACTGTTTTCGTACATCGGACAGCCCCGTCTCACGTGTCGTTGTACATCGTACTGATTCTCAAACATTAAACCACAATCTGTGCATGATGGGTATTTAGGATCGGTTTCCATCCCAGAATCCCTTGTTGTTTGTCTCTCATGCTCTATTCCTCGCCTGGAGCTCATATTTGATGTATTTACCGCATGAATAGATGTCAAGGAATGATCAAATTCGTGTGTGTCTTCCTTTATATAGTTTCGAAAAATATAAGTTTGCAGTCTGTACAGTTCAGGTGTATTTTGTTTCAAATCTACCACTAAATAACCATACGGTCTTTCAATAGCTTGGCGATAAGCATCCAATAATTTACTTGCATTTCCAGGGTACATTTGACTGGCCAGGATAGCAATTTGTTGTTGATCTCTTGGATTTTTGAAAAAAACTAGATACTGACTATTCAAACTCATAGTTCTATTTTCCCTCCCTTTATAAAAAATGTTTTGCATAATACAAATTACACTTAAATTGCGATGATGAGCCCCTTCAGTAAAAAGTTCACATACATCTTGGCTGCTAGAAGCATCCTTTTGAAGGTCATCTATAATAACTAAGTTTATATCGCGAGGATCAATGAAGTTATCTTGTTGAAGATTCTTTGGTAAACCTTGTATAAAGGTCACAGGTGGATAAACACTACTTTTGATGACGTCATAAATTGGTTGCCATCTTTTGTAGATCCATAATATTCGAGTTGGGGCTGGTTTTGTCATTACTTTATTAAGCTTCAATAGGTGTGTAAGCCAATTTGTTTTTCCACTCATCGTCGGTCCTGCTACTAGCATTGTAAGTGGATGCTCAAATCCAAGGAACTGAGCGCATAGAATAGGAGCAAGAGCAGAAGGAGTAGGAGCAAAAGGAGCTGAAGGAGCAGGTGTAGGAGCAGAAGGAGCAGGAGTAAGAACAGAAGGAGCAAGAGCAGTAGGAGCAAGAGCAGAAGGAGCATGAGTAGGAGCAAAAGGAGCAGGAGCAAGAGCAGAAGGAGCAGGAGTAGGAGCAAAAGGAGCAGGAGTAGGAGCAGGAGTAAGAACAGAAGGAGCAGGAGCAAGAGCAGAAGGAGCAGGAGTAGGAGCAAAAGGAGCATGAGTAGGAGCAGGAGCAAAAGGAACAGGAGCAGGAGTAGGAGCAGAAGGAGCAGGAGCAAGAGCAGAAGGAGCAGGAATAGGAGCAAACGGAGCAGTAGCAGGAGCAAGAGCAGAAGGAGCAGTAGGAGCAAGAGCAGAAGGAGCAGGAATAGGATCATAACGAACAGGAGTAGGAGCAGAAGGAGCAGGGGGAGTAGGAGCAAGAGTAGAGGGAGCATGATTAAGAGCAGCAGGAGTAGGAGCATGAGAATGAGCAGGATTTTGAACACTAATAGAGTAAGGAAATTCTACTTGATGTACTTGCCTTAAATGTCGTTTCATATTGTTTCTTCTTGCAAAGCTCTTAGAGCAAATTGGACACGCTGTTGATTGCATGGTGACTTTTAGTTTTCTGATTATTTATTCAACCTGCTGTCTATTTATACATTTTCTGCTCTTGTCCTTTCTAAGGTCTTTGTTTTCTGCCAGAGGGAAGGGCAGTATGTTTACGTCTCGGTACATATATCCTGGTCCTTTTCTTCAACCGCTGAGGCTCCAGGGATATGGTTGTATCGTCTACCGGCAGGGGGTCCCCTCTCTTTATCATTTCTTTTACTTCTGCTTCCGCTCTCTTGATTTCTTGGGCTAAGGGGGTCACCATTTCTATTTTCGGCTCCACCTTGGCTTTCTTGTTTTTATGACTTTCCACAACCCAGTAGCGGGGTGGAGGTCCATTCCAGTTGGCTTGAGCCCTAAAGTGATCAACTAATTCGTCTAATGTAGGTACCACTGCTTCGCGATTCATGTTTCAACGAAGGTGAAGTATAGAGTTTAACTCCCTTTTGAAATCTAAATAACCCGTAGATTGTTTGTCCCTTTTATAGATTTTATGTTGACGTCAATCATGTTTGAAGACACGCCCACTTTTTCTCTCCTGCATTCTGATTGGTCAATTCAGTCTCGTGACTAAAAAGACGCAATCTGATTGGTCCATTTTCTTTCCGTTTGTCTGACTGGATAGTTTGGTCACTTGGCTGTATGGTCTTGGGTTGGGTACATGTGTTACCCGTGGCAACGTGCACCCTGTTCACTATCATTCGACTGTATGGCATTGGGTTGGGTCTATATGTTGCCCTTGGCAACCTGCACCCTATTCACTATTCTTGGTAAAAGTCATGCAGCCCTGTGTCCTACCTGTGCACAATCGTGCATAAGTCAAAGGTTTTGTAGACGAGCACCAAAGGACTGCACCCTGTGCAGATGTGACCAAACTATCCAGTCAGACAAACGGAAAGAAAATGGACCAATCAGATTGCGTCTTTTTAGTCACGTGACTGAATTGACCAATCAGAATGCAGGAGAGAAAAGGTGGGCATGTCTTCAAACATGATTGACGTCAACATAAAATCTACAAAAGGGACAAACAATCTACGGGTTATTTAGATTTCAAAAGGGAGTTAAACTGTATACTTCGCCTTCGTTAAAACATGAATCGCGAAGCAGTGGTACCTACATTAGACGAATTAGTTGATCACTTTAGGGCTCAAGCCAACTGGAAAGGACCTCCACCCCGCTACTGGGTTGTGGAAAGTCATAAAAACAAGAAAGCCAAGGTGGAGCCGAAAATAGAAATGGTGACCCCCTTAGCCCAAGAAATCAAGAGAGCGGAAGCAGAAGTAAAAGAAATGATAAAGAGAGGGGACCCCCTGCCGGTAGACGATACAACCATATCCCTGGAGCCTCAGCGGTTGAAGAAAAGGACCAGGATATATGTACCGAGACGTAAACATACTGCCCTTCCCTCTGGCAGAAAACAAAGACATTAGAAAGGACAAGAGCAGAAAATGTATAAATAGACAGCAGGTTGAATAAATAATCAGAAAACTAAAAGTCACCATGCAATCAACAGCGTGTCCAATTTGCTCTAAGAGCTTTGCAAGAAGAAACAATATGAAACGACATTTAAGGCAAGTACATCAAGTAGAATTTCCTTACTCTATTAGTGTTCAAAATCCTGCTCATTCTCGTGCTCCTACTCCTGCTGCTCTTAATCATGCTCCCTCTACTCTTGCTCCTACTCCTCTTGCTCCTTCTGCTCCTACTCCTGTTCGTTATGCTCCTATTCCAGCTCCTTCTGCTCTTGCTCCTACTGCTCCTTCTGCTCTTGCTCCTGCTACTGCTCCTTTTGCTCCTATTCCTGCTCCTTCTGCTCTTGCTCCTGCTCCTTCTGCTCCTATTCCTGCTCCTGTTCCTTTTGCTCCTGCTCCAACTCATGCTCCTTTTGCTCCTACTCCTGCTCCTTCTGCTCTTGCTCCTGCTCCTTCTGTTCTTACTCCTGCTCCTACTCCTGCTCCTTTTGCTCCTACTCCTGCTCCTTCTGCTCTTGCTCCTGCTCCTTTTGCTCCTACTCATGCTCCTTCTGCTCTTGCTCCTACTGCTCTTGCTCCTTCTGTTATTACTCCTGCTCCTTCTGCTCCTACATCTGCTCCTTCAGCTCCTTTTGCTCCTACTCCTTCTGCTCTTGCTCCTATTCCTTGCGCTCAGTTCCTTGGATTTGAGCATCCATTTACAATGCTAGTAGCAGGACCAACGATGAGTGGAAAAACAAATTGGCTTACACACCTATTGAAGCTTAATAAAGTAATGATAAAACCAGCCCCAACTCGAATATTATGGATCTACAAAAGATGGCAACCAATTTATGACGTCATCAAAAGTAGTGTTTATCCACCTGTGACCTTTATACAAGGTTTACCAAAGAATCTTCAACAAGATAACTTCATTGATCCTCGCGATATAAACTTAGTTATTATAGATGACCTTCAAAAGGATGCTTCTAGCAGCCAAGATGTATGTGAACTTTTTACTGAAGGGGCTCATCATCGCAATTTAAGTGTAATTTGTATTATGCAAAACATTTTTTATAAAGGGAGGGAAAATAGAACTATGAGTTTGAATAGTCAGTATCTAGTTTTTTTCAAAAATCCAAGAGATCAACAACAAATTGCTATCCTGGCCAGTCAAATGTACCCTGGAAATGCAAGTAAATTATTGGATGCTTATCGCCAAGCTATTGAAAGACCGTATGGTTATTTAGTGGTAGATTTGAAACAAAATACACCTGAACTGTACAGACTGCAAACTTATATTTTTCGAAACTATATAAAGGAAGACACACACGAATTTGATCATTCCTTGACATCTATCCAGGCGAGGAATAGAGCATGAGAGACAAACAACAAGGGATTCTGGGATGGAAACCGATCCTAAATACCCATCATGCACAGATTGTGGTGTAATGTTTGAGAATCAGTACGATGTACAACGACACGTGAGACGGGGCTGTCCGATGTATGAAAACAGTGAAGAAGAAATGGACACGGACGGTGAAGATGATGATGAAGGGTATGATTTTTTAATTAACAGTGTTTGGAAAGATCATAATAAAGAGTTTTACAAAAGGGTCAATGAATTACTTAAAGAAAAAAGTCTAACAGAGAAAGAAGCAAAATCCGAAGCCAGCAAATACATGCTACCCAAGGGCAAGAAATTATTCATGAAGAAATATCAATTATGAAAGGTTTCTTTTTAGAACAATTCAACTAAAATCGAGTAAATTAAATAGAAAGATTATGAATCAAATCTTAGAAGCATCGAAAAGGAAAAGTGTTGATAAAGCCGTGGAAGCTGTCGTTAAAAATCACAAGAAAGACTAAGACGAATTGTTTGACGAGAGTGAAAATGAAAGTAATGAAAACAGTGACAGTGAAGAATCAGATGAAACCGAGTGACTAAAACGACTGTACTGATAAACAAGACTTTGTAGATAAATAAAGCACATTTAATAAAAATAGAAAAAAAAGCCCCAAAAACTAAATAGATAAAATTAAAAAAAAATCAAATAAATTAAAAAGAAGGCAAAGACCCCCCCCCCACCCCCCACCCCCTCCTTCCTATTTCTCACTGATAACGATTCACAATGTAAATAAATCCATAAAAAGCTGCGATAGAAGATAAACTGTTTGTGAATGTGATTATACATAAGACTTTGTATATAAGCAGTAAAAATTAACCCCCCCCCCCCAAATCAATTTGGAGACCCCCCTCCCCAAACGGCTCGCCGATAATGACGTCATGTATATAAATTCAACCCCCCCCCCCTCCCCACGGACGATATCTATCTACGATCAGGAATTTTATCACTGGACTATTAAATTATAATATCTAAGACAAAAGAAAATGTACAGCGGGATAAATGTATAGATAAGCATAAGACTGTAACGCGTGTAAACAAAGGTCAATAAAATCTTATCTGATCTTAAAACTGGGCAATAAAACTATACCTAGACTTTAGTAAACAGAATATTTTATAGTAATAAGTGATAAGAGTAATTAGAAACATATTCGGACTAAGAGAGACGAAAACATTGGTGTATAATGTAAAGAAAAAGATGTTGAAGGGTGGGTCACGCAATGTCTTTTAGAGTGGTCCTCTGGCGCGGTAGAAATACCCCTTAGCCACTCGCCCAGATAGCATGCTGATGTTGGCCCAACGCAAGTCCATCGGTGACATTTACGTTGGGCCAATATCGGCAGTGAATGTTGGGCCAATGCAATGTTGCTCATCGGCCCAACGTTGGCCCCACAAGTTGGGTCGCTGTTGGGCCGATGTCAGACCTCGGATGTTTACACGTCGGCCCAACGTTGGCCCAGTTTAACATATATATTGGATTTATGTTGGTCCAACGTCAATCCAACATTGTAATGATATGTTGGCTGAACGTTGGCTTTTTGTTGGTAACGTTGGCCGTAGATCCTTTGGTGATCTGAAAGTAGAAAATAAATATCCTCATATTTATTGATCCACAAGTCTGAACATAAATCACTCAATGTTAACTATCCGACTTCTACACAACTCTGGTCCTTTGGTATCTCCGCTTTTCCTTTCTTTCTCATCAAGTCGAATACTATCTCCAAATCATTCGATCAAACGATCTCCATTTCAACGTGGTATATTACTGCAAAAGAGAAAAGATACAAAAATATCAGATATTTAAATAAATTAACATGATTAATGATACTAGTTAATTTGATTTCTACAAATGCAATATCAACAAAAATAAATAAAATAATACATACGATCGAATTGCCAACAATCATGAATAATTATAAATATCATAATGTACTTACTTTTACTGCCTACACTTTACAAAACTTTAGCGTCGACTGACCGCTCTCGCTCTATTTTAAATTTATCTTTGCTTAAAACCTTGTAGTTTGCGTCCCAGATAAGAAACGTCCGGTATCAGATTGTGCAATCTAGCTCCGTTGCCTTAGAAACTGGTCAGACATCTGGTGTTAATTATGACTTAACCGGCCAAGCACTGACCTAGATCTTATCTCTGCAGTTACTTCGGTAGTTAATTTTATGATAAGTTGAATTTTATAAAGTAATACAGGAACCTTTAATTACTGACATATTATACATGTATGTATCATTGTGAAATAACTATGCACATTATAGACATGATCTAATATTTTTAATGAAAAATTGTTTTTTTTTTAATGTTTTCTTTACCCAACGTTGGTCCAACGTTGACCCAACGTCTTACAGTACCGTTAAAAGTATGTTCTCTTTTGACGGACAAAAATTTCTTATCTAAAGACTTGTTAAGTATTTGAAAATTTTTGAAAACTTCATAGTTCAAGACTTTTCGGAAACGAAAAAAAAAACAAATTTTGAAAATTAACCTTGGTATAACATACGTAGGTCCAACGTAGGCCCAACGTCAATCCATTCATACCATTATTGCAAATAATGTAAAAATGTTAAAGAGGAATAAATTCAGTTAATATTGTCCACTTACAAAAGTCTGATTGACTTTTGATTAAATTGGATTTCATTTGAATCTTTACATTTTTTTCTTTATTTTGGACCAACGTTGGCCCAACATTGAACCAACGTCGGAAATTAGATTATTATTCTTTTGACTCTTATGGCTTCGTTTTATTATTTTGAAACAAAATTTTGATCTTTTTCAATGATGGTGTGTATTTTAAATCTTATTTGTAAAATTATATAATTCGATCGGTGCTTTTATCTTGAACATACGATGTTGGACCAACATTGGCCCAACTCCAGTCCAACAACAGCGATAATTCATTGGTATGTCCGACAAATACAATGTTGGGCCAATGTTGGTCCAACGTTGACATGCCAACGCCAACCACCAGCCAACCATACAACATATTACCAACATTGGCCCAACGTAGTCATGCTATCTGGGCGGGAAGTGGACAGAGCTTCCCCTCGTATGATGATCGGGCTATGAACGCTGATCCTGTCACTACGAGAAACGGGCTTTGTGCCCTTGCTTTGTGCATCTAGCGTGTGTCCTTACCTCTGGCAAGGTAGAAATACCTGTAAGTTCAAAGGCACTCATTCTTCACGTCTCACTAAAAAGGTAGTAAACCCACCTGGTTCACGTACCAGCAGGTCCAAAGTCCTGATAAAGTGGTGATGGCTACCTATAATTAACTCTAAGACGCCATCTTAACAAGCATGTCATAGGAGCCGCCGTCTTGGCGGACGCCCTCCTGGGCCATACAAAATGGCCCTCTGGGCCATAAAACGGTCTCCTTCTCCTCCGAGTAGGGACGCCATCTTGGTAAGCGCGTCATAGGGGCCGCCATCTTGGCGGACATCCATCTTGGCAAGCGCGTCATAGGGACCGCCATCTTGGCGGACATCCTCCTGGGTCATAAAAGTAGCCCTCTGGGCCATAAAATGAGCCAGGGAGAGCCAGGGAGTAGGGAAGATATCCCCCATCTATTACTACTGCTAACACGCCATCATCTGTTACATTGTCCTCTATACGATACTATCCGTTCGTTGACTATCGATACTCTACAAAATAAATCGTTAGAGCTCCTCTTGTTTGGAAATATTCTTTTACCTTACCAGGATAACGTTAATATTTTCTCTGTAGTACAGGACTTCATTTTGCAGAGTAAGAGATTTTCAAACTAAATAATTGTTCGTTTAAAAGACTTCGGATGCACACAAAATCCTCTTTGTTCATTCTTTCATTTTCTTTACCATTGCATTTAACATGTAAATGTTCACATTGCACTTTCTTTCTTATTCTTTCCCTTGCACTATACATGCAAATCTTCCCCTCGCTCATGATATATATTTCTGTAGCAATTTATTGATCAAAGGAGATGGATTAGTATAAGTAATTCCATTACTTGTTTCCAAATCCTGTTATATATCTTGTAATTTATATGATTATACGATCTGGAATAAATACAGTTTAAACTAAAACAATGGTATTTTCTGTTACGACTAAAGGAGTACTATAAAATTGATATCTTATTGGAAGATGACATTATCATATTTTAGAGAAAACCGGGAAAACAGGGTGCTCTGGAATTAGTGAACAAGACAGTAAGTGACATGAATACTATATTTTCATATGGTTATCATAAAATCGTTGAGAAATGGCATGCCTTAATAACCATTCCTCCATTACTTTGTATACAAACTTCTGAAACCTTTGAATCATGATCTTGAGGTTATACCACTTTTGTTTGTCTATTCCAAATATTTGTAATTTAGTCATGTTTGCATCATATCACTTCAAAACTATAATACCAAAAGCGTATATCTAATTATTGTTTGTTATGCTTTTTTCATTGTACAATTGTTTTTTTTTTTTTCTTTTCGCTGTTTTTTGTTTTACTTGGGCCATAGCCATTTGTATAAATGTGTTATATGCCAATAAACAATTTGAATTTGAGTTTGAATTTATAAGATGCATGACAACTGTATATTTCGGAGGAAATCACCAAAACAGTAGAACTTTCTGGTAGATTAAAGCAGATCAAATTCAGTGCTCGTTGTTTCTGGTTCTCAATTTCTCTGACCTCAACTCTGACATCGTCTTGGAGCGATTTCCTTACATCTGCTTTAATTTCCTGATGCTAGATCCGCCTTGATGAAATTAATTTTTCCTTCTATTTTAGTATCGATTGAAGCATCTAGTTTCTTCGTCTTATCGTCTTATCTACCCTGAGTTTTGTTTTCAATGGACTGTAGTTGATGTTTTAAAGCAGGCATACTTGGGAAGTTCTGTTTGCAGCCATTGCACGTCCACAAGAAATCATGATATATAGATCTATGCGATCCTTGTCTTCCTTGAATGCCCTAGAAATGTTAGTGCATGAAAGGCAGAAGTTTAATTCGCATACAGAACATTGTACACATTCTATGCCTTCGTGGATCTCAATATCACAAAAGCAAAAAATAATTTCTCCCATTTCTACTCATATCAAAAGCCGAATATACAAATGTGGCGGTTGGTCGAAGTTGCAAACGGTCGAAGTTGCAAAAGGTCGAAGTAACGAAGTATCTATATTTAGACACGGGGGAATCCCTGGCTGATGGACAAAAAGAAAGCTCTGTGGCAGTGAACAAGTGAAGTAAGTCATCATCTTTGCATAAGAATATGTTTACAGTCCCAACGAGAAAGATAATTTCATAGCGTAAGTTCTGAACAACTGTACTGAAGTATCTAATCTGCAAATGCCAAAAATGGCGCCTTGCATCTGTACATTAGTCATTACCCGGCTGTCACACGCTTTCAGTTCAATTTTATAAATTCATAGATGCTCGAAACAGGCAATAGGCCATTTTCATATTACCACTAGACTTTCATTTTAGACACTCATCTTGAGAATCCAAGTCCAAGACCTGACAGACATCACACTTACAAAATGCTTTACAAATTTTGCTTATTAATAAATTATGCAAATCATTAAAATTGTCAGCCATCTTGTTCTATCGAGGCTGTATGCTTCAATTGACCCTTCTGAACGCAGGAAAAAAATTGAGAAATTCCATGACGTCACAATGCAATTTCAATGTTTGACCGAGGTTTGAAGCTTGTTTGTCCGAGGTAAAAGCGGGATCGCCTAAAACCCAGAGATTAATCTACAATTTGATCTTAATGGGTCCTCTGGACGCAATGAAACTTGGCCAATGGGTCCCCAGCCAAAACAATGGGTCCCAGCAGAAATTAATGCGCCCCAATTTCTACAAACCTTAAACGCGAATACAAGTGAGCTGACCTGCTCGCGGCATTTTATGTCCTTGAGATCGTTATAATTTTTATAATTTTTGTTCCACAAAAAAACGTCTAACTCTTAAAATTGATTGTTTGTTAGCAATACTTCGTACAAACGTTATCCAAACAAACCAATTCCATACGGTTTGCAAAGACGGTACAATGATGGTGTGAATTAAACGATTTCAATAGATTGATTCATAATGTTATGTAAAGTTTACAGGGGAGGAATTTTTCATAAATA
This sequence comes from Pinctada fucata, assembly GCA_028142955.1. Taxonomy (NCBI): domain Eukaryota; kingdom Metazoa; phylum Mollusca; class Bivalvia; order Pterioida; family Pteriidae; genus Pinctada; species Pinctada fucata. The sequence goes on along the minus strand of AP027108.1, from coordinate 34,980,574 downwards.
TATATATCTGTATCCGAATGATATGAATAAGTTACCGGTAGACTCGCGTCGGACTGCATATACCTTCTCATTTAAAAAAAAAAAGATGCTCCGCAATGATTTCCCATACGATACCACAGAGCTGTTAGGTTTAAAGAGCTGTCAAAATATAAACGACAGACATTTACACGTTACACAGCTAAATGAATAATGTTAATAAACTTTCTTGACTTTGAATGTTTTAAAAAAATATGTAAACAAAATTATACGACAGTGAACAATGCGCACTGTGGGACGCAGCGATCGGAAATCAATGGGTCCTGGGCGATATTTATGCGTCAGAGACGCAGGATGCAGAGGTAGATTAATCCCTGAAAACCCGTGACAAACTCCTGACGACGTGACGTCCGTGACAATTTTTCTGTTCAATAACTACTAAAATCCATGATGGACTGAATAATCAGTGACAACGTGCCGACCACTATGACACCTAATTACCGTGACTATATACCTTAAAAAATCAGTTCAACTATGATGTTCATTGTTCATGTAACTTTAATATATGGGAAACATTGATTTATATTTTCTTTTTTTTTGTCCCTTTGATTTTGGCCCTGTACATTGTTTACAAAAGTAATGGACATTTTCTGGAGGGATATCAGTAGTTTGTATCCCCTCACATTCAGGATGGTACCACATTTTGCATTTACATACCTGTCAACTCTCCCTCTTTTGGAGGGAGACTCCCTCTTTTTGACCTCATCTCCCTCTTTGGCATTTCTCCTTGGAGGGAGACCAAAATCTCCCTCTTTTTGGCCCAATCTCCCTCTTTCTCCCTCTTTTGGCATAGTTATACAATTCTAAACATGGCTAAAAGAATAAATAATTTAAAAACAAAACAAAAAAATCCGACCGACATACCCTATTTTTCATGTTTTTTTTTTAGCATGTTATGGGAAACACATATATTTTTTTTCTTGGCCTAATCGAGGTGCTGGATTCAGTTATTTTCCGTGACGGCGATTGATTTATCTGTGAAGGTTGTGTGTCAGTCACAGAATTTTCCAATGTCCATTGAACATGATTCTGGAAATATTGTAACGACTCGAGGCTGTTAAGAACCTGATAGGAAGAAGAAGAAGAAGAATATGGCGAAAAATCTTTGTGTCTAAGATTTTGCAACTTCTTTAAATTTCGAGGCTGTTCTTCTTCATCCTGCACTTCCTTTTTTGTACACGATGTTTGGGTCTTCTGTTTTAGTCTTCGTTAGCCATTTTTCCGAACTGCCATACTTGTGTGCAAATTCCTTGTTACCATATGGTCTCCAAAATTAAAATGGAGGGAGCACAAAAACACTGATGTAAATTCCAATGGACCATAGCAAGTCTCAAAATGATACAGGGGTTTTCATAGGATAATTGTATATAGCTTTCAACTGTGAATCACATGTGAAAAATTGACTTAGCCATTTACCTTATCTTGCCAAAACAGGGTCGAACTCTCATATTTTCAAACTTGATTTCAACTATGACAAAAATCAAACTCCAGTCGGTCAGTCATCAGTCAGTCCGTCCGTCTGTCACACATCTTGTCCTGGCTACATATCCTGAACTGTTTGCCAGATCTCTTTTATATTTTAGTATGTTTTTGCTTATGACCCAAAGGTTTCACATCACCTTGACCCAAGGTCAATTGGGTCAAGGTCACTTAGTACATTTTTAATGAAATTGTACGTACATTCCTGTCTGAGCTATATCTCCTAAACCATTTGCCAGATCACTTATATATTTTAGTATTTTGTTGCTTATGACCCGTAGGTTTCACATCACCTTGACCCAAGGTAATGTGATCAAGGTCAAGGTCACTTAGTATATTTTTAATGAAATTGTACATGCATTCTTCTCCGTGCTATATCTCATGTACCGTTTAACCGGATCTCTTCTATATTTGGTACATTGTTGCTTTAATATGGTTTCACATCACCTTGACCTAAGATCATGTGACCAAGGTCAAGGTCACTTGGTGAATTTTTAATGAAATTGTACATACATTCCTGTCCCGGCTATATTTCTTGAACTGTTTACCGGATCGTTTTGAAATTCATATTTTTTATGTTCTTGCTCCAGGCTATATCTTTTGAATTGTGTATCCAATCACTAATTCATTTTGTTGTTGCTCATGATGGTTTCAGATAACCTATATCCAAGGTCATGTGACCAAGTTTAAGGTCACCCAGTGTGCTTATAATGAAGTAGTATATGCTAATCATTATAATGAATCACTTGCATGCCTTAGTATGATGTTGCCCTTGACTCAAAGGTTTCTCATCATATTGGCCAAAGGTCATGTGACCAAGGTCAAAGTAACTTAGAGGGGGAGTGGAGACATCTGTTTTTATATGAAGAACATTTTTTTAATGACATCATGTCATACTCATGACCTAGATATTTCTGTTGTTGTTTTAAAACAAAACGTTATGTGACAATTATAACAAATGACTCAAAAAACAGACGAAAAAATGAAATTTGTGCAAATTTTTGTGAATAATACTTTTTGGCTGTACCTGGCTCCCTTTGGCGCTTCTATATTATCTACACTTCTATACAATGAGGAATCATATCCACATTTGTTTCACAATACTGAGCTTGAATTTGATAATTGTATCACACTATATTCACTAACCGAATTCACTTCAACATGATATCTGTATAACAGGCAAAAGAAAAAGTTTGAAAACTAAAAATATAAAATCTACTTAATGTAAGTCAAGTGCCATAACTCTTGAAAGTAAAGTCATTCTGATTGGTCCACAGCATTTCCACAAGGATTTATAATAACGTTATGCTGTACCTGTACATGCCCCAAACTGTTTCACTTGGCATACTTTAACATAATTGTATGTATGACACCATTTTCTGCGATCTAAGAATAAGCAAGTTAATTTTCAAAAATTCCATGCTCATTTTTGATCAAACTTTGACTTTTTCCCACTATGATAAACACAGAGTTATTTATGCAATTTCAATTTAGATTTTGGAGCGCATTCTGTTAGTCGTTGTTATAGTCCACTTCTAAAGTGACAGATGAGGCCCTCTCAGAGGAATGCACACATATGTTACATAATCATGATAATTTAAAATAGGGATAAATTAACTGTGTTTTGTGTTTCCAATAGGTTTATGTTGGTATATTGTTAGAAACACATTTATACTGTTCAGACAAGCCCCAGCGGTATGTTAACTACTTTTCCAACAGTATATTGAACATCTACCTGTCAGAATAAAAAAAAAACAGAGTGTGTTTAGCCCCTAAACATATAAAGATAGATTTTCTATCATGTTGCTTTAGCATGTACATGTGTAAGAATGTATCAATTTATATTTCCAATTTTGTTACAGGCTACCTGAAAGATTATATGACTCAGAGCAGAAAATAGTGAAAATATAAAGAAAATGATGGATTGATTTTTGTTCACAAAGTAGACAATGGATGTGACTAGATATGTACTACCTTTCTTGTCCATTACTGCCATAATATTGGGCATAGCATATGGTAAGGATGAAGTCTTAGTGAGGAGTTGTCCCCAGGATAAGTCAAGCTGGGACACAGCAGCCCGTAGAAAAGAGTGTAAGCCCGAGGGTGGTCAGAACTATGAATACCACTGTGTGAAGAACGAACGACAGGAGCTGGTGGAAACCTGTATGGTGGCACAATGGATAGAAAAAGGTACATATTAATTGAATATAAATATTTAAGAAATAACAACTATGTAGAAGTGATATTGTCTAGTAAATTCATAAAGTTGCATGAACTAATCAAATTGTTCCTTATTCATGATGATTGCTGACTTTCAAAGTTGGGAGGTGAAAATTGACTGGCTGTTGTGATGAGGGGATTATTGGACAATAAACCATGGCAATGTAGTTGTTGGTTCTATTCTAATATATTCTAATTATAGCAGATGACAAGTTAGAATTAAAAAAGGTAAAGTTAGGGGTTTATATTCTCGTTTGCTTTAGCCTTGTGCGACTTCTACAATTACCAGCTCCCTGGCAAGACCTGTACAATCCAGTGAATTCTCAACTCCCTTTGGAGTATACAAGCAGAGCTGCTGTCAAGGCGCTAATGCTTTTCATTCAGAATGCACATTTGCAGTGACCGGCCACGGTGAGATTCGAACCCAAGACCTATTGGTTTGTATAGTCCACTGCGCTAACCATTACGCTACTAGCACTACAAAATATAATATTGTTGTCAGTTGAGAAAATGACTAGCTTTCAGAAAATTGAAAGGAAATGTTTTGGAGAATAAACAGCTAGGGTACCGGTATATTGCAATACAAGGCTTCGTAATACATACCACAGTATTTGTTTTCAAAAACCAGTTTTGACGATACTTTTTTATCTTCATATTTTGATGTTGTTTCTTAAAAAATTATGAGATAACGCAAATTCCTACTCAAGATGTATAACAATTGGGTCATTCAAATTGCAAGAGGTAGATATAATTTGTCCATGTCGTTATAATATCTCATGTGAAATCAATACCTTTAAGAAACATGTATGACCTTTTAAAAAAAGTAACGTCAGAACTTTGTGAATTACATCATGCTCATTCCACCTCTTATTTTTCTATGTTTTGTCAGAGAACAGTTGTGATAAAATTACAACCAGTTCAACAATTTTTTGACACATTTAAAATCGGTGTCCGTACTCTGCTGCACAGTGTCAGTCTAATAGATTATACCAAGGAATAGGTAAAAAACATTTGTTTTACCTTTAAAATACGCGAGTCAACACATTGCATATGGCGAAGACAAAAGTGAGTAATTATTGATATACAAATATACATTTCAATTTTTGCAAGAAAGACTTTACCATGTTAACTCAATTCTTAGCAAATAAAAAAAAAATCCCTTAGCGAGTTCATGATTGGCAGATTGTCTAGGCGTACAATCTAGAAAGAGTGTGGTGTCTCGAAATTCACGGACGCTCGCCTTTCCTTTCCTTTCCTTTCATTCATTTAATAAGGGTATAGGTTAGAAACATAATACCTTGACAGTTATTATATATATTTACATTACATTTATCATGCTTAAAATGACTTTAACTTCGTTGCTAAGGCTCTGTTACTACGTACCATCATACTTCAAATCAAGCCAAGTTACTATGACGTCAAAGTTCATATCACGCCACTGTGGTCATACTCCTATAATTACAGTGTAAATTCCATACAAATGAATGGGAATATGTAGATACATGTATAAGCTCATTATTGTTCATGGCATCATCTTAGTCAGCACCTTTTCTTTGATTTTTTATGGGTGTTGTATAAGGTGTGTTACTTTCTGATGAATGAATATTCAAGTACAATAAAAAAAAAAGCAAAAGAAAAGCAAAACACTAGCATCACAAGATCATGATGAAAAAGTCCAAAATAAAACAAAAACCACCCACCACCCCAAAGACAAACGACAAAGATTTGAAATGAAAATGAGTTATCAATACAAATGTCAACTGAAACACGGTCTGGATCAAGTAGACAGATGAGTAATAATATACATGGTTTGGTACTTGTACCATTTATATGTTTATAGGCTGTGCATATATTGATAAAAGCTCAACATAACTTAGTAAATTTAAGTACATGTACGGTGCAGACAGACCAAGTAGATAAGATACATATATATGACTAGTATTACACCGTATCATAGTAGAAGTATTATATTCATCAACTAGCAGATTCAGTTTGTTGTATTATTTCCTTTTCTGAAGCAAAAAAGTTACAATAATGTTTACTCTATGTACATGAACATTACCTTCCTGCTTGTTTAACAAAGCAGAAGATATGTTAACTTTACAATTTATGTGCAGGGAATTTACACACACCCTTCCCTCTATGATATGTGATAAATTATTTATACAATCTCAGCCTGCATACTTCAAAAATTCAATAATTCAATGTGTTGCTGTCTTTACAGTCTGTAATTATTATTTTGTTGATCTATTTTATACAATGTTAATCTTTGGTCTAATTGTTGATCTAATTTATACAATTGTTGATCTAATTTGAACAATATAAAATGGGTGATATAAAATGCTTTCCCTCAGTCTTTTACAATAAAAATATGTTGAAGTTTGATATACATGACTGTATTTTGTGTGTCGCCTACGAAGCATAGCGACACTTAGGGAGCACTTTGTCCGTTGTCTGTCCGTCCATCCATCTGTCAATCCATCTGTCTGTCTGTCACACTTAGGGTGTCACAGCCCATAACTTTTGATTGGTAAGTGATAGGGCTTTGATATTTTACATGTGTATTCCTTTTGACAAGACCTTCCTACGCACACCATAATTTTTGACCTAGTGACCTTGACCTACATATTTGACATTCTTTTAAAAAAAATTTAGAATGGATATATCTTTTGATTGGTAAGTGTTAGAACGTGCAATCCTTGTGGCAAGAACTTTCTACAAATACCATAATTTTTGACCTTGTGACCTTGACCTAGATATTTGACCTACTTTTGAAAAAAAAGATTTGCTATATCTTTTGATTTGTAAGTGATAAGGCTTTGATATTTCACATGTGTATTCCTACTAACAACGCCTTTCTACACATACCAGAATTTTTGACCCCTTGACCTACATATTTGACCTACTTTTCAAAAAAATTAAGATTGTATATATCTTTTGATTTGTAAGTGATAGGGCTTTGGTATTTCACATCTGTATTCCTTGTGACAAGACCTTTCTACACAGACCATAATATTTGACCCTGTGACCTTGACCTAGATATCTGACCTACTTTTCAAGAAAAGTAAAATTGGCTATATCTTTTGATTGGTAGGTGATAGGGCTTTGATATTTCATATGTATCATGTGTATTTTCCATGTAACAATGCCTTTCTACACATACCATAATCTTTTACCTTTTGACCTCGACCCAGCTTCTAAGAAATTAAGGTTGTATATATCTTTTAATCGGTAGGTGATAGGTCTTTAATATTTCCTATGATGAGACCTTTTTAGCTCAAATGAGCTATTGTCATAGTGTGGCGTCTGTAATCTGTCGTCAGTCCGTCCATCTGTCGTCAGTCCGTCCATCTGTCGTCTGTCGTTAATTTTTAACATTTTCGACTTCTCCTCTGTAACCGCTGCACAGAATTTCACGAAACTTCACAGGAAGCAAGTACTCAATGCCCTGTACCAAGTATGTGTTTTTCGAGCCGATCCGAAATCAAAGATGGCCACCACAGAATCTGATTGGCTGACACATTTTCGACTTCTCCTCTGAAACCGCAGCACATAATTTCATGAAACTTCACAGGAATCAAATACTCAATGCCCTCTACCAAGTTTGTGTTTTTCAAGTCGATCGAAAATCAAAGATGGCCGCCACAGGCTCTGATTGACTGACACATTTTCAACTTCTCCTCTGAAACCGCTGCACAAAATTTCGTGAAACTTCACAGGAAGTAAGTACTCAATGCCCTCTACCAAGTTTGCATTTTCGACTTCTCATCTGAAACCGCTGCACAGAATTTCATGTAACTTCACAGGAAGCAAGTACTCATTATCCTCTACCAAGTTTGTGTTTTCGAGCCGATCCGAAATCCAAGATTGCTGCCACAGGCTCTGATTGGCTGACATATTTTCGATTTCTCCTCTGAAACCGCTGCACAGAATTTCATGAAACTTCACAGGAAGCAAGTACTCGATGCCCTCTACCAAGTTTGTGTTTTTCGAGCCGATCCGAAATCCAAGTTGGCTGCCATAAGCTTTGATTGGCTGACACATTTTCGACTTCTCTGAAAACGCTGCACAGAATTTCATGAGATTTCACAGGAAGCAAGTACTCATTGCCCTCTACCAAGTTTGTGTTTTTCGAGCCAATCGAAAATCCAAGATGGCCGCCACAGACTCTGATTGGATGACACATTTTCGATTTCTCCTCTCAAACGGCTGCATATAATTTTACAAAACTTCACAGGAAGCAAGAACCGATTGCTCTCTACCAAGTTTGTGTTTTTCAAGCCGATCCGAAATCAAAGATGGCCGTCACAGGCTCTGATTGGCTGACACATTTTCGACTTCTCCTCTGAAACCGCTGCACAGAATTTCATGAAACTTCACAGGAAGGAAGTTCTCAATGTCCTCTACCAAGTTTGTGTTTTTCGAGCCGATTAGAAATGCAAGATGGCCGCCACAGGCTCTGACTGGCTGACACATTTTTGACTTCTTTGAAAGCACTTCACAGAATTTCATGAAACTTTACAGGAAGCAAGTACTCAATGCCCTCTACCAAGTTTGTGTTTTTCGAGCCGATGGGAAATCCAAGATGGCTGCCACAAGCTCTGATTGGCTGACACATTTTTGACTTCTCCTCTGAAACCACTGAAAACAGAATCTCTTGAAACTTCACAGGATGCAAGAACTCATTGCCTTCACTAAGTATGTGTTTTTCGAGCCTATTGGAAATCCAAGATGGCTGCCACAGGCTCTGATTGGCTGACACATTTTTGACTTCTCCTTTGAAAATGCTGCACAGAATATCACGATACTTCACAGGAAGCAAACACTCAAAGTCCTCTTCCAAGTTTGTGTTTTTGAGCTGATTGGAAATCCAAGATGGCTACCCCAAGCTCTGATTGGTTGACTCATTTTTGAGTTCTCCTCTGAAACTGATGCACAGAATCTCTTGAAACTTCAATGGAAGCAAGTAATCAATGTCCTCTACCAAATTTGTGTTTTTCCACCTGATCAGAAATCCAAGATGGCCACCACAGGCTCTGATTGGCTAGCACATTTTCAACTTTACCACTGAAAATGCTGCACAGAATTTCATGAAACTTCACGGGAAGCAAGTACTGTCAATATCCTCTACCAAGTTTGTGTTTTTCTAGCCAATCAGAAATCCAAGATGGCCGCCAATGGCTCTGATTGGCCGACACATGTTCGACTTCTCGTCTGAAACTCTGCACAGAATTTCGTGAAACTTCACAGGAAGCAATTACTCAATGCTCTCTACCAAGTTTGTGTTTTTCGAGCCAATTGGAAATCCAAGATGGCCACCACAGGCTTTGATTTGCTAACACATTTTCAACTTCTCCTCTGAAACTTCTGCACAGAATTGCACGAAACTTCACAGGAAGCAAGTACTCATTGCCCTCTACCTAGTTTGTGTTTTTCAAGCCGATCGGAAATCCAAGATGGCCGTCACAGGCCCTGATTGGCTGACGCAATTTCGACTTCTCCTTTGAAAATGCTGCACAGAATATCACGATACTTCACAGGAAGCAAATAGTCAAAGACCTCTTCCAAGTTTGTGTTTTTGAGGTGATTGGAAATCCAAGATGGCTACCCCAAGCTCTGATTTGTTGACTCATTTTTGAGTTCTCCTCTGAAACTGATGCACAGAATCTCTTGAAACTTCAATGGAAGCAAGTAATCAATGCCCTCTACCAAATTTGTGTTTTTCCACCTAATCAGAAATCCAAGATGGCCACCACAGGCTCTGATTGGCTAGCACATTTTCAACTTTACCACTGAAAACGCTGCACAGAATTTCATGAAACTTCACAGGAAGCAAGTACTGTCAATGTCCTCTACCAAGTTTGTGTTTTTCGAGCCAATCAGAAATCCAAGATGGCCGCCACAGGCTCTGATTGGCCGACACATGTTCGACTTCTCATCTGAAACTCTGCACAGAATTTTGTGAAACTTCACAGGAAGCAATTACTCAATGCTCTCTACCAAGTTTGTGTTTTTCGAGCCAATTGGAAATCCAAGATGGCCACCACAGGCTTTGATTTGCTAACACATTTTCAACTTCTCCTCTGAAACTTCTGCACAGAATTGCACGAAACTTCACAGGAAGCAAGTACTCATTGCCCTCTACCTAGTTTGTGTTTTTCAAGCCGATCGGAAATCCAAGATGGCCGTCACAGGCCCTGATTGGCTGACGCAATTTCGACTTCTCCTTTGAAAATGCTGCACAGAATATCACGATACTTCACAGGAAGCAAATAGTCAAAGACCTCTTCCAAGTTTGTGTTTTTGAGGTGATTGGAAATCCAAGATGGCTACCCCAAGCTCTGATTGGTTGACTCATTTTTGAGTTCTCCTCTGAAACTGATGCACAGAATCTCTTGAAACTTCAATGGAAGCAAGTAATCAATGCCCTCTACCAAATTTGTGTTTTTCCACCTAATCAGAAATCCAAGATGGCCACCACAGGCTCTGATTGGCTAGCACATTTTCAACTTTACCACTGAAAACGCTGCACAGAATTTCATGAAACTTCACAGGAAGCAAGTACTGTCAATGTCCTCTACCAAGTTTGTGTTTTTCGAGCCAATCAGAAATCCAAGATGGCCGCCACAGGCTCTGATTGGCCGACACATGTTCGACTTCTCATCTGAAACTCTGCACAGAATTTTGTGAAACTTCACAGGAAGCAATTACTCAATGCTCTCTACCAAGTTTGTGTTTTTCGAGCCAATTGGAAATCCAAGATGGCCACCACAGGCTTTGATTTACTAACACATTTTCGACTTCTCCTCTGAAACTTTTGCACAGAATTGCATTAAACTTCACAGGAAGCAAGTACTCATTGCCCTCTACCTAGTTTTTGTTTTTCAAGCCGATCGGAAATCCAAGATGGCTGTCACAGGCCCTGAATGGCTGACACATTTTCAACTTCTCTTCTGAAACCGCTGCACAGAATTTCACGAAACTTCACAGGAAGCAAGAACTCATTGCCCTCTACCAAGTTTGTTTTTTTCGAGTCAATTGGAAATCCAAGATGGCCACCACAGGCTTTGATTTGCTAACACATTTTCAACTTCTCCTCTGAAACTTCTGCACAGAATTGCACGAAACTTCACAGGAAGCAAGTACTCATTGCCCTCTACCTAGTTTGTGTTTTTCAAGCCGATTGGAAATCCAAGATGGCCGTCACAGGCCCTGAATGGCTGACATATTTTCAACTTCTCTTCTGAAACCGCTGCACAGAATTTCAAGAAACTTCACAGGAAGCAAGAACTCATTGACCTCTACCAAGTTTGTGTTTTTCGAGCCAATTGGAAATCCAAGATGGCCGCTACAAGCTGTGATTGGCTAACACATTTTCAACTTCTCCTCTGAAACCGCTGCACAGAATTGCACGAAACTTCACAGGAAGGAAGTACTCATTGCCCTCTACCAAGTTTGTGTTTTTCGAGCAGATCGGAAATCCAAGATGTCCTCCATAGGCTCTATTTGGATGACACATTTTAGCTCACCTCACAAAGTGAGAGGGAGCTTATGCTATCACCCTGTCGTCAGCGTCAGCGTCGGCGTCCGCACTAGTATGTTAAGAAGTTTTATTTCTCTATTATAAGTGCTAGGAAGTTTAAACTTGCACAGATGATGCGTCTTTAAGAGTAGATCACGAATCTACGTTCAAATGTAGGTCATGACCTATATTTTCCGCTTGAGTGCACATGTAAGGAAGATTTGGGTATCAGTGTTAAAAAGTTTTATTTCTCTATTATAAGTGCTAGGAAGTTCACACTTGCACAGATGATGCGTCTTTAAAAGTAGATCACGAATCTACGTTCAAATGTAGGTCATGACCTATATTTTCCGCTTGAGTGCACATGTAAGGAAGATTTGGGTATCAGTGTTAAAAAGTTTTATTTCTCTATTATAAGTGCTAGGAAGTTCACACTTGCACAGATGATGCGTCTTTAAAAGTAGATCACGAATCTACGTTCAAATGTAGGTCATGACCTATATTTTCCGCTTGAGTGCACATGTTAAGAAGATTAGGGAATCAATGTTAAGAAGTTTTATTTCTCTATTATACGTGCTAGGAAGTTCAAACTTGCACAGATGATGCGTCTTTAAGAGTAGATCATGAATCTACGTTCAAATGTAGGTCATGACCCATATTTTCCGCTTGAGTGCACATGTTAGGAAGATTTGGGTATCAATGTTAAGAAGTTTTATTTCTCTATTTTAAATGCTAGGAAGTCCAAACTTGCACAGATGACGCATCTTTATGAGCAGATCACAAATCTACATTCAAATGTAGGTCATGACCTACATTTTCTGCTTGAGTGCATATGTTAGGAAGATTTGGGTATCAATGTTAAGAAGTTTTATTTCTCTATTGTAAGGGCTTGGAAGTCCAAACTTGCACAGTTTATGCATCTTTATGAGTAGATCACAAATCTACATTCAAATGTAGGTCATGACCTACATTTTCTGCTTGAGTGCATATGTTAGGGAGATTTGGGTATCAATAGAGTACACCCATTCAGGCAAAATTTGGTCAATAAATGAAATACTCTACTTCCCCTTTCCTCTTTGTTTTTGTGTGGTATCATTTTTGTTGGTTCTCAGTAGGACAGGTTTTCAAATTCAAAACTGTGTATTCTTTGACTCCTGTCATGATAGAATGCTGCCATGAGGTGAGCTTTGTAATCTTTGATTACACTATGTTTGACTTATCCTCTTAAACTACTGCACAGAATGTCACCAAATTTTATAGGAAGTAAGTACACATTGTCCTTCTCAAAGCTTCACTAAAAGCGATTTCCTTCAGGTCTTATACTGACTTTGATTGAAAACAAACATACATTCTCCTCAGATGAGCGATGTGGCCCCCTTGGGCCTTTTGTTGTAACCAATTTTTAAGTATTGACCTTGACCTAGATTATTGACACTCTTTTCTGAAAATTTGAGAATGACCATATCTTTTAATTTGTAATTAAGAGGTCTGATATTTCAAATGAATTTCATTTGACAAGACTTTTCTACTGATACCAATAATTTTGATCCACTTTCTAGAATAATAATCAAGCCGTTTCGCAGGCTACACAAGCATTCCTTGGATTGTTTTTTTTAGGTTTAAGGCATTAGATGTTCATGTATAATGAGGGATAATTGTATCAACCATTATTTGAGTTTGGAATTCTAAACTTATGACGTAGTTATGATATAGAAACTTATTGAAAATTTTCCACCAATGTGTTTTTGAAAAAGTTAGGTCCTATAAGAGTTATCAGCCCTCAAAGTTTACATTGAAGTCTAGGGAAAAACTAATATTTCAGCTATATTTACCAAGAAAATGATGGGGGCTCAAAAATGGATGAGTGAAAAAATTCTAAAAATTAATACTTAACAAATTTCACTGGAAAATTTCAAGTTCACCGTTTAGAACTTTCATAATCACCGTCAAGGGGAGATAACTCCTAAAAATGACCCTATTAAAAATCATTTTTCTGTTACCTACCATCATAGTATAAAAGTTAGTGCTACATCAAAAGCGATTGAGCAATATGAAATAATTCATATACATAATTTCAATATTTTGGATATGATTTCGTTTATTAGACAGTCATCTAATACCTTAAAAATTCATAGAAACAAAATTAGGAGCTACACAGAAAGGAATTCCTGATGAAGAGATATTATTACTTGCATTTTCCATTTATTTTGTAGGGGTGTGTCCAATCTTGTTTGATTCCGGAAGCTTTGGTGCAGAAAATTGTACATCAAGGACTTTCTTAGGTCCTTGTCCTACTATGGTTTATCGTTCAAATGAGGTGTATGCATGTAAGTAGAATTAGTCTTATATTTCTCCTGAAATTTAATACCAAACCTTCTTTTGATGCTGTCTGCAATGTAAAAGTGACATCTTATGTCTGTCTGTCTGCTTATCTGTCTGGTTGTAACACTTTCTAATAATTAAAAAATGACTGTCTTTCTTTGGGAAGTGATTTGATTTTCGGAAAATTTGCGCGTGTCCAACCAGAATTATACTACCATGAACACCCAAAGTAAGAGAGTCATTACTTATATTTCCATTTATACTAAATATCAGATACCCCATTTTGCATTAATAATGAGCGTATTGAATGTTATAACGTAAAAAGTATCTGAATAATGGTGAATTCTCCGTACTTTCAAAACTAGTAGGCAACCAGAATTATAGTTTATAAATCCCTTTGCCTAACGGGCACTTAAGATAGGGATTCTTCTGCAATGGAAATATTTGGCTATAACTTTTAAATTTGGTATGAGCAATACTACCATCAAACTTGCAGGGATAGTCAAACATGATAAGACTCAACACTCAATTAGGGTCAAGGTCATATATTTAGGATTTAACATGTAACAGGTGACATACCTGTTCTTGTTCTTAATCTCATAAATAAATGATATTTAGTTCTATGTCAACAGCAAAACAAAAGGAACAAAGTTGTAGGTTTTACTTATATCTGTCTGTCTGTTTGCCCACTTGGGTAAATTTATTGTATGTCTTACATAGATGGCCATAACATACGTCATACGATTCACATAGTCACTACTGCTAGATTCATACCTCCATTTGGATATTAAAATCCATGAGGTTCACGTATATACAAAGGTCTAAAGATAAACCCAACAGCTCTTGATTGCTGGGTCAATAGGACAAGGTCATGGGTTAGTGTCCCTGTGATGATTTTCTCAGATATCTCTGGTGCTTATTGAATTTGTGATACTTTTACTCCCGATTGTGTCAAAATATACTGTAAACGTGGAAATTTTGGTGTGGCAGTAATTTTCGCGTTTTTCGCGAATCAAGTGACGTCGCGAAAATTTCCCCAATGTGAAAATAGCCCTGCTGCATTCTTACCATGGGAAAGACATTTTATCGCAAATACATGTATTTCCCCCATGCGAAACGTCTTGCTGTTTAAATTGTGAAATTTTCCCCCGCGAAATAAACCATGTACAGTTTACAGTACTGTATTTTACAGTAAAATACAGTACTGTATTTTATCAATGTAGGTACTTATTTTTATCAATGTATCAATATTGGTACTGTATTTTATCAATATTGGTACTGTATTTTATCAAAATGGGTACTGTATTTTATCAAAATGGGTACTGTATTTTATGAATATGGGTACTGTATTTGATCAATATAGGTACTGTATTTTATCAAAACGGGTACTGTATTTTATCGATATGGGTACTGTATTTCATCAAAATGGGTTCTGTATTTTATGAATATAGGTGCTGTATTTTATCAATGTATAAATATGGGTACTGTATTTTATGAATATA
This sequence comes from Pinctada fucata, assembly GCA_028142955.1. Classification (NCBI taxonomy): domain Eukaryota; kingdom Metazoa; phylum Mollusca; class Bivalvia; order Pterioida; family Pteriidae; genus Pinctada; species Pinctada fucata. The sequence continues at coordinate 34,965,493 of AP027108.1, read as the reverse complement.
GGTGCTGTATTTTATCAATGTATAAATATGGGTACTGTATTTTGTCAATATATAAATATGGGTACTGTATTTTGTCAATGTATAAATATGGGTACTGTATTTTGTCAATGTATGAATATGGGTACTGTATTTTGTCAATGTATAAATATGGGTACTGTATTTTGTCAATGTATAAATATGGATACTGTATTTAGTCAATGTATAAATATGGGTACTGCATTTTGTCAATGTATAAATATGGGTACTGTGTTTTGTCAATGTATAAATATGGGTACTGTATTTTGTCAATGTATAAATATGGGTACTGTATTTTGTCAATGTATAAATATGGGTACTGTATTTTGTCAATGTATAAATATGGGTACTGTATTTTGTCAATGTATAAATATGGGTACTGTATTTTGTCAATGTATGAATATGGGTACTGTATTTTGTCAATGTATAAATATGGGTACTGTATTTTGTCAATGTATAAATATGGATACTGTATTTAGTCAATGTATAAATATGGGTACTGCATTTTGTCAATGTATAAATATGGGTACTGTGTTTTGTCAATGTATAAATATGGGTACTGTATTTTGTCAATGTATAAATATGGGTACTGTATTTTGTCAATGTATAAATATGGGTACTGTATTTTGTCAATGTATAAATATGGGTACTGTATTTTGTCAATGTATAAATGTGGGTACTGTATTTTGTCAATGTATAGATATGGGTACTGTATTTTGTCAATGTATAAATACAGGTACTGTATTTTTAATTGGCATTTTTCCTCTGTGATGCATATTTCTGACTTGTTCTTTAATCATGTTTATAGATTTTATGCACTATCCAAGCTATTCAACATGTTTAATGCAAATCTTATGTTCATATTAATTTCATATTTCTATGTTTCAGTTTTACTATGTTTTGTTTCAACAACCATGACAATATCAGCAACAAGAACGACGACTGAGATGAAAACAACTGTGCCGTAAGTGTTTCAGCCACTATTAAATTCTCTTAATTTTATGTGTTTGTATTAAGGAAAATATGATATGCTAATCTCGTTCAGTTCATACCTCAAAGGTAATATCTGGGCACTATTTTAGTGTGTAGTTTTTTATGATCTGAAGACTTTACTTCACCTTGACCAAAAATCATGTGACATTAGTGTCAGGAACAAATAAGTACTTGATCTCTCCAATGTTAGTACATCCAAATATTCTCATTTATTGATACTGTTCCAAAGGTTTCATATCAAATTTACAAAGGTCATGAGACTGAAGTTTATGAAAATTCTAAAGAGGGGGAACATCTGTTTTTCTGTCAAAGAATTGTTCATTTGATATTTGTAAGTTTATAAATTTTTTTGATTTTTGTTTTTGTTTTTGAAGGACCAGATCTCCTGTTGAAGAAAAAGAAACTACAACTTCAATACCTGGGTAAGTTTAAATGAAGTCATCTTGATATAAGTTAAAGACCAATTGTAAAAAAACTGACAGTCTTTAACTCACCTCAAGTGAGTTATTGTCGAAGAGCTGCGCCTGTCGTCTGTCATCATCATCCATGTTTGTGGCGTAAACTTCGGGTCCCTGTAAAGTGCGAAACGAAACAAAAACGAAACGAAACAAAACGAAACAAATCGAAACGAAACAAAACAAATCGAAACGAAACGAAACAAATCGAAACGAAACGAAACAGATCGAAACGAAACGAAATGAAACGAAACAGATCGAAACGAAACGAAACAAAACATAAAACTTAAAGAAAATGAGAAAAAGAGGAAAAATCGCCGAAAACGAATATTTCAAGACAAGATCAGCATGTAATATTGCCTTAATCCAAGAGTTCTACATTTGTAACTAGTGCTGAGAGGGTTTCTTGAAAGAGTAAAAATGACAATTAAAAAAAGGAAATGTCAAATGCCATTCATGTATTTAAGAGGAATAAAAGGGAGGGGATAGAAAACCACGCTATGACACCATAATGAGATCATAAAACGGGGTGGGGGCACATTTAAGGGAAAAAAAATCTGATCCTTTTTCAAACAAAATGTGCCCCCCCCCCCCCCCAGTTTTTTATTGGTCTCATTTTCTGATAAAATTTTCAAATATACATAACGGAACAGTTCCGTTTCCTCTGCGCTAGACTCCTCCCTGCTAAATAATATTTTTCCGTCTATATGACGAGGTTATTCATCCCATTCACTCTCCTTTAAAATGCAATTGTGCTATATACCGTATATATTATGTTTTAATCGTCAACTTTGATTCTTTAAAAAACCCTCCAGCCACAAGAACTAACGGTTGAAGGCAATAATGAGGGGGTGGACAGGGACAAAGGGAGGGGAGAGAAAGGGGGCGGGAGGAGGGAAGAAGGGGCCGGGAGGAGAGGAAAGGGGGCGAGAGGAGGGACAGATGATTGGGAGGGTAACAGTAACCAAAAAAATTAGGAAATTACTTTTAATATAAATAATCTTGCTCTAATGCGTTCATGTACATAATCTCAGTTTTAAAAATTACCACGAAATTCATCTATATAATTTTATACCTAAAAAATTTTTCCGATCGCTTCGCTCGCCGCAATTTTCAATTCATTTTTCAAATACTTCAGGCTAGCTTCGCTCACCTTAGTTTTTCATCTTAACAGGTCTATTTCTTTTTTCAAGGTTTATAAAAGGAAATAACAAAAATAACTTCACTATTGCTCCAATTTACACTTTAAAGTTTAAATATTTGTCTTGACCGCCCAAGACCCCCTCCCCCCACGGGGACGGGGGAGGCGGCAGGAGGAGAGTGATACCCCCTGACCCTTAAAAGATCTTGTCTTGAAATATTCGTTTTCGGCGATTTTTCTTCTTTGTCTCATTTTCTTTAAGTTTTATGTTTTGTTTCGTTTCGTTTCGATCTGTTTTGTTTCGTTTTGTTTTGTTTCGTTTCGTTTCGATCTGTTTCGTTTCGTTTCGATTTGTTTCGTTTCGTTTCGATTTGTTTCGATTTGTTTCGTTTCGTTTCGTTTTTGTTTCGTTTCGCACTTTACAGGTACCCGTAAACTTCTCACATTTTAAACTTCTTCCTTATTTTAAAATTTTTTTTTAATTTGAAAAGACGGATAATGTGATCCAAAGTCATATGCCCATTAAAAATGGTAAAAGTCTTCAAATTCATTAGCATAATTTAAAAGCAGATAAATTTTCAGCATGGACCAGACATGCACTTTTCGGGTATTTAACCCTCGTCAATGATCCTAAATCTAAACAATGTAATATGGAAATCTACAATTTGAGCAATTCAAACCTACTTATGATTATGAACCCCAGGAGAAGACACATATAGGTCAAAGGTCAACGTGGTCACTTATGAATTGCACTGATAAGTTTTGTAAAATTCAAACTATTACAGTTTAATAATGTTCTGCATGAAATAAGAATAGTGAACAAGTCCTTACTAGTATTTTGAGATATCGAGTGAGCTGCATAACGTATGAAAAAATAATCTCATAAGTAATAATTACCATGGTAATATTTTACTTTTCAGTGGAAAAATTGCAGGGATAGTTTTGGGTGTACTCTTTGCAAGTGTTGTTGCTGGTATTGTGGTATGGAAATATAGCTCTCATATTGGATCCCAAATTACATGTAGATCTTTGACTAAGTGCAGAGAGCAAGGTAATGTATTAGATCTTTTAACAGGCATGTACATGTATGCAGTCCCTGAGATATAATAAGAAATCGATGTAATAGCATGGTTTCATATGGTTTAAAAGTTCTACTGGTCATAGACCAGACGAGGTTATGCGATATCCCAACATCCACTCTCTGTCTATCTGTCCGTCTGTTTGTCTGTAAATAATCATTGTGTTAGCAATTCCTCTGATAGTATCAGAGATTAAAATGTAACTCTTTCTGCATTACACTTGGTCTGTGGTCTAGTTGTGCACCTGACATTTTGTATGAGCCTCTGACCCCGTGGGTCCTAGAAATGGTTCTTTAAAATCTATGTAATCTTGTGCTCGCAACTCCTATGTCATTATAGATGATGGAGAATTGATTTCTTGCAATATACTGGTTCTGCAGTCTAGTTGTGCACCTCAGCCACCTGATATTTTGTTTCAGCTCCTGGCCCCCAGGGACTTAGAAAATGGGCATGGTCATTTTCTCCTATTTGTTTGTAATTTTTGTAAATTTGTTTGTGGAGGAGCTGTTAAGATAAGGTGTAAAATCTGCCCTGAAAGTCAAAATTTCAAAATGCAAAATAGGAGAATTTTTTCGGAAGAAATATCAAGTAACTTGGTCCACATATAAATCTGCAGAATAAGACCAATATTTTGGTCGAAAAAAGCATTTTTTTGTAATTTGTAAATTTCTACTATGAAAATCCAAAACATCAGTACATGCTCTTGAGCTTTGAAATGTAGATACCATAGGACGGTAATCTAGGAATGTGACATGTCATGACATCAATTTCAGAATGAGGTCTTCAAATATACAAATGTATAAATAGTAATTTTGCTTTCTCTTGCCTCTAAATGTACACATTGTTTTAAAAATAGATTGCTTTTAGTAGCAATTTGGCCTTTAATGTCATCTTTAGCTGTGTATCTTGTTTAGATAATATCTTAATCAATATCTTTTTTAGATATAGAACAGGGGTCAACGATAGAAGACCCTGTGACAGAACCCCTACTACATTCATCAACGAAGTCAGTTCAACCAGGTATTTGAAATTTTTTTATCACAATATCTCTTTAATCTTTTAAGAAAAGATGTTCAAATTTCACAAGACTTAGTGTCTTCCAAAAGAGTTTACTTTTGATTGACATCAGTTGTGTTTTAGGCCACCCTGTGCCATTCATGACCTACCCTATTCATAGAATAAAGACCAAAACCCTTGGGTATCTCATAGATGCATTCACTTTGTCAAGAACTTTCTTTTGATACCTTACTTTGAGACTTAGGTAGTCCTCATGTCGTCTTTGACATGTGAATTGCTTATACATTGTAACTTGATCTTAGTCCAAATGTGTATATATTGTGAAAGTCAGAAAAACTTTCATTTATCATCATACCTTTTATGAAGTAGCCTTGACCTTGCAGTGAGATGATAACGAAAATCTTTTCGACAAACTCATCTTGCTTTGAGTACAAAGGCTACATACCAATCCAATGAAGTTTAGTATTTCTTATCTTTGATTTTCCTCTTACTTCTTTTAGACTAGTATCTATTTATCAAACACATCAATTTAAAGTGTTTGCTAAGTAGATCCTAGCTGAAAAAGCATTTGTAATCAATATAATCAAATTAGAAATCAATATTTCAAATTTAAAATCATTTATTTCCAATGCAAAGGCACATTGTGAGCTATTATAATACCTTGACATATGTCGTCTGTGTGTTGGTCTGTCATCTGTCTATTTCTGCTAGATACTCTGCAGTTATTGCACAGAATGTTGCTAAACCTTACACATGTTACAAGAAACAAGTATTTGATATTGTCTAGAACATCTTTGCTTTTGAGAGCTAATGTAAAGAGAAAAGACGTGGACAAAAAGGGTTCTGATTGGCTGATGTACATGTATTTATGACTCTGTGAGAACAGCTCAAAATTTTACAATTATTTTTATCAAGAAGCAAGCATTCAAGGTACTCATCAAAGTTATCACTGATATTATACTGGAACAAAAGAATGTTTAAATGTAGTCTTAAGTCGGTACTTTGTTTGTGATGCTGGACCAAGATCTCGAATTACTTATCTTAGAAATCAGAATAACTTTGGTCTCAGGTAGATAAACTGATATCTTATCTAAACTAAACTTCGAGCTCAGATAACTAAAATGTCACCTCATATCAATAAATTGTGATCTCAGATTAACACAACTAAGATTATCTCAGATAAGATCAACTAAGACCTCAGATTGCTTTATTTTATGGAATTTTCTCTTAAAAAGATCATCCTATATACACTTCACTTCTGATCAACTCACCCTAGACGCACCCTATCCTGTATTCAACAATCCCCCTATATTCCCTCCCTTTCATGAATCCTCTCCATCCTAATACAGCAAAATCCGGAATCCTGCCCATCTAAGATATATACCAAGTTGAACACAGATCAGCCTCACTTGCTATCCTTGGTCAACACGATATCCTGGGTCAACCCTAGCTAGAGTTAATATATGCAATACGACTTTATTTAGGGCCTAAACCCGTGGTTCAGCGGTTGATTATCTTGGATGGATTTTATCCGCATTTGCGCCTTATCCATCCCACCTTGCATCCATCCAATCCTTATCCAATCGGCCCTGAATCAAACCTATATCTTTTGCATCCCTTCCAATGATCTTACCATTTTATAAATCATGGACTCAAGGTTTCGCGTAGGTAGGATGATAAGGGGTAGGTTTGATACAGGGTAAGGTGGATCTACAGTAATTGAACACAACGTGGTGTGTAGATCCAGGTGAGCTAAGATCCAATTATGGTATCATACTCTAGTATTTAGAGATATCTGAAGTTCATATTCCATCTAAATGCGTTTGGTAATCTAAGATAATAGTTTATTTAATTTGAGATCACAATTTAGTAATCTGAGAACAGTTTATTTATCTGAGATTACATTTTTAGCTCGCCGGGATAAAAAAGTCCGGAGAGCTAATGTCATACCCTCGGCGGCGTCGTCGTTGTCGATGTCGGCGTTGTCATCGTCCGTAGACAAAACTTTAACCTGGACTATATCTCTTGAACTATAAGGGGTAGGGCTTTGATATTTCAAATGTAGATACCTTGTGATGAGACCTTTCATTTGAGACCATGACCTTTGACCTAGTGACTTTTACCTTGGACTTTGACCTACTTTTCAAAAACTTTAACCCGGGCTATATCTCTTCAACTGTAAGGGGTAGGGCTTTCATATTTCACACTTAGATACCTTGTTACGAGACCTTTCATTAGAGACCATGACCATTGACCTAGTGACCTTGACCTTGGACTTTGACCTACTTATCAAAAACTTTAACCTGGGCTATATCTCTTCAACTGCAAGGGGTAGGACTTTCATATTTCACACGTAGATACCTTGTTACGAGACCTTTCATTTGAGACCAAGACCTTTGACCTAGTGACCTTGACCTTGGGCTTTGACCTTCTTTTCAAAAACTTTAACCTGGGCTATATCTCTTCAACCGTAAGGGGTAGGACTTTCATATTTCACACGTAGATACCTTGTTACGAGACCTTTCATTTGAGACCATGACATTTGACCTAGTGAACTTGACCTTGAACTTTGACCTACTTTTCAAAACCTTTAACCTGGGCTGTAAAATTTGAATGGTAAGAGATAGGGCTTTTATATTTCACATGTAGATCCCTTGTGATGAGACCTTTTCATGGATACCAAAAATTTTGACCTTGTGACCTTGACCTTAAAATATGAAAATGTTTTTCAGCTGTTTTACTGTCAAAGATTCCTATTATTTTTCATGCATATATTTACTAAAACCTAGACCTTTCATTTGAGACATTATGACCATTTACGTAGTGATCTTGACCTTAAACATTAACCAACTTCTTTTATTCAAAATTACTTAAACTTTGGCTCTATCTTTAGCTCTCTAAGGAATATGACTAATGTAAGATGCATAGACTCTTCATGACAATGCTTTTTGTATTTTAGAAGTTTTTTGATTTTTGACAAAAACCTGTTACGGCGAGCTATGTAATCTTTGATTATCCCTATGTTTGTTTTCAATATACTTGTATCTAGGAGGGCTCCATGATATTTCTAGACAAGACAAGACAAGGTTTATTTACTAACTCAGGCACAAAAAGGTGCTACAAGAGCAATAAATAGTACAATTGCAGCAAACGTTAAGGCAAACAAAAAGTAAATATTACAACATGATATATAGAATACAAAAAAAAAAAAAGAAGAAAAAAAAACATCACAAAGACATCTATATATAGACTTAATACTATACATATAACTCCCGAAACAACTTATCTATCTTCCTCAAAAAAGCACATACATTTTCAATAATTCTCTTATTGCATATAGATAAAAGTCCTCTTAGTTTTGATTCAGTTTGGTTATTTGAATACTATATAGAGTTTTGAGCACAATTCTTCGCTAGTTTCGCTATTTTCTAGGATTTTCTCTCGATCGTTTTTTTAGTGCAGCCTGCCATGGAAGTCTATATAGCATTGATTTAAAGAAAAAATGATAAAACGTTATACTTCATTGATTGATGACAGTCAAGCATGTTTGTCTAGAAATTTAGTCATCTATGATAACATAAATGAAATTTGTTGATCTGTTTGGTTATATTAAAAATGAACAATAGTGTTGGTAACTGCATCTACATGTACATGAATCTAGAATAACATTTTTCATATGATTAACACATGTTGTTAACATCTGCATTTATAGAGAGAAAAATAGTCCAACTTGCTGCTTATGCTAGGGGAAAGCAGATTCTTACAAAGAATGGAATCCTGGTCATCACAGGGAGAGTAGGAAGTGGAAAAAGTACAGCCATGAACAGAATTATTGAGCTTCTAAATGATGATCAATATGATGAGAAGAAGTGGAAAGTAGAGGAAGCATTATCATGGAATAAGGGACTTCAATACGAGGGCCAGGTTATGATTACATGGGATGACTGTTTTGGAAAATTTCTGACTTATCCTACCAAAAAAGAAAAAATAATACAAAGAATTGAAGAACTTGTCAAATGGATAAGAGTGGATGATCAGAATAGAAAATTAGTTCTTGTAATGAGTGAGACAGAATTTAATGATTTTAATGTAGTTGATTTATTGGAAGTTGAGGAAAACGATTGTAAACTGTGCCTAGATGGAATGTCAAACAAGGAGAAGTCATCACTAATAGCAGCTACTTCTGAGTACACAGAGTTTGAAGATAATACATGGAATAAGGTTAAAAAGAAATTGCATGATCTGAGTAGTGAGGAGGATGGATCTCTTAAAATTAGCTCATTAGGCTGGCCATTGATATGCAGGTTAGCAACAATTCCCTATATTGCAAATGACTTCACAGCCTTTATAGAAGATCCTTTCACATGTGTTCAGAGTCTATTTGATGACTTAAATTCAACAAATCAAAATTTACTTTTATATTGTGCAATGATTGGAGTATCATTCAAAGTAATAGATCCAGAATTTCTCAGGAAATTTAAGGAGGAGATAGAGAAAAATAAAATGCACTACGCAAATGATAAAGAGAAAGCTGAATTTGTTGGCATGCTAAACAGTGGGGATGCAATTATCAAAAAGCTGAGCTCTGAACTGAATAAGGATCCTCCAAGTGCTTACTCTAACTACTTTCTAAAAGGAGGAGAAGATTTTCATTTATTCCACAGCATCTTTCAGCTTTGGCTTCTTTGCCGTTTCTACAAACAGTTTCCTGAATTGACCGTGCAGTATCTTGATTTTGACTTATTACTTGAACTTTTGCGTCCCACTAACCATACCTATGAGAAGTATGAGGAGGAGATTGCACAAATCTGTCATTTTGAGGACAAAGACGAAGATGCAGCTTCTGTAGATAATAATAAAAACAATAACTGGAAATTTATTCTTGAACGGAATATGTATGATTTGTTTCTTGGAAGAGTGGGAACAGAAGATGACAAAAGTCTGATTGAAAATAAACAGAACAGTGATCTCAATCATCCATTACTTGATGATAGTACTTTTAAGACAATGTTACAGGTGAAATTTGCTGTCACACAGGAAAGTAATACAGTATAAATTCGTACTGTTGAATTATGTTTGATCTCAGCTTTGAAAGTTAATAGATTAGTCATAAAATCTGCCCTGAAAAATATTAATGAAGGAAATGAAAATTTGAGAATTTTCTTTGTAAACTTTATTTTCTTTATCTTTCATGGATCTCATCTAAATTTCAATAGATTCATTTTGCATAATATCACTGACATTAATCAATTCCTCTGGCAATATAGCATTCATATCATAGTAGATGTCCTACCCAAAATTGTAAAGATCGAACATTTAATTGATTAAAAGGAATCCACCATATGTTTCTAGTAATGAATGCTTTACAGCTCATACTTTTTATACGCCCGTCATTTGACGGGACGTATTATGGTATGGCGAAGTCCGTCCGTCTGTCCGTCCGTCCGTCTGTCCGTCCACCTATGGAACGCAATAATTTGAATACGCGTCAACAGATTTTTATGAAATTTATACATAGTGATCAGTCTGTGGAGAGGAAGCCGCCTTTCGATTTTCAGGTTCATCCGATTTGTCGTTACAGAGTTATGGGACTTAGATTTTTAAAATACAGTGAAAATATACTAAAATATTTAAAAATTATTTAAAAATCTATTTCTGGTCAAAATGTTTTGAAATTTGGTATACTTCAAGTAGAAAGGATGTTCTTTGACATATGTAACGGGTTTTTAATTTTTTGGTCGCATAACCGAGATATTGTGTGTAATGGGAAGGGGGGGGGGTGGGTTATATGCACATACATTTTAAGCTAAGGGCAAAATATAGGCGCATGGAACGCAATTACTTGAATATGCTTCAACGGATTTTCATGATATTCATACATTATGATTGGACTGTGGAGAGGAAGCCGCCTTTCGATTTTCAGGTTTATTCGATATGTCGTTACAGAGTTATGGGACTTAGATTTTTAAAATACAGTGAAAATATACTAAAATATTTAAAAATTATTTAAAAATCTATTTCTGGTCGAAATGTTTTGAAATTTTGTATACTTCATGTAGGAAGGATGTTCTTTGACATATGTAACGGGTTTTTAATTTTTTTGTCGCATAACCGAGATATTGTGTGTAATAGGAAGGGGGGAGGGGTGGGTTATATGCACATACATGTTAAGCTAAGGGCAAAATATAGGCGCATGGAACGCAATTACTTGAATATGCGTCAACGGATTTTCATGATATTCATACATTTTGATTGGACTGTGGAGAGGAAGCCGCCTTTCGATTTTCAGGTTCATTCGATATGTCGTTACAGAGTTATGGGACTTAGACATTTTAAAATACAGTGAAAATATACTAAAATAGTTAAAAATTATTTAAAAATCTATTTCTGGTCGAAATGTTTTGAAATTTTGTATACTTAAGGTAGAAAGGATGCTCTTTGACATATGTAACGGGTTTTTAATTTTTTGGTCGCATAAGCGAGATATTGTGTGTAATAGGAAGGGGGGGGGGGGGGTTATATGCACATACATGTTAAGCTATGGGCAAAATATAGGCGCATGGAACGCAATAACTTGAATATGCGTCAACGGATTTTCATGATATTCATACATTTTGATTGGACTGTGGAGAGGAAGCCGCCTTTCGATTTTCAGGTTCATTCGATATGTCGTTACAGAGTTATGGGACTTAGATATTTTAAAATACAGTGAAAATATACTAAAATAGTTAAAAATTATTTAAAAATCTATTTTTGATCGAAATGTTTTGAAATTTTGTATACTGAAGGTTGAAAGGATGTTCTTTCACATATATAAGGGGTTCTTGAATTTTTTGTCACATAATCCAGAAATTATGTGTAATGGGGGGGGGGGGGGTTATATGCACATACATGTTAAGCTAAGGGCAAAATATAGGTGCATGGAACGCAATAACTTGAATATGTGTCAACAGATTTTCATGATATTTGTACATTTTGATCAGACTTTGAAGAGGAAGCCGCCTTTCGATTTTAAGCTAGGTTCATCCAATTTGTCCTTATGGAGTTATGGGACTTAGATATTTTGGTGTTGTGAAAAAAAACCCAACGGGCGTATCTTGCTGCGTGAGCGTAGGCTTTATTATTATCAGTAATGCAGTTAAAAAATTAATAAATAAAAATGCAATATTAATTAGGGTAGCCATTATTCTTTATGTTGTTTTTTCCTTTCATGAAAATCAAGAAGAAATAAAAAAAATCTTATGAGCATTCAAAATGAAATGAAATTTTGATAACCAATATATAAATATTTTTTGAATGTCTCCCCTTCACCATTGGAAGTTAAAGTTTTATTTTTAACCTTCGCCTCTGTCTGCCTTTTGGTCTGTCAAAATTTTGTCTTGGCTATATCTCAAATAATGCTTAATCTCTGACGATTACAGATCATCTTTAACTGAGATCAAGTAATAAAGATCATTTTGACCTTCTTTTTCAAAAAAATTAATATTGGCTATATCTTTTGACTGGTAAGAGATAGTTAAGCCCCCGGAATTAAGGATTCGGGGGCATATAGTTTTTGGTCTGTTAGTCTGTTTGTCCAAAAAAAAACTTTTACATTGGGTATGACTTTTGAATGGATAGTGATAGAGCTTTCATATTTATGTCTCCCTTCAACGGGGGGAAGACAAATTGGTTTTGCCTTCGTCGTCCGTCTGTCCGTCTGTCACACATCGTGTCCGGGCTATATCTCCTGAACCATTTGCCCGATCATTTCATATTTTAGTATGTTGTTGCTAATGACCCGATGGTTTCACATCACCTTGACCCAAGGTCATTTGACCAAGGTCAAGGTCACTTAGTGCATTTTTAATGAAAATATGCATACATTCCTGTCCGGGGCTGATCTCTTGAACCCTTTGCCAGATAACTTATATATTTTAGTATAATGTTTTTTGTGACCTGAAGGTTTCACATAGAGAATAAGTGTCTTAATTTGTGTTTTGTTACGGGTATGCAACACACAGCAAGTGCATTTATCGTACATGTAATGCGCGTTAGCGCATTTCATGCGATAAATGCACTTGCTGTGTGTTGCATACCCGTAACAAAACACAACTTATGACATTTATTCTATATATAAGCACCATAGTTGTCTGTTTCATTCTTGTTTTCTGAAATTGCTTTTTCTTGGTAAAAGGGTGACGTTAAAATTCATTTTACCGCGGGTTCAGTTTGCAGGTTAGAACAGCCGTCGCGGCATATTTCTTTAGATCTTTTGCATTGTGACGTCACGAGTGTTAATACACGAATTGCAGCACGTTCCTTTCCATAGTAACATCTCAGGGAATTACAGTGGTTGTGCATATATATCACCTTGACCCAAGGTCATGTGACCAAGGTCAAGGTCACGTTTCACATTTTTAATGAAAGTGTACATGCATTCCTGTCCGGGCTATAACTATTGAACCGTTTGCCGGATCACTTTCATATTTTAGTATGTTGTTCTTTATGAACGGAAGATTTCACATCACCTTGACCCAAGGTCATGTGACCAAGGTCAAGGTTACTTAGTGCATTTTTAAAGAAATTATACATACATTCCTGTCCGGGCTATATCTCTTGAACCGTTTACCCGATCACTTTCTTAATTTAGTATGTTGTTCCTTATGGCCCGAAGGTATAACATCACCTTGACACAAGGTAATGTGACCAAGGTCAAGGTCACTAAATACATTTTTAATGAAATTGTACATACATTCCTTTTCGGGCTTTATCTCCTGAACTGCTTGCCGGATCACTTTTATATTTTAGCATGTTGCTGCTTATGACCCGAAGATTTCACATCACCTTGACCCAAGGTCATGCGACTAGGGTCAAGGTCACTTAGTACATTTTTAATGAAATTATACATGCATTCCTGTCTGGGCTATAACTCTTGAACATTTAACCTGATCACTTTCATGTTTTAGTATATTGTTCAATATGACTCATAGGTTTCACATCACTTTGACCGAAGGTCATGTGACCAAGGTCAATGTTACTTAGTACATTTTTAATGAAATTATACGTACATTCCTGTCTAGGATTTACCGCTTACTGGATCGCTTTCACGTTTTAGTATGTATTTGCTCTTGACCAAAATGTTTCACCTTGAGCCATGGTCATTTGATCAAGGTCAAAGTTACTAAAATTGTACATGCTATCCCGTTGGGGCTGTATCTCTTTTAACAATTTATCAGATCACTGTCATATTTTAGTATGTTGTTGCTTATCACCTAAAGGTTTCACATAACGTTGACATGGTCATGTGAACAAGGTCAAGGTCAATTAGTATATTTTAAATGAAGTTGTATGTGTTACTTGTATTATGTCCAGGTTTAATCTTTTGCAGCATGATCGGATCACTTAATATTTTAGTATGATGGTGCTGATGACCCGAAGATTTCACATCACCTTGACCCAAGGTCATATGACTAAGGTCAAGGTCATGTATTACATTTTTTAATGAAATTGTAAATGCTACATAATGTATTGAGTCTGGGCTATATCTGTGGAGTCGTATACTGGATAACTCTGATACCTGCTGTATCTCCTGAACCCTTCTTTTGTGTAGCCTGCGAAGCATAGTGACACTAAGGGATCACTTTTTCCGTTGTCCGTCTGTCTGTCGCACTTGGATGTCACACCCTATGAAAGTGATTCCTGAGTGTCGTTATGTTTCGCAGGCAACGCATGCATTCCTTGGAATGATTTTCATATTTAAATATGTTATTTCTCAGGACTTAATGTTTCTTATCACATTGCCTCAAGGTCACATGATTAAGGTCACTTCTTACTTTGGTAATGAAACTGTATATGCTAATCATGTCCAGGCTAAAATTGTCTATGCTTATCATGTTTATGCTTTATATTTTGAACAGTGTATCCCATCTCTAATTCAGTTTTAGCTGTACTGGTCAAAGACCAGTCGAGCTAATGCCATCGCCCTGTGTCCGGCCGTCTGTCTGTCTGTCTGTCTGTCTGTCTGTCTGTCTGTCTGTCCGTCCGTAAAACTTTTCTTGTGAGTGCGAATCCTCTGAATCTGTGAATAGTACAAAATAAATTCTTTTTCCATTATAATGTGCCTGTTGTTTAGTTGTGCACCTGATACTTTGATTTAGCCCCTGACCCCAGGGTATTTGAAAATGTTTGTGGTCATTTTCTCCTATATAACTCTATGTAATCTTGTGAGCACCAATTCTCAGAAAGTATAATTGATAGAGAGATATTTTTTGCTTTATTCTTAGTCTGTGGTGTACATGTGCACCTGATATTTTGTTTGAGCTCCTGACCTCCAGGATCTTGGAAAATGGATGTGGTCATTTTCTCCTTTATAACTCTATGTAATCTTGTGAGCACCAATTCTCAAAGAGTACAATAATTGATTTATTCTTAGTCTTTGGTCTAGATTTGCACTTGATATATTGTTTGAGCCCCTGACCCCCAGGGTCTTGGAAAATGGGTGTGGTCATTTTTCTTGTATAACTCTGTAATCGTGTGAGCACCAATTCTCAGAAAGTATAATTGATAGATAGATAATTGTTTTTGCTTTATTCTCATTCTGTGGTGAAGATGTGCACCTGATATTTTGTTTGAGCCCCTGACCCCCAGGGTCTTGGAAAATGGGTGTGATCATTTTCTCATATATAACTCTACCGGTATGTAATCTTGTGAGCACCAATTCACAGAAAGTATAATTGATAGAAAGAAAATTGTTTTGCTTTATTCTAAGTCTGTGGTGTAGATGTGCACCTAATATTTTGTTTGAGCCCCTGACCTCCAGCGTCTTGGAAAATGGGTGTGGTCATTTTTCTTATATAACTCTGTAATCTTGTGAGCACCAATTTTCAGAAAGTATAATTGATAGAAAGATAATTGTTTTCGCTTTATTCTAAGTCTGTGTTGTAGGTGTGCAACTGATATTTTGTTTGAGGCCCTGACCCCCAGGGTCTTGGAAAATGGATGTGGTCATTTTGTCATATATAACTCTACCGGTATGTAATCTTGTGAGCACCAATTCTCAGAAAATATAATTGATAGAAAGATAATTGTTTTCGCTTTATTCTAAGTCTGTGGTGTAGGTGTGCAACTGATATTTTGTTTGAGCCCCTGACCCCCAGGGTCTTGGAAAATGGTTGTGGTCATTTTCTCCTATATAACTCTATGTAATTTTGTGAGCACCAATTCTCAGAAAATATAACTGATAGAAAGAAAATTATTTTAATTTGCATTATTCTAGAAAATTGTTTTTGCATTATTCTCAGTCTGTCGTCTAGATGTGCACCTATATTTTGTTTGAGTCCCTGACCCCCAGGGTCTTGATAAACGGATGTGGTCATTTCTCCTGTACAACTCTAATCTTGTGAGGACCAATTCTCAGAAAGTATAATTGATAGAAAGATAATTGTTTTTGCTTTATTCTCATTCTGTGATCAAGATGTGCACCTGATATTTTGTTTGAGCCCCTGATCCCCAGGGTCTTGGAAAATGGGTGTGATCATTTTCTCATATATAACTCTACCGGTATGTTATCTTGTGAGAACCAATTCTCAGAAAGTATAATTGATAGAAAGAAAATTGTTTTGCTTTATTCTAAGTCTGTGGTGTAGATGTGCACCTAATATTTTGTTTGAGCCCCTGACCACCAGCGTCTTGGAAAATGGGTGTGGTCATTTTTCTTTTATAACTCTAATCTTGTGAGCACCAATTTTCAGAAAGTATAATTGATAGAAAGATAATTGTTTTTGCTTTATTCTAAGTCTGTGGTGTAGATGTGCACCTGATATTTTGTTTGAGGCCCTGACCCCCAGGGTCTTGGAAAATGGGTGTGGTCATTTTCTCCTATATAACTCTATGTAATCTTGGGAGCACCAATTCTCAGAAAGTATAATTGATAGAAAGAAAATTGTTTTTGCATTATTCTCAGTCTGTCGTCTAGATGTGCACCTATATTTTGTTTGAGTCCCTGACCCCCAGGGGCGGGTGCGGCTAGCCAACAGGGGATGCTTACTCCTCCCGGGCACCTGATCCCTCCTCTAGCTTGCTAGGGGTCCGTCGATGCTCAAGATAGTGCTCTATTGTGAGTGCTGTTGAGATTATCGTCAGGATCTTCTTTAACTCATTTGTGTCACACTTATGCCCTTTGCAGTGTGGAGCTCGTAAAAAAGTTCCCCGCGAGGGGTTTGACAGTAAGTGTTTTGAATATATTTCCCTGACATGGTCGCCATAGCACTTTCTATATAGACATAACGTCAGACAGTGCATGCATTTTATATACTGTGTTCTTTATCGTGCATTAACATCGACAGCGGGTGCGGCTAGCCAACAGGGGATGCTTACTCCTCCCGGGCACCTGATCCCACCTCTAGCTTGCTAGGGGTCCATCGATGCTCAAGATAGTGCTCTATTGTGAGTGCTGTTGAGATTATCGTCAGGATCTTCTTTAACTCATTGATAAACGGATGTGGTCATTTCTCCTTTACAACTGCACATCATCTTGTGAGGACCAATTCTCAGAAAGTATATTTGATAGAAAGAAAATTGTTTTTACATTATTCTCAGTTAGTGGTGAACCCCTGATCTACAGGCTCATTGAAAATGGGTGTGGTAATTTTCGTCTTTGCATGGATAACTTTATCATGTAATCTTGTGAACACCAATTCTCAGAAAGTATAATTGATTGAGAGTTAATTCTTTTTCCATTTTATTAATCATTCTATGGTATCATATTTTGTTTGAGCTCCTGATCTCAGGGTCTTGGAAAATGAGGGTGGCACTTAGATTTATTAAGCAAATAACCAGGAGATCTTCAGTCTCATCAGGGACTTCTGGTTTGTTGCTCATGATCAATTCAATGTAGGTTTCAGATCAGCTATATTCAAGGTCATGTGACAAAGTCAATTTCACTAAATATGCTTATAATGAAACTGTATATGCTAATCATGTTTGGGCTTTACCTCAAACAATATAATGAATCACTTTCATGTTTTACTATGATGTGCCCATGACTCAAAGGTTTCACATCATCTTGGCCTGAGGTCAAATTAACTTAGAGGGAGGGGGAGAAATCTGTTTTTATGCCCCCGGAATCAAAGATTCGGGGGCATATAGTTTTTGGCCTGTCCGTCTGTTTGTCTGTTTATCTGTTTGTCTGTCTGTTTGTCCGAAAACTTTAACATTGGACATAACTTTTGAATGGGAAGTGATAGGGCTTTCATATTTCACATGTGTATTCCTTGTGACAAAACCTTTCCATTGATACCAAAATTTTTGACCTCGTGACCTTGACCTTGAACTTTGACCTACTTTTCAAAAACTTTAACATTGGGCATAACTTTTGAATGGGAAGTGATAGGGCTTTCATATTTCACATGTGTATTCCTTGTGACAAGACCTTTCCATTGATACCAAAATTTTTGACCTCGTGACTTTGACCTTGAACTTTGATCTACTTTTCAAAAACTTTAACATTGGGCATAACTTTTGAATGGGAAGTGATAGTGCTTTTATATTTCACATGTGTATTCCTTGTGACAAGACCTTTCCATTGATACCAAAATTTTTGACCTCTTGACCTTGACCTTTGACCTACTTTTCAAAAACTTTAACATTGGACATAACTTTTGAATGGGAAGTGATAGGGCTTTCATATTTCACATGTGTATTCCTTGTGACAAGGCCTTTCTATTTATACCAAAATTTTTGACCTCGTGACCTTGACTTTGACCTTTGACCTTCTTTTCAAAAACTTTAACATTGGGCATAACTTTTGAATGGGAAGTGATAGGGCTTTCATATTTCACATGTGTATTCCTTGTGACAAGACCTTTCCATTGATACCAAAAGTTTTGACCTCGTGACCTTGACCTTGAACTTTGACCTACTTTTCAAAAACTTTAACATTGGGCATAACTTTTGAATGGGAAGTGATAGGGCTTTTATATTTCACATGTGTATTCCTTGTGACAAGACCTTTCCATTGATACCAAAAGTTTTGACCTCGTGACCTTGACCTTGACCTTTGACCTACTTTTCAAAAACTTTAACATTGGGCATAACTTTTGAATGGGAAGTGATAGGGCTTTCATGTTTCACATGTGTATTCCTTGTGACAAGACCTTTCCATTGATACCAAAATTTTTGACCCCGTGACCTTGACCTTGACCTTTGACCTACTTTTCAAAAACTTTAACATTGGGCATAACTTTTGAATGGGAAGTGATAGGGCTTTCATATATCACATGTGTATTCCTTGTGACAAGACCTTTCCATTGATACCAAAATTTTTGACCTCGTGACCTTGACTTTGACCTTTCACCTACTTTTCAAAAACTTTAACATTGGGCATAACTTTTGAATGGGAAGTGATAGGGCTTTCATATTTCACATGTGTATTCCTTGTGACAAGACCTTTCCATTGATACCAAAATTTTTGACCTCATGACCTTGACCTGTGACCTACTTTTCAAAAACTTTAACATTGGGCATAACTTTTGAATGGGAAGTGATAGGGTTTTCCTTTCATATTTCACATGTGTATTCCTTGTGACAAGACCTTTCCATTGATACCAAAATTTTTGACCTCTTGACCTTGACCTTTGACCTTTTAACCCAGTGACCTCACATACATGTACTTAACAGAAAATAGTGTTCATACTAACAAAGATGCCACCGGGGGCATTCGTGTTTCACAAACACAGGCTTTATTTTTTCTGAAAAACATTTTTTAAATTCACATGTGTATTCCTTTTGACAAGACCTTTCCATTGATTCCTAGATGTATGACCTCGTGATCTTAACCTTGACCTACTTTTCAACAACATTAACATTGGGCATAACTTTTGAATGGTAAGTTATAGGGATTTCAGATGTGTATTTCGTGTGACAAGACCTTTCCATTGATACCAAAATATTTTACCTCATGACCTTGACCTTTGACCATCTTTTCAAAACTTTAACATTAGGCATAACGTTTGAATGGTAGGTGATAGGGCTTTGATATTTCAGATATTTATTCTTTGTGACAAGACCTTTCCATTGATACCAAAATGTTTAACCTTGTGACCTTGACCTTGACCTTTGACCATCTTTTCAAAACTTTAACATTAGGCATAACGTTTGAATGGTAGGTGATAGGGCTTTGATATTTCAGATATTTATTCTTTGTGACAAGACCTTTCCATTGATACCAAAATGTTTAACCTTGTGACCTTGACCTTGATCTTTGACCTTCTTTTCAAAAACTTTAACAATGGGCATGATTTTTGAATGGTAAGTGATATGGCTTTCATATTTCTATTTCACATGTGCATTCCTTGTCACAAGATTTTTCCATTGATACCAACACTTTTTAACCCAGTGACCCGACCTTGACCTTTCACATACGGCACTGAACAGAAAATGGTATTTATACTAACAAAGAGCCTCCATGTTTCACAAACATTTTTATGTTTCACATGTTTATTCCTTGTGACTTGACCTTTCAAAACGTACCATAATTTTTTACATCGTGACCTTGACCTTGATATTTGACCAATTTAAAAAAATGGATTGGCTATATATTTTGATTGGTAAGTGATAGGGCTTTGATACTTCACATGTGTATTCCTTGTAATAAGACCTTTGTAAGCATGCAGTAATTTTTGCTTTAATGATCTTGACCTATACATTTGACCTACTTTTTCAAAAAGGGAATATTGATTATATATTTTGATAGATAGGGCTTTGATATTTCATATGTTTATTTCTTGTGACTCGACCTTTCTAAACATAACATAAATTTGACCTCGTGACCTTTACCTAGATATTTGACCTACTTTTCAAAGAGATCAAGACTGGCTTAATCTTTTGATTTGTAAGTGATACGGCTTTGATATTTCACACATATATTTCTTATGATGAGATCTTTCTGTTGTTGCCAAATTTTAAACGAAGTGACCTTGACCTGGATGATTTACCCTCTTTTCTGAAACTTTTCGATTCGCCATATTTTTAATCATTGAGTAAAAGGTATGATAATTCACATATAAATTTTATTTGAGAAGACTTTCCTTCTGATACCAATAAGTGACCTTGACCTACATATTTGATCCAGTCTTGCAAAAATAAGCCGCTTCGCAGGTGACACAAGCACTCCTTGGATTGCTAATTTTATATAATAGGGATGGGGCTTTAATATTTCACATATAGATTCCTCATGAAAAGAGCTTTCATTTGATACCATGACTTTTGACCTAGTGACCTTGACATTTGACCTACTTTTAAACCATAAAGGATGGGGCTTTGATATTTCACGTATATTCCTCTTTACCAGAGCTTTCATTTGATACCATGACTTTTGACCAAGTGACCTTGGCCTTTGACCTACTTTTAAACTATAAGGGTAGGACTTTGTTGTTTAACATAACCTCATCCCTTATCACCTCTCTGTGTTATTTCACAAATTAATCACTTCAAGGGCAGGTCTAGTTTAGTATGTTGTTGCTTATGACCGAGAGGTTTCACATCACCTGGACTCAAGGTCATGTGACCAAAGTCAAGGTCACTCAGTACAATTTTAATTTTAAGTGATAGGGCTTACATATTTCACATGTGCATTCCTTGTGACAAGACTTTTCCATGGATACCAAAATTTTTTTACCTTGTGACCTTGACCTGGGAGTTCGACCTAATTTTGAAAAATTAAACCTTGGCCATAACTTTTGAATGGTAAGTGATTGGGCAGTCATATTTCACATGTGCATTTCTAGTGACAAGACCTTTCTTTGGATACAAAATTTTTGACATCGTGACCTTGTGAAACTACTCTTCAGCTGTATTTCTGTCAAAGATGCCAACGAGGTCATTCGTGTTTCACAAACACAGGTTTTATTACTTTAGTAATGAAATTGTATATGCTTATCATGTTAATCATGTCCAGACTGAAAGGTCAACGTCATGCACTATGCTTATAATATGCTAATTATGTTCGTGCTATACCTCTGAAACCAATATAATGAATCACTGCCATGCTTAGTATGATGTTGCCACCGACTGAAATTGGCCCAAGCTCATGTGACCAAAGTCAAAGTAACTTAGAGGGGTGGGGGGAGATTTTTTTTTCTGAAAAACATTTTTTTACCTTATATGTTCAGACTTTATCTCTTCAACAGTATGTCCATGTGGTATAGTAAATGAAGATGTTTTACCACATTTTGAAAATTGACATATTAAAAGACCCACCTTTTTATTAGTATATTTGTGTCATCCAAATTCTTCTTAACATGAAAATAATCAAATTTTTGTTGCAATTTGATGCCAATTTAAATTTATCACAATTTTATAAAAGTAACTTCTTTGCACATGAGTAATAACCTTGACTATTTACTCCTTTTGAAATAATGATGTATTATAGAATGTCGCAATATGTTTTTATTATGCCCCCGGAATCAAAGATTCAGGGGCATATAGTTTTTAGCCTGTCCGTCTGTTTGTCTGTCTGTCTGTCTGTTTGTCCGAAAAACTTTAACATTGGACTTAACTTTTGAATGGGAAGTGATAGGGCTTTCATATTTCACATGTGTATTCCTTGTAACAAGACCTTTCCATTGATGCAAAAATGTTTGACCTCGTGACCTTGACCTTGACCTTTGACCTACTTTTCAAAATCTTTTACATTGGGCAAAACGTTCGAATGGTAAGTTATAAGGCTTTGATATTTTACACGTGTATTTGTTATGTTTAAGCCTTTCTATTGATACCAAAAATTTTTATCTTGACATTGACCTTTGACCTACTTTACAAAAACTTTCAAATGGTGTTTATACTAAAGATGCCACCGGGGGCATTCGTGTTTCACAAACACAGGCTTTATTGAGTATAGTGTTTGTTCAAGTACTCCTGGAAACTAAACTGATAAGGCTAGATGCCTCGACCTTCTACACCATTACATTAACTGTTGTCATGGTTATAGTGATAGTGCGAAGGTAAACTCTTCTGTTTGTAATTTCTTTTGAGGTGGGGGGTTGAAATTCTGCCTTTTCTAATATTTCTATCTATTCATCTATATGTTGTAATATATCAATGAATAGATGCAGCTGTTATATTTAGCAATGCGTGAGGTTAAGGAGGTATATACATTAAAGAGCTTTGATATGAAAAATCCTGGATTATAATGGCGGAAATTAGGGGAGGGGGTGAGCTCATAGGAGTTCTAGATGTAACATTTTAATACGATGTTCAATTCAAAATTACAATCAAAGGTTCATATTAAAATTTACTCTCAATAAATAAACTTTCATGAGAAAAATATTATACGTTTGGTACGGAACAAGAGAACGGGTAGGCAGGACTTCTTTAGACTGTTAGGTTTTATAACAAATTGAATTGTTTTAAACAGCGTAACGTTGGATTACAGACGATCATGATGATAAAACAATACTATTTACGGCTTTAGATCTAACGGATTTTCGTCTTCTCTGCAACCGCTTTAAAGAATTTCAAGAAAGCTTACAAGAAGCAAATATTCAAAGTCCTCTACCAAGTTGGTGTTTTTTGTGCCATATTTGATCGACAAATATGGCCACTGAGGGCTCTGATTGGCTGATGCATATTCGACTTCTCTTCAGTCGCTGCACAGAGTTTCGCGAAACTTTACAGGAAGCAAGTAGTCAAGATCCTCTACCAAGTTTATGTTTTTCATGCCGATCGGTCAGCAAATATGGCCGCCGCGGGCTCTGATTGGCTGACGCATTTTCGACATCTCGGAAATTGATGAAATTGAACGATACCTTACACGAAGCAAGTACTCAAGGGCCTCCATCAAATTGTCCACTATCATTCTTTTGTCTGCAACTCATGATCAGGTGAGCGGTGTGCCCCCTAAGCCTTCTTGTTTATTTTCTCCTAAACCTTATGCTCAATGAAGTTTTCAAAAGCGGACAGGGTATTGACGCATCCTTGTCAAAATTGAAGCTTTTCCTCGAACGATTGGCTGATACCTTTTATTGATACAATGTACAATTGTACACGTTATGATCATTTATATGTAGTTGGCCGCGTAAATTGCTTTGCAGTTATTTTTCATTGCGTGTTCAATTAGAATGACCTTTATTAGAGTACAGGTGGAAGTTTATGAATTCTTACTTCAATGATAGATCATGGTATTCTACTTAAGATCCACAATCTTTAGCTTAACTTTGTTTTTGAATTTCATCTATATGCCACTGTGATATATGTTGTAATATATCAATCTCCAAGTATCGATCATGCTACGTGTCATACGTATCCATCGGCCACAGCATATTTAGTATACGTTGTTGAAATTTATGTTTTTTTCTTATTCACAATATACAACCAAATGTTATTCTATATCATCTGAAACGTGTGTTTATTACTATTGGCTCTAAGCTGCTCTGGTTTGTATTGAAGAAACAAACTGACTGGCGGAATCTTGAACATGTTGAATGTTCCTAATGAAAAATTTCATTCACAATCCTTTCTGTATAATTTTTCGCTTTGTATTAAAATAACCATCTAGTCATTGTAAACATAGGGAGAAAATAATACCGGTGATTCAAAGAGAATTTTTATAATATATCTTTTGTAACTTCCATTGGTATAGCTTATAATGCTCTTGAAAAAAAAACCATCATTTTATTTATAACCACATTTTGTGTTCATTATTTCCCGATACAGACCAATTACAGCAGATTATATGAAAGAACCAACATATCTCAGATAGAGTAAAAACGAACATCTATACACCCAGACAACAGTAAGTTAAGCAACAGTGATATTGTTTCAATGAAAAATGCTGATTTGATATAACATATTTGAAAATTATGTACTACGAAAATATAGATCTGATTTTGACGAAGACCTCATTACCTTATTTGACAAAATAGTATTATGCAAATTATTTTGAATCGGGATCGAATAGGGGACGGGTATGATTTTAAGCAATTCAAGTCATGGAGTTGATTTATTTCGTACAATTCGCTGTTAAATTTGGTTGCAGTGAATCAAGTTGTTAATACAAAGAAATTGAATACTGAATATGTGTTAAAAATGCACAGATTATGTGAATTATCAAATAAATATTGGAATAATATTTCTATGAAAAAAAAATCTGTCAAGAGAAGCTTTCATAAAAGTTTAAACCATGGATATGATAATTTGGAAGTGTATCTTTTTCATTATCGGCTTTTTCAAAGAAATTAACTTTGACAACGATATGTTTAGTGATGTTTTTTTCTGTTTTTGCTTTAAGATAACACCTTTGTGGCCAATATATTTTCTTGATTTTTAGCTCACCTCGACGAAGTTGAGTGAGCTTATGCTATACCCCCGCGCGTCCGCGTCCGGTTAAGAAGTTTGGGGAAGCTCAGTATCTGGCAAAGTACTAATGCTACAGTAACCAAACTTGCACAAGTGATTCATGCCGAGAGGAACCCATGCATCGGATGCTGCATCTGACCTACATTTTCCGCTTCATTGACTTGGTTAAGAAGTTTGGGGTAGCTCAGAGGGGCTTGGTTAGGAAGTTTGGGGTAGCTCAGTATCTGACAAAGGTATCAGGACACTTCGTCACCAAGACAACTCGTAACCAAAAAAAGACAACTCGTAACCTGATCATTTTGGTGACGAGTTGTCCGGTCAATTCGTAACCAGGTGACGACTTGACCAGACAACTCGTCACCAAAACTTAGAATTTTTTCTAATAAAAAGTCGTCACTAAAACTTAGAAAAAATCTTGATAAAATGTCGTCACCAAAACTTAGAAAGAAATCTTGATAAAAAGTCGTCACCAAAACTTAGAAAAAATCTTGATAAAAAGTCGTCACCAAAACTTAGATTTTTTTTTTTTGTATTAAAAAGTCGTCACCAAAACTTAGATTTTTTTGTATTAAAAAGTCGTCACCAAAACTTGGAAAAAATCTTAATAAAAGCTCGTCAGCAAAACTTAGATTTTTTGTATTAAAATGTCGTCACCAAAACTTAGATTTTTTTGTATTAAAAAGTCGTCACCAAAACTTAGATTTTTTTGTATTAAAAAGTCGTCACCAAAACTTAGATTTTTTTTGTATTAAAAAGTCGTCACCAAAACTTGGAAAAAATCTTAATAAAAGCTCGTCAGCAAAACTTAGATTTTTTGTATTAAAATGTCGTCACCAAAACTTGGAAAAAAATCTTGATAAAAAGTCGTCACCAAAACTTAGAAAAAATCTTGATAAAAAGTCGTCACCAAAACTTAGAAAAAATCTTGATAAAAAGTCGTCACCAAAACTTAGATTTTTTTTTTGTATTAAAAAGTCGTCACCAAAACTTAGATTTTTTTTTGTATTAAAAAGTCGTCACCAAAACTTGGAAAAAATCTTAATAAAAGCTCGTCAGGAAAACTTTGATTTTTGTATTAAAATGTCGTCACCAAAACTTGGAAAAAAATCTTGATAAAAACTCGTCACCAAAAGTACTGATGCTAGAGTAAGCAAATTTGCACAAGTGATTCATCTTGGGATGCTGAGAGGGACCCATGCATTGGATGCAGCATCTGACCTACTTTTTCCACTTGAGTGATTTTGCTTTAAAAGCCAATATTGAGCAAAGTATAAGTGCTACATGTACCAAACTTACATAGTGGATGAATCTTTGATCAAACTTTCATAAAATGACCTTGACCTACTTTTTCCACTTGAGTGATTTTGCCTTCAAAAGCCAATATTGAGCAAAGTATAAGCGCTATATGTACCAAACTTGCTTATTGGATGTATCTTTGATCAAACTTTTATAAATGACCTAGACCTACTTTTTACGCTTGAATGATTTTGCCTTTAAAAGCCAATATATATGTACTTAGAAATATGTTTGAATTGAATTTTGCTGCCATGAGGTGAGCTTCGTAATCTGTGATTACATATGGTTTTTAAGGCCAGTTTAATCATATCAATATGCACATAGAACAACCACCTGTCAAAATTTCACTATCGATTAAGTGATGACTCCTTCAAATCGTTAAAATTTCTCTTTTTATGTCGAAATCAAAAACCGGGTATGCATCCTGTTTGACCAAAATGCAGTAAGATTTGGCTGGAAGTCAGTAACAAAAGGCGGGGCTTAGAGTTGGGCCTGTAACAAAATGATCTGCCATATAACAACACAAGCAATTGAAAGAGGACAATTGAAATAAACCTCAACCGAAAGGAAAAACGTATTAGATTTGTGGTTTATCTCTTTCAAGTTACTGTTGCCATAAATATTCGGTACTTCTCTTCATTATTTCCCTCCAAAATAAGTTGTAAATCATTTGCGGCTGTATCTAATACAAATGTTTCATTTTAGCGTTATATGTTAATAAAAGAGGTAGAGCCTTCTATAAAAGAATTGATATTTGATATATCTTACGAAAATGATCTGTGCTATCGTTTAAAGGATAAGGTCTCCGAGATATTTGGGTGTTGCTTAACTTTTGTCTGTGTGTATACATGTATTTGTACTATTACCTATCTCCCTATAATATGTTTCTTCATTTTACATTTTCTGTTCATTTTCGTGCGTGAACATCGACGGCGGGTGCGGCTAGCCAACAGGGGATGCTTACTCCTCCCGGTGCTCTATTGTGAGTGCTGTTGAGATTATCGTCAGGATCTTCTTTAACTCATTCATATTGAGATACAGAACATCATTTAGTTCTGGTTGGAAAAAATCTTTAACATTTGATGAATGAAATTCACTAAGGAAGATAAGCTTATTAGTTATTTATCTTTTTTATGCCCCGGTAGTCGGAGATTCGGGTGTAAATACCTTGAATTGTATCACGTTTTTCCTCAAAAACTTGCAATAACTTTTGGGGCTAACATATTTCACATGTGTATTTCTTGTGGTAAGACCTTTTCACGGATACCAAAAAATGTTTACCTTGTGAATATGACCTTGGTGTTTGACTTTCACTGACCTTGGAAACTAACAAATATTTAATTCTTGTCATGATTTTTTAGTGTTAAGTGATTTGGCTTCCATTTCCCACATGTATATTCCTTGTGACAAGACTTTTCCTTGGACACTTAAATTTAGACCGTCTGACCTTGAGTTTGGAGTTTTACTTATTTGCAAAAACTTTAAGTTCTGTCGTATCTTTCGACTATTGGATGAGATGGCTTTTAAATTTCACATGTGCATTTTTGTTTTTTTTAGTACAAAATTTGACTGCTTGACCTTTAGCTTATTTACTGACAGGCGCATTCATGTTTCACACCAGTATTTTTTTCTATTTGAGGACATCAGTTACCTATATTTTGTCGTAGCTTGCCCTTCATTGTATAAACACAAAGGATGGAAATGTCAAAGTCGCGTAAAATTCAGATAAGAATGATCCCAAACAAGGGATAGGTTTCAATAAAATACAGGAAAATACAGATGGTTATTGTCTTGATATCACGGTTATCTTAATGAGGATGTTCTTAACTTAACAATAAACAGAATATTATCAAGTTTTCTCTGATGGTAATTGAAATCCACTTTTTTGTGCAGAATTATTTCAGTCGAAATCAAAATTATTTACATCTAATTACATGTTTGTATTAACGTAATTAGTTAGAAGTGTTTCATGTACATTGCTCTTTATTGTCTTGAATGTGGAATAAACCATTAATAAATTAATTCGAATGTCATTTCTTTTGCAAATTCATATTAACTCATAATAAAGGCGGTTCCCTTCCATGAGAAGGGGCCAAAAACTAGCAGACTCCCAGTACGGTAGCACAACAGTGCCATAAGCTCTACATTGCTTCATATACATGATAACTCTGGGTAAAATACAAACAGGAGGAACAAACCAACCAGAGACAGCCAAGGATGGCTATATTAAAGATTTATTTGATGAACGACTGTTTGTCTCCAAAACTTTAGGCATTTGACTTAATTTTGATGTATTTATTATCCTGTATTTAAGAATGCTATAGACAATGTTTTTGAAATTGTCTCTTTTCATGCATATGTTCTGTTTTTGATTTATAACTAGATTTTTGAATTAAATGATTTTCTTGATGATTTTCTTTATAAGGTAATTTTCAATATTTGAATATAGCTAATTTTGTCTTTATCGCCCGTTCTTTGGCTCGAGCATTGCCCCGTGATGTTCCACTTTATGAATGTGTTTGTTTTGATATGTGAAGTGTGGAGGTTTTAGGAGAAATATAATTTAATTTGTTTGACCGGGAGGGAATTAATATTAAATTATTTTCTCCTATCGTAACACTGATTGGTTATCCGAAGTGTGACGAGGTTTTGTGCACTAGGCCGTGAATTAATGTAGTGGTCACTAGTGGTTATTCGACGTGGCATTGCTCGTGCGGATACACCTAATTTTCTTTTTTCTTAAAAAAATCAATTCCGTACTATTTTTATTTTTTGTGTGATAGGGCTGGGTAATTAAATTTTTGTATATTAATATTTGATTTGTATGAAATCGTTTTTGTACATATATGTTTCATTTGGAGAAGCCTATTATCATATGTACGATTTTTGAATGGCGTATGCCTTTACGGAAATATTGTCGTATATAAAGTAATTCAGAAAGATCTTATTTTTCATTTATCAATACAAATCTTGTGTACAGATGGATATTACCCAAGCGGTATCGCTGTAAGGGAAGAGGCTTGCCATTTATATTGCGGTATCGCACTCTATACGTAACGTATGTTACTATACTATGTTATGTACAGAGATACATGTGGATTGTTCTGATGGTGATACAGTGATTTGGAACCTGCCGTTGTAGCTGCACAGTTTGTCTCATTTTCAAATAAACGAGCATTGCCCCGTGATGTTCCACTTTATGAATGTGTTTGTTTTGATATATGAAGTGTGGAGGTTTTAGGAGAAAACTTTTCTCACTGGCATCTCCTCTTTCTGTGTCAAATTTCCTCCATTTCACTTAACCAAATGACTAAGTCACTCTGCTTGAGTCAGAATGCTTGTATTTTTTTTACTCCGCAATTTGACACGACTTTGAGAAGGGGGTCCGATCAGAACTGATACCAACATCAGTATCAACAACAGTATCAGTTCTGTAATCCGGACTAGACAGTGATATCTAATAACAAACATAGCATATACATGTACACCATGGAATACTAACGACTAAGGAAAAGGAAAGTCCAACTTCAGACGGGTATCCATTACATAGACAACGAATTGTTCAAGCAGTCGCATTACATCCCCTAAATTCTCATTATCATCTACACCCTTATTGGTCAATTCGTGACGAGATTGCGTTCGTTGATGGACTTCTCTACAAAGGAGACCTACTGATAATTCCCAATTCACTGCAACTCGAAATACTAGACATCATTCATCAATCGCATTTAGGAATTGTGAAGTGTTAAAGTCCTGCACGTGCAGTATTATATTGGCCGGGAATGTCATCTCAGATTGAGGACAAAATCTCACAATGTTCTGTTTGTGCCGAAATTCACAACAGCAACCCGAAGGAACCGCTTCTTAGGCCATACCAAATTAATTAAATGTTCTTCGTATTTTCTTGTGAAAAAAAGGTGTGTGCGGGCGAAAACATAATCATTTTATTTATTTTTTTAGGTTTTGCAGTCTTTAAGGTGCGAGCGAATGAAATGATTTTATTTTTGATATAGGTTATCCCAGAAAAACATTTCTGATGTTTTCCGTACTCAAAAACGAATCCCAATAGGAATCTGGTGACTAGGAAGCCTGGCATATACAGTCCAGGAGAATACTAAAAATAGTAATATTACTTAAAACTGTAATATTACTGTTAACAATAGTTCCTGATATTATTGAAAACAGTAATGCTGCCACCCTATATTACATATTTCTGTAATATAGACAAAGGAACGTTTTAAAGCCACTAGCACAATTTCTATCATACAATTCTTTCACTCAACAACAAATTCATTAAATATGAAAAACAAATTCTACTGAAAAGTGAAAATAATGTCCATTTGGAACCTATTTTTCATTTTTTTCTTCTTTCTGGAAACACGTTTTCTTCAAATATGTGAAGGAAAAAAATTTCCTGATGTTCTAAATAATTTTTCAGTGTACATTTGAATGAGATACAACTCCTAATCACCTTCATTTCTCCCCGAATCTACTGGTATAAGAGCGAACTGACAATCTAAATAGTACTACTACTTACAGTAATGTAAAGAGATAAATTTCCAAGAAAGATAACTCCAATTTAATCTATATTATTGCTTTAAGTAATATTACTGTTTCCAGTATTCTCTTGGACTGATATAGCAGTACGGAAAAGATTTTCGAACATTCCCCCTCCTTGACTTTCAGTGCTATGTATACAGGACAACAAATTTACCCCTAACAATTTTTTTTAACCACAAGAAGTATCATTTCCTTCGAAATTTACACAATCTGAGACTTCTAGAAGAAGCTTTAAGATTTGCAGAAATCAGAACCGACCCTAAAAAATTCTTGAGCCAGAAATTTAATGGTGCGGGCGAGCATTTTATTTTTATGATATTATTTTTTGAATTTTGAAAAATATGGTGCGGGAAATCCAAACAACATTAAATTAATTTGGTATGGCCTTACTGTTGAAATACCTTATCGTCCATGAGCTAAATTAAAGTAGCCACAGATATCTTCGTTTTCAACTCTATTCACTACTTACTTACCGAAACTTAATGAGCTCACCTCATTATGCGTCAATCTGCTTAGGAAAGTTTATTTTGCGAAATACGGTATACCCGATGAAATCATATCTGACAACGGTCCTCAGTACTCTAGCCGAGAATTTCAAGAATTTGCTTATTTATAGCTGCGGATTCACTCATAACACATCTAGTCCGCACTACGCACGGTCGAACGGACAAGCGGAGCGAATGGTCCAAACTGTGAAACGTCTTATAAAGAAATCATCAGATCCATACCCATCTCTTATGGATTACAGAAACACACCTCTTGAGAACATAGGATATTCACATGTGCAACTATTTCTAGGAAGACGAATCAAAACAATGATACATCTGATCTATTGCGCACGCCTAATTCGTCAATAGTTGTCCATCAATAATCCAAAATTCGCGGATTACCCCAGCAGAATCTATCCTTCTGAGCTTGAAATCAAGGGAACAACAGACAAATTTTTGGCAATAATGTTGTCCTACGACATTGATGGCCACATGAACTCCTCACTCTATGACAAACATGACGACTTCAATTTCAGCATCACAAACTTTCCTTTTCTGAGTAGCAACATCCCTTCACCGCCTGCTAATGGTGTGTTTATATCTCAGTTGACACGCTATGTAAGAGCAAGTACCAAATATACAGATTTTATTCTGAGAGCTAGGCGTCTTTCATATAAGCTTCTCAGTAGGGATACGTTTGTGACCGAGTAACATTGTCACTGAGGAAGTTCTACGGTCAATATGGGGAACTCGTCATACGCTCTCCAGAATGGTGCATGACTATTTGTACCGTCCAACCGCAGATTATACTTTATATCTTCAAAATGGAAGTAACCGGATGTGACAATTCAACCGAATTGAAGCGACAGGTCTTGTGTTGGAGGTTTTTGTTTGTTTGCTTTGGTTCCTGTTTTATCCTGATTTTGTATGCCTTCGGTTTATGATTTTCTGAATTATCGATTTTGTTCCGTATATAGGGATATGGTCATTATTCATATTTGTTACATCGAAACTGATTCAGGAGAAAATCCGTAACCGTGACTTTAAATTTGAAATATTTTCTTTTATTGTCAAACCTAATTGTAAAAGGGCAGAATAATCCCTTACATGGTTTGAGGGCAGTCAACCCTGTGACAACCACACAATTTGCTATGTGATCGTAAACTTATTGAGTGGTTGATATCTTTAATTTCAATTGATTGACTGGAATCAAGCATAATTAGCATACCTGGTAATCATTTTCTTTAAAAGAGAAAGGATGTCATATATCCGGATTTGATTTATATGTTGTACCGTTATTGGTTTCATATATAGAATAAATGATCGAACCAGCCATCTTGTCTGTATCTTTAATGAGTTAAAGAAGATCCTGACGGCAATCTCAACAGCACTCACAATAGAGCAGAAAATTTAACATCGACGGACCCCTAGCAAGCTAGAGGTGGGATCAGGTGCCCGGGAGGAGTAAGCATCCCCTGTTGGCTAGCCGCACCCGCCGTCGATGTTAATGAAGCATGGAAATGAAAATATATAAAATTCATGCACTGTCTGACATTATGTCTATATAGAATGTGCTATAGCGACAATGTCAGGGAAGTATATTCAAAACACTTACTGTCAAACCCCTCGCGGGGAACTTTTTTACGAGCTCCACACAGCAAATGGCATAAGTGTGACGGAAATGAGTAATGAAGATCCTGACGACAATCTCATCAGCACTCACAATAGAGCAGAAAATTAAACATCGACGGACCCCTAGCAAGCTAGAGGTGGGATCAGGTGCCCGGGAGGAGTAAGCATCCCCTGTTGGCTAGCCGCACCCGCCGTCGATGTTAATGAAGCATGGAAATGAAAATATATATAATTCATGCACTGTCTGACGTTATGTCTATATAGAAAGTGCTATGGCGACAATGTCAGGGAAGTATATTTAAGCATACAAAATTATAACATATATATGTAACAAATGACGACGCGAGGTA
Organism: Pinctada fucata; assembly: GCA_028142955.1. Classification (NCBI taxonomy): domain Eukaryota; kingdom Metazoa; phylum Mollusca; class Bivalvia; order Pterioida; family Pteriidae; genus Pinctada; species Pinctada fucata. The sequence continues at coordinate 34,932,133 of AP027108.1, read as the reverse complement.
GATACCAGTCTATATTTGCGTATAGTATGCACTAATACATTATCTTTTATGCTCTGCAATTCGATAGCAGAGCTTGAACAGTTTATCTTTTCCGTATTTTATTTCGTCAATACTTTGATAAAGACATTAATCTTATATAAAAAAAAGCTTTATGCATTAAAAATATAAAAACAATGAAATCGACTTTTTTTTTAAATACATCAATATTTGTCTTTTTAAAAAAATTTTCTGTCACTTCAACGGCAAATTATTATTTTCATCAATAATAGACTCTGCCTGATATAGCCTACGGCATATGACGTACCTCAACATCTGTTCCTATTATCAAATACATTGTACATTTGTTTTGATAGCATAATTGAAATGTGTTACGAGAGGCTGAATGAAGGATGTTTACATACTAGACTATAATCGGACCTTTAGTTATGTAAAAAGTAAGTAGCTAGACTATGTTGACTGATTCGAACGGGAAATTATTTAGCTCTTGTCAAAATATATTTCAGCTGGGGAGATACCGACAGATGTTTTTGTTTGGGAAATGACCTACATAATGTGTAAATGCAGACTACAAAATGTAATTATACATGTAAAATATACAAGTACAATTTCTGTTTCGTCGGTATACGTAAATCTGTACCATCTTTACAGTATGTCTATAGATAGTCTCAATTTGACCTGAATTAAAATGAGTTTAAAATGGCTTAAAATGTGAAATGGTTTTATTTGTTTCTTCTATATTCTAATCATAATAACAGGGGGTACCATTCTCCCCCCTCCCACCCCCTTTCTCCCTCCTCCCTCCTCCCTTTTCAATCAAAAATCCCCGTGCTGAAAGAAAATACATGTATGACAATGCACTAAACTGACATACTTATTACATTGCATATATATATACGAGTAAAACAGAAATTTTCGAATGCGTTGAAGAGACAGACGATCAACCGAAGTTGATCGAACTTGGCTTCATGTGAATGATTTATTAAATGTAGTTTTAGAATTTGCAGATCTATTTCAAATCAATGGATCATGCAGGGCATCTTTAGGGTCTAATACTTGAACAAAGTCGGGCACTCTTAGTGGAAAATCATATTTTGCCCAAATTTTGAGTATATCCAAGGAAAACTGAATAAAAATGAATATAAGGTATCTAAAGTCAAATTTTCTAATGGAAAAGACTTGTTTAAGAACTGCAGATACTTATTATTAGCTGTAGAAGACAAGACAATTGTAATATTTTGAGAAATAGCAATGAAATGATAAAAAATGTCCCAATTTGCGGGCTAATATTTGATGTCAAAATATGCCAGAGACTATATTCATATGCCCTTTAATTAAAGGAGACCCCTTGCAAGGTACCTTTTTCGTCATTTACATGTTTTAAGGGTGAAACAATTTATAAGTAAACCAAATTCTAAGGAGTTTCTACAATAACTTTTAAAGATATTGTAAAACTAAATACAAAAGTGCTATATTTTAAGCCAAAAATGCGTAAAAAACTGTATGACAAACAAAAAAGTTTAAAAAATGAAGGATTCATTATTCAAACATGATCAAATATTTGTTAAACAAACTATTTTAAACATCTCCAATTAATTAAGGCAATACAACGTTATTCTTATATATTTTGGAAATAAGTGATGACGTCACGCGATACCCGAACCACCTTAAAGCTAGGCTAACGACAATTCTATTGCTTACAACCCACGAGCGAGATACACGCATAGTGATTGAAGGGGTATAGGCAAAATCTGAGGTAATTGGCCTCACTTTTTGCTATTTTCAAAACTTGTTTCCTTAATGTTCTTTATCTTTCAAAAAAGGGTGGATATATTGTTATTTATTGAAATTAAATAAAAAATATATATGATATGTTATTAATGTTAAATGTTATTTTCCACCCAAATTGCTAACTACTACCGAATTTGAACCTGTTACATGCCCTAGGGATTACAACTGTAGGTTCGCTTACTTCTTGTCGAAAATCTGAATTTCTAATGTGAAAACATGGAGCTCAATTTTCAATCGTTTTGCCTTTAAAGGTGGGGTTTTTGAGAAATCACGTAAAATTTGTCCTTTCTCATTTAAAAGAAGCATAATGAATGAGAAAATAGAACCTTTTAAAAAATTTTGATGGGGGCCAAAAATTGTAACTTTTGCCCCTATCTATTTTGACAACTCTGTCGGTATGGTTCATTGCACGGTATATGCACATTTCTCAAAATTATCACCAGTCTCATCTATGATGAATTGTTCGTCACTGTTTAATGGTTTCTTTTTACATTAAGATGTGCAAACTTTTCGACAATAGTAAATCTTCTTTTAGAAAATGTAACTACATGTAGGATCCTGTATGGACAATATACAACATTTGACCGTCTCACATTTTGAAATACCTTTTAATTCACAAGCACATCTGTAGGTCAAGATAATGCATGTTATATCGGGATACTATAAAAATAATACTACCCCCTTCCATATAAAGTAATTGCGATCGTTATTTGTGGAGATAATGGCCCAAACTGACCTTGAGAATATAGGCCTGTTATAATTGCATTCCATATTTTGACCGAGATGTGGGACTTCATATTATCACTGAGATGTGGGACACGCTGTAAAAATGTGATGTATAAGTCTCATTCCTTTGTTCAGGCGAAGTATATTCAGAACTTGCTTCAGATGCAAAAACTATGTCATAGCTTAAGTTCATACTGTAATTTTTATGCCCCCCCCCCCCCTTCGGAGAAGAGGGGACATATAGGTTTGCCGCTGTCGGTCGGTCGGTCTGTCGGTCGGTCGGTCGGTCTGTCGGTCGGTCCGCGACATCAGTTTCCGTTCAATATCTCTATAATGGATTCACGGATTCACATATTGAAATGAAATTTTGTATACAGACACATCAAACAAAAATCTAGGTCAAGTTCATATTTGGGTCCGATGAAAAAAATTTTGACAGAGTTATGCCCCTTGCATTTCGAAAAATACCCAAATTTCAGGGTTTCCGTTCAATATCTCTTGAATGGAGTTACATATTGAAATGAAATTTTGTATACAGACACATCAAATGAAAATCTAGGTCAAGTTCGTATTAAGGTCCGATCGAAAAAATTTTGACAGAGTTATGCCCCTTGCACTTCGAAAAATACCAAAATTTCAGGGTTTCTGTTCAATATCTCTTGAGTGGAGTTACATATTGAAATGAAATTTTGTATACAGACACATCAAATGAAAATCTAGGTCAAGTGTATATTTGGGTCCGATCAACAGAATTTTTACAGAGTTATGCCCCTTGCACTTCGAAAAAAACCCCAAAATTTCAGGGTTTCCGTTCAATATCTCTTGAATGGAGTTACATATTGAAATGAAATTTTGTTTTCACACACATCAAATAAAAATCTAGGTCAAGTTTATATTTGGAATGCAAGTATAAAGTTGTGACGGAGTTTAATCACAGAAGGGGTAGGGGGCATTAATGTTTTACAAACATGACTTTTAACTTGTTGGTTATGATTCAAAATGTTTGCTATATGAAAAATATTAAACATCTCATTTGTTTCAAGACGACTTTCTTTTGCACTGAGCATATTCTAGGCATGGATAATTACCTATTAATGTTTTAAAACGTGTTAGTCAATGTGCATTTGTTCTACTTTTAGTCCAGGTTCTGAACAGAAATGGCTGCAGTTTTTTCCAGATGTACCAAGATCTAGTCTATTTGACCTAAGCACATTTCAATCCGTAAGAGCCTCTCATTTGTAGGATCACTCACCGCACAGGATCAAGGTTGAAACAAAACCGCATATTGGTTATTATAAAAAAAATGTCACAATTTGAATCGAATCATAACGAAAAAAATAATTTGAATATTTTGACAAATAATTCAGCGTCCTTTTTGGACATAATGTTGTCCTACGACATTGATGGTCACATGAACTCCTCACTCTATGACAAACATGACGACTTCAATTTCAGCATCACAAACTTTCCTTTTCTGAGTAGCAACATCCCTTCACCGCCTGCTAATGGCGTGTTTATATCTCAGTTGATACGCTATTTAAGAGCAAGTACCAAATATACAGATTTTATTCTGAGAGCTAGGCGTCTTTCAGATAAGCTTCTCAGTCAGGGATACGTTTGTGACCGAGTAACATTGTCACTGAGGAAGTTCTACGGTCAATATGGGGAACTCGTCATACGCTCTCCAGAATGGTGCATGATATTCTGTCATAGACTATTTGTACCGTCTAACCGCAGATTATACTTTATATCTTCAAAAATGGAAGTAACCGGATGTGACAATTCAACCGAATTGAAGCGACAGGTCTTGCATGCAAGCAGGAGATGCTGACTCTTCCTGGGCACCCGGTCTCACTCCCATTCCGGGAGTTCGCTTCTTTGCATGTGTTGGAGGTTTTTGTTTGTTTGCTTTGGTTCCTGTTTATCCTGATTTTGTATGCCTTCGGTTTATGATTTTCTGAATTATCGATTTTGTGCCGTATATAGGGATATGGTCATTATTCATATTTGTTACATCGAAACTGATTCAGGAGAAAATCCGTAACCGTGACTTTGAATTTGAAATATTTTCTTTTATTGTCAAACCTAATTGTAAAAGGGCAGAATAATCCCTTACATGGTTTGAGGGCAGTCAACCCTGTGACAACCACACAATTTGCTATGTGATCGTAAACTTATACAGTGGTTGATATGTTTAATTTCAATTGATTGACAGGAATCAAGCATAATTAGCATACCTGGTAATCATTTTCTTTAAAAGAGAAAGGATGTCATATATCCGGATTTGATTTATATGTTGTACCGTTATTGGTTTCATATATAGAATAAATGATCGAACCAGCCATCTTGTCTGTATCTTTAATGAGTTAAAGAAGATCCTGACGGCAATCTCAACAGCACTCACAATAGAGCAGAAAATTAAACATCGACGGACCCCTAGCAAGCTAGAGGTGGGATCAGTTGCCCGGGAGGAGTAAGCATCCCCTGTTGGCTAGCCGCACCCGCCGTCGATGTTAATGAAGCATGAAAATGAAAATATATAAAATTCATGCACTGTCTGACTTTATGTCTATATATAAAGTGCTATGGCGACAATGTCAGGGAAGTATATTCAAAACACTTACTGTCAAACCCCTCGCGGGGAACTTTTTTACGAGCTCCACACGGCAAAGGGCATTAGTGTGACACAAATGAGTTAAAGAAGATCCTGACGACAATCTCATCAGCACTCACAATAGAGCAGAAAATTAAACATCGACGGACCCCTAGCAAGCTAGAGGTGGGATCAGGTGCCCGGGAGGAGTAAGCATCCCCTGTTGGCTAGCCGCACCCGCCGTCGATGTTAATGAAGCATGGAAATGAAAATATATAAAATTCATGCACTGTCTGACGTTATGTCTATATAGAAAGTGCTATGGCGACAATGTCAGGGAAGTATATTTAAGCATACAAAATTATAACATGTATATGTAACAAATGACGACACGAGGTAGATACCAGTCTATATTTGCGTATAGTATGCACTAATACATTATCTTTTATGCTCTGCAATCCGATAGCAGAGCTTGAACAGTTTATCTTTTCCGTATTTTATTTCGTCAATACTTTGATAAAGACATTAATCTTATATAAAAAAAAGCTTTATGCATTAAAAATATAAAAACAATGAAATCGACTTTTTTTAATACATCAATATTTGTCTTTTTAAAGATTTTTTCTGTCACTTCAACGGCAAATTATTATTTTCATCAATAATAGACTCTGCCTGATATAGCCTACGGCATATGACGTACCTCAACATCTGTTCCTATTATCAAATACATTGTACATTTGTTTTGATAGCATAATTGAAATGTGTTACGAGAGGCTGAATGAAGGATGTTTACATACTAGACTATAATCGGACCTTTAGTTATGTAAAAAGTAAGTAGCTAGACTATGTTGACTGATTCGAACGGGAAATTATTTAGCTCTTGTCAAAATATATTTCAGCTGGGGAGATACCGACAGATGTTTTTGTTTGGGAAATGACCTACATAATGTGTAAATGCAGACTACAAAATGTAATTATACATGTAAAATATACAAGTACAATTTCTGTTTCGTCGGTATACGTAAATCTGTACCATCTTTACAGTATGTCTATAGATAGTCTCAATTTGACCTGAATTAAAATGAGTTTAAAATGGCTTAAAATGTGAAATGGTTTTATTTGTTTCTTCTATATTCTAATCATGATATAAAGGGGGGAGGGGCGGAAAGGGGGTACCATTCTCCCCCCTCCCACCCCCTTTCTCCCTCCTCCCTCCTCCCTTTGCAATAAAAAATCCCCGTGCTTAAAGAAAATACATGTATGACAATGCACTAAACTGACATACTTATTACAATTGCATATATATATACGAGTAAAACAGAAATTTTCGAATGCGTTGAAGAGACAGACGATCAACCGAAGTTGATTGAACTTGTCTTCATGTAAATGATTTATTAAATGTAGTTTTAGAATTTACAGATCTATTTCAAGTCAATGCATCATGCAGGGCATCTTTAGGGTCTAATACTTGAACAAAGTCGGGCACTCTTAGTGGAAAATCATATTTTGCCCAAATTTTGAGTATATCCAAGGAAAACTGAATAAACATGAATATAAGGTATCTAAAGTCAAATTTTCTAATGGAAAAGACTTGTTTAAGAACTGCAGATACTTATTATTAGCTGTAGAAGACAAGACAATTTTAGTATTTTGAGAAATAGCAATAATATGGTAAAAAATGTCCCAATTTGCGGGCTAATATTTGATGTCAAAATATGCCAGAGACTATATTCATATGCCCTTTCATTAAAGGAGACCCCTTGCAAGGTACCTTTTTCGTCATTTACATGTTTTAAGGGTGAAACAATTTATAAGTATACCAAATACTAAGGAGTTTCTACAATAACTTTTAAAGATATTGTAAAACTAAATACAAAAGTGCTATATTTTAAGCCAAAAATGCGTAAAAAACCTGTATGACAAACAAAAAAGTTTAAAAAATGAAGGATTCATTATTCAAACATGATCAAATATTTGTTAAACAAACTATTTTAAACATCTGCAATTAATTAAGGCAATACAACGTTATTCTTATATATTTTGGAAATAAGTGATGACGTCACGCGATACTCGAACCACCTTAAAGCTAGGCTAACGACAATTCTATTGCTTACAACCCACGAGCGAGATACACGCATAGTGATTGAAGGGGTATAGGCAAAATCTGAGGTAATTGGCCCCACTTTTTGCTATTTCAAAACTTGCTTTCTTAATGTTCTTTATCTTTCAAAAAAGGGTGGATATATTGTTATTTATTGAAATTAAATCAAAAATATATATGATATATTAATATGTTATTAATGTTAAATGTTATTTCCACCCAAATTGCTAACTACTACCGAAATTGAACCTGTTACATGCTCTGGGGATTACAACTGTAACAACAAATGTGCAAACTTTTCGACAATAGTACATCTTCTTTTAGAAAATGTAACTACATGTAGGATCCTGTATGGACAATATACAACATTTGACCGTCTCACATTTTGAAATACCTTTTAATTCACAAGCACATCTGTAGGTCAAGATAATGCATGTTATATCGGGATACTATAAAAATAATACTACCCCTTCCATATAAAGTAATTGCGATCGTTATTTGCGGAGATAATGGCCCAAACTGACCTTGAGAGTATAGGCCTGTTATAATTGCATTCCATATTTTGACCGAGATGTGGGACTTCATATTATCACTGAGATGTGGGACACGCTGCAAAAATGTGATGTATAAGTCACATTCCTTTGTTCAGGCGAAGTATATTCAGAACTAGCTTCAGACGAAAAACTATGTCATAGCTTTAGTTCATACTGTAATTTTTGGTTATGATTCAAAATGTTTGCTATATGAAAAATATTAAACATCTCATTTGTTTCAAGACGACTTTCTTTGCACTGAGCATATTCTAGGCATGGATAATTACCTATTAATGTTTTAAAACTTGTTAGTCAATGTACATTTGTTCTACTTTTAGTCCAGGTTCTGAACAGAAATGGCTGCAGTTTTTTCCAGATGTACCAAGATCTAAGCACATTTCAATCGGTAAGAGCCTCTCATTTGTAGGATCACTCACCGCACAGGATCAAGGTTGAAACAAAACCGCATATTGGTTATTATAAAAAAAATGTCACAATTTGAATCGAATCATATCGAAAAAAACAATTTGAATATTTTGACTTGAATTTTCGTTCATTAGAGTAACAGATCTCTTCCCTTTCAGAAGCTAATGTTTGGCTTGATAGAAACTCAATATATTTTATATTTATTGAAATAAACATATATACGAAGAAGCTTTGGTGTCAGTGATGTTACCACCACGAATCATTAACATTTTCTCATATTTTTTTCAAGATTTGAAAATCAAATATTGCAAGTTCTAATGTTCTATAAAAACTATGCCGTACATTAAAATATGATTTTCTTATCGGATGGAAATCAAAGGAAAGTTCTTTTACAATTTGGCAAAAGGTAATTGAAAAAGAATGTACTCGAAAAATGTAATAGATATATATGTATTAAAGACAAATGAAAATTTCTCAACTTATCATTAAAGTAGGAAAACGAATAAAGAAAATATCTTGTGTATGAGAGATTGATTTTCTTTTACATCCAATGTATTTTAAGTAAAAACACGAGGGACTTCAGGGTAACGTGAAGGACAAAAAAGGTAACATCAGGGAAAATTGCTCATATAAAGGAAATTGTTTCATTGTCAGAATTATATTCTTGACAAAGTGCAGCTTAAGTTTTATACAATTTCATTTTGACATATGAAATGTTGACTAGCATGACATCAGAAAGATTTAATTGAAGTTAAGAAAGTCCATGATGTTACCTTAAAAGTGCCCGTGTTGTTACTTTGTCCATACAAAATATCCTCTTACTCTGAAAAGAGTTGTAAGAATATGCTTTCATCCTGACAACACCTTTTGCTATATGAGAATGAGGTATTTAGAACAATTAAAATTGAGGTAGAACACGATTTCTCCTTAAAAACAAAGTTGAAATATTCTTTCCGTGATGTTACTACACAATGTCCATGATGTTACTGGTATAAGAAATCAATCTTGTATCCTAATTTTCGTATATTTATTTATATATTTAGTAAGAAAATGTAAGTAAAGCAGATATTCTTCCAGGATCGACTTACAGAAATTTGAACATTTTTTTATAATGACCCATATACAAAATCATTCCTTCGCCTGTTTCAAGTTTGCTCTTTTTTATTTTCAGGTTTATAAAAGTCAGTGCATGAAAAATGAGATCCCTTAGGACGATTGAATCAACGAAAGGGATGTTCATACGGAATGAAATGTACAACGGTCGAACTAATTGGATCTATTTATATGGGAAAATGGCAGAAACTTCTGTTTAGAACTGGACCTAAAGCAAATGTGCATGGATTTAACAGTTTAAGACATTAACAGGTAAAATTATGCATGTCTGGATTAAAGTAAGTAATTTAAAGAGTGTTGTGCACAACATTACTCAAAAATAACTTCTAAACAACTGAATCTGTTACACTAACGTGATGCATTACATCACGTTGCGTTATTCTACTACTAACCCAGAACATAATGATATCTAAAATTTGTTTGAAATGGAGAAAACTTCACGATTAATGATCTCTAAATGGTCTGAATAAATTGAATAAAAAAACCAGGTTGGAGGTCAATGATATTCTATATAATGTAAATGATTCATCATGAATCCTTAGATCGTTACGCAGTGACTTATTGAGTAGAAACAGTTTTCCATAGGCGACAATGTTAACCTTTCCAAAATTTACTACCTGTTGCATATTAATTTTCTATATAATCTATATGTCATTTGAAAGAGCATTGATAGACCTTACAGAAACCAAGCAGAAATATACCTGTTCCCGTTGATATTCTCACTTCAAATTTGAGATGTTTACAACTAGTGTAAGGACTTCACAAAATTGACATATTAATTTCCAAGCCAATGGTCAATTATTATATTTATTTTTAAAATATATCTTCAATATTTAAAAGAAAAATTTTGGTGAGCATAAAGAGTCAAGTTCATGTACTTTTATCTGATATGACCATCCATCATTATTATCCAATCAGCTTCCAGAGAATCTTCACTATGCGGCAGGAGCTTGGGTATCCAAAACTGGTCACGTGGAAAATCTTAGTCTTTTAGTTGTTTCTACCCTATACAGAGAACAAAATTCATTTCCATGAGACATCTCACCATTTAGTTAAAAGATATATGTATACAAGATGTAAACATGGAACACTCATCAAATCATCTTATCATCTACACTGGTGGGTGGGGGTTCAAACCCCCCCCCCCCTACCCCCATGTCAAAATATGACAAATATCAAATAATATATTACAAACATTCATTGAATTTCACAGAATAAATATTTGACACTTTATCTTTAGTTCTATCCTATTTACAAGGACTGAGTAAAAGACAGCATTTGATATGTGAATTTTATCTCAAGTTGTCAAGGGGCAGATAACTCTTGAGGAATATTGCTCTTATCACGAAAGTGAAGAATTGTAGACATAAATATCATATTTTATGACCAATATATAGGTTAGAGCAAATCTAAATATCTTTTCTACCATGAAAAATATTAAGTAAACAAATTAAAGGTCATCCATTGACCTTGGACAAGGTATTTCAAATTAATGAGGTCAATAAAAGAAGCATGGCGCACCAACTCATTGCATATGCAGAAGGGGGGAGGGGTAGTTTGACAAACAATTTTGGTCTACTAGATTGAATGAGGATGACCAATATTATTATTTTAGGACATATACATGCTAATATTTATTTATAATATATAGTTATATGATATGCTCAGATACACAAAAATGTGTAGTAAATTTTATGACATGCCATGTTGTAAAAACAGAAAAAAAAGAGGTTTGCATAAAATGAATGAGAGTACAGAATACTGATGATACATAATAAGTGATTCAAGTGAAAGTACATTCATAAGGGAAGATGCAAAAGCAAATTATATTTCAATAGGCAAGGCTAGCTACATACTCAATCAACATCAATACAAGGAAGGTGGGGTGTCCTGTCTGGGGAAAGAAACCACAGCCTCAAGACTCAGGATTCTCTCTTGACTCCTTAGACCATGAATTTATGGCTGAATTTGATGGACAGTGTCTGAAAAGGAAATGTATTCATTTCTAATTCTTCTACATGTAGTTCAAAACATTGAAAAGTAACAGCAAGTATTGGTAAAATTTAAGAAACATAGGTGTTGCATGGAATCTTATGCTAAACTTGTCGAAGAACCCTTTACGGCTAGTTGCGAACATAGAGAAGCTCAAAATGTCAATTCTATTTCTTGTTGGAAGAGTTATCTACCTTACAGAAGACAAGGGCAATCATTTATAACTCATTTAAGACAACCCACATTTAATACATAGGCTGAATGAGGAAGAAAACCCTCTATATCTATTGAAAATGGGCTAACATTAGTGTCATATGGTGATATATTATGCTAATATGGAAGAGTTATTCCCCTTGAATTTAACGAAATGTGGTTGCATATCAATGAGTTAAAGAAGATCCTGACGATAATCTCAACAGCACTCACAATAGAGCACAAAATTAAACATCGACGGACCCCTAGTAAGCTATGTAACACTCATAACATAAATAATATACTGTGATTTCTTTTTCAATTGTGTATTTTGATGTAACATTACCTGACTGATACCATTTATCCGCAAATATATTGCATTTAGATATTATTACAGAAACAAAAAACGAGAATACATGTACTCATGTACAGATTCATTTACAACATGAAAAAGAAAGATAATTCTAATTCGTTGCTCTGCAGATATCGTCAAAACTTCAACAATCGAGTGTCATTTTTTTCAAATTTACCTGGGTAAGGTACCCTTTTTTCAGGTTCTAAAATAAAATACTATGGGTAATCCGTTTCAATTTTGAAAAAAAAATATGCTATGAAAATAATTTTAAATGGTCTTTGTGCATTTTGCCATTATAAGATAAGGGCAGAAATAAGTGAATTCATAATAGTAGGATGTTCATAAAAGTCAATATGTATATTGGAATCACTATATATCAAGTTCTATGGAATCTCAATAATTTTTTTTTATTAAAAATCACTCAAAACTTGGGAGAAAGACATACAAGAATGGAATATGCACGGTCTGACCTTAAATAGTTTGAAGATATAGTTTTCTCATACTTCATAAAACTATTCAAAATGATGCAAGTATTACATAACATGGCGATACAATGTTATTAATCATTTTTGTTTTTGAAGGAAGACATTTCATACAAGCTTATTTATTTTTCAATTATGCGAGAATGATACATTTCTTTCGCGTATTCAGATAGGTTGTCAAGGTAATTTTATTGTAGATATCATCTTTTTCAAAACAAGGGTCAAGCTACGGTCTATATATAATATTTACAGTCTTACTTCAAAAGCTAGCTATTTCGATAAGATTAAACTTAAGTTCAAAGGAATTTTTATGATCCCAATCCGTCATTATCAATATCATTATTAGGGCTAATCAATATCAAAGTATTCTTATATTCAAAGAAAATCCATTCAATTGTAAGATGACATGTATCTACACAGATTCTACCTACGGCGTGAGTATGCACGTTATACTCTAGTTTTCTCACCATTTGTCTTAATGATTGCAAACTGATGTTGTATGATCTTACTGTAAACATGTACGTATCTGAAAAATTTACATATATAAAGAATGAATGTCATTATTTGTGTATTGTTACGGGTATGCAACACATAAGAAGTGCATTAATCGCATGATATGCGCTAACGCACATTACATGTATGTTAAATGCACTTGCTTTCTGTTGCACACCCGTAACAAAATACAAATTAAAGGCCGACGTTTGCAACCATCGGGTCATTAATACGCATGCCTGAGTGACATCGGCTTGGTAGGCGTGATATACCGATTTTGAAGATACGCCGTTTGCGAGCGGCGTGTCACATCAAAGGCATACGGACAGAAAATCCTTTATTACGCTAAAGAGATACCCGAGTATCATCTGTTTTAAGCTGTCAATCAAAAATCGATATGGGTAAAAGGATTAAAAGGAACCAATCAGATACCAAATGTAACCCTATAGCGGTCAGTGAAGAAATGACAGAAAGTTTACCTGTCCCCTCATATAGTCCTCGTCGGCCTTTATGGCACTTATTCTCCATATACCAGTCAACATTTCTAACGAACACTTGAGTTGATATACTCTATTGTATTAACATAAGATGGAAAGAAACTTTTGCTTGCCATACTGAATTCTTAACAGATCTTGTGCTTTTCATAAATTTAACTTTCTTTGCTACTTCATGATTCCTGATAATTCAAGTTATCGATATTACTAAACAAAGGAGGGGATCTCCAACAACACCATGTTGTAGCACCCACAGCAAAACCCCAAAACACCCAATGCAAAAACTCAAAGCACACAAGCACAAAAAGACGCGTAAGGGACAAGGAACGTCAACGCACAACACAGAAACATCAAACACAAAGGACTACACATAAACCAACGAGACCAATGGGCAACCGGTGCCGACTTAGGACGGCCATCTGCCACGGAAATAGCAGAAGGTATGGTTATCCTGGATTACGTGCGCACAACCCTCCCACTTTTCCGATTACCCAGAGGCCTCGAAGAACATACAATTGTGGTGTAAAACAACCTCCCCACTGTCAGATGACCACACGCAAACAAGACCGCAAAACGCAGGGGCCCAGGCAACACAGATTGATATCTAAATGGATATAAAAAGAGGGCGTACGTAATACAATCCGTGCTCTGCCGCCGCGAGCTCATGTATGTTATCACCCGCGGAGTCCGACTGACATTCAGAGAGGACAGGTGATCGGGGCCATGTCTTCTCTAAAGAGATTTGGACAGGGCCCGTCATGGCGTCCCGTCGTCACAGTCAGTCAGAGTGCAAGTTTTAAGAATGCGCTTGTACAAGACTGTAGATTGGTCAAGTACCAAGCCTAGTGTCCGTCTGGTGACATTAGGATCATACCCACGGTATAAAAGGCGTTTCATGATTCTGACGCATTTTCGATAGTGATGTTGTCTATCTGTGATCCTTCTTATCTTGTTAATAATGTCACCATAAAATGCAGGTTGTGAAATACCCAAAGTAATATACTCTGTTGCCTGTATTGGTCCGAATTTCAGAAGAAGTTGACAATAATTTTTGTAAAATTTCCAGAAAGTCTTTACTAGTTTGTGAAAGCGAAAACCTTGTCCTAAAAGTTTCTTGGTAATTTGTAAATTTCTACTATGAAAATCCAAAACATCAGTACCTGCTCTAGCATACCGGATGAGCTGTGAAATATAGATACCATAGGACGGTAATCTAGGAACATCACCGTCAAGCCAGGGGAAATTTACTATGTTAAATCCAAATCATCTCTTTTGTCATACACACTTGTATGGATCTCTCCATTAACAATTTTTATATTTAGGTCCAAAAATGGTGTTTCTGTGTTTGAAACGTCTTGTTTAAAATCAATTCTTGTGGATAAATATTTCTCAAAAACAGGATTGTCGATAGTAAGAATATCATTCAGTTACCTAAAAGTACCAATGAAACATTTCACATCATCATTTTTTCTTTGTTTTTGAAGATTTTGGATAAATTCCTTTTCATACGTGTATAAAAATAAATCCGCAACAAGAGGTGCACAATTAGTACCCATTGGAATCCCTACAACCTGCTTGTAGAGTTTCTCACCAAATCTTACATAAATATTGTCCAAAAGGAAGGACAAGGCAATACACAGGTCACCACATGTCCATGATTTGTATGATTTGTAATCTGTGGCGGAAAAGAAACCCTTCCATTCAGAAGTACAAATATAAGTTTTCCCCTCTCGATCAAAGCAACATTTAATGGGTTTGGACAGTCGATCATTTATTTTGTCGTGAGGAAGCGTGGTGTACATATTAGAAAAGTCGTATGAAGATATCGTATTTGCTTCAAAATTTCTTACTCCTCCCGGGCACCTGGTCCCACCTCTAGCTTGCTAGGGGTGCGTCGATGCTCCATTTGGTGCTCTATTGTGGGTGCTGTTGAGATTATCGTCAGGACCTTCTTTAACTCATTTGTGTCACACTTATGCCCTTTGCCGTGTGGAGCTCGTAAAAAAGTTCCCCGCGAGGGGTTTGACAGTAAGTGTTTTGAATATATTTCCCTGACATTGTCGCCATAGCACTTTCTATATAGACAGAACCATAGACAGTGCATGTATTGAATATATTTTCATTTTCGTGCGTGAACATCGACGGCGGGTGCGGCTAGCCAACAGGGGATGCTTACTCCTCCCGGACACCTGGTCCCACCTCTAGCTTGCTAGGGGTCCGTCGATGCTCCATTTGGTGCTCTATTGTGGGTGCTGTTGAGATTATCGTCAGGATCTTCTTTAACTCATTTGTGTCACACTTATGCCCTTTGCCGTGTGGAGCTCGTAAAAAAGTTCCCCGCGAGGGGTTTGACAGTAAGTGTTTTGAATATATTTTCCTGACATTGTCGCCATAGCACTTTCTATATAGACAGAACCATAGACAGTGCATGTATTTAATATATTTTCATTTTCGTGCGTGAACATCGACGGCGGGTGCGGCTAGCCAACAGGGGATGCTTACTCCTCCCGGGCACCTGGTCCCACCTCTAGCTTGCTAATAGTCCGTCGATGCTCCATTTGGTGCTCTATTGTGGGTGCTGTTGAGATTATCGTCAGGATCATCTTTAACTCATTGATCTCATTTTGTCAGTCACATCCCCTGAATTTATAATGGACCAAAAGAAGTTTCGCCATTCCTGTTCATGACAGTTTCACAGTATTTTGCCACGTGTTCCTTTATAGCCGTGAGTGCTGACTTCAAATTTCAAGACAATATTGTTGTTGAGCAGTTGCTAGAATTAGCAATGTATCGAAACTTGAAAGGAGACTTGTGAAGTTTTGGTATACAGTATATTGTAGGGAGATCCAATTTAGAAAAAGGGATGTTAAAAGAAGACATTTCACTGATATGTTTGTTCAAAATATTGGGAACACTTTCGTTGCTTTCGATATAAGTATTAGTAGAGGAAAGTTCCGAAACTAAAGTTGATATGTAGTAGCGTTTTCAAATAATTATGGTGTTGTTGGCTGCTTTGCCTGCAGGCGCGAAGACATATTTTTTCATGTAAATTACGTAACTTGGATTGGAAATATCTTTCAAATTTAGAAATTGGATTTTCAAAAAGTTGAGGATTTGTGTGGTAGTTATCTATTCGAATTTCGGTAATATCCAAAATGAGGTTTTTCCAGTTATTCAGAGCATGCGATTCGACTCCTTCCGATTTACACCATCGTTTGGTATAGTTATCTAAAGCTTCCTTTAGCACTTCGCGACATTTAATAAAATCTATCTTGGATGGGATGCTATACTTAGGTCCTTTCTTAAGAAGACCACGGAGCTGCCTGTCTTTGATAATTGAAAAGTCACCTGTAATAATATGACCAGCTGGTTTATATAGATATGCAGACGTTACACATTCTCAAGAAGCAGGACATGATTCAAGTATTTTAGGATCTTGTGTAACTTTGTTTATTTAAAAACGAAATTTCGAATAGGTCTCTTATAAAACATTCTCAGAAACTGCACTTCCGGTTGCAATAAATTCCAGCTGAATTTGTGCATTAATTTAAACTTTTGTTTAATGTTCTGGCTTTTTGGAGTTGTTTCTATCAAAAAAATAATATAAATGTCGTTTTTCCACCTTGATCTTTTTCAAAAATCAGAAGAAAATCGATATTACACCTTGTCGAGGATATGACATCACTACAGCGTTAAGGAGAGACTCTGGTCCTTCCGACAACGCGTTTGTTTTGGGCATGCGTCGTATAAAAACTACATTTTAGAAGACTCATCTTTATGTGTTTCTAAAGTAAAAAGAAAGTTCTATTCGGGATTTTGTTCTCTATACGAAAAAGTTTCACTTTCGTCCAAATTGTCACGCTTCAGGAACGTTACCTCATATTAAACCAAATTTTCAAAAAAAAAAAATAATAATAATAATAAAATAAAGTGAAAGTATTGAATTAATTTGTTATACACTTTTCACTTATTAAAAGTTATATTTCATAAGATTATTAGGATTAAAAAAGGTTTGACCAGTATATATTATATTATATGAATAAGAACAAGGAAACTATGAGTTGATAAAAGCTTCAAATTTAGAAAAGGTGCAACACATTTGTAACTTAATATCAGATGAATTTTATCATACAGTAAAATTAATAGACATGAATTGATTTTTTATAGGAGATGTTTCATATAGAAGTTAAGATAGAAGCCAGGAATGGAGCTCGAAGAAATATGTCGCTGGAGTAGATAAGCATGATAACAGAGGCAATGAATAGAACTACGCTGTATGTCATAGCCGTTATAACGACATTTTTTGGCATTGTGAATAGCAAGGATGAAGTTCTAGTTAGAAGCTGTCCCTCGGACAAGCCTAGCTGGGACACAGCAGCCCGGAGAAAGGAGTGTCAACCCGAGGATGGTTTGGACTATGAATACCACTATGTGAAGAACGAACGACAAGAGCTGGTGGAAACCTGTATGGTGGCACAGTGGATAGAAAAAGGTACCTATTACCGTGCTTTGTGCTACTGATATATATTCAACTGTAATAAGTGCATCGTATGCACATTTCATCAAATAATGTCCGATCAATCAATTTGAGTAAAGTGAGTGTAATTGTTAAGTGTCTTTAAATTCATTTTTAAAGTATAGGTCCATGTGAGAATCAGGCAGGATACCTCTTTTTTTTTTTGCAAAACATTTTATCTGTGTTTTAAGACATATATATGGTACAAATCAAAGATACATGTCTCAAGGTAGTGATGGTGAAGCGAGATATTCACCTTATAATCTATAAAGGATTATAAAGGGAAAAAATGTTGGGAAAATTTTCTCTATATTATTCAACCAAATTTGCTATATCTTTAGCTATACTCACCATCCAAGTATGATGGTAATTTCTCCAGAACATTCATAAGAAGACTGATCTGAACACATTTCAAGAGAAAAAAAATTCTGCAAACATTTTAAGGTTTTTTTAAACTACCTGATCCTTACGTGAACCTGTACTTAAGGTCGCTGGGTACAGGACGCCATGTTTAATTTTCCGGAGTACTCAGAAAATCATTCAAATACAAAAAATATAGAGGAAAGTGTAGAGGATGTCCAATCATGCTTGATAATGAAAACACAATTTAAATCGGGTATCAAATACACGAGTAATAACGTCGCAATACGGCACTGGTGATACCTTTATACATATTGCCTTTTTAGCTAAAATCTTCTCGCTTAACTATGATGACGCAATATATAACAAAATAAACAAAATACACCGGAAGTTCGTACATTATGTACAATATGAGAACAAAAACTCACTGTATATAAAACGTTACATAGATGGGACTCTTGTTTTTCGAGAAAATGTAATAATAGTATCAATATTAATAATGTCAGATATGTATGAAGCTCTTATATTGACATGTACCAACTTGTGGAAGTATCGAAAATCGTAATTTAAAAAGTTTTACTTTTCCAAAAGACGGGACAAAAATTCTTTTTAGAAATGTATACACAAATTTTCCAGGATACCGAACATCGAATAATTAAGTAAATACCGTGCGGATCTACATTTTAAAGGTAAGAATGAGTCCGAAATTCTTTCTATCCAAGTTTCTAGTCTGCAATAGTTATATATAAAAATTTTGTTAACTATCTGCTATCAACCCACTGGATTGACACTCCAGAATGTACTTCTTTTAAACAGTCCGAAAGATATCCACAATTAGACAGCAATTTTCAGTATTTTTATTATTTTCTCGAAAATGGGACAAAATCTTTTTCTTAAAATTTAATTACGTAGAGATGAGACCATCTAAATGAAGATTGTAAAATGAAATAAGTCGAAAGATGGATCAGTTTTTTTTTCTTCAATTTTTGACTGAAATAGTACCGTTTAGACTCATCTAACGGACGTTTGCGCAATTGACGTTACGCATTTATTGAGCTAATTTGATGTTTATGTTAGATATAAACTCACGGTAATCGTTTTAAAAGATTAGCATGGTATACACGTATGCACGCATTTTTTAAGTACTATATTCCCTGGATAATACCCGATAGATAGTAAGTCATCATTTAAAATTATTCTTTGAAGTTTTTGTATGTACATGTATTGTTGTTGTTTTTTTTTTTTTTTTTGCAATTTGAAAGGAATCTCTTTCAGACGTTAATGTATATTACATATTTATATATACGTACTAGTCAAAATTTCTAACCGAACACCTGAGTAAATTTACTCCGTTGTGTTAGCATTCGATGGGAATAAAGTTTTGATTGCCATACTGAACTCTTTACAGATCAAAATATTTCAAAAATTATTTTTTCTTAGTTACTGTGTAATTCATGATAATTCAAGTCATCGGTATGACAAAAACATTAACAGTTCCAGTACAGAATTTGTGCATTAATTAAAACATTTGTTTAATTTTCCGGTCTTTTAGAGTACTTTCAATCAAAAAAGATTATCAATGTTGTGTTTTTTTCACATTAATCATTTTAAAAAATCGAAAGAAAATCTATATTACACCTTGACCAGAACAAAATGCCACTACAGCGTCAAAGAGAGATTCGGGTCTTTTTTCAAGTGCGATTTTTTTTTTGGGGAATGCGACGTATAAAAATCATAATTATTTTATATGTTTTTTTTCCAGTAGAGAGGACGCATCTTTATGTGTTTCTAGAATAAAAAAAATGTTTTATTCGGGGTTTTGTTCTCTTTACGAAAAATATTCATTTTCGTCAAATTCGTCACGCTCCAGTATCGTTACCTCATATTAAACAAAAAATCAAAAAAAAATTAAATGATCGGTTGTATACTTGACAATAATGAAAAGTTAGTTTATATATATATAAGATTATGAAGAATAAAAAGCAGTGTTCGGTAAGAAATTTTGACCAGTATATAAGGGATAAAATGATAGAATGCTGATCGGAATGTATCAATATTCATTTAACAAGGAATAAAGTAATTTGTGATCTTTGCATTTTACAAAGGTACCCAAGATAGAGTCTGGGTCAATTCGTCGGGTCTCTCTCATGTTAAATTTTGAGATATCGTAAATTTACTCCGCATTTCTAATGTCACCCAGAGATTCCACAGTGAACTGTCCGGTCATAAGGTCCCATGGGTTCTGGTTTTATTGAAATTAAAAAAAAAATACAACCTCGGAATGGTCTTTAAGGCTATCCAGCTTCTTTTAAACTGCAATCTTTTTCGCAATGAGCTTTGAAATTGAGAATAATGTCACAATACCATCGTTTTCTTAGCGAATGTAAAGCTGACGTTGCTAAAGGTTAGAGCTATTTTGTTAACCCGCTTGATCTCAGAAACATGTAAGGCTTACTGCTATTATAGAAACAATTTTAGATTAAGGAGAGCTTACTCTCTAATTCATTCCCTCATATTTGTTCGACAACATTTTACTTTTAATCGAGATGTCTCATAATGTTTCGATCAGATTTGCGTATTTCTTGACAGGAAACTACGGACAAACAATAATACCATTATAATCTTCATTAAATGTACACTTTTATTATTAAATCAAAGTGTTAGTGCTGATTGAACTTTTCGTGAGATTTGCAATGTTCGTGTTAGTAACATCGCCAAGATTACATTTTACGCCTAGCCGAAAATAAACAGTTTCACAAATTCTACGGTTTTTAAAAATTATTATGTACATAATGAAACGCAATGTTTGGTATCATCATTCAGAAAAAAAATCTTTCTGGTTCCATAGATACCTATTTCACTTCACAAAAACAAACGAATTACGCGACGTTGAACTTCGGAATCCTCCAAGGGATACATATGCTGGCAAGAGTTACATTCCTTAGGTAAATTTGAAGAATGGACCAGACATGCACAATTCGGGAACTCAACCCTCGTCAAAGATCCTCAATCTAAAGTATGACCAAAGGATGCGAAAGTTTTTATGTCCAAAAATGTATCGAAAGACTAGCAGGTTTGATGGGATATGATGCTACAAGATCCACGTTTCAGAAATATCAATATATTATAATAAGAAAATAGTAATATAGAATGTTTACAGTAGAATTTTATATTCATTATATTGATAACTAACCGCTGAGTTGATGTCTCTGCTGGTTGAGTGTTACAAAAACACACCAGCTCAAAGTTTTTGTGCGACTTCTGTTGATGCGGATGACAGAGGTCATGTAGTCCACGAAGGTATTTTTCCTCTCGTTTCACGGCGTTTCGACCATAGACTTGGAAGTTTATTTTGAAACTTAAAGTATCACCCTGGTGTTGTAGTTCTGTCGTTCTTTGATATGCTATTAAGGTCATATTTAGTGGTTATTGTGCGTTTGTTTTACAAAAACTGACAAGGTGTCCAGTCAGAAACTGAGTTTTATAGAAATATCTGATCGAGAATTCGCCAATAACCTGTCATTTGTATAAAACATCAGTATGGTAACTCTTTTCTAATGCTTCTAATGTAAGTAATGATCCAGAAAACGCCTGCTTTAAGGCATGTCATTTCTGATCTAAGGAATTTCAACATTTTTATGAAAACCATATTAAAGTTGGAAGCTTTGTATAACTCTTCGTTTTGATTAAATTTCAACAAACAAATTCACAGATACTTAAAAATGTTCTCGATTTTTCACAATAATCATACAAGCTTACAGCACCAATTGTGCCTCATATGAAATTTACATGAAATTTACGTAAAAGTACACATGAAATTTATGAGAAATGAGCACGAACATGTAATTTGCATGAAATTTTTTACATGAAGTTCCTGTGAAGTTTCTGACAGGAATTGCATGTAAAGTAAATTTTGCATGAAGGTCACAAAGAAAAATTCATGTAAAATTCATGTGAAGTAAATTTATGTGAAAGTATGTGAATTTTTCTTCACATGAATTTTATGTAAAATTTATATGAAATTCACGCGAACGTTCATGTGAAATTTACATGATGCTCATTTTATATGAAATTCATTTGATTCACAATTGGCTGTGATATAGGTCAAAATATCAATGATACTGAATATAAACGATGTTTTCCAACACATAGTAAAATGTGCTCCCGAGAAAGACTTTTTAAATATTGAAAAAAATGTTCATGTCCGTGTTCAAATTATAGAGTAAAAACGCTCAAACATAGTGTGATATTGTGGTTTTCTTGAAAAAAAAAAACGACAGCACGGTAAAATTAACCTTAATTTGGGTGGAATTTAAACAATTTGTAATTTTTTCGGTATCCATCAGCTTTACTTTGTAAAACAGTTTAACTTCATAATATTCCATACGTAATACGAAATTCATGGATTATTTTTTAGGTAAGAGAAATCCGAAATACTCAAAAGAGTACCTCTAGCTCATTTTTATGGAAATTACCGTGAAGCATTTCTTACGGATACTTCATTCAGTTTAGATATCCTTTTCAAACTTATACACTTTTAGGTATATCTTCAATAGAGTCAGAAAAGATATATTGGTCGAAATAAATTGATATATTTGTACAAAGTAATCTCAATGAGTGTTAAAACAGGAGATGCGATAGAATGGTCCTAAATCATGATCAATGACGCACCTTAAACGACGTCGCCTTAGAAACGCATGACGTCGTAGCAAAAAAAACTGCAGTGAAACGTGAATCCCCTTGCAGTTTTTGAAGCGATCAATCAATCAGAATGCGCGTTACAAACGGAGTGCATTAGAATTGGAAATGTGCTTTTCATGATTATTTTAATATTGAGATTGTTCTCAATGTCGACCTCGAGGATCACCGATGAGACAATTCTTCTTGATATGCGCATATGGTGCATTGAATGTATATTTATACAATAAAACACATATTTCAATATCAATTATTTCTACATCATTGCGAATGCTACATACAAAAAACCAGACGGTTATATAATTGCAAAATGACACCCCGCACACAATGTGATTAATATCGGAAAAACAATGCAGGCCGAAGTCTGGCTTAATTTTTCATAACTTCACTGTCATTTAATATTCTTTTAAGTTAATTATGAAATCTTATAGTATTTTAGAACAGTTCTTATAGTTAGATATCGGTACGTTTTACTACTTTGTACCGTAGATATGCATATTACTATCCTAATGTCATTTTAGATTATCTTCTTTTAATCAGATATATGTCCAATCCTATTTCATTCTGGAGATTTTGGGGGAGAAAACTGCAGTTTGCGAACAGAAGGACCGTGTCCACAACAGAATTATCGTTCAAATCAAGTATTTAGATGTAAGTTTTTCTAGCAAAAAACAAGATTGGAACTCAAAATCGTCAGTTGAAGAAAGTGATATGTTTGAATATATATATTGGGTTCACTAAATGTACAATTCATAAAAGTGGCATTTCAATTGTATGATTCTTCGAGAAATTTGTATAAGCGGAAAAGTGGGAGGATTGTGCGTACGTAATCCAGATAATTACATCATTTGCTTCTAACATAGCTGATGGACGTCATCAATTGGCATCAATTGCCCATTGGTCTCGTTGGTTTATGTGTTATGTGTATGTCTTTTGTGTTTTGATTTCGTGTTTGGTGTACCTTTTCTCTTTTGTGTCACTTGCTGTGTATGTCGTCTCTGTGATTTCACGTCGGGTGTTTTGATGTTTTGCTGTTGGTGCTGCGACCTAGTCCTTTTGTATCAATGATGAGGATTTGATATCCGAAACACGTGTCTGGTGCATAATAAAGTGGTTAGATATTTTCTTCAAGAAGGTATAGAGTTGGAACACTTGTTTGTGATCCTTCCGTTTTTCTAGGACTCTAAAAGTTTACATTAAGTATCTTCGTCCTACTCAAATACTTCTGTCTTCATTTTAAAGGATATAGAATTTTACTAAACTCTACGGAGATCTTGCCAGTGTTACATTCAGAGTATGGTAGTTATGATATTATGTCATAGACACGTTTTGCATTCATTAAAGATTGTAAAATTATTGAATAACACATAAAAAGTATAAACTCAAGGCATGTTACTTATTTAGCCATAATTGATATTTGCAAAATCAAGATGAAGGGTCTTCGCAGACTTTAAGATACGATCAATTATTCAAAATGAAAGTTAAATACCATCCTTCTACTTCATCAAATTAGATGTACTAATATTTCCATCAGATAGGCAAAGGAAATAAACTCTAAAGGCTTATTATACCTATCGACCCTCTTAACTTCGTTATACCCCTCCGTAAACGAAGTTAAGAGGGTCGATAGGAGACACCCTATCTGTCCGTCCGTCTGTCCGACCGTCCAGTTAAGAATTTTAACAGACATTCGACCTATTGATCTTGACCTTGAACTTTGACCTTATTTTGATTCTGTCATAAGATTTGAAATCGGATATATCTTCGCGTTACCATATAAAACTATTTCAGTTAAGAAGTTCCTCTTAGTATAAATGAGGCAGATTAATATTTCGAATACATACTCAACATACCTTGTACGAGATATAGCATACCTTGTACGACATACAGCATACCTTGTACGAGATACAATATACCTTGTACGACATACAACATACCTTGTACGACATACAGCATACCTTGTACGACATACAGCATACCTTGTACGACATACAATATACCTTGTACGACATACAGCATACCTTGTACGACATACAGCATACCTTCTACGACACACATAATACCTTGTACGACATACAATATACCTTGTACGACATACAGCATACCTTATACGACATACAATATACCTTGTACGACATACAACATACCTTGTACGAGATACAACATACCTTGTACGACATACAGCATTCCTTGTACGACATACAACATAACTTGTACGAGATATAACATTTTGATTCCAAATAATTTAAGCTTGAATGGTAAACTTGTATTAGAGTATCCATTGTGAACAATAAAACTCCATTTGATAAATGTTCTGTTTAGAAAAACCGTCTCGCGGGGATATAATTAGTTCAAGATTTCATTAAAACGGTTAGGATAGGCTCCCATCAATTCATAGTGAAGCCTTGCGTATCTAGATCTTTTAAAGATGTTGCATACATGTAGGTTTGTGAAAGATTTTCATTCTTTCCGAATGATATAACCTTTTTCAATAAATAGAATTGTATTTTATATATTTCAGATCCTCTCTGTTTTGTTCCAGAGACGATTGCTACAACAACAATGTTGTGAGTGTATTGAATTTACCTAATCAGTGATCACAAATACAATTTGAAAATGCCAATAGATTCGACAATTACAAGTATGTTATTAATATTCGTATTTCATCACTGTAATTCACTTTCATCTAAAATTCCAACATTCTTAACACCAAAATATACGATGAATGGAAAATTACAATATATGGCAATAGATATATATTCCTGCGACATAAACTTTCATATAATAATGGTTCACAAAACATATATGTCTAAAGCATATATCTAGATATTTCATGTAATTTTTAGCGAGCCGTTACGAATGTTGGGAGCTAAAGTAACGGCCTGAGTGTCGGCGTCGGCGGCAGCGTCGGCGTCGCCGGTTGCGTGGACAAAACTTTAACCTAGGCTATATCTCCTGAAATATAAGGGGTAGGGCTGTGATATTCCACATGTTGATACCTCATCACTAGACCTTTCATTTGAGACCTAGACGTTTGATCTAGTAACCTTGACCTTTAAGTTTGACCCACTTAAAAAACTATAACCTTCGCTATATCTCATGTACTATAAGAGGTAGCGTTTTGATATTTCACATGTGGATACCTAATCATCAGACTGACCTTTCATTTTAGACCTTGACTTTTGACCTAGTGGCCTTGACCTTGATGTTTGACCTACATATCTCATGTACTATAAGGGATATGGTATTGATATTTCACAAGTGGATACCTCATCACCAGGCCTTTCATTTGGAACCTTGACCCTTGACTTAGTGACCGTGACCTTGAAGTTTGACCTTCTTTCGACAAAAAATTTAACCTGGGCTATATCTCCTGTGCAATAAGGGGTAAGACTTTGATATTTCATATGTCCATTCCTCTTGACCAGAACTTTCATTTGAGACCTTGGCTTTTGACCTAGTGACCTTGACATTAAAGTTTGACCTACTTAAAAAAATAAGCAGGGCTATATCTCATGTACTATAAAGGGTATGGCTTGTAGTTTCACATGCAATATAATCATGGCCAGACCTTTCATTTGATACCTTTGCTTTTGACATTGTGACCTATGTCTTTGAGTTTGACCTACTTTAAAAAAAACTTTATACTGCTTTATCTTATGTACAGTAACTATATAATTTTTAGCGAGCGTTGACGAATGTCCGGGGAGCTAATAGCATAGCCTTAGTGTCGGCGTCACAGTCAGTGTCGGCGTCGTCGATCGTGTGGACTAAAATCAACCTGGGCTATATCTCATGAAGTGTAAGGGAAGGGCTTTGATATCTCATATTTGGATATCTCATCACCAGATCTTTCATTTGGTACCTACAGTTTTGACCTAGCGACATTGACCTTGAAGTTTGACCTTCTTTTAGAACATTAACCTGGGCTAAATCTCATGTATTACAAGTTAAAAGTCATGTTTGTAAAACATTAATGCCCCCTACCCCTTCTGTGATTAAAGTCTGTCACAACTTTATACTTGCATTGATACAACCTATGGGGGTATAAAGTAACAGTTTCATTTCAATACGTAACTCCACTCAAGAGATATTGAACAGAAACTCTGAAGTTTTGGTATTTTTCAAAGTGCAAGGGGCATAACTCTGTCCAATTTTTTTTGATCGGACCTAAATATGAACTTGACCTAGATTGTCATTTGATGTATCCGTATACAAAATTTAATTTCAATATGTAACTCCACTCAAGAGATATTGAACGGAAACCCTGAAATTTTGGTTTTTTTCGAAGTGCAAGGGGCAATAACTCTGTCAAAATTTTGTTGATTGGACCCAAATAAGAACTTGACCTAGATTGTCATTTGATGTATCCGTATACAAAATTTCATTTCCATATGTAACTCCACTCAAGAGATATTGAACGGAAACCCTGAAATTTTGTTTTTTTTCGAAGTGCAAGGGGCATAACTCTGTCAATTTTTTTTCGATCGGACCTTAATACCAACTTGACCTGGATTTTCATTTGATGTGTCTGTATACAAAATTTCATATCAATATGTAACTCCATTAAAGAGATATTGAACGGAAACCCTGAAATTTTGGTATTTTTCGAAATGCAAGGGGCATAACTCTGTCAAAATTTTTTTGATCGGACCCAAATATGAACTTGACCTAGATTTTTATTTGATGTGTCTGTATACAAAATTTCATTTCTATATGTGAATCCGCTCAAGAGATATTGAACGGAAACCCTGAAATTTTGGTATTTTTCGAAGTGCAAAGGGCCTTACTCTGTCAAAATTTTTTCGATCGGACCTTAATACGAACTTGACCTGGATTTTCATTTGATGTGTCTGTATACAAAATTTCATTTCAATATGTAACTCCACTCAAGAGATATTGAACGGAAACCCTGAAATTTTGGTATTTTTCGAAATGCAAGGGGCATAACTCTGTCAAAATTTTTTTGATCGGACCCAAATATGAAGTTGACCTAGATTTTCATTCGATGTGTCTGTATACAAAATTTCATTTCAATATGTGAATCCACTCAAGAGATATGGAACGGAAACCCTGAAATTTTTGTATTTTTCGAAGTGCAAGGGGCATAACTCTGTCAAAATTTTTTCGATCGGACCTTAATACGAACTTGACCTGGATTTTCATTTGATGTGTCTGTATACAAAATTTCATTTCAATATGTAACTCCATTCAAGAGATATTGAACGGAAACCCTGAAATTTTGGTATTTTTCGAAATGCAAGGGGCATAACTCTGTCAAAATTTTGTTGATCAGACCCAAATGTGAACTTGACCTAGATTTTCATTTGATGTGTCTGTATACAAAATTTCATTTCTATATGTAACTCCATTCAAGAGATATTGAACGGAAACCCTGAAATTTTGGTATTTTTCGAAATGCAAGGGGCATAACTCTGTCAAAATTTTTTTGATCGGACCCAAATATTAAGTTGACCTAGACTTTCATTTGATGTGTCTGTATACAAAATTTCATTTCAATATGTGAATCCGCTCAAGAGATATTGAACGGAAACCCTGAAATTTTGGTATTTTTCGAAATGCAAGGGGCATAACTCTGTCAAAATTTTTTTGATCAGACCCAAATATAAACTTGACCTAGATTTTCATTTGATGTGTCTGTATACAAAATTTCATTTCCATATGTGAATCCACTCAAGAGATATTGAACGGAAACCCTGAAATTTTGGTATTTTTCGAAGTGCAAGGGGCATAACTCTGTCAAATTTTTTTCGATCGGACCTTAATACGAACTTGACCTGGATTTTCATTTGATGTGTCTGTATACAAAATTTCATTTCAATATGTAACTCCATTCAAGAGATATTGAACAGAAACCCTGAAATTTTGGTATTTTTCGAAATGCAAGGGGCATAACTCTGTCAAAATTTTGTTGATCAGACCCAAATGTGAACTTGACCTAGACTTTCATTTGATGTGTCTGTATACAAAATTTAATTTCAATATGTAACTCCATTCAAGAGATATTGAACGGAAACCCTGAAATTTGGGTATTTTTCGAAATGCAAGGGGCATAACTCTGTCAAATTTTTTTTGATCGGACCCAAATATGAACATGACCTAGATTTTTGTTTGATGTGTCTGTATACAAAATTTCATTTCAATATGTGAATCCGCTCAAGAGATATTGAACGGAAACCATGAAATTTTGGTATTTTTCGAAATGCAAGGGGCATAACTCTGTCAAAATTTTGTTGATCGGACCCAAATGTGAACTTGACCTAGATTTTCATTTGATGTGTCTGTATACAAAATTTAATTTCAATATATAACTCCATTCAAGAGATATTGAACGGAAACCCTGAAATTTTGGTATTTTTCGAAGTGCAAGGGGCATAACTCTGTAAAATTTTTTTTGATCGGACCCAAATATGAACTTGACCTAGATTTTTGTTTGATGTGTCTGTATACAAAATTTCATTTCAATATTTGAATCCTTTCCAGAGATATTGAACGGAAACTGATGTCGCGGACCGACCGACAGACCGACCGACCGACAGACCGACCGACAGACCGACAGACAGCGGCAAACCTATATGTCCCCTCTTCTTCGAAGGGGGGCATAATAAGAGGAAGAACTTTGATATTACACATACCTCATTACCAGACCTTTCATTTGGCCCCTTGACTTTTGACCTAGTGACCTTGACCTTGACGTTTGACCTACTTTAAAACAACTTTCACCTGAGCTATATCTTATGTACTATAAGGGTATGGCTTTCATATTTCACATGTTGCTATCTCCTCGCCATGCCTTTCTTTTGGGACATTGGCTTTTGACCTAGTGACCTTGACCTTGAAGTTTGACCTACTTTTGAAATAAAAAATTAACCTGGGCTATATCTCCTGAGCAATAAGGGGTAAGACACTAATATTTCACATGTCCATTCCTCATGACCAGACCTATCATTTGAGACCTTGACTTTTGACCTTGTGACCTTGACCTTGAAGTTTGACCTACATTTGAAAAAAAAAGCTTAGACCTGGGCTATATCTCCTGTGCAATAAGGGGTAGGGCACTAATATTTCACATGTCCATTCCTCATGACCAGATTTTTCTTTTGAGACCTTGAATTTTGACCTGGTGGCCTTGACCTAAAAATTTGACCTACTTTTAAAAATATCACCTGGGCTATATCTCATGTACTGTAAAGGGTATGGCTTTGATGTTTCACATGCAATATCCTCATGACCAGATCTTTCATTTGAGACCTCGGCATGTGACCTATATATTTGAGTTTGACCTTTAAGAAACTTTTACCTGGGCTATATCTTATGCACTATAAGAGATAGGGCTTTGATATTTGACATATAGATTCCTCATGACCAGAGCTTCCATTTGATACCATACTATAGCTACTTTTGAACTATGAGGGATAGCGCTTTGTTATTTCACGTATAGATTCCTCATGGCCAGATCTTTTATTTGATACCATGACCTTTCACTTAGTAGCCTTGACTTTATTTTTGACCTCATTTTCAGATATAAGGATTAGGGCTTTGATTTTGTAAGATATAGATTCCTCATGACCAGAGCTTTCATTTGATACAATGACTTCTGACCTAGAGACCTTGACTTTTGACCTACATTGTTCTTTTATAACACTTTAACCTGGGTTCTGATATTTCAAATGTAAATTCTCATAACCTGACCTTTCATTTGATATCATGACCTTTTACTAAGTGACTGTGACCTTCTTTACAACTATAGGGGATAGGGCTTTGATATTTCAGATATAGAATCTTCATGATCTTAGCTTTCATTTGATATCATGACTTTTGACTTAGTGACCTTGACCTTTATTTTTTCATGAAATTGCCATCTTTCTATCAAAAACCTGCACGGCGAGCGATGTTGTCTTCTGGCAAATCTTTTAATGTCTTGTAACATATAACATATAACATATATGTTCATATTACATATATGTTCATATAACATGTATGTCTACAACATTTATGTAGACATTTTCACAGTTTTCTGCTTTTTAGTACCAGTACGAAGAGGACTTTCGACGGAACAGTCATAGACAGAGGAAAACGTGATGATTGCATATTCAAAAGGTACAAAGTGCATGGAAATACTTGTACACATTAAGTAAGCAAATAATAAAAGATTTATGCTTTTCATCCAAGTCTGATGGACCTTCTCCACGAAGGTATAGAGTTGGAACACTTCCGTTTTATTCTTACCGATTTGTGTTTCCCTCTTCTTGTTTGCACATGATAATATTATTAATCCTTCATATGCGGTTTTGTGTATCGAACATAATTTGTTATCGGTCATCGGATACAATATGAGAAGTACTATTGGTTGACTATCTGAATTAGCTTTCAAAAGTTTAACATATTCATCTCATTGGTTATCTTATGAGTCATGTGATGTTTGAATTATTCATCAAAGTCGGCACCGATTGTCCATTGGTCTCATTGGGTTAAGTCTTTTGTGACACGTGTTTTGATGTCATATTTGCTGTTCCTTGTCGTTGTTCTTGCGTCTCTTGTTGCGCATGACTTCTCTGATTTTTTTTTTTTTTTTTTTTTTTTTTTTGATGCTCTGCTGTCGTTGCTGGAACCGAGTCTTGTTTGCGATCCCATCTTCTCTTAAAGATCTATTACCTTATTTCTAAAATTCGTTTTACAGTTTTATATTCTATGCATATCGTTTCTTTCCTCGGGCTCTCCCCTTTGACCGAAATAGTTTATTCTTAATGGATCAATAAGAATAAGATGAAAATAAAACCAAACTTCTGGTGCCACGGCATGTCATGGATTTTTATGATTTTCTGCATATTGAGTATATATTTTTGATGATGTGAGTTACGGTTGCCATTGGAGCGAGATCAGTCTTTTTGTGTCGCCTGCGAAGCATAGCGACACTTAGGGATCACTTTGTCCGTTGTCCGTCTGTCCGTCTGTCCGTCCGTCCGTCCGTCTCTCCGTCCGTCTGTCTGTCTGTCTGTCTGTCACACTTTGGGTGTCACAGCCCATAACTTTTGATTGGTGAGTGATAGGGCTTTGATATTTCACATGTGTATTCCTTGTGACAAGACCTTCTTACACATACCATAATTTTGACCTAGTAACCTTGACCTACAAATTTGACCTACTTTTCAAAAAAAATTAAGAATGGATATATCTTTTGATTGGTAAGTGTTAGGACTTTGATATTTCACATGTGCAATCCTTGTGGCAAGACCTCTCTACACATACCATAATTTTTGACCTTGTGATCTTGACCTACATATTTGACCTACTTTTGAAAAAAAGATAAGATTCGCTATATCTTTCGATTATTAAGTGATAGGGCTTTGATATTTCACATGTGTATTTCTTTTGACAAGACCTTCCTACACATACCATGGTTTTTGACCTATTGACCTTGACCTACATATTTGACCTACTTTTCAAAAAAATTAAGAATGGATATATCTTTTGATTGGTAATTGATAGGGCTTTGATACTTCACATGTGTATTCCTTGTGACAAGACCTTTCTACACAGACCATAATATTTGACCTTTTGACCTAGATATTTGATCTACTTTTTAAGAAAAGTAATATTGGCTGTATCTTTTGATTGGTAGGTGATAGGGCTTTGATATTTCACATGTATTTTCCTTTTAACAATACCATTCTACACATACTATAATTTTTTACCTTTTGACCTTGACCTAGATATTTGACCTACTTTTCTAAGGTCGTATATATCTTTTAATTGGTAGGTGATAGGTCTTTAATATTTTTTATGGTGAGACCTTTTTGTTACCCATTTTTACGTAGTGACCTTGACCTAGATGATTGACACTCTTTTCTGAAAATTTGAGAATGACCATATCTTTTAATTTGTAATATTTCAAATGAATTTCATTTGAAAAGACTTTTCTACTGATACCAATAATGTTGATCCACTTTCTAGAATAATAATTAAACCGCTTCGCAGGCGACACAAGCATTCCTTGGATTGCTATTTTTGTGCTACTATAAAGACTGTGGAGTAACCTACTTTTTAGTCCCCTACTGGCTCACCAGAGGGGATGTGACTTATAGTTGTCTGTCCGTCCGTCCGTCTGTCCGTCTGTCACACTTCAGTTTTCCGGGTTTTTAGCTCTACTGGTCAAAGACCAGTCGAGCTTATGCGATCGCCCTGTGTCAGGCGTCCGGCCGTCTGTCTGTCTGTCTGTCCGTCCGCTAAACTTTTCTTGTGAGCGCGAATCCTCTGAATCTGTAAATAGCAAAAAATAAATTCTTTTAGCATTATTCTCAGTCTGTGATCTAGTTGTGCACCTGATATTTTGTTTGAGCCCCTTACCCCCAGGGTCTTGGAAAATGGATGTGGTCATTTTCTCCTATATAACTCTATGTAATCTTGTTAGCACCAATTCTCAGAAAGTATAATTGATAAAAAGATCATTCGTTTAGCATTATTCTCAGTCTGTGGTCTAGTTATGCACCTGATATTTTGTTTGAACCCCTTACCCCCAGGGTGTTGGAAAATGGGCGTGGTCATTTTCTCCTATATAACTATATGTAATCTTGTGAGCACCACTTCTCAGAAAGTATAATTGATAGAAAGATAATTCTTTGAGCATTTTCTCAGTCTGTGGTCTAGTTGTGCACCTGATATTTTGTTTGAGCCCCTGACCCCCAGGGTCTTGGAAAATGGCTGTGGTCATTTTCTCTTACATAGCCCTATGTAATATTGTGAGCCCCAATTCTCAAAAAGTATAATTGATAGAAAGATAATTCTGTTAGCATTATTTTCAGTCTGTGGTCTTGTTGTACACCTGATATTTTGTTTGAGCCCCTGACCCCCAGGGTCTTGGAAAATGGGTGTTGTCTTTTCTCCTATATAACTCTTCGTAATCTTGTGAGCACCAATTCTCAGAAAGTATAATTGATAGGAAGATAATTCTTTTAGCATTATTCTAAGTCTGTGGTCTAGCTGTGCACCTGATATTTTGTTTGAGCCCCTGACCCCCATGGTCTTGGAAAATGGGTGTGGCCATTTTCCCTATATAACTCTTCGTAGTATTGTGAGCACCAATTCTCAGAAAGTATAACTGATAGAAAGATAATTTTTTTGCATTATCTTCAGTCTGTGGTTTAGTTGTGCACCTGATATTTTGTTTGAGCCCCTGACCCCGAGGGTCTTCGAAACTGGTTGTGGTCATTTTCTCCTATATATCTATATGTAATCTTGTGAGCATCAATTCTCAGAAAGTATAATTGATAGCAAAATTATTTTTTTTGCATTATTCTCAGTCTGTGGTCTAGATGTGCCCCTTGTGATTTGTTTGTGCCCCTGACCCCAGGGTCTTTGAAAATAGGTGTGGTCATTTCCTCCTATATAATTCTGTGTAATTTTGTTAGCACCAATTCTCAGAAAGTATAATTGATAGAAAGATAATTCTTTTAGCATTATTCTCAGTCTGGTCTAGCTGTGCACCTGATATTTTGTTTGAGCCCCTGAACCTTAGGGTCTTGGAAAATGGGTGTGGTCATTTTCTCCTACGAACCCTTTGTAATCTTGTGAGCACCAATTTTCTGAAAGTACATGTATAATTGATAGAAAGATAATTCTTTTAGCATTATTCTCAGTCTGTGGTCTAGTTGCGCAACTGATATTTTGTTTGAGCCCCTGAACCCCAGGGTCTTGGAAAATGGGTGTGGTCATTTTCTCCTATATAACCCTATGTAATCTTGTGAGCACCAATTCTCTGAAAGTAAATGTATAATTGATAAAAAAAATTATTCTTTTAGCCTTATCCTCAGTCTGTGGTCTAGTTGTGCACCTGATCATGATGTTATGTTGGAGCCACTGACCCCAGGGTCTTGGAAACTGGGTGTCGTCATTTTCTCCTATATAACCCTTTGCAATCTTATGAGCACCAATTCTCAGAGAGTATAATTGATAGAAAGATAATTGCCTTTGCATTATTCTCAGTCTGTGGTCTAGCTGTGCACCTAACATTTTGTTTGAGCCCCTGAGCGCCAGGGTCTTTGAGAATGGGTGTGGTCATTTTCTCCTATACACCTCTTTGTAATCTTGTGAGCACTTATTCTCAGAAAGTATAATTGATAGAGAGTTAACTCTTTTTTCATTACATAAATCATTCTCTGGTCTTGTATTTTGTTTAAGCCCTTGATCCCCAGGGTCTTGGAAAATGGGTGTGTCACTTATATTAGTTTAAGCAAACAACCAGGAGAGCTTCAGTCTCATCAAAAACTTCTGGTTTGACTGTCATTGCATATATTGTTCCCATTTTTGGTATGTGAATATATTTCAATGTGACATATTTCTACAGGAGTTAAGGCCCTTGGACTTAGCAAATTTCATTTTGGTTTTTCGGACTCTGCTTCCCTGTTATTGCAGGTAATGAACTTGTTTTTTGTATGTGAATTTATCTTTAAGATATACATATCAAGTTCGAGATTGGATTTGATTGACCAATTTTTACATTAGTTATCGCCCTGTGATTAAACAAATTACATAAAATTGTGAGTTTTTAAGACTTTTTCCCCCTATTTTGTGCAGATAATAAACTGAGTTTTGTCATGTGAATACAACTTAAAGAGATACAGATCAAGTTCGAGTTTGATTTTGATTGACCGATATGCACAAGAATATGTCCCTTTGACATAACAAATTTCATAATATTTTCAGCTTTTCGGACTTTACTTGGCTGTTGTTCTAGATATTGAACTGGGATTTGCTATGTGAATATCATATAGGGTGATACAGATCAAGTAAAGTTGGCTTTTGATTGACATAAGTTTTACGAAACTAATGGCCTTTTGACCTAGCAAATTCTATGAAAGGAGCTGTTAAGATAAGGGCTAGATTTAGCCCTGAAATCACTCGATTGTTACTCGTGCGCAGTCCTTCTATTTTAGGAAAAAAGTTGTCATGATTAAAATATCAAGTATTAGAAGATTCCTAGTAGGTATTTTATTTAAATAAATTTGGTGATAGATGTTATAATTACGGGCTGAAGAGGTAGGGGTACTGAAGAGAGAAAACGTCAAATATCGAGCGAAAATTAACAAAAAATGCATTATTTCAGACAAATTTGACGTTTATTATGCTTCTTTAGCTTTTCGAGTCAAAATTTGAAAATGAAATTAACCTAAAGGTTATTATAACACTATAATCGGCAAAATCCGCAATCCGGAAACTTGAAAACGGTTTTATTTCGTACTTATCAGCCACATATGTAGCTTTCAGGCGCGAAATACGCACAGTGTAGAAATAGACAACTTTCTTGTTTATTTCCTTCCTAACGTTTAAATATTTGATCAGAACATACTCTGAATAGATTATTATATGATATTAAAAGGAAAAGAATGCAATTTTAATCTATTTTACCGCTCTAAGGACTGATTCTTAAATAGTCATCCATCCCCCCTTTTTTCGTTTTTCGCCTGTGGGACATTGTTCCCCCCCTCGGTTCAGAACCCCACTTGGCCAGAAAATTTCTTTTATTGATATACACATTTGGTGAAAGTGGCATTCTGAACCGAGGGGGGGGAACAATGTTGTAGAAAACTTTTCCGTTTTCCATTGATTTCTATGAGAAAAACGCTTGTTTTGACCCAAATATCGTTATAATTTAAGATAATTTATCCAACCTCACAGAAGATTCATATCTGGACCAGCTTACTTGTTATTTTTACCGGAAAAAATCTTAATTTTTGCATATTGAAATTTCAACTTTTCAGGGCAGATTTTACGTCTTATCTTAACAGCTCCTTTTCAGTTTATCAGACATTTTCTAATACATTTGTACTTTGAACTGATTTTTGTTTTGAATTTTTCTTCTTTTGTCGAAAGAAGTTTATGTTCGATTGAAGTGCTAAAGGCAAAATTGCATTGCTTAGATTAGCCGTTAGGGGACGTATATCGCTCGCCGATAAGAATTTTATTGATACTTTGTTCCCATAGATACCGTAGAAGGGGTAGATACCGTAGTAGGAGATATTTCACTTTCATGACTTCTGCGCTTCCTTATTTTCTTTGTTACAAAATACACTCAGTTTTATGATGGATGGTAGGAGACGCTTACTCTGCCAAGCCAAACTTATTAAAATTCAAGTCAAATATCAAGGTGAACCGAAAAAGACAAACAATATCTTTCCATGAAGCTAAAAAATGATCAGCGTGATTCATGTAGATAAATGAGAAAGAAAAAGGCCAATCGTGTTTGTGCGTTATAGAAAAGGTTAAATTCACGTTATGTCGGGTACAACAAATAGCAAGGGCATTCTTACAATTACATCACGTCCTCCTTTTGAGCTCACCTGAGCGAAGCTCAAGGGAGCTATCGTCATAACGCGCCGTCTTTCCTTCCGTCGTCAGTCCGGCGAAACATTTTTAATGCTCTGCAACTGTGCACAGAATTTAACGAAACTTTTCATGAAGTAAGTTCTCATTTTTTTCTTCCACGTTTGCGTTTTTCTCGCAGATCGGTTAACAAATATGCCCACTGAGGATCCAATACTCAATATTTTCCAGAAAATATATATGACCGTTTTAAACCTTGATTTTATTTGCACAGAAACCAAACATCACATCATTTGGCACAATTTTTAATGATGACGTCATGTGCGATCGCACTGACTTCATGCGTTGTCATGTTTTCTACTTTGACGACACAATAAAAATATCACCAAATTTTGTGATGTTTGGTGTCTGTCCGCCTAATGAATCTACTAGAAATCAGTTATCGCGCGATCGGCTGATTCATCTACATCCCCCATACAAACGTTATACATAATTTCACGAAAATTTACAGGAAGCAAGTACTGAATATCCTTCATCATGTTCATCTAGTTTGTGTTTTACGTGCAAATTGGTAAAGAAATATGGTCGCTAAGGGTTCCGATTGGCTGGCGCAATTTCGACATCTCCTGTTTAAGGGTTGCACAGAAATTTCACAAACCAACCGTCAAGTTTATGGGATTTTTTGTGCCGATCGGTCGACTGATATGGCCACTAAGGGCTCTGATTTGCTGATACATTTCTACATCACTGAAACTGATGCACAGAATTTCACGAAACCTTACAGGAAGCAAGTACTCAAGGGTCTCAATCAAACTGGCCACTGTTATTCTTTTCTTTGCAATTATAGACCATTTCCTGATCTTGTTAGAAAGCACAAAATGTCCGAGTCAACATCTTTTGGCGTTGTTTACATTATGATGTCACTGTTAAAAGACGCAATTTTGTTAAGACATAACAATGAAAAAGTACGCAACCTCGGACATTTTTCGTTATTTTGTCAGCCATTATGCATTTTGGCATGTGGCCCATTAAGATGACGATTTGGTCCCCATGGGACACTGGTTGTTTTTACAAAGCTATGTGTCTTTTATAATATAAAATTACTGTTGACCTTATGGCATTTTCATATGACCTATGAACCCTTTCGTGTATTGTATCTGTTGAACCATTTATCCTGGCGTTCATGAGCCACATTATTTTAAAAACTAATTCTCTGAGCCTTACGCAATCCCGCTGATTAATTTGGTTTCATTTTCAATTAGCTTTTATGCCGTCATCGCTGCAGTAAAGAATTTAATTGCTTGCAAGATTTCGTTGATTTCTATCATTTAATTTCAGTGGTGGAATAATTGCAGGCGTCATTGTACCATTTCTTGTATTTGGTTTTATTGTTTGCATTATGAGAGGACGAAAAGCTCGAGCTCGTAACAAAAAACCAGGTACATGCATGCAACCATTTTGTTTTCAAGATCAAAGTTTAATGAATAATTTTCGAGCATATATGTAGTTGAAACCAGTGAAAGTTGTATAATTATGAGACATCAAGGTCAAAATTAGAAGTAATGGAACTGTATATTTCATTCTTGGTGAAAGAAAAGGGAAGGATCTCCAGTATGACCACCATGCAACCAGCCAGCGAAACAAACCTACAAGAAAGTGACACATAAATTACATCAGACAAAACTACAAACCACAGAAAGACGCAATATTTACTAGAATCAAAACGGACGTACAGAAACATCAAACATTAATGACATCACATAAAAGGTAGGAGACCAATGTGCACCCGGTGCCGACTTTGGTCGGCCATCTGCTATTCGAAAATGGTGTGGTTATCCGGATTACGTGCGCACAACCCTCACACTTATACGGATACGCAGAGGTCTCCAAACACGCACAACTGTTGTATAAACATACTTCTCACAGTAAGTTGACATCACAAACAAGATAGTTAAACGCAGCGGCCTCTTGTAACACAGATTCTATGTAATTGGTTCTTTAAAAAATATATGGCATGCATATAATAGTCCGTGCTCGGCTGGCTGAAGCGAGCTCAAGATCAATCACCCGAGAAGTATGAACAACATTCAGAAAGGACAGAGAATCAGGACCCTGTCTACTCTCACGAGAGTGAAACTTTGCCCGTTATGGAGTCCCGTTGCCACGGTTGGCCAGTGTACAACGTTGGGGAAGACACGGGTACAAAACTGTAGATTGTTCCAGTACCATGCCCAGTATTTTTGTTATGTCTTTAGGATCATATCCATGGTAAAGCAGACGAACGACTATTTTCTAACATTTTTGGTTGAAGTTTGATCTGTCTTCGATCCTTCTCATTTGTTTATTAGGTCACCGTAAAATGAAGATGGTATTCAAATTCAAATTCACAAAATTTATATACTTGGAATGTTATCATAATGATTGTATCTGTTTTAATTATAGCCGTTTTCTTTGCCCCCATCCCAACCCACACCCCTAGAAAATTCTGCATTTTGCCTAAATAAATTAAGTGATTTAGTAATCATACTACAGGTTATAAATACCTTGTTAATCTTTAAAATGTAACCTTTTAAGAAACTTGACGATGAATTTTCAAAACAAATAAAGTTGGATGTTCTTCATTAGATTATTTGGACATTTATTACAGATATGGAAGATAGAACATTTACGTCGGAAGAAATTGAACCCTTCACAAGTAAACCTCCTGCAAAGCAAAAAGGTATTTCAAAAGTCGCCAATGATTATAATTGCTTAATACTGACAGACAGACAGACAATTTGAATGTATGGTCCTTTTTAGCTCACCTGAGCTCAAGTGGGCCATCGTCATACATGTAGCGTACCGTCCGTCTGTCCGCCAGTTCATCGTAAACTTTTCGACATTTTCAACTTCTTGACCAGCACAGCCGAAAGGATTTCGATGAAACTTTGCTTTTTTGTCCGAATCCGTCAATAGGTGGCGCTACAACAGGAAAAAGTACCTTAGGGAGGATACCCTCTTTTATAAACTTCTTCAGAACCGAATCACCAGGATGATCTAGATAGATGTCTTAGGAATTTTTTATTTTTGGTTCCACTCCGATGTCAATTTTTTACGCAACGTCTTATCGGACTTAATCAGAAATGCACATTTTTGCACTAATTCTTAAATAACGCAATGAGTGCTCCATTTTACACACTCATTTACTGAACATTTATCATAATTATTCAAGTTACTAAAATGCTTTGATATGTATTTTATGCAAAAATTCGATCAATCAAGATTATTTTTCTTATTAAAAAGGAAGGGGGTCATTTTCATACACTTTTA
Source organism: Pinctada fucata (assembly GCA_028142955.1). NCBI lineage: Eukaryota > Metazoa > Mollusca > Bivalvia > Pterioida > Pteriidae > Pinctada > Pinctada fucata. Next base: position 34,891,623 of record AP027108.1, on the reverse strand, counting down.
GCTTCTTTTACATAACCACTTTTCAGATTTTCATAAAACTTGATAGGTATGAGGTACTTATGGTCCCTTACAAGAGTTGTTGGTTGTCGTTGGCGTCACCTACACCACAGGCAAAAGGAGGTCACAGTGTTACCCTCCTCTGACAAACTTCTTCAAAATCGAAGCATGTATCGAGAGCATCAGAATGTTCTAGAGAAATATCTTAAGTGTTGTTACTTTTGGTTTCACACTGAAGTCAAATTATTAACGCATTTTGGGCGTCTTTTTCAACTTAATCAGAAATGCACATTTTGGCACAATTTCTTTAAATTGCTCAATATGTGTATGATTTTACAAACTCATTTACTGCATATTCGTCATATGCAAGTTAATAAATGCTTTGATATGTACTTTATGCTAATTTGTTTTTTGATTAAAATTTTTTTTAAGTAAAATGGAAGGGGGTGATTTTCATACACTTTCAGCTTCTTTTCGAGAACCACTCTTCAGATTTTCATGAAACTTGGTAGATATGAGGTATTCGTGGTTTCCATGTTATATTTTACATGTATCACAGGAAAAAGTAGGTTACAGGGGATATCCTTCTTTGACAAACTTCCTCATAACCAAAGCACATATTGACAAACCGTGAACATCAGGGTTATCAAGACAGCAGACTTTAAAAGTGTTTTTTTCCTTTGACAAACGTCTTGTTTGATATGCTGAGTTGGCGATGAGCGATCATGGCCCTCTTGGGCCTCTTTTAAGATTACCTGAGCAAAGCTCAAGTGAGCTATTGTCATAGCAATCCGTCCGTCGTCCGTCCGTCCGTCGTAAACTTTCAACATTTTCGTTTTCTCCTTTTGAACTGCATGTCGCGTATTGATGTGCGTTTTTTGTGCGTGGACATCGACGGCGGGTGCGGCTAGCCAAGCAGGGGATGCTTATTTCTCCCGGGCACCTGATCCCACCTATAGCTTGCTAGGGTCCGTCGATGCTCAATTTGGTACTTTATTGTGTGTGCTTTTGAGATTGCCGCAAGGATCTTCTTTATCTCATTTGTGTCACACCTTTACCCCGCAAGGGGTTTGACAGTAAGTGATTAAATGCTTTTTCATTGACATGGTCGCCATAACACTTTCTATATAGATATAACTCAGACAATGCATATTTTGTAGATTTTATTTTCATTTTCGTGCGTGGACATCGACGGCGGATGCAGTTAGCGAAATAGAGGATGCTAACTCTTCCCGGACACCAGGTCCCACTTCTAGCTTGCTACGGGTCCTTCGATGCTCAGGTTGGTACTCTATTGAGAGTGCTGTTCAGATTGTCGTCAGGGTCTTCTTTATCTCATTGGTACTTATAATGTAATCAAAGTCCCCTACGATAATTGTGTTCAGGATCCAGATAAGGCAGATATATTCAAGGGTGGATCCAGAAGGGGCCAAAAGTGTCAAATAGAGTATCACCTCTTCAAAAGTCTTCCTTTTGAGAACCACTGCGTGGATCTGAAATCTAATTGCATCTATCCAACTTACATATATGGGTAAATGAAAAGGGTGGACAAGCTGGAATATGGGAAATTGAAAGGTTTTGACATTTTGGTTAAGAAAATCATTCTGAAGGTATTCTATAATGGTAAGAATCAATGTCAGAATCAGTATAGTATGCACAGGAAACGCAAAGCAAGAGGTGGGACCAGGTGCCTTTCATCTTTCATTATTTTGGTCTATCGCATTATGAGACAGGCACTCTTATTTGAAATGCGCACAATGTCAACTTCATTTTTTGCATTGAACAGGTATTTTTTTAATGTTGTAAAACTGTACGACCCTCTTTAAAAAGAGGAAATATAAGATTTTCTTTAAATGTACACCACGTGATACACCTATGATATGTTCTACGAGAATCCCCTTTGATTAAGCCAAATAAATACTGCCTGAATCTACTTTTAATTTATTTTAGGCGTAACTCCTCGGAACACAGAATCATGCTAACTCCCTCAATGTTTAATTATACCGTCACTGTAACGGTATTATCATGAGATTTCCGGGATTAAGCTAGATAAAATGATAATACGGAAGTATTCCACCTCTTAATCTTCTTGAAGAAAATTTCAAATCGATTTTAATGCACTAGACAAGTGTTTTGGATATTTAAAAAATCCTCATCAGTGGTATTTAATCTGGAAGTGATTTATAGACGCAGACAAATGTATTTAAGGTATCCGTTGTACAATAGAGTCATTTAACATTGTGTTTTAATCATCTCCATTGTAAAGTATGGTAAATTTTTTGCCTGGTAAGGTACTATAAACTAAATATTTTCTGAAAGGTAATGATGCCCTGAGTATAGATATAAGACTCCCAGGTCTTCAAAACTAAAGGGGAAAAACTTTTGTACAACTTTGTCATTTTGCATAGGTTATATAGAGAAAATAGACTATTTAATGCTTCACCAGTTATTTCCCTTTATTTTTCTGACCCCAGAATTATTATTTGTGAGCAGTGGGCATTATAACCTTTCAGAAAATATATAGTTTATAGTACCTTACCAGGCATGGAAAAATGCCCTATTGTACATCGGATACCTTAAGTAGCGCCTTCTAGTTTTATTTATTATTCAATTTTCCTTTCATGCATTTTGCAAAGAGTGTGCGGCTTTTAAATTCCTGTAGGGTCCATTTAGCTTCAATATTCCGCCCGACTCACACGTTGTTCCTATTCGGTTATTATTTGTAAGTGGCTTCAATTCCATCCTATATTCTGCTGTGGCGCAAGCCGATTGTGTATCACAATCCGTTGTTACCGCATCATGACAAGATGGTGATGCATATCAAATTTAAACTAACATTAAAACTTAATAATTTCTGTCTTTATAATGGTATATTTCACGAAACTCCACGATAAATATATACCTTACCGGACGCATTTTTTTTTTCTGCAAGATTTTCAAAATATTTGTACAACGTGGATTATATTGGACATTTTACCGTTATGTTACCACGGTGTCTAACCCACATACTGAAAATTCCGGAAGTTGTTGTAATTCTGCGTCGTAAATCCAATGAAAATCAGCTATCCGTGAACAAAACTACCCAAGTATGTAGATGTCTTTAACTTTTATTCTTAATTAGACACATATCTTAACTGTGTAGACATTAGTGAAAGTCACCATGAAGAAAGACTTCCCCAAAACTTCGTTAAATTTCCATAATTTGAAAAACGCAGCATGACAAAACTCCTAGAGGTCAATTTGTCTTTGAATATAAGGCTGGTATCTCCTTATTTCTGAAAAATGGTTGACAGAAGTAAATTGTGTACATACTAATAGATGAAAACATTATATTGCCGACGGAATTTTGGTGATAAGCAATTCTGTTTTTGAAAATTTGAGAATTTAAGAAAAGTCTCCTTGGTATCCGTCGTTGAAGAATCACTGTACGAGTCGTTTATGTATCAACGCAAATTTTCAAATCATCTTTGACTACTTCAAATGAACAACATGACTGTAAAATTGCTCTCATTTTCGCTTACATGAGAGATGATTGATATGTTGTGAGCCTCGTATTGATGGATTTGAATTTTATCAGACATTTTGCATTATTTTTTCACATAATCCCCTTCAGTATCTGTACACTTTTATCACCAGTGTTTAAGGGCCTCAATACCACTTTTAAAGAATTCCTGACCTTGACTGGTCAGAAAGCCATCCACAGCAAGTATGACGTCATCATAGGATTGAAAGTGGGTGCCAGAAATAGCTGCTTTCAGTTTTGGGGATAGATGAAAGTTTGATGAAGCAAGATCAGGTGAATAAGGCGGATGCTCAATCAAATTAAAGCTAGAATTAATCATAAATGGCAGCCCTTGTGAACAAGAGCATTGTCCTGATGGAACAACACATCTTTACCTAGTTAGCTTTCCACGGCACTTAAGTTTAATATTTTCCCGTAACTGTCTCACAAGTGAAACATAATATGTGCCATTGATTATTTGTCCTTTTTGGAGATAATCTATCAGCAGAATACCTTCTGCATCCCAGGAAACCGAGACCCACAACATAACAATCAGCCCTCGCAGCTCAAGTGAGCTATAGTCTTAGCACGCCATCCGTCGTCCGGTATCAGACCTGTGTAATATAATGGTCTTTCCAACTGGCTATCCCCCCGGAAAAATACAGTGTTACCCCGGAAAATCTACAATATAGCAGTTTTTCCACGGGGAAATTCTGCTATATAGTAGACTTTCCCCCATAATATAGTAGATTTTTCCCCGGGGAAAACTGCGTATATGGCAATTTTTCTCTCTCAAAGGAATCCCGGAATTTAATTTATTAATAGTTTCCTTGTCTTACAAAGAAAATTAACATATAATTGATTTACAGTATCGTCTCGTCTCAATTTACAAAACAGCATATAAGATTTTCATTGAGAAAAAGAAAGACAGGTTGGAGAAAGGAGTGACAAACACACACACACAGTCTAACACACAGAGACACAAATGAAGGCATAGATAGACGGATGTACTTACTCACAGAAGGACAAACAGACATACACTATTGAACAGTGTTCTTGAAAACTTCCATGGAATGTCGGTCATTTGGAGATTCTTGTCAGTCAAAATAATATATTTAAAGTGAGATTTTATCGGACCAAACAATTTTTATCAGCAAATAAGATAAAACTTATAGCTATACATTGAATTTCAGGAACTTTGACACTCAGACAAGCACAAGGAGACGAAGATTCTGACAAAAAGGCACACAGAGTCAGACACACTGACAGACAGACACAACAACAGACAGACATATATATAGATAGTCAAACTGACGGACAGACAATCAGTAAATCAAACAGACAGATGAACTAATTCAAAGACGGATAAACACATTTACATACACTTATAGACATACAGACAGTCACTTACAAAAATAAATGCACATCAATTGAGGCTCACACAGACAGACTACAGACAAGCACAAACAAAGATTTTAAGAGTCTGACTTAAAGACACACAGAGGCATACAGGCGGTGGAACAGACAAAAAAAACTGACATACCATTAGACAGGGAGACACACTGACAGACAGATAAACACTGATAGACGTACTAACGTGTATACAGAAAAGGACACATTGGCATAAAGGAAGACAAATAAAAATTAGTGCAGCATGTGAGAACAGTTTTCATCGGCAGAAAAAGACAGACTAAGGAATAGACAGACATACAAAAAGACGGATTAATATACACATATATCGAAACACAGAAAGACACATACACACAAGAGGTACATGGAGAAAGACTGACAGACATATACACAAAATATATGCAGACAGGCACACAGACAGCCACACAGACATATATAGACAAACTCTTAGAAAGATACATGCACAGATGCACTACCTCACAGACAGAAAGACAGTCACATATTGAAAGATACGAATAGACACACAGATAAACCCTGGCAGGTACAAAGGGACAGACAGACAAAAAGGTAAACACCCCGACAGGCAGACTCAGACTGCCAAACAGACAAACTCATACAAAGCACAGATGCACGCACTCACAGGCAGACGAATGAAGACAGACAGACGCACCCAGTCGCAGGTACTTGGACAAAGAAAGAAAGATACACCCGTAGACAGGCGGGAAAAAGTGAGAAAAGGGCAATATATTTCTGAAAAGAAAGATTTATTTATTGATAGAAGACAGACATGTATACAGACAAACAGCTACACACAAACCCCAAGATAGACACCCACAGATAAACACCAACATTCACCCTCATGCAGGCAGATAAAAAGACAGACAATAAGGAAAACTGAGTGAGAGTCTTGGGTAATGACCATAATCATCGTTACCGTTCAAAATTCTCTATTGAACGCAAAATAATGAAAAAATAAAATCAAAACCATTAACGGTAAGGGGGGATCCGCGATGAGGATAGACTACTATAAAGCAGTTTTTTTTTCTGTCAGGGAAGAAAGCTACTTTCTAGCAGTTTTTCGAGGAAAGGCTACTATTGGAAAAACTACTAACTTCTTACATTTTTTATATCTCCTCTGCAACCGCTTCACAGAATTTCACGTGAAGTACCCAAGGTCCTCTAAGAAGTCTGAGCTTTTCGGATCGATTGGTACTTAAATATGGTCGTCGTTGGGTCGGATTGGTTGACGCATTTTCGACATCTCATCTGCAGCTGCTGCACATTGTTTCTCAAATGTCTCAAATTCTCGAAGCAAGTGCTCAAAGGCCTCCGCCAAATTGTCCACTATCATTCTTTGGTCTGAAACTCAGGTGAGCTGATTGACCCCCTTGGGCCTCATGCTCTCTTCACATTTCCAATTGTTGCAATTTTGAATCGAAGAATACATTCTTTTTCTATATATTCAACTTGGAAAATATAAAAAAGTTAGATCTAGATCCGCCGAAGTTGTTGGAATTCTAAAAAAAATGTCAAACACGAATTATTTCTCTCTCTATATATATTTTTTTAACTAGTATAATAATTGGTTTTGTTATTAAATTATACAAGTACACAAAAAGGAAAAGCACTCTACCAGATTTGTCTAGATTGTATAAATATCTCTATTCAATATGTAGTGTTATGATTTTGCCATGTTTTACCGTGTTTACAAAGTATAGAAATTAAGAAAGAGTTAAGAAAAAATACATCATATAAGTTGTAGCGAAAACCAATGCTCAGTATATTCGAATAATTTTTTTTTGTCATTTGATTTTCATTACTGTATGTACATGTACCCATTAAGCACTTGTCTATCTAATTCAAAAATAGTCATACTTCTGAAGTTTGGCCGAACGTATGGCTAGCGTGTATGCGAGACCCATGATTGTGTGTTCGTCGTTTGAATGATAACTCGTTTGTACATATCACTATTTATTTACACTAACACTAAATTAAGAACTATAAACATAATACAAATAAGAGTAATCCAAGTCGAAAGAACGGGACCACATAAATACAGTAAAATTCCTACATTAGGCACGGTCCTTTTGATATTCGGGGGGGGGGGGGGGTTGGCTTGTGGGTTTTTTTTTTTCGAAAAAAAATTTGCTCTGAAGTTTGATGAATTTTATTATAGGTCGACAGAAAAAAATAATCTTGGTCTTACAAATGAGTTAAAGAAGAGCCAGACGATAATCTCAACAGCACTCACAATAGAGCACAAAATTAAGGATCGACGGACCAATAGCAAGCTAAAGGTGGAACCAGGTGCCCGGGAGGAGTAAGCATCCCCTGTTGGCTAGCCGCACCCGCCGTCGATGTTTAGGCACGAACATGAAAACAATATATAAACTTCATGCACTGGCTGACGTTATGTCAATATAGAAAGTGCTATGGCGACAATGTCAGGGAAATATATTCAAAACACTTACTGTCAAGTAACCTGAATGATTTTGAAGAATTACCATAAAATTTCGCTTCAAATTCCTGACAGTTTTCCGGCTCGCTTCGCTCGTAGCAGTGTTTCACTTCATAGTACAAAATTTTGGCTCACTTCGATCGCCATAGTTTTCTATCAAAACATAAAGTTCCTATTTGAAGATATCAAAAGAATATTAATGAAAAAGGGACTTTCTTAAAGGCTTAAATATGTTATCAATATAATATATTACTATTAATAGATGCATATATCACAATCCAGTCTAATTTTATATGCAAGCTTTGACGGAAAACTTTAGTACTAGTTTTTCACCAATTTCAATTCGAAAATTTGTCTGGAAGACCCTCCTCTCACTTGTTCCTATTATCAATTTTGTTTACTGAGGATTATATTGTAAAAATCTTTAATCTCTCTAGTTAGATGAGATTTTTTCAGTTAAAATAAAGAATTTTTATTGATAAAACATGAACATGCTGAAAATGTATCAGTTCTTAAATGATGCTATTGAATTTGAAGACGTTTAACATTCTTAATATATCGCACATCAAACATTTCTTGCTCCAACATTGTAAGGAAAAAAATAATTTTGCTCTGTTCCGAGGTGAAAATTTAATGCGCCTTCAACCCGTGTGAACATGGTTCGCAACACTTCTCCGATTTTTAGCTTAGTTTCTTCGTTTTCTCGCATTATTTCTTCGCTTTGCTTCTTCGCCTTTTCGAATATTGTGGGGCTTATAAGGGATTATCATTTACCTCTTCTCTTCTGATTTATGTGGCATCTATTTTATTTTTTTAAAAGGGGGGAGGGGAGAGGTATAAAAAAAACTTTTAAAAAATCCGACTTGCATTGTTGACAAAAATAAAACTTCCGGAACAACAAGACAAAGAAAAATAATCCAATGGCTTGTAATGTTGCCTCCCTGCCCCCCCCCCCCCCTCCAAAAAAGAAATCCAACAATCTGCAATACGTTGTATGATTAAAGGGATAAAATCCGGATCGCAGTGCTCACAACATATCAATCAGCCCTCATGTGAGCTAAAATGAGAGCAATTTTACAGTCATGTTGTTCATTTGAAGTAGTCAAAGATGATTTGAAAATTTGCGTTGATACATAAACGACTCGTACAGTGATTCCTCAACGACGGATACAAAGGAGACTTTTCTTAAATTCTCAAATTTTCAAAAACAGAATTGCTTATCACCAAAAGTCCGTCAGCAATATAATGTTTTCATCTATTAGTATGTACACAACGTACTTCTGTCACCCATTTTTCAGAAATAAGGAGATACCAGCCTTATATTCAAAGACAAATTGACCTCTAGGAGCTTTATCATGCTGCGTTTATTCGCAGGGTTTTCATAAATTTTCATGAGAATGTAGCATGGGGATGAAATGAGATAAACTTGGAGGGTTTTTTTTTTAAATCTTGAACTTGAATCTTAAATCTTGCATCTTGAACCTTAATCTTTGATAGGTGATTGAATATATTCGACTTTACTTTGATGTACCCAGTTCTACTTTAATTATATTGTAAATGATATTATTATGAATACATATATCAATAAAATTGTATTTTTTCTAACTCAAACTGGTAACATTTTTATTAAGAAGATGAAAATTGCAAATTAACATTTATGTTTTATACATGTACGCATTGAGACAAATTCAAATAACAAAACACAACAAGTAGAAACGTGTTTCTGATATTAAACCCTCATTAAATCCCGAAGCGATTTTCAGACACAACCAATACATTTTAGTAGCGTCCTCTAGTTTCATGGTTTTTTTAATTTCTATTTATGCATTTTGCAAAAAGTGCGCGGCTCCAAATTTCATGTATCGTCGATTCAGTAGCATAGTTTAACAAAATGTATGTCTAAAATAGCATTGGAGGGATGATGGTTTGTAGTTTACCTCCTTAAATTTCGATGATACTATTTGGATGAAATGATCGACAAGTTTCCAAAATAGCAAAAAATGGGAGAATCTTATTATATAGGGAAAAATCAGTAGAGGAATACAACGTAAATTATAGTAGGAAAACGTTTATCGTATTTTTATCTTTCTTTAGTGCATCAGATCGTCCAGTTGTCAGCTTATGCAAAGGGTGTAGAAATTCTAAAAGATACCGGGATACTGATCATAACAGGGAGAATAGGCAGTGGAAAAACTACAGCTATGAACAGAATCATTGAACGTCTGCGAGACCAGGATACAGACCTGAGAGTTAAAGATATATCATTATGGGATAAAAACAATGATAGCGTCAAGGGTAACCTGTTAGTTAAATGGGATGATTGTTTTGGACAGTACGTTGCCAACCCTGTTAAAATCGAAGATACGAAGAAAAGTCTTCAAGAAGCTATGAATTTGATAAAAGATAGCTCTGGAGATAGGTTGTTAATTCTTACAATGAGTGATAATGAATTCAGATATTTCAATGTGAAAGATATGCTCGAGAATGAAGCTGGTAGGATGAAGAGTTGTAATGTTTGTTTGGATGACTTGTTGGAAATTGAAAAGAAATTATTTGTAGAAAACATTTCGAGGAGTGCCCTTTCAGATACACACGTTAAAAAAGATGCAAAGAGACTACAGATAGAAAATGAATCAATTACATTGAGCACATTAGGTTGGCCGTCCATGTGCCGGATCCTATCAATCCCGTATATATCTAGAAACAGGAAAACGTTTACAAGAGACCCTTTCAGATGTGCAATCAACTTATTTGATGAACTTCGGACGACAAATGAGCAATTATATTGTGTGATGATTTACGTAGTGTTTAAAGGAGGTTCTACAAATATCTGTAGGTTTGATTCGGCTTTTCTCAAAGAAATAAGTGTCGAATTAGCCCCTGATATGGTGTCTCTAGTAAACGATGGTGATAACGTTGATTCAGATTACTACGTGAAAACCCTGAGTCGAAAACTTCATTGCCTTTTGTGTTCATTCCCTGAATATTTCATACAGAAAAGCGTAGATTACTTTGAATTCCATAACGGAATATTTTCTCTATGGTTGCTTTGTCATTTCTACAATAAGTATCCAAAGCTTACCATACAACATATTCAGTTGGACTTACTATTTGAATTATTTCGTCCAGTTGATTATGCAGTTGAACCGTATGAATTGGATATTGATATTATTTGTACCTTCGGTGAAAAATATGATTTGCAGAGACGTACTGTCAAAGAAGAGGAACCAATGACACATACTTCAGGTCACGTCAAAAAAATGTTCACTCACAATGACCATCTGGACGCCTCTGAGGAGGTTGAACTTGCTATTGAAGCTGAAGAAATTGAACAATATCAACCAAAAGAGAAGGCATTGGAATCGAAAGAAAACTGGATATTTGTTTTTCACGAGGATCTGTTTTCGTGTTTCATAGACAGACTTGAAAAAGAACAGGGGAAAATTGGACATTCACAGGTGGAAGGTGAACAAAGGCTTGTCATATTTCGAGGTCATCCCATTCATAGCAATATGGCATTTCAACGAATGTTTACACAACATATGGCTTTAGAAAATGCCAAGAATTCTGGCTCAAAGCGATTTTCTATAAAAGGAGTTTTGAATTTCTTATAGACTTGGCCTCGAAAGTTCTTACCATATAACATTGAGTGTGAGCTTCGAGTGACATTAATACCACAAGTTACATATTTAAACTTAATCACAAATAATCACAAGTATATTCCGTCTTATTTCTTTTTGAAATCATTTTTTCCTATGTACTTTTGACATAGCACATTTCATTAAAAAAGATTTTCATTTTCCACTGTTGATATGATTGACTCAGTGGCTAACAAGAAATTGGTCATTAGTACTTAGAACAATTGTATTCTGCATGTAAATTCATGTTTGAGTTTGATGATAAGAACTGTATTTATTACTTTAATTGTATCGTCTGAGACTACCGATCGTTTATTCGCAGGGTTTTCATAAATTTTCATGAGAATGTAGCATGGGGATGAAATGAGATAAACTTGGAGGCTTTTCTTTAAATCTTGAACATGAATCTTTAATCTTGCATCTTAAACCTTAATCTTTTGATAGGTGATTGAATATATTCGACTTTACTTTGATGTACTCAGTTCTACTTTAATTATATTGTAAATGATATTATTATGAATACAATGTACATATATCAATAAAATTGTATTTTTTCTAACTCAAACTGGTAACAGTTTTATTTAGAAGATAAAAATTGCAAATTAACATTTATGTTTTTATACATGTACGCATTGAGACAAATTCAATACAAGACACAACAAGTAGAGTCTCTACATTCTCATAATGTTCTCGAATTTTCTGAAAAGTGGGTCCTGTAGCGTCATAGACCACCCATCCTGCTGTATCGGTCCTATATCGTCATATACCACCCATCCTGCTGTATCGGTCCTGTAGCGTCATATACCACCCATCCTGCTGTATCGGTCCTGTAGCGTCATATACCATCCATCCTGCTGTATCGTTTGGTAGTTTTTTAGTCCCCTACCGGCTCGCCGGAGGAGACTAATAGTTTAAACCTTGTCTGTCTGTCTGTCTGTCTGTCTGTCTGTCTGTCTGTCTGTCTGTCTGTCTGTCTGTCATACTTTAGTTCTCCGGACTATTTTTCATTGTCGCTGCATAGACTGAAACTATTTTTAATATATGAATATATCTCAATGTAATGCAGATCAGGTTCGAGTATGGTTTTGATTGACCTATTTTTACAAGAGTTATGGCCCTTGGACTTAACGAATTTCAAGATTATTTTTTTATTTTTCCGGACATTTTTTCCCTGTTACTGCAGATAATGTACTGATATATAGCTCACCTCACGGAGTGAGAGTGAATTCATGCTTTCATGCCGTTGTCGTCTGCGTCTGAGTCCTCTTCGGCGTCTAAGTTAAGGAGTTTTATTTCTTTTTAAAAGTGCTAGGAAAGTCGAACCTTCACAAATGATGCGTCAATATAAATAGATCACAAATCTACGTTCAAATTGAGGTCATGACCTTTATTATCCGATAGAGTGCACATGTTAGGAAGATTTGGGTATAAATGTTAAGAAGTTTTATTTCTTTATTTTAAGTGTTAGAAAGGCCAAAGATGCACGGATAATGCGTCTTTATAAGTAGATCACAAATTTACATATAAATGTAGGTCTTGTCCTATATTTTCCGCTTGAGTGCACATGTTAGGAAGGTTTGAGTTTCAATATCAATAAGTAATTATTATCATTCTTTTAATCATTTAAGGTATGTTAACATTCTATTTTAGGAAGAGAAAAAAGATCAATTTAAATACAAACAGAATAGAGTAAGTACACGCATGCATGCAGAATTTAGGGCAATAAATGAAATAATCTACTTCCAATATCTTGTCTCTTTAGTTGTAAGATTTTCAACTTAAAAACTGCTTAATCTTTCACTACTACCTGTCTGTTGCCATGATATTTAGTGCTGACATTAGGTGATTTTTGTAATTTGGTTTGTATGTGAATGTATCTTAGTGTGATGCACATCAAGTTCGAGTATGATTAAATTGACTAATTTTTACAAGACACATACAAACTTCTTTGCAAATAACTAAAACGCCATTTTTGGCATTAACTGTGTAAAATTTAGATTATCTCCTCTTGACTAATTATAGATCGATCCTCGCTATTAATAGATGCGCAACTTAATTTGAGCGAAGGGAATTTCCAAAATACATGCGCAGTCGTTGTTTCCGGTTAAAAGAGAAAGAGAAGAATCAATGACAAAAAACTATAGGTAAATCGGCAAATATTTGTCATTTTTAGGTATTTTTGAAAAAAATCATTTATATCGGGCAAAATTATGAGCTTTTTGGACATCGGCAATTATACTCGAAACGTGCTTAACTGCATTTTTATCCATATATCTCGTATTTTTTTGCACATAGTTTAGGCTTCACTGATTGATTCTATATATAGTTACTAAGGGGTACAGGTTCATTTTCGACAGGTACAAACCATTTTAAATGTTCTGTCTTCGCTTGAAAAACGTTCACAAATGGAAATATGTAGATTAAGAGGATGTTTTTTGTAATTGATCATCATAAATGCATAATTTTTATTCTATTTTTGGAGGAAGGATGATAATGATGATTTGGGGATGGGACTTAAGTTTAATATGGAGAATAGATGGTTATTTTTTTTCAATATTTTTCAGAACACCAAAGCACATAACACGTAATAATGGATACGCATAGAGAGAAACTCCAGTCTATGTGCAGGATCTGTGGTTGTAACATATCAAGGAAGAAATCTTTTAGATGTGTCCTATTGAAAAACATTATTCAAGCAGTATTCAATAATGATATAGACAAAGATGTTGCTGATATTCATCCCACTGTGATATGTGCAGGCTGCAGATTACGAGCTGCACGTCATTCCGATAGTAACCGTTTTTTACCGTCATGGTCATTTATGGAACATTCTGATAGGTGCTCTATCTGTGATGTAAAAAAGAGGAAGACCCAAAAAAAGGTCTCTGGGTGACATTAGTTACAAATCAGATGAAAATGTTAAAAAAAGACAACTCCAAAATCATCAACTTCAGCCATCAGTAGTAGTGTGTATCCCAGTAAGGAATCGGTGTCCAAAGATTTATTTCACAGTTTTGAAGAGAATGTGACATTTTCATGTTCCAGTGCTATGGTTGAGTCTTATTCGCAGGTGCGATTTCAGGAAACACATTTGGCAAATATTCTCCAGTGTTCCATATGTTTAGGTGTTCCAAAACAGCCTGTATACACAGTTTGCAAACATATTTATTGTGAATCGTGTATAAAAGTGTGGTGCAATTCACGTAATTCATGCCCTATGTGTAGATCTGTTCTCAGTGTTCCTGATGATTTGATTCCACTACCCCCTCAGTTACAAACACTATATGACATAATAAAAATCAAATGTAGATATATTGAGAATGGATGCAATGAACTGATGTGTTTAAGAGAGCTTGATACACATGAAAAGAAATGCAAATATATCATGCCTGTTGATGAAACAAACAAAAGACAGACTGGAGTCTTTGTTGACGACAAAATGCCTTTGTTTTCTGCAAAAAGAAAATATGTAAAACAGTATCGTCTAAAGTCAGTATTGGCTGTTGTTAGTAAATTTTGCAGTGAACACAAAGAAAGTAAAACTGATGTTTTCTTTTTTATGTTACGTCAGCATCTCGAAGATGTAAATGATAATAGAGCACCCAGCATTGATAGTCTCTGGGCAGGGAACATAGATAATTTATCACCATCGCAATGCTTAGCATTGAGAGTTGACACTCTTCAAAATAAGGGGAATTACAGAGCTCAATATTATTTTCTTAAGGAGAAAGGGTGTCACATATTTTGTTCTCCACACCAATTAGATTTGGTAGAAAAAGAATTTTTGCCACAATCGGTCAGATTTACTGTTGAATCAGAATTTTTTGGTCATGGTGACCTTTACCACACACCTGCAAAACCTGTTCATAGCACTGAGCATTTGAAACCATCAACAGGGTTTGAACCCATAGATTTAACAGAATGTTTACTATTACCTGAATTTCCGACTCCAAATTTGAAAGGTGTCAGGTACAATTACCCAGAGGCAATTGCAAAAACCCTTGAAGAGTTGGATCCCCTTATCCAGGAAGGACTTTCTCGCAACAATTTGGATCCTAATGATCCAAATATCTTGCTTAAGACATATATAAAGGATGGGGCAGATGGGATGGGGGATGTGTCAGTCTATTGGGAAAAAAGTCAATGTGCTCTCCCAGACAAAGCATTCAGGTTTGCATTTGCAGTTATTAAAGTTACTACCATAATGCCAAATGGGTCAGAACTGATTATTTTTGAAGAGGAAAAACCTAATTCTATTAGAACCAATAGACCTCTGTTAGAGGCCATTGCTGATGAAAATCACAAATCATCATGTATCTTTTGTATGTACCCCATAGAACAAGAAAGGAATTTTCTAAAGGGTAAAATAATAAGAGTAAATGTAAGAAAGGAATTTTGGCGAAGACATGAAATAAATTTTTTTAATTCTATGATAGATGAAAAATTTGACAGAGCAGAATCAGGTCTTGCAGGTAGTGGTTCAAGGTTTTTGTGTACATTATGCACTGCCACCCGAGAGGAGGCCAAATCAATGCTGGGTACTTTCAAAATAACTCGCACCTATACTGACACTCAAAGAATTGCAGAGTACAATCAATGTCACTCTGACAAATTAAGTTCAAATGAACTAGATAAAGTTTCCCTTGGTGTTAAATCTGCACCAACCATTTTTGCAGATGCAATTGAGAAAGGCATTGATGCTACCCATTCTGACATTAACATGTCATCTTTTTTCAAAAAAATAATTCTCAGAGAAATAGCAGGGGTGTCATTTTGGGAACTTAAACAAGATATTAAACCTTTGGTCTGTGCTGCAGAGATTAGATTTGACAATGTAATGAGGGCAGCAACTGGTATTAATCCAGCTTTAATGATGCCAGGCAACTATGCCAGGACCCTCTTTGATGAAAAGAATGAGCATGTTGCTGTCAGTCTTATCTCTGATTCCAGTAGAAGGCAATTAGTTCTTGAAATTTTACGAAAATTTAGGACATTAAGGAAAATTTACAGGTCAAGGTCTCCAAGGGAAGAATATCCGGATGATCTGAAAAATTTCAAGGAAAATGCAGTGTCTATGGGGAGATTTTTGCTAGAACATTTTTCATATATTGAATGGCCAAATTATTTACACAAGGTCATAGAGCATGTTCAAGAATTCATAGAAGATGAAAGGGGTAATGGAAGTGTGGGAAGTTTATCAGGGGAGGGGAATGAGGGGGGAAACAAGGTTTTTCGATACTTTCGTAAACAATTGTCAAGAAAGGGGGATGTCATAGGAGGATTGAGAGATGTTTTACAACTACACTGGTTGTATAGTAGTAAAGCATTGATAACGCTGTCAATCACTACTCACAAACAAAACAGATGTTCATTGTGCTATAGCTTGGGCCATAAAAGACCTTCTTGTCCCTATAATGTTGAGGCTAGTGATAACTAATTCACTGAATGTACTTTTACTGCTTGTAATATTCATATGGAATTTATATACTGTGTACCATATTGAGACAAAACAATAAAACATATGTCATAAACAGTAAGAATTCTTTCAATTTTCAAAGTCATGAAACATCTAGTGTGAACCGTATTTGCTGACTTTCTATGGTTGATGAATTCTTGTGTATACATATAATTTTTTTTTCACACTGTTATTATATTGATAAGAGTATCACACATAAATTGTTCGATATGTTAGGAGAAGAAAGTTTTGAAATAAGTTTGAAAATTTATAGAAAGCTCATAACAATTGTCGTTCACACTTGGTGTCATTTTACAACAATGTTGTTTAACAATAGTATTTTGAATTACGAATAGGTCTTTATTGCTTTTTTCCTTTTCTGGTTGATGTTGAGCATGATTTGCATACATATTTTCCCTTTGGAATGTTTTTTAACCCAGAACAAAAGAAATGGTGCCATTCCTTACAATTCCCTTCACGCATAATCCACTGGATAGGTGATATTTCTGGACTATCCATTATCATGCATTTATTTTGCTTGATTAAGTCACAGGGACTTGGTACAAATGGTTTTGTTGTGAAAGCAAAATATTGCCTGCTTGAGCCACATGTTACGATTAAAGTTTCACTATCAACCGGAATTATACTCCCCCCCCCACTTGATTCGTAACCCTCGTCTGCATCAAACTGAAGCACTGTATTTTCTTTAAAATTAAACTTTAAAAGTGATCTTGATCTGAGATGTTCTTGATCTGCATTTATTATGCTTTGGTTCTGAGCAAATCCTCCGAGTATGTACAAGAAATCTTCAGATATGCAAGATGCATGGAATGAAACAAACTGTGGGGACATTTCAAACTGAATGATAAAGATTTGAAGGTTATCCATGTTGAGCATTAGAACCTCATGGACAGCATGACTATATTTTGGTACATTTCCTTCATAGCTCACCCCACCAATTATGGCCAATTGAGTGTCTGATACAAAATCTGCTGTATGAAAACAGCGTGGAGTGATTTGTGGAATATTCAGTTTAAACCATTCATATGTGTCAAGGTCAAACTTATAGAAGTATCCATCACAGCATGATTGGGTGAATGGATTTGCAAATGCTATTGAATCAAGCTGCCTTTGTTTCATTTCGTACCCTCCATACATTATAAAGTATTTGTTTTTGGAATTTTATTGAAAGAATGAGCAGCTCTAGGACTTGGAGGATTAATCTGTGCATTTGTTTCGTGGAAGGCATATTTAACTGCTCCAGCATACTTTGTTACATCATAAAGAAGAATGGACTTTCTATTATCTGCAAGAACAGAAAAACGGAAAATATAATAAAAATTTTAAGTCGAAGGGTCATAACTCTTGCACTTACAAACTATTTCTTAATAATCATTGCAAAACCGGAAGTACCGATTGATACATGCGCAGATCTCCTCTCGCCTCGATCTCGCCGACGTTATCTCTATAGACGTTATATTTTCCGTTTTTCTGTTTTTGCAGATAATGAAGTGATTTTTGGTATGTGAATACATCTTTAAAAAGAGCTAGAATCTGATACAGATCAAGTTCGAGTTTGATTTTGATTGACGTATTTATTTCCAGAGATATGACACTTGGACATAAGAAAATCATGAATTTTTCAGTTTTTGGTTAGTTTCTTGGTAATTTGTAAAGGAGTGGAGCCCGAAAAAGCGATAAACGGATATCGAAAGCAAAGTAGTAAATGTTAAAACCCGGGACGGTTCCCGGAATTACCATCATATGTCAAAAATATGAGGAATGTCTTTGATTTTCACATAGAGTGGCAGCTTCACCGGCAGGTCTGTAAACTAAAATGCTTTCTGTGGTTGAAAAGAAAGTTATTTGCACAAAGAAATCTACCGCTATTGAAAATTAACATTTTACATCGTATCATCATAATCTGCAAGCGTATTGCAGACAAAATGGCGTTAAATGACGTCATATGTGACGTCACGTTGCACCATTGTAGCGCTTGTCGTGATCTCCTTTATATCATTTTATCAATCTTCGTTTATCCTTTTCCTTCTCATTCAAGACAGTTGTAAAGGGATGTCGACCAAGCTTTGCTGTCATCAAAAGATTTTTTTTATAATTTTTATAGGTTTTTTACAATATAGTACATACACAAAGACAAACACACCTTTCACTCACACTTTCACACACACAGTGATATATCGGTACATGAATATGTAATGTAGTATATATGCAACAAAATATATAATAGAAATTCATTATTCAATACATTGACATAGAATCTATCAAATATATGTATTAGAAAGAAAAAATGGAGTTAGGTACTATAAAGAGAAGGTTATGTTGACATGTATGTTTAAAATCGGAGAAGGTTTTAAGGAAGTTCAAGAGCTGTCATCATCGTTGCCCATCTATCTTTCATTCAAAAGATGAATGCGTGTGCATTAAAAATACTGCCAAAATAGACCCTTTCACGCTAACGAAGCGCCATCTTGCGGAGCATGCGCATTGAACGCACTGAGTGGATACTGAGTGTAGGCGAGCGCAATGTACAATAAAATACGTCCTGTAAATGAAGCCAAAATCCTTTCCCCTGTATATTTTCTAATATGCCTTTATTTTAATTTGAGCTCAGACTCCCTTGTCAAGTTTTCAAATGTTCCCGGGCCGCTATTTATAGCATCGAGTCGTCCTAAACAAAGACCGCAGGAGAAAGCGAATCATGTGACATCAAAAATATATACTGAAATGATTGGTATTTCAAAGTTTGCGGTGCCCAATTTGTTTCCAATATTTTTTTCTCATTTTTCCCTTTAATTTTTCTTGTTTTTTTTTTTTTCTTTCTTTCTTTCTTTCTTTCTTTCTTTCTTTTTTTTTTTGTTTTTGGTCTTGAACTCAGACGCCATATGATCAAGACTGAGCCGTTTCAATGATTTTATAGATTTTTTCTATCGTGATTCTTATGTTGTCTATGCGTACAATTAAAGATACATAGGCTTATATTATAATTAATCAATAAAGAGCTGTTCAAATATATATATGCAAAATCGCAATGATTAAGTGCAATTTTGCACATATAAGAGCAGCTCTAACGTTTCTACCAATACATTTGAGGTCAATATCAATGATCGTTTTGTTTTTTACGAGAGCCACAACGCAATCACCAATTTTGCTATATTGTTTTTTTTTTTTTTTTTTTTTTTTTTTTTTTTTTTTTTTTTTTTTTAGTTTCGATTTACCTACTCCCCTCCCCTCCCGGCCAAAAAATCATATAAGGAAAGAAGAAAAAGGAAAACAATTAATATACAGTGTACGGAGTTGAGTTTTTTTTTTTCGATACTTTTAAAACGTGTTGCTTTATGTAACATTAGCAAATTCAGACGCCGTAGGGGGGAGGGAGGGGGAGTGTCCAGAGAAGATGATTGTGAAACTTTTTTACAACGAAATCGGTGAAATTAACTAGTCAGAATAGCCAAAGAACGATCCAGAAAATTGCCAGATTTAGGCAAAACAAAAAAGGAATCGGGTCGCTACTTATTACAATATTGTTTAACTGACAATCTTAGTATAATCAATATAATCATGCAATACACACAAAAGATTTCCTCAAGAATGTATGTTTTTCGACATTACCGATAACAATCTCTGTGCCGATACAGTAAATGATCGAGGTACCCGGCGTAACCTCGTGTTGTTCATCTAATCATTCTTTTTTCATTAACAATTAAAAGCGGGGATCTAGCATGAGGGTTAGAATGGACCTTTTCCAGCCTGGAATTTTGCAAAAATGCTCTATTTACGTATACACGTGTATTTCATCTTCAAAATCATCGACCACCCCCCCCCCCCCCCCCATTAAATGAATAGACCTACTCGCCCTCGTCATAACTTAATTATTTCTCAAGGGAAACTTGAAGTTGTTGAAAGGAAATAAGAAAATGTCAAAATTGATATAGGTTTTACTATTCTTAATTTATATACAACATTAATTGTTTACTGGCACTATAGGTCCTTCTATTTAAAGTTCAAACATGCAGTATTTTTATCAAAATTTTTATCTAAATGTTCTCTCGTTGGAGACCCCGAACCTTCTGCCTTCCGTACCCACCCACTCGGCCCTTCCGTTTCTTTCAGCCTCGCAAGTCATCCCAACCTAAAAGTGTATGTGAACCCCCCCCCCCCTTTTACCCAGTCGTTGGGGCTTTGGAATATTCGATTATTAAATGTATGTTTACTCTTCTCATGCAAATTGACGGGACAAAAGATTTTTTGATGCGAAAGAGATCGAGCTTAATGTTGGAAAATTGAGTTGACAAATACTGAAAGAAAGAAGAATTATTTTTGCCTCAAATAGTGGCAGATTAAAAGATGCGGGGTCTCAAGGAATACATATGTGGAATGTGACAGCTCTATCTCTAACCATTCTTAAGTTTTGACCAGTGTTAAAGTGTTATCAAAAGTAGGTCAAAGGCCAAAGTCAAGGTCACAAGGTAAATAATTTTAGTATCAATGGAAAGCTCTTCTCACAAGGAATACGCATGTGGAATATGAAAGCTCTATATATCACCTACCATTAAAAAGTTAATTATGGTCATGTTAAAGATTCTCAAAAGTAGGTCAAAGGTCACGGTCAAGGTCACGAGGTAAATGATTTTAGAATCAATGGAAAGATCTTGGTATAAGGAATACACATGTGAAATATGAAATCCGTATCACTTAACATTAAAAATTTATGCCCAATGTTATAGTTTTTGCAACGGACAAACAGACAGAAAAACAAATGGACAAAAATAACCCGAGGGATAATGAAAAGTGAACGTATTAATTTTTTCAAATAATGTCAACGATTTATTTTGATTATTTATTCAATATTTTGGTATATATTCATGGATTCATTAATATGAATATTGAGAAGGGTTCACTTATCTCTGAAATCTAACGTGTGGAATTGGGAAGCAATGGGGTATGCATGTCATTATTAATACCCTATATGCGACTATGTCCGATTATACAAGTTTTTTCATATACATGTACATGTATATGACTGTTGTAATGTATACATAGCATTATAATTATGAGCTTGAATAGCATTGCAAGCGCATGCCGTCCCCTCAAATAAGCAAAATAAATAGAGAATAAGTGCCTTAATTTGTGTTTTGTTACGGGTATGCAACACACAGCAAGTGCATTTATCGTACATGTAATGCGCGTTAGCGCATTTCATGCGATAAATGCACTTGATGTGTGTTGCATACCCGTAACAAAACACAAATTATGACATTTATTCTATATATATGCACCATAGTTGTCTGTTTCATTCTTGTTTTCTGAAATTGCTTTTTCTAGGTAAAAGGGCGACGTCAAAATCATCTCGCCGCGGATTCAGTTTGCAGGTTAGAACAGCCGTCGCGGCATGTTTCTTTAGATCTTTTGCATTGTGACGTCACGAGTGTTAATACACGAATTGCAGCACGTTCCTTTCAATAGTAATATCTCAGGGAATTACATTGGCTGTGCATATACATAGATATGAATAAATAGATAACCATTTCTTGATTTTACAATTTTGCAAAAAAAAAAAGAGAAAAGACGATCACCCCGGTGTTCAGAACGTCTGTAAAAAGCCTATGAACACCTTGCATTCATTGCCAGGCGTACGTTTGTACGCAAAAACGTCCACATCGTTTTCACATCGCAAAAACTGAGAAGGACAAGAGAGTCTCTCTCCCGGAAGCGGCCAAAAAGATGGGGGAAGGGACTTATGAAATTGTATTTTAAGCAAACTACTGTTCTGAACCAGCTCAAAGACATTCCAGAAACCACCGATTTGAAAACATTTTTCAAAATTTTCTCAGGTTTCATTTGAGCTCAATGAAACGATCGCTACTGAACAAAGTGCGAGCAGTCGAATTATATAGTCATTATATGGTGGGGGTATAATAAAGTTTGGAGTAATTTAAGTAAAAATAAAGAATTTCTGCTGAAAAAAAAACACTAACATTCTTAATATTCACATCAATTGTTATAAAAAAAATTCCTTGCTCCAGTTTTGCAAGAAAAAAATAATTTTGCCCCGGTACGGGGCGAAAAAAATAATCTTGCTCCGACAAAAAACCCAAGCCCCCCCCCCCAGAATATAAAATGGACCGTGCCTTAACCTCACTCATATTTTCCCACCAAATTTGCATCGGCCCAAAATCGGCCCTGCGGCACAGAAATCGTTAAAAATACTTGATGATAGATGTATCTCTATGTTGCCCACAGTGTTCATATATTATACAGATGAAATATAAATAAGCTAGATGTCACTTTTTAGAGAGTGTCGATTTCAGTTTATTCACAGCGTCGGCTATATATATACGCTTATCTAGGGCTCTGGAGGGAACCCATTCCCCTTTTGAATTTGTCTTATCTAAAAGTGATGGGCTAGAGCACTCTTCCGATCGACATGGAACTTTGGCGGATCTGGGATTTTTCAAGGGAGGCGGGGTTGCTAAAATCCTATTTCTTCTAAAAAAGACTAGGAAAAAAGTCCTTGATAAAAGAATGTCTGTTCTGTTTCTTATAAATATTAGCCGCGGAAACGGCCAACGACACTTGGATATTTGGTTGGTAGGGGTGTTGGCCGTGTGTCAGGTCAAACATGTGACACCGCGAGGTTGTTTCCATACCAACGTCCATACATATAGGTCGAGGTGTTTACACTCATGTTTGACCTTACGCATGAGTGTAAACTATAAACATGGCGCTTGAATTCGAAGAAGGGAGGAGATCTCCAACAAGACCCCGTTGCAGCATCAACAGTAAAACACCCGATGCAAAAACACAAAAGACGAGTACAGCACGAGACGGAAAAGAGACACACGACATGTAAACATCAAACACAAAAGACTACACATAAACCGACGAGACCAATGGGTAACCGGTGCCGACTTTGGACGGCCATCTGTCACGCAAGTAGCAAATGGTGTGGTTATCCTGGATTACGTGCGCACAACCCTCTCACTTCTCCAATTACCCAGAGGTCTCGAAGAACGTACAATTGTGGTGTAAAACAACCTCCTCACTGACATCACACAAACAAGACCGCGAAACGCAGAGGCCCCATAGACACAGATGAATATGTAAATTGATATAAAAAGAGGGCATGCGTAATACAGTCCGTGCTCTGCCGGCTGT
This sequence comes from Pinctada fucata, assembly GCA_028142955.1. Taxonomy (NCBI): domain Eukaryota; kingdom Metazoa; phylum Mollusca; class Bivalvia; order Pterioida; family Pteriidae; genus Pinctada; species Pinctada fucata. The sequence continues at coordinate 34,867,987 of AP027108.1, read as the reverse complement.
AGCGAGCTCATGTATGTAATCACCTGAGGAGTCCGACTGACATTCAGAGAGGACAGGTGGTCGGGGCCATGTCTTCTCTAAAAAGGTTTGGACAGGGCCCGTCATGGAGTCCCGTCGTCACAGTCAGTCAGAGTGCAAATCTCAAGGATGCGCTTGTACAAGACTGTAGATTGGTCAAGTACCAAGCCTAGTGTCCGTCTGGTGACATTGGGATCATACCCACGGTATAAAAGGCGTTTGATGATTCTGACGCATTTTCGATGGTTATGCTGCCTACCTTTGATCCTTTTTATTTTGTTTATCATATCACCATAAAAGACAGGTTGTGTAATACCCATAGTAATGTACTCTGTTGCATGTATAGATCCGAATTTTAAAAGAAGTTGACTGTAATTTTTGTAAAATCCCCAGAAAGTCTTAACTAGTCTATGAAAGCGGAAACCTTGACCTAAAAGTTTTTTGGTAATTTGTAAATTTCTACTGTGAAAATCCAAAATATCAGTACATGCTCTAGCGCACCGGATGAGCCGTGATATGTAAATGCCGTATGACGGTAATCTTGGTACATCACCGTCAAGCCAAGGGAAAGACGAAGCGGAGGCAAGTAGAATCTCGGTCGTATCATTGATATTAAAGCTTAACAAGGTAAAATATGATTGCCGATCGTTTAGTTTTATTTTATTCGAGTGAGACACAGTCAATAATCCCCTGGAAAATTTGCCGATTCGTCCCGGTCGTATCCTGAATTTGGGTTCCGGATTTGTTCAATGTAGATTTCCGCGGCCAACACACCCCTACCAACCAAATATCAAAGTGTCGTTGGCCGTTTCCGCGGCTATATAAATATAACAGATGTCTGGCGTACAATAGCGAGCAATGGTGAACAAATAGCGAGGTAGATGCTTAAAGCTGAACTAAGTCTTTAAAAACCCCCATGACGTAGTAAATTTTTTTAGGGAACGGAAATTGTTAGAAGTGAAACTAACAATCTCCGTCCCCGAGCTAAAAATACACTTGGTCATGTGTTGATTTGAAGTTTCCCCCTGATGATGTTTTGCATACTAATGTATCGTGACCCAAAATCCACTACCTCGAGTACTCGAGCGGTATGTAAAGATGAGTTCAGAAATTAGAAAATTGCATAGAAAATCATACATTCGAATAGAAAATGTATAAAGTAATCATGAAAACCTTGATAATCTAGCAGGTGCATGCTGGTTTTCCTCTCTTGACATGTCATCAGGGTACTGGCAAGTAGAGGTTGATGAGAAAGACCGAGAGAAGACAGCCTTCATCACAAAGCGTGGTCTTTTCCATTTCAAAGTAATGCCATTTGGCTTATGCAACGCTCCGGCGACTTTCGAAAGATTAATGGAGATGATTTTAAGTTGACTACAATGGACCATTTGTCTTGCTTACCTAGATGATATCGTTGTTGTTGCAAAATCGTTCGACGAAATGCTAGACAATCTAAACAGTATGTTTACACGTCTTTCGACTGCTGGATTAAAGCTCAAGGCTAAGAAGTGCACTCTTTTTGGAAAAGAAGTACAATATCTAGGACACATCAAATCTGAGAAAGGAGTTTCTACTGATCCCAGATAAATAGACACTGTCAAAGCATGGGCCGAGCCGACATCAGTAAAGGAGCTCCGTTCATTTCTTGGTCTATGCAGTTATTACAGACGCTTTATCAAAGGATTTGCTACCTTAGCTAAGCCGTTGCACAAACTAGCCAGCTCAGACAAACAGTTCATATGGACAAAAGGGTGCCAAGAAGCGTTCGATACCCTAAAGCACAAATTCACCCAATCGCCCATATTAGCCTATCCTGATTTCAAGGAACCTTGCAAGCATCAATGCCACATGGACAAAAGACAAGAGCAAGTTAGCAGGGTGAATATAGCATCCAATGAGGCGAAGGATGATGATGTTAAATCTCTTTCAGACCTGCAAAAGGAAGATACAGAGATCAGTAAAGTACGACAGTGGTTAGAAAACAAAGAAAAGCCCTCACCAACAGACCTCTCACTAGGAGGCGTGATGATGAAATCTTTATGGTCACAAAGAGCACAACTGGAAGTTCACAGTGATATACTTTACAGACGTTGGACAGACCCTACAGGATCAATTCTGCAAGCGATTGTGCCATTAAAAGAACGACGCCATGTTCTTCAGTACAGTCATGACCATAACTGCAGGACACCTAGGTGTAACCAAAACATTGAGCAAGATAAGACAATCTTACTATTGGCCAGGTCACCAACGCGATGTAAGACAGTACATTGCTGGCTGTGAAATTTGCTCAAAGTCAAAAGGTCTGACCAAAACAAAGCGAGCACCGATGCAGCTCATAGGTGCTGGAAGTCCCATGGAACGTATTGCCATGGGCATCGTGGGTGAACTACCATTAACTGAGAAAAACAACAAATACATATTGGTAGTATCTGATTATTTCACTAAATGGATAGAAGCATTTGCAATGCCGAACATGGCAGCAAAGACAGTTGCCGATATAGTTCAAAATTTTATAGGAATCTCCTGAATAAGGAGCTGATATTTTCAGGGATACATACCTAGGTATAAACACGTACACACTATAAATTTGGTGAGGGTACATGACCTAATAATGGAGAAATGAGACCGAGAACTTTGCCAATTTTTTCTGAAATTCTGACGAAGTCTCAAAATTTTTTAAGTTCAAAATTTTATAGTAATCTCCTGGTTAGGGGGCTGACATTTTCAGGGATACATGCCTAGGTATAAACACGTACACACTGAAAAATTGGTGAGGGTACATGACCTAATAAGCGAGAAATGAGACCGAGAACTTTGCCAATATTTCTGAAATTCTGACGAAGTCTCAAACGTTTTTAGTTTAAAATTTTATAGTAATCTCCTGGTTAGGGAGCTGACATTTTCAGGGATACATGCCTAGGTATAGACACGTACACACTAAGAATTTGGTGAGGGTACATGACCTATTAACCGAGAAATGAGACCGAGAACTTTGCCAATATTTCTGAAATTCTGACGAAGTCTCAAACTATTTTAAGTCCAAAATTTTATAGGAATCTCCTGGTTAGGGAGCTGACAGTTTCAGGGATACATGCCTAGGCATAGACAAGTACACACAGTGGAATATTATAAAGGTTTGCACTTAGAATTTTTTTCAGAATTTTTCGCAATTGTAGAAAATTGTTCTCGGCCTCATTCCTCGGTAACAAGGTCATGTACCCTCACCAAATTTAAATTCTGTTTGAGTCATCGCCTAGGCATGAATCCCTGAAAATTTCAGTATCATAACCAGAGAAATACTATAAAAGTTTGGACTTAAAATGTTTTCTGAATTTGTCTGAATTGTAGAAATATTGGCAAAGTTCTCGGCTTCATTCCTCGGTAACAAGGTCATGTACCCTCACCAAATTTAAAGTGTGTTTGAGTCAACGCCTAGCCATGAATCACTGAAAATTTCAGTATGATAACCAAGGGAATACTGTGAAAGTTTTGACTTAGAATATTTTCAGAATTTATCTGAATTGTAGAAATATTGGCAAAGTTCTCGGCCTCATTCCTCGGTAACAGGGTCATGTACCTTCGCCAAATTTAAAGTGTGTTTGAGTCAACGAATAGGCATGAATCCCTGAGAATTTCAGTATCATAACCAGGGGAATACTATAAAGGTTTGCACTAAGAATTTTTTCAGAATTTTTCTGAATGGTAGAAATATTGGCAAAGTTCTCGGCCTCATTCCTCGGTACAAGGTCATGTACCCTCACCAAATTTAAATTGTGTTTGAGTCGACGCCTAGGCATGAATCCCTGAAAATTTCAGTATCATAACCAGGGGATTACTATAAAAGTTTGGACTTTGAATTGTTTTCAGACTTTGTCTGAATTGTTGAAATATTGGCATAATTCTCGGCCTCATTCCTCGATAACAATTTCATGTACCCTCACCAAATTTAAAATGTGTTTGAGTCAACGCCTAGGCATGAATCCCTGTAAATGTCAGTATCGTAACCAAGGGAATACTATAAAAGTTTGGACTTTGAATTTTTTTCAGAATTTGTCTGAATTGTAGAAATATTGGCAAAGTTCTCGGCCTCATTTTTCGGTATCAAGGTCATGTATCCTCACCAAATTTAAAGCATGTTTTATTCAATGCCTAGGCATGCATCCCTGAAAATTTCAGTATCGTAACCATGGGGAGTACTATAAAATTTTGGACTTTGATTTTTTTTCAGAATTTGTCTGAATTGTAGAAATATTGGCAAAGTTCTCGGCCTCATTCCTCGCTAACAGGGTCATGTACCCTCACCTAATTTAAAGTGTGTTTGAGTAAACATCTAAGCACGAATCCCTGTAAATTTCAGTATCGTAACCAAGGAAATACTATAAAAGTTTGGACTTTGATTTTTTTCAGAATTTGTCTTAATTGTAGAAATATTGGCAAAGTTCTCGGCCTCATTCCTCGGTAACAAGGTCATGTACCCTCACCTAATTTAAAGTGTGTTTGAGTCAACGCATAGGCATGAATCCCTGTGAATGATAGTATGATAACCAGGGGAATACTATAAATAATTGGACTTAGAATGTTTTCAGAATTTGTCAGAATTGTAGAAATATTGGCAAAATTCTTGGCCTCATTCCTCGATAACAATTTCATGTACCCTCACCAAATTTAAAATGTGTTTGAGTCAACGCCTAGGCATGAATCCCTGTAAATGTCATTCTAATGCACTCCGTTCGTAACGCGCATTCTGATTGGCTGAGCGATTAAAAAACTGCAAGGGGATTCACGTTTCACTGTAGTTTTTGCTATGACGTCATACGTTGCTATGGCGACGTCGTTAAAAGCAGACGTTTTCTAGCTTCTTACTGACTAAAGCATTAGAATAGGGTTACCATACTGATGTTTTACAAAAACTGACAGGGTATCGGCGAATCCCCTGTCAGAAATATCCGTTTTACCACATGGCTGACGCCTCGCGGTAAAACTCAATTTCTGACAGGGGATTCGCCGATACCCTGTCAGTTTTTGTAAAACACACGCATGGTAACCCCTAAGTATCGTAACCAAGGGAATACTATAAAAGTTTGGACTTTGAATTTTTTTTAGAATTTGTCTGAATTGTAGAAATATTGGCAAAGTTCTAGGCCTCATTCCTCAGTAACAAGGTCACGTACCCTCACCAAATTTAAAGTGTGTTTGAGTCAATGCCTAGGCATCCATCCCTGAAAATTTCAGTATCGTAACCAGGGAAATACTATAAAAGTTATGAGTTTGATTTTTTTTTTCAGAATTTGTCTGAATTGTAGAAATATTGGCAAAGTTCTCGGCCTCATTCCTCGGTAACAAGGTCATGTACCCTCACCAAATTTAAAGTGTGTTTGAGTCAACGCCAAGACATGAATCCCTAAAAATTTCAGTATCATAACCAGGGGAATACTTTAAAAGTTTGAGCTGTTACCAACAGGATGTGTCAATGCTTTGCTTTATTTTTTTTTATTCTGTAATAAGTGTAGTTTGGGCATGGGTGTCAAATGTATTTTTTGGTGTGATGAAATAGTAATACAGAAACTTTATTATGCACACATTTTCAGTAAAAGTGTTTCTTAGTCGAATTGTCAACTGTATTCCAAAATACGTTTGCCTCAAAACACGTATTATTTTAACCGCCTATACTTTCCATTATTTACCCGGTAAAAAAGTGACGCCAACTCAAGCAAATATTTTTACAATCTTTACAGTTTTGATGTGACAAAATTCCCCCTCTCTAGCTACATTGTAGCTGTCTTGTCAAAATGTGGAATGTGTAAATGTTTTCATGGCTCCAGAAGGGGTGGGGTTGCATTTTTACTATGATTTGATTTTATCTTAATTAACGATTATTTTATCTTATATACATCAGTAATAAAGAGATTGAACTCTCTCTTATGCCATCTATATAATTTTTTTAATTTGATCAATTGCTATAGTTGATGGGGATTAAAGGTACAAATAGTCTAACAGGAATTAAACTGTCAATAACGAAGTTTTACCGTAAATAGCTTTTAAGGACTACCATTTGAACATGTATATATTACTTATATAAAATATCTGTCACATTCTTGCTTAATAGACGTTCTTACTCTCTGGTACACACGATTTCGATAAACTTCGGAAACTGTTATTTGCATTTACAGTATGTAGAAATATGTCACGTTTACCAAGGTCCAAGTGAACACGTTACCACGATCAGCCAATCGCTTGAATGAACTTTACATCGTGGGATTACTACGATACATGTACATGTAGTAAACCACGTATACTGTCTTTTTGAAATAAGACTTACTCATCAATATTTCATTAATTGCAAATACAAGGTCGATATCATGTATAGATATCATGTTCCATTCAAATCACCATTTTGCGTTAAAATTTTGACAAAAATAGTTGATTCATGGTTTGATCTTGACGAGACCTTTTGTACCTTTAAACCCCCTCCATTGTTTTCCGCTAAAAAAAATTATCTTATTGTCTCGATTTGACGTGTACATTTGTAAATGCGTATTTAAACACCCTCCCATCTTGAAAGACTGGAACTCACCACTCCCCTCCCTCAACCCCCCCCCCCCCCCCCCCTTGCCCAGGAAATGATTGCTAGTTATGTACTTTCAACAAAATCGCCCCTCGAATATCCTGGCTCAATCAGTATTTTTACCCTCGAGCTGTCGCGTCGAAACTTGGAATATACATCCCGCAGAGTCTAAAGCCACCGTTCCACTGCAATCCCGCTGTACCTGCGACCATTCCCGACCGCAATTTTCACAAGAGCGGGTAAAACTTTCCCGACCTCTTCATTTTTTTCTTAACATCACGCTCTATTCCCGACCGATTCCTGATCCATTTATGACCGATTCACGTTTCATCGCGGACTTACTCACGCTTTACCCGCTCTACTCACGATCATATTGCCGACCAAGTCCCGTTCTATCCGATCCAACTCCGATCTATTCACGACCAAAACCCGATCTATTCCCGATGCAATCCCGATCTATTACCGACTGTCCCGACGCATTCCCGCTCAAAACATAAATTCTGACTTAAACTGATCTCATTTGTCATCCAATTATTCTATCGGCCAAGAAGAAGCCTATATTTCTCGTTTTGATCAAGCCTTACCCAAAAGTGTCGCAATCAAAATTAAAAAAAAATTTACTTAATAAATGGCATTGGATAGCCAAGAATCGTCACCGCGACATTTTGATAATAAGTATTTCGAACAAATCAATATCAGTGCTAAAAAATGAATGAAATATGCACAGATCCTATTTGAAGCGTCGTTTGGTCGTACCTTGGACATATAGAGCGTGAATAGGTCGCAAGATGGTCATGAAAAGGTCTTAGCAAGATCAGCAAACATTGAATCTGTAGTGGATAGATCGTGGTATGAGCGCACAATAGACGGGTAAAGATCGGGAACAGGGCGTAATTAAAGCGTATCGTATGCGTGAAGAGAGCGGGGTTAAGTTAAATGCCGATCAGACCACGCTCAAGCCACGCTCTTTCCCGACCAGGACACGATTAACCTAGGCTGTACCCCCGACTATCCCGACCAAGCGCCGACTATTTCACGACCAAAAAGAGAGCGGGAAAGTTTCCCGTATTTTTTCAACCGGTTGAAAGAATACGGGAAACTTTTCCCGACCTCTAAAGCGTGCCATCTCTAATACCGATCGATTTTGGACCAACACACGCTGTACCAGACCAAGATACGACTAAGAGCCGTTCTCTCCCGACCTGGCAATTTTCGAGGTCGGGAATGAACGTAGGTACAGCGGGAATGCAGTGGAACGGGGGCTTAAGTATATCGCTGCGCGCTGGTGACCAACACCTTCACGGTTCACTGCCTTCGTCACTATGGTTACAGTTCAGCCCGTGGCTTATTACCCTTTGACAAATCGAACAGGAAGGGGAAGGATTTTTTACCCGACACTGGTCACCAATCATATGGTTTAGAGGAGGGGGGGGGGGGTTGGGGGGTTGGGGCGGGGTTAAAGAATTTGAACAAAATATTTTACCCCTAACCTTTATTAAAATATTCCGGATAATAAATAGATTAAAAACACATTATAATGACAGACTTATCCGGCCCGGTGGGCCCTTAACAAAATTCTTGCTCTGAAAAGCACCGAAAAGAATAATTCGACCTGCAAGTCTTCCTGCCTACCCTCCGCTCCCTCCCCCTCCCCTCTTAAATTTACCGCGATGCGTTTATATATTCACTTCGGTATAAGTATCCGAGATTCAGCTCATGTTTATTGTTTCGAAAAGAAAAAAAAGGAGAAAAAAAACCCCAAAAAGAAACAAACATTTTTTACGTTAAGAAACATCGAAAAAAAAAGAGGCGCGGGGATTCCTAAAACAACGTATAAAGCTAATCAAATGCAGATGAGAGGTCTAAGGGAGGAGGTTCAGGGGGGTGATCGCCCCGACGCAATTTAAATTGTTGTAGCACTTTTGGTACCTAAACTCATCGGGTTATGTTGCATAAGAAATAACAATAATGTCGCCCTTTTGGACAATTTTGGTTGAAAAGCGGTTGTCAGAGTAATCAAATTTTAGTACTTTACCCCTTACTTTGGCAAATTTAGGGAGGGGGGGGGCGCCATTCACACCCATAACAGGTGCTCGTTGACGTTGTTTATTTAATTCCAATTTAAGTTCAGATAATCTTTGTCAGTCAATAATGCTCCAAATTCGCCAATAAAACTGTATCGGATACAAATACAAGATTATTTATTTCTTGAGATTTGGAATGTCAGAACCATTTTGAAGGATAAGCAATATTTTTTTTTTACAATATCCGTACAGAGCACCGTGTTCGTCCCTCTTATCTAATAGAATGTGCATGTTACACATGGTGCGCGAATCTTGAAAATCAAGTGGTGCGTGGTGCATGGTGATGACGGTGGTAGTGGTGTGTAAATAAATAAATAAATAAATAAATAATATGGCGTTGTCACGATTTATTTATTTATTTATCTAGCCAAATGAAAAACTCTATATGTTATTTGCACGGCCGGGGGGATTCGTCTTGTTAATTAAAACGGTTTTTGTAATTTTTAATTCAAGCTTATCCCCACCCCCAAAAAATAAGATCACACACGATCATGCCCCACATTTTTTATTTCTGAATTAACATACTAACATACTAATCATGTTTCAACGAACAAGTCGGTAAAAAAAGTACTTTAAGAGTATGTCAAACTCCGCGGTCAAGGTCGCCGGTGCCAATACATGGAAAGATCTTCTCACAAGGAATCCACTCGGAATGTGAAAGCTTAATTACGCACAATTCAAAAGTTAAAAAGCTTACAAAAACTCTTGACATCATAATTAAACTGAAATCAACGAAATATACGATACCGAGATTGAAGTGAAAAAATTGATGTTATCTGTAAATAAATGGGATTTAAAGTAAAGAATAATTCTAAACATATCTTAAAAATTTATAAACCGTAATTTAGAAAAAAAGAAAAAAAAAGAAAAATCGAAAAAAGGCATACAAAACCGTTGATGAAACCTGTATTCTATTGATACTTCATAGATTATGATATTTTTTTTTTCTTCCTATTTTAGAATTGTTTCCAACTGTTGATATTAGCCTGAGTACCGTATATTTATAAATGTGTACAGGTACAAATATTTTAATCATTAATGTTATCATGCATATCATTTCTTTGATAGTCATTTCTTTTCCAGACACGCCGAGTGAGTTCTGACGATGAAATTATCTTTCTGAAAAAAAAAAACAGCGTACGCAAATGTTAGGAGCAAACTTGAGCTTATGGAATATTTTATGTATGCTTCAGTTTCGTGTACATCCACAAACAATTTGTTTACATGTTGGCCTATAATACTATTATTATTATTATTATTTTTTAAATATTCATATTTTAAGATAAAGAATAATGAAATAGAATTTGAAATGTAAAAAAAGAAAAAACAAAAAAAATGTTTAATGAGTATATTTTAAAAAGATTATGTACGTTAAAATATGAAGAGCGAAATGGTTTTCGAACGTGTTTCATAAATACGAATCGGCTTCGTTGCTATGACACTATGTAAACATAACATGAGCTATTTTGAGTTGGAAGTTTACACTTTTCAGCATTCAAAACATCAAATACACCAATCTCCTACGCATGCGTCCGATTTCAGTTCCGCTTTTCTTCACTTTGAAATCTACCTCTGCCGTCATCACCTATTGTTTGTCTGCAAGATTCTTGCAGACTGAAACTGGGGCTTCGTATATGTGAATTAAGTGTAACAAGTATTTACCATTAGGTATTACTACATTTATGAGGTATACAATGTACAAGCATTGTCTTTGTTTCAATGCAATAAGATGCAGTATCAGGGATTCTTTCTTCATTCGTAAGTTGCCAACACGATCAGCTATGCGAGATGTCTCCAGTAAAAATACAAATTCTAGCTATAAATCGAAACCTACTGTCTTTAGACGTGAGTTTTGTAAATTTTCCTACATCAAGATAAGAATCGTTTCCTTCATTGTCCATTAACTCGCGCCTAAACACTCAAATGTGTGTCTCTCTCTTTGAATCTTTTGCACTGTTTACGTCAGAAGTCCGAATGACGTCACTGCGACGACATGCCGTATCTGCGATGCCTCTCGGACTTTACCATTGCGTGAAATTGCGTAAGAAAAAAGCGATGACGGCAAGGTTATATTGCAAGCCTGTGCCGCCTATGACCTTGTTGCAAGTTGCAAATACACGCTTCTTCTTTCGGAAAACTCTCTTCCATTACGTGTTTGTGTGGTTTTATCCGAAAAGGAGTAGGTTCAGAAACTACCGATATCGGCCCTGTTCAAACCTAGATTCTAAAATTGTTTTATTTCATGTTATTTCTTTATGAAAGCAATGACAAACTTTGATAGTTCAGAAAAATACGACGTTCGGGAATCTGCACGTGCTGTGACGTCATCTATGACGTCGTTAATTCATGACGGTATGCTGATTTCCGTGTTTTTAACATGTTTTAGAGTCTTTATCCTGATACTTTACCCATAGCACACGTTGTCACAGAAATTTAATTGGTGTTAAATTGAAGATCATACTCATATCTTGCTGTATAGAGAATTTCGTTTCTGTGACGCACTGTGCTGTGCATCTATTTTAAATTTTTCTGTGTCGTACTTCTACCAACCTGAGAGAGATTTTGCGTGTACAACTCTCATTAGAATTCAGAAAATCGAGACATTTTTTTTTAAGTGTCTACAGATTTTGAGAATAATTTTTTATACAGTTTGATTGTTCTTGATTTCTCGTAACTCATAACATAATAAGTGCTACAATAAAATATTTACCAGGACCAGCAACTAAGTTTGATAGGGCGATTTTATAAGATATTTTTTAGGCTTAGTACATCGTGTACGCTAAATTAAACGAGTTTCTGGGTATAAATATACGATGTATACATATCAGTATTGAATTTATATTAAAACTAAAACTATCAAATGGTCTACATCTTATCAAAAGTTTCAAAAGGTAAAGATGACCAAATCTTGATTTTCCGATTTCTGAAGAGTGTTGCGCGGACGGTAGCAACAAAAAAGATGGACGATATATAGGAATACGTAAATTACAAAAAGAAAAATAAGTTGAATGAAGAATGTATTTAAGCATTCATACATGTGCATTCTGTAATTTTAATATATATTGAATAAAATGAAGAAATATTCGCTCATTATCCAACATTATTATATTCAAACGCTTAACAGAAATAGTAATGATAACTGTGACTACAGTTTATAACTTCTCACCCGAAAAATGGACAGAAAACTGCATCAATGCGCGTAGCGCGTTGATGCAAAAACTTTCTTTCCAATTTTTCGGGTGATACCTGCATCAACAGAAAAAATGTAAGATTCATTTCTTATCATTTAATTATGGAAAACATACTGTTTTCTTGGATCTAAAAACAATCAATCACCGCACTATATTTCGTAAGTCGGAGGGTTTCGCAGTGATACATTTGCCAAAACAAGTTATGGTAGCCGCCATGATTCAAACAGCGAACGATCGTCTCTCTATATCTTTGGAATAGGGACCAGCTTGAGCAATTTCTACATGCACTGCTAATTTTTGAGTATGTAGAAAAGAAATTGAACCCTTGAGATGATAAGCAAACATCAACAAATTGTATTTTCAGCAACGAGTTCATTCGTGTTTGAGGGAACCCCCCCCCCCCTTTCTAAAATAGTGCTATAAATAGATTCCGTGAAAAATTGTGTTGATCGATGTATCCACAAAATTTCTCAGTCAATCAGAATCTTCGTTTCTTGAAAATGACAATAGACCCTTTCACGCTAACGAAGCGCCATCTTGCGGAGCATGCGCATTGAACGCACTGAGTGGATACTGAGTGTAAGCGAGCGCAATGTACAATAAAATACGTCCTGTAAATGAAGCCAAAATCCTTTTCCTCTGTATATTTTTCTATGCCTTTATTTTAATTTGAGCTCAGACTCCCTTGTCAAGTTTTCAAATGTTCCCGGGCCGCTATTTATAGCATCGAGTCGTCCTAAATAAAGACCGCAGGAGAAACCAAGAATCCAAAAGCGAATCATGTGACATAAAAAATATATGCTGAAATGATTGGTATTTCAAAGTTTGTGGTGCCCAATTCGTTTCCAATATTTTTCTCATTTTTTCCCTTTAATTTTTCTTTCTTTCTTTCTTTTTTTTTTTTTTTTTTTTTTGTTTTTGGTCTTGAAATCAGACGCCATACTGATCAAGACTGAGCCGTTTCAATGATTTTATAGATTTTTTTCTATCGTGATTCTTATGTTGTCTATGCGTACAACTAAAGATACATAGGCCTATATAATAATTAATCAATTAAGAGCTGTTCAAATATATATAGGCTATATGCAAAATCGCAATAATAAGTGCAATTTTGCACATATAAGAGCAGCTCTAACGTTAACGTTTCTACCAATACATTTGAGGTCAATATCAATGATCGTTTTGTTTTTTACGAGAGTCACAATGCAATCACCAATTTTGCTATTGCTCTTTTTGTTTTTTGTTTTTTTTTAGTTTCGATTTACTTACTCCCCTCCCCTCCCGGCCAAAAAATCATATAAGGAAAGAAGAGGAAAAAGGAAATCAATTAATATACAGTATACGGAGTTTATTACTAGTTTTTTGTTTTTGTTTTTGTTTTTTTCGATACTTTTAAAACATGGTGCTTTATGTAACATTAGCGGATTCAGACACCGTAGGGGGGGGGGGGAGGCCGGGAGTGTCCAGAGAAGATGATTGTGAAACTTTTTTACAACGAAATCAGTGAAATTAACTATTCAGAGTAGCCAAAGAACGATCCAGAAAATTGCCAGATTTAGGCAAAACAAAAAAGGAATCGGGTCGCTACTTATTACAATATTGTTTAACTGACAATCTTATTAGTATTATCAATATGATCAAGAGAAGGATGGAATACACACCAAAGATTTCCTCAAGAATGTATGTTTTTCGACATTACCGATAACAATCTCTGTGCTGATACAGAGAATGAGGTACCCGGCGTATAACCTTGTGTTGTTCATCTAATCATTTTTTTCTATCATTATCAATTAAATGCGGGGATCTAGCATGAGGGTTAGAATGGACATTCTCCAGCCTGGAATTTTGCAAAAATGCTCTATTAACGTATACACGTGTATTTTATCTTCAAAAGCATGGACCATCCCCCCCCCCCCCCCCAATAAATGACTAGACCTACTCGCCCTCGACATAACTTAATTATTTCTCAAGGGAAACTTGAAGTTGTTGAAAGAAAATAAGAAAATGTCAAAATTGATATAGGTTTTACTATTCTTAATTTATATACAAAATGTACAACATTGTTTACTGGCACTATAGGTCCTTCTATTTAAAGTTCAAACACGCAGAATTTTTATCTGAATGTTCTCGTGGGAGACCCCTAACCTTCTGCCTTCCATACCCACCCACTCGGCCCTTCCGTTTCTTTCAGCCTCGCAAGTCATCCCAACCTAAAAGTGTATGTGAACCGCCCCCCCCCCCCCTTTTACCCAGTCGATGGGGCTTTGCAATATTCGATTAAACTGTATTTTTACTCTTCTCATGCAAATTGACGGGACAAAAGATTTTTTGATGCGAAAGAGATCGAGCTTAATGTTGGAAAATTGAGTTGACACATACTGAAAGAAAGAAGAATTATATTTGCCTTAAATAGTGGCAGATTAAGAGATGCGGGGTCTCAAGGAATATATATGTGAAATGTGACAGCTCTATCTCTAACCATTCTGAAGTTTTGACCAGTGTTAAAGTGTTATCAAAAGTAGGTCAAAGGCCACAGTCAAGGTCACAAGGTAAATAATTTTAGTATCACAAGGAATACACATGTGGAATATGAAAGCTCTATATATCACCTACCATTAAAAAGTTAATCATGGTCATGTTAAAGATTCTCAAAAGTAGGTCAAAGGTCACGGTCAATGTCGCGAGGTAAATAATTTTAGAATCAATGGAAAGATCTTGGTATAAGGAATACACATGTGAAATATGAAATCCGTATCACTTAACATTAAAAATTTATGCTCAATGTTATAGTTTTTGCAACGGACAAAAAGACAGACAAACAAATGGAAAAAAAGAGGGATAATGAAAAGTGAACATATTAATTTTTTCAAATCATGTCAACGATTTATTTTGATTATTTATTCAATATTTTGGTATATATTCATGGATTCATTAATCATCTCTGAAATCTAACGTGTGGAATTGGGAAGCAACGGGATATGAATGTCATTATTAATACCCTATATGCGACTATGTCCGATTATACTAGGGTTTTTTTATATATATATACATGTATATGACCATTGTAATGTATACATAGCATTATAATTATGAGCTTGAATAGCATTGCAAGCGCAAGCCGTCCCCTCAAATAAGCAAAATAAATAGATATAAATAAATAGATAACCATTTCTTGATTTTACAATTTTGCCAAAAAAAAAAAAAAGAGAAAAGACGATCATCCCGATGTTCAGAACGTCTGTAAAAAGCCTATGAAACACCTTGCATTCAGGGGCGTAGCCAGGCGTACGTTTGTACGCAAAAACGTCCACATCGTTTTCACATCGCAAAAAAATTGAGAAGGACGAGAGAGTGTCTCACCCGGAAGCGGCCAAAAAGATGGGGGAAGGGACTTATGAAATTGTTTTTTAAGCAAACTACTGTTCTGAACTAGCTCAAAGACACTCCAGAAATCACCGATTTGAAAACATTTTTCAAAATTTTCTCAGGTTGCATTTGAGCTCAATGAAACGATCGCTACTGAACAAAGTGCGAGCAGTCGAATGGAAAGAACTTCCGACATCTGTATGTGGATGTACATATAAGTATTTAGGGAATTTCATGTTCACACCTCAAGTTCTCTTCATCTCATATACAGCTCATCGTCTGCTGACATCGTATTCAGATCAAATACGCGGTCAAGAGGTCAGCAATTTGCTTTTTTTTCTCGGAAGAGCCCTTAAATGATTATGGGACCCGGTGGGATAAGTAAACATATTTCTAATCGATTTTTTTTACTGAATTTACCGGAGTGATTTATGCATGTATTAACTCACAATTTGAATTGTAGTAGGTGTTTGCATATGATTTATGTGGTTTAATTCTAGGAGATGACTTGGTCCTCCCCTAAGATCTACTGACGTATACATGGGAGGTTATGTAAACTACATGTGTAGCCTATGGGATGAAACAATAAATGAATAGAAAACATGGAAATAAATGAATTAATTAATTAATCGATTGACAGACTGAGGAAAAATAATTATGTACGGAAACAGCATTGAAATGGAGCGGGATGTCTCCTCCGTCTACTATAGGGAGCCAAAATAAATCAAACTGATTAGTAAACGACTCCATATCTTGTATCTTGTTATATTTCATATATTTTTTTAAATAAATTTTAAAGTTGACTTTTCAGTATAAAAACACTTTATTATGAATATTAGGCAATATTACCATTTGTTCGTCTTAGAATAATCTAGTCTTTGTTTAGGAGTGCCGGTTGATAATGTAAACAAATGATGTATCTAGGCATGTTTTCTGATTGTTGAAAAAGCTTTGGAGTCGGATATTTTCTCCTAAGAATTGTAAAGCCATTAATAAATGTTTCAAAACAATAAAAATGCACCAGTGACTCAAATAACATGCCTTAGACGTTGTGTTTATGTTATGCACATGTGCTATGACCATGTGACGCGAACCAAATGACGCGGTATCCACTCAGTGACGTTTCTGCGCATGTCTGCATAAATTAGTGAAAGGGTCTATGGAAATTAAATGATTCCAACATCAAACTGAAAGCACTGGACTAAAGAGAGATCATGGGCCGGGTCAGCACTAGTGTTGAAGACATTTAGGCATCGATAATCGGATTTTTTTCGTAGATAATCAGAAGAGTAAAATGGATTGAATTAAGAAAAAAAAATGCAGCATGACATTTACCGAAAGGTTGCATTTTTTTTTCTGCAAGGAGTAAATCTGAACATAATTGAGCGACATGGGTCATACTCGAACATGACCTTTTTTGTAAAGGCTAAATAAAGGAAGTAAATCGATTCGTTGTAAGGGTTTCTTTAAAATGTTCAGAACCATGTTTAGGGCGGCGGCGGACGGACGGACACACACATGGGTAGACCGATTCAATCCATAAATCTATTACCGGCATGAATAACATATTAGGAAGCTCGGCTAGGAAGTTTGATGGACGGACATGTTCATCGCTCAATAGCTCCGAAATTTTGACAGGATGTTAACATAATGAGACGAACTTTTTAAAAATGTGCTTATGTTCATGTATTTAGATTTAGATTAAACATATTTTATTGATATAAATAACATCAAAGGGATTGGAAACAAGTTCTCTAACTTAGTTGAATTCCTCTCCCAATCACCGTATCACATGTATCGTGATCCAATCGTAGCCTAGGTATAACATTTTGTTCAATCAATTTGTAATATGCAGCTTCCGACTTGAAAATCGATCTTTTTTTCAAATTTGCGCACAGATCTGCATTTATTCTAGTATATGCGAAATGCTGATATTGAATTTGAAGACGTTAAACATTAATAAAAGATGAAATATCACCGCATCGGATGTGCACTTTTCAACTATACTTCGCAAACGATTAGATAAACGGACGATGCGATAATCTGAATGTTATGATTTGTTAATTTTCAAATCTAGTAAAAATACACAATAACTGGAAATGAAACACAATCCAAGTTCTGTAGAATGTAAAAGATACATTTACCAGGCGCTGAAATGGATTATTATGAGCTAAAGACAACGGGCCCCGTTGAAATTAAGAAACTGTCCAGGAAACAAGTGGTTTTTTTTTTTTTTTTTTTTTTTTTTTTTTTTTTGAGGTGTCAATACGTTATCTATTCAGATATTTTAAAATGAAACATTTCATTCGTGCACACCCACAGGGGCCGTAGCCAGAATTTTTTTCTTATTCTGCATATATCAAAATTCCATCCCCCCTCCCTCCTTCCATTTAAACAGCTACGTACAGCTATTTTATGGGAATAAGAAAAAAAATCTGGCTACGGCCCCTGCGTGCGCATTGTGAAATAGTTTCCGTATGTCGTCTGTCCCACACATTGTTTATGTGTCTGGGATATTTTGAAATTAGAAACGACATTAATCAGTGGCGGATCTAGAATTTCAGAAAAGGGGGGGGCCCAAAGTTTCAGCTCGAAGAAAATTGTTCAAAGAAAAACTGACAAGCAAAAAAAAAAAAAAAAAAAGGTCGAAGACGAAAAAAAAAAGACCTCCAAAAAGACCTCCAAAACCTGAAGCTCAAGACTGGTGATTTTAATTAATAAGTTGGGGGGGGGGGTCATTCCAACTGCATGTTGCATTTAGAAGATAGAGTTTCTTGATACGTTTACTTAAGTTTATAGGTATACCGGCAAGCGTAGCGAGCCGGAAAATTTTATGATTTGAAGTTTTCTTTTTTTTTTTTTTGGTTCAGTCATCCATACATGTATATATACATACATGTATATATATTATTCTAAATTGGCGAGCGGAGCGAGCCGGGAAATTTTGGAATAGATGGTTACATTTTGTCATAAGATTACAATATCTCTCTCATTTTCCATCCTCTATTTTTGTTTGACCAATTGGGGAAGGTTGGGAAGATTAGGGCATTGCAACCCCACTATCCACCTGTCTAAACTGGTTAGATCGGCCCATGAAAATGAAGCATTTGGTAATTATTCAAGTGTTAATTTAATTTTGAATTTTGTATATGTTTATGACATATGAATCCGTTCAAACACGATGACATAGAAAGTTCAAGACAAAGTGAAGACGAAAAAATAGACAGCTAATGAAAAATTAAGTGTGGCGAGCGAAGCGAGCCGAAAATTTCCCCAAAAGTAAAGAGATTAAGCATAAAAAGAGTATTCTGAATCAATAACTTTGGGTGAAAAAGGGGGGGGGGGCCCGGGCCCCCTGGACCCCCCTCTAAATCCGCCACTGTTAATGATGTTTAGAACATAATAACATTGAAGCTACATGTATGATGCAACAGTTACATTTACATTTGTAAAAAGATTCATCGAAGTAAGTTGCAATTTAAGAAGACTGAAAGATGGCAAGAAAATTTATCTCGCATGTCACTCAAGTCGTACCGGTCGACACCCACAACAATAACACCCCTTACTTTCCTTGATCCCGCATAATACATGTACATGCACTATCTACATGCAAGGTAAGTTTGAACACAATTCGATGGTCATTTAATAAATAAAATATACTTTTATGGATACCTAGAATGCACAAGCGAATATAAAAAAATATGAGAAATATAAAAGAAGAAGAAGAAGAATTAGAAAACTGTTCATGGTTTTGCATGTATACTAGTAAAACAATTTTATGCGACTTTTTTTAAAGGGTAGGATCTTTTGACCTAATAACTGTTATATAACGAAATTAACTTCTGCAGAAAAAATCAAATATGTGAAAAATACGTTCCCAACACGGAACTTTCGAGATACTGCGTCTGAACCGTTATAGGACCTTAATTTACGTCGACGGTCACATGATAGCAACGAAATGTAGGGCATCTTTATTTACATTCGCAACGCACTGATGCAGAAGAAATACGATGCAAAGCGAAGCCAAAAAAAGGAAAAGCGAGAAAAACGTGGATGACCCAAGTCACAACTGGTGTTCAGTTCCTGGTTGCACCGCAGATGGAAGGAAAAAGAGTAGAGCGCAGTTGACTATTATCGGCAGGGTACAATTATCGGCACCTTTATTTATCGCCTATAATAAACGTGAATATTGACGTGTTTGTTGTTCTTTTGTTATACAGGTAGAAGCAACAGTATATAAGAAACATTTTCATTAACTTCAGTCCATCATATACCTAATAAATATGGTGCCTACCACCGTCTTTTAAAAAAAGATGAAAACAATAGTAGGGAAAACACCGTCTTTATCATAACAAATAAAAAAAACTTCCTTTTTTGAGTCGGTGTTTCATAGAATTTGAACTTGGTTTTTGTAATTCTTTTCAGATTCACAATTGCATAGTGTATTCCTCTTTCTTATTTCATATTTTTCGATTATTTTTATGAAGAACTTGCCTACCTTTTACTCCTTCAAATTTTACATCCCATTTTCATGACCCATATGGCAAAATAGCGCTCAATTTCCTAATTTGCATAGCGGCCATATTGGATTCCGTAGGCTTCATATTTTTACTATAGGAGTCTATCTATGGGGAGCAAATAATAAATTGAGAATACTTACGATTTCATGACACCAATCAAATTTGTCCACATATAGGAAGAAACTGTACAACAATCTGAATTTATAAATCCACATCTTTTATAAATAAACGAATTTTCACTTCTGTCATTTTTGAGGTGAAAATTCGAGGCGATACTGCCCATACCCTCAATGTTAAGAAAGTCCAAAACTTGTCAATAGCCGCACTTTAACTTTGTTTATCAGTAGGAAATCAAGGGAGCTGTATATTTGTCCACATCGTTTCGGATAGATCGCGATATCAAATTCCGGATTTGGTCAACTTGAGAATCATAAAATGAAATTAAGTTCTGTCATTTTTGGGTTGAAAAATCGATATTTTGAGAAATAGGCCTGTCATATTGATGGAATCACTTTATCGGCTTTGACAGGATAAAGATAATATTGTGTTCATACGTAGAGTGGGTAATTTTTTTTTGGTAATAAATAAGCTAAATCGGATTAAAAACAGTTTTATTTTACAAGGGCGCATTCTGCTCTTTGTATTTATTTGATCTGATGTATTTAAAATGTAGTTGATTTTCCTGGCATGTCGGGTCATTCTTGTTTAAGATTTGGCGCGTTTCAAACAAAGGTATATGACGTAATATAATCGTCATATGAATACATTTGCATATATGAATAAATTGAGCGCTATTTTGCCATATGCCGCTATAATTATCGGCATATCTGAATACTTACCTATGCACCGCTTTTGGAAAATTTCATTTCCGTTTTTCAGTAGACAAATATTGGAATTTGTAAATTAGTTTATTGTCTTTTAATATAAAAGAATATTCAGTGGTAATCCGACCCAGTTTCAGTGTTAAACAACGTTTTTCAAACTGATCAGGGAAGATTGCCGATAACGTGAAACACGCAGAAAATATAACTTCATGGGTAACTTTATTCAGAAGCGATTATGACCTTCCAGGGTCACGACGAACTAAAATAAAAGTTTGGTTGTGGGCGTCTTGGGGAACACCAATCACATGGTATAGTCATAAACTTGTAACATAACATTTCAGCCATCGCACAACGGCGATTCTAAAAGAAATGCTCATCTCTCTTGTTGAGGGTGCCGATAAATACTAGACATATGCCGATAACACTGAACAAAAGTTGACTTGCAAAAACCGTTTTATCAAGAGGTTAGCTACATTTGTCGTATATACAGATGGTGGTCAAGGTCAATAAAAAAAATCCCCCTTCACATGGTATAGTCGATAAAATAATAAACAAGACGCACCGGCCACTACTAGGCAAGGTAAAACGTAAAGGTGACGATAATTGTCTACAACGCTCTAATTTGGATTGTTATCCGTGGATGAAAGGGGTTACCTTCCATCACTACCCAGGGGCCAAGAGAAAACCAAAGCTCAGACGACAGTGGCTTCAGCAAGTATTTAGGGACGAAAATTACACTCCAAAGCGCTACCATACCGTTTGTTCTCTGCACTTTATTGACGGGAGGCCGACAGAAGAAAATCCTATCCCCACACTTTTCCCCCGAAATTATTTCAAAATGTCAAAACAGCCTAGACAGACTCTTTCCATCAGGAAACGTCAGTACAAGAGATCAAAGTCCCAGCCCACAACCAGAAGCTGAAAAAGATTCAGAACCTCTTCCTGTAATATATATATCATGCATATTCATAATATTTTGATTTCAAAGTATATTTCTCCCATCTTAAAATAAGAGTATCAAAAATATGTTTTAAAATATATCAATATTTTGTAATTATTAAGTAAAATTCAAATGGTAGTATACTTGTAAGGAAACATGCATGAAATCCATTCATGATTAAGCAAAATGATATCATTTTACTTGAAGAATAATGATTTCTATAAACAATTATATGAAAGTTACAGCCTCCATAAAGAAGTTGTGTAGTATTGTGTACTATATTGAGCACAAATTTTAACTCAGAACTTTTCAAAGACTTATTCATTAAATATAATGATTATAGGATGTAACACTGCTTGATGATGGACGCTTGGTAGCTTTACCAGCTGAGACAGAATGCATAGTGACTAACTGCAGTACAGATCAAAACAACAACCAAATGGGAGTGGACAAGGAAGACAGTACAGATATAGTTTTATACTCTTTTGTTACTCTGTCAAAGAGACCTTTCCATTGTTTATAGTTAATAAAACAAGTAACAGTTTTAATTAAGTGTAAGTACAATGAATTATTACTTTGAGATACAGCATGTATTGACAACCCCCTCCCCCCCCCCCCCCAAAAAAGGAAAAAAAACTTGGGTCAAGTGTATGATTTAAATGATTTTTGATGAGCAAATTTAAACAAAATTCTCAAATGTTCATAAAATTGCAGATTGTAAACCAGAGCATAAGTATGCCAGAGATCACAATTATAGTGTGTTGCATAAGCCAGATGTGGAGAGTAAAAGCATTGAAGTACAGACAGATTTGAGCATGGATGATATCAAAGCTATGGAAAAGGTACACACAGTGACACACATATACATACATGTATATTCATATATCATCTTTTGTACTTCCCTCTCTTTATGAATATATGTAACATAAACTTATACATAAAAAAGTATGTAAATAAAGAAAATGTTATAATATTTCAATTATTATTTTGTCTAAATATCAATATCATTTCTTCATGACCTTTCAATTTATTACCTAGATTTTTGAATTATGCTTTTTTACTATCTGCAACCTTGACCTTTGATCCATGACCATTAAATTCATATTTCTTCCTTTAGTCAAATGAATGAATGTAGGGAGTTGGAGAAATATCTGTTAAAAAGTTGACCTCCTAGTACAGTCAAGGATTTTGATTCCGTTCACCTTGACCTTTGACAAATTACCTTGAAAATGATGGTGTTGTTTCAAGGATCATTAGCAATGTGCAAATACTGATTGAATTAGTTCTTACAAAAAAGTGCACTCCTTTTAGTAGACAAGTATTTGGGCGAGTCCCATATGTGACCTTGGCCTTTGACACATGACCTTGAAAATCAATATTGTTCGATCTTCCTTATGCTACAAGTTATATATTCATAAAAGCTTGTTTAAAAGTGTAAACATTATTGAACATGTGTGAGGCCATATATTGTCTTACCAATTATCATTTAACAAAATATTTTATGATTTCTTCTTCTACTGTATTTCATGAATTCCCATTTTCTAGGAATTTATGACAGACGTACTTGTTGAAAGGCTAACCAAATCAGATGCAGCAGTAAAGAGAAATTTTGGTGTTCCATCAGTTCATATTTTGTTTGGATTATTTGGTAAGTACAGAATGCATAACTAACACTATTTTTTACATTAAACTGAAGTTCAGCTGACAAGACATTATACAATCTGCATACAAACAGTTTATAGAGACATAATGTAGAGATGCATGCATAATTGTGTAACTTTTCAAACGTAGTCAAATAAATTAGGTTTATTTTTTCTCATTGAAAGTAATTTTTTGTTTCAGCAATACTGGATTCTGCTTTCACAAACATCAAATATTGGTCAGGGAAGGAGAGTACACAGGACAAAAGATATGAGGTGGGTCAGAGCAAGAAACCAGGTCATTCTAGGAAAATGACCAGAATGAATGAATTTTTGATGACTCTACTAAGAATCAGACAAGCAGTCAGCACTTCATTATTGGCAGATCTATTTGGGATTGCAGAAAGCAGAGTATCACAGATATTTTGCACATGGACAAATGTAATGTACAGAGTATTTGGTCCTCAAATTAAGTGGCCTTCAAGGTCACAGATAGTCAAATTCATGCCACGGAAGTTTAAGTCAAAGTTTCCTGATACCAGAGTCATTATAGATTGTACAGAAATTTTTATCCAGCGCCCACGATCACCTACAGCACAGAATCAGACATATAGCAACTACAAAGGTCACAACACATTTAAATGTCTTGTAGGAATAACACCTTCAGGTGCTTCCAGTTTTATATCAGAGTTATGGGGTGGAAACGTCTCCGACAGATTCATAACAGCTAATAGTGGATTCCTTGACCTTATTTCTCCTGGTGATCTTGTCATGGCTGACCGAGGTTTTGTAATCAGAGACTACTTATTAGAGAGAAAGGCTTAGCTGATCATTCCTCCGTTCACCCAAAAATGTAAGTGGAGAAAAGGCAAAAGATTAACCAATGCTCAGGTTACACAGACACGTGATATTGCGAGATTGCGTATCCATGTTGAAAGAGCCATACAACGCTTGAAATGCTTTCGACTCTTGTCAACTGTTATGCCTCTTTCTTTGAAACCCTTAGCTAGTCAAATTCTTGTTATTGCTGCATTTTTGTGCAATCTTGGACCACCACTGGTAAAATGAAGATTTTACATATAAATACCGGTGTTGTAAGTTGGTGTATAACCTGACCAAAGATTGAAAGAGAGAGATAAAGAATTCTTACATGAATATGAATCATTTATTGAATTCTATACATTGAATTCATTCAATTATGAAATGACTGTTACACTTTATATACTGTTAATGTTCATATACAATATGTTATTGTCATATTTGACAATTTGAATATTTTTACAATGAAATTTGTTTATTTTTGTTAACATAATCAATTTGTTGAGTCATGAAGTTTGTTATACAATTTACAAGTATGAAAGAGAATTAAAAATAAAAACATTTTACAGAATGATTTCTATGTCCATTACATGCATGCATAATAAGTAATAAAAAAATCTGTATACTGGTATACCAGACATGCACCTACTAAGTACAAGTTCCAAATAAATACGAATTTGGTATCAAATTTTCTGCTGCCAATCATGCATGTGCATGTATTGAAATTCACATCCCTTTAATGGCAGTTATTCAGGTTATACTGAAAGCATGTTACACAAATTACACTGTACTTAAGGTATATAATGTGTCAATAATTTCATGCAGAGTCACATCACTGATAATTTCACAAAGAATGGAGAATATGCATAATCTAAGTGAAGTTTACTATAATGACAAGATTGCATTTTTAAGATATTTTTCAAAGAACTGATCACATTTGATAGATATTTCCTCAAACTTTGATGCATCAAAATAAATGCGTTCTTGAAATATGCCTCTCTTTGTATAGAAAACAAAATCACACCACTTATAATCAACAATTCCTTGCTGTCCTTGTATTTGAGTATACCAGTCTTCCCTCAAATGAATTTTATTGTTTTCAAAATGTAGGTGATAATTTCTATCTTGTGCAACTTCTTCTACAGTTTCATCTCTGTGAGAGTATGAACATTTGATTTCAATAAGACCATTCCCACAACATTTACATGAGATTAAACCATCTGGAGAGGCAGCCATATAAGGCTTCTCTGAATGAATATGTAACCCGGTGGTCTTCACTCTAGCTTTTCGATGATTACTTTTGTATTCATCAAAATAAAGCTGTCTAGCAATAGCTTCATTTTCTTTACCAAATTTAATGGCTGGTTGAAATATTGTGATTTTGTTGTAGAATTTCCCTTACAATATAATTTTCAGATGATTGTGATCCCCGAAAATTCATAACTTTGGAGAATTCTGAAGCTGTGATTCGTCCACGTCTGTGGTGAAACCACTCATCATTTTCATCTTGACCATTTGTTATGGAAGTTACATGGCTTATAACAGTTTTATCATAAACTAACTTTAAATGATCAACAATGTTCACATCAATCTTATTTGCATTTTTCACGGAACAAGATAGGTCGGGCACATCATCACTATCACAATCTTCATCACAACCAGATGGAGGATCTAGAGTTTGTAGTACGACGGCATTCGAACCACGGCAGAGATGGTATATTTTCTTTTCGACTTCTTTGGTGATGTTTTCATCGATCATCTTACATGGATTGAAATTAGTATGGTGAGGACCGATGGCACCTTCTTTATTGATTTTCAAATTGTGAATTTCAGAGGGACGAGACACTTGTCTTGGCTTGTCCCATGTACAGTGAACATCTGTGCCTACTTGAGTGTGTCGATTTTTGCGTCTGTCGTTGAATGATGACGCAGCAAACATAAGTGCTGTACAATGCTTACATGACCCATCATCTCTAAAAATATAAATTTGAAATTTAAGGATATGATAAAGGAACTTAGGTGATCATATATGTTAAGTATTGTCAAGATAAACATATTTGGAATTGGTCAAAATGAAATATTCAGTCATAAGTGATCGGACAAGAAGTGTGCATGATTCTAATCCAATTAATGAATTATTTGATAATCAAACTTACACAACACAGGTACATCCACCTGAATGGATTTGGGCATTCTTCCTCACAAGAATCCATGTTAGGTATGGTTCTGCATTCTGCCTTGTTTCTGGGGTTGTGGAACATTTGATATAGTAGAAGTTCTCCGACAGGACAGCAAGTTTAACATTGTCGATGTGATTGTTTGTGAATAACAAATACCCATTGTCCTGTTTGTAAAGTTTTAGCCTTGAGTTGTCCCATCCGGTGTTTAAAACCCTAATAAAGACGTCGGATATTTCTATCTCAGGCATAAGAGTCAGATCATCGTCCCAATTCGTGATGCTTTTTACACTTGGATAAGTTTCCTCGCCTATTGTTCTTCGATTTTTATCCATATTTTCATAATCGTCCTTCATTTGTACATCTTCCAGTTCAATTTCAACAGCCAGCTTGCATAACTTGATAAGATGATGTTTTAAATATATGGAACACGTAATTCCTTACAGCGACAGAAACTGCTTGAGCTCAGGAACATTCCATGAATCAAAATCAAAAACACGTGAATCCGCCATGTTGTTTATTTAGAAACGGAAGTGGGGATGCCCTACATTTCGCCAAAACGCTGTGTGTTACCCAAAGTGGAAACGTATCTCGGAAGTTCCGTACTGCGTGTTCACGGGCAGTTTTCAGGACATGGATCTCGAGTTTCCGATGAAAATACGCCACGCATCTTCTTTAACTTGAGGCTATACCAGCTCATATTTTTTCAAATCGTCTAATTTAATCGTAAATGTAAATACTTTCTTTTTTCATGTTTTTTTTTCATTTATTGTTTCCGTTACAACTAGTGACGGCGTCATGTGACGACGTCATTGACGTCGCTCAATACGCTATACCATGCCTCAAACGATTCCACATATTTTCGTCAATTTTTAAGATATTTAAAAAAAAAGAAAACAGTTTTAGAAACTGCAGACATCAGTTATTTAACATACAAAATTTCATTCAAAAGTACGACAGGGCCGAATTCCATGGTTACCGAACCTACTCCTTTAGTCCCTTCTTTTCTGTTTATGACTTACGTGTAGACTTACGTGTGGTCGAGGGCAGTCGTAGATTTACGCCAAAATTTACACGTAAACTAAGTTTGTCGTAAGTTACGACTTTTAGTAAAACAGAAAAATCATAAAAAATGCCTGAACTTACGTCTAAGTTTACACTTAAGACCTTTAGTAAAACTGGCGCCAGGGACGTACTTGTACAATATCTAATATTCAATAGTTTTGGATTTATCCGGTATTGGTTTTAACCAGATTATTATTTAATCATGATTAATAAAGAGATGAAAATCACGATTTAGCAGGGATATTAAATTTTGTGCTTAAGCGAAAAGCTAATATAGATATTATCAAATGTGTGTGGCTCCGTTTTGCCGCAGGTTTTTGTGTCGCCTGCGAAGCATAGCGGCACTTAGGGATCACTTTGTCCGTTGCCCGTCTGTCCGTCCGTCTGCGTCTGTCTGTCTGTCATACTTTGGGTGTCACAGCCCATAACTTTTGATTGGTAGGTGATTTGGCTTTGATATTTCACATGTGTATTTCTTGTGACAAGACCTTCCTACACATACCATAATTTTTGACCTAGTGACCTTGACCTACTTATTTGACCTACTTTTCAAAAAATTAAGAATGGATATATCTTTTGATTGGTAAGTGTTAGGACCTTGATATTTCACAGATGCAATCCTCGTGGCAAGACCTTTCTACACATACCATAATTTTTTATCTTGTGACCTTGACTAGATATTTGACCTACTTTAAAACAAAGATAAGATTCGCAATATCTTTTGATTGGTAAGTGATAGGGCTTTGATATTTGTATATATCTTTTAATTGGTAGGTGATATAGGTTTTTAATATTTCTTATTCTTTTTGTTACCAATTTTTACGTAGTGACCTTGACCTAGATGATTGACACTTTTTCTGAAAATTTGAGATTGACAATATCTTTTAATTTTGAAATCAAATATGGCGCTCAGAGAGTAACACGTACTGAGAGTCGCTTCGAGAAAATTGACTTGTTTCGGCATTTATAAAGATTGTTATGCTGTTATTTTTGAACTGATGTACTATTGACATATCATCTACGTGATGCGCCATCTGTTTATGTGAAAAATTTGCTATTTGGAGATTTTTGGTGGAAATATACTTTTTCATTGTTCGAGTTGTGATTAGTAATCACTCTACCTGTGAAAGCATACCTGTGTACACCTGTATAAACCTGTATACCTGCATTGAACATGGCTAATAATGAATCGGCGAAGTCGAAATATTTTACTACGAATAAAAAGGGCAGTGTACATGTGCCTACGAACAGACCATCGACTAGATCAGTCAGTGATACAGGTGCGAATACTAGTCGACAAGATAGTAGCATAGATGAAGGAAAAGATGATAATATTATTCTTAAGAAGCTGGACAGTATTGAGAAGTCGATGGTGAAGAAAGATGACTTAAAGCAAGTGGTTACAGAGCTAGTGACCAATATAATGAAACAACAGAAAGAGGATTTCAAACGGGAAATAGAGAAAGTCGAAGAAAGAAGCAGAGCAGAGAGAAGTAATTTTAAGGGTGAAATCGATGATTTGCGTGTGGAAAACGACAATCTAAGACAGCTTATATCAGAGAAGCGTATGGAGATGGAAGAGGCGAAAAACGCTGCTTTTACGGCATTAGATAGAGCGGACGAAGCTCGCAGATGGGCAAACCGTAACGAGCAATACTCCAGGAAAAATAATGTAAAATTGTACGGAGTTATTGAACAAAACGAGGAAAACACGGAGACGGAAGTCATTAAATTATTGCAAAAAGATGCTGAAACTACTATACGCCCAGATGAAATCATTGCTGTTCACCGCATCCCAGGAACGAGGTCTGGTCAGCCACGCCCCATTCTTTTGAAACTTAAAAACTCTGACGTTAAAGGAAGAGTGATCCGACAAAGATCTGTGGTTAAAAGCAAAACAACCGGTGTACGATTAGCAGACGACGTAACCCGAGAGAACAGTCAGTTAATCGAACGCCTGAATAATCATGAACTTATCGAGGCCTGTTGGTTTTTTAATGGAAGCGTATATGGCAAGGTGCAGGGCAGCGGACGAAAAGTGAAATTTGACATCAATGATGATATATAGTGGAAACTACGAAAGAAGTAAGGTGGTTTGAGTTGATACTGTTTTAGTTCTGAACGTTCACATTTTGAATTTTTGCTTTATTGACATTGACAGACTGTCTCAATTTTTTTCTATTGTGTTTGCTTGAACTGCATGGCTTTGCATTATTTTGCTTCGAATAATTACATGCTTGTTTGTTTATGTTTGTATGCAAATCATAGTGATCTCGATCCCAATATTTCAGATGACCAATCAAAATCCTTTTTAATTGACGCATGCGTCAATGCTTTGAGTACTTGTACATACGCAATATCCTGTTTTCTGAGCAAGAATATCTGAAAATGAAAAAGGCTAGTGAATCTTGAGCAAGAATTTATTTGACGAACCATTTAATGTTTGATCGAGGTCACAAGAATTGACGATAATTCAAATGTCCACAGTCTCCATTCCGGAAAACTGTAGGCATCGAAGGTACGTTACAAGATTGGGGTTTACCTGTATCAGCGCAGCGCTTTTTACAAATTGATGATGTGTCAGCAAGTCATTTTCAAAGAGTTTTTCAGAAGTAAGTTTGCATGACATGACTTTTTTTGAATCAGATTATCATTTATTTTTGTATGAATGTGTGTGTGAGTGTTTGAAAGAAAGTAACTATATACAGCCAAACCAGTGCAAATTCAGCTTGTTCTTACCTGTCTGTCTCAGATCCACATCCATTTTACATTGTACATCAAAACTTATTTTCACTGATGGCTAGTATTAAAATTTCTTCACTAAACTGTAGAGGTTTAAGGGATACTCGTAAAAGGAAAGATGTTTTTAAATTTTTGAGAGAGAAGAAGCCGTCAATTATTTGTTTGCAAGACACACACTTGTTAGACGCAGATGATAAAGTCATTCATACTCAGTGGGGACTCGAACATATTCAATGTCAAGGAAAAAATTATGCGAGAGGTGTTATGACATTATTCAATAATAACTTTGAATATACACTAGGTAGATCTAAAAAGGATGATAAAGGGAATATTCTTATAACTGAAATTATGTTATGTAAAAAAATTAGCATCACTCTTATCAATTTGTATGGCCCAAACAAAGATGAACCATCCTTTTTTGAAAATATTTATAAAATTTTAGATGACTTTGATAATGAATTTATTATTATCTGCGTTGACTGGAATTTAACCCAAGACTTTTATAAGGACTGTTTTAATTATGTATCACATAACTACCCACGGAGTAGATCTGTTCTTGATAAAATTATAAATTGGAGAAGTGAGAGGGTTGTGCGCACGTAATCCAGGATAACCACACCATTTGCTACTTGCGTGACAGATGGCCGTCCAAAGTCGGCACCGGTTACCCATTGGTCTCGTCGGTTTATGTGTAGTCTTTTGTGTTTGATGTTTACATGTCGTGTGTCTCTTTTCCGTCTCGTGCTGTACTCGTCTTTTGTGTTTTTGCATCGGGTGTTTTGGTGTTTTACTGTTGATGCTGCAACGGGGTCTTGTTGGAGATCTCCTCCCTTCTTTTGATAAAATTATAAATGACTTCAATCTTGTGGACCCTTGGAGAATTCTCAATCCCGACAGAAAAGAGTATACATGGCATCGCGTTAACCCGTTGAAGCAAGCAAGACTTGACTTTTTCTTGATCTCACATGAATTCATGTCTCTGGTAAACACAGTAGGAATATCACCTGGTTATAGAACTGACCATTCTTACATAGAACTAGAACTTAAGATTGTAAATTTAGAGAAAGGAGCTGGTTTTTGGCGTTTTAATAACTCATTGCTCAAAGATACAGAGTACGTTAAAATTGTGAAGGATTGTATACTGGAAACTAAAAAAGAATATGCTCCCAGTCCACTAGTTAAGGATAAAATATCTGATATACCGAATGAATCTTTACAATTAACTATTGATGATGGTCTATTCTTAGAGGTACTTCTCATGAATATAAGGAGAATAACATTACCATATTGCTCAAACCTTAAACGTAATAAGACTAATGAAAAGGACAGTTTAGAAAAAGAAATAGCTGAACTAAAAAGAGAATTTGATAATACTCACAGGATAGAGGATGCCGCAAGACTAAATGAACTTACTCTTAAGCTAGAAAAAATTAGAAAAAATGAACTTGAAGGACTTATCATAAGGAGTCGTGCGCGCTGGATTGAGAATGGCGAAAAACCCACAAAATACTTTTGCAATTTAGAGAAAAGGAACTATGTTAATAAAACAATAACTAAAGTAATCCATGAAAAGGGACAAGAGATAATTGATCAAAAAGATATATTAAAAGAAATCCAGCTTTTCTATACAGATCTCTATCAGAATAAAGACAACGATTTGGATGATATTGATTTGAACTCTCTTCTCGGTTTTAATGTACCAAAATTGACAGATGAGATTAAATCTACACTTGAGAAACCCTTAACAAAAGCTGAAATTTTGAACTCTTTGAAATCATGCAAAAATAACAAAACTCCTGGTACCTCGGGATACAGTGCAGAATTCTTTAAGTTTTTTTGGATTGACCTTGGCGACTTCTTGTATAGATCTTACTTATTTGCATTTGAGAAAGGTGAGCTATCATCATCCCAGAAACTTTATTTCATTACTACCAAAAGGAGACAAACCAAGACAGTATATAAAAAATTGGAGGCCTATTTCACTATTAAATATTTCTTATAAAATTCTCTCTGGTGCTATAGCTAAAAGAATAAAAGATGTCCTTCCTACTATAATACATGAAAAAGGTTTCTTATCGGGTAGATATATTGGGGAAAACACTAGATTATTGTACGATGTAATGCATATCTGTAATGAGAAAAATATCCCAGGAATAATACTTATGATAGATTTTGAGAAAGCCTTCGATTCCGTTTCATGGTCTTATATAAATAAAGTTCTTGAGTTTTTTGATTTTGGAGAAAATATTATAAAATGGATAAATATTTTTTGTAATAACTTTAAATTATGCGTTTCTCAGAATGGTTTCTTTTCCACTTTTTTCAAAATTGGGCGTGGCTGCAGGCAGGGGGATCCAATTTCTTCTTATATCGTCTTATTATGTGTAGAGATAATGGCTATTATGGTAAGGAATAACAGAAATATTAAAGGAATCAAAATTTGTGACTATGAATACAAAATTCTACAATACGCTGCTGATACTGCTCTTTTGTTGGACGGATCTGAACATTCTTTACAAAATGCTTTAACTTTAATTGGGCAGTTTGCAAAATTTTCAGGCTTAAAACCCAACTACACTAAAACAGTTTGCGTAAAAATAGGTTCACTTAGGTTTTCAAGTACTATATTTTGCAATAATTATTCATTACATTGGTCACAAAACCCATTCAACTTTTTAGGTATTACTTTTTCAGTAAACTTATCTGATATGGAAGATCTTAACTTTATGCCTAAACTTCAAGAAATGAAAAATTTAATAAAATCATGGTCTAGACGCCTTCTAAGCACAAATGGTAGAATTACTGTTGTTAAAACAATACTGTTATCTAGACTTGTGCATTTATTCATATCACTCCCGAATCCTAAAGAAAGTTTTATTAAGGAACTAGAAAAATTACTATTTGGCTATATTTGGGGGTATAAAATTGATAGGATTTCTAGAAAAACTATAATTCAAGATTATGAGAATGGGGGCTTGCGAATGACACGTTTAAGGTCTTTCATAAAAAGCTTAAAAGTGACATGGATAAGAAGAGTTATCAATGAAAACAATCAAACATCATGGTGTAAATTGCTGACTGATACTATGCCATTAAATTTTAAATTTTTCACAAATTTTGGAAATGAATACCTAAAACATATATCATATGGAACTACTACTTTCTTTTGGAAAGATGTATTTATATCATATTACGACTTAAGGAACATTATTGATGTAAAGAAAAGATTATTTGAGCCTTTGTGGCACAACAAAAGTCTGGCTACCGATTATATGCAATATTGTAAGTGGATAGATAAAGGTATCTTATATGTCTGTGATTTATTAGATGAAAATGGTATCTTTTTAAGTTATGAATCTTTTTGTGTCAGATACAACTTTTTCCACCATTTACGCAATACTTTGGTTTGATTTCTTGTATTAAAAAACGAAATTGGATTTTGGATATTATACCTCTGCAGGAAAATCAACCTTACTACCCGGAACATGTTAAAATTCTTAGAAAAAAATTAAAGGGATGCAGATATTTTTATGATTTATTCATTCAAGAAATGTATAGTAGACCCAAAAGTGAAGTCAAATGGGAGTCAGAATTTCAAATATCTCGAGATAGTGTTTGGTGGAAAAGAGTTAACTTATTTATACATACTGGAACAAATGATTCCATACTGAAGTGGTTCCAATACAGATTAGTACATAGGATCTTAGGAACTAATTCACTATTACATAAAATAGGGTTAAGTGACTCAAATCTTTGTTCATTTTGTCGTAATTATCCAGAAACATTATCTCATTTATTTATTCATTGTCATTTTTCACAAGAATTATGGAAAAATGTTAAGAATTGGTTAAACTTTATATTAAATGAAAACATAGATATAGAAGATTCAGAAATTACTCTTGGTATCACTTACACAGATAAGACATTAAACATTATAATATGCCTGGTAAAGTATTATATTTACAAGCAAAAGATGTTGAAACTTATACCTTCATTTGAAGGTGTACAAAATTATATAAAATCATATATCAAATCAGAATTTTACATTTACAAAAAGAATGTTAAGGAGGAATTATTTCATAGAAAGTGGGATTGGCTATACTGTTATTTATAACTTATTAAATGTGTGAAAGATGAATGAAAGAGTGTGTATGTACTTATATTTATATAAAATATTTTCACTTGTGATTTAATTTTGCTTTCATGAATAAAAAATTTAAAAAAAAAAATCTTTTAATTTGTAATTAAGAGGTCTGATATTTTAAATGAATTTCATTTGACAAGACTTTTGTACTGATACCAATAATTTTGATCCACTTTCTAAAATGATAACCAAACCGCTTCGCAGGCGACACAAGCATTCCTTGGATTGCTATTTTTTTCTTAAGGTATCCGATGTACAATAGGGCATTTTTCCATGCCTGGTAAGGTACTATAAACTATATATTTTCTGAAAGGTTATAATGCCCACTGCTCAGAAATGGGGCCAGAAAAACAAAGGGGAATAAATGATGAAGCATTTAAAGGAGCTGATAAGATAAGGCGTAAAATCTGCCCTGAAAAAGTGGAATTTTCAAAATGGGAACTTCAAAAAAATTCTTTCACAAAATTTATGCCAGTTCTTGGTTTCATCATAATCAGCAGTTGCATAAGATTTATCATGCATAGTTTTCCTAAATTTTTGGGCAAAATACGTCTATTTTCTATAGAAACCAATGGAAAATGGAAAAGTTTTTTAAAACATTGTTCCCCCCTCAGCTACAGAACTTCACTTTTACAGAAGGTGTATATCACTAATACACATCTTTTGACAAAGTGGGGTTCTGTAGCTAAGGGCGGGAACGATGCCCCAGAGACGAAAAACTGAAAAAGGGTGGGTGGGGGGCTTTTTACAAATCTGTGTTTTAGGTCGTAATATAAGCAAAATTTATATTTTTTCCCTTTTAAAGTCATTCATTTATTTATTCTAAACATGTTCACATGAAATGCACAAGATTTTGGAATGAAATAAACAGGAGTGTGCAGTTTATTTCTACACAATGTGTATTTCGCGGTAACATACCTACTTTGTAGTCAATGAATTCAAAATACAACCATATTTCAGATTCAAGATTTTAAGATTTATGGAAAAAATTGAGACCAGTCTTTTGAATTTAATTTCTAGCACCTTGTTTAGACAATAACTATGTTTTACAGTTATAGATATCCATATTAGCCAGATTGTTCTTAATTTTCAACGTTATTTGATCGATATTAGCTTCTTTTCAACATGGCTACCCCCTACTCTTTGGACTGTAATTTAAGTATCTAGAAATAAGCTTACCAAAATAAAAGTTGTATCAGGAATCTCCAAATACATTTCATTTTAGTAATTATCAAGTTTTTCTTGCATACAGATCATTGTGTAGAAGAAATACTTGATGAGATTCAGGGCTAAATACAGCCCTTATCTTATCAGCTCCTTGACTATTTTGTCTATATAAGATATGCAAAACAACAAAAATGCACAAGATTTTTCCCCGTTGATTTTTAAGACCTGGGAGTATTATAACAGTACTCAGGGCATCATCACTTTTCAGAAAAATTATATATAGTTTATAGTACCTTACCACGCATAGAATTTACTATACTTTACAATAGAGATTATCAAAACGCTATGTAAAATGAGTCTATTGTACAATGGATACCTTAACTCCATCGTCTATCTCGGAATTGGTCAATCTCTACCTTTCCAAACGGCTTTCGTTGAAGTTCAGCGACGATCCCCATCGGTATTGTGGTGCAGGCACAGTCTGAGACGGTGGTTTGCTTGTCGTCCATCTTGCATTTCATTTTCCAGCTCGGATGAGAAAAGGTGATGGGCTCAAATCTGGAAATTTTGACAAGCAAAAAAAAAATCTATGTGGTTATTTGTTACGAGGACAAAACTCGATGTATATTTTTTATGTCGTTTGTTAAACGTGTTATATGAGTACCGGTATTAGTGGCGGATTCAGCCCGGGGGGAGGGGGGCATCATGCCCTCCCCGGCAGTGCCCAACAAAGGGGCACTTATGACATGTTTTTTGAAGCATTGAACTACTGTTTCCTAAAAAAAATCTATGAAATTGGTCAGAAATAGCCCCAAAACACACCAGAAATTACCGATTTGAATATATTCTCTAAAATTTTCTCGCGGATAGAGTACAAAGTCGGTAAGGATAAATTGCTGCCATGTCCATCGTATCTACGTGGACGTACACGTTTCGGAAACAACCTGCACTGAATGATTTTCATATAAGATTTTCTTCATCTGAGCCTGAGGCATGAATCGGGAATAACAGTCCTTCATGCAAGTCATAAAACACACATATTTATGGAACGCCATCGCTGTCTTATGATG
This sequence comes from Pinctada fucata, assembly GCA_028142955.1. Taxonomy (NCBI): domain Eukaryota; kingdom Metazoa; phylum Mollusca; class Bivalvia; order Pterioida; family Pteriidae; genus Pinctada; species Pinctada fucata. The sequence goes on along the minus strand of AP027108.1, from coordinate 34,831,655 downwards.
AGATATTTCAATATATTGGATGGTTTAATCAATATATGCGGTGGTAAGTACATTATATGCGGTGGTAAGTACATTATATGCCGTGCTAAGTACATTATATGGAGTGCTCAGTACATTATATGGAGTGCTTAGTACATTATAAGGGGTGGTACGTACATTATATGCGGTGCTAAGAACATTATATGCGGTGATGAGTACATTATATGCGGTGCTAAGAACATTATATGCGGTGGTAAGTACATTATATGCTGTGCTAAGAACATTATATGCGGTGGTAAGAACATTATATGGAGTGTTAAGTACATTATATGGAGTGCTTAGTACATTATATGCGGTGTTAAAAACATCATATGGGGTGGTACGTACATTATATGGGGTGCTAAGTACATTATATGCGGTGCTAAGTACATTATATGGGGTGATATGTTCATTACATGGGGTGGTTAGTACATTATATGCGGTGCTAAGTACATTATATGCAGTGCTTAGTACATTATATGCGGTGCTAAGAACATTATATGGGGTGGTGAGTACATTATATGCGGTGCTTAGTTCGTTATGTGGTGATTTCGTTATGATAAGCATTCTGATGACCAAGATTAAACATTTTTGAGACTCGGTTTATCATTAACCCACAAGGACACATAAACACAAATTCCCAGCTCTATCATGGGGGGGGGGGGGGTTGGAAGAAAAGACCGGTATTTGGGTCAAAATAAGCATTTTTACACAGAAAACAATGGAAAACGGAAACGCTTTTACACAACAGCGCCCCCCCCCCCCTCCCCCTCGCTTTACAATGCCACATTCACCAAAGGTGTATATCAATAAAACACATTTTCTGAACAAGTGGGGTTCTGAAGCGAGGGGGGAAACAATGTTCACAGGCAAAAACGAAAAAAGGGGGATGGATGACTATTTTAAAATTTATCTCTAGAGCGATATTAAAAGTAGGTTATAATTGCCATCTTTTTCTTTTTATATCATAGAACAAATCTATTCATAGTGTGTTCCGATCAAATATGTAATCGTTTGGAAGGAAATAAATTTGTCTATATCTACACCGTGTGTATTTCGCGCCAGAAAGCTACATAAGTGGCCGAGAAGAAAGAAATACAACCGGTTTTTTTTCAGTTTCTGGATTTCAGAGACTGCCGATTACATTGATATTCTTAAAACAGGGTGACATGAAAATTCTATATCATTATTTTTTTTTATTCTAATTATTGGAATAAAAAAAAATAATGATAAAGAATTTTCACGTCACCCTGTTTTTTTTTCTTTCTCTCTCTTAGACCACGTAAATTGAATATCACAAGCTAAAATAAAAATTATAATTTATATATTAGTAACGTAGTGTTACAGAATTAATCTACTCTTTACTAATATCACATAATTTATCTGTACTGTACAAAGCTCTTCTAATAAGTAAAAGCATATACAATATACGGAAACAATGCCTATTGATATCATGGTGCCTCTCACTTTAAAAAGCAAGAACTTTGTAAAAAAAAATTGAAAAATAAAACTTACCATTGGCCAGGATCGAACTCGCGATCTTGATATTTGCAGTCCTTCGTCTTCACCACTAAGCCACTGCACCGTTGCATAACAGTGATGAAATTGTAGAATAGATTTCACTAATTGCCAAAGATTTAATTTTTTCACTTTTTTGAATCAAATACAATGAAATATACCTCAATTAAACAACATAGTATTTATTTTATCTTCTCACATAAATATTTGTGTTTAAAGGCCAAAAAACGTAAAAACGAGGAGTGCCTTAACGTAGCTGCGATCCGAGTCTCAGAAATGTTTAATCTTGGTCATAAGAATGTTTATCATAACGAAATCACCACATAACGAAATTAGCACCGCATATAATGTACTCACCACCCCATATAATGTTCTTAGCACCGCATATAATGTACTTAGCACTGCATATAATGTACTTAGCACCGCATATAATGTACTAACCACTCCATGTAATGAACATACCACCCCATATAATGTACTAATGTACTAACCACCCCCATGTAATGAACATACCACCCCATATAATGTATCTAACACCGCATATAATGTACTTAGCACCGCATATAATGTAATAACCACTCCATATAATGTACTTACCACCGCATATAATGTTCTTAGCACCTCATATAATGTACTTAGCACCGCATATAATGTATTTACCACTCCATATAATGTACTTACCACCGCATATAATGTACTTACCACGGCATATAATGTACGTACCACCCCATATAATGTACTAACCACCGCATATATTGTACTTACCACCGCATATAATGTACTTACCACGGCATATAATGTACTTACCACCGCATATAATGTACTTACCACCGCATATATTGATTAAACCATACCATATATTGAAATATCTCATCATAAGACAGCGATGGCGTTCCATACATATTGTTTACCAAATACTCGATGTAATCTTCTATAAAATTGAAGTCGGAATCTTTTCTGAAATTTTTTTTTTCTAAGTTTCTAAGTCGTGCTCTAGAGCTAGTAAGTCGTGCGCACGAGTTAGTAAGTCGTGCTCAAGAATTAGTAAGTCGTGCGCACGAGTTACAAAAGTCGTGAGGAGTTACAAAGTCGTGCGCACGAGTTACAAAGTCGTGCGCACGAGTTACTAAGTCGTACACACGAGTTACCAAGTCGTGCGCACGAGAGAATTTTTTTCTCACAATGTCCCTTCTATGCCTCCGTACCTTCTAGTACATTATTTGTTAATTTTTGTCAACTAGATTTTTAATATTTGTTATATGTATATGTATCTGAAAATTAGAGATCAAGTGTCGAAAAAAGCCGTTGAAATATGAATTGCAACCTTTATTTTACACAGTACAAGAAAATGTTATTATGAACTCACGATTAAAGATATAAATCACTCAGAAATCTAATTCAGGGCATTTTGTCGACATCCGTTGTCTATTTTGTCTAATAGTATTTTGACGTTGTTAAATATTACGCAGTTTAGCACATTTACGAGTGCAAAAATATGAAATGTAGGTAGCGTTCTATACCTACTTTGCGACGTTATAACTCAGGAAAACCCAACTTCATAAATTGGAATAATTATCTCAACATAATGTATTAAAAGTCAGCTTTTAGAATATGTATAAATCATATCAAAGTGTACTCGTTTTACGGAAAACGTAACTTTGATATGACGCCTGTAAAGAAGGACGTTAAGGGCCACGGAAGGATCACTAGTTGAAGGTGCGTTGTTCCATCAGGACAAGTCTGTCAATGCCATGGCTGCCTTTCATGGTTGTGGCTTAAATTTGATTGAGCATCCGCCTTATTCACCTGATCTTGCTCCATCAGACTTTCATCTTTTCCCAAAACTGAAAGCAGCTATTTTTGGCACCAACTTTCATTTCGATGATGATGTCATACTTGCAGTAGATGACTATCTGACCAATGAAGATAAGGAGTTCTTTAAAAGTGATATTGAGGCCCCTTAACACCGGTGACAAATGTGTATAGATATTTAGGGGGATTATGTAGAAAAATAATGCAAAATGTCTGATAAAATTCAAATCCTTAAATACGAGGCTCACAACATATCAATCAGCCCTCGTAATGTTGTGTACATGATAAGTAATATTTTTTAGAAAATCGCTTGGAGTATCAACTTGAAACTTTACATGATGATATAGACCGTGATGAGACGAATCAAATACAGCAACAAAATCTAACCTTGACCTTCGAAAAATCAGAAAATCAGAATTTGTCCATTAGCAAATAGGGAGAAATAATAGGGAGAATGGACAAGTAAATTTATATGATGCTGAACCAAGATGGGACTCGTCATTTGAATATTGACCTAGTGACCTTGACCTTGCAGTTTGACCTACTTTAAAATATAAGTCCTTAGCTATATCTCTTGAACTTAAAGGGATATGGCTTCGATAATTCACATATAGATTCCTTATGAACAGACCTTTCATTTGGGACTCTGACCTCGTGTCATTGACCTTGGAGTTTGACCTACTTTTCAAAAACCTTAACCTGGGCTTTATCTCTTGACCTATAAGGGGTAGGGCTTTGAAATTTCACATGCAGATTCCTTATAACCAGACCTTTCCTTTTGGATCATGACCTTTGACCTCCTGATCTTGGACGTAGTGTTTGACCTACTTTTAAAACTTTTAACTTGGGCTATATCCCTTAAACTATAAAAGAGTAGGGCTTTGATATTTTAAAGTATTACTAAGGAACTTTGACATTTCTATCTGCACAAAAAAGTACTTACACTTCGCAATCCGGCCTTACTGCCTTTACATAGCGGTTTATGGTTTATGCTTTATTTTAATTTACATACGACACTAGATATAAATTCAGAAACAAACCAGTATGTACATCGCTATTTTTTATCTTATGATACATGTAAGAACTAAACGATTTTAAAGTTACGAAAACACTTGGAAAACTTAGTATTTTTTAAACTGACTTCGGAAATCCTTTATGCAGTTTAAAAATACGGATTTATTTTAGGTTTAGGGAAAGACATTTTCATATACATTTTTATATATATGCATGAGATTTTACAATCAGTGCAGAGATAAATTCACAAACAGCACTTTTATATATCAAAACATTTTAAAAACGTAAACAGTTAAAAAGGTAGGTCTGCGGACAGTCAGACGAACAGACAGACATAATTGCGAAACCAATATATCCCCTCAACTTTGTTTTCGAGAATATATAACAAATAAAGGTAATTAACGCAAGCATAGCATCCCCTCAGACTAACAGACAGACATAATTGTGAAACCAATATATCACCTCAACTTCGTTTTCGGGGATATATAACAAATAAAGGTAACGCAAGCATAGCATCCATCAAACAGACAGACAGACAGGCATAATTTTGAAACCAATATATACTTTCAACTTCGTTTACAATGATATATAACAAATAAAGGCAACGCAAGCATAGGATCCCTCAGACAGACAGACAGACAGACAGACAGACAGACAGATAGACATAATTGTGAAACCAATATATCCCCTCAACTTCGTTTAAGAGGATATATAACAAACATAGGCAACGCAAGCGTAGCATCCCCTCGCATCTGCGTGTTCTATTTCATCAGCAAAAATAAAAAAGAATGTCCATAGTAATCTTGACCTATGATCCTTTACCTTGAAAGGTGTGGGAGGTTTGGTTATCCTGCAATACATGTACTTGCATTGTCTTCTATGCTGTTCACAAGGATTTGTAAGCCTTAGTCCACAGTGACATTGACCCTTGAAATTGATAATCAATAGGGTTCATCCTCTCCCCATGGGGAACATTTGTGGAAGGTTTGATGTTTCTATGATGATTTCATTGACTTCTATGTTGTTCACGAGAATCCGGACGTACACACACAAATACCCTACAACCCAAACACGGACGCCCGGCAGCGACGCTGTATCCCCTCCACAACAGTTATAGAAATGGAAAGGATAAATCTTTGTTTTTGATTATCAAACATAAAAGTTGCCCCCCTCCCCGCACTAAATTACCCGGGAATAAACACTCGAAGCATATTTCATGCAAAAGAGCATAAAATTACATCCTTTAGCAGTGGCGGATCCAGCGTCACCTTTGCCGGGGGGTCGTGGGGCGAATTTTGCCGATTTTTACTGAAAATGGACCAAATGTAGGGATTTTAGGAAAATTTTGGGTCAGTGCCGGGGGGGGGACGCCCCCTCCGCACCCCCCTGAATCCGCCACTGTTTAGTCTTTGATATATATCACAATGCATATTAATATGATTTGTCCACATTTTAAGTAATTTTTTCGTAGTTTTCTCCGAAACCCGAGTTTTGTCATGTAAATTTTACCTTTTTTTTTTCTACCTGCTATTAAAAGAAAAAAGCACCCCATCAAAATGAGAGATCAACAGAGGGAATACTCAAGCTTTTGTTTAAGTGGAGTGTGTATTATTTTGAAATATATATATATATATATATATATATATATATATATATATATATATATATATATATATATATATATATATATATATATATATATATATAGGAATATTTTGGAATATGTTTTATTACAAGTACAATGAAGCAACTTCATGTAACTACAATTATTATCAATAAATTAGTGTCAAAAGTTCTTATTTTCCCCGTTTACATGTTTTAAACCCCGTCCCCATGAAATAAATTTAGTTATAGAGCCAAAAGTGCCTTTCTAAATTTAGCGCATGTATCTACATGTACCCATTAAAATCAATCTCAATGATTGGACCAATCTTCATGGTTAAGTGAGAAGGTTATTTCACCTGGCTAATCACATAGTCACGTGACATTTTGCATTGTCCCCAGGTAGTGATTAGAATTCAGGCGCTCTCCTCAACATGACCACAGAAGACCGAAGAGAAGAAAAAGACAAAGATTATCTAGAGATTAAGGTAAAATAATTTATTTCATTTACTTCAACTAACTGATAATATCCACAGGTGTCTGTGTATCGGTTAACACTAGAATTGATTGTGATGCGTCATGCATATGCACGAAACGTGTGATACTATCAGGGGCGGACACAGGATTTGAGTTGGGATGGGGGGGGGGGGGGGTTGACGCATATGAAAAAGGAATGGGTCTAGGGCCGTCTTCCTCCACTGGATCAAGGGCAACAACCCCCCCTCCCCCCGTTTTATGGAAGCTACAATGTATTAATGTTTTCTGACTTATTTTTTTATGGGGGCTTCATCCCACGAGCAGAAAGAGAAACAGGTTCTTATATCAAAGTCTACATGTTGTGCATGTTACTGAAGTCAATTTTGTAATAATGCATATGTGACGTTTTCTAAAATTAAAGGAGGCCGGGGGCTGGATTGCAAATTCATATTGCAGTTTACTGTTACACAGGGAACATTTGATGCATGTTCCGGGGGACTGAGTAAGGAATACTTGTAAAACAATGGCTGACTCAATCACTCATTATTTAGATCAAGATTGGAAGTAAGAAACAGCTCTCCCAATGCAAAATAATATATTTTTTATGCTCTCCGAAAAATTTCGGGGAGCATATAGTCCGAGCTCATATCTCCTAAACCATATTTTACACGAATGTTCATTACGATAGATCCTTTGGCAAAAAGGTCACATATGGTCAATTATCAAAGGTCCAGGTCATTTCCAGGCTAAGAATAGATTTTTTTTGTAATAATAAATGAATTAGAAATCAGTATTTTGTCCGAATGGTTGTCAATGTCAATATTGTGTTGATGAGAAATTGTGTGCTAATCTTTTACATATGTTATGAGTTTTCAGATTTTTAATTGTGTTGATGAGAAATTGTACGTGTGCTGAGAAGGGGGGAGGGTGTTACACATATAACTTAAGGTATATACGATATATATATTATATACATGTATATTAGGGTCATCACATATCATTGAATTGTTTATTAGGATAGCCCCGTCAGTACCAAGGTCACACAAGTTCAACAATCAAAGGTCAAGGTCAATTCCAGCTTAAAAATAGTTTCTTTTGCAATAAAAAAATCAAAAATTGATTTGCAAAACGGTTTGAAATTTTAAATAATGAAGGAAAATTGCATTATCTTTTACACAACTTACCTGTTTAAGATTTTTGATTGCTTTGACAATTATGAGAAATTGTGTGCGAAAGGGGGGGGGGGGGGTTACACATAACTTATGGTGAATGTATTAAACTATGTGTATATATACATGTAAGCTGTTTATTTATGAGAATGTCATCATATATCCAACTCACAAATGTGTATCCGGATAGACCCTTTAAGACAAAGGTCATTTAAGGTTATTCATAAAGGTGAAGGTCATTTGAAATTTTGAACTCTGGCGTTGAAAGAATGCATTCTTGGACCTCACAATGACTTGTGACCTTTAACCCCACAAAGACTGAAGAGATGATAACATCCAGGAGAATTAAGCAAACATTGCATCCACCTATAATTATGGACAACACAGGAATAAAAAGTGTCAGGGAACATGACTTTTAATGATACATGTGCTTGGCACTCGCATGTTGTGGATATTACTTCGAAAGCCCGGAAAAGGGTAAGGCACGGTCCATTTGATATTCGGGTGGGGGGGGGGGGGCTTTGGTTTTTTGTCGGAGCAAGATTATTTTTTTGCAAATTTGTTTTCTTCTTGCAAAGTTGGAGCAAGGAAATTGTTTTTAACAAAGTGATGCGCATATTAAGAATGTTTGTGTTTTATCAATAGAAATCATTTATATTTTTACTCAAAACTCTGAATATTAATATAAAGTAGGGTGACCAAGTCGCCAAAAGTGGCTTATTTTAGGAGTTTAGTCGACGCGCATAGTACACGGCAAATATTGGTATCAAATGAAAGCTCTTTATCTGTGGTTAATGATTCAAGATGTCGTCAAATGATTTTCATTGTAGAACGTTTTCAAAAATGACGTTGAACTGACGTCATCAACGTTTTTAAAAAATTACCGAAAAATCACTGACAAAAAGGAATCGATGAATATTTCTTCTGTGGAAAGTAAAATCAAAGATCGAAAGGTGAAAATTACTAACATATTTAATACTCTTTCGAATATGATAAGTTTTAATTCAAATTTCTCATAAAATATGCGTTTTGGGGTTAAAAAAATTATTTTGCTAAAAAATTGCATTACTTTGTGAAAATTCTATTTTCATTTTTTCCCTTCTCCGAGATCCACTGAATGAATTCTGATCGTTCTTCAAAAATTTAAATCTAAACATTTTCCTCTTCAAATTGATATAAAATATTTTTAATTAGTTAAATGCGAAAACTTCAAAACTGCTGTTTTTCTACTGAAATCTGCATAATAATTTCTATTAAGATTATTTCTATACATCAATCATAACATCTTTATCACTTATGAATTCGATTGTTGAAGGATGTATTCCATTCTGATCTATTATGCTCTTTCGCATAATAACTTACGTTTTAAATTATTTTTATTATTTGTATTTCAGTTTGTTTGGGGAAAACTGTATTTTTCATTAAAAAATCACGGATTTCTGGATATTATCGATATAATTCACAGAATCATATCATTGCAGTAAAAAATACAATATTTCGTAGTTATACCAGTTTTTCTATCGAGTTACAAAATTCAAGCAAAAAATTTATTTCTAATTCTCTAAATTGGGGTAAGATTAGGATTTTTATGGCTGTTCTTTTAGCCTAGGGAAGGGGGGTGGGGTTACGGATATCGGTATTGCAGTACCGTTGCGTCCAGCACCTTTTAGAAAACATAAGAGACAAAACCGCTTAAGCTAGTAACATCATATTTACCACGTAGACTTAATTTAACGAACATAAGAGAAAATTTTATTTTCAAGGTCGTGCGTGAAAGGTCAAGGTCATTTTGAGGCTAAAGATAGATTTTTATGAGAAATAGATTAAAGTTTCATTGAAATAATTGATGTTGTTCCCTTTTTGGTTCAGTATGTTTTTGAATTATTCATACTCAAAGGAAAATTAATTATCTTTCAAATATGTAACGGACTTTCTATAATATTTTGTTCAATCAACAGAGAAATTACGTGTATGCGTACATGTAAGGGAAGGGGGGGGGGGTACATGCTCACATTTATTTATTAAAACTATAGGAATTGCAAACAAAATTGATACAATGTTATTTGAGCTAGGACTTTTTTTACCATGAACATTGACTTTAAACAGACAGAAAACCCTATTGATTTTGAAGGTCAGGGTCAAGGTCATTTTGTGGCTAAATAAAGATTTTTGGTTAGATTAAAAAAAATCATTTAAATTTTGGGTCAAAATATTTTAAATCGTCTTCATGATAAATAAAAAATATATGATCTTTTATGTATGTAACGGCGTTTTATCTCCTCTTTTTGCACAATTGAGAAATTATGCGAAAGAGGTGGTTGCATGGATACATGCTGTAACAAGATATGGTGATCAACCCGTCTGAAATAGGAATTTCCAATTTGTAGGTTTAATATCTTTCGTTGTATAATTGAGAAATCAGTAATGCATGGTGATATCAAAGCTAACTTCAAGGAACTTCAGGCTTACCGTGAAGATTGAATAGACCCAGACAAAAGACCTACTTGATTGTCAGGGTACATGTCAAAGAAGGTCAAGGTCATTGGACATCATTATTCACATGACAGGCGTATGTTGCAACGTAACCGTTGTCCTATTTTTAGTATAATTTCCAGGTATGGGGGGCCTTCTTATTTTGAATTTTTCACGAAGGACCTATTTATTTCTCTAAGTATGTGTCAGCATAAAATATTTGTTAATTTTTGAATCAAAAATTATTATTTTGACTATTGAAATAAATACAACGAATAGATATTTTTTATTTACAATTCACAAATATTTTATGACATATGCGTACATTTTTCTTTTTTTTTTTGGGGGGGGGGGGGGCGTGATGTACAAGCTAGATTTTAAGATCTATTCATAATAGATACCAGCTGGTTAATAATCAAAATATTCTAAACCTTCTTCATGATAAATAAAATATATTACAGTATTCCATTCCTTCCGCGTTACCCTAAAATGAAGGTATTATTTACCAATAGAAACGCGCTTCATTTTCAATAAAAAAGATTGGAAATATATTGTACCCTGAAAATCGATTCATATAATTTACAGGCAACAATTGGTCACGGGATACTTTTTTGTGACATATATTAGAATCAAAGGGATTTGTCGCGCTTCTCGGTTGCTTTATGTTCTATGGTTTAAAACCTATATAGTTCATTTTATCAGCCGGGAAGCATGATAAATCCCTGTGATCAGAACCAGAACATAATCATTAGAAATGACAAGAAGAATGACTCAATTGAATTGCTATACTGAAAGAATGAATCTTTTCTCAGTTTATTTATCTGATACAATCATCTTGGTATTTATGAATCTCAATGTGAAAGAGAGAGTTACAGAATAGGGACGAGTGTGAAAATAGCTTATGAATGAACATTCCGGCTCTTATGATTAATTTTCACAATTCTAAGTGAATTTTTTTGCTTTTTGCCTGACAATACACACATTTTAACTAAACTTTATGAACATTAACTTATTTCACTTGAAAGTACATTGGAAATTGTATAAATCTATGTTATTACTGCTGGGTCCCTGTGAAGTGCGAAACGAAACAAAAACGAAACGAAACAAAACGAAACGGAACAGATCGAAACGAAACGAAACAAAACATAAATCTTAAAGAACTTGAGAAAAATTGATGTAAATGCAGAGAACTAGCACGGATGTCAATATCTGCATATATCATTGCCTTCAACTATTAGTTCTTGTGGCTTGAGGGTTTCTTAAAGGGTCAAAGTTGACGATTAAAACATATTATATACGGTATATAGCACTTAAAGAATGAAAGGAGAAAGAACGGGATGAATAACCTCGTCATAGCCGGAAAAAAATATTATTTAGCTGGGAGGAGTCTAGTAAAGAGGAAAAGAGAGAACAAATACTGGGGGGGGGACATTTCGTTTGAAAAAGGATAAGATTTTTTCCTGAAATGTGCCCCCCCCCCCAATTTTATGATCCCATTACGGTGTCATAGCGTGGTTATCTATCCCCTCCCCTTTATTCCTCTTAAATACATGAATGGCATTTGACATTAACTTTTTTTTTATTGTCAACTTTGACTCCTTCAAGAAAACCTCTCGGTTCTAGTTACAAATGTAGAACTCTTAGATTACGGCAATATTACATGCTGATCTTGTCTTTATATATTCGTTCTCGGTGATTTTTCCTCTTTTTCTCATAAGTTTTATGTTTTGTTTCGTTTCGTTTCGATCTGTTTCGTTTCGTTTCGATCTGTTTCGTTTCGTTTCGATTTGTTTCGTTTCGTTTCGATTTGTTTCGTTTCGTTTTTGTTTCGTTTCGCACTTTACAGGGACCCTATTACTGCTTATGTCTAGAGGAGATACATGGTAAACGGTTTACCTTTTCTGTGATTTTTCCATTATAAAAGCATTTTTTCATGAGATCGATGATGGTTTATCGGGGAGAGAGGGCTTTCTACCCATCGACATTATTTTATGGATAACGCTGCATATGTACGTAAACCCTAGCTGAATTAATCCTAACGGTGGATATATTTTGGTATAGAATAAAAACTAAGCAACGAAAAGCGTAGCACCCTCGCACGGCATCAATACACCCTAATGTACTCACAGTCACACACTAGTAGGGAATGGCCTTTATGGCCCCGTCACACTTTAAACTTTTTTTGGTCAACGCACGAGTAACGACCAAGTTTCGCAGAACGTTGAGGTCGCTGGCTTGTCATTGTTTGGTCGCTGGCTTGTCGTTGTGTTGTCGCTGGAGGACGTTGGCATGCGCTGTGGTAGTCGCAAAATTTTGTGCCAGCACAATACCGCCGACGACTGCCCAGCGTCCAGTCGTAAGTTATGGATTCATTAGGACGTCGCTGGGCATGCGTTCCCGTGCGCTGTGCAGTCGTTGCTAAAAACGGTGGGAGGGCGCCGATAATTGCAACGAATGTGTAACGACAGAGGAGCGCAAGATTAACGCGTACACAGCCACACTCATCTAGCGATGGTCTAACGTCCTGAACGTGTGCCCAACGACAGCCTAACGTCCTTGGCGTGTGCTTAACGTCTTGACAACGAAATATTTTCTGAAAATTAAGTTTTGCTGTGATCGCTATAAAGTCGCTGCCAGGTCGTTGACAAGTCGTTAGGCGAACGTTGCGAGGTCTTTGAGCACGCGTTATGGAACGTTAACAGGTAAATTGTCAACTAGTTTTATGACTTTGGAAGGCGCTGAGGTCGTTGGGCGAATGCTCCTCATGCGCTACAAGGTCGCTACCCGTACGTTGCTTCATGAATGATTTTCAGACCAAACCCCGACGTTTGCCAGCGTGTTTAAGGTCGTTACTGGTGCGTTGACCAAAAAACTGTGAAGACGTGACAAGGATATGAATCACTTCGTGTGTAATCTTAAAATAGAACTTGAAATTCTTCACAACATATGCAAATATGCGTCAACATTTTTAAAGTTGCCTCCTCTATATCTGTGATCTTGACCTTTGACCTTGATAATCAAAGAAGTGTTCTTTGTGTCATTTGTATTAAATGTATACTTTAAAGAGCTTGACCAAGATCTGTTGGTGAATGACACAGAGGATCTTCAATGATTTTGACGAATTCATTCCTGTGATCTCGGGGTTTCTTCCTGTTGTTATTAGCAACAAGTGTATGGACATTGGAGAGATCCAATCAAAATTGTGCCCTCTTAGTTTGTATATAAAGATTTTAAACATTTCCCTACAGTGACCTTGATCCTTGACCTTTGACTATCAAAAGGGTTCTTCCTCTTGATTTAAACAAGAAGTGTATGGAGTTTGGTAAACTTCAATGTCCAAACTCCATCGGAACTGCATTAAAAGATTTTAAAAAATTCTAATCTATGAGCTTGACCTTTGATGCATGACATTGAAAATCAATAGTCAATAGTTCTTTCTTTTATCATAAGTAACAAGTGTATTGAATTTGGTGAAGATCAAATTCAAACTGCACCCTCTAGGCTGTATAAAATGATTTTAAAAAATTCCAGTCTGTCACCTTGACCTTATATTTGAAAAACAATAGAGTTATTAAACTTGTCATAAGAAATAAATGTATGGAGTTTAGTAAAGATCCAGTCAAAACTGTGCCCTCTAGGCTAAGCTAAGCTAACAATTCCAACTTGTGACCTTGACTTTTGACCAATGACCTTGAAAATATATAGGGTTCTTTCTCTTGTTATGAGCAATAAGTGTATGAAGTTTGGTCAATACCCAATAAAAACTGTCCCTCCTAGGCTGTAGAAAATGATTTATAACATTTTCAACCGGTGACCTTGACCTTTGACCCATGACCTTGGAAATCAATAGGGTTTTTTCTCTTGTCATAAACAATAAGTGTATGAAGTTTAGCCAAGATCCAATCAAAATTGTGCCTCCTAGGCTGTATAAAAGAACGTGACGTGAACAAACACACCCTCCCACTCCCACACAGTCACCCTTACACACTCTCGTAAACACACACCAACGGTTGCGTTATACCCCCCTCCCCCCCCCCCCCCCCCCCCTTGCAATTATGCTGCGGGGGGATATTAAGCTAACCTTTGTTTTCCATGATGGAAGAGAAAATTGACAAATATTTGTCCGCCATGTTTATACGCGGAGAGGAATATTTCAATTTTATTAGCTCGCCGGGACGAATGTCCGGAGAGCTATTGTCATACCCCCGGTGTCGGCGTCTGCGTTGGCGTTGGCGTGCGCGTGCACAAAAACTTTAACCTTGCTTATAACTTTTAAACCAATACAGATTGGGCTTTCATATTTCACATGTGCATTCCTTGTGACAAGACCTTTCCATGGATACCAAAATTTTTGACCTTGTGACCTTGACCTTGGAGATTGACCTACTTTTAAAAAACTTTAACCTTGGCCATATTTTTTGAATGGTAAGTGATAGGGGTTTGATATTTCACATGTGTATTCCTTGTGACAAGACCTTTCCATGGATACCAAAATTTTTGACCTTGTGACCTTGACCTTGGAGATTGACCTACTTTTGAAAAACTTTAACCTTGGCCATATTTTTTGAATGGTAAGTGATAGGGCTTTGATATTTCACATGTGTATTCCTTGTGACAAGACCTTTCCATGGATACCAAAATTTTTGACCTTGTGACCTTGACCTTGGAGATGATTGACCTACTTATTAAAAACTTTAACCTTGGCCATATTTTTTGAATGGTAAGTGATAGGGCTTTGATATTTCACATGTGTATTCCTTGTGACAAGACCTTTCCATGGATACCAAAATTTTTGACCTTGTGACCTTGACCTTGGAGATGATTGACCTACTTTTGAAAAACTTTAACCTTGGCCATATTTTTGAATGGTAAGTGATAGGGCTTTGATATTTCACATGTGTATTCCTTGTGACAAGACGTTTCCATGGGTACCAAAATTTTTGACCTTGTGACCTTGACCTTGGAGATGATTGACCTACTTTTGAAAAACTTTAACCTTGGCCATATTTTTTGATTGGTAAGTGATCGGGCTTTGATATTTCACATGTGCATTCCTTGTGATAAGACCTTTTTTATTGTTGTTGTTGCAATTTACATATGGTTGTCGGCGAGCTATGTTGTCATTCTGACAAGTCTGGTTAAGGAATTATAATGTTAACATCTTTAATTTGTTCTAAAAATAGCTACCAATGACGTCATCAATACAGATTTTATGTCATCGCGATTTACTTATGTTAAGGATAAGATTGGAATAATATTATCCTGTTGATGCAATTTGTACAGAAATTCAATTTGTGGTCATCAATATTTCTTTTCTTTGTGAAAAAGACCAGAAATACGTCATCTTTGTTGAATGACCCCTTTGACCTCTGAAAATGGAATGTTGTACATTCAAACCTGTTGACGACATTGATATTTTGAAAGCACATTACCTCTAGTTTCATTTGACATATAGTTTACCCATGTACTAATCTGTCCACTAAACTGTTAAATTTAGCTCTTTGGTCACCGTACTAATATAACTAATTTATTTTATGCAAGTATTCAATGTATTCAATTCACTTCTAAACAGAGAGATAAAAGAGTTTTACAATACAATTCTCAATATTTTACATAAGTAACATGTATATAAGAGGGTATGAGGGGATAAGTTTTCTAGACAAAATTGTAAATTTGTGAATAACTGAAGTTTTTCTAATCAAAGCTTACAAGGACATAAATTAGACTCTATGGGATACATGCAACATGTATTAAAGGACACAGGTCACTAAAATTTACAAATGGTATTTTAAACCTAATGTGATAGAACCTATCAGTAAACTAAATCCCTATGAGAGCCCCGAATTAACAAGATCAAAACAGCTCGATTAAGTTATTAAAAATAGCACTATACCGAAGATTTCCGAAGATTGCCGATCTTTAATTAGCTACGCCGTGTGACGTCATTTTTGTGAGTAAACGGGTTTATGACTAAAGCGCATTGTGTGTACTTTGGTACTATATAATATATATACAGGATCCATTAGTCACCATGGTCATATTACATGCAAAGTGATCGTTAAAAAAAGGTGTTTTTGTTTTATAATAAATTACACATTACGATTTTTTTTTGGGAATAAAGAAAACTCCATATTATATAACCAGCTTTTCTTTGGTGTAATTCAATTACAAATTCGGATTGGTTTTCTTCGTACATGTATTAATTTGTACGTCTATTGAGCTAACCCACTATGAAAGTTACATCCCAATTAAGAAATCGTTGTTTTGACAAGTATACACATGTCAATCAATCGTGCAGGGTCCGTCAATGCCTGCCAGGTGTAAAATCATTAGAGCGTGATATGCCCATGCGGTCATTCCAATTAGAAGGGAGAGGGAACATAAGAATATCTATATAATAGATTTAATTTTAGACTTAAAATTTTCATAAGCTCAAAATTTAAACTTGATATTTCAATTTCATCTAAATAAACATGATTTAATAATGTAATTATGTAAACTGCCTGCTACTGTACATTAAAATCACGCTCAGCGTGCACGTATAATGTACGTTCTCACTGTACCCTGTTTACACGGCAGGGATTCTAAAGAGAATTATTTTTTCTTTCATATCTTTTTTCTTATTTTCGTTTTGATTCAAAGGTCGTAGCTAAAAAAGAATTGATTTGCTCTTAAAATCATTGCCCCGTATATAGAAATTGTCATATTAAAAAGCTCAAGTTAAATAAAATCAAATAATAAAAGAAGATTTAAAAAAAGGATCAAAGAACAAAAAAAAAAAATGAGTCAAAATGAAAAAAAAGTATGAAAAATCTGGGGAGGGGGTTAATGAAATATTAATAATTAACGAATTTCTTTTTTAATGCACAAGAATCCGAATTCGACCCCTCCCCTCACCACCAATAAGAAATAATGGGGTATTCAACATTCTTTTTTGCCTCTCTCTCTAAAATTTGGCTAGATAGTCCTGATTTTTGAATATTTTAAAATTACTTGTAAACTATTGTTAAAAAGAAAAACAAAAACATATACATATTTATTACACCGAAAAAAAATTAGACCACCTTTTCCTTCGCTCCGTATATTAAAAACATACATTCTTATCAATTTTTAACACCCCTCCACCTTTTTATTTCTGGGCGACTGTCGTACATTTTAATTGACTTTATACGAATTTTTTTTTATAAAAAAGTATAAGAACACAGTACACTCGTTTTAAAGAAATCGGCAAGCATGGTCCACCGAAATTTTTATAAACATATCCCAAGATTGATAGCGGGAAGTTAGCGGGAAACGTTTTGAAAAGTGTATCTATAATTATAGGTATAGATCAAAATAAATATTCTTCATACACAATTTACATACGTCTGAATTTTACGGGTTTACTTTCTTCTTTGTTCTCTTGCAATTTGAAAGGGGGTGATTTGGACGCAAGTCCTCCTTTTACCAGTCAATCATCATGATAATACGCCTCGGGTAAAACCTATGTTACGTAATCAGAAGTTGACCTGAATAAGGACGGCAGGTATAAAAGATGTCACACCTTTGTTTTATCAGAGAGGCAGATCCTCGTTTTCTTCCATGAATACAGATGGGGCGGATCCAGGTTTTATACAAATCGGAGTGCAAAGCAACGAATGGTTGATGAACCTTGCTGTGGAAAGTGAAGTACTAAAATAACTGAATAATCTAACTTAAGCGAGTAATAACTAGTCTGACTGAAATTACATAAATGTCTCTATCTCCCGACAAAAAGACCCCATTAATGATTTTTAATGTATTTAATTTTACAGCTAGAAAATGAATCTCATTGATAATGTTGTTAACATTACTTCCGAGACAACATTCAAATTTCCCCATTAGTAAAAAAGACTCGGAAGTTCAAGAGATGGACTATGAAAGACAGAAATATGTATTTACAAGTCTTCGATGTACGATCATGGATGTAGGATACGCGTACAAATATCAAAAACCATATTATGAAACGTAATAGGATCATTGACCGAATCGTGCAGTAATATAGAGAGAAACCCATTAGTGTTTCGCTAAATTATATATATAGAAAAAAAAAATTACGGATACAAGTGCATACATACAATGTCCTTGTACAGTCGTTATGAATTAAAGAAAATAATGATAATGAAAAATAATGATAATTAGACTTTAGAGGCAAAAATACTCCTCTTTTTTGGATTATAAACTCCGGTCTCCATTTCGAACAGTCTTTATTACTCCACTTTGAGTACTAAAATATAAATATTCCGCCTTGGATAAATAGCTATCGAATGTACACGACAAGAAGCCCTCTGTATTCAGTGCATAATTCCATGAACCGAGAAAAATAACTTTTTGTACCGATTTTTCATCATATAAAAATGTTTAAACTTTAATAAGATCAAAAAGACCTGTCACCAGTATATCAAAACTACCGCCGCTAGTCCCCCATTCCCCTCGTGTCACTGGAATATAATGCGGCGCACATCACAAAAGTGACGTCAGTCACGTGCCAACCTCGTTTTGGCTTCACAAATATGCATATTCCACAAGCTCCGCCCACGTACCCCTAAAGAAGCCCAGTAAACGGCTATCGCGTGCAGGGAAACTGCGAGAATGGTATTTCTGTTACATAATCAACTTTATAATTCGGATAAAGATAACTTTGATTTGGTGTCCCGTGCCCTTTAATAGTATTAGTGCATCACATGATAAATCCTCGGAATTTCATTGGTTAAGCACGCGGGGACTATGAGAGAATAGTGCCCGGCACCCGGGCACTATTGCTTTTTGCTTAACAGAGTTACGTCCCGTAGGAAGTATTATGACGTCATGAACAATGCATGAATGTAAATAGCAATAAGCGAAGTAGGGGGAAATAAAGAACACTTTTCTTTGATATCTCGAGTAAATTGCAATTGATTAATTAATTAATTGATTCTACAGTCATGTGATGCACTAAACAAGGTCATGTGACCAAGGTCAAGGTCACTTAGTGCATTTTTAATGAAATTATGCATACATTCCTGTCCGGGCTATATCTCTTGAACCGTTTGTCGGATCACTTTCATATTTTAGTATGTTGTTGCTTATGACCCGAAGGTTTCACATCACCTTGACCCAGGTCATGTGACCAAGGTCAAGGTCACTTAGTGCATTTTTAATGAAATTATGCATACATACCTGTCCGGGCTATATCTAGTGTTGTAACGATTATCGCCGACATCGGCGACATCATCGCTAATACCCTTCGATTTCGATTAATCGATTATGTTTTTAAGAATCGATTATAATCGGAAATATTCAACGTGGAAAAGAATGACATAGTTTTCGGTCGAATTGGCGTATGACAAGTACAAATAATCGCGTATGACAAGTACGAATGAAACGAAAGTAGATTAACGATCGCTTCTATGGGTTAAAGTTCCGGGCGTAGCGTAAATAATTTGAAAAGGATACACTCTCTAAGACATACAATGGATTCTAATTGAACTTAAAAGTAATGACAAGTACTCTTATAGAAAACTTCAACGTCAGATGCGATACGGGCCCTGCGATATACGTCAATATCTACTCGACTAAAAAACTTTTTAGTTTTAACGCCGAACTCCTGATCTTTGTAAGAAAGACAAGGTCAGTGAATTTCACAGTACTGTTACCACGAAGATATTGCTTGATTTGTTGAATGAGCAAAATCTTAAGTTAACTCTTGGGTCGTATGGAACACCCCCCCCCCCCCCCCACCCCTGCATTTGCTGTTTAAAATCGAAGTCGACTATTACAATCACATATTTATTTTGACTCCATTACTGCTGTGATCTTGACAAAATATTTCATTTACTAGACAGGATTTAATCATTCTGTGGTTGGAGTTCTTTCTAGACATTTTGCTATGTATATTAGCATAAGATTAAGTGAAGTTTATTCATTACTTTTCATATTTCTGTCTGTAAAAACAAGAAAGAATTATTTCCGATTAAATCGAAATAATCGATTAAAATCCTCTCCGATTATAAACCGATAATCGATTATGAAATTTATCCGATTATACAACACTAGCTATATCTCTTGAACCGTTTGCCGGATCACTTTCATATTTTAGTATGTTGTTGCTTATGACTCGAAGGTTTCACATCACCTTGACCCAAGGTCATGTGACCAAGGTCAAGGTCACTTAGTGCATTTTTAATGAAATTATGCATACATTCCTGTCCAGGCTATATCTCTTGAACCGTTTGCCGGATCACTTTCATATTTTAGTATGTTGTTGCTTATAACCCGTAGGCTTCACATCACCTTGACCCAAGGTCATGTGACCAAGGTCAAGGTCATTTAGTGCATTTTTAATGAAATTATGCATACATTCCTGTCCGGGCTATATCTCTTGAACCGTTTGCCGGATCACTTTCATATTTTAGTATGTTGTTGCTTATGACCCGTAGATTTCACATCACCTTGATCCAAGGTCATGTGACCAAGGTCAAGGTCACTTAGTGCATTTTTAATGAAACTGTACATACATTCCAGTCCGTGCTATATCCCTTGAACTGTTTGTCGGATGACTTTCATATTTTAGTATGTTGTTGCTTATGACCCGAATGTTTCACATCACCATGACCCAAGGTCATGTGACCAAGGTCACTACGTGCATATTTTATGAAATTATGCATACATTCCTGTACGAGCTATACCTCTTGAACCATTTGCTGGATCACTTTCATATCTAAGTATGTTGTTGCTTATGACCCGTAGGTTTCACATCACCTTGACCCAAGGTCATGTGACCAAGGTCAAGGTCACTTAGTGCATTTTTAATGATATTGTGCATACATTCTTGTCCGGGCTATATGTCTTGAACCGTTTGCCGGATCACTTTCATATTTTAGTATGTTGTTGCTTATCACGTAAAGGTTTCACATCACGTTGACTCAAGGTCATGTGACCAAAGTCAAGGTCAATTAGTATATTTTAAATGAAATTGTATTTGTTACATGTATTATGTCCAGGCTTAATCTTTTGAACCGTGATCGGATCACGTCATATTTTAGTATGATGGTGCTGATGACCCAAAGGTTTCACACCTCCTTGATCAAAGGTCATATGACTAAGGTCAAGTATTACATTTTTTAATGAAATTGTAAATGCTATTGAGTCTGTGCTATATCTGTGGAATCGTATACTGGATCACTCTTATACTATAGTATGCTGTTGCTCAGGATTGGAGGGTTTCTTATCATCTTGACCCAAGGTCATGTGCCCAAGGTCAAGATCATTTAGTTCTTTTTAATGAAATTGTACATACTAATATTGTCTGGGCTGTACAATTTCATTAAAAAGAACTAAATGATCTTGACCCTTCTTACAATTGTTTTCATATTTTAGTATGTTGTTTCTAAGGACTAAATGTTTCTTATCACATTGTCCCAACGTCACATGGTTAAGGTAGCTTCTTAATTTGGTAATGAAATTGTATATGCTAAGCATGTCCAGGCTGAAATTGTCTATGCTAATAATGTTTAGGCTTTATATTTTGAACCGTGTATCCAATCACTAATTCAGTTTTTTGTTGCTCATGATCCATACAATGTTAAACGTCTTCAAATTCAATAGCATCATTTAAAAGCAGATAAGTTTGCGGCATGGACCAGACATGCATGTTTCGGGTACTTAACCCTCGTCAGTGAGTGTAGGTTTCAGATCACATATATCCAAGGTCATGTGACCAAAGTCAATTTCTTTAAATATGCTTATAATGAAATTGTATATGCCAATCATGTTTGGCCTTTACCTCAAACAATGTAATGAATCACTTTCATGTTTTAGTATGATGTTGCCCATGACTCAAAGGTTTCACATCATTTTGCATTTTGGCCTAAGGTCAAAGTAACTTAGAGGGAGGGGGAGACATCTGTTTTTTTATGAAAAACATTTTGTTTAATTCAAAACGTTTTATGGATACATATTTTTTGTTTCTGCAGAAAGAAAATCGATAGCATGATATTGATATATTCATCAGTAAATTGATTCGTTAATAAAAGAACAAAGAAAAGAAATACATAGACGAGAACAAAATGTATACATTAGGAATTGAAAGCCGGTGGCACAGCGAAAATGTGCTGAAAGTATACTGGATAATGTGCCTTTTGATACGATACGGAGATCTAGATAATTAAAGAACGTTTCAATTACAAAATAGCGGATAATTAATAGAAAATAAAAAAGAAAGAAAAAAATATTGAATTCAGGCAGTGGAAAGATTTTGCGGGAACCCGCGAAAGAGCCTTATATACCTCAGTCACACCTAGCCGGATAGGGCGAACGGACGAGTAACGGATAGCAAAATTTTCAATCCGTTGGTGTCCGTTCGCATCCGTTATTCGTCCGTTACAACTCTGTTTTATCAGTTACTCGTCCGGCAATGACCGTTGGTGTACGTTCTGTCCGTTGGCAAGTTTTGAGCATGCTCAAAACTTGCCAACGGACAGAACGGACTAAGGCATCTGTTACTTAAACTTTACGTGTCCGTTGTTATCCGTTTTGACCGTTACTCGTCCGTTACATCTCCGGTAGGTGTCCGTTAGGTGTTCGTTCATATCCGTTAGGTGTCCGTTGATGTCCGGTTGACTCGAGTCACGAACGGACATCTACCGGACGTGAAACGGATAAAACGGAGATGTAACGGACAGCTACCGGAGGCCAACGGACGAGTAATGTGTGTCCGTTCTGTCCAGTTCTTATGCGTTGAATTTCCGTTTTATCCGTTGCTTTTCCGTTACTCGTACGGTGAAGTCCGTCACACGTCCGTTACTTTTCCGGTAGATATCCGGTACTCGTACGGTACGTGTTCGTTCAAAATTAGTCGCGAGAGCCGCGAGCAGTGGCAATGTTGATTTTTTACAAACGGTCGACCAACGGATTAAGTATTTTGGCATATTTTTCATCCGTTATAGGTCCGTTCGCACTATCCGGTAAGGTGTGACGCGACCAATAGGAATTGATGTTCTTTCAGTTCTCACTCAGATAATAATTATGTCTGGTTTCTCAGAATTTAGACTACGACCTCTTTTTATGGAGATAGTGTATACATCATGAACAAGATCTTACACGATCATATTTAAAAACGATTCGACTAAATAATGCCTAAAACTGCCTTATGCTCGCCGCATTCCAAATGTCTGCCCCTCGAGTGACGTCATACAAAAATATGGCGCGAAATCCTGATATTCAGAAATGGGCAGAGATCCAGGTAAAAATAGTCACGAAACCGTTCTTATAAGTCGAGAACGAAGTGACCTAGAGACTTCGGGTTTTCGACAATCTTCTTCTTAAACAAAATACTTCAAGAAAAGAGACGAATATATGCTCACCGCAGCTACTCTTTAATAATGAGAGAATAGTTGAAGAATTTCCGGATGATTTCGTAATTTTTCGAATCAATTTCCAAAAATCTTGATGACTGTTGCTTTAATAAGTATCGATTAACCATGGGCGGATTCAGGAAATTTTTTTCAGGGGGGTCATAAAGTTCGAATTTTTTGAAGAGCAAACAAACAAACAAACGCAAGAAAATAAAGTTTCTTTAGTTTCGTTTCTAATTATCAACAAGTATTAGCTTTTACAAAAAGCTTGCCGGCAGTTAGCTGACATTATAATAAATGTTGTAAAATAGTAGTAAGTAAAAATTGGAATAAACTGTTTTTAGCTCACCTCGACGAAGTTGAGTGAGCTTATGCTATACCCCCGCGCGTCCGCGCCCGCGTCCGGTTAAGAAGTTTGGGGTAGCTCAGAATTTGGCAAAGTACTGATGCTACAGTAACCAAACTTGCACAAGTGATTCATCTTTGGATGCTGAGGTGAAATCATGCATCGGATGCTGCATCTGACCTACATTTTCCGCTTGATTGACTTGGTTAAGAAGTTTGGGGTAACTCAGTATCTGACAAAGTACTGCTGCTACAGTAACCAAACTTGCACAAGTAATTCATCTTTGGATGCTGAGGTGAAATCATGCATCGGATGCTGCATCTGACCTACATTTTCCGCTTGATTGACTTGGTTAAGAAGTTTGGGGTAGCTCAGTATCTGACAAAGTACTGATGCTACAGTAACCAAACTTGCACAAGTGATTCATCTTTGGATGCTGAGGTGAAATCATGCATCGGATGCTGCATCTGACCTACATTTTCCGCTTGATTGACTTGGTTAAGAAGTTTGGGGTAGCTCAGTATCTGACAAAGTACTGATGCTACAGTAACCAAACTTGCACAAGTAATTCATCTTTGGATGCTGAGGTGAAATCATGCATCGGATGCTGCATCTGACCTACATTTTCCGCTTGATTGACTTGGTTAAGAAGTTTGGGGTAGCTCAGTATCTGACAAAGTACTGATGTTACAGTAACCAAACTTGCACAAGTGATTCATCTTCGGATGCCGAGAGGAACCCATGCATCAGATGCAGCATCTGACCTACTTTTTCCACTTGAGTGATTTTGCTTTAAAGGCCAATATTGAGCAAAGTATAAGTGCTACATGTACCAAACTTACATAGTGGATGTATCTTTGATCAAACTCTCATAAAATGACCTTGACCTACTTTTTCCGCTTGAGTGATTTTGCCTTTAAAAGCCAATATTGAGCAAAGTATAAGTGCTACATGTACCAAACTTGCATATTGGATGTATCTTTGATCAAACTTTCATAAAATGACCTTGACCTACTTTTTCTTCTTGAGTGATTTTGCCTTTAAAAGCCAATATTGAGCAAAGCATAAGTGCTACATGCACCAAACTTGCATATTGGATGTATCTTTGATCAAACTTTCATAAAATGAACTTGACCTACTTTTTCCACTTGAGTGATTTTGCCTTTAAAGGCCAATATTGAGCAAAGTATAAGTGCTATATGTACCAAACTTGCATATTGGTTGTATCATTGATCAAACTTTCATAAAATGACCTTGACCTTCTTTTTCCCTTGAGTGATTTTGCTTTTAAAAGCCAATATTGAGCAAAGTATAAGTGCTTCATGTACCAAACTTGCATATTGGATGTATCTCTGATCAGACTTTCATAAAGTGACCTTGACCTACTTTTTCCACTTGAATGATTTTGCCTTTAAAAGCCAATATACATGTATTTAGAAATATGTTTGAATTGAATTTTGCTGCCACGATGTGAGCTTCGTAATCTGTGATTACCTATGTTTGTTCTTGTTGACCAATTGCACATTTCCGGGCTTTTACGTTTTTATTTCCGATTCAAGCTACTGAAATTTCCGAGGATCTGTGATTGTTGTAGGATGTATCGGTACAAAGACTTTTCGATGCATCTTTCGGATTAAAATGCACTGATACGATATGACTTTCATTTGTCAAGTCATCTAGAATCTTGAGCCGACCTGATGAAAGTATCTTATGCACAGATTCTAAATAACCTTGATGAATATTTGCATATTTTGTGATTGTCCACCAATCATATTGCCTAGACTTATTTTATCCGTGCAAGTATGTCACGATTGATTACAGTAAACCGGCAGTCATGACTGCCGGTAATAAAACAGGTAAATGGAGAGCCATAAAGCCTTAAATCTTGAATTTTCACATCATAGTACATTTGTACTTAATTATTGATTGTCAGTTCTATTATGTAAATACAACAAATGGCAAGCGATAGAGAGCCATCAAATTTTTTTTTTCCGAGAATTGGAATAAAATTCACTATTCGTGTCTTTTTCAGTTTCTTTTGTTATCTTAGTGTCCTTATTTATTGACCTAGGTGTAATGTATATGTGTTGTATATAGGAAAGCGCAGCATCACTTGAAAATAAGTGTAAATGTGTAATAAATGTTTGAGAATTTTTGAAATGCTGACGGCAAAATATTATAAAAATGAAAGATTTTCTATTACAAATTCATGATATATTTTTCGAATATCATGACAACAAAAGGGGAATTGGTACTTAATCTTATGAAATATGTATATTTATAATAAAAATAAAACACCGCTAAAGACGGTATGGCCAGATTGCAAAGTAAGTTTTTGTCAGCAACTGGGTCAAGGTCACTAGGTCAAATATTACAGCATACATTGAGAGGTCTTGTCAGAGGCAACCTACATGTATAATATAACGTTTCTACTGCATACAGTTCCATGGATTTTGCTTAAACCAGAAACTTTAACCAAAATCTTTAACTAGGTCAAAGTCCAAAGTCAAGGTCGCAATGTCAAATGTTACGGCATAAATTTAGGTCTCGTCATGGGCAACCTGCATGTATAATATAAAGTTTCTACTGCATACAATACAAATACAAATGAAACATTATTATTAAACCTTATTCAAAGGAATGAAATTATCCTGTCTGCATTGAGTATCATTTTAAGCTAAAAGATTATAGGTTTCAAATGCCATTCCAGAAATTAAGAAGAAAAAATTAGTGATCTGCTAGGAAAAGATGCCTCTAATACTCTTCGTTGGCACCTGATCTCTCTCCATGTTTGAATTATCTAATATGGTCGAAAATCACGCTGAATGACTTAAAGAGTAATTTTCAACATTGGAAAAATAAAGAAAATAAATAATCCGGCTCTTAAAATGGCCGACCAAAAATGGCAAAAGTCCTCCTCCCCCCCCCCCCCCCCCCCCCCCCCCCCCCCCCGCTAAAAATTAAATAGTTGCTCCCTTAATCGGTCTCATCAGTGATGCTCATAAACCTTATAGAGGCAATGTAAAGGTGAAAAAATCAACTCTTTAAGATAGTATTCACAAAGTGG
Organism: Pinctada fucata; assembly: GCA_028142955.1. Lineage (NCBI taxonomy): Eukaryota > Metazoa > Mollusca > Bivalvia > Pterioida > Pteriidae > Pinctada > Pinctada fucata. The sequence continues at coordinate 34,804,808 of AP027108.1, read as the reverse complement.
AAGTTCAACACTCTTAGTTAACGATTTGATGCTAATTTCAATTAATTATGGATGCAAAAATTGAAAAAAAAAGAAAAAAATCGATTATAATCGATTAATAATCGATTATGCCCTTCCGATTATCGATTATGATTTAGTTTCCGATTACCCAACACTACTTTTAATTTACAGATTCAAAGCTATTTTTTTTTAATTTATTACGAAATCCAACAATGGGGATGGGAGTGTAGTTTGTAACACCTCCCCTTAAAAGATAGTCTTAACAGTTTTGCTGTCTCACATCGCTCACCAGATAATATCAAGGTGTGTGTGTGTGGTGGGGGGGGGGGCTGCTTTCGCTGTAATGTAACGCTGTGTACAATTGCTTTATCAGTCAGAATAAAAAGTCGCCGGGCTGTACAAACCTAGTCTTCCTTTGCGTTCATATGATTATAATCTCATCCGTTTCTATAAATATGACAAAGTTTCGCGAGTTTTTAAGAGATGAATAAATATCGCATACTTCCAATTTTCTCTTTTTGTACGCACTGCGTAAATGGCGCGCGCCCGATTGCAGAAAAACTGAAGACAGAATTACCGTTTAGATTGCGAATATGACATTTCCAGCGTAGGGGAACAGAGAAATTGCGATATTGTTAAAATAAGAATGCGAAAATATCGCAAAGGTGCGACCTGGGGTTATTCCCGCAAGTAAGTAAAATGTCAAAAACAAATTTCGTCGAATTTCAGGGAAAAAACGGAAGGAGTATGCTGAATCGAATTAATAGTCAGTCGGCCAGCAGCGAATAGACAGCCTAAAATTTTAGGGGTTACCATGCGTGTGTTTTACAAAAACTGACAGGGTATCGGCGAATCCCCTGTCAGAAATTGAGTTTTACCGCGAGGCGTTAGCCGAGCGGTAAAACGGATATAACGCCTCGCAGTAAAACGGATATTTCTGACAGGGGATTCGCCGATACCCTGTCAGTTTTTGTAAAACATCAGTATGGTAACCCTATTCTATTGCTTTGATCAGTAAGAAGCTAGAAAACGCCTGCTTTTAACGACGTCGCCATAGCATCGCATGACGTCATAGCAAAAACTGCAGTGAATCGCGAATCCCCTTGCAGTTTTTTGATCGCTCAGCCAATCAGAATGCACGTTACAAACGAAGTGCATTAGAATACTATTATTTATTGCATTTGAAAAAATATATTGACCGATTGAAAATAAATAAATCCATGACACTAGAAACATCTGCAATCATTTTATTTTTCTAAATATCGTTAACTTTCCTCTATCAGTCTCTGTCTTTACTGTTCGCCTTGTATGAAGCCTGCCCCTCTAGTGACGTCAAATGTCGTGACGTCACACGATGTGGTCTTTGACAGGTGAAGAAATAGTACGATTGCAAATAACTCAAGAACGAAACAACTTAGAAAGATGGGGTTTTCATGATCTTTTATTATGCATAGAGATGATTATTAGTGCGTTTTATATTTTCGTCACTGCAGCTACTCTTTTTAAATCCTACTGATGATAAATATAAGACAACTGTAATACTTTGCTAGTATATCTGCAACGGATGATTATGATGACGGTATTTTTTCCGGAAATGACAGACGAACTGAGTGACCATATTGATATTACTGAGTCTGAAATTATTGACACCATAGGTTCACTGAAGTTAAACAAGGCATCTGGTCTCGATAACGTACGTCACAAAATGTTGAAGTTTACTGCTAAATCCGTATGTAAACCATTGCACTTCCTGTTCCGGAATTGTCTTCTTTCCTGTATTATAATACAGGATGCATGGTGTCTGTCTCGCATAATGTTTTTTTTTTTTTAAAGTGATATAAACCTCCCTAATAACTATCGTCCCATTGCATTGCTTAGTACAATTAAAGAAATTGTTTGAAAGAATACCCCATAAACATTTCTACATTTTTTTGCATTCTAACTATTTATTCTATAAATATCAATGTGGCTTCATACCTTTCTGTTTATCAATTACTCGATAATTCAATATGCATGAATTCAGAAGATAAGAATTTTTTTTTCATTTTCTGCGATATATCTAAAGCTTTTGATCGTGTTTCACATCGGGGTCTTTTAACTTTAGAATCATACGGAATCAAGTGTTCTCTTTTATCATTTCTTCAAAATTATTTGTAGGACAGTATTGTGGCATACTTCTGCCTTCTACATGCGAGATATTTGCTATAGATTATGTTGTCATACGACTTATTTATGTCAACGTGCAAGATAAATATGTTGACATGTAAGATAAGTATGTTGACATGCAAAATAAATATGTTTACATGCAAAAATGTCGCATGTTGACAAGATAAGTTGCATGTTGACATAAATAAATGTTGACAAAATAAGTTGCATGTTGACAGAATTAAGTTGCATGTTGACATAAATAAGTAAGAAAAATATTTTGCATGTAGGATGTAGAAATAACGCCATCATAGGACAGAAAGCAATGTGTAGCTATTTACAATCCCTCCTATTTCTCATCTATGTTAATGATATATAATCTTTTAATTACGGAAGCGTATAGGTATCATACTGTTGTTGTGTTGTAGCTATATTTCTTGATATACAATTTATCAACTTATAATGATATATAGTTACAAGTTGCTTTACTTCTATCAATATATGATATATTTTATTGACATTTCAGCATGTTCTATGTTGCATTGTCTAGTTAATTTTAATTTATGGGCACAGCTTTTTTCAACTTTTAGATAAAGTTGATGAAGCTATATTGCCATTTTTGGCCGGATTGCGAAGCAAAATCCGGTCTATGAAATGGCGAAGTCCGTCTGTCTGTTCGTCCGTCCGTACGTCAGTGCGTCAACATTTTGGTTAAAGTGTTACATTTAAGTCCGTTGAGAGAAAACTGTTTGGAGGAGCAACTTGAAACTTGACATGGTGATAGACCATGATGAGACAAATCAAACACAGCAACAAAATTTGACCTAGTGACCTTAACCTTGGAGTTTGACCTACTTTTGAAAAACTTTAATCTTGGCCATAGCTTTTGAATGGTAAGTGATAGGGCTTTCATATTTCACTTGTGTTTTTCTTGTGACAAGGCCTTTCCATGGACACCAAATATTTTTAACTTGTGACCTTGACCTTGGAGTTTGACCTATTTTTGAAAAACTTAAACTTGGCCATAACTTTTGAATGGTAAATGATAGGACTTTTATATTACACATACATATTCCTTGTCACAAGATCTCACCAGGGATACCAAAAGTTTTGACCTTGTGACCTTGACCTTCTTCTAAAAATAATAAATCTGGGCTATATCTCATGAACTATAGAGGCTATGGCTTTGAAATTTCACATGCAGAATCTTTATGACCAGACCTTTCATTTGATATCATGAGTTTTGACCTAGTGACCTTGACATTGACCTTTAACCTACTTTTAAACTATAAGAATTAGGGTTTTGATATTTCACATATAGATTCCTCATGCCCAGAACTTTCATTTGATATCATAACTTTTGACCTAGTGACCTTGATATTGACCTTTTACCTACTTTTGAATTATTAGAGGTAGGTTTTGATATCTTATGTATAGATTCCTCATGACCAGAACTTTATTTTGATATCATGACTTTTGACCTAGTGACCTTGACACTGAACTTTGACCCACTTTTGAATTATAAGAGGTAGGGTTTTGATATTTTACATATAGATTCCTCATGACCAGAACTTTATTTTGATATCATGACTTTTGACCTAGTGACCTTGACACTGAACTTTGACCTACTTTTGAATTATAAGAGGTAGGGTTTTGATATTTTACTTATAGATTCCTCATGACCAGAACTTTATTTTGATATAATGACTTTTGACCTAGTGACCTTGACATTGACCTTTGACCTACATTTAAACTATAAGAGGTAGGGTTTTGATATTTCACATGCAGATTCCTTATAACCAGACCTTTCATTTGATATCATGACTTTTGATCAAATGACCTTGACATTGACATTTGACCTACTTTTAAACTATAAGAGTTAGGGTTTTGATATTTCACATATAGATTCCTTATGATGAGATCTTTCATTTGATATCGTGACGTTTGACCTAGTGACCTTGACACATTGACCTTTGTCCTACTTTTAAATTATAAGAGATAGGATTTTGATATTTTAGTTGTAGAATCCTCATGACCACACCTTTTATTCGATATCATGACTTTTGATCAAATGACCTTGACATTGACCTTGGACCTACTTTTTAACTATCAGGGGTAGGGCTTTGATATTTCACATTTAGATTCCTTATGACCATAGCTTTTTTTCATTGCGCAATAGTATTAATGACCTTTGACCTTTCTGTCTGCGCAAAAATGTATACGTCATCTAGTACAAACACTTCGCAATCCGGCCTTACCGCCTCTAGCGGTTTATGGTTTATTTATAATACCGCGGGAAAACCAAGTGGTATACAGTGAGTAAAAGAAATATGAGTTTATATAGTGAAAAAAGCTTATTCAAACTATTTTTTATAACGGCGGCGTTGTTAGTTGTACAATATAAGTGAGAGTGAGTGTTCGATTATATATCTCTGGCCACGTGTTTACGGTCTGTTGAATCCGGAATGTAATATTTGGAGAAAATCATGTTTTAGCACGGTATTTCTTATTGAATCTTCTCATTGTAAATCATTTTGACATTTTGATCAACAAAAGCGACCGAGTTTTTAGAAAATTTTTGACATTTTACACGCATAATTTATATCATGAATAAGACCCCCCCCCCCCCTCACTTCTACGTAAAAAATATAGGTTGTTTCTCATAATTATGTCAATAAAACTACTATATTTGATTAAAGATACTTGAAATGAAAGGACACATTTTAAATAATACTGGTTTGAGCTGGTATTACACGTAAAAATTGGGCAGATTACGGCTCTTAACGTTACATGTCCTTCTTTATATTTGAAGCAATATGGGATTTGCAGCTGAGTTAAAAGTACATCAAATTAGCTAATATGACAACTTGACTATTCCGCTACCAATGTCTGAACATCAGGGTCCTGTGTCACAGAAGCCGATTCCAATGATTGTAACTCAATGCATGAAAAGCAAAATCCAAGCGTATGGATTTAAGGGTGTTTATGAAAAACATAGCACCAAAATTGTTATGCATTTGAACTCCAAATCCTAAGGGAGCAACCATTTGATTTTTATGGGGGGGGGGGGGGGGTAGGGGCAGGAAGACTTTGCAAGAAAAAAAAATTCCGGATCGAAATTTTAGGGAAAAAATTTGGGCCGGCAAAAAAAAAAATTCCGGATCATGAAATTGCCCCTCCCCCCCCCCTCTCTTCCGACCTTTAAACTGCCCAGTAAACACTTTTTTGTGTATCATAAACTAAGTATAAAAAATGGATCAAACTTTATGCAATTTGGAGTGAATAAATAAAATTCAGAAGTCATTAGCACCATATAGCCTGTCTCCGTAGAGTATCATTTAAGTAAATAGATTATAGGCATCAGATGCCATTCAAGAAATTAAAATGAAGTGATCTGCTGACGAATTTGAATTGGGACGAATTGACCATACCCCATTTTCAACATTGGAAAATTACAAAAAAAAAAAAAAGTAATAATCCGGCCGTAGGGCCGGCGAAAAAAGATTTCCGGCTCTTAAATGGCCGAAAAAAATTTTCCTGCTTGCAAAAGTCTTCCTGCCTCCCCCCCCTAAAAATCAAATGGTTTTTCCCTAACTTGAGCAGACAGATGATAATTGTTGCTTGTATTATTGCAATTTCTACTTTTTCTCCATCGATCACACTATTCACACAAGTTTAAATTAACCCTTCCAACGGAATTCATCAAATAAACAAAGTGAAAACTGAATCAAATATTGAAATAGAACCTGAAAATGAACATTAAGATAAATTCTAATGCACTCCGTTTGTAACGCGCATTCCGATTGGCTAAGCAATTAAAAAAACTGCAAGGGGATTCACGTTTCATTGCAGTTTTTGCTATGACGTCATGCGTTGCTATTGCGACGTCCTTAAAAGCAGACGTTTTCTAGCTTCTTACTGACCAAAGCATTAGAATAGGGTTACCATACTAAACTGACAGGGTATCGGCCAATCCCCTGTCAGAAATATCCGCCTCGCGGTAAAACTCAATTTCTGACAGGGGATCACACGCATGGTAACCCCTAAATCATACAAAATCATACTAAAATCAACATAAAAGATACGATTATATACATAACGCATAACATTATTACACAGCAATAAATTGTAATCCTTACAGTCTTCCATACATTGAAATGTCGTAAAGATAGTCCCCTTTCTTGTCTCCAACACACAAGTTTTGTAACTTAATGATTTTATAAATATTTTGTGACCTTACTGATCAACCGGTCAATAAATTATACGATATTACTTTAAAACTTCTAAATTTTTCGTCAGAGGAAATTCGACATGAAATCGGTAAACATGACTACGAGCAGCGGGAAATCCGGTTACAAATGACCCCAAATTATTCCAACTTATTTGCAATACTAAATAATCAAGTTTTTGATTCATTGTTTACTATTGAATGTCATTAATAAGTTTGAAAAATATTCGAGCTCGGTATAACTGTTTAAAGGTTGCGTACGGTGCGCCATTGGCACAATTAGTAAGTGATAGCTTTCTTCAATTTTTTGTCGGCGGAAAAACTATATTTCCCATGGTCCGATTTTGTCCGATTTTTAGCTCACCTCGACGAAGTTGAGATGAGCTTATGCTATAACCCCGGCGTCCGCGTCCGCGTCCCCGTCCCCGTCCTCGTCCCCGTCCCCGTCCGCGTCCGGTTAAAGTTTTTGGGGTAACTCAGTATCTGACAAAGTACTGATGCTACAGTAACCAAACTTGCACAAGTGATTCATCTTGGGATGCTGAGGTGAACCCATGTATCGGATGCAGCATCTAACCTACATTTTCCGGTTGAATGACTTTGTCAGTGTCTGGTTAAAGTTTTTGGGGTAGTTCAGTATCTGACAAAGTACTGATACTACAGTAACCAAACTTGCACAAGTGATTCATCTTGGGATGCTGAGGTGAACCCATGCATCGGATGCAGCATCTGACCTACTTTTTCCGGTTGAATGACTTTGTCAATGTCTGGTTAAAGTTTTTGGGGTAGTTCAGTATATGACAAAGTACTGATGCTACAGTAACCAAACTTGCACAAGTGATTCATCTTGGGATGCTGTGGTGAACCCATGCATCGGATGCAGCATCTGACCTACATTTTCCGGTTGAATGACTTTGTCAATGTCTGGTTAAAGTTTTTGGGGTAGTTCAGTATCTGACAAAGTACTGATGCTACAGTAACCAAACTTTAACAAGGGATTCATCTTAGGAGGCTGAGGTGAACCCATGCATCGGATGCAGCATCTGACCTACTTTTTCCGCTTGAGTGATTTTGCCTTATAAGGCCAATATTGAGCAAAGTATAAGTGCTACATGTACCAAACTTGCATATTGGATGTATCTTTGATTAAACTTTCATAAAGTGACCTTGACCTACTTTTTCCACTTGAGTAATTTTGCCTTTAAAGGCCAATATTGAGCAAAGTTTAAGTGCTACATGTACCAAACTTGCATATTGGATGTATCTTTGATCAAACTTTCATAAAATGACCTTGACCTACTTTTTCCGAGTGAGTGATTTTGCCTTTAAAGGCCAATATTGAGCAAAGTATAAGTGCTACATGTGCCAAACTTGCATATTAGATGTATCTTTGATCAAACTTTCATGAAATGACCTTGACCTACTTTTTTCCACTTGAGTGATTTTCTTAATATACATGTACTTAGAGATATGTTTAAATTGAACTTTGCTGCCACGAGATGAGCTTCGTCATCTTTGATTACACTATGTTTTGTGTGATATTAACCACCCTTAGAACTGACAATTGCAGTAAAGAAACCTTCTGTTGCAATTAGTTCTATTTGAAATGCTAGATTGACTGGACTAATTGATATGAACTATGGCAAATACATGAAAGGGACCTACATGTAACGCTAATAGAAAAGATAAAGTTTTGTTATCCTCCATTCTCTAAAACCCAGGCTCGATTGCGCTTACTCTTAGGTGTATGTATACACGCAGTGTTCGGAGCCTGGGTTTCTGAGGATGGTTAGATAGAACTTAAAATGAATAAAGAGATTTCAAAGCAGAGATAAAGCGGAACGTTATTTAAAACATTGCTTATATACTTACATGTCTTTTTCATGGAGCCTTTCAACAACAGATGGAAGGCAATGGACTACAGGCTTTTGGAGGACAATGGACCATGACCAGCTGATGGAGAAGGGCATCGGACAAAGAACAACGAGTGGCAGGAATTAGGTAACATATTACCTAGTGACAAGGTAAGAGTTCTTTCCCTTACAATACATTTTGTATGAAAATTCATAATTAAGATAAAAGACTAAACATTAATATGATAAACTTAATAAAAGATGAATGATATGAATTGAACAAAAACTCCAAAAGAGAGAAAAACTCTTTTGCTACTAAGTTCTGTTGAAATTCCCATCCTTTCATTTTAAAATTGAAAAGAGATTTCAAAGTAGGGATAAATAGAAAGGTTACATAAAGAATTGCATTAGACAACAACAGGCTTTTGGAGGACAATGGACATAACCAGCTGATGGAGAAGAGCATTGGACAAAGAACAGCGAGTGGCAGGAATGAGGTAACATATTACCTAGTGACAAGGTAAGAGTTCTTTCCCTTACAAGACATTTTGTACTTAATTTCATAACAAAGATAAAAAACTAAACTTAATACAAGCTGAATGATATGAATGAAACAAAACTCTAAAAGACAGTTAAACTGTTTTGCTGTGGATGTTGCAACTGAGTTCTGTTGAAATTCCCATCCTTTCATTTTAAAATTGAAAAGAGATTTCAAAGTTACATAAAGAATTGCTTATATGCTTGCGTCTTTTTCATTTGGCCCTTGAACAACAGATGGAAGGCATTAGACAACAACAGGCAATTGGAGGACACTGGACCATCACCAGCTGATGGAGGAGGGCAATGGACAAAGAACAATGTGGGGCAGGAATACCTATTGACAAGAGTTCTTCCCTTTCAATACATTTTGTATGGAAATTTATAATAAGGTTAAAACACTTACCATAACTTAAGAGTGAAAGATAAATGGTATAAAATGAATAAATCTATAAATTAAACTTAAAATTTAAAAGGTAAATGATATATAATTATTTATTAAAATTAATAAAACCATGAATAAAACTTAGGATTTAAAAGATAAATAATATAATATTAAAGTTTAAATGAGCAAAACTATACATAAAGCTTAAGTTTTCAAAGATATATGCTTTAAAATAAAATCTTATCGAAAAAAAAAAACTATAAATAAAAGTTAAACTATAAAAGATAAATGATATTAAATAAATAAAATTATAAATAGAACTTAAAATGTAGAAGATACTTGCAAATTGACCTATCGCCAACTCCTCCCCCTGCTGCCGCAATATCAATGATATCGTTACAGGCATGCTAATAATAGCCGCTGCCCTGCACGTGCTGGGAGCTCAGACAAACTAACGCGTTATATGCATAACTTTAGTTTAGAAATGTAAGATAACATGAGCATTTAGCACACAGTTTTACATCATTTTCTTGATTTATCGAAACGGTTAAAAGATGTGCACATAGTACAAATAGTAGTGATGATGATATATCGGGGTAATAATTTTCTTAGATCAAATACATAAAAGTACTTAAAATAGACAAAAATAAGCAGTCATCAGCTGATAATACGAAATACATAATTTGTGTATACAGTTGATCAAATATAATATTTGCGAGTCTCGTAAAAACCCGATTTTGAGAATTTTAACTTTTATGTACAAACATAAATATATACCCAAACCCATTACAAGCTGTATAAAAGTCGTTCTTGACGGCAAAAGAGGGGGAGAGGCGTTTTTATGAATGAATGTTATCATTTGATTTGCCTTAGATGAAATCATATTGATATTGTCTTGACATTTGTTTATTGATTTCATACTATAATTATGAAATATTCTTTATGTAAAATTAAAAAGAATCATTTCAATAGCATAGTCCATATAGGAGAATCCAGCCAGATGGAGAGAGGATTGTCCCACCCCCTCCTCCGGTTGTACCCTAAAAAAATTAAGAGAGAATGATCAAAGATATCCTAAGCTTAAAATGATGTTGACGCCAAGGGCATAAAAAAGAAATGAAGGCTTAGAGGTAATGAAAAAAAAAGAAAACTACGGATTTGCTGTTTTGAATTATGCTTAAAACATTTGAACTTGTCATTCCCTAGAATTTAGAAAAAAAAAAAAATAAATGAATTTTTTTTTTAATCCGGTTCGCATCGCTTTCTGTTTTTCCTTTTATTTTGATAAAAAATAAAATTTAGATTTTATGTTATCAGTGATCCTTTATACTTCATTTCTTAAATTTTCAGGCTTATTACACTCCCAATTTAAATCTTAACATCAAATATCATAAATGCCCCCCCCCCCCCACCCCAAAATAAAACAATTGCGTTATGATATATATTCATGCGATATAAAAAAAAAATAAATGCACACAAACCCTTTGAAAAAAAAATGTACCCGCCTAGGGTGTTTTAGTTTTACCCGACTCTTCATTTCGCATCTTGAAACTATGTGTTGGACGCCCTCGAAATAACTTTCACAAACAATTATACTCTTGTTGTCTTGATTTTAGAGATAAAGTACTTTATAATACACAAAATATATTTCATTGAAAAATCATAACGAAAATCGGTTGAAATGGCATATTTTGTTGCTGATTTTCCCATAGAACATGCACTGTTTATATCCGCCATAGCTGGTTTTTGTCTGAGCTAGCGGGATGCAGCATATTTGGTAATATGGGCGGAGCTTCTCTGGGAATTGGCGATAGGCAAATTAAGGATATAGAGACAAGTTACATAAATAATTGCTTACATGCTTCAGTCTTTTTCATTGTTCCTTTGAACAACAGATGGAAAGCATTGGACAACAACAGGCTTTTGGAGGACAATGGACATAACCGACAAAGATCAGCAAGCGGCAGGAATTAGGTAACATATTACATAGTGACAAGGTAAAAGTTCTTTCCCTTACAAGACATTTTGTATTAAATTTTATAACAAAGATAGAAAACTAAACATAATAGAAGCTGAATGATAAGAATGAAACAAAACTCTAAAAGAAAAATTAAACTGTTTTGCTGTGGATGCTGCAACTGAGTTTTGTTGGAATTCTCATCCTTTCATTTTAAAAATTTAAAGAGATTTCAAAGTAGGTATAAAGAAAAAGGTTATTTAAAACATTGCTTACATGCTAACATGTCTTTTTCATGGAGCCTTTGAACAACAGATGGAAGGCATTGGACAACAACAGGCTTTTGGAGGACAATGGACATAACCAGCTGATGGAGAAGGGCATTTGACAAAGAACAGCGAGTGGCAGGAATTAGGTAACATATTACCTAGTGACAAGGTAAGAGTTCTTTCCCTTACAAGACACTTTGTCTTAATTTCATAACAAAGATAAAAAAGTAAACTTAATACAAGCTGGATGATATGATTGAAACAAAACTCTAAAAGAAAGTTAAACTGTTTTGCTATGGATGCTGCAACTGAGTTCTGTTGGAATTCCCATCTTTTCATTTTTAAGATTAAAAAAGATTTCAAAGTAGGGATGAAGAAAAGGGTCATTTAAAACATTTCTAACATGCTTACATGTCTTTTTCATGGAGTCTTTCTACAACATATTGAAGGCATTGGAGAACAACAGGCTTTTGGAGGACAATGGACCATGACCAGCTGATGGAGAAGGGCATCGGACAAAGAACATCGAGTGGAAGGAATTAGGTAACATATTACCCAGTGACAAGGTAAGAGTTCTTTCCCTTACAAGACATTTACTACTAATTTTCATAACAATGATAGAAAACTAATCTTAATACAAGCTGAATGATATGAATGAAACAAAACTCTAAAAGAAAGTTAAACTGTTTTGCTATGGATGCTGCAACTGAGTTCTGTTGGAATTCCCATCCTTTCATTTTTAAAATTAAAAGAGATTTCAAATTAGAGATAAAGAGAAAGGTTCTTGAAAACATTGCTTATTTTTCATGGAACCTTTCAACAACAGATGGAATGCATTGGACAACAACAGGCTTTTGGAGGACAATGGACCCTAACCAGCTGATGGAGGAGGGTAATTGACAAAGAACAGCGAGTGGCAGGAATTAGGTAACATATTACCTAGTGACAAGGTAAGAGTTCTTTACCTTACAATACATTTTGTATGAAAATAGATGATTAAGATAAAAGACTAAACATTAAATTTTTAAACTTAATTAAGGATGAATAATTTGAATTGAACAGAAACTCCAAAAAGAGAGTAAAACTATTTTGCTGTGGATGCTGCAACTGAGTTCTGTTAAAATTCCCATCCTTTCATTTTAAAATGAAAAAGAGATTTCAAAGAAGGGATAAATAGAAAGGTTACATAAAGAATTACATATATGCTTGAGTCTTTTTCATTGGGCCTTTGAACAACAGATGGCATTGGGCAACAACAGGCAATTGGAGGACAATGGACCATAACCAGCTGATGGAGGAGGGCAATGGACAAAGAACAACGAGAGGCAGGAATTAGGTAACATATTATCATGCTTACATGCTTACATGTCTTTTTCATGGAGTCTTTCTACAACATATTGAAGGCATTGGAGAACAACAGGCTTTTGGAGGACAATGGACCATGACCAGCTGATGGAGAAGGGCATCGGACAAAGAACATCGAGTGGAAGGAATTAGGTAACATATTACCCAGTGACAAGGTAAGAGTTCTTTCCCTTACAAGACATTTACTACTAATTTTCATAACAATGATAGAAAACTAATCTTAATACAAGCTGAATGATATGAATGAAACAAAACTCTAAAAGAAAGTTAAACTGTTTTGCTATGGATGCTGCAACTGAGTTCTGTTGGAATTCCCATCCTTTCATTTTTAAAATTAAAAGAGATTTCAAATTAGAGATGAAGAGAAAGGTTATTGAAAACATTGCTAATTTTTCATGAAGCCTTTCAACAACAGATGGAATGCATTGGACAACAACAGGCTTTTGGATTACAATGGACCCTAACCAGCTGATGGAGGAGGGTAATGGACAAAGAACAGCGAGTGGCAGGAATTAGGTAACACATTACCTAGTGACAAGGTAAGAGTTCTTTACCTTACAATACATTTTGTATGAAAATAGATGATTAAGATAAAAGACTAAACATTAAATTTTTAAACTTAATTAAAGATAAATAATTTGAATTGAACAGAAACTCCAAAAAGAGAGTAAAACTATTTTGCTGTGGATGCTGCAACTGAGTTCTGTTAAAATTCCCATCCTTTCATTTTAAAATGAAAAAGAGATTTCAAAGAAGGGATAAATAGAAAGGTTACATAAAGAATTACTTTTATGCTTGAGTCTTTTTCATTGGGCCTTTGAACAACAGATGGAAGGCATTGGGCAACAACAGGCAATTGGAGGACAATGGACAATAACCAGCTGATGGAGGAGGGCAATGAACAAAGAACAATGTGAGGCAAGAAGTAGGTAACATATTACCTATTGACAAGGTAAGAGTTCTTTTCGCTTCAATACATTTTGTATGAAAATTTATAATAAGGATAAAAGACTTAACATAACTTAAGAGTGATAGATAAATGGTATAAAATGAATAAATTTATAAATTAAACTTAAAATTTAAAAGGTAAATGATAAATGATTATTTATTAGAATTAATAAAACCATGAATAAAACTTAGGATTCAAAAGATAAATGATATAATATTAAGTTTTAAATGAGCAAAACTATACATAACGCTTAAGGTTTCATAGATAAATGCTTTTAAATAAAATCTTATTGAAAAAAAATTATAAATAAAAGTTAAACTATAAAAGATAAATGATATAAAATGAATAAAATTATAAATAGAACTTAAATGTAGAAGATATTTGCAAATTAAGGATATAGAGACAAATTACATAAATACTTGCTTACATGCTTCAGTCTTTTTCATTGTTCCTTTGAACAACAGATGGAAGGCATTGGACAACAACAGGTTTTGGAGGACACTGGACATAACCGACAAAGATCAGCAAGTGGCAAGAATTAGGTAACATATTACCTAGTGACAAGGTAAGAGTTCTTTCCCTTACAATACATTTTGTATTAAATTTCATACCAAAGATATAAAACTAAACTTAATACAAGCTGAATGATATGAATGAAACAAAAAGAAAAATTAAACTATTTTGCTGTGGATGCTGCAACTGAGTTCTGTTGGAATTCTCATCATTTCATTTTTGGCCGGATTGCAAAGCAATTCCGGTCTATAGATTGACGATGTCCGTCTGTCCGTCCGTCTGTCCGTCTGCCGTCAACATTTTGGTTAAAGTTTCTGGTTGAGGCAAAATCTAAGGAACTATATGCAGTAGAAACTTTATATTATACATGAAGGTTGCCCATGACAAGACCTTTCAATTTATGCCATAACATTTGACCTAGTGACCTTGACCTTGGACTTTGACCTAGTTAAAGATTTTGGTTAAAGTTTCTGGTTTAAGCAAGATCTAAGGAACTGTATGCAGTAGAAACCTTATATTATACATATAGGTTGCCCATGACAAGACCTTTCAATTTATGCCATAACATTGGACCCAGTGACCTTGACCTTGAACTTTGACCTAGTTAAAGATTTTTGTTAAAGTTCTTGGTTTAAGCAAAATCTAAGGAACTGTATGCAGTAGAAACCTTATACTATACATTTAGGTTGCCCATGACGAGACCTTTCAATTTATGCCGTAACATTGGACCTAGTGACCTTGACCTTGGACTTTGACCTTGTTAAAGACTTTGGTTAAAGTTCCTGGTTTAAGCAAAATCTAAGGAACTGTATACAGTAGAAACTTTATATTATACATGTAGGTTGCCTCTGACAAGACTTCTCAATGTATGCTGTAATATTTGACTTAGTGACCTTGACCCAGTTGGTGACAAAAAGTTACTTTGCAATCCGGCCATACCGTCTTTAGCGGTGTTTTATTAAGATTTAAAGAGATTTCAAAGTAGGGATAAAGAAAAAGGTTATTTAAAACATTGCTTACATGCTTACATGTCTTTTTCATGGAGCCTTTGAACAACAGATGGAAGGCATTGGACAACAACAGGCTTTTGGAGGACAATGGACATAACCAGCTGATGGAGAAGGGCATTTGACAAAGAACAGCGAGTGGCAGGAATTAGGTAACATATTACCTAGTGACAAGATAAGAGTTCTTTCCCTTACAAGATATTTTGTACTTAATTTCATAACAAAGATAAAAAACTAAACTTAATACAAGCTGAATTATATGATTGAAACAAAACTCTAAAAGAAAGTTAAACTGTTTTGCTATGGATGCTGCAACTGAGTTCTGTTGGAATTCCCATCTTTTCATTTTTAAAATTAAAAGAGATTTCAAAGTAGGGATGAAGAAAAGGGTCATTTAAAACATTTCATGTCTTTTTCATGGAGTCTTTCTACAACATATTGAAGGCATTGGAGAGCAACAGGCTTTTGGAGGACAATGGACCATGACCAGCTGATGGAGAAGGGCATAGGACAAAGAACATCGAGTGGAAGGAATTAGGTAACATATTACCCAGTGACAAGGTAAGAGTTCTTTCCCTTACAAGACATTTACTTCTAATTTTCATAACAAAGATAGAAAACTAATCTTAATACAAGCTGAATGATATGAATGAAACAAAACTCTAAAAGAAAGTTAAACTGTTTTGCTATGGATGCTGCAACTGAGTTCTGTTGGAATTCCCATCCTTTCATTTTTAAAATTAAAAGAGATTTCAAATTAGAGATGAAGAGAAAGGTTATTGAAACATTGCTTATTTTTCATGGAGCCTTTCAACAACAGATGGAATGCATTGGACAACAACAGGCTTTTGGAGGACAATGGACCCTAACCAGCTGATGGAGGAGGGTAATGGACAAAGAACAACAAGAGGCAGGAATTAGGTAACATATTACCTATTGACAAGGTAAGAGTTCTTTACCTTACAATACATTTTGTATGAAAATTGATGATTAAGATAAAAGACTAAACATTAAATTTTTAAACTTAATAAAAGATGAATAATTTGAATTGAACAAAAACTCCAAAAAGAGAGTAAAACTATTTTGCTGTGGATGCTGCAACTGAGTTCTGTTGGAATTCCCATCCTTTCATTTTAAAATGAAAAAGAGATTTCAAAGAAGGGATAAATAGAAAGGTTACATAAAGAAATACTTATATGCTTGAGTCTTTTTCATTGGGCCTTTGAACAACAGATGGAATGCATTGGGCAACAACAGGCAATTGGAGGACAATGGACCATAACCAGCTATTGGAGGAGGGCAATGGACAAAGAACAATGTTAGGCAGGAATTAGGTAACATATTACCTATTGACAAGGTAAGAGTTCTTTTCGCTTCAATACATTTTGTATGAAAATTTATAATAAGGATAAAAGACTTAACATAACTTAAGAGTGATAGATGAATGGTATAAAATGAATAAATTTATAAATTAAACTAAAAATTTAAAAGGTAAATGATAAATAATTATTTATTAGAATTAATAAAACCATGAATAAAACTTAGGATTTAAAAGATAAATGATATGATATTAAGTTTTAAACGAGCAAAACTATACATAAAGCTTAAGGTTTCAAAGATAAATGCTTTTAAATAAAATCTTATTGAAAAAAAATTATAAATAAAAGTTAAACTATAAAAGATAAATGATATAAAATGAATAAAATTATAAATAGAACTTAAAATGTAGAAGATATTTGCAAATTAAGGATATAGAGACAAGTTACATAAATACTTGCTTACATGCTTCAGTCTTTTTCATTGTTCCTTTGAACAACAGATGGAAGGCATTGGACAACAACAGGTTTTAGAGGACACTGGACATAACTGACAAAGATCAGCAAGTGGCAAGAATTAGGTAACATATTACCTAGTGACAAGGTAAGAGTTCTTTCCCTTACAATACATTTTGTATTAAATTTCATAACAAAAATATAAAACTAAACTTAATACAAGCTGAATGATATGAATGAAACAAAACTCCAAAAGAAAAATTAAACTGTTTTGCTGTGGATGCTGTAACTGAGTTCTGTTGGAATTCTCATCCTTTCATTTTTAAGATTTAAAGAGATTATAAAGTAGGGATAAAGAAAAAGGTTATTTAAAACATTGCTTACATGCTAACATGTCTTTTTCATGGAGCCTTTGAACAACAGATGGAAGGCATTGGACAACAACAGGGTTTTGGAGGACAATGGACATAACCAGCTGATGGAGAAGGGCATTTGACAAAGAACAGCGAGTGGCAGGAATTAGGTAACATATTACCTAGTGACAAGGTAAGAGTTCTTTCCCTTACAAGATATTTTGTACTTAATTTCATAACAAAGATAAAAACTAAACTTAATACAAGCTGAATGATATGATTGAAACAAATCTCTAAAAGAAAGTTAAACTGTTTTGCTATGGATGCTGCAACTGAGTTCTGTTGGAATTCCCATCTTTTCATTTTTAAAATTAAAAGAGATTTCAAAGTAGGGATGAAGAAAAGGGTCATTTAAAACATTCTAACATGCTTACATGTCTTTTTCATGGAGTCTTTCTACAACATATTGAAGGCATTGGAGAGCAACAGGCTTTTGGAGGACAATGGACCATGACCAGCTGATGGAGAAGGGCATCGGACAAAGAACATCGAGTGGAAGGAATTAGGTAACATATTACCCAGTGACAAGGTAAGAGTTCTTTCCCTTACAAGACATTTACTTCTAATTTTCATAACAAAGATAGAAAACTAATCTTAATACAAGCTGAATGATATGAATGAAACAAAACTCTAAAAGAAAGTTAAACTGTTTTGCTATGGATGCTGCAACTGAGTTCTGTTGGAATTCCCATCCTTTCATTTTTAAAATTAAAAGAGATTTCAAATTAGAGATGAAGAGAAAGGTTATTGAAACATTGCTTATTTTTCATGGAGCCTTTCAACAACAGATGGAATGCATTGGACAACAACAGGCTTTTGGAGGACAATGGACCCTAACCAGCTGATGGAGGAGGGTAATGGACAAAGAACAACAAGAGGCAGGAATTAGGTAACATATTACCTATTGACAAGGTAAGAGTTCTTTTCGCTTCAATACATTTTGTATGAAAATTTATAATAAGGATAAAAGACTTAACATAACTTAAGAGTGATAGATGAATGGTATAAAATGAATAAATTTATAAATTAATCTTAAAATTTAAAAGGTAAATGATAAATAATTATTTATTAGAATTAATAAAACCATGAATAAAACTTAGGATTTAAAAGATAAATGATATGATATTAAGTTTTAAATGAGCAAAACTATACATAAAGCTTAAGGTTTCAAAGGTAAATGCTTTTAAATAAAATCTTATTGAAAAAAAATTATAAATAAAAGTTAACAGATATAAAATGAATAAAATTATAAATAGAACTTAAAATGTAGAAGATATTTGCAAATTAAGGATATAGAGACAAGTTACATAAATACTTGCTTACATGCTTCAGTCTTTTTCATTGTTCCTTTGAACAACAGATGGAAGGCATTGGACAACAACAGGTTTTGGAGGACACTGGACATAACCGACAAAGATCAGCAAGTGGCAAGAATTAGGTAACATATTGCCTAGTGACAAGGTAAGAGTTCTTTCCCTTACAATACATTTTGTATTAAATTTCGTAACAAAAATATAAAACTAAACTTAATACAAGCTGAATGATATGAATGAAACAAAACTCCAAAAGAAAAATTAAACTGTTTTGCTGTGGATGCTGCAACTGAGTTCTGTTGGAATTCTCATCCTTTCATTTTTAAGATTTAAAGAGATTTCAAAGTAGGGATAAAGAAAAAGGTTATTTAAAACATTGCTCACATGCTTACATGTCTTTTTCATGGAGCCTTTGAACAACAGATGGCAGGCATTGGACAACAACAGGCTTTTGGAGGACAATGGACATAACCAGCTGATGGAGAAGGGCATTTGACAAAGAACAGCGAGTGGCAGGAATTAGGTAACATATTACCTAGTGACAAGGTAAGAGTTCTTTCCCTTACAAGATATTTTGTACTTAATTTCATAACAAAGATAAAAACTAAACTAAATACAAGCTGAATGATATGATTAAAACAAATCTCTAAAAGAAAGTTAAACTGTTTTGCTATGGATGCTGCAACTGAGTTCTGTTGGAATTCCCATCTTTTCATTTTTAAAATTAAAAGAGATTTCAAAGTAGGGATGAAGAAAAGGGTCATTTAAAACATTTCTAACATGCTTACATGTCTTTTTCATGGAGTCTTTCTACAACATATTGAAGGCATTGGAGAACAACAGGCTTTTGGAGGACAATGGACCATGACCAGCTGATGGAGAAGGGCATCGGACAAAGAACATCGAGTGGAAGGAATTAGGTAACATATTACCCAGTGACAAGGTAAGAGTTCTTTCCCTTACAAGACATTTACTTCTAATTTTCATAACAAAGATAGAAAACTAATCTTAATACAAGCTGAATGATATGAATGAAACAAAACTCTAAAAGAAAGTTAAACTGTTTTGCTATGGATGCTGCAACTGAGTTCCCATCCTTTCATTTTTAAAATTAAAAGAGATTTCAAATTAGAGATGAAGAGAAAGGTTATTGAAACATTGCTTATTTTTCATGGAGCCTTTCAACAACAGATGGAATGTATTGGACAACAACAGGCTTTTTGAGGACAATGGACCCTAACCAGCTGATGGAGGAGGGTAATGGACAAAGAACAACGAGAGGCAGGAATTAGGTAACATATTACCTATTGACAAGGTAAGAGTTCTTTCCCTTACAATACATTTTGTATGAAAATTGATGATTAAGATAAAAGACTAAACATTAAATTTTTAAACTTAATAAAAGATAAATAATTTGAATTGAACAAAAACTCCAAAAAGAGAGTAAAACTATTTTGCTGTGGATGCTGCAACTGAGTTCTGTTGGAATTCCCATCCTTTCATTTTAAAATGAAAAAGAGATTTCAAAGAAGGGATAAATAGAAAGGTTACATAAAGAATTACTTATATGCTTGAGTCTTTTTCATTGGGCCTTTGAACAACAGATGGAAGGCATTGGGCAACAACAGGCAATTGGAGGACAATGGACCATAACCAGCTGATGGAGGAGGGCAATGGACAAAGAACAATGTGAGGGAGAAATTAGGTAACATATTACCTATTGACAAGGTAAGAGTTCTTTTCGCTTCAATACATTTTGTATGAAAATTTATAATAAGGATAAAAGACTTAACATAACTTAAGAGTGATAGATAAATGGTATAAAATGAATAAATTTATGAATTAAACTTAAAATTTAAAAGGTAAATGATAAATAATTATTTATTAGAATTAATAAAACCATGAATAAAACTTAGGATTTAAAAGATAAATGATATAATATTAAGTTTTAAATGAGCAAAACTATACATAAAGCTTAAGGTTTCATAGATAAATGCTTTTAAATAAAATCTTATTGAAATAAAAATTATAAATAAAAGTTAAACTATAAAAGATAAATGATATAAAATGAATAAAATTATAAATAGAACTTAAAATGTAGAAGATATTTGCAAATTAAGGATATAGAGACAAGTTACATAAATACTTGCTTACATGCTTCAGTCTTTTTCATTGTTCCTTTGAACAACAGATGGAAGGCATTGGACAACAACAGGTTTTGGAGGACACTGGACATAACCGACAAAGATCAGCAAGTGGCAAGAATTAGGTAACATATTGCCTAGTGACAAGGTAAGAGTTCTTTCCCTTACAATACATTTTGTATTAAATTTCGTAACAAAAATATAAAACTAAACTTAATACAAGCTGAATGATATGAATGAAACAAAACTCCAAAAGAAAAATTAAACTGTTTTGCTGTGGATGATGCAACTGAGTTCTGTTGGAATTCTCATCCTTTCATTTTTAAGATTTAAAGAGATTTCAAAGTAGGGATAAAGAAAAAGGTTATTTAAAACATTGCTCACATGCTTACATGTCTTTTTCATGGAGCCTTTGAACAACAGATGGAAGGCATTGGACAACAACAGGCTTTTGGAGGACAATGGACATAACCAGCTGATGGAGAAGGGCATTTGACAAAGAACAGCGAGTGGCAGGAATTAGGTAACATATTACCTAGTGACAAGGTAAGAGTTCTTTCCCTTACAAGATATTTTGTACTTAATTTCATAACAAAGATAAAAACTAAACTAAATACAAGCTGAATGATATGATTAAAACAAATCTCTAAAAGAAAGTTAAACTGTTTTGCTATGGATGCTGCAACTGAGTTCTGTTGGAATTCCCATCTTTTCATTTTTAAAATTAAAAGAGATTTCAAAGTAGGGATGAAGAAAAGGGTCATTTAAAACATTTCTAACATGCTTACATGTCTTTTTCATGGAGTCTTTCTACAACATATTGAAGGCATTGGAGAACAACAGGCTTTTGGAGGACAATGGACCATGACCAGCTGATGGAGAAGGGCATCGGACAAAGAACATCGAGTGGAAGGAATTAGGTAACATATTACCCAGTGACAAGGTAAGAGTTCTTTCCCTTACAAGACATTTACTTCTAATTTTCATAACAAAGATAGAAAACTAATCTTAATACAAGCTGAATGATATGAATGAAACAAAACTCTAAAAGAAAGTTAAACTGTTTTGCTATGGATGCTGCAACTGAGTTCCCATCCTTTCATTTTTAAAATTAAAAGAGATTTCAAATTAGAGATGAAGAGAAAGGTTATTGAAACATTGCTTATTTTTCATGGAGCCTTTCAACAACAGATGGAATGTATTGGACAACAACAGGCTTTTTGAGGACAATGGACCCTAACCAGCTGATGGAGGAGGGTAATGGACAAAGAACAACGAGAGGCAGGAATTAGGTAACATATTACCTATTGACAAGGTAAGAGTTCTTTCCCTTACAATACATTTTGTATGAAAATTGATGATTAAGATAAAAGACTAAACATTAAATTTTTAAACTTAATAAAAGATAAATAATTTGAATTGAACAAAAACTCCAAAAAGAGAGTAAAACTATTTTGCTGTGGATGCTGCAACTGAGTTCTGTTGGAATTCCCATCCTTTCATTTTAAAATGAAAAAGAGATTTCAAAGAAGGGATAAATAGAAAGGTTACATAAAGAATTACTTATATGCTTGAGTCTTTTTCATTGGGCCTTTGAACAACAGATGGAAGGCATTGGGCAACAACAGGCAATTGGAGGACAATGGACCATAACCAGCTGATGGAGGAGGGCAATGGACAAAGAACAATGTGAGGGAGAAATTAGGTAACATATTACCTATTGACAAGGTAAGAGTTCTTTTCGCTTCAATACATTTTGTATGAAAATTTATAATAAGGATAAAAGACTTAACATAACTTAAGAGTGATAGATAAATGGTATAAAATGAATAAATTTATGAATTAAACTTAAAATTTAAAAGGTAAATGATAAATAATTATTTATTAGAATTAATAAAACCATGAATAAAACTTAGGATTTAAAAGATAAATGATATAATATTAAGTTTTAAATGAGCAAAACTATACATAAAGCTTAAGGTTTCATAGATAAATGCTTTTAAATAAAATCTTATTGAAATAAAAATTATAAATAAAAGTTAAACTATAAAAGATAAATGATATAAAATGAATAAAATTATAAATAGAACTTAAAATGTAGAAGATATTTGCAAATTAAGGATATAGAGACAAGTTACATAAATACTTGCTTACATGCTTCAGTCTTTTTCATTGTTCCTTTGAACAACAGATGGAAGGCATTGGACAACAACAGGTTTTGGAGGACACTGGACATAACCGACAAAGATCAGCAAGTGGCAAGAATTAGGTAACATATTACCTAGTGACAAGGTAAGAGTTCTTTCCCTTACAATACATTTTGTATTAAATTTCATAACAAAAATATAAAACTAAACTTAATACAAGCTGAATGATATGAATGAAACAAAACTCCAAAAGAAAAATTAAACTGTTTTGCTGTGGATGCTGCAACTGAGTTCTGTTGGAATTCTCATCCTTTCATTTTTAAGATTTAAAGAGATTTCAAAGTAGGGATTAAGAAAAAGGTTATTTAAAACATTGCTTACATGCTTACATGTCTTTTTCATGGAGCCTTTGAACAACAGATGGAAGGCATTGGAGAACAACAGGCTTTTGGAGGACAATGGACATAACCAGCTGATGGTAAAGGGCATTTGACAAAGAACAGCGAGTGGCAGGAATTAGGTAACATATTACCTAGTGACAAGGTAAGAGTTCTTTCCCTTACAAGATATTTTGTACTTAATTTCATAACAAAGATCAAAACTAAACTTAATACAAGCTGAATGATATGATTGAAACAAATCTCTAAAAGAAAGTTAAACTGTTTTGCTATGGATGCTGCAACTGAGTTCTGTTGGAATTCCCATCTGTTCATTTTTAAAATTAAAAGAGATTTCAAAGTAGGGATGAAGAAAAGGGTCATTTAAAACATTTCTAACATGCTTACATGTCTTTTTCATGGAGTCTTTCTACAACATATTGAAGGCATTGGAGAACAACAGGCTTTTGGAGGACAATGGACCATGACCAGCTGATGGAGAAGGGCATCGGACAAAGAACATCGAGTGGAAGGAATTAGGTAACATATTACCCAGTGACAAGGTAAGAGTTCTTTCCCTTACAAGACATTTACTTCTAATTTTCATAACAAAGATAGAAAACTAATCTAAATACAAGCTGAATGATATGAATGAAACAAAACTCTAAAAGAAAGTTAAACTGTTTTGCTATGGATGCTGCAACTGAGTTCTGTTGGAATTCCCATCCTTTCATTTTTAAAATTAAAAGAGATTTCAAATTAGAGATGAAGAGAAAGGTTATTGAAACATTGCTTATTTTTCATGGAGCCTTTCAACAACAGATGGAATGCATTGGACAACAACAGGCTTTTGGAGGACAATGGACCCTAACCAGCTGATGGAGGAGGGTAATGGACAAAGAACAACGAGAGACAGGAATTAGGTAACATATTACCTATTGACAAGGTAAGAGTTCTTTCCCTTACAATACATTTTGTATGAAAATTGATGATTAAGATAAAAGACTGAACATTAAATTTTTAAACTTAATAAAAGATGAATAATTTGAATTGAACAAAAACTCCAAAAAGAGAGTAAAACTATTTTGCTGTGGATGCTGCAACTGAGTTCTGTTGGAATTCCCATCCTTTCATTTTAAAATGAAAAAGAGATTTCAAAGAAGGGATAAATAGAAAGGTTACATAAAGAATTACTTATATGCTTGAGTCTTTTTCATTGGGCCTTTGAACAACAGATGGAAGGCATTGGACAACAACAGGTAATTGGAGGACAATGGACCATAACCAGCTGATGGAGGAGGGCAATGGACAAAGAACAATGTGAGGGAGGAATTAGGTAACATATTACCTATTGAAAAGGTAAGAGTTCTTTTCGCTTCAATACATTTTGTATGAAAATTTATAATAAGGATAAAAGACTTAACATAACTTAAGAGTTATAGATAAATGGTATAAAATGAATAAAGTTATAAATTAAACTTAAAATTTAAAAGGTAAATGATAAATAATTATTTATTAGAATTAATAAAACCATAAATAAAACTTAGGATTTAAAAGATAAATGATATAATATTAAGTTTTAAATGAGCAAAACTGTACATAAAGCTTAAGGTTTCATAGATAAATGCTTTTAAATAAAATCTTACTGAAATAAAAATTATAAATAAAAGTTAAACTATAAAAGATAAATGATATAAAATGAATAAAATTATAAATAGAACTTAAAATGTAGAAGATATTTGCAAATTAAGGATATAGAGACAAGTTACATAAATACTTGCTTACATGCTTCAGTCTTTTTCATTGTTCCTTTGAACAACAGATGGAAGGCATTGAACAACAACAGGTTTTGGAGGACACTGGACATAACCGACAAAGATCAGCAAGTGGCAAGGATTAGGTAACATATTACCTAGTGACAAGGTAAGAGTTCTTTCCCTTACAATACATTTTGTATTAAATTTCATAACAAAAATATAAAACTAAACTTAATACAAGCTGAATGATATGAATGAAACAAAACTCCAAAAGAAAAATTAAACTGTTTTGCTGTGGATGCTGCAACTGAGTTCTGTTGGAATTCTCATCCTTTCATTTTTAAGATTTAAAGAGATTTCAAAGTAGGGATAAAGAAAAAGGTTATTTAAAACATTGCTTACATGCTTACATGTCTTTTTCATGGAGCCTTTGAACAACAGATGGAAGGCATTGGACAACAACAGGCTTTTGGAGGACATTGGACATAACCAGCTGATGGAGAAGGGCATTTGACAAAGAACAGCGAGTGGCAGGAATTAGGTAACATATTACCTAGTGACAAGGTAAGAGTTCTTTCCCTTACAAGATATTTTGTACTTAATTTCATAACAAAGATCAAAACTAAACTTAATACAAGCTGAATGATATGATTGAAACAAATCTCTAAAAGAAAGTTAAACTGTTTTGCTATGGATGCTGCAACTGAGTTCTGTTGGAATTCCCATCTGTTCATTTTTAAAATTAAAAGAGATTTCAAAGTAGGGATGAAGAAAAGGGTCATTTAAAACATTTCTAACATGCTTACATGTCTTTTTCATGGAGTCTTTCTACAACATATTGAAGGCATTGGAGAACAACAGGCTTTTGGAGGACAATGGACCATAACCAGCTGATGGAGAAGGGCATCGGACAAAGAACATCGAGTGGAAGGAATTAGGTAACATATTACCCAGTGACAAGGTAAGAGTTCTTTCCCTTACAAGACATTTACTTCTAATTTTCATAGCAAAGATAGAAAACTAATCTTAATACAAGCTGAATGATATGAATGAAACAAAACTCTAAAAGAAAGTTAAACTGTTTTGCTATGGATGCTGCAACTGAGTTCTGTTGGAATTCCCATCCTTTCATTTTTAAAATTAAAAAAGATTTCAAATTAGAGATGAAGAGAAAGGTTATTGAAACATTGCTTATTTTTCATGGAGCCTTTCAACAACAGATGGAATGCATTGGACAACAACAGGCTTTTGGAGGACAATGGACCCTAACCAGCTGATGGAGGAGGGTAATGGACAAAGAACAACGAGAGGCAGGAATTAGGTAACATATTACCTATTGACAAGGTAAGAGTTCTTTCCCTTACAATACATTTTGTATGAAAATTGACGATGAAGATAAAAGACTGAACATTAAATTTTTAAACTTAATAAAAGATGTATAATTTGAATTGAACAAAAACTCCAAAAAGAGAGTAAAACTATTTTGCTGTGGATGCTGCAACTGAGTTCTGTTGGAATTCCCATCCTTTCATTTTAAAATGAAAAAGAGATTTCAAAGAAGGGATAAATAGAAAGGTTACATAAAGAATTACTTATATGCTTGAGTCTTTTTCATTGGGCCTTTGAACAACAGATGGAAGGCATTGGACAACAACAGGTAATTGGAGGACAATGGACCATAACCAGCTGATGGAGGAGGGCAATGGACAAAGAACAATGTGAGGGAGGAATTAGGTAACATATTACCTATTGAAAAGGTAAGAGTTCTTTTCGCTTCAATACATTTTGTATGAAAATTTATAATAAGGATAAAAGACTTAACATAACTTAAGAGTTATAGATAAATGGTATAAAATGAATAAAGTTATAAATTAAACTTAAAATTTAAAAGGTAAATGATAAATAATTATTTATTAGAATTAATAAAACCATAAATAAAACTTAGGATTTAAAAGATAAATGATATAATATTAAGTTTTAAATGAGCAAAACTGTACATAAAGCTTAAGGTTTCATAGATAAATGCTTTTAAATAAAATCTTACTGAAATAAAAATTATAAATAAAAGTTAAACTATAAAAGATAAATGATATAAAATGAATAAAATTATAAATAGAACTTAAAATGTAGAAGATATTTGCAAATTAAGGATATAGAGACAAGTTACATAAATACTTGCTTACATGCTTCAGTCTTTTTCATTGTTCCTTTGAACAACAGATGGAAGGCATTGAACAACAACAGGTTTTGGAGGACACTGGACATAACCGACAAAGATCAGCAAGTGGCAAGGATTAGGTAACATATTACCTAGTGACAAGGTAAGAGTTCTTTCCCTTACAATACATTTTGTATTAAATTTCATAACAAAAATATAAAACTAAACTTAATACAAGCTGAATGATATGAATGAAACAAAACTCCAAAAGAAAAATTAAACTGTTTTGCTGTGGATGCTGCAACTGAGTTCTGTTGGAATTCTCATCCTTTCATTTTTAAGATTTAAAGAGATTTCAAAGTAGGGATAAAGAAAAAGGTTATTTAAAACATTGCTTACATGCTTACATGTCTTTTTCATGGAGCCTTTGAACAACAGATGGAAGGCATTGGACAACAACAGGCTTTTGGAGGACATTGGACATAACCAGCTGATGGAGAAGGGCATTTGACAAAGAACAGCGAGTGGCAGGAATTAGGTAACATATTACCTAGTGACAAGGTAAGAGTTCTTTCCCTTACAAGATATTTTGTACTTAATTTCATAACAAAGATCAAAACTAAACTTAATACAAGCTGAATGATATGATTGAAACAAATCTCTAAAAGAAAGTTAAACTGTTTTGCTATGGATGCTGCAACTGAGTTCTGTTGGAATTCCCATCTGTTCATTTTTAAAATTAAAAGAGATTTCAAAGTAGGGATGAAGAAAAGGGTCATTTAAAACATTTCTAACATGCTTACATGTCTTTTTCATGGAGTCTTTCTACAACATATTGAAGGCATTGGAGAACAACAGGCTTTTGGAGGACAATGGACCATAACCAGCTGATGGAGAAGGGCATCGGACAAAGAACATCGAGTGGAAGGAATTAGGTAACATATTACCCAGTGACAAGGTAAGAGTTCTTTCCCTTACAAGACATTTACTTCTAATTTTCATAGCAAAGATAGAAAACTAATCTTAATACAAGCTGAATGATATGAATGAAACAAAACTCTAAAAGAAAGTTAAACTGTTTTGCTATGGATGCTGCAACTGAGTTCTGTTGGAATTCCCATCCTCTTATTTTTAAAATTAAAAGAGATTTCAAATTAGAGATGAAGAGAAAGGTTATTGAAACATTGCTTATTTTTCATGGAGCCTTTCAACAACAGATGGAATGCATTGGAGAACAACAGGCTTTTGGAGGACAATGGACCCTAACCAGCTGATGGAGGAGGGTAATGGACAAAGAACAACGAGAGGCAGGAATTAGGTAACATATTACCTATTGACAAGGTAAGAGTTCTTTACCTTACAATACATTTTGTATGAAAATTGATGATTAAGATAAAAGATTAACTATTAGATTTTTAAACTTAATAAAAGATGAATAATTTGAATTGAACAAAAACTCCAAAAAGAGAGTAAAACTATTTTGCTGTGGATGCTGCAACTAAGTTCTGTTGGAATTCCCATCCTTTCATTTTAAAATGAAAAAGAGATTTCAAAGAAGGGATAAATAGAAAGGTTACATAAAGAATTACTTATATGCTTGAGTCTTTTTCATTGGGCCTTTGAACAACAGATGGAAGGCATTGGGCAACAACAGGTAATTGGAGGACAATGGACCATAACCATCTGATGGAGGAGGGCAATGGACAAAGAACAATGTGAGGGAGGAATTAGGTAACATATTACCTATTGAAAAGGTAAGAGTTCTTTTCGCTTCAATACATTTTGTATGAAAATTTATAATAAGGATAAAAGACTTAACATAACTTAAGAGTGATAGATAAATGGTATAAAATGAATAAATTTATAAATTAAACTTAAAATTTAAAAGGTAAATGATAAATAATTATTTATTAGAATTAATAAAACCATGAATGAAACTTAGGATTTAAAAGATAAATGATATAATATTAAGTTTTAAATGAGCAAAACTATACATAAAGCTTAAGGTTTCATAGATAAATGCTTTCAAATAAAATCTTACTGAAATAAAAATTATAAATAAAAGTTAAACTATAAAAGATAAATGATATAAAATGAATAAAATTATAAATAGAACTTAAAATGTAGAAGATATTTGCAAATTAAGGATATAGAGACAAGTTACATAAATACTTGCTTACATGCTTCAGTCTTTTTCATTGTTCCTTTGAACAACAGATGGAAGGCATTGGACAACAACAGGTTTTGGAGGACACTGGACATAACCGACAAAGATCAGCAAGTGGCAAGAATTAGGTAACATATTACCTAGTGACAAGGTAAGAGTTCTTTCCCTTACAATACATTTTGTATTAAATTTCATAACAAAAATATAAAACTAAACTTAATACAAGCTGAATGATATGAATGAAACAAAACTCCAAAAGAAAAATTAAACTGTTTTGCTGTGGATGCTGCAACTGAGTTCTGTTGGAATTCTCATCCTTTCATTTTTAAGATTTAAAGAGATTTCAAAGTAGGGATAAAGAAAAAAGCTATTTAAAACATTGCTTACATGCTTACATGTCTTTTTCATGGAGCCTTTGAACAACAGATGGAAGGCATTGGACAACAACAGGCTTTTGGAGGACATTGGACATAACCAGCTGATGGAGAAGGGCATTTGACAAAGAACAGCGAGTGGAAGGAATAAGGTAACATATTACCTAGTGACAAGGTAAGAGTTCTTTCCCTTACAAGATATTTTGTACTTAATTTCATAACAAAGATCAAAACTAAACTTAATACAAGCTGAATGATATGATTGAAAAAAATCTCCAAAAGAAAGTTAAACTGTTTTGCTATGGATGCTGCAACTGAGTTCTGTTGGAATTCCCATCTTTTCATTTTTAAAATTAAAAGAGATTTCAAAGTAGGGATGAAGAA
The DNA here is from genome assembly GCA_028142955.1 of Pinctada fucata. Taxonomy (NCBI): domain Eukaryota; kingdom Metazoa; phylum Mollusca; class Bivalvia; order Pterioida; family Pteriidae; genus Pinctada; species Pinctada fucata. The sequence continues at coordinate 34,774,594 of AP027108.1, read as the reverse complement.
AAGGGTCATTTAAAACATTTCTAACATGCTTACATGTCTTTTTCATGGAGTCTTTCTACAACATATTGAAGGCATTGGAGAACAACAGGCTTTTGGAGGACAATGGACCATGACCAGCTGATGGAGAAGGGCATCGGACAAAGAACATCGAGTGGAAGGAATTAGGTAACATATTACCCAGTGACAAGGTAAGAGTTCTTTCCCTTACAAGACATTTACTTCTAAATTTCATAACAAAGATAGAAAACTAATCTTAATACAAGCTGAATGATATGAATGAAACAAAACTCTAAAAGAAAGTTAAACTGTTTTGCTATGGATGCTGCAACTGAGTTCTGTTGGAATTCCCATCCTTTCATTTTTAAAATTAAAAGAGATTTCAAATTAGAGATGAAGAGAAAGGTTATTGAAACATTGCTTATTTTTCATGGAGCCTTTCAACAACAGATGGAATGCATTGGACAACAACAGGCTTTTGGAGGACAATGGACCCTAACCAGCTGATGGAGGAGGGTAATGGACAAAGAACAACGAGAGGCAGGAATTAGGTAACATATTACCTAGTAACAAGGTAAGAGTTCTTTACCTTACAATACATTTTGTATGAAAATTGATGATTAAGATAAAAGACTAAACATTCAATTTTTAAACTTAATAAAAGATGAATAATTTGAATTGAACAAAAACTCCAAAAAGAGAGTAAAACTATTTTGCTGTGGATGCTGCAACTGAGTTCTGTTGGAATTCCCATCCTTTCATTTTAAAATGAAAAAGAGATTTCAAAGAAGGGATAAATAGAAAGGTTACATAAAGAATTACTTATATGCTTGAGTCTTTTTCATTGGGCCTTTGAACAACAGATGGAAGGCATTGGGCAACAACAGGCAATTGGAGGACAATGGACCATAACCAGCTGATGGAGGAGGGCAATGGACAAAGAACAATGTGAGGGAGGAATTAGGTAACATATTACCTATTGACAAGGTAAGAGTTCTTTTCGCTTCAATACATTTTGTATGAAAATTTATAATAAGGATAAAAGACTTAACATAACTTAAGAGTGATAGATAAATGGTATAAAATGAATAAATTTATAAATTAAACTTAAAATTTAAAAGGTAAATGATAAATAATTACTTATTAGAATTAATAAAACCATGAATAAAACTTAGGATTTAAAAGATAAATGATATAATATTAAGTTTTAAATAAGCAAAACTATACATAAAGCTTAAGGTTTCATAGATAAATGCTTTTAAATAAAATCTTATTGAAAAACAATTATAAATAAAAGTTAAACTATAAAAGATAAATGATATAAAATGAATAAAATTATAAATAGAACTTAAAATGTAGAAGATATTTGCAAATTAAGGATATAGAGACAAGTTACATAAATACTTGCTTACATGCTTCAGTCTTTTTCATTGTTCCTTTGAACAACAGATGGAAGGCATTGGACAACAACAGGTTTTGGAGGACACTGGACATAACCGACAAAGATCAGCAAGTGGCAAGAATTAGGTAACATATTACCTAGTGACAAGGTAAGAGTTCTTTCCCTTACAATACATTTTGTATTAAATTTCATAACAAAAATATAAAACTAAACTTAATACAAGCTGAATGATATGAATGAAACAAAACTCCAAAAGAAAAATTAAACTGTTTTGCTGTGGATGCTGCAACTGAGTTCTGTTGGAATTCTCATCCTTTCATTTTTAAGATTTAAAGAGATTTCAAAGTAGGGATAAAGAAAAAGGTTATTTAAAACATTGCTTACATTCTTACATGTCTTTTTCATGGAGCCTTTGAACAACAGATGGAAGGCATTGGACAACAACAGGCCTTTGGAGGACAATGGACATAACCAGCTGATGGAGAAGGGCATTTGACAAAGAACAGCGAGTGGCAGGAATTAGGTAACATATTACCTAGTGACAAGGTAAGAGTTCTTTCCCTTACAAGATATTTTGTACTTAATTTCATAACAAAGATAAAAAACTAAACTTAATACAAGATGAATGATATGATTGAAACAAAACTCTAAAAGAAAGATAAACTGTTTTGCTATGGATGCTGCAACTGAGTTCTGTTGGAATTCCCATCTTTTCATTTTTAAAATTAAAAGAGATTTCAAAGTAGGGATAAAGAAAAAGGTTATTTAAAACATTGCTTACATGCTTACATGTCTTTTTCATGGAGCCTTTGAAGAACAGATGGAAGGCATTGGACAACAACAGGCTTTTGGAGGACATTGGACATAACCAGCTGATGGAGAAGGGCATTTGACAAAGAACAGCGAGTGGCAGGAATTAGGTAACATATTACCTAGTGACAAGGTAAGAGTTCTTTCCCTTACAAGACATTTTGTACTTAATTTCATAACAAAGATCAAAACTAAACTTAATACAAGCTGAATGATATGATTGAAACACATCTCTAAAAGAAAGTTAAACTGTTTTGCTATGGATGCTGCAACTGAGTTCTGTTGGAATTCCCATCTTTTCAATTTTAAAATTAAAAGAGATTTCAAAGTAGGGATGAAGAACAGGGTCATTTAAAACATTTCTAACATGCTTACATGTCTTTTTCATGGAGTCTTTCTACAACATATTGAAGGCATTGGAGAACAACAGGCTTTTGGAGGACAATGGACCATGACCAGCTGATGGAGAAGGGCATCGGACAAAGAACATCGAGTGGAAGGAATTAGGTAACATATTACCCAGTGACAAGGTAAGAGTTCTTTCCCTTACAAGACATTTACTTCTAATTTGCATAACAAAGATAGAAAACTAATCTTAATACAAGCTGAATGATATGAATGAAACAAAACTCTAAAAGAAAGTTAAACTGTTTTGCTATGGATGCTGCAACTGAGTTCTGTTGGAATTCCCATCCTTTCATTTTTAAAATTAAAAGAGATTTCAAATTAGAGATGAAGAGAAAGGTTATTGAAACATTGCTTATTTTTCATGGAGCCTTTCAACAACAGATGGAATGCATTGGACAACAACAGGCTTTTGGAGGACAATGGACCCTAACCAGCTGATGGAGGAGGGTAATGGACAAAGAACAACGAGAGGCAGGAATTAGGTAACATATTACCTAGTAACAAGGTAAGAGTTCTTTACCTTACAATACATTTTGTATGAAAATTGATGATTAAGATAAAAGACTAAACATTCAATTTTTAAACTTAATAAAAGATGAATAATTTGAATTGAACAAAAACTCCAAAAAGAGAGTAAAACTATTTTGCTGTGGATGCTGCAACTGAGTTCTGTTGGAATTCCCATCCTTTCATTTTAAAATGAAAAAGAGATTTCAAAGAAGGGATAAATAGAAAGGTTACATAAAGAATTACTTATATGCTTGAGTCTTTTTCATTGGGCCTTTGAACAACAGATGGAAGGCATTGGGCAACAACAGGCAATTGGAGGACAATGGACCATAACCAGCTGATGGAGGAGGGCAATGGACAAAGAACAATGTGAGGGAGGAATTAGGTAACATATTACCTATTGACAAGGTAAGAGTTCTTTTCGCTTCAATACATTTTGTATGAAAATTTATAATAAGGATAAAAGACTTAACATAACTTAAGAGTGATAGATAAATGGTATAAAATGAATAAATTTATAAATTAAACTTAAAATTTAAAAGGTAAATGATAAATAATTATTTATTAGAATTAATAAAACCATGAATAAAACTTAGGATTTAAAAGATAAATGATATAATATTAAGTTTTAAATAAGCAAAACTATACATAAAGTTTAAGGTTTCAAAGATAAATGCTTTTAAATAAAATCTTATTGAAAAACAATTATAAATAAAAGTTAAACTATAAAAGATAAATGATATAAAATGAATAAAATTATAAATAGAACTTAAAATGTAGAAGATATTTGCAAATTAAGGATATAGAGACAAGTTACATAAATACTTGCTTACATGCTTCAGTCTTTTTCATTGTTCCTTTGAACAACAGATGGAAGGCATTGGACAACAACAGGTTTTGGAGGACACTGGACATAACCGACAAAGATCAGCAAGTGGCAAGAATTAGGTAACATATTACCTAGTGACAAGGTAAGAGTTCTTTCCATTACAATACATTTTGTATTAAATTTCATAACAAAAATATAAAACTAAACTTAATACAAGCTGAATGATATGAATGAAACAAAACTCCAAAAGAAAAATTAAACTGTTTTGCTGTGGATGCTGCAACTGAGTTCTGTTGGAATTCTCATCCTTTCATTTTTAAGATTTAAAGAGATTTCAAAGTAGGGATAAAGAAAAAGGTTATTTAAAACATTGCTTACATTCTTACATGTCTTTTTCATGGAGCCTTTGAACAACAGATGGAAGGCATTGGACAACAACAGGCTTTTGGAGGACAATGGACATAACCAGCTGATGGAGAAGGGCATTTGACAAAGAACAGCGAGTGGCAGGAATTAGGTAACATATTACCTAGTGACAAGGTAAGAGTTCTTTCCCTTACAAGATATTTTGTACTTAATTTCATAACAAAGATAAAAAACTAAACTTAATACAAGATGAATGATATGATTGAAACAAAACTCTAAAAGAAAGATAAACTGTTTTGCTATGGATGCTGCAACTGAGTTCTGTTGGAATTCCCATCTTTTCATTTTTAAAATTAAAAGAGATTTCAAAGTAGGGATAAAGAAAAAGGTTATTTAAAACATTGCTTACATGCTTACATGTCTTTTTCATGGAGCCTTTGAAGAACAGATGGAAGGCATTGGACAACAACAGGCTTTTGGAGGACATTGGACATAACCAGCTGATGGAGAAGGGCATTTGACAAAGAACAGTGAGTGGCAGGAATTAGGTAACATATTACCCAGTGACAAGGTAAGAGTTCTTTCCCTTACAAGATATTTTGTACTTAATTTCATAACAAAGATAAAAAACTAAACTTAATACAAGCTGAATGATATGATTGAAACAAAACTCTAAAAGAAAGATAAACTGTTTTGCTATGGATGCTGCAACTGAGTTCTGTTGGAATTCCAATCTTTTCATTTTTAAAATTAAAAGAGATTTCAAAGTAGGGATGAAGAAAAGGGTCATTTAAAACATTTCTAACATGCTTACATGTCTTTTTCATGGAGTCTTTCTACAACATATTGAAGGCATTGGAGAACAACAGGCTTTTGGAGGACAATGGACATAACCAGCTGATGGAGAAGGGCATCGGACAAAGAACATTGAGTGGAAGGAATTAGGTAACATATTACCCAGTGACAAGGTAAGAGTTCTTTCCCTTACAAGACATTTACTTCTAATTTGCATAACAAAGATAGAAAACTAATCTTAATACAAGCTGAATGATATGAATGAAACAAAACTCTAAAAGAAAGTTAAACTGTTTTGCTATGGATGCTGCAACTGAGTTCTGTTGGAATTCCCATCCTTTCATTTTTAAAATTAAAAGAGATTTCAAATTAGAGATGAAGAGAAAGGTTATTGAAACATTGCTTATTTTTCATGGAGCCTTTCAACAACAGATGGAATGCATTGGACAACAACAGGCTTTTGGAGGACAATGGACCCTAACCAGCTGATGGAGGAGGGTAATGGACAAAGAACAACGAGAGGCAGGAATTAGGTAACATATTACCTATTGACAAGGTAAGAGTTCTTTACCTTACAATACATTTTGTATGAAAATTGATGATTAAGATAAAAGACTAAACATTAAATTTTTAAACTTAATAAAAGATGAATAATTTGAATTGAACAAAAACTCCAAAAAGAGAGTAAAACTATTTTGCTGTGGATGCTGCAACTGAGTTCTGTTGGAATTCCCATCCTTTCATTTTAAAATGAAAAAGAGATTTCAAAGAAGGGATAAATAGAAAGGTTACATAAAGAATTACTTATATGCTTGAGTCTTTTTCATTGGGCCTTTGAACAACAGATGGAAGGCATTGGGCAACAACAGGCAATTGGAGGACAATGGACCATAACCAGCTGATGGAGGAGGGCAATGGACAAAGAACAATGTGAGGCAGGAATTAGGTAACATATTACCTATTGACAAGGTAAGAGTTCTTTTCGCTTCAATACATTTTGTATGAAAATTTATAATAAGGATAAAAGACTTAACATAACTTAAGAGTGATAGATAAATGGTATAAAATGAATTAATTTATAAATTAAACTTAAAATTTAAAAGGTAAATGATAAATAATTATTTATTAGAATTAATAAAACCATGAATAAAACTTAGGATTTAAAAGATAAATGATATAATATTAAGTTTTAAATGAGCAAAACTATACATAAAGCTTAAGGTTTCATAGATAAATGCTTTTAAATAAAATCTTATTGAAAAAAAATTATAAATAAAAGATAAACTATGAAAGATAAATGATATAAAATGAATAAAATTATAAATAGAACTTAAAATGTAGAAGATATTTGCAAATTAAGGATATAGAGATAAGTTACATAAATACTTGCTTACATGCTTCAGTCTTTTTCATTGTTCCTTTGAACAACAGATGGAAGGCATTGGACAACAACAGGTTTTGGAGGACACTGGACATAACCGACAAAGATCAGCAAGTGGCAAGAATTAGGTAACATATTACCTAGTGACAAGGTAAGAGTTCTTTCCCTTACAATACATTTTGTATTAAATTTCATAACAAAAATATAAAACTAAACTTAATACAAGCTGAATGATATGAATGAAAGAAAACTCTTAAAGACAAATTAAACTGTTTTGCTGTGGATGCTGCAACTGAGTTCTGTTGGAATTCTCATCCTTTCATTTTTAAGATTTAAAGAGATTTCAAAGTAGGGATAAAGAAAAAGGTTTTTTAAAACATTGCTTACATGCTTACATGTCTTTTTCATGGAGCCTTTGAACAACAGATGGAAGGCATTGGACAACAACAGGGTTTTGGAGGACAATGGACAAAACCAGCTGATGGAGAAGGGCATTTGACAAAGAACAGCGAGTGGCAGGAATTAGGTAACATATTACCTAGTGACAAGGTAAGAGTTCTTTCCCTTACAAGATATTTTGTACTTAATTTCATAACAAAGATAAAAACTAAACTTAATACAAGCTGAATGATATGATTGAAACAAATCTCTAAAAGAAAGTTAAACTGTTTTGCTATGGATGCTGCAACTGAGTTCTGTTGGAATTCCCATCTTTTCAATTTTAAAATTAAAAGAGATTTCAAAGTAGGGATGAAGAAAAGGGTCATTTAAAACATTTCTAACATGCTTACATGTCTTTTTCATGGAGTCTTTCTACAACATATTGAAGGCATTGGAGAACAACAGGCTTTTGGAGGACAATGGACCATGACCAGCTGATGGAGAAGGGCATCGGACAAAGAACATCGAGTGGAAGGAATTAGGTAACATATTACCCAGTGACAAGGTAAGAGTTCTTTCCCTTACAAGACATTTACTTCTAATTTTCATAACAAAGATAGAAAACTAATCTTAATACAAGCTGAATGATATGAATGAAACAAAACTCTAAAAGAAAGTTAAACTGTTTTGCTATGGATGCTGCAACTGAGTTCTGTTGGAATTCCCATCCTTTCATTTTTAAAATGAAAAAGAGATTTCAAATTAGAGATGAAGAGAAAGGATATTAAAACATTGCTTATTTTTCATGGAGCCTTTCAACAACAGATGGAATGCATTGGACAACAACAGGCTTTTGGAGGACAATGGACCCTAACCAGCTGATGGAGGAGGGTAATGGACAAAGAACAACGAGAGGCAGGAATTAGGTAACATATAACCTAGTAACAAGGTAAGAGTTCTTTACCTTACAATACATTTTGTATGAAAATTGATGATTAAGATAAAAGACTAAACATTAAATTTTTAAACTTAATAAAAGATGAATAATTTGAATTGAACAAAAACTCCAAAAAGAGAGTAAAACTATTTTGCTGTGGATGCTGCAACTGAGTTCTGTTGGAATTCCCATCCTTTCATTTTAAAATGAAAAAGAGATTTCAAAGAAGGGATAAATAGAAAGGTTACATAAAGAATTACTTATATGCTTGAGTCTTTTTCATTGGGCCTTTGAACAACAGATGGAAGGCATTGGGCAATAACAGGCAATTGGAGGACAATGGACCATAACCAGCTGATGGAGGAGGGCAATGGACAAAGAACAATGTGAGGCAGGAATTAGGTAACATATTACCTGTTGACAAGGTAAGAGTTCTTTTCGCTTCAATACATTTTGTATGAAAATTTATAATAAGGATAAAAGACTTAACATAACTTAAGAGTGATAGATAAATGGTATAAAATGAATAAATTTATAAATTAAACTTAAAAATTAAAAGGTAAATGATAAATAATTATTTATTAGAATTAATAAAACCATGAATAAAACTTAGGATTTAAAAGATAAATGATATAATATTAAGTTTTAAGTGAGCAAAACTATACATAAAGCTTAAAGTTTCAAAGATAAATGCTTTTAAATAAAATCTTATTGAAAAAAAATTATAAATAAAAGTTAAACTATAAAAGATAAATGATATAAAATGAATAAAATTATAAATAGAACTTAAAATGTAGAAGATATTTGCAAATTAAGGATATAGAGATAAGTTACATAAATACTTGCTTACATGCTTCAGTCTTTTTCATTGTTCCTTTGAACAACAGATGGAAGGCATTGGACAACAACAGGTTTTGGAGGACACTGGACATAACCGACAAAGATCAGCAAGTGGCAAGAATTAGGTAACATATTACCTAGTGACAAGGTAAGAGTTCTTTCCCTTACAATACATTTTGTATTAAATTTCATAACAAAAATATAAAACTAAACTTAATACAAGCTGAATGATATGAATGAAACAAAACTCCAAAAGAAAAATTAAACTGTTTTGCTGTGGATGCTGCAACTGAGTTCTGTTGGAATTCTCATCCTTTCATTTTTAGCTCACCTCGACGAAGTTGAGATGAGCTTATGCTATAACCCCGGCGTCCGCGTCCGCGTCCCCGTCCGCGTCCGCGTCCGCGTCCGCGTCCGGTTAAAGTTTTTGGGGTAACTCAGTATCTGACAAAGTACTGATGCTACAGTAACCAAACTTGCACCAGTGATTCATCTTGGGATGCTGAGGTGAACCCATGCATCAGATGCAGCATCTGACCTACATTTTCCGGTTGAATGACTTTGTCAATGTCTGGTTAAAGTTTTTGGGGTAACTCAGTATCTGACAAAGTACTGATGCTACAGTAACCAAACTTGCACAAGTGATTCATCTTGGGATACTGAGGTGAACCCATGCATCGGATGCAGCATCTGACCTACATTTTCCGGTTGAATGACTTTGTCATATCTGGTTAAAGTTTTTGGGGTAGTTCAGTATCTGACAAAGTACTGATGCTACAGTAACCAAACTTGCACAAGTGATTCATCTTGGGATGCTGAGGTGAACCCATGCATCGGATGCAGCATCTGACCTACTTTTTTCGCTTGAGTGATTTTGCCTTATAAGGCCAATATTGAGCAAAGTATATGTGCTACATGTACCAAACTTGCATATTGGATGTATCTTTGATCAAACTTTCGTAAAATGACCTTGACCTACTTTTTCCACTTGAGTGATTTTGCTTTAAAAGGCCAATATTGAGCAATGTATAAGTGCTACATGTACCAAACTTGCATATTGGATGTATCTTTGATCAAACTTTCATAAAATGACCTTGACCTACTTTTTCCGCTTGAGTGATTTTGCCTTTAAAGGCCAATATTGAGCAAAGTATAGGTGCTACATGTACCAAACTTGCATATTGGATGTATCTTTGATCAAACTTTCATAAAATGACCTTGACCTACTTTTTCCGCTTGAGTGATTTTGCCTTTAAAGGCCAATATTGAGCAAAGTATAAGTGCTACATGTACCAAACTTGCATATTGGATGTATCTTTAATCAAACTTTCATAAAATGACCTTGACCTACTTTTTCTGCTTGAGTGATTTTGCCTTATAAGGCCAATATTGAGCAAAGTATAAGTGCTACATGTACCAAACTTGCATATTGGATGTATCTTTGATCAAACTTTCTTAAAACGACCTTGACCTACTTTTTCTGCTTGAGTGATTTTGCCTTATAAGGCCAATATTGAGCAAAGTATAAGTGCTACATGTACCAAACTTGCATATTGGATGTATCTTTGATCAAACTTTCATAAAATGACCTTGACCTACTTTTTCTGCTTGAGTGATTTTGCCTTATAAGGCCAATATTGAGCAAAGTATAAGTGCTACATGTACCAAACTTGCATATTGGATGTATCTTTAATCAAATTTTCATAAAATGACCTTGACCTACTTTTTCTACTTAAGTGATTTTGCCTTTGAAGGCCAATATTGAGCAAAGAATAAGTGCTACATGTACCAAACTTGCATATTGGATGTATCTTTGATCAAACTTTCTTAAAATGACCTTGACCTTCTTTTTTCCACTTGAGTGATTTTCTTAATATACATGTACTTAGAGATATGTTTAAATTGAACTTTGCTGCCGCGAAGTGAGCTTCGTAATCTTTGATTACACTATGTTTAAGATTTAAAGAGATTGTAAAGTAGGGATAAAGAAAAAGGTTATTTAAAACATTGCTTACATGCTTACATGTCTTATTCATGGAGCCTTTGAACAACAGATGGAAGGCATTGGACAACAACAGGCTTTTGGAGGACAATGGACCATAACCAGCTGATGGACGAGGGCAATGGACAAAGAACAATGTGAGGCAGGAATTAGGTAACATATTGCCTATTGACAAGGTAAGAGTTCTTTTCGCTTCAATACATTTTGTATGAAAATTTATAATAAGGATAAAAGACTTAACATAACTTAAGAGTGATAGATAAATGGTATAAAATGAATAAATTTATAAATTAAACTTAAAATTTAAAAGGTAAATGATAAATAATTATTTATTAGAATTAATAAAACCATGAATAAAACTTAGGATTTAAGAGATAAATGATATAATATTAAGTTTTAAATGAGCAAAACTATACATAAAGCTTAAGGTTTCATAGATAAATGCTTTTAAATAAAATCTTATTGAAATAAAAATTATAAATAAAAGTTAAACTATAAAAGATAAATGATATAAAATGAATAAAATTATAAATAGAACTTAAAATGTAGAAGATATTTGCAAATTAAGGATATAGAGATAAGTTACATAAATACTTGCTTACATGCTTCAGTCTTTTTCATTGTTCCTTTGAACAACAGATGGAAGGCATTGGACAACAACAGGTTTTGGAGGACACTGGACATAACCGACAAAGATCAGCAAGTGGCAAGAATTAGGTAACATATTACCTAGTGACAAGGTAAGAGTTCTTTCCCTTATAATACATTTTGTATTAAATTTCATAACAAAAATATAAAACTAAACTTAATACAAGCTGAATGATATGAATGAAACAAAACTCCAAAAGAAAAATTAAACTGTTTTGCTGTGGATGCTGCAACTGAGTTCTGTTGGAATTCTCATCCTTTCATTTTTAAGGTTTAAAGAGATTGTAAAGTAGTAATGAAGAAAAAGGTTATTTAAAACATTGGTTACATGCTTACATGTCTTTTTCATGGAGCCTTTGAACAACAGATGGAAGGCATTGGACAACAACAGGCTTTTGGAGGACAATGGACATAACCAGCTGATGGAAAAGGGCATTTGACAAAGATCAGCGAGCGGCAGGAATTAGGTAACATATTACCTAGTGACAAGGTAAGAGTTCTTTCCCTTACAAGATATTTTGTACTTAATTTCATAACAAAGATAAAAACTAAACTTAATACAAGCTGAATGATATGATTGAAACAAATCTCTAAAAGAAAGTTAAACTGTTTTGCTATGGATGCTGCAACTGAGTTCTGTTGGAATTCCCATCCTTTCATTTTTAAAATTAAAAGAGATTTCAAAGTAGGGATGAAGAAAAGGGTCATTTAAAATATTTCTAACATGCTTACATGTCTTTTTCATGGAGTCTTTCTACAACATATTGAAGGCATTGGAGAACAACAGGCTTTTGGAGGACAATGGACCATGACCAGCTGATGGAGAAGGGCATCGGACAAAGAACATCGAGTGGAAGGAATTAGGTAACATATTACCCAGTGACAAGGTAAGAGTTCTTTCCCTTACAAGACATTTACTTCTAATTTTCATAACAAAGATAGAAAACTAATCTTAATACAAGCTGAATGATATGAATGAAACAAAACTCTAAAAGAAAGTTAAACTGTTTTGCTGTGGATGCTGCAACTGAGTTCTGTTGGAATTCTCATCCTTTCATTTTTAAGGTTTAAAGAGATTTCAAAGTAGGGATAAAGAAAAAGTTTATTTAAAACATTGCTTACATGCTTACATGTCTTTTTCATGGAGCCTTTGAACAACAGATGGAAGGCATTGGACAACAACAGGCTTTTGGAGGACTATGGACATAACCAGCTGATGGAGAAGGGCATTTGACAAAGAACAGCGAGTGGCAGGAATTAGGTAACATATTACCTAGTGACAAGGTAAGAGTTCTTTCCCTTACAAGATATTTTGTACTTAATTTCATAACAAAGATAAAAAACTAAACTTAATACAAGCTGAATGATATGATTGAAACAAAACTCCAAAAGAAAGTTAAACTGTTTTGCTATGGATGCTGCAACTGAGTTCTGTTGGAATTCCCATCTTTTCATTTTAAAAATTAAAAGAGATTTCAAAGTAGGGATGATGAAAAGGGTCATTTAAAACATTTCTAACATGCTTACATGTCTTTTTCATGGAGTCTTTCTACAACATATTGAAGGCATTGGAGAACAACAGGCTTTTGGAGGACAATGGACCATGACCAGCTGATGGAGAAGGGCATCGGACAAAGAACATCGAGTGGAAGGAACTAGGTAACATATTACCCAGTGACAAGGTAAGAGTTCTTTCCCTTACAAGACATTTACTTCTAATTTTCATAACAAAGATAGAAAACTAATCTTAATACAAGCTGAATGATATGAATGAAACAAAACTCTAAAAGAAAGTTAAACTGTTTTGCTATGGATGCTGCAACTGAGTTCTGTTGGAATTTTATCCTTTCATTTTTAAAATTAAAAGAGATTTCAAATTAGAGATGAAGAGAAAGGTTATTGAAACATTGCTTATTTTTCATGGAGCCTTTCAACAACAGATGGAATGCATTGGACAACAACAGGCTTTTGGAGGACAATGGACCCTAACCAGCTGATGGAGGAGGGTAATGGACAAAGAACAACGAGAGGCAGGAATTAGGTAACATATTACCTAGTAACAAGGTAAGAGTTCTTTACCTTACAATACATTTTGTATGAAAATTGATGATTAAGATAAAAGACTAAACATTAAATTTTTAAACTTAATAAAAGATGAATAATTTGAATTGAACAAAAACTCCAAAAAGAGAGTAAAACTATTTTGCTGTGGATGCTGCAACTGAGTTCTGTTGGAATTCCCATCCTTTCATTTTAAAATGAAAAAGAGATTTCAAAGAAGGGATAAATAGAAAGGTTACATAAAGAATTACTTATATGCTTGAGTCTTTTTCATTGGGCCTTTGAACAACAGATGGAAGGCATTGGGCAATAACAGGCAATTGGAGGACAATGGACCATAACCAGTTGATGGAGGAGAGCAATGGACAAAGAACAATGTGAGGCAGGAATTAGGTAACGTATTACCTATTGACAAGGTAAGAGTTCTTTTCGCTTCAATACATTTTGTATGAAAATTTATAATAAGGATAAAAGACTTAACATAACTTAAGAGTGATAGATAAATGGTATAAAATGAATAAATTTATAAATTAAACTTAAAAATTAAAAGGTAAATGATAAATAATTATTTATTAGAATTAATAAAACCATAAATAAAACTTAGGATTTAAAAGATAAATGATATAATATTAAGTTTTAAATGAGCAAAACTATACATAAAGCTTAAGGTTTCAAAGATAAATGCTTTTAAATAAAATCTTATTGAAAAAAAATTATAAATAAAAGTTAAACTATAAAAGATAAATGATATAAAATGAATAAAATTATAAATAGAACTTAAAATGTAGAAGATATTTGCAAATTAAGGATATAGAGACAAGTTACATAAATACTTGCTTACATGCTTCAGTCTTTTTCATTGTTCCTTTGAACAACAGATGGAAGGCATTGGACAACAACAGGTTTTGGAGGACACTGGACATAACCGACAAAGATCAGCAAGTGGCAAGAATTAGGTAACATATTACCTAGTGACAAGGTAAGAGTTCTTTCCCTTACAATACATTTTGTATTAAATTTCATAACAAAAATATAAAACTAAACTTAATACAAGCTGAATGATATGAATGAAACAAAACTCCAAAAGAAAAATTAAACTGTTTTGCTGTGGATGCTGCAACTGAGTTCTGTTGGAATTCTCATCCTTTCATTTTTAAGATTTAAAGAGATTTCAAAGTAGGGATAAAGAAAAAGGTTATTTAAAACATTGCTTACATGCTTACATGTCTTTTTCATGGAGCCTTTGAACAACAGATGGAAGGCATTGGATAACAACAGGCTTTTGGAGGACATTGGACATAACCAGCTGATGGAGAAGGGCATTTGACAAAGAACAGCGAGCGGCAGGAATTAGGTAACATATTACCTAGTGACAAGGTAAGAGTTCTTTCCCTTACAAGATATTTTGTACTTAATTTCATAACAAAGATAAAAACTAAACTTAATACAAGCTGAATGATATGAATGAAACAAAACTCCAAAAGAAAAATTAAACTGTTTTGCTGTGGATGCTGCAACTGAGTTCTGTTGGAATTCTCATCCTTTCATTTTTAAGATTTAAAGAGATTTCAAAGTAGGGATAAAGAAAAAGGTTATTTAAAACATTGCTTACATGCTTACATGTCTTTTTCATGGAGCCTTTGAACAACAGATGGAAGGCATTGGACAACAACAGGCTTTTGGAGGACATTGGACATAACCAGCTGATGGAGAAGGGCATCGGACAAAGAACATCGAGTGGAAGGAATTAGGTAACATATTACCCAGTGACAAGGTAAGAGTTCTTTCCCTTACAAGACATTTACTTCTAATTTTCATAACAAAGATAGAAAACTAATCTTAATACAAGCTGATTGATATGAATGAAACAAAACTCTAAAAAAAAGTTAAACTGTTTTGCTATGGATGCTGCAACTGAGTTCTGTTGGAATTCCCATCCTTTCATTTTTAAAATTAAAAGAGATTTCAAATTAGAGATGAAGAGAAAGGTTATTGAAACATTGCTTATTTTTCATGGAGCCTTTCAACAACAGATGGAATGCATTGGACAACAACAGGCTTTTGGAGGACAATGGACCCTAACCAGCTGATGGAGGAGGGTAATGGACAAAGAACAACGAGAGGCAGGAATTAGGTAACATATTACCTATTGACAAGGTAAGAGTTCTTTACCTTACAATTTGTATGAAAATTGATGATTAAGATAAAAGACTAAACATTAAATTTTTAAACTTAATAAAAGATGAATAATTTGAATTGAACAAAAACTCCAAAAAGAGAGTAAAACTATTTTGCTGTGGATGCTGCAACTGAGTTCTGTTGGAATTCCCATCCTTTCATTTTAAAATGAAAAAGAGATTTCAAAGAAGGGATAAATAGAAAGGTTACATAAAGAATTACTTATATGCTTGAGTCTTTTTCATTGGGCCTTTGAACAACAGATGGAAGGCATTGGGCAACAACAGGCAATTGGAGGACAATGGACCATAACCAGCTGATGGAGGAGGGCAATGGACAAAGAACAATGTGAGGCAGGAATTAGGTAACGTATTACCTATTGACAAGGTAAGAGTTCTTTTCGCTTCAATACATTTTGTATGAAAATTTATAATAAGGATAAAAGACTTAACATAACTTAAGAGTGATAGATAAATGGTATAAAATGAATAAATTTATAAATTAAACTTAAAATGTAAAAGGTAAATGATAAATAATTATTTATTAGAATTAATAAAACCATAAATAAAACTTAGGATTTAAAAGATAAATGATATAATATTAAGTTTTAAATGAGCAAAACTATACATAAAGCTTAAGGTTTCAAAGATAAATGCTTTTAAATAAAATCTTATTGAAAAAAAATTATAAATAAAAGTTAAACTATAAAAGATAAATGATATAAAATGAATAAAATTATAAATAGAACTTAAAATGTAGAAGATATTTGCAAATTAAGGATATAGAGACAAGTTACATAAATACTTGCTTACATGCTTCAGTCTTTTTCATTGTTCCTTTGAACAACAGATGGAAGGCATTGGACAACAACAGGTTTTGGAGGACACTGGACATAACCGACAAAGATCAGCAAGTGGCAAGAATTAGGTAACATATTACCTAGTGACAAGGTAAGAGTTCTTTCCCTTACAATACATTTTGTATTAAATTTCATAACAAAAATATAAAACTAAACTTAATACAAGCTGAATGATATGAATGAAACAAAACTCCAAAAGAAAAATTAAACTGTTTTGCTGTGGATGCTGCAACTGAGTTCTGTTGGAATTCTCATCCTTTCATTTTTAAAATTTAAAGAGATTGTAAAGTAGGGATAAAGAAAAAGGTTATTTAAAACATTGCTTACATGCTTACATGTCTTTTTCATGGAGCCTTTGAACAACAGATGGAAGGCATTGGACAACAACAGGCTTTTGGAGGACAATGGACATAACCAGCTGATGGAGAAGGGCATTTGACAAAGAACAGCGAGCGGCAGGAATTAGGGAACATATTACCTAGTGACAAGGTAAGAGTTCTTTCCCTTACAAGATATTTTGTACTTAATTTCATAACAAAGATAAAAACTAAACTTAATACAAGCTGAATGATATGATTGGAACAAATCTCTAAAAGAAAGTTAAACTGTTTTGCTATGGATGCTGCAACTGAGTTCTGTTGGAATTCCCATCCTTTCATTTTTAAAATTAAAAGAGATTTCAAAGTAGGGATGAAGAAAAGGGTCATTTAAAACATTTCTAACATGCTTACATGTCTTTTTCATGGAGTC
This sequence comes from Pinctada fucata, assembly GCA_028142955.1. Taxonomy (NCBI): domain Eukaryota; kingdom Metazoa; phylum Mollusca; class Bivalvia; order Pterioida; family Pteriidae; genus Pinctada; species Pinctada fucata. The sequence continues at coordinate 34,757,440 of AP027108.1, read as the reverse complement.
TTTCTACAACATATTGAAGGCATTGGAGAGCAACAGCTTTTGGAGGACAATGGACCATGACCAGCTGATGGAGAAGGGCATCGGACAAAGAACATCGAGTGGAAGGAATTAGGTAACATATTACCCAGTGACAAGGTAAGAGTTCTTTCCCTTACAAGACATTTACTTCTAATTTTCATAACAAAGATAGAAAACTAATCTTAATACAAGCTGAATGATATGAATGAAACAAAACTCTAAAAGAAAGTTAAACTGTTTTGCTATGGATGCTGCAACTGAGTTCTGTTGGAATTCCCATCCTTTCATTTTTAAAATTAAAAGAGATTTCAAATTAGAGATGAAGAGAAAGGTTATTGAAACATTGCTTATTTTTCATGGAGCCTTTCAACAACAGATGGAATGCATTGGACAACAACAGGCTTTTGGAGGACAATGGACCCTAACCAGCTGATGGAGGAGGGTAATGGACAAAGAACAACGAGAGGCAGGAATTAGGTAACATATTACCTATTGACAAGGTAAGAGTTCTTTACCTTACAATTTGTATGAAAATTGATGATTAAGATAAAAGACTAAACATTAAATTTTTAAACTTAATAAAAGATGAATAATTTGAATTGAACAAAAACTCCAAAAAGAGAGTAAAACTATTTTGCTGTGGATGCTGCAACTGAGTTCTGTTGGAATTCCCATCCTTTCATTTTAAAATGAAAAAGAGATTTCAAAGAAGGGATAAATAGAAAGGTTACATAAAGAATTACTTATATGCTTGAGTCTTTTTCATTGGGCCTTTGAACAACAGATGGAAGGCATTGGGCAACAACAGGCAATTGGAGGACAATGGACCATAACCAGCTGATGGAGGAGGGCAATGGACAAAGAACAATGTGAGGCAGGAATTAGGTAACGTATTACCTATTGACAAGGTAAGAGTTCTTTTCGCTTCAATACATTTTGTATGAAAATTTATAATAAGGATAAAAGACTTAACATAACTTAAGAGTGATAGATAAATGGTATAAAATGAATAAATTTATAAATTAAACTTAAAATGTAAAAGGTAAATGATAAATAATTATTTATTAGAATTAATAAAACCATAAATAAAACTTAGGATTTAAAAGATAAATGATATAATATTAAGTTTTAAATGAGCAAAACTATACATAAAGCTTAAGGTTTCAAAGATAAATGCTTTTAAATAAAATCTTATTGAAAAAAAATTATAAATAAAAGTTAAACTATAAAAGATAAATGATATAAAATTAATAAAATTATAAATAGAACTTAAAATGTAGAAGATATTTGCAAATTAAGGATATAGAGACAAGTTACATAAATACTTGCTTACATGCTTCAGTCTTTTTCATTGTTCCTTTGAACAACAGATGGAAGGCATTGGACAACAACAGGTTTTGGAGGACACTGGACATAACCGACAAAGATCAGCAAGTGGCAAGAATTAGGTAACATATTACCTAGTGACAAGGTAAGAGTTCTTTCCCTTACAATACATTTTGTATTAAATTTCATAACAAAAATATAAAACTAAACTTAATACAAGCTGAATGATATGAATGAAACAAAACTCCAAAAGAAAAATTAAACTGTTTTGCTGTGGATGCTGCAACTGAGTTCTGTTGGAATTCTCATCCTTTCATTTTTAAGATTTAAAGAGATTTCAAAGTAGGGATAAAGAAAAAGGTTATTTAAAACATTGCTTACATGCTTACATGTCTTTTTCATGGAGCCTTTGAACAACAGATGGAAGGCATTGGATAACAACAGGCTTTTGGAGGACATTGGACATAACCAGCTGATGGAGAAGGGCATTTGACAAAGAACAGCGAGCGGCAAGAATTAGGTAACATATTACCTAGTGACAAGGTAAGAGTTCTTTCCCTTACAAGATATTTTGTACTTAATTTCATAACAAAGATAAAAACTAAACTTAATACAAGCTGAATGATATGAATGAAACAAAACTCCAAAAGAAAAATTAAACTGTTTTGCTGTGGATGCTGCAACTGAGTTCTGTTGGAATTCTCATCCTTTCATTTTTAAGATTTAAAGAGATTTCAAAGTAGGGATAAAGAAAAAGGTTATTTAAAACATTGCTTACATGCTTACATGTCTTTTTCATGGAGCCTTTGAACAACAGATGGAAGGCATTGGACAACAACAGGCTTTTGGAGGACATTGGACATAACCAGCTGATGGAGAAGGGCATCGGACAAAGAACATCGAGTGGAAGGAATTAGGTAACATATTACCCAGTGACAAGGTAAGAGTTCTTTCCCTTACAAGACATTTACTTCTAATTTTCATAACAAAGATAGAAAACTAATCTTAATACAAGCTGATTGATATGAATGAAACAAAACTCTAAAAAAAAGTTAAACTGTTTTGCTATGGATGCTGCAACTGAGTTCTGTTGGAATTCCCATCCTTTCATTTTTAAAATTAAAAGAGATTTCAAATTAGAGATGAAGAGAAAGGTTATTGAAACATTGCTTATTTTTCATGGAGCCTTTCAACAACAGATGGAATGCATTGGACAACAACAGGCTTTTGGAGGACAATGGACCCTAACCAGCTGATGGAGGAGGGTAATGGACAAAGAACAACGAGAGGCAGGAATTAGGTAACATATTACCTATTGACAAGGTAAGAGTTCTTTACCTTACAATTTGTATGAAAATTGATGATTAAGATAAAAGACTAAACATTAAATTTTTAAACTTAATAAAAGATGAATAATTTGAATTGAACAAAAACTCCAAAAAGAGAGTAAAACTATTTTGCTGTGGATGCTGCAACTGAGTTCTGTTGGAATTCCCATCCTTTCATTTTAAAATGAAAAAGAGATTTCAAAGAAGGGATAAATAGAAAGGTTACATAAAGAATTACTTATATGCTTGAGTCTTTTTCATTGGGCCTTTGAACAACAGATGGAAGGCATTGGGCAACAACAGGCAATTGGAGGACAATGGACCATAACCAGCTGATGGAGGAGGGCAATGGACAAAGAACAATGTGAGGCAGGAATTAGGTAACGTATTACCTATTGACAAGGTAAGAGTTCTTTTCGCTTCAATACATTTTGTATGAAAATTTATAATAAGGATAAAAGACTTAACATAACTTAAGAGTGATAGATAAATGGTATAAAATGAATAAATTTATAAATTAAACATAAAATGTAAAAGGTAAATGATAAATAATTATTTATTAGAATTAATAAAACCATAAATAAAACTTAGGATTTAAAAGATAAATGATATAATATTAAGTTTTAAATGAGCAAAACTATACATAAAGCTTAAGGTTTCAAAGATAAATGCTTTTAAATAAAATCTTATTGAAAAAAAAATTATAAATAAAAGTTAAACTATAAAAGATAAATGATATAAAATGAATAAAATTATAAATAGAACTTAAAATGTAGAAGATATTTGCAAATTAAGGATATAGAGACAAGTTACATAAATACTTGCTTACATGCTTCAGTCTTTTTCATTGTTCCTTTGAACAACAGATGGAAGGCATTGGACAACAACAGGTTTTGGAGGACACTGGACATAACCGACAAAGATCAGCAAGTGGCAAGAATTAGGTAACATATTACCTAGTGTAAGAGTTCTTTCCCTTACAATACATTTTGTATTAAATTTCATAACAAAAATATAAAACTAAACTTAATACAAGCTGAATGATATGAATGAAACAAAACTCCAAAAGAAAAATTAAACTGTTTTGCTGTGGATGCTGCAACTGAGTTCTGTTGGAATTCTCATTCTTTCATTTTTAAAATTTAAAGAGATTGTAAAGTAGGGATAAAGAAAAAGGTTATTTAAAACATTGCTTACATGCTTACATGTCTTTTTCATGGAGCCTTTGAACAACAGATGGAAGGCATTGGACAACAACAGGCTTTTGGAGGACAATGGACATAACCAGCTGATGGAGAAGGGCATTTGACAAAGAACAGCGAGCGGCAGGAATTAGGGAACATATTACCTAGTGACAAGGTAAGAGTTCTTTCCCTTACAAGATATTTTGTACTTAATTTCATAACAAAGATAAAAACTAAACTTAATACAAGCTGAATGATATGATTGGAACAAATCTCTAAAAGAAAGTTAAACTGTTTTGCTATGGATGCTGCAACTGAGTTCTGTTGGAATTCCCATCCTTTCATTTTTAAAATTAAAAGAGATTTCAAAGTAGGGATGAAGAAAAGGGTCATTTAAAACATTTCTAACATGCTTACATGTCTTTTTCATGGAGTCTTTCTACAACATATTGAAGGCATTGGAGAGCAACAGGCTTTTGGAGGACAATGGACCATGACCAGCTGATGGAGAAGGGCATCGGACAAAGAACATCGAGTGGAAGGAATTAGGTAACATATTACCCAGTGACAAGGTAAGAGTTCTTTCCCTTACAAGACATTTACTTCTAATTTTCATAACAAAGATAGAAAACTAATCTTAATACAAGCTGAATGATATGAATGAAACAAAACTCTAAAAGAAAGTTAAACTGTTTTGCTATGGATGCTGCAACTGAGTTCTGTTGGAATTCCCATCCTTTCATTTTTAAAATTAAAAGAGATTTCAAATTAGAGATGAAGAGAAAGGTTATTGAAACATTGCTTATTTTTCATGGAGCCTTTCAACAACAGATGGAATGCATTGGACAACAACAGGCTTTTGGAGGACAATGGACCCTAACCAGCTGATGGAGGAGGGTAATGGACAAAGAACAACGAGAGGCAGGAATTAGGTAACATATTACCTATTGACAAGGTAAGAGTTCTTTACCTTACAATACATTTTGTATGAAAATTGATGATTAAGATAAAAGACTAAACATTAAATTTTTAAACTTAATAAAAGATGAATAATTTGAATTGAACAAAAACTCCAAAAAGAGAGTAAAACTATTTTGCTGTGGATGCTGCAACTGAGTTCTGTTGGAATTCCCATCCTTTCATTTTAAAATGAAAAAGAGATTTCAAAGAAGGGATAAATAGAAAGGTTACATAAAGAATTACTTATATGCTTGAGTCTTTTTCATTGAGCCTTTGAACAACAGATGGAAGGCATTGGCCAACAACAGGCAGTTGGAGGACAATGGACCATAAGCAGCTGATGGAGGAGGGCAATGGACAAAGAACAATGTGAGGGAGGAATTAGGTAACATATTACCTATTGACAAGGTAAGAGTTCTTTTCGCTTCAATACATTTTGTATGAAATTTATAATAAGGATAAAAGACTTAACATAACTTAAGAGTGATAGATAAATGGTATAAAATGAATAAATTTATCAATTAAACTTAAAATTTAAAAGGTAAATGATAAATAATTATTTATTAGAATTAATAAAACCATAAATAAAACTTAGGATTTAAAAGATAAATGATATAATATTAAGTTTTAAATGAGCAAAACTATACATAAAGCTTAAGGTTTCAAAGATAAATGCTTTTAAATAAAATCTTATTGAAAAAAAATTATAAATAAAAGTTAAACTATAAAAGATAAATGATATAAAATTAATAAAATTATAAATAGAACTTAAAATGTAGAAGATATTTGCAAATTAAGGATATAGAGACAAGTTACATAAATACTTGCTTACATGCTTCAGTCTTTTTCATTGTTCCTTTGAACAACAGATGGAAGGCATTGGACAACAACAGGTTTTGGAGGACACTGGACATAACCGACAAAGATCAGCAAGTGGCAAGAATTAGGTAACATATTACCTAGTGACAAGGTAAGAGTTCTTTCCCTTACAATACATTTTGTATTAAATTTCATAACAAAAATATAAAACTAAACTTAATACAAGCTGAATGATATGAATGAAACAAAACTCCAAAAGAAAAATTAAACTGTTTTGCTGTGGATGCTGCAACTGAGTTCTGTTGGAATTCTCATCCTTTCATTTTTAAGATTTAAAGAGATTTCAAAGTAGGGATAAAGAAAAAGGTTATTTAAAACATTGCTTACATGCTTACATGTCTTTTTCATGGAGCCTTTGAACAACAGATGGAAGGCATTGGATAACAACAGGCTTTTGGAGGACATTGGACATAACCAGCTGATGGAGAAGGGCATTTGACAAAGAACAGCGAGCGACAGGAATTAGGTAACATATTACCTAGTGACAAGGTAAGAGTTCTTTCCCTTACAAGATATTTTGTACTTAATTTCATAACAAAGATAAAAACTAAACTTAATACAAGCTGAATGATATGAATGAAACAAAACTCCAAAAGAAAAATTAAACTGTTTTGCTGTGGATGCTGCAACTGAGTTCTGTTGGAATTCTCATCCTTTCATTTTTAAGATTTAAAAAGATTTCAAAGTAGGGATAAAGAAAAAGGTTATTTAAAACATTGCTTACATGCTTACATGTCTTTTTCATGGAGCCTTTGAACAACAGATGGAAGGCATTGGACAACAACAGGCTTTTGGAGGACATTGGACATAACCAGCTGATGGAGAAGGGCATCGGACAAAGAACATCGAGTGGAAGGAATTAGGTAACATATTACCCAGTGACAAGGTAAGAGTTCTTTCCCTTACAAGACATTTACTTCTAATTTTCATAACAAAGATAGAAAACTAATCTTAATACAAGCTGAATGATATGAATGAAACAAAACTCTAAAAGAAAGTTAAACTGTTTTGCTATGGATGCTGCAACTGAGTTCTGTTGGAATTCCCATCCTTTCATTTTTAAAATTAAAAGAGATTTCAAATTAGAGATGAAGAGAAAGGTTATTGAAACATTGCTTATTTTTCATGGAGCCTTTCAACAACAGATGGAATGCATTGGACAACAACAGGCTTTTGGAGGACAATGGACCCTAACCAGCTGATGGAGGAGGGTAATGGACAAAGAACAACGAGAGGCAGGAATTAGGTAACATATTACCTATTGACAAGGTAAGAGTTCTTTACCTTACAATTTGTATGAAAATTGATGATTAAGATAAAAGACTAAACATTAAATTTTTAAACTTAATAAAAGATGAATAATTTGAATTGAACAAAAACTCCAAAAAGAGAGTAAAACTATTTTGCTGTGGATGCTGCAACTGAGTTCTGTTGGAATTCCCATCCTTTCATTTTAAAATGAAAAAGAGATTTCAAAGAAGGGATAAATAGAAAGGTTACATAAAGAATTACTTATATGCTTGAGTCTTTTTCATTGGGCCTTTGAACAACAGATGGAAGGCATTGGGCAACAACAGGCAATTGGAGGACAATGGACCATAACCAGCTGATGGAGGAGGGCAATGGACAAAGAACAATGTGAGGCAGGAATTAGGTAACGTATAACCTATTGACAAGGTAAGAGTTCTTTTCGCTTCAATACATTTTGTATGAAAATTTATAATAAGGATAAAAGACTTAACATAACTTAAGAGTGATAGATAAATGGTATAAAATGAATAAATTTATAAATTAAACTTAAAATGTAAAAGGTAAATGATAAATAATTATTTATTAGAATTAATAAAACCATAAATAAAACTTAGGATTTAAAAGATAAATGATATAATATTAAGTTTTAAATGAGCAAAACTATACATAAAGCTTAAGGTTTCAAAGATAAATGCTTTTAAATAAAATCTTATTGAAAAAAAATTATAAATAAAAGTTAAACTATAAAAGATAAATGATATAAAATGAATAAAATTATAAATAGAACTTAAAATGTAGAAGATATTTGCAAATTAAGGATATAGAGACAAGTTACATAAATACTTGCTTACATGCTTCAGTCTTTTTCATTGTTCCTTTGAACAACAGATGGAAGGCATTGGACAACAACAGGTTTTGGAGGACACTGGACATAACCGACAAAGATCAGCAAGTGGCAAGAATTAGGTAACATATTACCTAGTGACAAGGTAAGAGTTCTTTCCCTTACAATACATTTTGTATTAAATTTCATAACAAAAATATAAAACTAAACTTAATACAAGCTGAATGATATGAATGAAACAAAACTCCAAAAGAAAAATTAAACTGTTTTGCTGTGGATGCTGCAACTGAGTTCTGTTGGAATTCTCATCCTTTCATTTTTAAAATTTAAAGAGATTGTAAAGTAGGGATAAAGAAAAAGGTTATTGAAAACATTGCTTACATGCTTACATGTCTTTTTCATGGAGCCTTTGAACAACAGATGGAAGGCATTTGACAACAACAGGCTTTTGGAGGACAATGGACATAACCAGCTGATGGAGAAGGGCATTTGACAAAGAACAGTGAGCGGCAGGAATTAGGTAACATATTACCTAGTGACAAGGTAAGAGTTCTTTCCCTTACAAGATATTTTGTACTTAATTTCATAACAAAGATAAAAACTAAACTTAATACAAGCTGAATGATATGATTGGAACAAATCTCTAAAAGAAAGTTAAACTGTTTTGCTATGGATGCTGCAACTGAGTTCTGTTGGAATTCCCATCCTTTCATTTTTAAAATTAAAAGAGATTTCAAAGTAGGGATGAAGAAAAGGGTCATTTAAAACATTTCTAACATGCTTACATGTCTTTTTCATGGAGTCTTTCTACAACATATTGAAGGCATTGGAGAGCAACAGGCTTTTGGAGGACAATGGACCATGACCAGCTGATGGAGAAGGGCATCGGACAAAGAACATCGAGTGGAAGGAATTAGGTAACATATTACCCAGTGACAAGGTAAGAGTTCTTTCCCTTACAAGACATTTACTTCTAATTTTCATAACAAAGATAGAAAACTAATCTTAATACAAGCTGAATGATATGAATGAAACAAAACTCTAAAAGAGAGTTAAACTGTTTTGCTATGGATGCTGCAACTGAGTTCTGTTGGAATTTTATCCTTTCATTTTTAAAATTAAAAGAGATTTCAAATTAGAGATGAAGAGAAAGGTTATTGAAACATTGCTTATTTTTCATGGAGCCTTTCAACAACAGATGGAATGCATTGGACAACAACAGGCTTTTGGAGGACAATGGACCCTAACCAGCTGATGGAGGAGGGTAATGGACAAAGAACAACGAGAGGCAGGAATTAGGTAATATATTACCTATTGACAAGGTAAGAGTTCTTTACCTTACAATACATTTTGTATGAAAATTGATGATTAAGATAAAAGACTAAACATTAAATTTTTAAACTTAATAAAAGATGAATAATTTGAATTGAACAAAAACTCCAAAAAGAGAGTAAAACTATTTTGCTGTGGATGCTGCAACTGAGTTCTGTTGGAATTCCCATCCTTTCATTTTAAAATGAAAAAGAGATTTCAAAGAAGGGATAAATAGAAAGGTTACATAAAGAATTACTTATATGCTTGAGTCTTTTTCATTGAGCCTTTGAACAACAGATGGAAGGCATTGGCCAACAACAGGCAGTTGGAGGACAATGGACCATAAGCAGCTGATGGAGGAGGGCAATGGACAAAGAACAATGTGAGGGAGGAATTAGGTAACATATTACCTATTGACAAGGTAAGAGTTCTTTTCGCTTCAATACATTTTGTATGAAATTTATAATAAGGATAAAAGACTTAACATAACTTAAGAGTGATAGATAAATGGTATAAAATGAATAAATTTATAAATTAAACTTAAAATTTAAAAGGTAAATGATAAATAATTATTTATTAGAATTAATAAAACCATGAATAAAACTTAGGATTTAAAAGATAAATGATATAATATTAAGTTTTAAATGAGCAAAACTATACATAAAGCTTAAGGTTTCAAAGATAAATGCTTTTAAATAAAATCTTATTGAAAAAAAATTATAAATAAAAGTTAAACTATAAAAGATAAATGATATAAAATGAATAAAATTGTAAATAGAACTTAAAATGTAGAAGATATTTGCAAATTAAGGATATAGATACAAGTTACATAAATACTTGCTTACATGCTTCAGTCTTTTTCATTGTTCCTTTGAACAACAGATGGAAGGCATTGGACAACAACAGGTTTTGGAGGACACTGGACATAACCGACAAAGATCAGCAAGTGGCAAGAATTAGGTAACATATTACCTAGTGACAAGGTAAGAGTTCTTTCCCTTACAATACATTTTGTATTAAATTTCATAACAAAAATATAAAACTAAACTTAATACAAGCTGAATGTTAAACGTCTTTAAATTGAATAGCATCATTTAAAACCTGATAAATTTACAGCATGGACCAGACATGCACGTTTCGGGTACTTAACCCTCGTCAGTGATCCTCAGTCTAAACGATGTAATATGGCCAAAAAGTATGATAATTATTATGTCCAAAATTGTACCAAAAGACGTAGCAGAATGAGTGGGATATGATGCTACAGGACCCACGTTTTAGAAATTTCAAGAAATTTTGTAACAGAAAATGTCAAATGCGTTGAAGAGACAGACGATCAACCGAAGTTGATCGAACTTGGCTACATGTGCCCTCGGGGACTCTCGGTCCACCAGCAGTGACACTCACCAAGTAGTTCAAATGTTAAACGTCTTTAAATTGAATAGCATCATTTAAAACCTGATAAATTTACAGCATGGACCAGACATGCACGTTTCGGGTACTTAACCCTCGTCAGTGATCCTCAGTCTAAACGATGTAATATGGCCAAAAAGTATGATAATTATTATGTCCAAAATTGTACCAAAAGACGTAGCAGAATGAGTGGGATATGATGCTACAGGACCCACGTTTTAGAAATTTCAAGAAATTTTGTAACAGAAAATGTCAAATGCGTTGAAGAGACAGACGATCAACCGAAGTTGATCGAACTTGGCTACATGTGCCCTCGGGGACTCTCGGTCCACCAGCAGTGACACTCACCAAGTAGTTCAAATGTTAAACGTCTTTAAATTGAATAGCATCATTTAAAACCTGATAAATTTACAGCATGGACCAGACATGCACGTTTCGGGTACCTAACCCTCGTCAGTGATCCTCAGTCTAAACGATGTAATATGGCCAAAAAGTATGATAATTATTATGTCCAAAATTGTACCAAAAGACGTAGCAGAATGAGTGGGATATGATGCTACAGGACCCACGTTATAGAAATTTCAAGAAATTTTGTAACAGAAAATGTCAAATGCGTTGAAGAGACAGACGATCAACCGAAGTTGATCGAACTTGGCTACATGTGCCCTCGGGGACTCTCGGTCCACCAGCAGTGACACTCACCAAGTAGTTCAAATGTTAAACGTCTTTAAATTGAATAGCATCATTTAAAACCTGATAAATTTACAGCATGGACCAGACATGCACGTTTCGGGTACTTAACCCTCGTCAGTGATCCTCAGTCTAAACGATGTAATATGGCCAAAAAGTATGATAATTATTATGTCCAAAATTGTACCAAAAGACGTAGCAGAATGAGTGGGAAATGATGCTACAGGACCCACGTTTTAGAAATTTCAAGAAATTTTGTAACAGAAAATGTCAAATGCGTTGAAGAGACAGACGATCAACCGAAGTTGATCGAACTTGGCTACATGTGCCCTCGGGGACTCTCGGTCCACCAGCAGTGACACTCACCAAGTAGTTCAAATGTTAAACGTCTTTAAATTGAATAGCATCATTTAAAACCTGATAAATTTACAGCATGGACCAGACATGCACGTTTCGGGTACTTAACCCTCGTCAGTGATCCTCAGTCTAAACGATGTAATATGGCCAAAAAGTATGATAATTATTATGTCCAAAATTGTACCAAAAGACGTAGCAGAATGAGTGGGATATGATGCTACAGGACCCACGTTTTAGAAATTTCAAGAAATTTTGTAACAGAAAATGTCAAATGCGTTGAAGAGACAGACGATCAACGATATGAATGAAACAAAACTCCAAAGAAAAATTAAACTGTTTTGCTGTGGATGCTGCAACTGAGTTCTGTTGGAATTCTCATCCTTTCATTTTTAAGATTTAAAGAGATTGTAAAGTAGGGATAAAGAAAAAGATTATTTAAAACATTGCTTACATGCTTACATGTCTTTTTCATGGAGCCTTTGAACAACAGATGGAAGGCATTGGACAACAACAGGCTTTTGGAGGACAATGGACATAACCAGCTGATGGAGAAGGGCATTTGACAAAGAACAGCGAGCGGCAGGAATTAGGTAACATATTACCTAGTGACAAGGTAAGAGTTCTTTCCCTTACAAGATATTTTGTACTTAATTTCATAACAAAGATAAAAACTAAACTTAATACAAGCTGAATGATATGATTGGAACAAATCTCTAAAAGAAAGTTAAACTGTTTTGCTATGGATGCTGCAACTGAGTTCTGTTGGAATTCCCATCCTTTCATTTTTAAAATTAAAAGAGATTTCAAAGTAGGGATGAAGAAAAGGGTCATTTAAAACATTTCTAACATGCTTACATGTCTTTTTCATGGAGTCTTTCTACAACATATTGAAGGCATTGGAGAACAACAGGCTTTTGGAGGACAATGGACCATGACCAGCTGATGGAGGAGGGCAATGGACAAAGAACAATGTGAGGGAGGAATTAGGTAACATATTACCTATTGACAAGGTAAGAGTTCTTTTCGCTTCAATACATTTTGTATGAAAATTTATAATAAGGATAAAAGACTTAACATAACTTAAGAGTGATAGATAAATGGTATAAAATGAATTAATTTATAAATTAAACTTAAAATTTAAAAGGTAAATGATAAATAATTATTTATTAGAATTAATAAAACCATGAATAAAACTTAGGATTTAAAAGATAAATGATATAATATTAACTTTTAAATGAGCAAAACTATACATAAAGCTTAAGGTTTCATAGATAAATGCTTTTAAATAAAATCTTATTGAAATAAAAATTATAAATAAAAGTTAAACTATAAAAGATAAATGATATAAAATGAATAAAATTATAAATAGAACTTAAAATGTAGAAGATATTTGCAAATTAAGGATATAGAGACAAGTTACATAAATACTTGCTTACATGCTTCAGTCTTTTTCATTGTTCCTTTGAACAACAGATGGAAGGCATTGGACAACAACAGGTTTTGGAGGACACTGGACATAACCGACAAAGATCAGCAAGTGGCAAGAATTAGGTAACATATTACCTAGTGACAAGGTAAGAGTTCTTTCCCTTACAATGCATTTTGTATTAAATTTCATAACAAAAATATAAAACTAAACTTAATACAAGCTGAATGATATGAATGAAACAAAACTCCAAAAGAAAAATTAAACTGTTTTGCTGTGGATGCTGCAGCTGAGTTCTGTTGGAATTCTCATCCTTTCATTTTTAAGATTTAAAGAGATTGTAAAGTAGGGATAAAGAAAAAGGTTATTTAAAACATTGTTTACATGTCTTTTTCATGGAGCCTTTGAACAACAGATGGAAGGCATTGGGCAACAACAGGCAATTGGAGGACAATGGACCATAACCAGCTGATGGAGGAGGGCAATGGACAAAGAACAATGTGAGGCAGGAATTAGGTAACATATTGCCTATTGACAAGGTAAGAGTTCTTTTCGCTTCAATACATTTTGTATGAAAATTTATAATAAGGATAAAAGACTTAACATAACTTAAGAGTGATAGATAAATGGTATAAAATGAATAAATTTATAAATTAAACTTAAAATTTAAAAGGTAAATGATAAATAATTATTTATTAGAATTAATAAAACCATAAATAAAACTTAGGATTTAAAAGATAAATGATATAATATTAAGTTTTAAATGAGCAAAACTATACATAAAGCTTAAGGTTTCAAAGATAAATGCTTTTAAATAAAATCTTATTGAAATAAAAATTATAAATAAAAGTTAAACTATAAAAGATAAATGATATAAAATGAATAGAATTATAAATAGAACTTAAAATGTAGAAGATATTTGCAAATTAAGGATATAGAGACAAGTTACATAAATACTTGCTTTCATGCTTCAGTCTTTTTCATTGTTCCTTTGAACAACAGATGGAAGGCATTGGACAACAACAGGTTTTGGAGGACACTGGACATAACCGACAAAGATCAGCAAGTGGCAAGAATTAGGTAACATATTACCTAGTGACAAGGTAAGAGTTCTTTCCCTTACAATACATTTTGTATTAAATTTCATAACAAAAATATAAAACTAAACTTAATACAAGCTGAATGATATGAATGAAACAAAACTCCAAAAGAAAAATTAAACTGTTTTGCTGTGGATGCTGCAACTGAGTTCTGTTGGAATTCTCATCCTTTCATTTTTAAGATTTAAAGAGATTTCAAAGTAGGGATAAAGAAAATGGTTATTTAAAACATTGCTTACATGCTTGCATGTCTTTTTCATGGAGCCTTTGAACAACAGATGGAAGGCATTGGACAACAACAGGGTTTTGGAGGACAATGGACATAACCAGCTGATGGAGAAGGGCATTTGACAAAGAACAGCGAGTGGCAGGAATTAGGTAACATATTACCTAGTGACAAGGTAAGAGTTCTTTCCCTTACAAGATATTTTTTACTTAATTTCATAACAAAGATAAAAACTAAACTTAATACAAGCTGAATGATATGAATGAAACAAAACTCTAAAAGAAAGTTAAACTGTTTTGCTATGGATGCTGCAACTGAGTTCTGTTGGAATTCCCATCTTTTCATTTTTAAAATTAAAAGAGATTTCAAAGTATAGATGAAGAAAAGGGTCATTTAAAACATTTCTAACATGCTTACATGTCTTTTTCATGGAGTCTTTCTACAACATATTGAAGGCATTGGAGAACAACAGGCTTTTGGAGGACAATGGACCATGACCAGCTGATGGAGAAGGGCATTTGACAAAGAACATCGAGTGGAAGGAATTAGGTAACATATTACCCATTGACAAGGTAAAAGTTCTTTCCCTTACAAGACATTTACTTCTAATTTTCATAACAAAGATAGAAAACTAATCTTAATACAAGCTGAATGATATGAATGAAACAAAACTCTAAAAGAAAGTTAAACTGTTTTGCTATGGATGCTGCAACTGAGTTCTGTTGGAATTTTATCCTTTCATTTTTAAAATTAAAAGAGATTTCAAATTAGAGATGAAGAGAAAGGTTATTGAAACATTGCTTATTTTTCATGGAGCCTTTCAACAACAGATGGAATGCATTGGACAACAACAGGCTTTTGGAGGACAATGGACCCTAACCAGCTGATGGAGGAGGGTAATGGACAAAGAACAACGAGAGGCAGGAATTAGGTAACATATTACCTATTGACAAGGTAAGAGTTCTTTACCTTACAATACATTTTGTATGAAAATTGATGATTAAGATAAAAGACTAAACATTAAATTTTTAAACTTAATAAAAGATGAATAATTTGAATTGAACAAAAACTCCAAAAAGAGAGTAAAACTATTTTGCTGTGGATGCTGCAACTGAGTTCTGTTGGAATTCCCATCCTTTCATTTTAAAATGAAAAAGAGATTTCAAAGAAGGGATAAATAGAAAGGTTACATAAAGAATTACTTATATGCTTGAGTCTTTTTCATTGGGCCTTTGAACAACAGATGGAAGGCATTGGGCAACAACAGGTAATTGGAGGACAATGGACCATAACCAGCTGATGGAGGAGGGCAATGGACAAAGAACAATGTGAGGGAGGAATAAGGTAACATATTACCTATAGACAAGGTAAGAGTTCTTTTCGCTTCAATACATTTTGTATGAAAATTTATAATAAGGATAAAAGACTTAACATAACTTAAGAGTGATAGATAAATGGTATAAAATGAATAAATTTATAAATTAAACTTAAAATTTAAAAGGTAAATGATAAATAATTATTTATTAGAATTAATAAAACCATGAATAAAACTTAGGATTTAAAAGATAAATGATATGATATTAAGTTTTAAATGAACAAAACTATACATAAAGCTTAATGTTTCATAGATAAATGCTTTTAAATAAAATCTTATTGAAATAAAAATTATAAATAAAAGTTAAACTATAAAAGATAAATGATATAAAATGAATAAAATTATAAATGGAACTTAAAATGTAGAAGATATTTGCAAATTAAGGATATAGAGACAAGTTACATAAATACTTGCTTACATGCTTCAGTCTTTTTCATTGTTCCTTTGAACAACAGATGGAAGGCATTGGACAACAACAGGTTTTGGAGGACACTGGACATAACCGACAAAGATCAGCAAGTGGCAAGAATTAGGTAACATATTACCTAGTGACAAGGTAAGAGTTCTTTCCCTTACAATACATTTTGTATTAAATTTCATAACAAAAATATAAAACTAAACTTAATACAAGCTGAATGATATGAATGAAACAAAACTCCAAAAGAAAAATTAAACTGTTTTGATGTGGATGCTGCAACTGAGTTCTGTTGGAATTCTCATCCTTTCATTTTTAAAATTAAAAGAGATTTCAAAGTAGGGATGAAGAAAAGGGTCATTTAAAACATTTCTAACATGCTTACATGTCTTTTTCATGGAGTCTTTCTACAACATATTGAAGGCATTGGAGAACAACAGGCTTTTGGAGGACAATGGACCATGACCAGCTTATGGAGAAGGGCATCGGACAAAGAACATCGAGTGGAAGGAATAAGGTAACATATTACCCAGTGACAAGGTAAGAGTTCTTTCCCTTACAAGACATTTACTTCTAATTTTCATAACAAAGATAGAAAACTAATCTTAATACAAGCTGAATGATATGAATGAAACAAAACTCTAAAAGAAAGTTAAACTGTTTTGCTATGGATGCTGCAACTGAGTTCTGTTGGAATTTTATCCTTTCATTTTTAAAATTAAAAGAGATTTCAAATTAGAGATGAAGAGAAAGGTTATTGAAACATTGCTTATTTTTCATGGAGCCTTTCAACAACAGATGGAATGCATTGGACAACAACAGGCTTTTGGAGGACAATGGACCCTAACCAGCTGATGGAGGAGGGTAATGGACAAAGAACAACGAGAGGCAGGAATTAGGTAACATATTACCTATTGACAAGGTAAGAGTTCTTTACCTTACAATACATTTTGTATGAAAATGGATGATTAAGATAAAAGACTAAACATTAAATTTTTAAACTTAATAAAAGATGAATAATTTGAATTGAACAAAAACTCCAAAAAGAGAGTAAAACTATTTTGCTGTGGATGCTGCAACTGAGTTCTGTTGGAATTCCCATCCTTTCATTTTAAAATGAAAAAGAGATTTCAAAGAAGGGATAAATAGAAAGGTTACATAAAGAATTACTTATATGCTTGAGTCTTTTTCATTGGGCCTTTGAACAACAGATGGAAGGCATTGGGCAACAACAGGCAATTGGAGGACAATGGACCATAACCAGCTGATGGAGGAGGGCAATGGACAAAGAACAATGTGAGGGAGGAATTAGGTAACATATTACCTATTGACAAGGTAAGAGTTCTTTTCGCTTCAATACATTTTGTATGAAAATTTATAATAAGGATAAAAGACTTAACATAACTTAAGAGTGATAGATAAATGGTATAAAATGAATAAATTTATAAATAAAACTTAAAATTTAAAAGGTAAATGATAAATAATTATTTATTAGAATTAATAAAACCATGAATAAAACTTAGGATTTAAAAGATAAATGATATAATATTAACTTTTAAATGAGCAAAACTATACATAAAGCTTAAGGTTTCATAGATAAATGCTTCTAAATAAAATCTTATTGAAATAAAAATTATAAATAAAAGTTAAACTATAAAAGATAAATGATATAAAATGAATAAAATTATAAATAGAACTTAAAATGTAGAAGATATTTGCAAATTAAGGATATAGAGACAAGTTACATAAATACTTGCTTACATGCTTCAGTCTTTTTCATTGTTCCTTTGAACAACAGATGGAAGGCATTGGACAACAACAGGTTTTGGAGGACACTGGACATAACCGACAAAGATCAGCAAGTGGCAAGAATTAGGTAACATATTACCTAGTGACAAGGTAAGAGTTCTTTCCCTTACAATACATTTTGTATTAAATTTCATAACAAAAATATAAAACTAAACTTAATACAAGCTGAATGATATGAATGAAACAAAACTCCAAAAGAAAAATTAAACTGTTTTGCTGTGGATGCTGCAACTGAGTTCTGTTGGAATTCTCATCCTTTCATTTTTAAGATTTAAAGAGATTTCAAAGTAGGGATAAAGAAAAAGGTTATTTAAAACATTGCTTACATGCTTACATGTCTTTTTCATGGAGCCTTTGAACAACAGATGGAAGGCATTGGACAACAACAGGCTTTTGGAGGACATTGGACATAACCAGCTGATGGAGAAGGGCATTTGACAAAGAACAGCGAGCGGCAGGAATTAGGTAACATATTACCTAGTGACAAGGTAAGAGTTCTTTCCCTTACAAGATATTTTGTACTTAATTTCATAACAAAGATAAAAACTAAACTTAATACAAGCTGAATGATATGATTGAAACAAATCTCTAAAAGAAAGTTAAACTGTTTTGCTATGGATGCTGCAACTGAGTTCTGTTGGAATTCCCATCTTTTCATTTTTAAAATTAAAAGAGATTTCAAAGTAGGGATGAAGAAAAGGGTCATTTAAAACATTTCTAACATGCTTACATGTCTTTTTCATGGAGTCTTTCTACAACATATTGAAGGCATTGGAGAGCAACAGGCTTTTGGAGGGCAATGGACCATGACCAGCTGATGGAGAAGGGCATCGGACAAAGAACATCGAGTGGAAGGAATTAGGTAACATATTACCCAGTGACAAGGTAAGAGTTCTTTCCCTTACAAGACATTTACTTCTAATTTTCATAACAAAGATAGAAAACTAATCTTAATACAAGCTGAATGATATGAATGAAACAAAACTCTAAAAGAAAGTTAAACTGTTTTGCTATGGATGCTGCAACTGAGTTCTGTTGGAATTCCCATCCTTTCATTTTTAATATTAAAAGAGATTGCAAATTAGAGATGAAGAGAAAGGTTATTGAAACATTGATTGTTTTTCATGGAGCCTTTCAACAACAGATGGAATGCATTGGACAGCAACAGGCTTTTGGAGGACAATGGACCCTAACCAGCTGATGGAGGAGGGTAATGGACAAAGAACAACGAGAGGCAGGAATTAGGTAACATATTACCTATTGACAAGGTAAGAGTTCTTTACCTTACAATACATTTTGTATGAAAATGGATGATTAAGATAAAAGACTAAACATTAAATTTTTAAACTTAATAAAAGATGAATAATTTGAATTGAACAAAAACTCCAAAAAGAGAGTAAAACTATTTTGCTGTGGATGCTGCAACTGAGTTCTGTTGGAATTCCCATCCTTTCATTTTAAAATGAAAAAGAGATTTCAAAGAAGGGATAAATAGAAAGGTTACATAAAGAATTACTTATATGCTTGAGTCTTTTTTATTGGGCCTTTGAACAACAGATGGAAGGCATTGGGCAACAACAGGTAATTGGAGGACAATGGACCATAACCAGCTGATGGAGGAGGGCAATGGACAAAGAACAATGTGAGGGAGGAATTAGGTAACATATTACCTATAGACAAGGTAAGAGTTCTTTTCGCTTCAATACATTTTGTATGAAAATTTATAATAAGGATAAAAGACTTAACATAACTTAAGAGTGATAGATAAATGGTATAAAATGAATAAATTTATAAATTAAACTTAAAATTTAAAAGGTAAATGATAAATAATTATTTATTAGAATTAATAAAACCATGAATAAAACTTAGGATTTAAAAGATAAATGATATAATATTAAGATTTAAATGAACAAAACTATACATAAAGCTTAATGTTTCATAGATAAATGCTTTTAAATAAAATCTTATTGAAATAAAAATTATAAATAAAAGTTAAACTATAAAAGATAAATGATATAAAATGAATAAAAGTATAAATGGAACTTAAAATGTAGAAGATATTTGCAAATTAAGGAAATAGAGACAAGTTACATAAATACTTGCTTACATGCTTCAGTCTTTTTCATTGTTCCTTTGAACAACAGATGGAAGGCATTGGACAACAACAGGTTTTGGAGGACACTGGACATAACCGACAAAGATCAGCAAGTGGCAAGAATTAGGTAACATATTACCTAGTGACAAGGTAAGAGTTCTTTCCCTTACAATACATTTTGTATTAAATTTCATAACAAAAATATAAAACTAAACTTAATACAAGCTGAATGATATGAATGAAACAAAACTCCAAAAGAAAAATTAAACTGTTTTGCTGTGGATGCTGCAACTGAGTTCTGTTGGAATTCTCATCCTTTCATTTTTAAAATTAAAAGAGATTTCAAAGTAGGGATGAAGAAAAGGGTCATTTAAAACATTTCTAACATGCTTACATGTCTTTTTCATGGAGTCTTTCTACAATATATTGAAGGCATTGGAGAACAACAGGCTTTTGGAGGACAATGGACCATGACCAGCTTATGGAGAAGGGCATCGGACAAAGAACATCGAGTGGAAGGAATTAGGTAACATATTACCCAGTGACAAGGTAAGAGTTCTTTCCCTTACAAGACATTTACTTCTAATTTTCATAACAAAGATAGAAAACTAATCTTAATACAAGCTGAATGATATGAATGAAACAAAACTCTAAAAGAAAGTTAAACTGTTTTGCTATGGATGCTGCAACTGAGTTATGTTGGAATTTTATCCTTTCATTTTTAATATTAAAAGAGATTTCAAATTAGAGATGAAGAGAAAGGTTATTGAAACATTGCTTATTTTCCATGGAGCCTTTCAACAACAGATGGAATGCATTGGACAACAACAGGCTTTTGGAGGACAATGGACCCTAACCAGCTGATGGAGGAGGGTAATGGACAAAGAACAACGAGAGGCAGGAATTAGGTAACATATTACCTATTGACAAGGTAAGAGTTCTTTACCTTACAATACATTTTGTATGAAAATTGATGATTAAGATAAAAGACTAAACATTAAATTTTTAAACTTAATAAAAGATGAATAATTTGAATTGAACAAAAACTCCAAAAAGAGAGTAAAACTATTTTGCTGTGGATGCTGCAACTGAGTTCTGTTGGAATTCCCATCCTTTCATTTTAAAATGAAAAAGAGATTTCAAAGAAGGGATAAATAGAAAGGTTACATAAAGAATTACTTATATGCTTGAGTCTTTTTCATTGGGCCTTTGAACAACAGATGGAAGGCATTGGGCAACAACAGGTAATTGGAGGACAATGGACCATAACCAGCTGATGGAGGAGGGCAATGGACAAAGAACAATGTGAGGGAGGAATTAGGTAACATATTACCTATTGACAAGGTAAGAGTTCTTTTCGCTTCAATACATTTTGTATGAAAATTTATAATAAGGATAAAAGACTTAACATAACTTAAGAGTGATAGATAAATGGTAAAAAATGAATAAATTTATAAATTAAACTTAAAATTTAAAAGGTAAATGATAAATAATTATTTATTAGAATTAATAAAACCATGAATAAAACTTAGGATTTAAAAGATAAATGATATAATATTAACTTTTAAATGAGCAAAACTATACATAAAGCTTAAGGTTTCATAGATAAATGCTTTTAAATAAAATCTTATTGAAATAAAAATTATAAATAAAAGTTAAACTATAAAAGATAAATGATATAAAATGAATAAAATTATAAATAGAACTTAAAATGTAGAAGATATTTGCAAATTAAGGATATAGAGACAAGTTACATAAATACTTGCTTACATGCTTCAGTCTTTTTCATTGTTCCTTTGAACAACTGATGGAAGGCATTGGACAACAACAGGTTTTGGAGGACACTGGACATAACCGACAAAGATCAGCAAGTGGCAAGAATTAGGTAACATATTACCTAGTGACAAGGTAAGAGTTCTTTCCCTTACAATACATTTTGTATTAAATTTCATAACAAAAATATAAAACTAAACTTAATACAAGCTGAATGATATGAATGAAACAAAACTCCAAAAGAAAAATTAAACTGTTTTGCTGTGGATGCTGCAAATGAGTTCTGTTGGAATTCTCATCCTTTCATTTTTAAGATTTAAAGAGATTTCAAAGTAGGGATAAAGAAAAAGGTTATTTAAAACATTGCTTACATGTTTACATGTCTTTTTCATGGAGCCTTTGAACAACAGATGGAAGGCATTGGACAACAACAGGCTTTTGGAGGACATTGGACATAACCAGCTGATGGAGAAGGGCATTTGACAAAGAACAGCGAGCGGCAGGAATTAGGTAACATATTACCTAGTGACAAGGTAAGAGTTCTTTCCCTTACAAGATATTTTGTACTTAATTTCATAACAAAGATAAAAACTAAACTTAATACAAGCTGAATGATATGATTGAAACAAATCTCTAAAAGAAAGTTAAACTGTTTTGCTATGGATGCTGCAACTGAGTTCTGTTGGAATTCCCATCTTTTCATTTTTTAAAATTAAAAGAGATTTCAAAGTAGGGATGAAGAAAAGGGTCATTTAAAACATTTCTAACATGCTTACATGTCTTTTTCATGGAGTCTTTCTACAACATATTGAAGGCATTGGAGAGCAACAGGCTTTTGGAGGACAATGGACCATGACCAGCTGATGGAGAAGGGCATCGGACAAAGAACATCGAGTGGAAGGAATTAGGTAACATATTACCCAGTGACAAGGTAAGAGTTCTTTCCCTTACAAGACATTTACTTCTAATTTTCATAACAAAGATAGAAAACTAATCTTAATACAAGCTGAATGATATGAATGAAACAAAACTCTAAAAGAAAGTTAAACTGTTTTGCTATGGATGCTGCAACTGAGTTCTGTTGGAATTCCCATCCTTTCATTTTTAATCTTAATAGAGATTGCAAATTAGAGATGAAGAGAAAGGTTATTGAAACATTGCTTATTTTTCATGGAGCCTTTCTACAACAGATGGAATGCATTGGACAACAACAGGCTTTTGGAGGACAATGGACCCTAACCAGCTGATGGAGGAGGGTAATGGACAAAGAACAACGAGAGGCAGGAATTAGGTAACATATTACCTATTGACAAGGTAAGAGTTCTTTACCTTACAATACATTTTGTATGAAAATTGATGATTAAGATAAAAGACTAAACATTAAATTTTTAAACTTAATAAAAGATGAATAATTTGAATTGAACAAAAACTCCAAAAAGAGAGTAAAACTATTTTGCTGTGGATGCTGCAACTGAGTTCTGTTGGAATTCCCATCCTTTCATTTTAAAATGAAAAAGAGATTTCAAAGAAGGGATAAATAGAAAGGTTACATAAAGAATTACTTATATGCTTGAGTCTTTTTCATTGGGCCTTTGAACAACAGATGGAAGGCATTGGGCAACAACAGGTAATTGGAGGACAATGGACCATAACCAGCTGATGGAGGAGGGCAATGGACAAAGAACAATGTGAGGGAGGAATTAGGTAACATATTACCTATTGACAAGGTAAGAGTTCTTTTCGCTTCAATACATTTTGTATGAAAATTTATAATAAGGATAAAAGACTTAACATAACTTAAGAGTGATAGATAAATGGTAAAAAATGAATAAATTTATAAATTAAACTTAAAATTTAAAAGGAAAATGATAAATAATTATTTATTAGAATTAATAAAACCATGAATAAAACTTAGGATTTAAAAGATAAATGATATAATATTAACTTTTAAATGAGCAAAACTATACATAAAGCTTAAGGTTTCATAGATAAATGCTTTTAAATAAAATCTTATTGAAATAAAAATTATAAATAAAAGTTAAACTATAAAAGATAAATGATATAAAATGAATAAAATTATAAATGGAACTTAAAATGTAGAAGATATTTGCAAATTAAGGAAATAGAGACAAGTTACATAAATACTTGCTTACATGCTTCAGTCTTTTTCATTGTTCCTTTGAACAACAGATGGAAGGCATTGGACAACAACAGGTTTTGGAGGACACTGGACATAACCGACAAAGATCAGCAAGTGGCAAGAATTAGGTAACATATTACCTAGTGACAAGGTAAGAGTTCTTTCCCTTACAATACATTTTGTATTAAATTTCATAACAAAAATATAAAACTAAACTTAATACAAGCTGAATGATATGAATGAAACAAAACTCCAAAAGAAAAATTAAACTGTTTTGCTGTGGATGCTGCAACTGAGTTCTGTTGGAATTCTCATCCTTTCATTTTTAAAATTAAAAGAGATTTCAAAGTAGGGATGAAGAAAAGGGTCATTTAAAACATTTCTAACATGCTTACATGTCTTTTTCATGGAGTCTTTCTACAATATATTGAAGGCATTGGAGAACAACAGGCTTTTGGAGGACAATGGACCATGACCAGCTTATGGAGAAGGGCATCGGACAAAGAACATCGAGTGGAAGGAATTAGGTAACATATTACCCAGTGACAAGGTAAGAGTTCTTTCCCTTACAAGACATTTACTTCTAATTTTCATAACAAAGATAGAAAACTAATCTTAATACAAGCTGAATGATATGAATGAAACAAAACTCTAAAAGAAAGTTAAACTGTTTTGCTATGGATGCTGCAACTGAGTTATGTTGGAATTTTATCCTTTCATTTTTAATATTAAAAGAGATTTCAAATTAGAGATGAAGAGAAAGGTTATTGAAACATTGCTTATTTTCCATGGAGCCTTTCAACAACAGATGGAATGCATTGGACAACAACAGGCTTTTGGAGGACAATGGACCCTAACCAGCTGATGGAGGAGGGTAATGGACAAAGAACAACGAGAGGCAGGAATTAGGTAACATATTACCTATTGACAAGGTAAGAGTTCTTTACCTTACAATACATTTTGTATGAAAATTGATGATTAAGATAAAAGACTAAACATTAAATTTTTAAACTTAATAAAAGATGAATAATTTGAATTGAACAAAAACTCCAAAAAGAGAGTAAAACTATTTTGCTGTGGATGCTGCAACTGAGTTCTGTTGGAATTCCCATCCTTTCATTTTAAAATGAAAAAGAGATTTCAAAGAAGGGATAAATAGAAAGGTTACATAAAGAATTACTTATATGCTTGAGTCTTTTTCATTGGGCCTTTGAACAACAGATGGAAGGCATTGGGCAACAACAGGTAATTGGAGGACAATGGACCATAACCAGCTGATGGAGGAGGGCAATGGACAAAGAACAATGTGAGGGAGGAATTAGGTAACATATTACCTATTGACAAGGTAAGAGTTCTTTTCGCTTCAATACATTTTGTATGAAAATTTATAATAAGGATAAAAGACTTAACATAACTTAAGAGTGATAGATAAATGGTAAAAAATGAATAAATTTATAAATTAAACTTAAAATTTAAAAGGTAAATGATAAATAATTATTTATTAGAATTAATAAAACCATGAATAAAACTTAGGATTTAAAAGATAAATGATATAATATTAACTTTTAAATGAGCAAAACTATACATAAAGCTTAAGGTTTCATAGATAAATGCTTTTAAATAAAATCTTATTGAAATAAAAATTATAAATAAAAGTTAAACTATAAAAGATAAATGATATAAAATGAATAAAATTATAAATAGAACTTAAAATGTAGAAGATATTTGCAAATTAAGGATATAGAGACAAGTTACATAAATACTTGCTTACATGCTTCAGTCTTTTTCATTGTTCCTTTGAACAACTGATGGAAGGCATTGGACAACAACAGGTTTTGGAGGACACTGGACATAACCGACAAAGATCAGCAAGTGGCAAGAATTAGGTAACATATTACCTAGTGACAAGGTAAGAGTTCTTTCCCTTACAATACATTTTGTATTAAATTTCATAACAAAAATATAAAACTAAACTTAATACAAGCTGAATGATATGAATGAAACAAAACTCCAAAAGAAAAATTAAACTGTTTTGCTGTGGATGCTGCAAATGAGTTCTGTTGGAATTCTCATCCTTTCATTTTTAAGATTTAAAGAGATTTCAAAGTAGGGATAAAGAAAAAGGTTATTTAAAACATTGCTTACATGTTTACATGTCTTTTTCATGGAGCCTTTGAACAACAGATGGAAGGCATTGGACAACAACAGGCTTTTGGAGGACATTGGACATAACCAGCTGATGGAGAAGGGCATTTGACAAAGAACAGCGAGCGGCAGGAATTAGGTAACATATTACCTAGTGACAAGGTAAGAGTTCTTTCCCTTACAAGATATTTTGTACTTAATTTCATAACAAAGATAAAAACTAAACTTAATACAAGCTGAATGATATGATTGAAACAAATCTCTAAAAGAAAGTTAAACTGTTTTGCTATGGATGCTGCAACTGAGTTCTGTTGGAATTCCCATCTTTTCATTTTTTAAAATTAAAAGAGATTTCAAAGTAGGGATGAAGAAAAGGGTCATTTAAAACATTTCTAACATGCTTACATGTCTTTTTCATGGAGTCTTTCTACAACATATTGAAGGCATTGGAGAGCAACAGGCTTTTGGAGGACAATGGACCATGACCAGCTGATGGAGAAGGGCATCGGACAAAGAACATCGAGTGGAAGGAATTAGGTAACATATTACCCAGTGACAAGGTAAGAGTTCTTTCCCTTACAAGACATTTACTTCTAATTTTCATAACAAAGATAGAAAACTAATCTTAATACAAGCTGAATGATATGAATGAAACAAAACTCTAAAAGAAAGTTAAACTGTTTTGCTATGGATGCTGCAACTGAGTTCTGTTGGAATTCCCATCCTTTCATTTTTAATCTTAATAGAGATTGCAAATTAGAGATGAAGAGAAAGGTTATTGAAACATTGCTTATTTTTCATGGAGCCTTTCTACAACAGATGGAATGCATTGGACAACAACAGGCTTTTGGAGGACAATGGACCCTAACCAGCTGATGGAGGAGGGTAATGGACAAAGAACAACGAGAGGCAGGAATTAGGTAACATATTACCTATTGACAAGGTAAGAGTTCTTTACCTTACAATACATTTTGTATGAAAATTGATGATTAAGATAAAAGACTAAACATTAAATTTTTAAACTTAATAAAAGATGAATAATTTGAATTGAACAAAAACTCCAAAAAGAGAGTAAAACTATTTTGCTGTGGATGCTGCAACTGAGTTCTGTTGGAATTCCCATCCTTTCATTTTAAAATGAAAAAGAGATTTCAAAGAAGGGATAAATAGAAAGGTTACATAAAGAATTACTTATATGCTTGAGTCTTTTTCATTGGGCCTTTGAACAACAGATGGAAGGCATTGGGCAACAACAGGTAATTGGAGGACAATGGACCATAACCAGCTGATGGAGGAGGGCAATGGACAAAGAACAATGTGAGGGAGGAATTAGGTAACATATTACCTATTGACAAGGTAAGAGTTCTTTTCGCTTCAATACATTTTGTATGAAAATTTATAATAAGGATAAAAGACTTAACATAACTTAAGAGTGATAGATAAATGGTAAAAAATGAATAAATTTATAAATTAAACTTAAAATTTAAAAGGAAAATGATAAATAATTATTTATTAGAATTAATAAAACCATGAATAAAACTTAGGATTTAAAAGATAAATGATATAATATTAACTTTTAAATGAGCAAAACTATACATAAAGCTTAAGGTTTCATAGATAAATGCTTTTAAATAAAATCTTATTGAAATAAAAATTATAAATAAAAGTTAAACTATAAAAGATAAATGATATAAAATGAATAAAATTATAAATAGAACTTAAAATGTAGAAGATATTTGCAAATTAAGGATATAGAGACAAGTTACATAAATACTTGCTTACATGCTTCAGTCTTTTTCATTGTTCCTTTGAACAACTGATGGAAGACATTGGACAACAACAGGTTTTGGAGGACACTGGACATAACCGACAAAGATCAGCAAGTGGCAAGAATTAGGTAACATATTACCTAGTGACAAGGTAAGAGTTCTTTCCCTTACAATACATTTTGTATTAAATTTCATAACAAAAATATAAAACTAAACTTAATACAAGCTGAATGATATGAATGAAACAAAACTCCAAAAGAAAAATTAAACTGTTTTGCTGTGGATGCTGCAAATGAGTTCTGTTGGAATTCTCATCCTTTCATTTTTAAGATTTAAAGAGATTTCAAAGTAGGGATAAAGAAAAAGGTTATTTAAAACATTGCTTACATGTTTACATGTCTTTTTCATGGAGCCTTTGAACAACAGATGGAAGGCATTGGACAACAACAGGCTTTTGGAGGACATTGGACATAACCAGCTGATGGAGAAGGGCATTTGACAAAGAACAGCGAGCGGCAGGAATTAGGTAACATATTACCTAGTGACAAGGTAAGAGTTCTTTCCCTTACAAGATATTTTGTACTTAATTTCATAACAAAGATAAAAACTAAACTTAATACAAGCTGAATGATATGATTGAAACAAATCTCTAAAAGAAAGTTAAACTGTTTTGCTATGGATGCTGCAACTGAGTTCTGTTGGAATTCCCATCTTTTCATTTTTAAAATTAAAAGAGATTTCAAAGTAGGGATGAAGAAAAGGGTCATTTAAAACATTTCTAACATGCTTACATGTCTTTTTCATGGAGTCTTTCTACAACATATTGAAGGCATTGGAGAGAAACAGGCTTTTGGAGGACAATGGACCATGACCAGCTGATGGAGAAGGGCATCGGACAAAGAACATCGAGTGGAAGGAATTAGGTAACATATTACCCAGTGACAAGGTAAGAGTTCTTTCCCTTACAAGACATTTACTTCTAATTTTCATAACAAAGATAGAAAACTAATCTTAATACAAGCTGAATGATATGAATGAAACAAAACTCTAAAAGAAAGTTAAACTGTTTTGCTATGGATGCTGCAACTGAGTTCTGTTGGAATTCCCATCCTTTCATTTTTAATATTAATAGAGATTGCAAATTAGAGATGAAGAGAAAGGTTATTGAAACATTGCTTATTTTTCATGGAGCCTTTCAACAACAGATGGAATGCATTGGACAACAACAGGCTTTTGGAGGACAATGGACCCTAACCAGCTGATGGAGGAGGGTAATGGACAAAGAACAACGAGAGGCAGGAATTAGGTAACATATTACCTATTGACAAGGTAAGAGTTCTTTACCTTACAATACATTTTGTATGAAAATGGATGATTAAGATAAAAGACTAAACATTAAATTTTTAAACTTAATAAAAGATGAATAATTTGAATTGAACAAAAACTCCAAAAAGAGAGTAAAACTATTTTGCTGTGGATGCTGCAACTGAGTTCTGTTGGAATTCCCATCCTTTCATTTTAAAATGAAAAAGAGATTTCAAAGAAGGGATAAATAGAAAGGTTACATAAAGAATTACTTATATGCTTGAGTCTTTTTCATTGGGCCTTGAACAACAGATGGAAGGCATTGGGCAACAACAGGCAATTGGAGGACAATGGACCATAACCAGCTGATGGAGGAGGGCAATGGACAAAGAACAATGTGAGGCAGGAATTAGGTAACATATTACCTATTGACAAGGTAAGAGTTCTTTTCGCTTCAATACATTTTGTATGAAAATTTATAATAAGGATAAAAGACTTAACATAACTTAAGAGTGATAGATAAATGGTATAAAATGAATAAATTTATAAATTAAACTTAAATAATTATTTATTAGAATTAATAAAACCATGAATAAAACTTAGGATTTAAAAGATAAATGATATAATATTAAGTTTTAAATGAACAAAACTATACATAAAGCTTAATGTTTCATAGATAAATGCTTTTAAATAAAATCTTATTGAAATAAAAATTATAAATAAAAGTTAAACTATAAAAGATAAATGATATAAAATGAATAAAATTATAAATGGAACTTAAAATGTAGAAGATATTTGCAAATTAAGGATATAGAGACAAGTTACATAAATACTTGCTTACATGCTTCAGTCTTTTTCATTGTTCCTTTGAACAACAGATGGAAGGCATTGGACAACAACAGGTTTTGGAGGACACTGGACATAACCGACAAAGATCAGCAAGTGGCAAGAATTAGGTAACATATTACCTAGTGACAAGGTAAGAGTTCTTTCCCTTACAATACATTTTGTATTAAATTTCATAACAAAAATATAAAACTAAACTTAATACAAGCTGAATGATATGAATGAAACAAAACTCCAAAAGAAAAATTAAACTGTTTTGCTGTGGATGCTGCAACTGAGTTCTGCTGGAATTCTCATCCTTTCATTTTTAAAATTAAAAGAGATTTCAAAGTAGGGATGAAGAAAAGGGTCATTTAAAACATTTCTAACATGCTTACATGTCTTTTTCATGGATTCTTTCTACAATATATTGAAGGCATTGGAGAACAACAGGCTTTTGGAGGACAATGGACCATGACCAGCTTATGGAGAAGGGCATCGGACAAAGAACATCGAGTGGAAGGAATTAGGTAACATATTACCCAGTGACAAGGTAAGAGTTCTTTCCCTTACAAGACATTTACTTCTAATTTTCATAACAAAGATAGAAAACTAATCTTAATACAAGCTGAATGATATGAATGAAACAAAACTCTAAAAGAAAGTTAAACTGTTTTGCTATGGATGCTGCAACTGAGTTATGTTGGAATTTTATCCTTTCATTTTTAAAATTAAAAGAGATTTCAAATTAGAGATGAAGAGAAAGGTTATTGAAACATTGCTTATTTTTCATGGAGCCTTTCAACAACAGATGGAATGCATTGGACAACAACAGGCTTTTGGAGGACAATGGACCCTAACCAGCTGATGGAGGAGGGTAATGGACAAAGAACAACGAGAGGCAGGAATTAGGTAACATATTACCTATTGACAAGGTAAGAGTTCTTTACCTTACAATACATTTTGTATGAAAATTGATGATTAAGATAAAAGACTAAACATTAAATTTTTAAACTTAATAAAAGATGAATAATTTGAATTGAACAAAAACTCCAAAAAGAGAGAAAAACTATTTTGCTGTGGATGCTGCAACTGAGTTCTGTTGGAATTCCCATCCTTTCATTTTAAAATGAAAAAGAGATTTCAAAGAAGGGATAAATAGAAAGGTTACATAAAGAATTACTTATATGCTTGAGTCTTTTTCATTGGGCCTTTGAACAACAGATGGAAGGCATTGGGCAACAACAGGTAATTTGAGGACAATGGACCATAACCAGCTGATGGAGGAGGGCAATGGACAAAGAACAATGTGAGGGAGGAATTAGGTAACATATTACCTATTGACAAGGTAAGAGTTCTTTTCGCTTCAATACATTTTGTATGAAAATTTATAATAAGGATAAAAGACTTAACATAACTTAAGAGTGATAGATAAATGGTATAAAATGAATAAATTTATAAATTAAACTTAAAATTTAAAAGGTAAATGATAAATAATTATTTATTAGAATTAATAAAACCATGAATAAAACTTAGGATTAAAAGATAAATGATATAATATTAACTTTTAAATGAGCAAAACTATACATAAAGCTTAAGGTTTCATAGATAAATGCTTTTAAATAAAATCTTATTGAAATAAAAATTATAAATAAAAGTTAAACTATAAAAGATAAATGATTTAAAATGAATAAAATTATAAATAGAACTTAAAATGTAGAAGATATTTGCAAATTAAGGATATAGAGACAAGTTACATAAATACTTGCTTACATGCTTCAGTCTTTTTCATTGTTCCTTTGAACAACAGATGGAAGGCATTGGACAACAACAGGTTTTGGAGGACACTGGACATAACCGACAAAGATCAGCAAGTGGCAAGAATTAGGTAACATATTACCTAGTGACAAGGTAAGAGTTCTTTCCCTTACAATACATTTTGTATTAAATTTCATAACAAAAATATAAAACTAAACTTAATACAAGCTGAATGATATGAATGAAACAAAACTCCAAAAGAAAAAGGAGCTGTTAAGATAAGGGCCGTATTTAGCCCTGAATCTCGTGACTTATTTCTTCCGCATGGCGAATCGTACACAGAAAAACATGAATCATTATTGAAATATAATGTATTTGCAGACCTTTTACATGTTTTACATTATATTAAGGAACTTTTAAGGTTGTAAAATTAAGGTCGAAAGAGGTAGGGGTGCTCGGATATAAAATCCGATAATATCGACAAAAAACGTATACATTTTTTAATATTTTATCTAAAATGGATAAATATAAGCTAAAAGACATCAAATATGTCTACATTGTGTATCAGAAATAGATTTCGAACGTTCTACCTCCTTAAATCGGTAAATAATGAAATCCGGAACTTAAAATACGGTCTTATTCTTCATTCAATGGCTACAATGTAAGCCTTTTAGCGCGAAATACACATTGACGGAGAAATGAACATCACTCTTGCTTATTTCGTTTCTAATTCTTGTATCTTTCATTCAATCATATTGAGTACACAATGTTTGATGGATTAAAGAGGAAAAATTGTCAAATGTGCTATATTTAATGGTCAAAAAGATCGATTCTTATAAAATGCACCCCCCTTTCCATTTTTAGTTTTTCGTCTCTGGGGTAGTGTTCCCCCCGGAGATACAGAACCCCACTTTGCCCAAAAAATTGTATCATGGATACACATCTCCAGTAAAAGTGGCTTTCTGTATATCCGGGGGGAACAATGTTCAATAAAACTTTTCCGTTTTCTATTGATTTCTATGAGAAAAAGATAAGTTTTGACCAAAAAATTAGCAATATTATGCAAAACAGATGAAAAATAACTTCATATTCTGATGGGACGCTGTATAGGTATACATTTTACCAAAAAAGGTTCTTGAAATTTCAATTTTCAAAATTCCAGTTTTCAGGGCTGATTTTACGCCTTATCTTAACAGCTCCTTAAACTGTTTTGCTGTGGATGCTGCAAATGAGTTCTGTTGGAATTCTCATCCTTTCATTTTTAAGATTTAAAGAGATTTCAAAGTAGGGATAAAGAAAAAGGTTATTTAAAACATTGCTTACATGCTTACATGTCTTTTTCATGGAGCCTTTGAACAACAGATGGGAGGCATTGGACAACAACAGGCTTTTGGAGGACATTGGACATAACCAGCTGATGGAGAAGGGCATTTGACAAAGAACAGCGAGCGGCAGGAATTAGGTAACATATTACCTAGTGACAAGGTAAGAGTTCTTTCCCTTACAAGATATTTTGTACTTTATTTCATAACAAAGATAAAAACTAAACTTAATACAAGCTGAATGATATGATTGAAACAAATCTCTAAAAGAAAGTTAAACTGTTTTGCTATGGATGCTGCAACTGAGTTCTGTTGGAATTCCCATCTTTTCATTTTTAAAATTAAAAGAGATTTCAAAGTAGGGATGAAGAAAAGGGTCATTTAAAACATTTCTAACATGCTTACATGTCTTTTTCATGGAGTCTTTCTACAACATATTGAAGGCATTGGAGAGCAACAGGCTTTTGGAGGACAATGGACCATGACCAGCTGATGGAGAAGGGCATCGGACAAAGAACATCGAGTGGAAGGAATTAGGTAACATATTACCCAGTGACAAGGTAAGAGTTCTTTCCCTTACAAGACATTTACTTCTAATTTTCATAACAAAGATAGAAAACTAATCTTAATACAAGCTGAATGATATGAATGAAACAAAACTCTAAAAGAAAGTTAAACTGTTTTGCTATGGATGCTGCAACTGAGTTCTGTTGGAATTCCCATCCTTTCATTTTTAATATTAAAAGAGATTGCAAATTAGAGATGAAGAGAAAGGTTATTGAAACATTGCTTATTTTTCATGGAGCCTTTCAACAACAGATGGAATGCATTGGACAACAACAGGCTTTTGGAGGACAATGGACCCTAACCAGCTGATGGAGGAGGGTAATGGACAAAGAACAACGAGAGGCAGGAATTAGGTAACATATTACCTATTGACAAGGTAAGAGTTCTTTACCTTACAATTTGTATGAAAATTGATGATTAAGATAAAAGACTAAACATTAAATTTTTAAACTTAATAAAAGATGAATAATTTGAATTGAACAAAAACTCCAAAAAGAGAGTAAAACTATTTTGCTGTGGATGCTGCAACTGAGTTCTGTTGGAATTCCCATCCTTTCATTTTAAAATGAAAAAGAGATTTCAAAGAAGGGATAAATAGAAAGGTTACATAAAGAATTACTTATATGCTTGATTCTTTTTCATTGGGCCTTTGAACAACAGATGGAAGGCATTGGGCAACAACAGGCATTTGGAGGACAATGGACCATAACCAGCTGATGGAGGAGGGCAATTGACAAAGAACAATGTGAGGCAGGAATTAGGTAACATATTACCTATTGACAAGGTAAGAGTTCTTTTCGCTTCAATACATTTTGTATGAAAATTTATAATAAGGATAAAAGACTTAACATAACTTAAGAGTGATAGATAAATGGTATAAAATGAATAAATTTATAAATTAAACTTAAAATTTAAAAGGTAAATGATAAATAATTATTTATTAGAATTAATAAAACCATGAATAAAACTTAGGATTTAAAAGATAAATGATATAATATTAAGTTTTAAATGAACAAAACTATACACAAAGCTTAAGGTTTCAAAGATAAATGCTTTTAAATAAAATCTTATTGAAATAAAAATTATAAATAAAAGTTAAACTATAAAAGATAAATGATATAAAATGAATAAAATTATAAATAGAACTTAAAATGTAGAAGATATTTGCTAATTAAGGATATAGAGACAAGTTACATAAATACTTGCTTACATGCTTCAGTCTTTTTCATTTTTCCTTTGAACAACAGATGGAAGGCATTGGACAACAACAGGTTTTGGAGGACACTGGACATAACCGACAAAGATCAGCAAGTGGCAAGAATTAGGTAACATATTACCTAGTGACAAGGTAAGAGTTCTTTCCCTTACAATACATTTTGTATTAAATTTCATAACAAAAATATAAAACTAAACTTAATACAAGCTGAATGATATGAATGAAACAAAACTCCAAACGAAAAATTAAACTGTTTTGCTATGGATGCTGCAACTGAGTTCTGTTGGAATTCTCATCCTTTCATTTTTAAAATTAAAAGAGATTTCAAAGTAGGGATAAAGAAAAAGGTTATTTAAAACATTGCTTACATGCTTACATGTCTTTTTCATGGAGACTTTGAACAACAGATGGAAGGCATTGGACAACAACAGGCTTTTGGAGGACAATGGACATAACCAGCTGATGGAGAAGGGCATTTGACAAAGAACAGCGAGTGGCAGGAATTAGGTAACATATTACCTAGTGACAAGGTAAGAGTTCTTTCCCTTACAAGATATTTTGTACTTAATTTCATAACAAAGATAAAAAAAGTAAACTTAATACAGGCTGAATGATATGATTGAAACAAAACTCTAAAAGAAAGTTAAACTGTTTTGCTATGGATGCTGCAACTGAGTTCTGTTGGAATTCCCATCCTTTCATTTTTAAAATTAAAAGAGATTTCAAAGTAGGGATGAAGAAAAGGGTCATTTAAAACATTTCTAACATGCTTACATGTCTTTTTCATGGAGTCTTTCTACAACATATTGAAGGCATTGGAGAGCAACAGGCTTTTGGAGGACAATGGACCATGACCAGCTGATGGATAAGGGCATCGGACAAAGAACATCGAGTGGAAGGAATTAGGTAACATATTACCCAGTGACAAGGTAAGAGTTATTTCCCTTACAAGACATTTACTTCTAATTTTCATAACAAAGATAGAAAACTAATCTTAATACAAGCTGAATGATATGAATGAAACAAAACTCTAAAAGAAAGTTAAACTGTTTTGCTATGGATGCTGCAACTGAGTTCTGTTGGAATTCCCATCCTTTCATTTTTAAACTTAAAAGAGATTGCAAATTAGAGATGAAGAGAAAGGTTATTGAAACATTGCTTATTTTTCATGGAGCCTTTCAACAACAGATGGAATGCATTGGACAACAACAGGCTTTTGGAGGACAATGGACCCTAACCAGCTGATGGAGGAGGGTAATGGACAAAGAACAACGAGAGGCAGGAATTAGGTAACATATTACCTATTGACAAGGTAAGAGTTCTTTACCTTACAATACATTTTGTATGAAAATGGATGATTAAGATAAAAGACTAAACATTAAATTTTTAAACTTAATAAAAGATGAATAATTTGAATTGAACAAAAACTCCAAAAAGAGAGTAAAACTATTTTGCTGTGGATGCTGCAACTGAGTTCTGTTGGAATTCCCATCCTTTCATTTTAAAATGAAAAAGAGATTTCAAAGAAGGGATAAATAGAAAGGTTACATAAAGAATTACTTATATGCTTGAGTCTTTTTCATTGGGCCTTTGAACAACAGATGGAAGGCATTGGGCAACAACAGGCAATTGGAGGACAATGGACCATAACCAGCTGATGGAGGAGGGCAATGGACAAAGAACAATGTGAGGCAGGAATTAGGTAACATATTACCTATTGACAAGGTAAGAGTTCTTTTCGCTTCAATACATTTTGTATGAAAATTTATAATAAGGATAAAAGACTTAACATAACTTAAGAGTGATAGATAAATGGTATAAAATGAATAAATTTATAAATTAAACTTAAAATTTAAAAGGTAAATAATAAATAATTATTTATTAGAATTAATAAAACCATGAATAAAACTTAGGATTTAAAAGATAAATGATATAATATTAAGTTTTAAATGAGCAAAACTATACACAAAGCTTAAGGTTTCAAAGATAAATGCTTTTAAATAAAATCTTATTGAAATAAAAATTATAAATAAAAGTTAAACTATAAAAGATAAATGATATAAAATGAATAAAATTATAAATAGAACTTAAAATGTAGAAGATATTTGCAAATTAAGGATATAGAGACAAGTTACATAAATACTTGCTTACATGCTTCAGTCTTTTTCATTTTTCCTTTGAACAACAGATGGAAGGCATTGGACAACAACAGGTTTTGGAGGACACTGGACATAACCGACAAAGATCAGCAAGTGGCAAGAATTAGGTAACATATTACCTAGTGACAAGGTAAGAGTTCTTTCCCTTACAATACATTTTGTATTAAATTTCATAACAAAAATATAAAACTAAACTTAATACAAGCTGAATGATATGAATGAAACAAAACTCCAAACGAAAAATTAAACTGTTTTGCTATGGATGCTGCAACTGAGTTCTGTTGGAATTCTCATCCTTTCATTTTTAAGATTAAAAGAGATTTCAAAGTAGGGATAAAGAAAAAGGTTATTTAAAACATTGCTTACATGCTTACATGTCTTTTTCATGGAGACTTTGAACAACAGATGGATGGCATTGGACAACAACAGGCTTTTGGAGGACAATGGACATAACCAGCTGATGGAGAAGGGCATTTGACAAAGAACAGCGAGTGGCAGGAATTAGGTAACATATTACCTAGTGACAAGGTAAGAGTTCTTTCCCTTACAAGACATTTTGTACTTAATTTCATAACAAAGATAAAAAACTAAACTTAATACAGGCTGAATGATATGAATGAAACAAAACTCTAAAAGAAAGTTAAACTGTTTTGCTATGGATGCTGCAACTGAGTTCTGTTGGAATTCCCATCCTTTCATTTTTAAAATTAAAAGAGATTTCAAAGTAGGGATGAAGAAAAGGGTCATTTAAAACATTTCTAACATGCTTACATGTCTTTTTCATGGAGTCTTTCTACAACATATTGAAGGCATTGGAGAGCAACAGGCTTTTGGAGGACAATGGACCATGACCAGCTGATGGATAAGGGCATCGGACAAAGAACATCGAGTGGAAGGAATTAGGTAACATATTACCCAGTGACAAGGTAAGAGTTATTTCCCTTACAAGACATTTACTTCTAATTTTCATAACAAAGATAGAAAACTAATCTTAATACAAGCTGAATGATATGAATGAAACAAAACTCTAAAAGAAAGTTAAACTGTTTTGCTATGGATGCTGCAACTGAGTTCTGTTGGAATTCCCATCCTTTCATTTTTAAACTTAAAAAAGATTTCAAATTAGAGATGAAGAGAAAGGTTATTGAAACATTGCTTATTTTTCATGGAGCCTTTCAACAACAGATGGAATGCATTGGACAACAACAGGCTTTTGGAGGACAATGGACCCTAACCAGCTGATGGAGGAGGGTAATGGACAAAGAACAACGAGAGGCAGGAATTAGGTAACATATTAC
Organism: Pinctada fucata; assembly: GCA_028142955.1. Taxonomy (NCBI): domain Eukaryota; kingdom Metazoa; phylum Mollusca; class Bivalvia; order Pterioida; family Pteriidae; genus Pinctada; species Pinctada fucata. The sequence goes on along the minus strand of AP027108.1, from coordinate 34,719,156 downwards.
CTATTGACAAGGTAAGAGTTCTTTACCTTACAATACATTTTTTTATGAAAATTGATGATTAAGATAAAAGACTAAACATTAAATTTTTAAACTTAATGAAAGATGAATAATTTGAATTGAACAAAAACTCTAAAAAGAGAGTAAAACTATTTTGCTGTGGATGCTGCAACTGAGTTCTGTTGGAATTCCCATCCTTTCATTTTAAAATGAAAAAGAGATTTCAAAGAAGGGATAAATAGAAAGGTTACATAAAGTATTACTTATATGCTTGAGTCTTTTTCATTGGGCCTTTGAACAACAGATGGAAGGCATTGGGCAACAACAGGCAATTGGAGGACAATGGACCATAACCAGCTGATGGAGGAGGGCAATGGACAAAGAACAATGTGAGGCAGGAATTAGGTAACATATTACCTATTGACAAGGTAAGAGTTCTTTTCACTTCAATACATTTTGTATGAAAATTTATAATAAGGATAAAAGACTTAACATAACTTAAGAGTGATAGATAAATGGTAAAAAATGAATAAATTTATAGATTAAACTTAAAATTTAAAAGGTAAATGATAAATAATTATTTATTAGAATTAATAAAACCATGAATAAAACTTAGGATTTAAAAGATAAATGATATAATATTAAGTTTTAAATGAGCAAAGCTATACATAAAGCTTAAGGTTTCAAAGATAAATGCTTTTAAATAAAATCTTATTGAAAAAAAATTATAAATAAAAGTTAAACTATAAAAGATAAATGATATAAAATTAATAAAATTATAAATAGAACTTAAAATGTAGAAGATATTTGCAAATTAAGGATATAGAGACAAGTTACATAAATACTTGCTTACATGCTTCAGTCTTTTTCATTGTTCCTTTGAACAACAGATGGAAGGCATTGGAAAACAACAGGTTTTGGAGGACACTGGACATAACCGACAAAGATCAGCAAGTGGCAAGAATTAGGTAACATATTACCTAGTGACAAGGTAAGAGTTCTTTCCCTTACAATACATTTTGTATTAAATTTCATAACAAAAATATAAAACTAAACTTAATACAAGCTGAATGATATGAATGAAACAAAACTCCAAAAGAAAAATTAAACTGTTTTGCTGTGGATGCTGCAACTGAGTTCTGTTGGAATTCTCATCCTTTCATTTTTAAGATTTAAAGAGATTGTAAATTAGGGATAAAGAAAAAGGTTATTTAAAACATTGCTTACATGCTTACATGTCTTTTTCATGGAGCCTTTAAACAACAGATGGAAGGCATTGGACAACAACAGGCTTTTGGAGGACAATGGACATAACCAGCTGATGGAGAAGGGCATCGGACAAAGAACATCGAGTGGAAGGAATTAGGTAACATATTACCCAGTGACAAGGTAAGAGTTCTTTCCCTTACAAGACATTTACTTCTAATTTTCATAACAAAGATAGAAAACTAATCTTAATACAAGCTGAATGATATGAATGAAACAAAACTCTAAAAGAAAGTTAAACTGTTTCGCTATGGATGCTGCAACTGAGTTCTGTTGGAATTCCCATCCTTTCATTTTTAAAATTAAAAGAGATTTCAAATTAGAGATGAAGAGAAAGGTTATTGAAACATTGCTTATTTTTCATGGAGCCTTTCAACAACAGATGGAATGCATTGGACAACAACAGGCTTTTGGAGGACAATGGACCCTAACCAGCTGATGGAGGAGGGTAATGGACAAAGAACAACGAGAGGCAGGAATTAGGTAACATATTACCTATTGACAAGGTAAGAGTTCTTTACCTTACAATACATTTTGTATGAAAATTGATGATTAAGATAAAAGACTAAACATTAAATTTTTAAACTTAATAAAAGATGAATAATTTGAATTGAACAAAAACTCCAAAAAGAGAGTAAAACTATTTTGCTGTGGATGCTGCAACTGAGTTCTGTTGGAATTCCCATCCTTTCATTTTAAAATGAAAAAGAGATTTCAAAGAAGGGATAAATAGAAAGGTTACATAAAGAATTACTTATATGCTTGAGTCTTTTTCATTGGGCCTTTGAACAACAGATGGAAGGCATTGGGCAACAACAGGTAATTGGAGGACAATGGACCATAACCAGCTGATGGAGGAGGGCAATGGACAAAGAACAATGTGAGGGAGGAATTAGGTAACATATTACCTATTGACAAGGTAAGAGTTCTTTTCGCTTCAATACATTTTGTATGAAAATTTATAATAAGGATAAAAGACTTAACATAACTTAAGAGTGATAGATAAATGGTAAAAAATGAATAAATTTATAAATTAAACTTAAAATTTAAAAGGTAAATGATAAATAATTATTTATTAGAATTAATAAAACCATGAATAAAACTTAGGATTTAAAAGATAAATGATATAATATTAAGTTTTAAATGAGCAAAGCTATACATAAAGCTTAAGGTTTCATAGATAAATGCTTTTAAATAAAATCTTATTGAAAAAAATTATAAATAAAAGTTAAACTATAAAAGATAAATGATATAAAATGAATAAAATTATAAATAGAACTTAAAATGTAGAAGATATTTGCAAATTAAGGATATAGAGACAAGTTACATAAATACTTGCTTACATGCTTCAGTCTTTTTCATTGTTCCTTTGAACAACAGATGGAAGGCATTGGAAAACAACAGGTTTTGGAGGACACTGGACATAACCGACAAAGATCAGCAAGTGGCAAGAATTAGGTAACATATTACCTAGTGACAAGGTAAGAGTTCTTTCCCTTACAATACATTTTGTATTAAATTTCATAACAAAAATATAAAACTAAACTTAATACAAGCTGAATGATATGAATGAAACAAAACTCCAAAAGAAAAATTAAACTGTTTTGCTGTGGATGCTGCAACTGAGTTCTGTTGGAATTCTCATCCTTTCATTTTTAAGATTTAAAGAGATTGTAAAGTACGGATAAAGAAAAAGGTTATTTAAAACATTGCTTACATGCTTACATGTCTTTTTCATGGAGCCTTTGAACAACAGATGGAAGGCATTGGACAACAACAGGCTTTTGGAGGACAATGGACATAACCAGCTGATGGAGAAGGGCATTTGACAAAAAACAGCGAGTGGCAGGAATTAGGTAACATATTACCTAGTGACAAGGTAAGAGTTCTTTCCCTTACAAGATATTTTGTACTTAATTTCATAACAAAGATAAAAACTAAACTTAATACAAGCAGAATGATATGATTGAAACAAATCTCTAAAATAAAGTTAAACTGTTTTGCTATGGATGCTGCAGCTGAGTTCTGTTGGAATTCCCATCTTTTCATTTTTAAAATTAAAAGAGATTTCAAAGTAGGGATGAAGAAAAGGGTCATTTAAAACATTTCTAACATGCTTACATGTCTTTTTCATGGAGTCTTTCTACAACATATTGAAGGCATTGGAGAGCAACAGGCTTTTGGAGGACAATGGACCATGACCAGCTGATGGAGAAGGGCATTGGACAAAGAACATCGAGTGGAAGGAATTCGGTTACATATTACCCAGTGACAAGGTAAGAGTTCTTTCCCTTACAAGACATTTACTTCTAATTTTCATAACAAAGATAGAAAACTAATCTTAATACAAGCTGAATGATATGAATGAAACAAAACTCTAAAGGAAAGTTAAACTGTTTTGCTATGGATGCTGCAACTGAGTTCTGTTGGAATTCCCATCCTTTCATTTTTAAAATTAAAAGAGATTTCAAATTAGAGATGAAGAGAAAGGTTATTGAAACATTGCTTATTGTTCATGGAGCCTTTCAACAACAGATGGAATGCATTGGACAACAACAGGCTTTTGGAGGACAATGGACCCTAACCAGCTGATGGAGGAGGGTAATGGACAAAGAACAACGAGAGGCAGGAATTAGGTAACATATTACCTATTGACAAGGTAAGAGTTCTTTACCTTACAATACATTTTGTATGAAAATTGATGATTAAGATAAGAGACTAAACATTAAATTTTTAAACTTAATAAAAGATGAATAATTTGAATTGAACAAAAACTCCAAAAAGAGAGTAAAACTATTTTGCTGTGGATGCTGCAACTGAGTTCTGTTGGAATTCCCATCCTTTCATTTTAAAATGAAAAAGAGATTTCAAAGAAGGGATAAATAGAAAGGTTACATAAAGAATTACTTATATGCTTGAGTCTTTTTCATTGGGCCTTTGAACAACAGATGGAAGGCATTGGGCAACAACAGGCAATTGGAGGATAATGGACCATAACCAGCTGATGGAGGAGGGCAATAGACAAAGAACAATGTGAGGCAGGAATTAGGTAACATATTACCTATTGACAAGGTAAGAGTTCTTTTCGCTTCCATACATTTTGTATGAAAATTTATAATAATGATAAAAGACTTAACATAACTTAAGAGTGATAGATAAATGGTATAAAATGAATAAATTTATAAATTAAACTTAAAATTTAAAAGGTAAATGATAAATAATTATTTATTAGAATTAATAAAACCATGAATAAAACTTAGGATTTAAAAGATAAATGATATAATATTAAGTTTTAAATGAGCAAAACTATACATAAAGCTTAAGGTTTCATAGATAAATGCTTTTAAATAAAATCTTATTGAAAAAAAATTATAAATAAAAGTTAAACTATAAAAGATAAATGATATAAAATGAATAAAATTATAAATAGAACTTAAAATGTAGAAGATATTTGCAAATTAAGGATATAGAGACATGCTTCAGCCTTTTTCATTGTTCCTTTGAACAACAGATGGAAGGCATTGGACAACAACAGGTTTTGGAGGACACTGGACATAACCGACAAAGATCAGCAAGTGGCAAGAATTAGGTAACATATTACCTAGTGACAAGGTAAGAGTTCTTTCCCTTACAATACATTTTGTATTAAATTTCATAACAAAAATATAAAACTAAACTTAATACAAGCTGAATGATATGAATGAAACAAAACTCCAAAAGAAAAATTAAACTGTTTTGCTGTGGATGCTGCAACTGAGTTCTGTTGGAATTCTCATCCTTTCATTTTTAAGATTTAAAGAGATTGTAAAGTAGGGATAAAGAAAAAGGTTATTTAAACATTGCTTACATGCTTACATGTCTTTTTCATGGAGCCTTTGAACAACAGATGGAAGGCATTGGACAACAACAGGCTTTTGGAGGACAATGGACATAACCAGCTGATGGAGAAGGGCATTTGACAAAGAACAGCGAGTGGCAGGAATTAGGTAACATATTACCTAGTGACAAGGTAAGAGTTCTTTCCCTTACAAGATATTTTGTACTTAATTTCATAACAAAGATAAAAACTAAACTTAATACAAGCTGAATGATATGATTGAAACAAATCTCTAAAAGAAAGTTAAACTGTTTTGCTATGGATGCTGCAGCTGAGTTTTGTTGGAATTCCCATCTTTTCATTTTTAAAATTAAAAGAGATTTCAAAGTAGGGATGAAGAAAAGGGTCATTTAAAACATTTCTAACATGCTTACATGTCTTTTTCATGGAGTCTTTCTACAACATATTGAAGGCATTGGAGAGCAACAGGCTTTTGGAGGACAATGGACCATGACCAGCTGATGGAGAAGGGCATTGAACAAAGAACATCGAGTGGAAGGAATTAGGTAACATATTACCCAGTGACAAGGTAAGAGTTCTTTCCCTTACAAGACATTTACTTCTAATTTTCATAACAAAGATAGAAAACCAATCTTAATACAAGCTGAATGATATGAATGAAACAAAACTCTAAAAGAAAGTTAAACTGTTTTGCTATGGATGCTGCAACTGAGTTCTGTTGGAATTCCCATCCTTTCATTTTTAAAATTAAAAGAGATTTCAAATTAGAGATGAAGAGAAAGGTTATTGAAACATTGCTTATTTTTCATGGAGCCTTTCAACAACAGATGGAATGCATTGGACAACAACAGGCTTTTGGAGGACAATGGACCCTAACCAGCTGATGGAGGAGGGTAATGGACAAAGAACAACGAGAGGCAGGAATTAGGTAACATATTACCTATTGACAAGGTAAGAGTTCTTTACCTTACAATACATTTTGTATGAAAATTGATGATTAAGATAAAAGACTAAACATTAAATTTTTTAAACTTAATAAAAGATGAATAATTTGAATTGAACAAAAACTCCAAAAAGAGAGTAAAACTATTTTGCTGTGGATGCTGCAACTGAGTTCTGTTGGAATTCCCATCCTTTCATTTTAAAATGAAAAAGAGATTTCAAAGAAGGGATAAATAGAAAGGTTACATAAAGAATTACTTATATGCTTGAGTCTTTTTCATTGGGCCTTTGAACAACAGATGGAAGGCATTGGGCAACAACAGGCAATTGGAGGATAATGGACCATAACCAGCTGATGGAGGAGGGCAATAGACAAAGAACAATGTGAGGCAGGAATTAGGTAACATATTACCTATTGACAAGGTAAGAGTTCTTTTCGCTTCAATACATTTTGTATGAAAATTTATAATAAGGATAAAAGACTTAACATAACTTAAGAGTGATAGATAAATGGTATAAAATGAATAAATTTATAAATTAAACTTAAAATTTAAAAGGTAAATGATAAATAATTATTTATTAGAATTAATAAAACCATGAATAAAACTTAGGATTTAAAAGATAAATGATATAATATTAAGTTTTAAATGAGCAAGACTATACATAAAGCTTAAGGTTTCATAGATAAATGCTTTTAAATAAAATCTTATTGAAAAAAAATTATAAATAAAAGTTAAACTATAAAAGATAAATGATATAAAATGAATAAAATTATAAATAGAACTTAAAATGTAGAAGATATTTGCAAATTAAGGATATAGAGACATGCTTCAGCCTTTTTCATTGTTCCTTTGAACAACAGATGGAAGGCATTGGACAACAACAGGTTTTGGAGGACACTGGACATAACCGACAAAGATCAGCAAGTGGCAAGAATTAGGTAACATATTACCTAGTGACAAGGTAAGAGTTCTTTCCCTTACAATACATTTTGTATTAAATTTCATAACAAAAATATAAAACTAAACTTAATACAAGCTGAATGATATGAATGAAACAAAACTCCAAAAGAAAAATTAAACTGTTTTGCTGTGGATGCTGCAACTGAGTTCTGTTGGAATTCTCATCCTTTCATTTTTAAGATTTAAAGAGATTGTAAAGTAGGGATAAAGAAAAAGGTTATTTAAAACATTGCTTACATGCTTACATGTCTTTTTCATGGAGCCTTTGAACAACAGATGGAAGGCATTGGACAACAACAGGCTTTTGGAGGACAATGGACATAACCAGCTGATGGAGAAGGGCATTTGACAAAGAACAGCGAGTGGCAGGAATTAGGTAACATATTACCTAGTGACAAGGTAAGAGTTCTTTCCCTTACAAGATATTTTGTACTTAATTTCATAACAAAGATAAAAACTAAACTTAATACAAGCTGAATGATATGATTGAAACAAATCTCTAAAAGAAAGTTAAACTGTTTTGCTATGGATGCTGCAGCTGAGTTTTGTTGGAATTCCCATCTTTTCATTTTTAAAATTAAAAGAGATTTCAAAGTAGGGATGAAGAAAAGGGTCATTTAAAACATTTCTAACATGCTTACATGTCTTTTTCATGGAGTCTTTCTACAACATATTGAAGGCATTGGAGAGCACGGGCTTTTGGAGGACAATGGACCATGACCAGCTGATGGAGAAGGGCATTGAACAAAGAACATCGAGTGGAAGGAATTAGGTAACATATTACCCAGTGACAAGGTAAGAGTTCTTTCCCTTACAAGACATTTACTTCTAATTTTCATAACAAAGATAGAAAACCAATCTTAATACAAGCTGAATGATATGAATGAAACAAAACTCTAAAAGAAAGTTAAACTGTTTTGCTATGGATGCTGCAACTGAGTTCTGTTGGAATTTTATCCTTTCATTTTTAAAATTAAAAGAGATTTCAAATTAGAGATGAAGAGAAAGATTATTGAAACATTGCTTATTTTTCTTGGAGCCTTTCAACAACAGATGGAATGCATTGTACAACAACAGGCTTTTAAAGGACAATGGACCCTAACCAGCTGATGGAGGAGGGTAATGGACAAAGAACAACGAGAGGCAGGAATTAGGTAACATATTACCTATTGACAAGGAAAGAATTCTTTGCCCTACAATACATTTTGTATGAAAATTGATGATTAAGATAAAAGACTAAACATTCAATTTTTAAACTTAATAAAAGATGAATAATTTGAATTGAACAAAAACTACAAAAAGAGAGTAAAACTATTTTGCTGTGGATGCTGCAACTGAGTTCTGTTGGAATTCCCATCCTTTCATTTTAAAATGAAAAAGAGATTTCAAAGAAGGGATAAATAGAAAGGTTACATAAAGAATTACTTATATGCTTGAGTCTTTTTCATTGGGCCTTTGAACAACAGATGGAAGGCATTGGGCAACAACAGGCAATTGGAGGACAATGGACCATAACCAGCTGATGGAGGAGGGCAATGGACAAAGAACAATGTGAGGCAGGAATTAGGTAACATATTGCCTATTGACAAGGTAAGAGTTCTTTTCGCTTCAATACATTTTGTATGAAAATTTATAATAAGGATAAAAGACTTAACATAACTTAAGAGTGATAGATAAATGGTATAAAATGAATAAATTTATAAATTAAACTTAAAATTTAAAAGGTAAATGATAAATAATTATTTATTAGAATTAATAAAACCATAAATAAAACTTAGGATTTAAAAGATAAATGATATAATATTAAGTTTTAAATGAGCAAAACTATACATAAAGCTTAAGGTTTCAAAGATAAATGCTTTTAAATAAAATCTTATTGAAAAAGAAATTATAAATAAAAGTTAAACTATAAAAGATAAATGATATAAAATGAATAAAATTATAAATAGAACTTAAAATGTAGAAGATATTTGCAAATTAAGGATATAGAGACAAGTTACATAAATACTTGCTTACATGCTTCAGTCTTTTTCATTGTTCCTTTGAACAACAGATGGAAGGCATTGGACAACAACAGGTTTTGGAGGACACTGGACATAACCGACAAAGATCAGCAAGTTGCAAGAATTAGGTAACATATTACCTAGTGACAAGGTAAGAGTTCTTTCCCTTACAATACATTTTGTATTAAATTTCATAACAAAAATATAAAACTAAACTTAATACAAGCTGAATGATATGAATGAAACAAAACTCCAAAAGAAAAATTAAACTGTTTTGCTGTGGATGCTGCAACTGAGTTCTGTTGGAATTCTCATCCTTTCATTTTTAAGATTTAAAGAGATTTCAAAGTAGGGATAAAGAAAAAGGTTATTTAAAACATTGCTTACATGCTTACATGTCTTTTTCATGGAGCCTTTGAACAACAGATGGAAGGCATTGGACAACAACAGGCTTTTGGAGGACATTGGACATAACCAGCTGATGGAGAAGGGCATTTGACAAAGAACAGCGAGTGGCAGGAGTTAGGTAACATATTGATATGAATGAAACAAAACTCTAAAAGAGAGTTAAACTGTTTTGCTATGGATGCTGCAACTGAGTTCTGTTGGAATTTTATCCTTTCATTTTTGAAATTAAAAGAGATTTCAAATTAGAGATGAAGAGAAAGATTATTGAAACATTGCTTATTTTTCATGGAGCCTTTCAACAACAGATGGAATGCATTGGACAACAACAGGCTTTTAAAGGACAATGGACCCTAACCAGCTGATGGAGGAGGGTAATGGACAAAGAACAACGAGAGGCAGGAATTAGGTAACATATTACCTATTGACAAGGTAAGAATTCTTTACCCTACAATACATTTTGTATGAAAATTGATGATTAAGATAAAAGACTAAACATTCAATTTTTAAACTTAATAAAAGATGAATAATTTGAATTGAACAAAAACTACAAAAAGAGAGTAAAACTATTTTGCTGTGGATGCTGCAACAGAGTTCTGTTGGAATTCCCATCCTTTCATTTTAAAATGAAAAAGAGATTTCAAAGAAGGGATAAATAGAAAGGTTACATAAAGAATTACTTATATGCTTGAGTCTTTTTCATTGGGCCTTTGAACAACAGATGGAAGGCATTGGGCAACAACAGGCAATTGGAGGACAATGGACCATAACCAGCTGATGGAGGAGGGCAATGGACAAAGAACAATGTGAGGCAGGAATTAGGTAACATATTGCCTATTGACAAGGTAAGAGTTCTTTTCGCTTCAATACATTTTGTATGAAAATTTATAATAAGGATAAAAGACTTAACATAACTTAAGAGTGATAGATAAATGGTATAAAATGAATAAATTTATAAATTAAACTTAAAATTTAAAAGGTAAATGATAAATAATTATTTATTAGAATTAATAAAACCATAAATAAAACTTAGGATTTAAAAGATAAATGATATAATATTAAGTTTTAAATGAGCAAAACTATACATAAAGCTTAAGGTTTCAAAGATAAATGCTTTTAAATAAAATCTTATTGAAATAAAAATTATAAATAAAAGTTAAACTATAAAAGATAAATGATATAAAATGAATAAAATTATAAATAGAACTTAAAATGTAGAAGATATTTGCAAATTAAGGATATAGAGACAAGTTACATAAATACTTGCTTACATGCTTCAGTCTTTTTCATTGTTCCTTTGAACAACAGATGGAAGGCATTGGACAACAACATGTTTTGGAGGACACTGGACATAACCGACAAAGATCAGCAAGTGGCAAGAATTAGGTAACATATTACCTAGTGACAAGGTAAGAGTTCTTTCCCTTACAATATATTTTCTATTAAATTTCATAACAAAAATATAAAACTAAACTTAATACAAGCTGAATGATATGAATGAAACAAAACTCCAAAAGAAAAATTAAACTGTTTTGCTGTGGATGCTGCAGCTGAGTTCTGTTGGAATTCTCATCCTTTCATTTTTGAGATTTAAAGAGATTGTAAAGTACGGATAAAGAAAAAGGTTATTTAAAACATTGTTTACATGTCTTTTTCATGGAGCCTTTGAACAACAGATGGAAGGCATTGGACAACAACAGGCTTTTGGAGGACAATGGACATAACCAGCTGATGGAGAAGGGCATTTGACAAAGAACAGCGAGCGGCAGGAATTAGGTAACATATTACCTAGTGACAAGGTAAGAGTTCTTTCCCTTACAAGATATTTTGTACTTAATTTCATAACAAAGATAAAAACTAAACTTAATACAAGCTGAATGATATGGTTGGAACAAATCTCTAAAAGAAAGTTAAACTGTTTTGCTATGGATGCTGCAACTGAGTTCTGTTGGAATTCCCATCCTTTCATTTTTAAAATTAAAAGAGATTTCAAATAAGAGATGAAGAGAAAGGTTATTGAAACATTGCTTATTTTTCATGGAGCCTTTCAACAACAGATGGAATGCATTGGACAACAACAGGCTTTTGGAGGACAATGGACCCTAACCAGCTGATGGAGGAGGGTAATGGACAAAGAACAACGAGAGGCAGGAATTAGGTAACATATTACCTATTGCCAAGGTAAGAGTTCTTTACCTTACAATACATTTTGTATGAAAATTGATGATTAAGATAAAAGACTAAACATTAAATTTTTAAACTTAATAAAAGATGAATAATTTGAATTGAACAAAAACTCCAAAAAGAGAGTAAAACTATTTTGCTGTGGATGCTGCAACTGAGTTCTGTTGTAATTCCCATCCTTTCATTTTAAAATGAAAAAGAGATTTCAAAGAAGGGATAAATAGAAAGGTTACATAAAGAATTACTTATATGCTTGAGTCTTTTTCATTGGGCCTTTGAACAACAGATGGAAGGCATTGGGCAACAACAGGTAATTGGAGGACAATGGACCATAACCAGCTGATGGAGGAGGGCAATGGACAAAGAACAATGTGAGGGAGGAATTAGGTAACATATTACCTATTGACAAGGTAAGAGTTCTTTTCGCTTCAATACATTTTGTATGAAAATTTATAATAAGGATAAAAGACTTAACATAACTTAAGAGTGATAGATAAATGGTATAAAATGAATAAATTTATAAATTAAACTTAAAATTTAAAAGGTAAATGATAAATAATTATTTATTAGAATTAATAAAACCATGAATAAAACTTAGGATTTAAAAGATAAATGATATAATATTAAGAATTAAATGAGCAAAACTATACATAAAGCTTAAGGTTTCAAAGATAAATGCTTTTAAATAAAATCTTATTGAAATAAAAATTATAAATAAAAGTTAAACTATAAAAGATAAATGATATAAAATGAATAAAATTATAAATAGAACTTAAAATGTAGAAGATATTTGCAAATTAAGGATATAGAGACAAGTTACATAAATACTTGCTTACATGCTTCAGTCTTTTTCATTGTTCCTTTGAACAACAGATGGAAGGCATTGGACAACAACAGGTTTTGGAGGACACTGGACATAACCGACAAAGATCAGCAAGTGGCAAGAATTAGGTAACATATTACCTAGTGACAAGGTAAGAGTTCTTTCCCTTACAATACATTTTGTATTAAATTTCATAACAAAAATATAAAACTAAACTTAATACAAGCTGAATGATATGAATGAAACAAAACTCCAAAAGAAAAATTAAACTGTTTTGCTGTGGATGCTGCAACTGAGTTCTGTTGGAATTCTCATCCTTTCATTTTTAAGATTTAAAGAGATTTCAAAGTAGGGATAAAGAAAATGGTTATTTAAAACATTGCTTACATGCTTACATGTCTTTTTCATGGAGCCTTTGAACAACAGATGGAAGGCATTGGACAACAACAGGGTTTTGGAGGACAATGGACATAACCAGCTGATGGAGAAGGGCATTTGACAAAGAACAGCGAGTGGCAGGAATTAGGTAACATATTACCTAGTGACAAGGTAAGAGTTCTTTCCCTTACAAGATATTTTGTACTTAATTTCATAACAAAGATAAAAACTAAACTTAATACAAGCTGAATGATATGATTGAAACAAATCTCTAAAAGAAAGTTAAACTGTTTTGCTATGGATGCTGCAACTGAGTTCTGTTGGAATTCCCATCTTTTCATTTTTAAAATTAAAAGAGATTTCAAAGTAGGGATGAAGAAAAGGGTCATTTAAAACATTTCTAACATTCTTACATGTCTTTTTCATGGAGTCTTTCTACAACATATTGAAGGCATTGGAGAACAACAGGCTTTTGGAGGACAATGGACCATGACCAGCTGATGGAGAAGGGCATCGGACAAAGAACATCGAGTGGAAGGAATTAGGTAACATATTACCCAGTGACAAGGTAAGAGTTCTTTCCCTTACAAGACATTTACTTCTAATTTTCATAACAAAGATAGAAAACTAATCTTAATACAAGCTGAATGATATGAATGAAACAAAACTCTAAAAGAAAGTTAAACTGTTTTGCTATGGATGCTGCAACTGAGTTCTGTTGGAATTCCAATCCTTTCATTTTTAAAACTAAAAGAGATTTCAAATTAGAGATGAAGAGAAAGGTTATTGAAACATTGCTTATTTTTCATGGAGCCTTTCAACAACAGATGGAATGCATTGGACAACAACAGGCTTTTGGAGGACAATGGACCCTAACCAGCTGATGGAGGAGGGTAATGGACAAAGAACAACGAGAGGCAGGAATTAGGTAACATATTACCTATTGACAAGGTAAGAGTTCTTTACCTTACAATACATTTTGTATGAAAATTGATGATTAAGATAAAAGACTAAACATTAAATTTTTAAACTTAATAAAAGATGAATAATTTGAATTGAACAAAAACTCCAAAAAGAGAGTAAAACTATTTTGCTGTGGATGCTGCAACTGAGTTCTGTTGGAATTCCCATCCTTTCATTTTAAAATGAAAAAGAGATTTCAAAGAAGGGATAAATAGAAAGGTTACATAAAGAATTACTTATATGCTTGAGTCTTTTTCATTGGGCCTTTGAACAACAGATGGAAGGCATTGGGCAACAACAGGCAATTGGAGGACAATGGACCATAACCAGCTGATGGAGGAGGGCAATGGACAAAGAACAATGTGAGGCAGGAATTAGGTAACATATTGCCTATTGACAAGGTAAGAGTTCTTTTCGCTTCAATACATTTTGTATGAAAATTTATAATAAGGATAAAAGACTTAACATAACTTAAGAGTGATAGATAAATGGTATAAAATGAATAAATTTATAAATTAAACTTAAAATTTAAAAGGTAAATGATAAATAATTATTTATTAGAATTAATAAAACCATAAATAAAACTTAGGATTTAAAAGATAAATGATATAATATTAAGTTTTAAATGAGCAAAACTATACATAAAGCTTAAGGTTTCAAAGATAAATGCTTTTAAATAAAATCTTATTGAAAAAGAAATTATAAATAAAAGTTAAACTATAAAAGATAAATGATATAAAATGAATAAAATTATAAATAGAACTTAAAATGTAGAAGATATTTGCAAATTAAGGATATAGAGACAAGTTACATAAATACTTGCTTACATGCTTCAGTCTTTTTCATTGTTCCTTTGAACAACAGATGGAAGGCATTGGACAACAACAGGTTTTGGAGGACACTGGACATAACCGACAAAGATCAGCAAGTTGCAAGAATTAGGTAACATATTACCTAGTGACAAGGTAAGAGTTCTTTCCCTTACAATACATTTTGTATTAAATTTCATAACAAAAATATAAAACTAAACTTAATACAAGCTGAATGATATGAATGAAACAAAACTCCAAAAGAAAAATTAAACTGTTTTGCTGTGGATGCTGCAACTGAGTTCTGTTGGAATTCTCATCCTTTCATTTTTAAGATTTAAAGAGATTTCAAAGTAGGGATAAAGAAAAAGGTTATTTAAAACATTGCTTACATGCTTACATGTCTTTTTCATGGAGCCTTTGAACAACAGATGGAAGGCATTGGACAACAACAGGCTTTTGGAGGACATTGGACATAACCAGCTGATGGAGAAGGGCATTTGACAAAGAACAGCGAGTGGCAGGAGTTAGGTAACATATTGATATGAATGAAACAAAACTCTAAAAGAGAGTTAAACTGTTTTGCTATGGATGCTGCAACTGAGTTCTGTTGGAATTTTATCCTTTCATTTTTGAAATTAAAAGAGATTTCAAATTAGAGATGAAGAGAAAGATTATTGAAACATTGCTTATTTTTCATGGAGCCTTTCAACAACAGATGGAATGCATTGGACAACAACAGGCTTTTAAAGGACAATGGACCCTAACCAGCTGATGGAGGAGGGTAATGGACAAAGAACAACGAGAGGCAGGAATTAGTAACATATTACCTATTGACAAGGTAAGAATTCTTTACCCTACAATACATTTTGTATGAAAATTGATGATTAAGATAAAAGAGTAAACATTCAATTTTTAAACTTAATAAAAGATGAATAATTTGAATTGAACAAAAACTACAAAAAGAGAGTAAAACTATTTTGCTGTGGATGCTGCAACAGAGTTCTGTTGGAATTCCCATCCTTTCATTTTAAAATGAAAAAGAGATTTCAAAGAAGGGATAAATAGAAAGGTTACATAAAGAATTACTTATATGCTTGAGTCTTTTTCATTGGGCCTTTGAACAACAGATGGAAGGCATTGGGCAACAACAGGCAATTGGAGGACAATGGACCATAACCAGCTGATGGAGGAGGGCAATGGACAAAGAACAATGTGAGGCAGGAATTAGGTAACATATTGCCTATTGACAAGGTAAGAGTTCTTTTCGCTTCAAGACATTTTGTATGAAAATTTATAATAAGGATAAAAGACTTAACATAACTTAAGAGTGATAGATAAATGGTATAAAATGAATAAATTTATAAATTAAACTTAAAATTTAAAAGGTAAATGATAAATAATTATTTATTAGAATTAATAAAACCATAAATAAAACTTAGGATTTAAAAGATAAATGATATAATATTAAGTTTTAAATGAGCAAAACTATACATAAAGCTTAAGGTTTCAAAGATAAATGCTTTTAAATAAAATCTTATTGAAAAAGAAATTATAAATAAAAGTTAAACTATAAAAGATAAATGATATAAAATGAATAAAATTATAAATAGAACTTAAAATGTAGAAGATATTTGCAAATTAAGGATATAGAGACAAGTTACATAAATACTTGCTTACATGCTTCAGTCTTTTTCATTGTTCCTTTGAACAACAGATGGAAGGCATTGGACAACAACATGTTTTGGAGGACACTGGACATAACCGACAAAGATCAGCAAGTGGCAAGAATTAGGTAACATATTACCTAGTGACAAGGTAAGAGTTCTTTCCCTTACAATATATTTTCTATTAAATTTCATAACAAAAATATAAAACTAAACTTAATACAAGCTGAATGATATGAATGAAACAAAACTCCAAAAGAAAAATTAAACTGTTTTGCTGTGGATGCTGCAGCTGAGTTCTGTTGGAATTCTCATCCTTTCATTTTTGAGATTTAAAGAGATTGTAAAGTACGGATAAAGAAAAAGGTTATTTAAAACATTGTTTACATGTCTTTTTCATGGAGCCTTTGAACAACAGATGGAAGGCATTGGACAACAACAGGCTTTTGGAGGACATTGGACATAACCAGCTGATGGAGAAGGGCATTTGACAAAGAACAGCGAGTGGCAGGAATTAGGTAACATATTACCTAGTGACAAGGTAAGAGTTCTTTTCCCTTACAAGATATTTTGTACTTAATTTCATAACAAAGATAAAAACTAAACTTAATACAAGCTGAATGATATGATTGAAACAAATCTCTAAAAGAAAGTTAAACTGTTTTGCTATGGATGCTGCAACTGAGTTCTGTTGGGATTCCCATCTTTTCATTTTTAAAATTAAAAGAGATTTCAAAGTAGGGATGAAGAAAAGGGTCATTTAAAACATTTCTAACATGCTTACAAGTCTTTTTCATGGAGTCTTTCTACAACATATTGAAGGCATTGGAGAACAACAGGCTTTTGGAGGACAATGGACCATGACCAGCTGATGGAGAAGGGCATCGGACAAAGAACATCGAGTGGAAGGAATTAGGTAACATATTACCCAGTGACAAGGTAAGAGTTCTTTACCTTACAAGACATTTACTTCTAATTTTCATAACAAAGATAGAAAACTAATCTTTATACAAGCTGAATGATATGAATGAAACAAAACTCTAAAAGAAAGTTCAACTGTTTTGCTATGGATGCTGCAACTGAGTTCTGTTGGAATTCCCATCCTTTCATTTTTAAAATTAAAAGAGATTTCAAATTAGAGATGAAGAGAAAGGTTATTGAAACATTGCTTATTTTTCATGGAGCCTTTCAACAACAGATGGAATGCATTGGACAACAACAGGCTTTTGGAGGACAATGGACCCTAACCAGCTGATGGAGGAGGGTAATGGACAAAGAACAACGAGAGGCAGGAATTAGGTAACATATTACCTATTGACAAGGTAAGAGTTCTTTACCTTACAATACATTTTGTATGAAAATTGATGATTAAGATAAAAGACTAAACATTAAATTTTTAAACTTAATAAAAGATGAATAATTTGAATTGAACAAAAACTCCAAAAAGAGAGTAAAACTATTTTGCTGTGGATGCTGCAACTGAGTTCTGTTGGAATTCCCATCCTTTCATTTTAAAATGAAAAAGAGATTTCAAAGAAGGGATAAATAGAAAGGTTACATAAAGAATTACTTATATGCTTGAGTTTTTTTCATTGGGCCTTTGAACAACAGATGGAAGGCATTGGGCAACAACAGGCAATTGGAGGACAATGGACCATAACCAGCTGATGGAGGAGGGCAATGGACAAAGAACAATGTGAGGCAGGAATTAGGTAACATTTTACCTATTGACAAGGTAAGAGTTCTTTTCGCTTCAATACATTTTGTATGAAAATTTATAATAAGGATGAAAGACTTAACATAACTTAAGAGTGATAGATTAATGGTACAAAATGAATAAATTTATAAATTAAACTCAAAAATTTAAAAGGTAAATGTTAAATAATTATTTATTAGAATTAATAAAACCATGAATAAAACTTAGGATTTAAAAGATAAATGATATAATATTAAGTTTTAAATGAGCAAAAGTATACATAAAGCTTAAGGTTTCATAGATAAATGCTTTTAAATAAAATCTTATTGAAAAAAAAATTAAAAATTAAAGTTAAACTATAAAAGATAAATGATATAAAATGAATAAAATTATAAATAGAACTTAAGATGTAGAAGATATTTGCAAATTAAGGATATAGAGACAAGTTACATAAATACTTGCTTACATGCTTCAGTCTTTTTCATTGTTCCTTTGAACAACAGATGGAAGGCATTGGACAACAACAAGTTTTGGAGGACACTGGACATAACCGACAAAGATCAGCAAGTGGCAAGAATTAGGTAACATATTACCTAGTGACAAGGTAAGAGTTCTTTCCCTTACAATACATTTTGTATTAGATTTCATAACAAAAATATAAAACAAAACTTAATACAAGCTGAATGATATGAATGAAACAAAACTCTTAAAGAAAAAATTAAACTGTTTTGCTGTGGATGCTGCAACTGAGTTCTGTTGGAATTCTCATCCTTTCATTTTTAAGATTTAAAGAGATTTCAAAGTAGGGATAAAGAAAAAGGTTATTTAAAACATTGCTTACATGCTTACATGTCTTTTTCATGGAGCCTTTGAACAACAGATGGAAGGCATTGGACAACAACAGACTTTTGGAGGACAATGGACATAACCAGCTGATGGAGAAGGGCATTTGACAAAGAACAGCGAGTGGCAGGAATTAGGTAACATATTACCTAGTGACAAGGTAAGAGTTCTTTTCCCTTACAAGATATTTTGTCCTTAATTTCATAACAAAGATAAAAACTAAACTTAATACAAGCTGAATGATATGATTGAAACAAATCTCTAAAAGAAAGTTAAACTGTTTTGCTATGGATGCTGCAACTGAGTTCTGTTGGAATTCCCATCTTTTCATTTTTAAAATTAAAAGAGATTTCAAAGTAGGGATGAAGAAAAGGGTCATTTAAAACATTTCTAACATGCTTACAAGTCTTTTTCATGGAGTCTTTCTACAACATATTGAAGGCATTGGAGAACAACAGGCTTTTGGAGGACAATGGACCATGACCAGCTGATCGAGAAGGGCATCGGACAAAGAACATCGAGTGGAAGGAATTAGGTAACATATTACCCAGTGACAAGGTAAGAGTTCTTTCCCTTACAAGACATTTACTTCTAATTTTCATAACAAAGATAGAAAACTAATCTTTATACAAGCTGAATGATATGAATGAAACAAAACTCTAAAAGAAAGTTCAACTGTTTTGCTATGGATGCTGCAACTGAGTTCTGTTGGAATTCCCATCCTTTCATTTTTAAAATTAAAAGAGATTTCAAATTAGAGATGAAGAGAAAGGTTATTGAAACATTGCTTATTTTTCATGGAGCCTTTCAACAACAGATGGAATGAATTGGACAACAACAGGCATTGGAGGACAATGGACCCTAACCAGCTGATGGAGGAGGGTAATGGACAAAGAACAACGAGAGGCAGGAATTAGGTAACATATTACCTATTGACAAGGTAAGAGTTCTTTACCTTACAATACATTTTGTATGAAAATTGATGATTAAGATAAAAGACTAAACATTAAATTTTTAAACTTAATAAAAGATGAATAATTTGAATTGAAGAAAAACTCCAAAAAGAGAGTAAAACTATTTTGCTGTGGATGCTGCAACTAACTGAGTTCTGTTGGAATTCCCATCCTTTCATTTTAAAATGAAAAAGAGATTTCAAAGAAGGGATAAAAAGAAAGGTTACATAAAGTATTACTTATATGCTTGAGTCTTTTTCATTGGGCCTTTGAACAACAGATGGAAGGCATTGGGCAACAACAGGCAATTGGAGGACAATGGACCATAACCAGCTGATGGAGGAGGGCAATGGACAAAGAACAATGTGAGGCAGGAATTAGGTAACATATTACCTATTGACAAGGTAAGAATTCTTTTCGCTTCAATACATTTTGTATGAAAATTTATAATAAGGATAAAAGACTTAACATAACTTAAGAGTGATAGATAAATGGTATAAAATGAATAAATTTATAAATTAAACTTAAAATTTAAAAGGTAAATGATAAATAATTATTTATTAGAATTAATAAAACCATAAATAAAACTTAGGATTTAAAAGATAAATGATATAATATTAAGTTTTAAATGAGCAAAGCTATACACAAAAGCTTAAGGTTTCATAGATAAATGCTTTTAAATAAAATCTTATTGAAATAAATTATAAATAAAAGTTAAACTATGAAAGATAAATGATATAAAATGAATAAAATTATAAATGGAACTTAAAATGTAGAAGATATTTGCAAATTAAGGATATAGAGACAAATTACATAAATACTTGCTTACATGCTTCAGTCTTTTTCATTGTTCCTTTGAACAACAGATGGAAGGCATTGGACAACAACAGGTTTTGGAGGACACTGGACATAACCGACAAAGATCAGCAAGTGGCAAGAATTAGGTAACATATTACCTAGTGACAAGGTAAGAGTTCTTTCCCTTACAATACATTTTGTATTAAATTTCATAACAAAAATATAAAACTAAACTTAATACAAGCTGAATGATATGATTGAAACACATCTCTAAAAGAAAGTTAAACTGTTTTGCTATGGATGCTGCAACTGAGTTCTGTTGGAATTCCCATCTTTTCATTTTTAAAATTAAAAGAGATTTCAAAGTAGGGATGAAGAAAAGGGTCATTTAAAACATTTCTAACATGCTTACATGTCTTTTTCATGGAGTCTTTCTACAACATATTGAAGGCATTGGAGAAGAACAGGCTTTTGGAGGACAATGGACCATGACCAGCTGATGGAGAAGGGCATCGGACAAAGAACATCGAGTGGAAGGAATTAGGTAACATATTACCCAGTGACAAGGTAAGAGTTCTTTCCCTTACAAGACATTTACTTCTAATTTTCATAACAAAGATAGAAAACTAATCTTAATACAAGCTGAATGATATGAATGAAACAAAACTCTAAAAGAAAGTTAAACTGTTTTGCTATGGATGCTGCAACTGAGTTCTGTTGGAATTCCCATCCTTTCATTTTTAAAATTAAAAGAGATTTCAAATTAGAGATGAAGAGAAAGGTTATTGAAACATTGCTTATTTTTCATGGAGCCTTTCAACAACAGATGGAATGCATTGGACAACAACAGGCTTTTGGAGGACAATGTACCCTAACCAGCTGATGGAGGAGGGTAATGGACAAAGAACAACGAGAGGCAGGAATTAGGTAACATATTACCTATTGACAAGGTAAGAGTTCTTTACCTTACAGTACATTTTGTATGAAAATTGATGATTAAGATAAAAGACTAAACATTAAATTTTTAAACTTAATAAAAGATGAATAATTTGAATTGAACAAAAACTCCAAAAAGAGAGTAAAACTATTTTGCTGTGGATGCTGCAACTGAGTTCTGTTGGAATTCCCATCCTTTCATTTTAAAATGAAAAAGAGATTTCAAAGAAGGGATAAATAGAAAGGTTACATAAAGAAATACTTATATGCTTGAGTCTTTTTCATTGGGCCTTTGAACAACAGATGGAAGGCATTGGGCAACAACAGGCAATTGGAGGACAATGGACCATAACCAGCTGATGGAGGAGGGCAATGGACAAAGAACAATGTGAGGGAGGAATTAGGTAACATATTACCTATTGACAAGGTAAGAGTTCTTTTCGCTTCAATACATTTTGTATAAAAATTTATAATAAGGATGAAAGACTTAACATAACTTAAGAGTGATAGATAAATGGTATAAAATGAATAAATTTATAAATTAAACTTAAAATTTAAAAGGTAAATGATAAATAATTATTTATTAGAATTAATAAAACCATAAATAAAACTTAGGATTTAAAAGATAAATGATATAATATTAAGTTTTAAATGAGCAAAGCTATACATAAAGCTTAAGGTTTCAAAGATAAATGCTTTTAAATAAAATCTTATTGAAAAAAAATTATAACTAAAAGTTAAACTATGAAAGATAAATGATATAAAATGAATAAAATTATAAATAGAACTTAAAATGTAGAAGATATTTGCAAATTAAGGATATAGAGACAAGTTACATAAATACTTGCTTACATGCTTCAGTCTTTTTCATTGTTCCTTTGAACAACAGATGGAAGGCATTGGACAACAACAGGTTTTGGAGGACACTGGACATAACCGACAAAGATCAGCAAGTGGCAAGAATTAGGTAACATATTACCTAGTGACAAGGTAAGAGTTCTTTCCCTTACAATACATTTTGTATTAAATTTCATAACAAAAATATAAAACTAAACTTAATACAAGCTGAATGATATGAATGAAACAAAACTCTAAAAAAAATTAAACTGTTTTGCTGTGGATGCTGCAACTGAGTTCTGTTGGAATTCTCATCACTTCATATTTGGCCGGAATGCAATGCAATTCCGGTCTATAGATTGACGATGTCCGTCTGTCCGTCCGTCTGTCCGTCTGCCGTCAACATTTTGGTTAAAGTTTCTGGTTGAGGCAAAATCTAAGGAACTATATGCAGTAGAAACTTTATATTATACATGAAGGTTGCCCATGACAAGACCTTTCAATTTATGCCATAACATTTGACCTAGTGACCTTGACCTTGGACTTTGACCTAGTTAAAGATTTTGGTTAAAGTTTCTGGTTTAAGCAAAATCTAAGGAACTGTATGCAGTAGAAACCTTATATTATACATATAGGTTGCCCATGACAAGACCTTTCAATTTATGCCATAACATTGGACCTAGTGACCTAGACCTTGGACTTTGACCTAGTTAAAGATTTTGGTTAAAGTTTCTGGTTTAAGCAAAATCTAAGGAACTGTATGCAGTAGAAACTTTATATTACACATGTAGGTTGCCCATGACGAGACCTTTCAATTTATGCCATAACATTTGACCCAGTGACCTTGACCTTGAACTTTGACCTAGTTAAAGATTTTGGTTAAAGTTCTTGGTTTAAGCAAAATCTAAGGAACTGTATGCAGTAGAAACTTTATATTATACATTTAGGTTGCCCATGACGAGACCTTTCAATTTATGCCGTAACATTGGACCTAGTGACCTTGACCTTGGACTTTGACCTTGTTAAAGACTTTGGTTAAAGTTCCTGGTTTAAGCAAAATCTAAGGAACTGTATACAGTAGAAACTTTATATTATACATGTAGGTTGCCTCTGACAAGACCTCTCAATGTATGCTGTAATATTTGACTTAGTGACCTTGACCCAGTTGGTGACAAAAAGTTACTTTGCAATCCGGCCATACAGTCTTTAGCGGTGTTTTATTAAGATTTAAAGAGATTTCAAAGTAGGGATAAAGAAAAAGGTTATTTAAAACATTGCTTACATGCTTACATGTCTTTTTCATTTTTCATGGAGCCTTTGAACAACAGATGGAAGGCATTGGACAACAACAGGCTTTTGGAGGACAATGGACATAACCAGCTGATGGAGAAGGGCATTTGACAAAGAACAGCGAGTGGCAGGAATTAGGTAACATATCACCTAGTGACAAGGTAAGAGTTCTTTCCCTTACAAGATATTTTGTACTTAATTTCATAACAAAGATAAAAAACTAAACTTAATACAAGCTGGATGATATGATTGAAACAAAACTCTTAAAGAAAGTTAAACTGTTTTGCTATGGATGCTGCAACTGAGTTCTGTTGGAATTCCCATCCTTTCATTTTTAAAATTAAAAGAGATTTCAAATTAGAGATGAAGAGAAAGGTTATTGAAACATTGCTTATTTTTCATGGAGCCTTTCAACAACAGATGGAATGCATTGGACAACAACAGGCTTTTGGAGGACAATGGACCCTAACCAGCTGATGGAGGAGGGTAATGGACAAAGAACAACGAGAGGCAGGAATTATTTAACATATTACCTATTGACAAGGTAAGAGTTCTTTACCTTACAATACATTTTGTATGAAAATTGATGATTAAGATAAAAAACTAAACATTAAATTTTTAAACTTAATAAAAGATGAATAATTTGAATTGAACAAAAACTCCAAAAAGAGAGTAAAACTATTTTGCTGTGGATGCTGCAACTGAGTTCTGTTGGAATTCCCATCCTTTCATTTTAAAATGAAAAAGAGATTTCAAAGAAGGGATAAATAGAAAGGTTACATAAAGAAATACTTATATGCTTGAGTCTTTTTCATTGGGCCTTTGAACAACAGATGGAAGGCATTGGGCAACAACAGGTAATTGGAGGACAATGGACCATAACCAGCTGATGGAGGAGGGCAATGGACAAAGAACAATGTGAGGGAGGAATTAGGTAACATATTACCTATTGACAAGGTAAGAGTTCTTTTCGCTTTAATACATTTTGTATGAAAATTTATAATAAGGATAAAAGACTTAACATAACTTAAGAGTGATAGATAAATGGTATAAAATGAATAAATTTATAAATTAAACTTAAAATTTAAAAGGTAAATGATAAATAATTATTTATTAGAATTAATAAAACCATAAATAAAACTTAGGATTTAAAAGATAAATGATATAATATTAAGTTTAAAATGAGCAAAGCTATACATAAAGCTTAAGGTTTCATAGATAAATGCTTTTAAATAAAATCTTATTGAAAAAAAATTATAAATAAAAGTTAAACTATGAAAGATAAATGATATAAAATGAATAAAATTATAAATAGAACTTAAAATGTAGACGATATTTGCAAATTAAGGATATAGAGACAAATTACATAAATACTTGCTTACATGCTTCAGTCTTTTTCATTGTTCCTTTGAACAACAGATGGAAGGCATTGGACAACAACAGGTTTTGGAGGACACTGGACATAACCGACAAAGATCAGCAAGTGGCAAGAATTAGGTAACATATTACCTAGTGACAAGGTAAGAGTTCTTTCCCTTACAATACATTTTGTATTAAATTTCATAACAAAAATATAAAACTAAACTTAATACAAGCTGAATGATATGAATGAAACAAAACTCTAAAAAAAATTAAACTGTTTTGCTGTGGATGCTGCAACTGAGTTCTGTTGGAATTCTCATCACTTCATTTTTGGCCGGATTGCAAAGCAATTCCGGTATGGATTGACGATGTCCGTCTGTCCGTCCGTCTGTCCGTCTGCCGTCAACATTTTGGTTAAAGTTTCTGGTTGAGGCAAAATCTAAGGAACTATATGCAGTAGAAACTTTATATTATACATGAAGGTTGCCCATGACAAGACCTTTCAATTTATGCCATAACATTTGACCTAGTGACCTTGACCTTGGACTTTGACCTAGTTAAAGATTTTGGTTAAAGTTTCTGGTTTAAGCAAAATCTAAGGAACTGTATGCAGTAGAAACCTTATATTATACATATAGGTTGCCCATGACAAGACCTTTCAATTTATGCCATAACATTGGACCTAGTGACCTAGACCTTGGACTTTGACCTAGTTAAAGATTTTGGTTAAAGTTTCTGGTTTAAGCAAAATCTAAGGAACTGTATGCAGTAGAAACTTTATATTACACATGTAGGTTGCCCATGACGAGACCTTTCAATTTATGCCATAACATTTGACCCAGTGACCTTGACCTTGAACTTTGACCTAGTTAAAGATTTTGGTTAAAGTTCTTGGTTTAAGCAAAATCTAAGGAACTGTATGCAGTAGAAACCTTATATTATACATTTAGGTTGCCCATGACGAGACCTTTCAATTTATGCCGTAACATTGGACCTAGTGACCTTGACCTTGGACTTTGACCTTGTTAAAGACTTTGGTTAACGTTCCTGGTTTAAGCAAAATCTAAGGAACTGTATACAGTAGAAACTTTATATTATACATGTAGGTTGCCTCTGACAAGACCTCTCAATGTATGCTGTAATATTTGACTTAGTGACCTTGACCCAGTTGGTGACAAAAAGTTACTTTGCAATCCGGCCATACAGTCTTTAGCGGTGTTTTATTAAGATTTAAAGAGATTTCAAAGTAGGGATAAAGAAAAAGGTTATTTAAAACATTGCTTACATGCTTACATGTCTTTTTCATGGAGCCTTTGAACAACAGATGGAAGGCATTGGACAACAACAGGCTTTTGGAGGACAATGGACATAACCAGCTGATGGAGAAGGGCATTTGACAAAGAACAGCGAGTGGCAGGAATTAGGTAACATATTACCTAGTGACAAGGTAAGAGTTCTTTCCCTTACATGATATTTTGTACTTAATTTCATAACAAAGATAAAAAACTAAACTTAATATAAGCTGGATGATATGATTGAAACAAAACTCTTAAAGAAAGTTAAACTGTTTTGCTATGGATGCTGCAACTGAGTTCTGTTGGAATTCCCATCTTTTCATTTTTAAAATTAAAAGAGATTTCAAAGTAGGGATGAAGAAAAGGGTCATTTAAAACATTTCTAACATGCTTACATGTCTTTTTCATTGAGTCTTTCTACAACATATTGAAGGCATTGGAGAAGAACAGGCTTTTGGAGGACAATGGACCATGACCAGCTGATGGAGAAGGGCATCGGATAAAGAACATCGAGTGGAAGGAATTAGGTAACACATTACCCAGTGACAAGGTAAGAGTACTTTCCCTTACAAGACATTTACTTCTAATTTTCATAACAAAGATAGAAAACTAATCTTAATACAAGCTGAATGATATGAATGAAACAAAACTCTAAAAGAAAGTTAAACTGTTTTGCTATGGATGCTGCAACTGAGTTCTGTTGGAATTCCCATCCTTTCATTTTTAAAATTAAAAGAGATTTCAAATTAGAGATGAAGAGAAAGGTTAGTGAAACATTGCTTATTTTTCATGGAGCCTTTCAACAACAGATGGAATGCATTAGACAACAACAGGCTTTTGGAGGACAATGGACCCTAACCAGCTGATGGAGGAGGGTAATGGACAAAGAACAACGAGAGGCAGGAATTAGGTAACATATTACCTATTGACAAGGTAAGAGTTCTTTACCTTACAATACATTTTGTATGAAAATTGATGATTAAGATAAAAGACTAAACATTAAATTTTTAAACTTAATAAAAGATGAATAATTTGAATTGAACAAAAACTCCAAAAAGAGAGTAAAACTATTTTGCTGTGGATGCTGCAACTGAGTTCTGTTGGAATTCCCATCCTTTCATTTTAAAATGAAAAAGAGATTTCAAAGAAGGGATGAATAGAAAGGGCCTTTGAACAACAGATGGAAGGCATTGGGCAACAACAGGCAATTGGAGAACAATGGACTATAACCAGCTGATGGAGGAGGGCAATGGACAAAGAACAATGTGAGGCAGGAATTAGGTAACATATTACCTATTGACAAGGTAAGAGTTCTTTTCACTTCAATACATTTTGTATGAAAATTTATAATAAGGATAAAAGACTTAACATAACTTAATAGTGATAGATAAATGGTATAAAATGAATAAATTTATAAATTAAACTTAAAATTTAAAAGGTAAATGATAAATAATTATTTATAAGAATTAATAAAACCATGAATAAAACTTAGGATTTAAAAGATAAATGATATAATATTAAGTTTTAAATGAGCAAAGCTATACATAAAGCTTAAGGTTTCAAAGATAAATGCTTTTAAATAAAATCTTATTGAAAAAAATTATAAATAAAAGTTAAACTATAAAAGATAAATGACATAAAATGAATAAAATTATAAATAGAACTTAAAATGTAGAAGATATTTGCAAATTAAGGATATAGAGACAAGTTACATAAATACTTGCTTACATGCTTCAGTCTTTTTCATTGTTCCTTTGAACAACAGATGGAAGGCATTGGACAACAACAGGTTTTGGAGGACACTGGACATAACCGACAAAGATCAGCAAGTGGCAAGAATTAGGTAACATATTACCTAGTGACAAGGTAAGAGTTCTTTCCCTTACAATACATTTTGTATTAAATTTCATAACAAAAATATAAAACTAAACTTAATACAAGCTGAATGATATGAATGAAACAAAACTCCAAAAGAAAAATTAAACTGTTTTGCTGTTGATGCTGCAACTGAGTTCTGTTGGAATTCTCATCCTTTCATTTTTAAGATTTAAAGAGATTGTAAAGTAGGGATAAAGAAAAAGGTTATTTAAAACATTGCTTACATGCTTACATGTCTTTTTCATGGAGCCTTTGAACAACAGATGGAAGGCATTGGACAACAACAGGCTTTTGGAGGACAATGGACATAACCAGCTGATGGAGAAGGGCATTTGACAAAGAACAGCGAGTGGCAGGAATTAGGTAACATATTACCTAGTGACAAGGTAAGAGTTCTTTCCCTTATAAGATATTTTGTACTTAATTTCATAACAAAGATAAAAACCAAACTTAATACAAGCTGAATGATATGATTGAAACAAATCTCTAAAAGAAAGTTAAACTGTTTTGCTATGGATGCTGCAACTGAGTTCTGTTGGAATTCCCAACTTTTCATTTTTTAAATTAAAAGAGATTTCAAAGTAGGGATGAAGAAAAGGGTCATTTAAAACATTTCTAACATGCTTAGATGTCTTTTTCATGGAGTCTTTCTACAACACATTGAAGGCATTGGAGAACAACAGGCTTTTGGAGGACAATGGACCATGACCAGCTGATGGAGAAGGGCATCGGACAAAGAGCATCGAGTGGAAGGAATTAGGTAACATATTACCCAGTGACAAGGTAAGAGTTCTTTCCCTTACAAGACATTTACTTCTAATTTTCATAACAAAGATAGAAAACTAATCTTAATACAAGCTGAATGATATGAATGAAACAAAACTCTAAAAGAAAGTTAAACTGTTTTGCTATGGATGCTGCAACTGAGTTCTGTTGGAATTCCCATCCTTTCATTTTTAAAATTAAAAGAGATTTCAAATTAGAGATGAAGAGAAAGGTTATTGAAACATTGCTTATTTTTCATGGAGCCTTTCAACAACAGATGGAATGCATTGGACAACAACAGGCTTTTGGAGGACAATGGACCCTAACCAGCTAATGGCGGAGGGTAATGGACAAAGAACAACGAGATGCAGGAATTAGGTAACATATTACCTATTGACAAGGCAAGAGTTCTTTACCTTAAAATACATTTTGTATGAAAATTGATGATTAAGATAAAAGACTAAACATTAAATTTTTAAACTTAATGAATAATTTGAATTGAACAAAAACTCCAAAAAGAGAGTAAAACTATTTTGCTGTGGATGCTGCAACTGAGTTCTGTTGGAATTCCCATCCTTTCATTTTAAAATGAAAAAGAGATTTCAAAGAAGGGATAAATAGAAAGGTTACATAAAGAATTACTTATATGCTTGAGTCTTTTTCATTGGGCCTTTGAACAACAGATGGAAGGCATTGGGCAACAACAGGCAATTGGAGGACAATGGACCATAACCAGCTGATGGAGGAGGGCAATGGACAAAGAACAATGTAAGGCAGGAATTAGGTAACATATTACCTATTGACAAGGTAAGAGTTCTTTTCGCTTCAATACATTTTGTATGAAAATTTATAATAAGGATAAAAGACTTAACATAACTTAAGAGTGATAGATAAATGGTATAAAATGAATAAATTTATAAATTAAACTTAAAATTTAAAATGTAAATGATAAATAATTATGTATTAGAATTAATAAAACCATGAATAAAACTTAGGATTTAAAAGATAAATGATATGATATTAAGTTTTAAATGAGCAAAACTATACATAAAGCTTAAGGTTTCAAAGATAAATGCTTTTAAATAAAAATCTTATTGAAAAAAAATTATAAATAAAAGTTAAACTATAAAAGATAAATGATATAAAATGAATAAAATTATAAATAGAACTTAAAATGTAGAAGATATTTGCAAATTAAGGATATAGAGACAAGTTACATAAATACTTGCTTACATGCTTCAGTCTTTTTCATTGTTCCTTTGAACAACAGATGGAAGGCATTGGACAACAACAGGTTTTGGAGGACACTGGACATAACCGACAAAGATCAGCAAGTGGCAAGAATTAGGTAACATATTACCTAGTGACAAGGTAAGAGTTCTTTCCCTGACAATACATTTTGTATTAAATTTCATAACAAAAATATAAAATTAAACTTAATACAAGCTGAATGATATGAATGAAACAAAACTCCAAAAGAAAAATTAACCTGTTTTGCTGTGGATGCTGCAACTGAGTTCTGTTGGAATTCTCATCCTTTCATTTTTAAGATTTAAAGAGATTGTAACGTAGGGATAAAGAAAAAGGTTATTTGAAACATTGCTTACATGCTTACATGTCTTTTTCATGGAGCCTTTGAACAACGGATGGAAGGCATTGGACAACAACAGGCTTTTGGAGGACAATGGACATAACCAGCTGATGGAGAAGGGCATTTGACAAAGAACAGCGAGTGGCAGAAATTAGGTAACATATTACCTAGTGACAAGGTAAGAGTTCTTTCCCTTACAAGATATTTTGTACTTAATTTCATAACAAAGATAAAAACTAAACTTAATGCAAGCTGAATGATATGATTGACACAAATCTCTAAAAGAAAGTTAAACTGTTTTGCTATGGATGCTGCAACTGAGTTCTGTTGGAATTCCCATCTTTTCATTTTTAAAATTAAAAGAGATTTCAAAGTAGGGATGAAGAAAAGGGTCATTTAAAACATTTCTAACATGCTTACATGTCTTTTTCATGGAGTCTTTCTACAACATATTGAAGGCATTGGAGAGCAACAGGCTTTTGGAGGACAATGGACCATGACCAGCTGATGGAGAAGGGCATCGGACAAAGAACATCGAGTGGAAGGAATTAGGTAACATATTAACCAGTGACAAGGTAAGAGTTCTTTCCCTTACAAGACATTTACTTCTAATTTTCATAACAAAGATAGAAAACTAATCTTAATACAAGCTGAATGATATGAATGAAACAAAACTCTAAAAGAAAGTTAAACTGTTTTGCTATGGATGCTGCAACTGAGTTCTGTTGGAATTCCCATCCTTTCATTTTTAAAATTAAAAGAGATTTCAAATTAGAGATGAAGAGAAAGGTTATTGAAACATTGCTTATTTTTCATGGAGCCTTTCAACAACAGATGGAATGCATTAGACAACAACAGGCTTTTGGAGGACAATGGACCCTAACCAGCTGATGGAGGAGGGTAATGGACAAAGAACAACGAGAGGCATGAATAAAACTTAGGATTTAAAAGATGAATGATATAATATTAAGTTTTAAATGAGCAAAACTATACATAAAGCTTAAGGTTTCAAAGATAAATGCTTTTAAATAAAATCTTATTGAAAAAAAATTATAAATAAAAGTTAAACTATAAAAGATAAATGATATAGAATGAATAAAATTATAAATAGAACTTAAAATGTAGAAGATATTTGCAAATTAAGGATATAGAGACAAGTTACATAAATACTTGCTTACATGCTTCAGTCTTTTTCATTGTTCCTTTGAACAACAGATGGAAGGCATTGGACAACAACAGGTTTTGGAGGACACTGGACATAACCGACAAAGATCAGCAAGTGGCAAGAATTAGGTAACATATTACCTAGTGACAAGGTAAGAGTTCTTTCCCTTACAATACATTTTATAGTAAATTTCATAACAAAAATATAAAACTAAACTTAATACAAGCTGAATGATATGAATGAAACAAAACTCCAAAAGAAAAATTAAACTGTTTTGCTGTGGATGCTGCAACTGAGTTCTGTTGGAATTCTCATCCTTTCATTTTTAAGATTTAAAGAGATTGTAACGTAGGGATAAAGAAAAAGGTTATTTGAAACATTGCTTACATGCTTACATGTCTTTTTCATGGAGCCTTTGAACAACAGATGGAAGGCATTGGACAACAACAGGCTTTTGGAGGAGAATGGACATAACCAGCTGATGGAGAAGGGCATTTGACAAAGAACAGCGAGTGGCAGGAATTAGGTTACATATAACCTAGTGACAAGGTAAGAGTTCTTTCCCTTACAAGATATTTTTTTACTTAATTTCATAACAAAGATAAAAAAAATAAACTTAATACAAGCTGAATGATATGATTGAAACAAAACTCTAAAAGAAAAATAAACTGTTTTGCTATGGATGCTGCAACTGAGTTCTGTTGGAATTCCCATCTTTTCATTTTTAAAATTAAAAGAGATTTCAAAGTAGGGATGAAGAAAAGGGTCATTTAAATCATTTCATGTCTTTTTCATGGAGTCTTTCTACAACATATTGAAGGCATTGGAGAACAACAGGCTTTTGGAGGACAATGGACCATGACCAGCTGATGGAGAAGGGCATTGGACAAAGAACATCGAGTGGAGGGAATTAGGTAACATATTACCCAGTGACAAGGTAAGAGTTCTTTCCCTTACAAGACATTTACTTCTAATTTTCATAACTAATCTTAATACAAGCTGAATGATATGAATGAAACAAAACTCTAAAAGAAAGTTAAACTGTTTTGCTATGGATGCTGCAACTGAGTTCTGTTGGAATTCCCATCTTTTCATTTTTAAAATTAAAAGAGATTTCAAAGTAGGGATGAAGAAAAGGGTCATTTAAATCATTTCATGTCTTTTTCATGGAGTCTTTCTACAACATATTGAAGGCATTGGAGAACAACAGGCTTTTGGAGGACAATGGACCATGACCAGCTGATGGAGAAGGGCATTGGACAAAGAACATCGAGTGGAGGGAATTAGGTAACATATTACCCAGTGACAAGGTAAGAGTTCTTTCCCTTACAAGACATTTACTTCTAATTTTCATAACTAATCTTAATACAAGCTGAATGATATGAATGAAACAAAACTCTAAAAGAAAGTTAAACTGTTTTGCTATGGATGCTGCAACTGAGTTATGTTGGAATTCCCATCCTCTCATTTTTAAAATTAAAAGAGATTTCAAATTAGAGATGAAGAGAAAGGTTATTGAAAACATTGCTTATTTTTCATGGAGCCTTTCAACAACAGATGGAATGCATTGGACAACAACAGGCTTTTGGAGGACAATGGACCCTAACCAGCTGATGGAGGAGGGTAATTGACAAAGAACAGCGAGTGGCAGGAATTAGGTAACATATTACCTATTGACAAGGTAAGAGTTCTTTACCTTACAATACATTTTGTATGAAAATTGATGATTAAGATAAAAGACTAAACATAAAATTTTTAAACTTAATGAATAATTTGAATTGAACAAAAACTCCAAAAAGAGAGTAAAACTATTTTGCTGTGGATGCTGCAACTGAGTTCTGTTGGAATTCCCATCTTTTTATTTTAAAAATTAAAAGAGATTTCAAAGTAGGGATGAAGAAAAGGGTCATTTAAAACATTTCTAACATGCTTACATGTCTTTTTCATGGAGTCTTTCTACAACATATTGAAGGCATTGGAGAGCAACAGGCTTTTGGAGGACAATGGACAATGACCAGCTGATGGAGAAGGGCATCGGACAAAGAACATCGAGTGGAAGGAATTAGGTAACATATTACCCAGTGACAAGGTAAGAGTTCTTTCCCTTACAAGACATTTACTTCTAATTTTCATAACAAAGATAGAAAACTAATCTTAATACAAGCTGAATGATATGAATGAAACAAAACTCTAAAAGAAAGTTAAACTGTTTTGCTATGGATGCTGCAACTGAGTTCTGTTGGAATTCCCATCCTTTCATTTTTAAAATTAAAAGAGATTTCAAATAAGAGATGAAGAGAAAGGTTATTGAAACATTGTTTATTTTTCATGGAGCCTTTCAACAACAGATGGAATGCATTGGACAACAACAGGCTTTTGGAGGACAATGGACCCTAACCAGCTGATGGAGGAGGATAACGAAAGGCAGGAATTAGGTAACATATTACCTATTGACAAGGTAAGAGTTTTTTACCTTACAATACATTTTGTATGAAAATTGAAGATTAAGATAAAAGACGAAACATTAAATTTTTAAACTTAATAAAAGATGAATAATTTGAATTGAACAAAAACTCCAAAAAGAGAGAAAAACTATTTTGCTGTGGATGCTGCAACTGAGTTCTGTTGGAATTCCCATCCTTTCATTTTAAAATGAAAAAGAGATTTCAAAGAAGGGATAAATAGAAAGGTTACATAAAGAATTACTTATATGCTTGAGTCTTTTTCATTGGGCCTTTGAACAACAGATGGAAGGCATTGGGCAACAACAGGCAATTGGAGGACAATGGACCATAACCAGCTGATGGAGGAGGGCAATGGACAAAGAACAATGTGAGGCAGGAATTAGGTAACATATTACCTATTGACAAGGTAAGAGTTCTTTTCGCTTCAATACATTTTGTATGAAAATTTATAATAAGGATAAAAGACTTAACATAACTTAAGAGTGATAGATAAATGGTATAAAATGAATAAATTTATAAATTAAACTTAAAATACAACACAGTCGTTTTTTATATAAATACAATAAACTTCCGCTGAGGAAGGCCGTTGGCCGAAACGTACGGAAAAATATAGTGTTTTTATTAAACTTAAAATTTAAAAGATAAATGATAAATAATTATTTATTAGAATTAATAAAACCATGAATAAAACTGAGGATTTAAAAGATAAATGATATAATATTAAGTTTTAAATGAGCAAAACTATACATAAAGCTTAAGGTTTCATAGATAAATGCTTTTAAATAAAATCTTATTGAAAAAAAATTAGAAATAAAAGTTAAACTATAAAAGATAAATGATATAAAATGAATAAAATTATAAATAGAACGTAAAATGTAGAAGATATTTGCAAATTAAGGATATAGAGACAAGTTACATAAATACTTGCTTACATGCTTCAGTCTTTTTCATTGTTCCTTTGAACAACAGATGGAAGGCATTGAACAACAACAGGTTTTTGAGGACACTGGACATAACCGACAAAGATCAGCAAGTGGCAAGAATTAGGTAACATATTACCTAGTGACAAGGTAAGAGTTCTTTCCCTTACAATACATTTTGTATTAAATTTTATAACAAAAATAGAAAACTTAACTCAATACAAGCTGAATGATATGAAAGAAACAAAACTCTAAAAGAAAAATTAAACTGTTTTGCTGTGGATGCTGCAACTGAGTTCTGTTGGATTTTCATCCTTTCATTTTTGGCCGGATTGCAAAGCAATTCCGGCCTATAGATTGACGATGTCCGTCCGTCTGTCTGTTCGTCCGTCCGTCTGCCGTCAACATTTTGGTTAAAGTTTCTGGTTGAGGCAAAATCTAAGAAACTATATGCAGTAGAAACTTTATATTATACATGAAGCTTGCCCATGACAAGACCTTTCAATTTATGCCATAACATTTGACCTAGTGACCTTGACCTTGGACTGTGACCTATTAACATATTTTGGTTAAAGTTTCTGGTTGAGGCAAAATCTAAGGAACTATATGCAGTAGGAACTTTATATTATACATGAAGCTTGCCCATCACAAGACCTTTCAATTTATGTGGTTACATTTAACCTAGTGACCTTGACATTGGACTTCGACCTAGTTAAGGATTTTGGTTAAGCAATATCTATGGAACTGTATGCAGTAGAAACTTTATATTTTACATGAAGCTTGCCCATGACAAGACCTTTCAATTCATGCGGTAACCTTTGACCTTGTGACCTTGACCTTGGACTTTGACCTAGTTAAGGATTTTGGTTAAAGTTCCTGGTTTAAGCAAAATCTATGGAACTGTATGCAGTAGAAACTTTATATTATACATGTAGCTTGCCCATGAGAAGACCTTTCAATTTATGCGTTAACATTTGACCTAGTGACCTTAACCTTGGACTTTGACATAGTTAAGGATTTTGGTTAAAGTTCCTGGTTTAAGCAAAATCTATGGAACTGTGTGCAGTAGAAACTTTATTTTATACATGTCATGTAGGTTGCCTCTGACAAAGCCTTTCAATTTATGCTGTATTATTTAACCTATTGACCTTGACCCAGTTAGTGACAAAAACTTACTTTGCAATCCTGTCATACCGTCTTTAGCGGTGTTTAATTAAAATTTAAAGAGATTTCAAAGTAGGGATAAAGCGAAAGGTTATTTAAAACATTGCTTACATGCTTACATGTCTTTTTCATGGAGCCTTTGAACAACAGATGGAAGGCATTGGACAACAACAGGCTTTTGGAGGAAAATTGACAAAACCAGCTGATGGAGAAGGGCATTGGACAAAGAACAGCGAGTGGCAGGAATTAGGTAACATATTACCTAGTGACAAGGTAAGAGTTCTTTCCCTTCCAATACATTTTGTATGAAAATTTATAATAAGGATACAACACTGAACATAACTTAAGAGTGATAGATAAATGGTATAAAATGAATAAATTTATAAACTAAACTTAAATATTAAAAGGTAAATGATATATAATTATTTATTAAAATTGATAAAATCATGAATAAAACTTAGGATTTAAAAGATAAGTAATATAATATCAAGTTTTAAATGAGCAAAACTATACATAAAGCTTAAGATTTCAAAGATAAATGCTTTTAAATAAAATCTTATTGAAAAAAACTATAAATAAAAGTTAAACTGTAAAAGATAAATGAAATTGAATGAATAAAATTATAAATAGAACTTAAAATGTAGAAGATATTTGCAAATTAAGGATATCGAGAGATGTTACATATATAATCACTTACATGCTTGAGTCTTTTTCATCGGGCATTTGATCAACAGATGGAAGGCATTGGACACCAACAGGCTTTTGGAGGAAAATGGACCATAACCAGGTGATGGAGACGGGCATTAGACAAAGAATAACGAGTGGCAGAATGAGGTAACATGAATTACCTAGTGACAAGGTAAGAGGTTTTTCCCTTACAATACATTTTGTACTAAATTTCATAACTAAGATAAAAAACTAAACTTAATACAAGCTGAATGATATGATGAAACAAAACTCTAAACGAAAGTTAAACTGTTTTGCTGTGGATGCTGCAACCGAGTTCTTTTGGAATTCCCATCCTTTCAATTTTAAAATTAAAAGAGATTCAAGGTAGGGATGAAGATAAACGTTATTTACAACATTGTTTATATACTTACATGTCTTTTTTATGGAGCCTTTCAACAACAGATGGAAGGCATTGGACAACAAGAATTGGAGGACATTGGAAACCAGCAGCTGGTGGAGGAGGGCATGTGACAACGAATGGCAGCAACTAGGTAATTTACTAACTTAGTGGCAAGGTTAGAGTTCTCTCCCTTACAAGGCATTTTCATTTTGTACTTAAACTAAAAAAAAGATAAAAGATTAACATAAAAATAATAAACATAATAGTAAATGAAATGATATCAAATGATAAAACTATAAATAAAACATTAAATTTAAAAGAGATTTTAAAGTAAAGATATAGAGAAAAGTTACATCAAGAATTGCTTATGTGCTTGAGTGTTTCTCATAGGGACATCGACCAACAGGTGGAAGGCATTGGACAACAACAAACTTATGAAGGACATTAAACAACAAACAGCTGGTGGAGGAGGGCAACGAATGGCAGCAACTAGGTAACTTACTTATCTAGTGACAAGGTAAGAGTTCTCACCCTTACAAAACAATTTCATTTTGTACTTTAACTAATAAAAAATATAAAAGACTAAACATAAAAATGATAAACATAATAGTAAAAGATAAATTATATAACATGATAAAATTTAAAAAAAAAATTGAAATTTAAAAGAGATTTTTAAAATTAAGATATAGAGAAAAGTTACATCAAGAATTGCTTACGTGCTTGAGTCTTTTTCATAGGGACTTGGACCAAGAGATGGAGGGCATTGGACAACAACAGACTAATGGAGGACACTGGACAAGAAGCAGCTGGTGGAGAAGTGCATTATAGAAGGAATGGCAGAAATGCGTAACTTACTTACCTAGTGACAAGGTAAGAGTTGTCTCCCTTAAAAAATATTTTGTATTTTGTACTAAAAATGATAAAAAAGATAAGAGACTTAACCTTAAAATGAATAAAACTATAAATTAATAAAAGAGATTTTAAAAGTAAAGATCTTCGGAAAAGATACATCAAGAATTGCTCACATGCTTGAGTGTTTTTGATAGGGACTCCCTTGCAAGACATTTTCATTTGTACTTAAACCAAATAAAAAAGATAAAAGAATAAACAAAAAAATAATAAACATAATAGTAAAAGATAAATGATATAAAATGATAAAACCATAAATAAAACTTAAAATTTAAAAGAGATTTTCAAAGTAAAGTTATAGAGAAAAGTTACATGAAGAATTGCTTATGTTCTTGAGTCTTTTTCATAGGGACATGGACCAACAGATGGAATGTATTGGACAACGACAGACTAAAGGAGGTCATTGGACAACAAGCAGCTGGTGGAGTAGGGCATTGGACATCGAATGGCAGCAACTAGGTAACTTACTTATCTAGTGACAAGGTAAGAGTCCCTTACAAAACATTTTCATTTTGTACTAAAACTAATAAAAAAAATAAAAGACTAAACATAAAAATGATAAACATAATAGTAAAAGATAAATGATATAAAATGATAAAACTATAAATGATAAAACTATAAAGATTTTTATAGTAAAGATATGGAGAAAAGTTACATTAAGAATTGCTTACGTGCTTGAGTCTTTTTCAAAGGGGCTTGGACCAACAGATGGAAGGCATTGGACAACGACAAACTAATGGAGGACATTGGACAAGACACAGCTGGTGGAGTAGGGCATCATAGAAGGAATGGCAGAAATGCGTAACTTACTTACCTAGTGACTAGGTAGGAGTTGTCTCCCTTACAAAACATTTTCATATTGAATTAAAACTAATAAAAAAGATATGAGACTTAACATTAAGATATTAAACATAATTCAAATATATAAATGGTATAAAATGAATAAAACTTAAAATTTAAAGTAAATGCCATATAACACGTATAAGTTATTCTTATGATTAATAAAACGTTAAATAAAACTAAATTAAAAGATAAATGATATACAATTAATTCTTAAATTGAATAAAATTACGAGTAAAACCTAAAGATTTGAAAGATAAATGATATAAAATGAATAAAACTATAAATTAATAAAAGCGATTTTAAAAGTAAAGATATTCGGAAAAGATACATCAAGAATTGCTTACATGCTTGAGTGTTTTTCATAGGGACTTGGACCAAGAGATGGAGGGCATTGGACAACAACAAACTAATTGAGGACATTGGAGAACAAGCAGCTGGTGGAGGAGGGCATTGGCAACTAATGGCAAGACATTTTCATTTTGTACAAAAACTATTAAAGAAGATAAAAGACTAAACATAATAATAATAAACATAATAGTAGAAGATAAATGATATAAAATAATAAAAATATTTAAAAAAAAAACTTAAAATTTAAAAAAGATTTTTAAAGTAAAGATATATAGAAAAGTTACATGAAGAATTGCTTATGTTCTTGAGCGTTTTTCATAAGGACATGGACCAACAGATGGAAGGCATTGGACAACGACAGAGTAAAGGAGGTCATTGGACAACATCCGGCTGGTGGAGTAGGGCATTGGACAACGAATGGCAGCAACTAGGTAACTAATTTACATAGTGACAAGGTAAGAGTTGTCTTCCTTACAAGACATTTTCATTTGTACTTAAACCAAATAAAAAAGATTAAAGTCTAAACATAAAAATAATAAACATAATAGTAAAAGATAAATGATATAAAATGATAAAACTATTTTTAAAAAGTTAAAATTTAAAAGAGATTTTTAAAGGAAAGATATATAGAAAAGTTACATGAAGAATTGCTTATGGGCTTGAGTGTTTTTCATAGGGACATGGACCAACAGATGGAAGGCATTGGACAACAAGAATTTAAGGAAATTGAACAACAAGCAGCTGGTGGAGGAGGGCATTGGACAACGAATGGCAGCAATTAGGTAACTTATTTACCTAGTGACACGGTAAGAGTTGTCTCCCTTACAAGATATTTTCATTTGTACTTAAACCAAATAAAAAAGACAAAAGACTAAACATGAAAATAATAAACATAATAGTAAAAGATAAATGATATAAAATGATTAAACTATATATAAAACTTAAAATTTAAAAGAGATTTTTAAAGTAAAGATATATAGAAAAGATACATCAAGAATTGTTTATGTGCTTAAGTGTTTTTCATAGGGACATGGACAAACAGATGGAAGACATTGTTTTACACGAATTGGAGGATATACGAAAACAAGCAGCTGGTCGAGGAGGGCATCGGACAACGAATGACAGAAACTAGGTAACTAACTTATCTAGTGACAAGGTAACAGTTCTCTCCCTTACAAGACATTTTCATTTTGTACTTAAACTATTAAAGAAGATAAAAGACTAAACATAATAATAATAAACATAATAGTAAAAGATAAATGATATAAAATAATAAAAATATTTAAAAAAAAACTTAAAATTTAAAAGAGATTTTTAAAGTTAAGATATATAGAAAAATTACATGAAGAATTGCTTATGTGCTTGAGTGTTT
Source organism: Pinctada fucata (assembly GCA_028142955.1). NCBI lineage: Eukaryota > Metazoa > Mollusca > Bivalvia > Pterioida > Pteriidae > Pinctada > Pinctada fucata. The sequence continues at coordinate 34,678,420 of AP027108.1, read as the reverse complement.
TTCATAGGGACATGACCCAACAGATGGAAGGCTTTGGACAACAAGAATTGGAGGACATTGGACAACAAGCAGCTGGTGGAGGAGGGCATTGGACAACGAATGGCAGCAACTAGGTAACTTATTTACCTAGTGACAAGGTAAGATTTGTCTCCCTTAGAAAACATTTTCATTTTGTGCTAAAACTAATAAAAAAGATAAAAGACTAAACATCAAAATAATAAACATAATAGTAAAAGATAAATGATATAAAATGATAAAACTATCAAAAAAGACTTAAAATTTAAGAGATTTTTAAAGTAAAGATATATGGAAAATTTGCATCAAGAATTGCTTATGTGCTTGATTGTTTTTCAAAGGGACATGGACCAACAGATGGAAGGCATTGGACAACAAGAATTGGAGGACATTGGACAAGAAGCAGCTGGTGGAGGAGGGCATTCGACAACGAATGGCAGCAACTATGTAACTTATTTACCTATTGACAGGGTAAGACTTGTCTCCCTTACAAAACATTTTCATTTGTACTTAAACCAAATAAAAAAGATAAAAGACTAAAGATTAAAATAATAAACATAATAGTAAAAGATAAATGATATAAAATGATAAAACTATATATGATAAAACTATAAATAAAACTTAAAATTTTTCAAAGTAAAGATATAGAGAAAAGTTACGTGAAGAATTTCTTATGTGCTTGCGTCTTTTTCATAGGTGCTTGGACCAACAGATGGAAGGCATTGGACAAGAAGAATTGGAGTACATGGGATAAAAAGCAGCTGGTGGAGGAGTGCATTCGACAACAAATGGCAGCAACTAGGTAATTTACTTATCTAGTGACAAGGTAAGAGTTCTCTCCCTTACAAACATTTCATTTTGTACTAAAACTAGTAAAAAAGATAAAAGACTAAACATAAAAATGATAAACATAATAGTAAAAGATAAATTATATAACATGATAAAACTATCAAAAAAATTGAAATTTAAAAGAGATTTTTAAAATTAAGATATAGAGAAAAGTTACATCATGAATTGCTTACGTGCTTGAGTCTTTTTCATAGGGACATGGACCATGAGATGGAGGGCATTGGGCAACAACAGACTAATGGAGGACATTGGACAAGAAGCAGCTGGTGGAGTAGTGCATTATAGAAGGAATGGCAGAAATGCATAACTTACTTACCTAGTGACAAGGTAAGAGTTGTCTCCCTTACAACCATTTTCATTTTGTACTAAAAATAATAAAAAAGATAAAAGACTTAACATAAAATAATAAACATGACTTAAATATAAATGGTATAAATAAAACTTAAATTTAAAGTAAATGCTATATAACATGTATAATTTATTTTTAAAATTAATAAAACGTTAAACAGGTCTGGACGATTACTCTATATGGTATTTAAAGCCGGAAAATACCGAGTACTATTTTAGGAAACTATCCGAGTTTTCTCGAGTAAAATGGCGTTTTTCGACCAATGGGCGCTTCAGTATTTGAAACAAAAAGTCAACGGTAGATTTCAAGAACATATATCTAAGAATAAGGGATTACTGATAAACCAAGAAAAAATACATATAATTTTATCCCAGAGCATTTTAAAACAATTCGTCCAAAAGTAAACATAAGCACGTGTTATTTATTTACAATATCCGTAGGTGTGGCAAATATTAAAGCGTTCATTGGACGAAAAATGCCAGTTTCCTAAAATAGTACTCGGTATTTTCCGGCTTTAAATACCATATAGAGTAATCGACCAGACCTGTTAAACAAAACTAAGGATTTAAAAGATAAAGATATAAAATCAATTTTTAAATTGAATAAAATTACAAGTAACACCTAAAGATTTGAAAGATAGATGATACAAAATGAATACAGCTATAAATTAATAAAAGAGATTTTTAAAGTAAAGATATAGGGAAAAGATCAAGAATTGCTTACCTGCTTGAGTGTTTTTCATAGGGACTTGGACCAAGAGATGGAGGGCATTGGACAACAACAGACTAATTGAGGACATTGGACAACAAGCTCCTGGTGGAGGAGGGCATTGGACAAAAAATGGCAGCAACTAGGTTACTGCCTTATCTAGTGACAAGGTAATAGTTCTCTCCCTTACAAGACATTTTCATTTTGTACTTAAACCAAATAAAAAAGATAAAAGACTAAACATAAAAATAATAAACATAATAGTAAAAGATAAATGATATAAAATGATAAAACCATAAATAAAACTTAAAATTTAAAAGAGATTTTCAAAGTAAAGTTATAGAGAAAAGTTACATGAAGAATTGCTTATGTTCTTGAGTGTTTTTCATAGGGACATGGACCAACAGATGGAATGCATTGGACAACGACAGACTAAAGGAGGGCATTGGACAAAAAGCAGCTGGTGGAGTAGGGCATTGGACATCGAATGGCAGCAACTAGGTAACTTACTTATCTAGTGACAAGGTAAGAGTTCTCTCCCTTACAAAACATTTTCATTTTGTACTAAAACTAATAAAAAAAAAACAAAAGACTAAACATAAAAATAATAAACATAATAGTAAAAGATAAATGATATAAAATGATAAAACTATAAATGATCAAACTATAAAGAAAACTTAAAATGTAAAAGAGATTTTTATAGTAAAGATATAGAGAAAAGTTACATTAAGAATTGCTTACGTGCTTGATTCTTTTTCATAGGGGCTTGGACCAACAGATGGAAGGCATTGGACAACGACAAACTAATGGAGGACATTGGACAAGACACAGCTGGTGGAGTAGGGCATCACAGAAGGAATGGCAGAAATGCGTAACTTACTTACCTAGTGACAAGGTAGGAGTTGTCTCCCTTACAAAACATTTTCATATTGAATTAAAACTAACAAAAAAGATATGAGACTTAACATTGAAATATTAAACATAATTCAAATATATAAATGGTATAAAATGAATAAAACTATCAATTAAACTTAAAATTTAAAGTAAATGCCATATAACACGAAAAAGTTATTTTTATGATTAATAAAACGTTAAATAATACTAAGGATTTAAAAGATAAATGATATACAATTAATTCTTAAATAAAATAAAATTACGAGTAAAACCTAAAGATTTGAAAGATCAATGATATAAATTGAATAAAACTATATATTAATAAAAGAGATTTTAAAAGTAAAGATATTCGGAAAAGATACATCCAGAATTGCTTACATGCTTGAGTGTTTTTCATAGGGACTTGGACCAAGAGATGGAGGGCATTGGACAACAACAAACTAATTGAGGACATAGGACAACAAGCAGCTGGTGAAGGAGGGCATTGGCAACGAATGGCAGCAACTAGGTAACTAATTTACATAGTGACAAGGTAAGAGTTATCTTCCTTACAAGTCATTTTCATTTGTACTTAAACCAAATAAAAAAAATAAAAGTCTAAACAAAAAAATAATAAACATAATAGTAAAAGATAAATGATATAAAATGATAAAACTATAAAAAAAAGTTAAAATTTAAAAGAGATTTTTAAAGTAAAGATATATTGAAAAGTTACATGAAGAATTGCTTGTGTGCTTGAGTGTTTTTCATAGGGACATGGACCAACAGATGGAAGGCATTGGACAACAAGAATTGGAGGACATTGAACAACAAGCAGCTGGTGGAGGAGGGCATTGGACAACGAATGGCAGCAACTAGGTAACTAATTTACCTAGTGACAAGGTAAGAGTTGTCTCCCTTACAAGACATTTTCATTTGTACTTAAACCAAATAAAAAAGACAAAAGACAAATGATATAAAATGATAAAACTATAAATGATAAAGCTATAAATAAAACTTAAAATTTCAAAGAGATTTTCAAAGTAACGATAGAGAAAAAAGTTACATGAAGAATTGGTAATGTGCTTGAGTGTTTTTCATAGGGACATGGACCAACAAATGGAAAGCATTGGACAACAAGCAGCTGGTGGAGGAGGGCACTGGACAAGGATTGGCAGCAACTAGGTAACTTATGTACTTACTGACAAGGTAAGAGTTGCCTCCCTTACAAGACATTTTCATTTGTACTTAATCCAAATAAAAAGATAAATTACTAAACATAAAGATAATAAACATAATAGTAAAAGATAAATGATATAAAATGATAAAACTATAAATGATAAAGCTATAAATAAAACTTAAAATTTAAAAGAGATTTTCAAAGTAAGGATATAGAAAAAAGTTACATGAAAAATTGGTAATGTGCTTGAGTGTTTTTCATAGGGACATGGACCAACAAATGGAAGGCATTGGACAACAAGCAGCTGGTGGAGGAGGGCACTGGACAAGGATTGGCAGCAACTAGGTAACTTATGTACTAACTGACAAGGTAAGAGTTGCCTCCCTTACAAGACATTTTCATTTGTACTTAAACCAAATAAAAAAGATAAAAGACTAAACATAAAAATAATAAACATTATAGTAAAAGATAAATGATATAAAATGATAAAACGATAAATAATAAAGCTATAAATAAAACTTAAAATTTAAAAAGTGATTTTCAAAGTAAAGATATAGAGAAAAGTTAGATGAAGAATTGGTAATGTGCTTGAGTGATTTTCATAGGGACATGGACCAACAGATGGAAGGCATTGGACAATGACAGACTAAAGGAGGTCATTGGACATCAACCATCTGGTGGAGTAGGGCATTGGACATCGAATGGCACCAAGTAGGTAAGTTACTTATCTAGTGACAAGGTAAGAGTTCTCTCCTTTACAAAACATTTTCATTTGTACTTAAACCAAATTAAAAAAGATAAAAGACTAAACATTAAAATAATAAACATAATAGTAAAGTTAAATGATATAAAATGATAAAACTATAAATGATAAAACTATAAATAAAACTTAAAAGTTCATTGAAATTTTTAAAGTAAAGATATAGAGAAAAGTTACATGAAGAATTGCTTATGTGCTTGAGTAATTTTCATAGGGACATGGACCAACAGATGGAAGGCATTGAACAACAAGAATTGGAGGACATTGGACAACAAGCAGCTGGTGGAGGAGAGCATTGGACAACGAATGGCAGCAACTAGGTAACTTATTTACCCGGTGACAAGGTAAAAGTTCTCTGCCTTACAAGACATTTTCATTTGTACTTAAACCAAATAAAAAAGATAAAAGACTAAACATAAAACTAATAAACATAATAGTAAAAGATAAATGATATAAAATGATTAAACTACAAATAAAACTTAAAATTTAAAAGAGATTTTTAAAGTAAATATATATTAAAAAGTTACATCAAGAATTGCTTATGTGCTTAAGTGTTTTTCATAGGATCATGGACCAACAGATGGAAGACATTGGACAACACGAATTGGAGGACATGGGACAACAAGGAGCTGGTAGAGGAGAGCATTGGACAAGGAATGGCAGCAACTAGGTAACTTATTTAACTAGTGACAAGGTAAGAGTTGTCTCCCTTACAAGACATTTTCATTTGTACTTAAACCAAATAAAAAAGATAAAAGACTAAACATAAAAATAATAAACATAATAGTAAAAGATAAATGATATGAAATGATAAAACTATAAATGATAAAGCTATAAATAAAACTTAAAATTTAAAAAGAGATTTTCAAAGTAAAGATATAGAGAAAAGTTACATGAAGAATTGCTTATGTGCTTGATTGTTTTTCACAGGGACTTGGACCTTCAGATGGAAGGCATTGGACAACGACAGACTAAAGGAGGTCATTGGACATCAACCAGCTGGTGGAGTAGGGCATCGGACATCGAATGGCAGCAACTAGGTAACTTACTCATCTAGTGACAAGGTAAGATTTCTCTCCCTTACAAAATATTTTCATTTGTACTTAAACCAAATAAAACAGATAAAAGACTAAACATAAAAATAATAAACATAATAGTAATAGATAAATGATATAAAATGATTGAACTATAAATAAAACTTAAGATTCAAAAGAGATTTTTAAATTAAAGATATATAGATAAGTTACATGAAGAATTGCTTATGTTCTTGAGTGTTTTTCATAGGGACATGGACCAACAGATGGAAGGCATTGGACAACAAGAATTGGAGGACATTGGATAAGAAGCAGCTGGTGGAGGAGGGCATTGGACAACGAATGGCAACAACTAGGTAACTTATTTACCTAGTGACAAGGTCAGAGGTGTGTCCCTTACAAGACATTTTCATTTGTACTTAAACCAAATAAAAAGATAAAAGACTAAACAGAAAAATAATACACATAACAGTAAAAGATAAATGATATAAAATAATAAAACTATAAATGATAAAGCTATAAATAAAACTTAAAATTTAAAAGAGATTTTCGAAGTAACGATATAGAGAAAAGTTACATGAAGAATTGCTTATGTGCTTGAGTGTTTTTCATAGGGACAGGGACCAACAGATGGAAGGCATTGGACAACGACATACTAAAGGAGGTCATTGGACAACAAGCAGCTGGTCGAGGAGGGCATCGGACAACGAATGACAGAAACTAGGTAACTTACTTATCTAGTGACAAGGTAAGAGTTCTCTCCCTTACAAGACATTTTCATCTTGTACTAAAACTATTAAAGAAGATGAATGACTAAACATAAAAATAATAAACATAATAGTAAAAGATAAATGATATAAAATAATAAAACTATTAAAAAAACCTTAACATTTAAAAGAGATTTTAAAAGTAAAGATAAATAGACAAGTAACATGAAGAATTGCTTATGTTCTTGAGTGTTTTTCATAGGGACATGGACCAACAGATGGAAGGCATTGGACAACGAAAGACTAAACTAGGTCATTGGACAACAAGCAGCTGGTGGAGTAGGGCATCGGACAACGAACGGCAGCAACTAGGTAACTTATTTACCTACTGACAAGGTAAGAGTTCTCTCCCTTACAAGACATTTTCATTTGTACTTAAACCAAATAAAAAAGATAAAAGACTAAACATAAAAATAATAAACATAATAGTGAAAGATAAATGATATAAAATGATTAAACTATAAATAAAACTTAAAATTTAAAAGAGATTTTCAAAGTAAAGATATATGGAAAAGTTACATGAAGAATTGCTTATGTGCTTGAGTGTTTTTCATAGCGACTCTGACCAACAAATGGAAGGCATTGGACAACGACTGACTAAAGGAGGTCATTGGACAACAAGCAGCTATTCGAGGAGGGCATCGTACAACGTATGACAGAAACTAGGTAGCTTACTTATCTAGTGAAAAGGTAAGAGTTCTCTCCCTTACAAGACATTTTCATTTTGAACTAAAACTATTGAAGAAGATAAAAGACTAAACATAATAATAATTAACATAACAGTAAAAGATAAATGATATATAATAATAAAAATATTTAAAAAAAACTTAAAATTGAAAAGAGATTTTTAAAGCTAAGATATATAGAAATATTACACAAATAATTGCTTATGTGCTTGAGTGTTTTTCATAGGGACATGGAGGGCATTGGACAACAAGAATCGGAGGACATTTGACAAGAAGCAGCTGGTGGAGGAGGGCATTGGACAATGAATGGCAGCAACTAGGTAACTTATTTACCTAGTGACAATGTAAGACTTGTCTCCCTTACAAAACATTTTCATTTGTACTTAAACCAAATAAAAAAGATAAAAGACTAAAGATTAAAATAATAAACATAATAGTAAAAGATAAATGATATAAAATGATAAAACTATAAATGATAAAACTATAAATAAAACTTAAAATTTAAAAGAGATTTTCAAAGTAAGTTATAGAGAAAAGTTACATGAAGAATTGCTTATGTGCTTGAGTGTTTTTCATAGGCACATGGACCAACAGATGGAAGGCATTGGACAATGACATACTAAAGGAGGTCATTGGACAACAAGCAGCTGGTGGAGTAGGGTATTGGACAACGAATGGCAGCAACTAGATAACTTATTTACCTAGTGACAAGGTAAGAGTTGTCTCCCTTACAAGACATTTTCATTTGTACTTAAACCAAATAAAAAAGATAAAAGACTAAACATAAAAATAATAAATATAATAGTAAAAGATAAATTATATAAAATGATAAAACTATAAATAAAACTTAAAATTTAAAAGAGATTCTCAAAGTAAAGATATATGGAAAATTTACATGAAGAATTGCGTATATGCTTGAGTATTTTTCATAGGGACATGGACCAGCAGATGGAAGGCATTGGACAACAAGAATTGGAGGACATTGGACAACAAGCAGCTGGTGGAGGAGGGCATTGGACAACGAATGGCAGCAACTAGGTAACTTATTTACGTAGTGAGAAGGTAAGTGTTGTCTACCTTGCAAGAAATTTTCATTTGTACTTAAACCAAATAAAAAGATAAAAATAATAAACATAATAGTAAAAGATAAATGATATAACATGATTAAACTATGAAAAAAATTTTAAAATATAAAAGAGATTTTTAAAGTAAAGATATAGAGAAAAGTTACATTAAGAATTGCTTACGTGCATGAGTGTTTTTCATAGCGACTTGGACCAACAGATGGAAGGCATTGGACAACAACAAACTAATGGAGGACATTGGACAAGAAACATCTGGTGGAGTAGGGCATCATAGAATGAATGGCAGAAATGTGTAACTTACTTACCTAGTGACAAGGTAAGAGTTGTCTCCCTTACAAAACATTTTCATTTTGAACTAAAAATAATAAAAAAATATAAGAGACTTAACATTAAAATAATACACATAATTCAAATATATAAATGGTATTAAATGAATAAAAATATCAATAAAACTTAAAATTTAAAGTAAATGCTATATAACACGTATTACTTATCTTTAAAATTAATAAAACTTTAAATAAAACTAAGGATTTAAAAGATAAATGATATAAAATTAATTTTTTAATTGAATAAAATTACGAGTAAAACCTAAAGCTTTGAAAAATAAATGATATAAAATGAATAAAACTATAAATTAATAAAAGAGATTCTGAAAGTAAAGATATTGGGAAAAGATACATCAAGAATTGCTTACATGCTTGAGTGGAGGGCATTGGACAAGGAATGGCAGCAACTAGTTAACTTACTTATCTAGTTACAAGGTAAGAGTTCTCTCCCTTACAAAACATTTTCATGTTGTACTAAAACTAATAAAAAAGATAAAAGACTAAACATAAAAATAATAAACATAATAGTAAAAGATAAATGATATAAAATGATAAAACTATTAAAAAAGACTTCAAATTTAGAAGAGATTTTGAAAGTAAAGATATATAGAAAAGTTGCATCAAGAATTGCTTATGTGCTTGAGTGTTTTTCATAGGGACATGGACCAACAGATGGAAGGCATTGGACAACAAGAATTGGACAAGCAGCTGGTGGAGGAGGGCATTGGACAACGAATGGCAGCAACTAGGTAACTTATTTACCTAGTGACAAGGTAAGAGTTGTTTCCCTTACAAGACATTTTCATTTGTACTTAATCCAAATAAATAAGATAAAAGACTAAACATAAAAATAATAAACATAACAGTAAAAGATAAATGATATAAAATGATAAAACTATAAATAAAACTTAAGATTCAAAAGAGATTTTTAAATTAAAGATATATAGATAAGTTACATGAAGAATTGCTTATGTGCTTGAGTGTTTTTCATAGGGACATGGACCAACAGATGGAAGGCATTGGATAACAAGAATTGGAGGACATTGGACAAGAAGCAGCTGGTGGAGGAGGGCATTGGACAACGAATGGCAACAACTAGGTAACTTATTTACCTAGTGACAAGGTCAGAGGTGTGTCCCTTACAAGACATTTTCATTTGTACTTAAACCAAATAAAAAGATAAAAGACTAAACAGAAAAATAATACACATAACAGTAAAAGATAAATGATATAAAATAATAAAACTATAAATGATAAAGCTATAAATAAAACTTAAAATTTAAAAGAGATTTTCGAAGTAACGATATAGAGAAAAGTTACATGAAGAATTGCTTATGTGCTTGAGTGTTTTTCATGGGGACAGGGACCAACAGATGGAAGGCATTGGACAACGACATACTAAAGGAGGTCATTGGACAACAAGCAGCTGGTCGAGGAGGGCATCGGACAACGAATGACAGAAACTAGGTAACTTACTTATCTAGTGACAAGGTAAGAGTTCTCTCCCTTACAAGACATTTTCATCTTGTACTAAAACTATTAAAGAAGATGAATGACTAAACATAAAAATAATAAACATAATAGTAAAAGATAAATGATATAAAATAATAAAACTATTAAAAAAAACTTAACATTTAAAAGAGATTTTAAAAGTAAAGATAAATAGACAAGTAACATGAAGAATTGCTTATGTTCTTGAGTGTTTTTCATAGGGACATGGACCAACAGATGGAAGGCATTGGACAACGAAAGACTAAACTAGGTCATTGGACAACAAGCAGCTGGTGGAGTAGGGCATCGGACAACGAACGGCAGCAACTAGGTAACTTATTTACCTACTGACAAGGTAAGAGTTCTCTCCCTTACAAGACATTTTCATTTGTACTCAAACCAAATAAAAAAGATAAAAGACTAAACATAAAAATAATAAACATAATAGTGAAAGATAAATGATATAAAATGATTAAACTATAAATAAAACTTAAAATTTAAAAGAGATTTTCAAAGTAAAGATATAGAGAAAAGTTACATGAAGAATTGCTTATGTGCTTGAGTGTTTTTCATAGGGACATGGACCAGCAGATGGAAGGCATTGGACAACGACTGACTAAAGGTGGAGGAGGGCATCGGACAACGAATGACAGAAACTAGGTAACTTACTTATCTAGTGACAAGGTAAGAGTTCTCTCCCTTACAAGACATTTTCATTTTGTACTAAAACTATTAAAGAAGATAAAAGACCAAACATAAAAATAATAAACATAATGGTAAAAGATAAATGATATAAAATAATAAAACTATTAAATAACTTATAATTTTAAAGAGATTTTTAAAGTAAAGATATATAGAAAAAGTTACATGAAGAATTGCTTATGTTCTTGAGTGTTTTTCATAGGGACATGGACCAACAGATGGATGGCATTGGACAACGACAGACTAAAGGGGGTCATTGGACAACAAGCAGCTGGTGGAGGAGGGCATCGGACAACGAATGACAGAAACTAGGTAACTTACTTATCTAGTGACAAGGTAAGAGTTTTCTCCCTTACAAGACATTTTCATCTTGTACTAAAACTATTAAAGAAGATGAATGACTAAATATGGAAAGCCATGACTGTCTTCAGGACAATGTTTGTCAAATAGATTGTTGAAATACAAATATCATGTTGTTATTTTTTATAACACATAGTTACAATCATATTTAATGTGGTTGTTTTATGGTTTCATGTGGTTAGAAGGCTGTAATATAAAGCCGAACAACTGCTTTATGTTGTGGTTGTAACATACTATATCGTCCACTTGTCCTTTCAAGTCGTTCTCGTCTTATGCTGTGTTGTTGAATTAAACAATTATGTACTTATCAAGGAATATCATGTTGGGGTCATACTGCGATACATTGTCATTTTATATAATGTTGTTAAACAATTATATCATGTTGTGGTTATTTCAAAATATGTTGTTGTCATTTTATATTAAGTTGTTAAACAGTTATATTATATTGTGGTTATTTCACAATATGTTGTTGTCATTTTAAGTTATGTTGTTCAACAATCATATTTTGTTGTGGTAATATGATAAGATGTTCTTTTCATTTTATGTTATGTTGTTAAATAGTGATATTATGTTGTGATTTTATCATAATATATCACTGTTATTTGATGCTATGTTGTTAAACAGTCGCATTATGTTGTGGTTATGTCATAATATGTAATTGTCAATTTATGTAATGTTGTTAAACAGTCGCATTATGTTGTGGTTATGTCATAATGTGTTGTTGTCAATTTATGTTATGTTGTTAAACAGTCGCATTATGTTGTGGTTATGTCATAATATGTTGTTGTCAATTTATGTTATGTTGTTAAACAGTCGCATTATGTTGTGGTTATGTCATAATATGTTGTTGTCAATTTATTTTATGTTGTTAAACAGTCATATTATGTTGTGGTTATTTCATAATGTGTTGTTGTCAATTTATGTTATGTTGTTAAACAATCATATTATGTTGTGTTTATTTCATAATGTGTTGTTGTTAAGTTATGTTATGTTGTTAAACAGTCATATTATGTTGTGATTATGTCATATTATGCTGTGATTATACTATAAGATGCTGTTGCCATTGTATATTTTGTTGATGAATAGTTCTATTGTGTTGCCTTTTACACCACTTGGTTGAAGTGTTGCATTGTGTTTAGGTTAAACCTTATTATATCAATTGCAAGCGCGGATCCAGAGGGGGGGGGGGTGGTTCCGGACCCCCCCCCCCCTGAAATTTTCGAAACATTGCTAAATTTTTGTTATAAATATACATATTTCATAAAAGTTAGTCCCAATTCCCCTTTTGTTGTCATAGTATTTGAAAAATATATCAGGAATTTGTATTAGAAATCTTTCATTTTGATACTATTTTGCCGTCAGTATTTCAAATTTTTTCTCTGGCGAGCTTCGCTTCCGCTCGCCAGAATGTATTACATACATGTACCTTATTTTCAAATGATACTGCGCTTCTATACAACACATATACAAACAGGGCACTAAGGAAACGAAAAGAAACTGAAAAAGACACGAATAGTGGATTTTATTCTTGGAAAAAAAAATTCGCTGGCTCGCTTTCGCTAGCCATTTGTTGTATTTACATATAAGAACTGACAATCAATTACTGTGATGTGAAAATTCAAAATTTTAAGCTGTTTGCTCGCCATTGCTCTCCAGTCACCTGCTTTATTAATAATCAGGGACAGAAAAGACAATCATCAATCAATAACTTTATTTTCTTGTGTTTGAGTTTTTTTGTTGTTGTTTTTTTGTTGTTTTTTTTTTTGCTCTTCAAAAAATTCGGACTTTAGGACACCCCCCCCCCTGAAAAAAATTCCTCGATCCGCCCATGAAATGCAATTACTATTTGATTGTCGGGAAGTTCTTAGAATAAAGGGTTATATTATGTCTAAATTTTATGGTATTATAACAGATATATGAGAATTTTGTCTGGAAATATTTAGAAATTACTTTAAATTATTAAAAAGACTAAATAAATCCTACGACTACGATTTCTGTTGAATACTTTTACTCTTTTCACCCCTTTCTTTTTTATTCTCATTATATTAGTAGAGAAGGTCTTACTTTTGATCTCTCTATTAACTTTTACTGTGAAATGTTTGGGAACGGTCAGACAAAAAGGAAGCAAGGGGGGGGTTGTAAACATCATACAGCCTCTAAGACCAATGTTTAAAACTAGCTAAAAACGGTTACATCGATCATCTGAGTAGCAGGCAGAAAAATGAAAGTGGCCGATGCGGTGAAGGCCCTCGAATCCTTGGGTTTTGTGAAATTATGTGCATTAGTTTCAGAGATGTTGAGCAGCTTGAGCGCCTGCTTCCTATTAGATTTTTGTGCAGCGGTTACAGAGAAGACGAAAATGTGTCAGCCAGTCAGAGTTCACAGCGGCCATATTTGTTGACTGATCGGCAAAAAAAACATTGGTAGAGTACCTTGAGTACTTGCTTCCTGTAAGGTTTCGTGAAATTCTGTGTAACGGTTGCAGAGAAGTCGAAAATGTGTCAGCCAATAAGAACCCTCGGCGGCCATATTTGTTGACTGATCGACACCCCCCCCCAATCAAAAACAAAAAACAAAAAGACAAAAACAAAAACAAACAAACAAAATTGGTAGAGGACCTTATCGTGAAATTCTGTGCACAAGAAGTCGAAAATACGTCAGTCATTCAGAGCTAGCCCTCGGTGGCCATATTTGTTGACTGATCGGCACAACACAAAATTGGTAGAAAAACTATGTAAGAGAGCAACCATTTGATTGGGGGGGGGGGGGACTTTTGCCGCCCGGAAATTTTTTACAACAATTTCAACAGCCTGAAAATTTGTGCGCCAGCCTTTGTGCCGGAGTTTTTTTTTAATTTTTCCAATGTTGAAAAAATGACGACACTTTGAAAAGTATAAATTATATAGCGTGATTTTTCAACCATATTACATGTACATATCAAACACGAAGTGAGATCAGGTGCCAAGGAAGAGTATATTAAGGCATCGATCTCTTTTAAGCAGATAACGCAAAGGGATATATAGTGCTAATGAATTTTTCATTTTTATTTGTATCTAGTTTATAAAAACAAAAATGTTTACCGGGCATATGGAAATGTCTGAACGGGGTGGGAGTCGGACCCAATTTCATGATCCGGAAAAAAAATTCCCGGCCCTTGGAGAGGAGAAGACATATCTGCATGTCCCAACCCCGGCCATCCCTTCCTCACACCGCCCCTGCTTTGGGGAATAATTTTTCCCTCAAATCCCCATCCGGATTTTTTTTTTTGCAAAGTCTTCCCCCCCCCCAAATAAAAATCAAATGGTTTCTCCCTAAGATTTGGTGAAATTTTGTGCAGCGGTTGCAGAGGAGAAGTCGAATATGTAAAAACGTTTAAGCCGGATGGACGGACGGACGGACGGACGGCACGCTATGACTACATCTCACTTAAAGCTTCGCTCAGGTGAGCTAAAAAATAAATACCCCCCCCCCCCCCCGAGATATGAATTACATATTGACGCGCGGAGGGACATATCTGCATGTCCCAACCCGGGCCGCCCCTTCCTCACCCCGCCCTTGCTCTACCACTCAGTATCTACTGATCCTCCTCCCCACTCCAATCCACTTTCCCCCTCCCATCTCGTTTACCCTGCCCTCCCCCCCCCCATTCTTTCACCCTGTCCGCTCCTCCCTTTTCTCCCGCATATAATTTAGCTTTTTAATACTTTTCCTTCAGTTTCTTGGATTTCAGAGAAGTCCAGCTTACAAAAAAACACAGGAAAGCAGACAAACTTTGAAACAAATAAAGAGAAAAACAAAAACACTACACAAACAAACAAAAATAAATTAAATGGCGTATACATAAGTAGGTGAAGACTGCATGGCGATTGCATGAATGCAGATGTGTAGATTTCTTGTTTAAATTCACATGAAAATCGGCTAGCTTAAAATTTTGGGAGTAGATAATTATATTTAATCTTATATCCACGGACTAATAAGAATTGCATAGATGAACAACAGTTCTGTCTTCAAATATTACATCGAAAATTAATTTAAATAAATATTCGAAAAAGCAAAAGTCATAGAATATTACTTCTCTTAAATAATATTTCCTCTGGAAAATACCCCTCCTTATCATCCCCATAAGACGATCTATAGTATATCATACCCTATGGACAGACAAAGAAGATGCTACATATATAAATCTCTTTACATGCTCCTTTTCACGTTGGTTAGGTGTTCAAGTGCAACTTCCCCCCCCCCTTTCGACATGCCTGACCTGGCCAGATCAGCCTCTGCTGTATGTGAAAGAATATAGCTCATATTACGGCGAGCTAGGGAAGGGAGCCAAAACATTTCCAAAAGTATAGAGTTTATGTATACTAGTATAATAATACTTTGGAACCCCCCCCCCCTTCTCCTGAATCCGCCACTGGTGTAATGCGTAGCTGTATTGAGTTCTCCGTAATTATGTTGTTTTCTTGATGGTCTTTATTATGTCGTGTGAAGATGTCATTATGTTGTTAAAAAGCGATGTTATGTTGAATGTCTTTATCATGTGTGATTTGAAACCGTTATTATGTTGTGGAAAAACTATGTTGTGTTGAATGTTCGGAACTCGATTTGTGTCTTTCGGAAGTCTGATTAGGTCCTGTCTTAAAATGGTATGCGGACACGGACTCGGACATCAAAACCTGTCATAAGACGAGACGTATTAAAGGCAAGCGCGTAACCAGAGTACTTTTCAAATCGGGAAGCACTTTCAGGCAGGATGTTATGGGGTCGCCAGGAGGCCCTTAAGGGGTACACGGGAAAGGCCTTGTGAGGAAATGCCCCTTGAAGCTTATGGATTTTACAAATGTTACAAATTTGCAGGAAAGTTTTCAATATTGACAATTTCTCCATTAGAAATGAATTGTACTCCATAAAGTTTACATGCAGATACGAAAGCTACGAAAATATTTAGCGGAAACAAGAATAATAGCTTTCGTGGGTTCTCTCTCTCTCTCTCTCTTATTTTATCTTTTTTTTTTTTTTGCAAAACGATACGGAAGTATTTGTGCACTTAAATATGTATTGCTACGTGCCTGATAGAACGTCACTGTCCGTTCATCCGTCAGTCCCCTACCTTAACTTGCGATTATCCCTATGAAACTCAAATACTGTGTAGATTGCCTACGAAGATACAAAGAACCCTATTCATTTTTGAAAGGTCAAAAGTCAATGTCATTTTGGGCTAAAACAGGGGGAGGGGGGGTTAGAAAATAAAATTGAAATTCATTTAAAATCTATTTCTAATCGAAATGTTTTTAAACTTTAATGCTTTAAGATTAAAACATGTTCTATCACATATATGTTTGCGTTTGTTTTTTTATATATATTTTCCATAGAATTAATTAATCACGCATAAAGGGAGTTGTTATTTGTTTATGTCGTAAAGGCAAAGTACAGTTAGTAATTAACAGAGGCAGAATATTAATTATAATGAATAAAATAAACACAATGATTTCTGACTTCAAAATTGCACGTCTTGTTTGTGTGTGTGTGGTTTTTTGTGATGATGAAATACCAAGAAAGATTATTTCTAAAAATAATAAATCTGAATAGAATTTACCAATTTTCCCCCTTGATAAAGAGCACAGACAACAAAATACAATGTAACCTCAAGCCAATATAACACTTCTACCAAAAGGTATGATTAAATAAACAGCATATTATAGTCCAAGCCTACTTAATATAGCTATTCAACAACATGGTATGAAATGACAACAACACATTATAGCAAAACCCCAACATAATATAAATATTCAACAACATAACATAAAATGACGACAACATATCATGGTATAACCACAGCATAATATAAATTTTTTACAACATAATATAAAATGAGAGCAATCTATTATGGTATAACCACAACATAATATACTTGTTTAACAGTATTATATTAAATGACAACAACATATTATGGTATAAGAACACCATAATATAATTGTTTAACAACATAACATAAAATGACAACAACATATTATGGTAGAACAACATAATATAATTGTTTAACAACATAATATAAAATAACAACAACATATTATGGTATAAGAACAACATAATATAATTGTTTAACAACATAACATAAAATGACAACAATATATTATGGTATAACTACAGCATAATATAAATGTTTAACAACATAGTAATAAATGACAACAATATGTTATGGTATGAACACAACATAATATAACTGTTTTACAACTTAATATAAAATAAGAACAACAGAATGTAAAATAACAACAACATAATAAAACTGTTTAACAACATAATATAAAATAAAAACAAGATACCATGGTTCAACCACAACATAATATACTTGTTTAACAACATAACAAAAATGACAACAACATATTTTGAAATAACCACAACATGATATAATTGTTTAACAACATGATATAAAATGAGAACGTATCGCAGTGTGACTCCAACATGATATTCCTTGATAAGTACATAATTGTTTAATTCAACAACACAACATAAGACGAGAACGACTTGAAAGGACAAGTGGACGATATAGTATGTTACAACCACAACATAAAGCAGTTGTTCGGCTTTATATTACAGCCTTCTAACAACATGAAACCATAAAACAACCATATAGAATATGATTGCAACTATGTGTTATTAAAAATAACAACATGATATTTATATTCAACCATCTATTTCACGATCATTGTCCTTGAGACAGTCATGGCGTTCCATAACTAAACATAAAAATAAAAAACATAATAGTAAAAGATAAATGATATAAAATAATAAAACTATTAAAAAAAACTTAACATTTAAAAGAGATTTTTAAAGTAAAGATAAATAGAAAAGTAACATGAAGAATTGCTTATGTTCTTGAGTGTTTTTCATAGGGACATGGACCAACAGATGGAAGGCATTGGAAAACGAAAGACTAAACTAGGTCATTGGACAACAAGCAGCTGGTGGATGAGGGCATCGGACAACGAACGGCAGCAACTAGGTAACTTATTTACCTACTGACAAGGTAAGAGTTCTCTCCCTTACAAGACATTTTCATTTGTACTTAAACCAAATAAAAAAGATAAAAGACTAAACATAAAAATAATAAACATAATAGTGAAAGATAAATGATATAAAATGATTAAACTATAAATAAAACTTAAAATTTAAAAGAGATTTTCAAAGTAAAGATATATGGAAAAGTTACATGAAGAATTGCTTATGTGCTTGAGTGTTTTTCATAGCGACTTGGACCAACAGATGGAAGGCATTGGACAACGACTGACTAAAGGAGGTCATTGGACAACAAGCAGCTGGTCGAGGAGGGCATCGTACAACGTATGACAGAAACTAGGTAGCTTACTTATCTAGTGAAAAGGTAAGAGTTCTCTCCCTTACAAGACATTTTCATTTTGAACTAAAACTATTGAAGAAGATAAAAGACTAAACATAATAATAATTAACATAACAGTAAAAGATAAATGATATAAAATAATAAAAATATTTAAAAAAAACTTAAAATTTAAAAGAGATTTTTAAAGCTAAGATATATAGAAATATTACACGAATAATTGCTTATGTGCTTGAGTGTTTTTCATAGGGACATGGACCAACAGATGGAGGGCATTGGACAACAAGAATCGGAGGACATTTGACAAGAAGCAGCTGGTGGAGGAGGGCATTGGACAATGAATGGCAGCAACTAGGTAACTTATTTACCTAGTGACAATGTAAGACTTGTCTTCCTTACAAAACATTTTCATTTGTACTTAAACCAAATAAAAAAGATAAAAGACTAAAGATTAAAATAGTAAACATAATAGTAAAAGATAAATGATATAAAATGATAAAACTATAAATGATAAAACTATAAATAAAACTTAAAATTTAAAAGAGATTTTCAAAGTAAAGATATAGAGAAAAGTTACATGAAGAATTGCTTATGTGCTTGAGTGTTTTTCATAGGGACATGGACCAACAGATTGAAGGCATTGGACAATGACATACTAAAGGAGGTCATTGGACAACAAGCAGCTGGTGGAGTAGGGTATTGGACAACGAATGACAGCAACTAGATAACTTATTTACCTAGTGACAAGGTAAGAGTTGTCTCCCTTACAAGACATTTTCATTTGTACTTAAACCAAATAAAAAAGATAAAAGACTAAACATAAAAATAATAAATATAATAGTAAAAGATAAATGATATAACATGATTAAACTATGAAAAATATTTTAAAATATAAAAGAGATTTTTAAAGTAAAGATATAGAGAAAAGTTACATTAAGAATTGCTTACGTGCTTGAGTGTTTTTCATAGCGACTTGGACCAACAGATGGAAGGCATTAGACAACAACAAACTAATGGAGGACATTGGACAAGAAACATCTGGTGGAGTAGGGCATCATAGAATGAATGGCAGAAATGCGTAACTTACTTACCTAGTGACAAGGTAAGAGTTGTCTCCCTTACAAAACATTTTCATTTTGAACTAAAAATAATAAAAAAAATATAAGAGACTTAACATTAAAATAATACACATAATTCGAATATATAAATGATATTAAATGAATAAAAATATCAATAAAACTTAAAATTTAAAGTAAATGCTATATAACACGTATCACATATCTTTAAAATTAATAAAACTTTAAATAAAACTAAGGATTTAAAAGATAAATGATATAAAATTAATTTTTTAATTGAATAAAATTACGAGTAAAACCTAAAACTTTGAAAAATAAATGATATAAAATGAATAAAACTATAAATTAATAAAAGAGATTCTTAAAGTAAAGATATT
The DNA here is from genome assembly GCA_028142955.1 of Pinctada fucata. Lineage (NCBI taxonomy): Eukaryota > Metazoa > Mollusca > Bivalvia > Pterioida > Pteriidae > Pinctada > Pinctada fucata. The sequence continues at coordinate 34,658,431 of AP027108.1, read as the reverse complement.
GGGAAAAGATACATCAAGAATTGCTTACATGCTTGAGTGGAGGGCATTGGACAAGGAATGGCAGCAACTAGTTAACTTACTTATCTAGTTACAAGGTAAGATTTGTCCCCCTTAGAAAACATTTTCATTTTGTACTTAAACTAATAAAAAAGAGAAAAGACTAAACATCAAAATAATAAACATAATAGTAAAAGATAAATGATATAAAATGATAAAACTATTAAAAAAGACTTAAAATTTAAGAGATTTTTAAAGTAAAGATATAGAGAAAAGTTTCATCAAGAATTGCTTATGTGCTTGAGTGTTTTTCATAGGGACATGGACCAACAGATGGAAGGCATTGGACAACAAGAATTGGACAAGCAGCTGGTGGAGGAGGGCATTGGACAACGAATGGCAGCAACTAGGTAACTTATTTACCTAGTGACAACGTAAGAGTTGTTTCCCTTACAAGACATTTTCATTTGTACTTAAACCAAATAAATAAGATAAAAGACTAAACATAAAAATAATAAACATAACAGTAAAAGATAAATGATATAAAATGATAAAACTATAAATAAAACTTAAAATTTAAAAGAGATTTTCAAAGTAAAGATATAGAGAAAAGTTAAATAAAGAATTGCTTATGTGCTTGAGTGTTTTTCATAGGGACATGGACCAGCAGATGGAAGGCATTGGACAACGACTGACTAAAGGTGGAGGAGGGCATCGGACAACGAATGACAGAAACTAGGTAACTTACTTATCTAGTAACAAGGTAAGAGTTCTCTCCCTTACAAGACATTTTCATTTTGTACTAAAACTATTAAAGAAGATAAAAGACCAAACATTAAAATAATAAACATAATGGTAAAAGATAAATGATATAAAATAATAAAACTATTAAATAACTTATAATTTTAAAGAGATTTTTAAGGTAAAGATATATAGAAAAAGTTACATGAAGAATTGCTTATGTTCTTGAGTGTTTTTCATAGGGACATGGACCAACAGATGGAAGGCATTGGACAACAAGAATTGGAGGACATTGGACAACAAGCAGCTGGTGGAGGAGGGCATTGGACAACGAATGGCAGCAACTAGGTAACTTATTTACCTACTGACAAGGTAAGCGTTCTCTCCTTTACAAAACATTTTCATTTGTAATTAAACCAAATAAAAAAGATAAAAGACTAAAGATAAAAATAATAACCATAATAGTAAAAGATAAATGATATAAAATGATAAAACTATAAATGATAAAACTATAAATAAAACTTAAAATTTCATTGAAATTTCTAAAGTAAAGATATACAGATAAGTTACATGAAGAATTGCTTATGTGCTTGAGTGTTTTTCATAGGGACATGGACCAACAGATGGAAGGCATTGGACAACACGAATTGGAGGACATGGGACAACAAGCAGCTGGTTGAGGAGAGCATTGGACAACGAATGGCAGCAACTAGGTACCTTTTTTACCTAGTGACAAGGTAAGCGTTGTCTCCCTTACAAGACATTTTCATTTGTACTTAAACCAAATAAAAAAGATAAAAGACTAAACATAAAAATAATAAACATAATAGTAAAATATAAATGATATAAAATGATAACTCTATAAATGATAAAGCTATAAATAAAATTTAAAATTTAAAAAGTGATTTTCAAAGTAAAGATAAAGAGAAAAGTAACATGAAGAATTGCTTATGTTCTTGAGAGTTTTTCATAGGGATATTGACCAACAGAAGTAAGGCATTGGACGACGACAGACTAAAGGAGGTCATTGGACAACAAGCAGCTGGTGGAGAAGGGCATCGGACAACGAATGACAGAAACTAGGTAACTTACTTATCTAGTGACAAGGTAAGAGTTCTCTCCCTTACAAGACATTTTCATTTTGTACTAAAACTATTAAAGAAGAATGAATGACTATACATAAAAGTAATAAACATAATAGTAAAAGATAAGTAATAAAAAAATAATAAAACTATTAAAAAAAACTTGAAATTTAAAAGAGATTTTTAAAGTAAAGATATATAGAAAAGTAACATGAAGAATTGCTTATGTTCTTGAGTGTTTTTCATAGGGATATGGACCAACAGACGGAAGGCATTGGACAACGACAGACTAAACTAGGTCATTGGACAACAAGCAGCTGGTAGAGTAGGTCATTGGACAACGAATGACAGCAACTAGGTAACTTATGTGCCTAGTGACAAGGTAAAAGTTCTCTCCCTTATAAGACATTTTCATTTTGTACTTAAACCAAATAAAAAAAATAAAAAACTAAACATAAAAATAATAAACATAATAGTAATAGATAAATGATATAAAATGATTGAACTATAAATAAAACTTAAGATTCAAAAGAGATTTTTAAAGTAAAGATATATAGAAAAGTTACATGAAGAATTGCTTATGTGCTTGAGTGTTTTTCATAGGGACATGGACCAACAGATGGAAGGCATTGGACAACACGAATTGGAGGACATTGGACAACAAGCAGCTGGTGGAGGAGGGCATTGAACAACGAATGGCAGCAACTAGGTAACTTATTTACCTAGTGACAAGGTATGAGTTGTCTCCCTTACAAGTCATTTTCATTTGTACTTAAACCAACTAAAAAAGATAAAAGACTAAACATAAAAATAATAAACATAATAGTAAAAGATAAATGATATAAAATGATAAAACTATTTAAAAAGACTTCAAATTTAGAAGAGATTTTGAAAGTAAAGATATATAGAAAAGTTGCATCGAGAATTGCTTATGTGCTTGAGTGTTTTTCATAGGGACATGGACCAACAGATGGAAGGCATTGGACAACAAAAATTGGACGACATTGGACAAAAAGCAGCTGGTGGAGGAGGGCATTGGACAACGAATGGCAGCAACTAGGTAACTTATTTACCTAGTGACAAGGTAAGAGTTGTTTCCCTTACAAGACATTTTCATTTGTACTTAAACCAAATAAATAAGATAAAAGACTAAACATAAAAATAATAAACATAACAGTAAAAGATAAATGATAAAAATGATAAAACTATAAATAAAACTTACAATTTAAAAGAGATTTTCAAAGTAAAGATATAGATAAAAGTTACATGAAGAATTGCTTATGCGCTTGAGTGTTTTTCATAGGGACATGGACCAGCAGATGGAAGGCATTGGACAACGACTGACTAAAGGTGGAGGAGGGCATCGGACAACGAATGACAGAAACTAGGTAACTTACTTATCTAGTGACAAGGTAAGAGTTCTCTCCCTTACAAGACATTTTCATTTTGTACTAAAATTATTAAAGAAGATAAAAGGCCAAACATAAAAATAATAAAGATAATGGTAAAAGATAAATAATATAAAATAATAAAACTATTAAATAACCTAAAATTTTAAAGAGATTTTTAAAGTAAAGATAAATAGAAAAGTAACATGAAGAATTGCTTATGTTCTTGAGTGTTTTTCTTAGGGACATGGACCAACAGATGGAAGGCATTGGACAACGAAAGACTAAACTAGGTCATTGGACAACAAGCAGCTGGTGGATATAGGGCATCGGACAACAAACGGCAGAAACTAGGTAGCTTACTTATCTAGTGACAAGGTAAGAGTTCTCTCCCTTACAAGACATTTTCATTTTGAACTTAAACTATTGAAGAAGATAAAAGACTAAACATAATAATAATTAACATAACAGTAAAAGATAAATGATATAAAATAATAAAAATATTTAAAAAAAACTTAAAATTTAAAAGAGATTTTTAAAGCTAAGATATATAGAAATATTACATGAAGAATTGGTTATGTGCTTGAGTGTTTTTCATAGGGACATGGACCAACAGATGGAAGGCATTGGACAACAAAAATTGGAGGACATTGGACAACAAGCAGCTGGTGGAGGAGGGCATTGGACAACGAATGGCAGCAACTAGGTAACTTATTTACCTAGTGACAACGTAAGAGTTGTTTCCCTTACAAGACATTTTCATTTGTACTTAAACCAAATAAATAAGATAAAAGACTAAACATAAAAATAATAAACATAACAGTAAAAGATAAATGATATAAAATGATAAAACTATAAATAAAACTTAAAATTTAAAAGAGATTTTCAAAGTAAAGATATAGAGAAAAGTTAAATAAAGAATTGCTTATGTGCTTGAGTGTTTTTCATAGGGACATGGACCAGCAGATGGAAGGCATTGGACAACGACTGACTAAAGGTGGAGGAGGGCATCGGACAACGAATGACAGAAACTAGGTAACTTACTTATCTAGTAACAAGGTAAGAGTTCTCTCCCTTACAAGACATTTTCATTTTGTACTAAAACTATTAAAGAAGATAAAAGACCAAACATTAAAATAATAAACATAATGGTAAAAGATAAATGATATAAAATAATAAAACTATTAAATAACTTATAATTTTAAAGAGATTTTTAAGGTAAAGATATATAGAAAAAGTTACATGAAGAATTGCTTATGTTCTTGAGTGTTTTTCATAGGGACATGGACCAACAGATGGAAGGCATTGGACAACAAGAATTGGAGGACATTGGACAACAAGCAGCTGGTGGAGGAGGGCATTGGACAACGAATGGCAGCAACTAGGTAACTTATTTACCTACTGACAAGGTAAGCGTTCTCTCCTTTACAAAACATTTTCATTTGTAATTAAACCAAATAAAAAAGATAAAAGACTAAAGATAAAAATAATAAACATAATAGTAAAAGATAAATGATATAAAATGATAAAACTATAAATGATAAAACTATGAATAAAACTTAAAATTTCATTGAAATTTCTAAAGTAAAGATATACAGATAAGTTACATGAAGAATTGCTTATGTGCTTGAGTGTTTTTCATAGGGACATGGACCAACAGATGGAAGGCATTGGACAACACGAATTGGAAGACATGGGACAACAAGCAGCTGGTTGAGGAGAGCATTGGACAACGAATGGCAGCAACTAGGTACCTTTTTTACCTAGTGACAAGGTAAGCGTTGTCTCCCTTACAAGACATTTTCATTTGTACTTAAACCAAATAAAAAAGATAAAAGACTAAACATAAAAATAATAAACATAATAGTAAAATATAAATGATATAAAATGATAACTCTATAAATGATAAAGCTATAAATAAAATTTAAAATTTAAAAAGTGATTTTCAAAGTAAAGATAAAGAGAAAAGTAACATGAAGAATTGCTTATGTTCTTCAGAGTTTTTCATAGGGATATTGACCAACAGAAGTAAGGCATTGGACGACGACAGACTAAAGGAGGTCATTGGACAACAAGCAGCTGGTGGAGAAGGGCATCGGACAACGAATGACAGAAACTAGGTAACTTACTTATCTAGTGACAAGGTAAGAGTTCTCTCCCTTACAAGACATTTTCATTTTGTACTAAAACTATTAAAGAAGAATGAATGACTATACATAAAAGTAATAAACATAATAGTAAAAGATAAGTAATAAAAAAATAATAAAACTATTAAAAAAAACTTGAAATTTAAAAGAGATTTTTAAAGTAAAGATATATAGAAAAGTAACATGAAGAATTGCTTATGTTCTTGAGTGTTTTTCATAGGGATATGGACCAACAGACGGAAGGCATTGGACAACGACAGACTAAACTAGGTCATTGGACAACAAGCAGCTGGTAGAGTAGGTCATTGGACAACGAATGACAGCAACTAGGTAACTTATGTGCCTAGTGACAAGGTAAAAGTTCTCTCCCTTATAAGACATTTTCATTTTGTACTTAAACCAAATAAAAAAAATAAAAGACTAAACATAAAAATAATAAACATAATAGTAATAGATAAATGATATAAAATGATTGAACTATAAATAAAACTTAAGATTCAAAAGAGATTTTTAAAGTAAAGATATATAGAAAAGTTACATGAAGAATTGCTTATGTGCTTGAGTGTTTTTCATAGGGACATGGACCAACAGATGGAAGGCATTGGACAACACGAATTGGAGGACATTGGACAACAAGCAGCTGGTGGAGGAGGGCATTGAACAACGAATGGCAGCAACTAGGTAACTTATTTACCTAGTGACAAGGTATGAGTTGTCTCCCTTACAAGTCATTTTCATTTGTACTTAAACCAACTAAAAAAGATAAAAGACTAAACATAAAAATAATAAACATAATAGTAAAAGATAAATGATATAAAATGATAAAACTATAAATAAAACTTAAAATTTAAAAGAGATTCTCAAAGTAAAGATATATGGAAAAGTTACATGAAGAATTGCTTATATGCTTGAGTATTTTTCATAGGGACATGGACCAGCAGATGGAAGGCATTGGACAACAAGAATTACAGGACATTGGACAACAAGCAGCTGGTGGAGGAGGGCATTGGACAACGAATGGCAGCAACTAGGTAACTTATTTACGTAGTGAGAAGGTAAGAGTTGTCTACCTTGCAAGAAATTTTCATTTGTACTTAAACCAAATAAAAAAGATAAAAGACTAAACATAAAAATAATAAACATAATAGTAAAAGATAAATGATATAACATGATTAAACTATGAAAAAAAAAACTTAAAATATAAAAGAGATTTTTAAAGTAAAGATATAGAGAACAGTTACATTAAGAATTGCTTACGTGCTTGAGTGTTTTTCATAGCGACTTGGACCAACAGATTGAAGGCATTGGACAACAACAAACTAATGGAGGACATTTGACAAGAAACATCTGGTGGAGTAGGGCATCATAGAATGAATGGCAGAAATGCGTAACTTACTTACCTAGTGACAAGGTAAGAGTTGTCTCCCTTACAAAACATTTTCATTTTGAACTAAAAATAATAAAAAATTTAAGAGACTTAACATTAGAATAATAAACATAATTCAAATATATAAATGGTATTAAATGAATAAAACTATCAATAAAACTTAAGATTTAAAGTAAATGCTATGTAACACGTATAAGTTATCTTTAAAATTAATAAAACGTTAAATAAAACTAAGGATTTAAAAGATAAATGATATAAAATTAATTTTTTAATTGAATAAAATTACGAGTAAAACCTAAAGCTTTGAAAGATAAATGATATAAAATGAATAAAACTATAAATTAATAAAAGAGATTCTTAAAGTAAAGATATTGGGAAAAGATACATCAAGAATTGCTTACATGCTTGAGTGGACGGCATTGGACAAGGAATGGCAGCAACTAGTTAACTTACTTATCTAGTTACAAGGTAAGAGTTCTCTCCCTTACAAAACATTTTCATGTTGTACTAAAACTAGTAAAAAAGATAAAAGACTAAACATAAAAATAATAAACATAATAGTAAAAGATAAATGATATAAAATGATAAAACTATTTAAAAAGACTTCAAATTTAGAAGAGATTTTGAAAGTAAAGATATATAGAAAAGTTGCATCGAGAATTGCTTATGTGCTTGAGTGTTTTTCATAGGGACATGGACCAACAGATGGAAGGCATTGGACAACAAAAATTGGACGACATTGGACAAAAAGCAGCTGGTGGAGGAGGGCATTGGACAACGAATGGCAGCAACTAGGTAACTTATTTACCTAGTGACAAGGTAAGAGTTGTTTCCCTTACAAGACATTTTCATTTGTACTTAAACCAAATAAATAAGATAAAAGACTAAACATAAAAATAATAAACATAACAGTAAAAGATAAATGATAAAAATGATAAAACTATAAATAAAACTTAAAATTTAAAAGAGATTTTCAAAGTAAAGATATAGATAAAAGTTACATGAAGAATTGCTTATGCGCTTGAGTGTTTTTCATAGGGACATGGACCAGCAGATGGAAGGCATCGGACAACGACTGACTAAAGGTGGAGGAGGGCATCGGACAACGAATGACAGAAACTAGGTAACTTACTTATCTAGTGACAAGGTAAGAGTTCTCTCCCTTACAAGACATTTTCATTTTGTACTAAAACTATTAAAGAAGATAAAAGGCCAAACATAAAAATAATAAAGATAATGGTAAAAGATAAATAATATAAAATAATAAAACTATTAAATAACTTAAAATTTTAAAGAGATTTTTAAAGTAAAGATAAATAGAAAAGTAACATGAAGAATTGCTTATGTTCTTGAGTGTTTTTCTTAGGGACATGGACCAACAGATGGAAGGCATTGGACAACGAAAGACTAAACTAGGTCATTGGACAACAAGCAGCTGGTGGATATAGGGCATCGGACAACAAACGGCAGAAACTAGGTAGCTTACTTATCTAGTGACAAGGTAAGAGTTCTCTCCCTTACAAGACATTTTCATTTTGAACTTAAACTATTGAAGAAGATAAAAGACTAAACATAATAATAATTAACATAACAGTAAAAGATAAATGATATAAAATAATAAAAATATTTAAAAAAAACTTAAAATTTAAAAGGGATTTTTAAAGCTAAGATATATAGAAATATTACATGAAGAATTGGTTATGTGCTTGAGTGTTTTTCATAGGGACATGGACCAACAGATGGAAGGCATTGGACAACAAAAATTGGAGGACATTGGACAACAAGCAGCTGGTGGAGGAGGGCATTGGACAACGAATGGCAGCAACTAGGTAACTTATTTACCTAGTGACAAGGTAAGATTTGTCCCCCTTAGAAAACATTTTCATTTTGTACTTAAACTAATAAAAAAGAGAAAAGACTAAACATCAAAATAATAAACATAATAGTAAAAGATAAATGATATAAAATGATAAAACTATTAAAAAAGACTTAAAATTTAAGAGATTTTTAAAGTAAAGATATAGAGAAAAGTTTCATCAAGAATTGCTTATGTGCTTGAGTGTTTTTCATAGGGACATGGACCAACAGATGGAAGGCATTGGACAACAAGAATTGGAGGACATTGGACAAGAAGCAGCTGGTGGAGGAGGCCATTGGACAATGAATGGCAGCAACTAGGTAACTTATTTACCTAGTGACAATGTAAGACTTGTCTCCCTTACAAAACATTTTCATTTGTACTTAAACCAAATAAAAAAGATAAAAGACTAAAGATTAAAATAATAAATATAATAGTAAAAGATAAATGATATAAAATGATAAAACTATAAATGATAAAACTATAAATAAAACTTAAAATTTAAAAGAGATTTTCAAAGTAAAGATATAGAGAAAAGTTACATGAAGAATTGCTTATGTGCTTGAGTGTTTTTCATAGGGACATGGACCAACAGATGGAAGGCATTGGACAATGACATACTGAAGGAGGTCATTGGACAACAAGCAGCTGGTGGAGTAGGGTATTGGACAACGAATGGCAGCAACTAGATAACTTATTTACCTAGTGACAAGGTAAGAGTTGTCTCCCTTACAAGACATTTTCATTTGTACTTAAACCAAATAAAAAAGATAAAAGACTAAACATAAAAATAATAAATATAATAGTAAAAGATAAATTATATAAAATGATAAAACTATAAATAAAACTTAAAATTTAAAAGAGATTCTCCAAGTTAAGATATATGGAAAAGTTACATGAAGAATTGCTTATATGCTTGAGTATTTTTCATAGGGACATGGACCAGCAGAGGGAAGGCATTGGACAACAAGCAGCTGGTGGAGGAGGGCATTGGACAACGAATGGCAGCAACTAGGTAACTTATTTACGTAGTGAGAAGGTAAGTGTTGTCTACCTTGCAAGAAATTTTCATTTGTACTTAAACCAAATAAAAAAGATAAAAGACTAAACATAAAAATAATAAACATAATAGTAAAAGATAAATGATATAACATGATTAAACTATGAAAAAAAAACTTAAAATATAAAAGAAATTTTTAAAGTAAAGATATCGAGAAAAATTACATTAAGAATTGCTTACGTGCTTGAGTGTTTTTCATAGCGACTTGGACCAACAGATGGAAGGCAATGGACAACAACAAACTAATGGAGGACATTGGACAAGAAACATCTGGTGGAGTAGGTCATCATAGAATGAATGGCAGAAATGCGTAACTTACTTACCTAGTGACAAGGTAAGAGTTGTCTCCCTTACAAAACATTTTCATTTTGAACTAAAAATAATAAAAAATATAAGAGACTTAACATTAAAATAATACACATAATTCAAATATATAAATGGTATTAAATGAATAAAACTATCAATAAAACTTAAAATTTAAAGTAAATGCTATATAACACGTATAACTTATCTTTAAAATTAATAAAACGTTAAATAAAACTAAGGATTTAAAAGATAAATGATATAAAATTAATTTTTTAATTGAATAAAATTACGAGTAAAACCTAAAGCTTTGAAAGATAAATGATATAAAATGAATAAAACTATAAATTAATAAAAGAGATTCTTAAAGTAAAGATATTGGGAAAAGATACATCAAGAATTGCTTACATGCTTGAGTGGAGGGCATTGGACAAGGAATGGCAGCAACTAGTTAACTTACTTATCTAGTTACAAGGTAAGAGTTCTCTCCCTTACAAAACATTGTCATGTTGTACTAAAACTAATAAAAAAGATAAAAGACTAAACATAAAAATAATAAACATAATAGGAAAAGATAAATGATATAAAATGATAAAACTATTAAAAAAGACTTCAAATTTAGAAGAGATTTTGAAATTAAAGATATATAGAAAAGTTGCATCAAAAATTGCTTATGTGCTTGAGTGTTTTTCATAGGGACATGGACCAACAGATGGAAGGCATTGGACAACAAGAATTGGACAAGCAGCTGGTGGAGGAGGGCATTGGACAACGAATGGCAGCAACTAGGTAACTTATTTACCTAGTGACAAGGTAAGAGTTGTTACAAGACATTTTCATTTGTGTTTAAACCAAACAAATAAGATAAAAGACTAAACATAAAAATAATAAACATAACAGTAAAAGATAAATGATATAAAATGATAAAACTATAAATAAAACTTAGAATTTAAGAGATTTTCAAAGTAAAGATATAGAGAAAAGTTACATGAAGAATTGCTTATGTTCTTGAGTGTTTTTCATAGGGACATGGACCAACAGATGGAAGGCATTGGACAACGACAGACTAAAGGAGGTCATTGGACAACAAGCAGCTGGTGGAGAAGGGCATCGGAGAACGAATGACAGAAACTAGTTAACTTACTTATCTAGTGACAAGGTAAGAGTTCTCTCCCTTACGAGACATTTTCATCTTGAACTAAACTATTAAAGAAGATGAATGACTAAACATAAAAATAATAAACATAAATATATCTATCCCCGACGCAGTTCGAGATAGATTCTGTTATTTCGGGCCGACAACATTTCGTGGCTTTTTTGATTTATTCCCCTTTGCACGTAAGTAAAATATGAGCTATCTACCTGACCTAAACGCACTAGGCGACCTCTTACAAGAGTGCACGCCCACTACGTCACCATCTTGACGTCATATGATTTTCGCGCCACACTTTTCAGGTTCGTCTGCAAGGTAAGGTAACGAATTTATTTGCTCGTGAATTGTTTCAGTTTTTAGTCTGTAATCTTCACCAAATTATTAGTTATTCAATCAAAATGTTATATCTCAATGTAACGTACATAATCTTATTATCTGCTTCGCAGTATTTTGCTTTAATTCGGAAATAAATAAAATGCATTGATTTCTGTAACATCCAAGCACTGTAACCTAATAATCTTTCCGTTCTCATTTTGTACATGCATGATACAAACGAAACACACGTACCATTCCATCCTTTTCTAGTAAATAACAACAAGAAAACCTGTACCAATCCCATAATATACATCGTTCTAATAAGCTTTGAACTTATATTTTACATTTAACACCTGTTCGGAGTTCACCAGCCCCCAACGCATTTCCCCTGGAGACAGCCGATTGGTACCCTTGTCAACGAACGAACTCTCCAGCGTTCCAGTCTCCCATCATTAATTATTATTGCATCGCCAATTTAATTGGCTGTTACCATTTCAAGGTAGGAGAGCATTTACAGAATTCAAGTACATATCTCAGGAAAGCAAACACGCATGTGAAAGAAATTGCTAAACAATAGACTGAAAAGTAATTACAACAGAGCTATGCCATGGAATATTACCTTTCTAGTAGTATGTAATTGTACAATTTATTCAGAATATAGATAGGAAATTAGAATATATGAAGATATTTAGAATATATGATGTAACAGAGCTACTCTATCTGGGGTCTAGAATATATATATTTTTTTTTTCAAAATCTAATTGCCACAGGCAACTTGAGGCTTAAAACACTTGCCCGACCCAAAAAATCACTTGACCCAATGATGGGTCTTATACTGAAACTTGTTGAATTTTAGAATATTTAGTAAATGGAGTGCTTGATTCTTCAGAATATTAAAATTAAAATCCTTTCTGTAGAATAAGATACGGAAGAAATATGAATTAAAAAAAAAAAAAAAAAGTTCAACAAGTCTCCTTGCCCACGGGCAAGTGATCACCTGCTTTGTACTTTCCCGACCGAACTTTTCACTTGCCGCGGGCAACGGGAAATTGGAATTCTACTAAGAGCCCTGGACTCTATGTAATCGTATATTTAGAATACTTGAAGCAATCAAACGTCAATGAACAATTATATTTAGCCAGTTAAAAATAAATAAATAAATAAATAAATAGATAAATAATTGAATAAAAAAACAAAACAAAAATAAAGAAATACTAAATAAATAAATAAATGATGAAATAAATAACCATCGTGAGAAAGAACATATCATTTATTATTTATTTACTGAATGCGCACATGTCCATTGCGAATATGTGTTCAAGCCAAAATTCATATTGTCGAATGAAGTATCTGAATTTGAATAAAAAGCCAAAGAGTTAAGATATATGCATGCCTGGCATTGTTTAAAGGCCTGATTTCTAAACGAGGCAGAAAACAAGACGACGAATACAAATGCTGCCTTCAAACGCCGTAACGATTTTGAAATCTATTATGGCATCTAATACCCTACCTCCGACCAAAATTGATAATATCAAATAACGACCCAATTAAACCTCACTAAATTCCCCTTTAATATGGTTATAGCACTAGATCCAGTACCGCAGTAGCTACATGGTGTACAAGAAAAAGGGGTGTCAACATTTTACTACGGTAAAAAAAAGGGGGGGGGGATTAGTTTCTAGATCCACCGTCATATTCTCAAAACCACAATATTACTTAGTGAACACCTATCGGGGGGGGGGGGGGACACTTAATAGTCGTCTTACGACATATTACTATAAATATTTCAGGCAAAACCGTTATCGATAATATACATAATAACAAGTACGCAATCTAGGTACCAATTACTAGTTATAACTTTTCTAAATATGAACCGTGAGTTAAACACGCAAAGTAATAAAATTTAAAAATCTAAAAAAAAAAAAAAAAAAAAAAAATAATAATAATAATATCAGGGCTCTTGCTCTGCCTCATTTGGGGCCATATTTGGCTCCATTCCCAATGCAAAATAGTATTTCTCCCCCTATTCTTGTTTAGTTTTTCCCATATTAAAAAAAATTGAATAAAAATAAAATAAAATAAATAAAATAAAATGAAAAGGCATCTAAATCTATTCATATTTTTTTTCTCAATTCTTGAGAAAATGCCGCTATTCTTCCCTAATTCTACGGCCCCTGGCAGTCCCCAAAATGGATGTAAGAGCTCTTGATATTATATTTTCACCGGGAATTTTCCTCCCGTTTTTGGGCCGTTATTCGGCCCCATTCCCAATGAAAATTATTATCCTTTAAGTTTTATTTTCCAACTGTGGCTCTAAATTTACCAACTACACATAGATGGAATTATCACCAATATCGCCAAATTCCCTTGTTCAAAAGTATCAAATTTACCTGTGATTTGCTACAATTTTCGTAATCAATACCGATCAGAGAAGTAATTAAATCAAATTAAAAAGAAAATTATTTGCTTCAACATTTAATATTCTGATTCTTTGATCCAGTCACTTATTCCCAAAAATGTTCCCAAACGTCGTATATTTCCCCAATAGCACGGGCCGCGACCCTATTCCCAAATTTAAATACTTGGAAAAAAATCCCTTAATAAAATAAAACGAAATATAATAAGTAAAAATGAAATAAATCAGTAAAATTAGTCGCATCTTCCGTGCTTTACTTAAAATTGTCGGACTCGGGATCATAACCCAAGTTACCCAGTATCCTTCTCTTGTTATTTATGATACGGAAGAGTGCCAACTCTCTATCTTCTCGGGAAAATTTCAAACCATTTTTTTTTTAAACCAGACATGTTAACGTCTTTTTTCACCTATCTCTTCAGGGTTACTCAATCTTTTGTACTTCTTGACAAAATATCCTTCCTACCATTTCGAATAGACTGAGGTGTCTGACTTTCGTACGAAAATGTTTATTGTTATTTATTCAATCCTAGTATAAATAAATGAATGAATAAATAGATAGATAAATAAATTAATTAACAATCAAGTAAATAAATAAATTATGTTAATCGTTCGAAACAGTTAACTTAATTAAACGCGATCTCACCCTTAGCACTATGGTTTGGACCTGTGAGTATCATGAATATGATTTATAAATCAACTTAATCCGTACAATTTCATGCCTAAAGCACCCTTCTATATCCATATTTATTTCCCGCAGATGTCAATATTCACATTCCATTCGCATAAAAGTTCAACGTATATGCCTGTAGACACGTCTATTCTATATATAATTCCATAGACGTACACTTATATGTCACCAGCAATCACAGAAAAGTGTATAAATTACATGTTCAATTGTTTATTATATATTCACCATATGTCCTTTCCTGATATCAAAGTAGAATGTATACATATGGTCAAGCGATTTTTTATGATATGATTCATTGCAGTCTATTAAAATATCCATTGACATGAATAAACCCTACACAAATTTGGAGCCGCTCATTTTGGCAAGGGCAAATTAAAGCTCTGTATTGTAGATGGTTTCAACATTGACATTTGTATGTATTGTGCAAATTGCATGAAACTTAACAAGAAAGTAATTAAATATGTAACCTTGTCGGGCACATAAAAGTGCCCTTTACTATGATGTAAACCAACAAATAAACTTGTTACAGTCTAGTTAACCAGTCAAACTTGCAATCATTTCAGTACGGCTATTACGGAAATAATTTTCATGCATTGGCGTTAAGTAAACGGTTTCGAATGTTCGATCGAATCATAGTTCAGATTTGACAGACTTATGAGTATTTAGTTTTATTATACAACTGAGATGTTAATATGTTAAATTGTCTTTAAATTCTGTTTTACTTCATGTATTTTACCAATGATCGTGCTTTGGCATTACTTTGTTCAGTAGGAACATTTTCTCATGTTAATTTATTGAAATTCAATGCACTTGATATGTGCACATATGCTTGGTTTTCCGAAGTGGTAAAAAAGATGACAAACGGATCGATCTTGACTGTTGGTCATGGTCTGTCTTGCTAAGTCTCGGATATTACTTCATCATATGTTCTCATTCTAAAAACACTTAAAATCCCTAAATAATATATTGAGCTCATCAAAAGGCCTGTTAAATCAATGAGGGGCGGCGGCTGACCCAGTAATGCCCTATATAGCTTCGCCACTCATTATATTGTATGGGTATCACCTATTTGTGTTCGTGGCGGCCTCGTGGCTCGATCCCGATCCACGATGCGTGGCACTTGCGCTATAAGGCACATTACTGGCTAACGTGAACTATAATGCCAATGCGCTTTGGCGCGGTTGCGCTTTGGCGCGGTTTTCCGGTCAATCGCATTGCGCCATCTATAAATAGGGGACTTACGCCTTATGCCCGTATTTACAATTTCGGCATCTGGCATTTAACGATTTAAACTCTGAACAAATTTACATTGGCCGCGGTTTTTCCGGGCTGATTTGAAATGTCTGCATTTGTCAGCATTTGAAACGTCTGCATTTGTCTGATTTGAAACGTCTGCATTTGTCAGCATTTGAAAACGTCTGCATTTGTCTGTATTGGAAATTTGTCATTAATTGTCAGCCGCGCCCAAAATAAGCCACAAGAAATAAATTAACAAAAATTATTCATTTGTTAGTCTGCATTTGCCTGCATTATAATGGATTACCAATATTTATGGTATATCATTCATGTTCGGAGAAATCGAAAAGTTCGATCGAGCCCACATTGTTGTTGTTGTAGATATAACTGATGATGATGATGATGATGATGATAATGATGTTGATAATGATAATGATGATGTCGATAATGATAATGATGATGTCGATAATGATAATGATGATGTCGATAATGACGATGATAATGATTATGATGATGATGATGACGATGATGTCAGATGATGATGATGATGATGATAATGATGATGAAATTCATCATTTATTTGATCTTTGTGATCTTATCAAGAGGTCCCGAAATAAATATATCTATCCCCGACGCAGTTCGAGATAGATTCTGTTATTTCGGGCCGACAACATTTCGTGGCTTTTTTGATTTATTCCCCTTTGCACGTAAGTAAAATATGAGCTATCTACCTGACCTAAACGCACTAGGCGACCTCTTACAAGAGTGCACGCCCACTACGTCACCATCTTGACGTCATATGATTTTCGCGCCACACTTTTCAGGTTCGTCTGCAAGGTAAGGTAACGAATTTATTTGCTCGTGAATTGTTTCAGTTTTTAGTCTGTAATCTTCACCAAATTATTAGTTATTCAATCAAAATGTTATTCCCTCCCACCCTCCCGTTGTCACAATTACTTTTAAGACATAAGAATTTTCAAGTTGGGACCTGGTTCTGCTGTTCGTTTTAATTTATATTGCAGGTTATGTCAAGATTTTGACTTTAAGCAGTCCTCTACTGCTGTGTAGATATGACAACGGACTTTCCCTGGTGCGGCTGACGGTCACCCCGTACATCTACGCAACCCCGGTTCCTCATGCTGTTCCTGCTTTCTCGACCTGTTCTCGGATCCGATCCTCCTTTATTCCCGGACAAGATATTCCTGTATTCTCGGACATGCTGATTCTGTTCCATCTAGACTTCTAGTCGTCACTACTATTAACACTACACCAATGCTGCTGGCCAACGAAATTGGTACTCCCGACATTCCTGTATGTTATTACTTATACTAGACTGTCCGATCCAAGCCGAACTTCGCTGTGATTTCCAAGATATAGGCAGCACTTGCGCTATAAGGCACATTACTGGCTAACGTGAACTATAATGCCAATGCGCTTTGGCGCGGTTTTCCGGTCAATCGCATTGCGCCATCTATAAATAGGGGACTTACGCCTTATGCCCGTATTTACAATTTCGGCATCTGGCATTTAACGATTTAAACTCTGAACAAATTTACATTGGCCGCGGTTTTTCCGGGCTGATTTGAAATGTCTGCATTTGTCAGCATTTGAAACGTCTGCATTTGTCTGATTTGAAACGTCTGCATTTGTCAGCATTTGAAAACGTCTGCATTTGTCTGTATTGGAAATTTGTCATTAATTGTCAGCCGCGCCCAAAATAAGCCACAAGAAATAAATTAACAAAAATTATTCATTTGTTAGTCTGCATTTGCCTGCATTATAATGGATTACCAATATTTATGGTATATCATTCATGTTCGGAGAAATCGAAAAGTTCGATCGAGCCCACATTGTTGTTGTTGTAGATATAACTGATGATGATGATGATGATGATAATGATGTTGATAATGATAATGATGATGTCGATAATGATAATGATGATGTCGATAATGATAATGATGATGTCGATAATGACGATGATAATGATTATGATGATGATGATGACGATGATGTCAGATGATGATGATGATGATGATGATGATGATGAAATTCATTATTTATTTGATCTTTGTGATCTTATCAAGAGGTCCCGAAATAATAGTAAAAGATAAATGATATAAAATAATAAAACTATTGAAAAAAAACTTAACATTTAAAAGAGATTTTTAAAGTAAAGATAAATAGAAAAGTAACATGAAGAATTGCTTATGTTCTTGAGTGTTTTTTTATAAGGATATGGACCAACAGATGGAAGGCATTGGACAACGAAAGACTAAACTAGGTCATTGGACAACAAGCAGCTGGTGAAGTAGGGCATCGGACAACGAACGGCAGCAACTAGGTATCTTATTTACCTACTGACAAGGTAAGAGTTCTCTCCCTTACAAGACATTTTCATTTGTACTTAAACCAAATAAAAAAGATAAAAGACTAAACATATAAATAATAAACGTAATAGTAAAAGATAAATGATATAAAATGATTAAACTATAAATAAAACTTAAGATTTAAAAGAGATTTTTAAAGTAAAGATATATAGAAAAGTTTCATCAAGAATAGCTTATGTGCTTGAGTGTTTTTCATAGGGACATGGACCAACAGATGGAAGGCATTGGACAACAAGAATTGGACAACATTGGACAACAAGCAGCTGGTGGAGGAGGGCATTGGACAACGAATGGCAGCAACTAAGTAACTTATTTACCTAGTGACAAGGAAAGAGTTGTCTCCCTTGCAAGACATTTTCATTTGTACTTAAACCAAATAAAAAAGATAAAAGACTAAAAATAATAAACATAATAGTAAAAGATAAATGATATAAAATGATAAAACTGTAAATAAAACTTAAAATTTAAAAGAGATTTTCAAAGTAAAGATATATAGAAAAGTTACATCAAGAATTGCTTATGTGCTTAAGTGTTTTTCATAGGGACATGGACCAACAGATCGAAGACATTGGACAACACGAATTGGAGGACATTGGACAACAAGCAGCTGGTGGAGGAGGGGATTGGACAACGAATGACAGCAACTAGGTAACTTATTTACCTAGTGAGAAGGTAAGAGTTCTCTCCCTTGCAAGACATTTTCATATGTACTTAAACCAAATAAAACAGATAAAAGACTAAACATTAAAATAATAAACATAATAGTAAAAGATAAATGACATAAAATGATAAAACTATTAAAAAAACTTAAAATTTAAAAGAGATTTTCAAAGTAAAGATATAGAGAAAAGTTACATCAAGAATTCCTTATGTTCATGAGTGTTTTTCATAGGGACATGGACCAACAGATGGAAGGCATTGGAGAACGACGGACTAAAGGAGGTCATTGGACAACAAGCAGCTGGTGGAGGAGGGCATCGGACAACGAATGACAGGTACAAGGTAACTTACTTATCTAGTGACAAGGGACGAGTTCTCTCCCTTAGAAGACATTTTCATTTTGTACTTAAACCAAATAAAAAAGATAAAAAACTAAACATAAAAATAATAAACATAATAGTAAAAGATCAATGATATAAAATGATTAAACTTTAGATAAAACTTAAAGTTTAAAAGAGATTTTCAAAGTAAAGATATAGAGAAAATTACATGAAAAAATTGCTTATGTGCTTGAGGGTTTTTCATAGGGACATGGACCAACAGATGGAAGGCATTGGACAACAAGAATTGGAGGACATTGGACAACAAGCAGCTGGTCGAGGAGGGCATTGGACAAGGAATGGCAGCAACTAGGTAACTTATTTACCTAGTGACAAGGTAAGAGTTGCCTCCCTTACAAGACATTTTCATTTGTACTTAAACCAAATAAAAAAGATAAAAGACTAAACATAAAAATAATAAGCATAACAGTAAAAGATAAATGATATAAAATGATAAAACTATAAATGATAAAACTATAAATAAAACTTAAAATTTGATTGAAATTTTTAAAGTAAAGATATAGAGAAAAGTTACATGAAGAATTGCTTATGTGCTTGAGTATTTTTCATAGGGACATGGACCAACAGATGGAAGGCATTGGACAACAAGAATTGGAGGACATTGGACAACAAGCAGCTGGTTGAGGAGGGCATTGGACAAGGAATGGCAGCAACTAGGTAACTTATTTACCTTGTTACAAGGTAAGAGTTGCCTCCCTTACAAGACATTTTCATTTGTACTTAAACCAAATAAAAAAGATAAAAGACTAAACATAAAAATAATAAACATAACAGTAAAAGATAAATGATATAAAATGATAAAACTATAAATGATAAAACTATAAATAAAACTTAAAATTTAAAAGAGATTTTCAAAGTAAAGATATAGAGAAAAGTTACATGAAAAAATTGCTGATGTGCTTGAGTGTTTTTCATAGGGATATTGACCAACAGAAGTAAGGCCTTGGACGAAGACAGACTAAAGGAGGTCATTGGACAACAAGCAGCTGGTGGAGGAGGGCATCGGACAACGAATGACAGAAACTAGATAGCTTACTTATATAGTGACAAGGTAAGAGTTCTCTCCCTTACAAGACATTTTCATTTTGTACTAAAACTATTAAAGAAGATGCATGACTAAACATAAAAATAATAAACATAATAGTAAAAGATAAATTATATAAAATAATAAAACTATTAAAAAAACTTAAAATTCAAAAGAGATTTTTAAAGTAAAGATATATAGAATAGTAACATGAAGAATTGCTTATGTGCTTGAGTGTTTTTCATAGGGATATGGACCAACAGATGGAAGGCATTGGACAACGACAGACTAGACTAGGTCATTGGACAACAAGCAGCTGGTGGAGTAGGGTATTGGACAACGAATGACAGCAATTAGGTAACTTATTTACCTAGTGACAAGGTAAGAGTTCTCTCCCTTACAAGACATTTTCATTTGTACTTAAATAAGAATTAATGCTTCAAATTAATTCATTTTAGTGCGTGTGAAATCCTACCCAAGTTAAGAGTTATTCCGCTTTTTCTACAAAACGATCTAATTTCCCTGAAAACGTGTATGCCTCGTTTTCACTAGTTTATTTGGGACCAACCAATCAAATGTTTTTAAGGTTAAGTGACGTCATTGGGTCCTTCGTCCATTCACTTTTTCGACGCTTACCAACGCGCGAACAGCTAAAACAAAACCTTCCCACCCATTTAGATCCTGATTCTGCCGCGAGTTTTGTATATATTTTGAGCTGTCCTGGTATCGTGCTCCATATGGAAAAACGTTCTACAGGGCCAAAGGACCAAGTACATCCTGGCTATTGCAAGGGAAATGTGGACTGAACATTGTATATAGTATCTCACCAGACACTTAGACTCAACAGGAACTTAACAAAGACTACCGGAAGTGAATATACGTGTGCGCAGTGATTCAGTTATGTTGTATATTAATATTATGTTACATTGTATGTTGGATTCGCTTCTAAAATTTTATGTACAATCAAGAAAACTAGTACTCTTTATAATTTGTGTAATTGAACAATGATTATGTAATTTCATCTACTTAAAATTGTCATTGAACTTTTAATGGTAAAGGAATGTGGAGAAAAATTTTAGTATGAGTACCCAAGTAATGAAAATAATACACTGCTCAAAAAAATTAAAGGAGCGATTTTCCCATTGTAATATAATGGTACTTGGCTTTTAAAATCTTTTGAGATAAGCAAGGCTACATTATCAAGTTTTGTCATATGTATATGGTTAATCTGTTCAATACAGACATTGGTAATAAAGAAATGACTATTAAATATGACTCAATACATTAATAATCATTATATAGAATAAGCAGCTGCAAACGTGTGTGATATGAAAGTAGAAACCTTGCTCCCTTAAATTTTTTGAGCAGTGTATGTCACTGCAGATGGCGCGATTCTGGGAGACCACAGAT
Source organism: Pinctada fucata (assembly GCA_028142955.1). NCBI lineage: Eukaryota > Metazoa > Mollusca > Bivalvia > Pterioida > Pteriidae > Pinctada > Pinctada fucata. Next base: position 34,636,778 of record AP027108.1, on the reverse strand, counting down.
CCATATATCTAGTCCAGCCACCATGTTAGGGTAGATCTACCTGCTGTGCAGTAGGAGGTCCAAGTAAATAAAAGCCTGGTATGGGCAACATATGAAAATCACTGCCATGTCATCTCTTTAGTACAAGGAGGGACGACTCTTCAGTCTGTGCAGACTGGGAGGGCTACTTCCGTCGGGTACAGGCGGGGTTCGATTATGTAATATTGCAGCAGGCCGCAGTCTGCAGGAGGCACCTTGGACTGGCTATGTGTATCTTACCTTTTCATAGTACATGATTGGTTAATTCTGGATAGGTCTCATTCTTATGCAGAATGGACCGCCCGGTCTCCCGGAATCGTTTCATCGTGCTTTGGCCTTATCTTCCAACAAAATAATTAGTTGTACATTATAGGAGGTTAATTTCTAAATGTCATGATTTTGATGTAATAAATTTTGAAATTTTATTTCATATTTTCATTATTATTTATGATTTGGTCTCGCATTAAACCAAATAAAAAAGATAAAAGACTAAACATAAAAATAATAAACATAATAGTAATAGATAAATGATATAAAATGATTGAACTATAAATAAAACTTAAAATTTAAAAGAGATTTTTAAAGTAAAGATATATAGATAAGTTACATCAATAATTGCTTATGTGTTTGAGTGTTTTTCATAAGGACATGGACCAACAGATGGAAGGCATTGGACAACAAGAATTGGAGGACATTGAACAACAAGCAGCTGGTGGAGGAGGGCATTGGACAACGAATGGCAGCAACTAGGTAACTTATTTACCTTGTGATAAGGAAAGAGTTCTCTCCCTTGCAAGACATTTTCATTTGTACTTAAACCAAATAAAACAGATAAAAGACTAAACATAATAATAATAAACATAATAGTAAAAGATAAATGATACAACATGATTAAACTATCAAACAAACTTAAGATTTAAAAGAGATTTTTAAAGTAAAGATATAGAGAAAAGTTACATTAAGAATTGCTTACGTGCTTGAGTGTTTTTCATAGCGACTTGGACCAACAGATGGAAGGCATTGGACAACAACAAACTAATGGAGGACATTGGACAAGAAACAGCTGGTGGAGTAGGGCATCATAGAATGAATGACAGAAATGCGTAACTTACTTACCTAGTGACAAGGTAAGAGTTGTCTCCCTTACAAAACATTTTCATTTTGAACTAAAAATAATAAAAAATATAAGAGACTTAACATTAAAATAATACACATAATTCAAATATATAAATGGTGTTAAATGAATAAAACTATCAATAAAACTTAAAATTTAAAGTAAATGCTATATAACACGTATAAGTTATCTTTAAAATTAATAAAACGTTAAATAAAACTAAGGATTTAAAAGACAAATGATATAAAATTAATAAAACTATAAATTAATAAAAGAGATTTTTAAAGTAAAGATATTGGGAAAAGATACATCAAGAATTGCTTACATGCTTGTGTGGAGGGCATTGGACAAGGAATGGCAGCAACTAGTTAACTTACTTATCTAGTTACAAGGTAAGAGTTCTCTCCCTTACAAAACATTTTCATTTTGTACTACAACTATTAAAATAGATTTAAGACTTAACATAAAAATAATAAACATAGTAGTAAAAGATAAATGATTTAAAATGATAAAACTATTAAATAGACCTCAAATTTAAAAGAGATTTTTAAAGTAAAGATATATAGAAAAGTTGCATCAAGAATTGCGTATATGCTTGAGTGTTTTTCATAGGGACATGGACATGGACCAACAGATGGAAGGCATTGGACAGCAAGAATTGGACGACATTGGACAACAAGCAGCTGGTGGAGGAGGGCATTGGACAATGAATGGCAGCAACTAGGTAACTTATTTACCTACTGACAAGGAAAGAGTTGTTTCCCTTGCAAGACATTTTCATTTGTACTTAAACCAAATAAATAAGATAAAAGACTAAACATAAAAATAATAAACATAACAGTAAAAGATAAATGATATAAAATGATAAAACTATAAATAAAACTTAAAATTTAAAAGAGATTTTCAAAGTAAAGATATAGAGAAAACTTACATGAAGAATTGCTTATGTGCTTGAGTGTTTTTCATAGGGACATGGACCAGCAGATGGAAGGCATTGGACGACGACTGACTAAAGGTGGAGGAGGACATCGTACAACGAATGACAGAAACTAGGTAACTTACTTATCTAGTGATAAGGTAAGAGTTCTCTCCCTTACAAGACATTTTCATTTTGTACAAAAACTATTAAAGAAGATGAATGACGAAACATAAAAATAATAAACATAATAGTAAAAGATAAATGATATAAAATAATAAAACTATTAAAAAAACTTAAAATTTAAAAGACATTTTTAAAGTAAAGATATATAGAAAAGTAACATGAAGAATTGCTTATGTTCTTGAGTGTTTTTCATAGGGATGTGGACCAACAGATGGAAGGCATTGGACAACGAAAGACTAAACTAGGTCATTGGACAACAAGCAGCTGGTGGAGTAGGGCATTGGACAACGAACGGCAGCAACTAGGTAACTTATTTACCTAGTGACAAGGTAAGAGTTCTCTCCCTTACAAGACATTTTCATTTGTACTTAAACCAAATAAATAAGATAAAAGACTAAACATAAAAATGATAAACATAATAGTAAAAGATAAATGATATAAAATGATTAAACTATAAATAAAACTTAAGATTTAAAAGAGATTTTTAAAGTAAAGATATATAGAAAAGTTACATCAAGAATTGCTTATGTGCTCGAGTGTTTTTCATGGGGACATGGACAAACAGATGGAAGACATTGAACAACAAGAATTTGACGACATTGGACAACAAGCAGCTGGTGGAGGAGGGCATTGGACAACGAATTGCAGCAACTAGGTAACTTATTTACCTAGTGACAAGGAAAGAGTTGTCTCCCTTGCAAGATATTTTCATTTGTACTTAAACGAAATAAAAAAGATAAAAGACTAAACATAAAAATAATAAACACAATAGTAAAAGATAAATGATATCAAATGATAAAACTGTAAATAAAACTTAAAATTTTAAAGAGATTTTCAAAGTAAAGATATATAGATAAGTTACATCAAGAATTGCTTATGTGCTTGAGTGTTTTTTGATGTGGACCAACAGATGGAAGGCATTGGACAACGAAAGACTAAACTAGGTCATTGGACAACAAGCAGCTGGTGGAGTAGGGCATTGGACAACGAACGGCAGCAACTAGGTAACTTATTTACCTAGTGATAAGGTAAGAGTTCTCTCCCTTACAAGACATTTTCATTTGTACTTAAACCAAATAAATAAGATAAAAAACTAAACATAGAAATGATAAACATAATAGTAATGATAGTAATAAATGATAAAACTATAAATGATAAAACTATAAATAAAACTTAAAATTTAAAAGAGATTTTCAAAGTAAAGATATAGAGAAAAGTTACATGAAGAATTGCTTATGTGCTTGAGTGTTTTTCACAGGGACATGGACCAACTCTTTAACATGTATAAGTTATTTTTAAAATTAATAAAACGTTAAATAAAACTAAGGATTTAAAAGATAAATGATATAAAATTAATTTTTAGATTGAAACAAATTACGAGAAAAACTTAAACACTTGAAAGATAAATGATATAAAATGAATAAAACTATAAATTAATAAAAGAGATTTTAAAAGTAAAGATAATGGGAAAAGATACATGAAGAATTGCTTACATGCTTGAGTGTTTTTCATAGGGACTTGGACCAAGAGATGGAGGGCATTGGACAACAACAGACTCATTTAAGACATTGGACAACAAGCAGCTGGTGGAGGAGGGTATTGGACAAGGAATGACAGCAACTAGGTAACTTACTTATCTAGTAACAAGGTAAGAGTTGTCTCCCTTACAAAAGAAACTTAAAATTTAAAAGAGATTTTGAAAGTAAAGATATTGCTTAAGTGTTTGAATGTTTTTCATAGGGACATGGACCAACAGATGAAAGGCATTGGACAACAAGAATTGGAGGACATTGGACAACAAGCAGCTGTTTGAGGAGGGCATTGGACAACGAATGATAGCAACTAGGTAACTTATTTATCTACATAAAAATGATAAAACTATGAATAAACCTACAATTGCTTACATGCTTACATGTCTTTTTCATGGAGCCTTTGAACAACAGATGGAAGGCATTGGACAACAACAGGCTTTTTGAGGAGAATGGACATAACCAGCTGATGGAGAAGGGCAATGGACAAAGAAAAAGCGAGTGGCAGGAATTAGGTAACATATTACCTAGTAACAAGGTAAGAGTTCTTTCCCTTACAAGATATTTTGTACTTAATTTCATAAAAAAGATAAAAAAGTAAACTTAATACAAGCTGAATGATATGAATGAAACAAAACTGTAAAAGACAGTTAAACTGTTTTGCTATGGATGCTGCAACTGAGTTCTGTTGGAATTCCCATCCTTTCATTTTTAAAATTAAAAGAGATTTCAAAGTAGGGATAAAGAAAAGGGTCATTTAAAACATTTCTAACATGCTTACATGTCTTTTTCATGGAGTCTTTCTACAACTGATCGAAGGCATTGGACAACAACAGGCATTTGGAGGACAATGGACCATGACCAGCTGATGGAGAAGGGCATCGGACAAAGAACATCGATTGGAAGGAATTAGGTAACATATTACCCAGTGACAAGGTAAGCGTTTTTCCCTTACAAGACATTTTCTACTAAATTTCATAACAAAGATAGAAAACTAATCTTAATATAAGCTGAATGATATGAATGAAACAAATTTTCAAAAAAAAAAAGTTAAACTGTTTTGCTATGGATGCTGCAACTGAGTTCTGTTGGAATTCCCATCCTTTCATTTTTAAAATTTAAAGAGATTTCAAAGTAGGGATAAAGAGAAAGGTTATTGAAAACAGTGCTTATTTATCATGGAGCCTTTCAACAACAGATGGAATGCATTGGACAACAACAGGCTTTTGGAGGACAATGGACCATAACCAGCTGATGGAAGAGGGTAATGGACAAAGAACAACGAGAGGCAGGAATGAGGTAACATATCACCTAGTGACAAGGTAAGAGTTCTTTACCTTACAATACATTTTGTATGAAAATTGATGATTGAAAAAGACTAAACATTAAATTGGTAAACTTAATAAAAGATGAATAATTTGAATTGAACAAAAACTCCAAAAAGAGAGTAAAACTATTTTGCTGTGGGTGCTGCAACTGAGTTTTGTTGGAATTTTCATCCTTTTATTTTAAAATGAAAAAGAGATTTCAAAGTAGGGAGAAATAGAAAGGTTACATAAAGAATTACTTATATTCTTGAGTCTTTTTCATTGGGCCTTTGAACAACAGATGGAAGGCATTGGGCAACAACAAGCAATTTGAGGACAATGGACCATAACCAGCTGATGGAGGAGGGAAATGGACAAAGAACAATGTGAGGCAGGAATTAGGTAACATATTACCTATTGACAAGGTAAGAGTTCTTTTCGTTTCAATACATTTTGTATGAAAATTTATAATAAGGATAAAAGACTTAACATAACTTAAGAGTGATAGATAAATGGTATAAAATGAATAGATTTATAAATTAACTTAAAATTTTAAAGGTAAATGATAAATAATTATTTATTAGAATTAATAAAACCATGAATAAAACTTACGATTTAAAAGATAAATAATATAATATTAAGTTTTAAATGAGCAAAACTATATATAAAGCTTAAGATTTCAGAGATAAATGCTTTTGAATAAAATCTTATGGAAAAAAACTATAAATAAAAGTTAAACTATAAAAGATAAATGATATAAAATGAATGAAATTATAAATAAAACTTAAAATGTAGAAGATATTTGCAAATTAAGGATATAGAGACAAGTTACATAAATACTTGCTTACAGGCTACAGTCTTTTTCATTGTTCCTTTGAACAACAGATGGAAGGCATTGGACAGCAACAGGTTTTGGAGGACACTGGAAATAACCGACAGAGATCAGCAAGTGGCAAGAATTAGGTAAAATATTACCTAGTGACAAGGTAAGAGTTCTTTCCCTTACAATACATTTTGTATTAAATTTTATAACAAAAATAGAAAACTAAACTGAATACAAGCTGAATGATATGAATGAAACAAAACTCTAAAAGAAAAATTAAACTGTTTTGCTATTGATGCTGCAACTGAGTTCTGTAGGAATTCTCATCCTTTCATTTTTGGACGGATTGCAAAGCAATTCCAGCGTATAGATTGACCATGTCCGGCCGTCTGTCCGTCCGTCCGTCCGTCCGTCCGTCTGTCTGTCCGTCCGTTCGTCCGTCCGTCCGTCTGCCGTCAACATTTTGGTTTAAGCAAAATCTATGGAACTGTATTCAGTAGAAACTTTATATTATACATGTAGCTTGCCCATGAGAAGACCTTTCAATTTATGCTTTAACATTTGACCTAGTGACCTTGACCTTACACTTTGACATAGTTAAGGATGTTGGTTAAAGTTCCTGGTTTAAGCAAAATCTATGGAACTGTGTGCAGTAGAAACTTTATTTTATACATGTCATGTAGGTTGCCTCTGACAAAGCCTTTCAATTTATGCTGTATTATTTAACCTATTGACCTTGACCCAGTTAGTGACAAAAACTTACTTTGCAATCCGGCCATACCGTCTTTAGCGGTGTTTAATTAAAATTTAAAGAGATTTCAAAGTAGGGATAAAGAGAAAGGTTATTTAAAACATTGCTTACATGCTTACATGTCTTTTTCATGGAGCCTTTGAACAACAGATGGAAGGCATTGGACAACAACAGGCTTTTGGAGGAAAATTGACATAACCAGCTGATGGAGAAGGGCATTGGACAAAGAACAGCGAGTGGCAGGAATTAGGTAACGTATTACCTAGTGACAAGGTAAGAGTTCTTTCCCTTACAAGACATTTTGTACTTAGTTTCATAACAAAGATAAAAAACTAAACTTAATACAAGCTGAATGATATGAATGAAACAAAACTCTAAAAGAAAGTTAAACTGTTTTGCTATGGATGCTGCAACTGAGTTCTGTAGGAATTCACATCCTTTCATTTTTAAAATTAAAAGAGATTTATAAGTAGTGATAAAGAAAAGGGTCATTTAAAACATTTCTAACATGCTTCATGTCTTTTTCATGGAGTCTCTCTACAACAGATGGAAGGCATTGGACAACAACAGGCTATTGGAGGACTATGGACCATGACTAGCTGATGGAGAAGGGCATCGGACAAAGAACATCGAGTGGAAGGAATTAGGTAACATATTACCTAGTGACAAGGTAAGAGTTCATTCCCTTACAATACATTTTCTACTAAGTTTCATAACAAAGATAGAAAACTTAAGTTAATACAAGCTGAATGATATGAATGAAACAAAACTCTAAAAGAAAGTTAAACTGTTTTGCTATGGATGCTGCAACTGAGTTCTGTTGGAATTCCCATCCTTTCATTTTAAAATTTAAAAGAGATTTCAAATTAGGGATAAAGAGAAAAGTTCTTGAAAACATTGCTTATTTTTCATGGAGCCTTTCAACAACAGATGGAATGCATTGGACAACAACAGGCTTTTGGAGGACAATGGACTATAACCAGGTAATGGACAAAGAACAACGAGAGGCAGGAATTAGGTAACATATTACCTAGTGACAAGGTAAGAGTTATTTCCCTTACAATACATTTTGTATGAAAATTGATGATTAAAATAAAAGACTAAACATTGAATTTTTTAAGTCAATAAAAGATGAATAATTTTTACTGAACAAAAACTCCAAAAAGAGAGTAAAACTATTTTGCTGTGGATGTTGCAACTGAGTTCTGTTGGAATTCCAATCCTTTCATTTTAAAATGAAAAAGAGATTTCAAAGTAGGGAGAAATAGAAAGTTTACATAAAGAATTACTTATATGCTTGAGTCTTTTTCATTGGGCCTTTGAACAACAGATGGAAGGCATTAGGCAACAACAGGCAATTGGAGGACAATGAACCATAACCAGCTGATGGAGGAGGGCAATGGAGAAAGAACAATGTGAGGCAGGAATTAGGTAACAAATTACCTATTGACAAGGTAAGAGTTCTTTCCCTTTCAAATTTGTATGAAAATTTATAATAAGGATAAAACACTGAACATAACTTAAGAGTGATAGATAAATGGTATAAAATGAATAAATTTATAAATTAAACTTAGAATTTAAAAGGTAAATGATATATAATTATTCATTAAAATTGATAAAATCATGAATAAAACTTAGGATTTAAAAGATAAGTAATATAATATCAAGTTTTAAATGAGCAAAACTATACATAAAGCTTAAGATTTCAAAGATAAATGCTTTTAAATAAAATCTTATTGAAAAAAAAACTGTAAATAAAAGTTAAACTGTAAAAGATAAATGAAATAAAATGAATAAAATTATAAATAGAACTTAAAATGTAGAAGATATTTGCAAATTAAGGATATCGAGAGAAGTTACATATATAATTGCTTACATGCTTGAGTCTTTTTCATCGGGCCTTTGATCAACAGATGGAAGGCATTGGACACCAACAGGCTTTTGGAGGACAATGGACCATAACCAGGTGATGGAGACGGGCATTAGACAAAGAATAACGAGTGGCAGAATTAGGTAACACGTATTACCTAGTGACAAGGTAAGAGTTTTTTCCCTTATAATACAGCTGAATGATATGAATTAAACAAAACTCTAAAAGAAAGTTAAACTGTTTTGCTGTGGATGCTGCAACTGAGTTCTGTTGGAATTCCCATCCTTTCAATTTCAAAATTAAAAGAGATTTCAAGGTAGGGATGAAGATAAACGTTATTTAAAACATTGTTTATATACCTACATGTCTTTTTTATGGAGCCTTTCAACAACAGATGGAAGGCATTGGACAACAAGAACTGGAGGACATTGGAAACCAGCAACTGGTGGAGGAGGGCATGTGACAACGAATGGCAGCAACTAGGTAATTTACTTAATTAGTGGCAAGGTAAGAGTTCTCTCCCTTACAAGACATTTTCATTTTGTACTTAAACTAAAAAAAAAGATAAAAGATTAACATAAAAATAATAAACATAATAGTAAATGAAATGATATCAAATGATGAAACTATAAATAAAAGCTTAAAATTTAAAATTTGAAAGTAAAGATATATAGAAAAGTTACATCAAGAATTTCTTATGTGCTTGAGTGTTTTTCATAGGGACATGGACCAAAAGATGGAAGGCATTGGACAACAAGAATTGGAGGACATTGGATAAAAAGGAGCTGGTGGAGGAATGCATTCGACAACAAATGGCAGCAACTAGGTAATTTACTTATCTAGTGACAATGTAAGAGTTCTCTCCCTTACAAAACATTTCATTTTGTACTAAAACTAGTAAAAAAAGATAAAAGACTAAACATAAAATTGATAAACATAATAGTAAAAGATAAATTATTTAACATGATAAAACTATAAAAAAAATTAAAATTTAAAAGAGATTTTTAAAATTAAGATATAGAGAAAAGTTACATCAAGAATTGCTTACGTGCTTGAGTCGTTTTCATAGGGATTTGGACCAAGAGATGGAGGGCATTGGACAACAACAGACTAATGGAGGACATTGGACAAGAAGCAGCTGGTGGAGTAGTGCATTATAGAAGGAATGGCAGAAATGCGTTATTTACTTACCTAGTGACAAGGTAAGAGTTGTCTCCCTTACAAAACATTTTCATTTTGTACTAAAAATAATAAAAAAGATAAGGGACTTAACATTAGAATAATAAACATAATTTAAATATAAATGGTATAAAATGAATAAAACTATAAATAAAACTTAAAATTTAAAGTAAATGCTATATAACATGTATGATTCATTTTTAAAATTAATAAAACGTTAAACAGGTCTGGACGATTACTCTATGTGGTATTTAAAGCCGGAAAATACCGAGTACTATTTTAAGAAACTATCCGAGTTTTCTCGAGTAAAATGGCGTTTTTCGACCAATGGGCGCTTCAGTATTTGACACACCTTCAGAATTTGTAAATAAATACCACGTGCTTCTATTTACTATTCAAAGTAATGTTTTAAAATGCTCTGGGATAAATCTGGACATATTAAATCTAGTTCTATTGGCAATTCCCTATTCATTGATATATTTTCAAAAAATCTACCGAGGGATTTCATCATACAGTTCTCAAGAAAATTTTAACAGCAACATTACCCGTACGAAATATCGAGGCTTATTACGCCGGTATTTTCCCAAAATACGGGTGAAATTGAACCAGATTCGTGAAAAGACGCCGCATTTTCAGGCGTACCCTTATTTTTGAAAAATTCAGCCCGTATTATTTGAGGCGTATTTTTTAAAATACGCCTCTCTAACCTTATTTTCAGAACTCAGAATTTTCACAGCTATGAAAAATAAACTTAGAAATTCTACAAGGCGTATTTCTGTAGCTGCTAGCCATATTTTTGACTTAGAATTTCAAGAACAAAAAGAAAGACTTTCTTGAAGAAAGTTGAGGCGTTTATGTATGTTAACTTGTGTCAATTAACTTACTTTTGTTTATGATTTATGATGGTTTTGAAAAAGCTTTAAATTTTCTCAAGAACATGAATGATTTACATCACAACGACTTTTTGTTAATTAATCCTGGCCCGGATCCAGAAAATTCTACCGGAAGAGGGGGGGGGGTTCAACCTGTTGTGGGAGGAGGTGTTGTTCCAATTCACGATTTTCGAAAATAGTAAGGTAAAAAAGTAAACAAGGGCATTTTTACCACAGCCCAGGGAGTGTCTATACCCCCTATTTTGATGATATGTTATCTACCTTTATGTGAGATGAACGCAGAATATGTTAAACTGCATTGTAGGGAGGAGGGTGGTAGTGGGTTTTTGGGGGGGCGGGGAGGCCGGGGGGGGGGGGGGGTCAAAGCATAATAAAGATTTTTTGTAATTATACACGTGTATTCAGAAAAATTGTTTCAAATTTGAGATAGCGATCGAGGCCAGATATTATGAACATGTTAAAAATGGAAGAAAGATTCTTCGAAATTTCTGTGTTTTAATCTTAAAAAAAGAAGAAATAATTGCGTAATATTTTACTTGATGTTAAATTCTTTTAAAATGTTCCAAATATAAATATTAGTGCAAAAAGAGTCTGGAGTTGAATTAAATCTAAAGACAGACTACATGTACCATGACCGCCCCCCCCCCTAAAAAAGGTATAACCCACCAAAATAATGGCAGAATTTAGAAAGTTATGCAATGAGACCGTCGGGGAGAAAGGGGAGAGGGGGAGGGGGGTTCCAGCTTTTGATTTTGAAAATAAATTATACGTAAAACTGAAGGGCATTTGGCAAATCCTAGGTGATTAATTAGGAGAGAAAAAACAAAACAAGAAAAAAAACGTGAAGGAGGTAGCTAGTTGACAAAATTTCCAGGTTGGGCAACGTAGAAAATTCCTTGAAAAAACGAGGAGGGGGGGGTGATACGAGTCGGTTATTTTCAGAACTTCATGTGCAAATCGGATTCATTATTTTGACAAGTTCTACACGACGAGATACGGGGGGGGGGTGTGGCCGGAGTGTGCTGAAAACAGAAAAAAAATTGTTAGTTACCAAGTTGACCATCCCATTAATGACGAGAATGAAAAAAATACACGACATCATTCCAGGCTGGACAACGGAGAAGAAGCAGAAAATTCCCTGAAAAGACGGAAGGGGGGGGGGGGGGGGGGGGGTTACGAGTCGATTATTTTCAGATCTTTATGTGCAAAATCGGATTCATTATTTTGACAAGTTCTAGACTACACGACGAGATACGCTGGATCGCGTATGGATACATGGATAGAAACGTTTACTAATCATAATTTTACGGAAACTATTAATTAAATGTTACCTGGAAAAGTTGAAAAGAAAACCAAAACTAGACTGGCAGAAAACACGGTGATAGGAATTAAGTGACTGTGACACATGTTTACCGACCTCGATTGTTTATCAAGCTAGCTATCGCGCATTTGCTGAAATTTGATGCCGCTCCCAGCGTGGGGCCGCACCTCGATCTACATCAAATTCCCAGTTCTCATTCGAGTGCGCGGCCAGTTAATTACGTCCATGGATGTGTACATAGCTCAGTTTGAAATTTGAAGGATGGAGGATTTCATTGAGTTTTTAAATAGAACAAAGTTTGTGATGAATATTACTACATTTATGAGATTGAAAGGATATATTATCATGCATTGGGATCCTGTGTTACCTGAATGAAATCAAAGACAACACAATGACGAGAAAGAAAAAATCCGCCAGGACATTGGGCGACAATGACCCATACCATCATCGTTGGTAAGACAGGCATTATCGTTGTTTTCAAAAAATAATTTTACATGGCATAGCTCTTTCTCTCTCTTTGTTCCTCGTTCTACTATCAGTATAATGACTAAATCTTGAAAAAAGAATCAATATCTTTTAGTTCTACTTTTCAAATTTGACAGACGCGCCATTCTCTTACTGAGCATGCGCTGTATTTGGCCAACGTGAGTCACAGCTAGATCTGATCCTGATGTACATGTAGACCTTTTTAATTTACAATGTATCTAAATACTAGTACTTTCTTTCAGTGCGCTGACGAGTTATTAGTGAACCAAACCACCGGCCATTGAGAGCCAGGAGATACTAGTAGAGGTAAGTTTTTTAACCGTATTTTATTTGAACGCACATGCAAGTGTGACAAACCTTTGTATATCATCGTCATATTTTGTGCCCCAATACCTGTACACAACTAATCAAGGCATGTCATGCTACTGATACATGTATGCAAATGACTATAAAATTTAAAATCAGTAAATACAGAGCATAAATACATTTTTGAAGTACTGTATTTTAATTAAAGTATTTCACTACTAGTATTCATATAATTCTGATACCCATTTATCATTTTCATTCTGTTAATCAGATTCTCAACCATTTAATTATATTTCTTTTTCAGAGGAAGACATTTGCCTAATATGCAGGATTCTGCCAGGAAAGATGTCAAATTGTTTGGAATATTCTCTGGTGTTACATCATAATCCAAAACAAGTGGACAAAAAGAAGAAGTATCAGTGCATAATGATATGTTGAGAAGGAAATAATCAATTCATATAGTTGCAATGTCTGTGAGAGTTAAATTGATTAAGTGAAATGTGGCCTGATGGAATTTTTTAAAAAGTATTTTGATATATTTGGAACCAATCATGTGTCTTCAAGTGACAATGCAATGTGCTACCGACTTATATACAATATATTACTAGTCTACTACAAGTGAATTGGACAGAAGTTTCTCAGATTTCCAATAGGAACAAAGGACTGTGGTTAAATCATGAATGTGATGTGAGCAAATTCATGCAGCATTCAGGAAAAGTGTTCCGTCAGCCTTAAACATGTTAAAGTTTAACATATTTCAAAACAGATAATATCAGTATCAATTGGTAAATCAAATCAATTATTTGTGTACATTTGTATAGCATACAAATACATTTCTCAATTTTGCTATTAGTAACTTTTTTTCTTATTACATGTGTAATTAGTGAGACTCTTAAAATGCTTATGGAATATGATTCATGGATTAGAGAGATAAAATTAAAAAATTGATTAGATCATACTTTCATCATGTTCATTCAGTGATAATTAAGCTGGCTGCTGAGCAAAAATACGCCTCTCCTTAAAAATAAGCCTCTGTAAAAATACGCCCTGTTTAAAAATAAGCCTCAGTCAATTTACCAGTGAAAAAAAGCCTGCTTTCTGAAAATACGCCCTTCCAAATGAGGCGTATTTTTCTAAAAATCCAGGCGTACTAATTTGCATATTTCGGCAAAAAAGACTGAGATGTTTACGCCTCCTGTACGCCTCACATGGGCCAGTTTTTCTAAAAGTAAGGGCTTATTTTCCACTACTTGTCACTTCAAGATTTGTAAAAATCTGCCTAGATTTCTGACAAAATTCACCCTGATATTTTTCTCTTTTTACGCCTCTGAAATTTCGTACGGGTATGTATCAACCGTGATAAGTAACCCGCTTATATCGTGCTTTTGGGAGTATGAAAATAAAACTTAGTACTGTGATGTGTTAGAGCTCCAATGGTGGATACAGAGGGGTTTCCAGGTCGGCTGGGGGTTGAATGGGTCGGTGTCCTTCTCATCATTTAGAGAGATTCTTTTGCAAACCCCTAATAACAGTAACGTTTTAGTATAAGAAGGATTCCAAAAGAAAAAAACCCTATTAATTCTTATACATAACTGTTCAAATTCACATCTCACACGTACATATGAGTGAAATCGAGAGAAGGAAATTTACAAAACTGGTCGACCAAATCATGTTACTTGTACTAATAGAGATACTGAAGCTCAAACCCTTAAAATAAATCAAATCATCATGATCATACTGTCCCTTCTTTCTTTGTCTGACTTTCTCACATCCTTGTTTTTTTCTTTGATTCTACACATCTTACATATTACAAATTCAGACGAATACATCTTATTTTGACGATCACACGGGAAAATTGTTGCTGGCAAGGTCAATTACGAAAAGAGAACCCCTTCTAATTATCTGTTATTTAAAGTTCCTTTATCTAAATTATCATTTTTCTTTGCCTCTTTATTTCTTCGCTTGTCGATTAAAATATAAATTAAACCCTAGAATCGAGGGATTTAGATCTTTGTATGTCTAATAATGAAAATAGGGTGATCCCTCCTGGAAAATGGATCCGCCTATGACTCAATAGAAGCTGCAGTTCGTTTGATGGATGCCCTGAACGGTACGGGTACGCAGCTTAAATTCATTGCAGTGGCGCCCTCTACAATTAAGTCTGTATTTACAATTCGTGGAATTGATCTAAATTATCTGTATTTTCCATCTTAAACATACAGGTTGTATGATTTTCTCATAACGACCATGTTCAAAACAGTTAAATGAATTTATATGCAGTTTTCTTTTTACATTTCATGAGAGCATCATGTGGCGCAAAAATATTTTGAAGAGTCAGGCAAACATGTACAATGTGGAAAAAATAGAATATACATGTACATGTATTTGATTTATGCATATTTTGGATGAACATAGACGTCTGATGCTAGTTTTAAAGTTATAAAAAAATTCGACGAAACAAGTGGGTAAATGATAAGTAAGCACAAAGAAGTCGCATGTTTTGTGGCAACGGTATGTATTATCGATATCAAGCGCAGATATAGAGGGGGACACGGGAGTCAGGACCAAGTCTCTGGAATTTGCCCTATACCGTTTTTTTTAAATGCCGATTTTCTCTATTTGACAAATATTTTCATGAATTTGACTTGTAATATATAATATACACGGTTTGGACCAACTTTGTGGGAAAAATAAATATATCCATCTATCCTCCCGCACGTCTATCCAAGAAAAGAAATGAGGCAGACAATTATATTAAATTCCGCATCGCTAGTTGCGATAAATATTATTGACTGTATTTCTTAGTAGTACTTTCGAAAAAGATTTAAATCATTGATGAACCGCATTCATTCGTGCATGAATGTGCCTGTCGACAACTCACCATGTGAAGCCTGTAATTTACACTGTTCTCATGTTTTGAATCACAAAAAGTCAACGGTAGATTTCAAGAACATATATCTAAGAATAAGGGATTACTGATAAACCAAGACAAAATACATATAATTTTATCCCAGAGCATTTTAAAACAATTCTTCCAAAAGTAAACATAAGCACATGTTATTTATTTACAATATCCGTAGGTGTGGCAAATATTAAAGCGTTCATTGGACGAAAAACGCCAGTTCACTCGAGAAAACTCGGAGAGTTTCCTTAAATAGTACTCGGTATTTTCCGGCTTTAAATACCATATAGAGTAATCGACCAGACCTGTTAAATAAGACTAAGGATTTAAAAGATAATGATATAAAATTAATTTTTAAATTGAATAAAATTACAAGTAAAACCTAAAGATTTGAAAGATAGATGATATAAAATGAATAAAGCTATAAATTAATAAAAGAGATTTTTAAAGTAAAGATATAGGGAAAAGATACATCAAGAATTCCTTACATGCTTGATTGTTTTTCATAGAGACTTGGACCAAGAGATGGAGGGCATTGAACAACAACAGACTAATTGAGGACGTTGGACAACAAGCTGCTGGTGGAGGAGGGCATTGGACAACGAATGGCAGCAACTAGGTAACTTACTTATCTAGTGACAAGGTAAGAGTTCTCTCCCTTACAAGATATTTTAATTTTGTACTCAAACTAATATAAAAGATAAAAGACTAAACATAAAATTAGTAAACATAATAGAAATAGCTAAATGATATAAAATTATAAAACTATTAATAAAACTTAAAATTTAAAAGAGATTTTCAAAGTAAAGATATAGAGCAAAGTTACATCAAGAATTGCTCATGTGCTTGAGTGTTTTTTAAAGATGACTTCAAATTTGAAAACTATTTAGATATATTGGACTACAAAAATAGAGTTTGTTTGTGTAGATTTCGGACATGTAATCATAGGTTACCGATAGAAACAGGCCGATGGTATAATCTGGAAAGAAAAGATAGGATTCGCAATTTATGTCTAGAAAATAAAATGGGGGATGAATTTCACTATATTTTAGAATGTAAATTGTTAAGAAATGAAAGGAAAAGTCTACTTGGTAATTATTATTGTAGAAGAGTGAATACTTTAAAAATGAAAACATTATTTCAGAGTGATAATATCTCAAATCTTAAAAAACTGTGCAAATTCATTAAAATTATAAATAATACTGTGTCTCCATAAAATTGGTCATGCACTGTACTTTTGTACCTGCTTTAATGATCATGTATTGCATAATGTGAAAGTAAAGTGTTAATAATTGAAATGTATTTAAGCATTCTGTATTTTCTAATTTGGTCACTACTGTACCTGCTCTTATGATCATGTACTTATTGATGTGATAGTCATAGTATGTTTCTTAAACTATATAAAATATGCAGATTTCATCTATAAATAACTGCAATTTTCATTTGTGATAGCAAAGTACTGTTTCTCAAATTACTTTAAAATTTTCCAAACTTCATCAATAAATATACTATTTTTCATCTGCAGATCAGGTCGATCATGCACTGTACTATTGTACCTGCTTTATGATCATGTATCAACCAATGATAGTATAATACTGTATTTTCCTAAGCAGCCTTTCCCTTCTAATAAGATAAAAATCTTTTTAAACTTAAGCCCATTTCATGAATCTGCAAATTTGATCATGCACTGTACTAACATGCATATGCTCTTATAATTATGTCAAAACTGCTCTATCCTTGCAAAATTATATCGATCCACTTTTGTATATATGAAACAAATTTTTGTGTCCTCTGTTGAACTTGTATGCAGTGTACCTGCACTGTTACATCGTACCTGCTAAATGAACATTTTCTTGTAAAACTTTACAAACAGATTCTGCTCTTATATGATTCTTTGAAAATATTGCTCTACTTTTGTTGAAATTCTGCTTATCTTGTCATGTCACATGTTTTTATTGTTTTGGTAATTATATGTATGTTTTGTCTCTATACCAATACTTGGTTTATGAGAAATAAATGAATCTTGAATCTTGAATCATAGGGACATGGACCCACAGATGGAAGGCATTGGACAACAAGAGACTAAAGGAGGTCATTGGACAACAAGCAGCTGGTGGAGGAGGGCATTGGACAACGAATGGCAACAACTAGGTAACTTACTTATCTAGTGACAAGGTAAGAGTTCTCTTCCTTACAAAACATTTTCATTTTGTACTTAAACTGATAAAAAAGATAAAAGAATAAACATAAAAATAATAAACATAACAGTAAAAGATAAATGATATTACATGATAAAACTATCAAAAAACTTGAGATTTAAGGTTGGTCCCTACTCGTGAATTTAACAGATGAATTTTGTATTTTAAAGTTATTTTCTATACATAATAGTCAAAATGGCATAATGAACACAGACACAGATAGGTAATTTTGTTTTCATTAAAGATACAGTACATTAAAGAAAGGTACCCCAACATTTAAAAATTGAGAAATATCAAATATCCATCATATGCTTTTGAACCCTCCAAATTCAGTGATGATACGAATATGTTTATTTATTTTGGTTTATTTTATGATAACAAGTCATATAGAAGAAATACAACACATAAAATGATATTGTAACATAAATCTAAGTATGATATATCTCTAAACATTAGGGTACCCCCTTATAATTTCATAACATTTTTGACCAAGAATATGTACTAAATCCAACGTTTTGCATAAAAAAACAGATGAATTTTTTTTCATTTTGTAATATTTCATAAAATTATGTATGTAGATGAAGAAAAATCACACACATGTACACAGTTTTTGAAATGATCAAAGTATGGCTCCAAACATAGGGGTGCCCCCTTATAATGCAATCATATTTTTTACAAATAATATATAGTATATCACATTTTTGTGCAAAAAACAACAGATGGAATTTCTTCAAATTGGAATGTTTTATACGATAATGTATATACAGGGTGAAAATATCGCACACAGGTATACAATTTTATAAATGATCAAGATATGGCTACAAACATAAGGGTAACCCTTATAATTTCATCACATTTTCAACTAAGAAATTATACTATATGATTGGTGTGGACATTGATAGATTGCACCATCTTTTGCTTCTTTTGGTATTTAAGATCTTCTGTCTGTGTTTTTTAATGCCCTGGCCCGTCCCTCACCAGCCATTGTAAAGCGTTATACGCAGATTTCTGCATATCAGGAAAAACCTATAACGGTTCGAGTAGAGAGCCACCTTAAAAGAGATTTTTAAAGTAAAGATATACAGAAAAGTTACATCAAGAATTGCTTACGTGCTTCAGTCGTTTTCATGGGGACTTGGACCAACAGATGGAATGCATTGGAAAACAACAGACTAATGGAGGACATTGGACAAGAGGCAGCTGGTGGAGTAGGGCATCATAGAAGGAATGGCAGAAATGCGTAACTTACTTACCTAGTGACAAGGTAATAGTTGTCTTCCTTACAAAACATTTTCATCTTGTACCAAAAATTATAAAAAAGATAAGAGACTTAACATTAAAGTAATAAACATAATTTAGATATATAAATGGTATAAAATGAATAAAACTATCAATAAAACTTAAAATTTAAAGTAAATGCTGTATAACATGTATAAGTTATTTTTAAGATTAATAAAACGTGAAATAAAACTAAGGATTTAAAAGATAAATGATATAAAATTGATTTTTGAATTGAATAAAATTACAAGTAAAACCTAAAGATTTGAAAGATAAATGATATAAAATGAATAAAACTATAAATTAATAAAAGAGATTTTTAAAGTAAAGATATAGGGAAAAGATACATCAAGAATTGCTTACATGCTTGAGTGTTTTTCATAGGGACTTGGACCAAGAGATGGAGGGCATTGGACAATAACAGACTAATTGAGGACATTGGACAACAAGCAACTGGTGGAGGAGGGCATTGGACAACGAATAGCAGCAACCAGGTAACTTACTTTTCTAGTGACAAGGTAAGAGTTCACTCCCTTACAAAACATTTCCATGTTGTACTAAAACTAATAAAAAAGATAAAAGACTAAGCATAAAAATAATAAACATAATAGTAAAAGATAAATGATATAAAATGATAAAACTATTAAAAAAAACTTAAAATTTAAAAGAAATTTTTAAAGTAAAGATATATAGAAAAGTTACATCAAGAACTACTAATGTGCTTGAGTGTTTTTCATAGGGACATGGGCCAACAGATGGAAGGCATTGGACAACAAGAATTGGGGGACATTGGACAACAAGCAGCTGGTGGAGGAGGGCATTGGACAATGAATGGCAGTAACTAGGTAACTTTTTTACCTAGTGACAAGGTAGAGTTGTCTCCCTTGCAAGGCATTTTCATTTGTACTTAAACCAAATAAAAAAGATAAAAGTCTTAACATAAAAATAATAAACATAATAGGAAAAGATAAATGATAAAAAATGATAAAACTATTACTAAAACTTAAAATTTAAAAGAGATTTTCAAAATAAAGATATAGAGAAAAGGTATATGAAGAATTGATAATGTGCTTGAGTGTTTTTCATAGGGATATGGACTAAGAGATCAAAGGCATTGGAGAAAGACAGACTAAAGGAGGTCATTGGACAACAAGCAGCTGGTGGAGGAGGGCATCGGACAACGATAGAAAGCAACTAGGTAACTTATCTAGTGACAAGGTACGAGTTCCCTCCCTCACAAGACATTTTCATTTTTTGTACTAAAACTGGTACAGAAGATAAAAGACTAAACATAAAAATTATAAGATAAATGATATAAAATGATAAAACTAATAAAAAAACTTAAAATTTGAAAGAGATTTTTAAAGTAAAGATATATAGAAAAGTTACATCAAGAATTGCTAATGTGCTTGAGTGTTTTTCATGGGTACATGGAACAACAGATGGAAGGCATTGGACAACGACAGACTAAAGGAGGTCATTGGACAACAACCAGCTGGTGGAGTAGGGCATTGGACAACGAATGACAGCAACTAGGAAACTTATTTACCTAGTGACAAGGTAAGATTTGTCTCCTTACAAAACGTTTTCATTTGTACTTAAACCATATAAAAAAGATAAAAGTCTAAACATGAAAATAATAAACATAATAGTAAAAGATAAATGATATAAAATGATAAAACTATAAATAAAACTTAAAATTTAAAAGAGATTTTTAAAGTAAAGATATATAGAGAAGTTACATAAAGAATTGCTTATATGCTTATGTGTTTTTCATAGGGACATGGACCAACAGATGGAAAGAATTGGACAACAAGAATTGGGGGACATTGGACAACAAGCAGCTGGTGGAGGAGGGCATTGGAGAAGGAATGGCAGCAACTAGGTAACTTTTTTACCAAGTGATAACGTGAGAGTTGTCTCCCTTACAAGACATTTTCATTTGTACTTAAACCAAATAAAAAAGATAAAAGTCTAAACATAAAAATAATAAACATGATAGTAAAAGATAAATGATATAAAATGATTAAACTATTAAAAAAACATAAAATTTAAAGGAGATTTTCAATGTAAAGATATTGAGAAAAGTTACATCAAGAATTGCTTATGTGCTTGAGTGTTTTTCATAGGGACATTGACCAACAGATGGAAGGCATTGGACAACGACAGACTAAAGAAGGTCATTGGACATCAACCAGCTGGTCTAGTAGGGCATTGGACAACGAATGGCAGCAACTAGGTAACATCCTTATCTAGTAAAAGATAAATGATATAAAATGATAAAACTATTAAACAAACTTAAAATTTAGAAGAGGTTTTCAAGGTAAAGATATAGAGAAAAATTACATGAAGAATTGCTTATGTGCTTGAGTGTTTTTCATAGGGACATGGACCAACAGATGGAAGGCATTGGGCAACGACAGACTAAAGGAGGTCATTGGACATCAAGCAGCTGGTGTAGTAAGGCATTGGAATCAAATGGCAGCAACTAGGTTAATTATTTACCTAGTGACAAAGTAAGAGTTCTCTTCCTTACAAAACATTTTCATTTTGTACTAAAACTAATAAAAACGATAAAAGACTAAACATAATAATAGTAAACATAATAGTAAAAGATAAATGATATAACATGATTAAACTATCAAAAAAACTTAAAATTTAAAAGAGATTTTTAAAGTAAAAATATAGAGAAAAGTTACATGAAGAATTGCTTACGTGCTTGAGTCTTTTTCATAGGGACATGGACCAACAGATGGAAGGCATTGGACAACAAGAAACTAATGACAGGCATTGGACAAGAAGCAGCTGGTGGAGTAGGGCATCATAGAGGGAATGGCAGAAATGCGTAACTTACTTGTCTAGTGACAAGGTAAGAGTTGTCTCCCTTACAAAACATTTTCATATTGAACTAAAACTAATAAAAAAGATAAAGAAACTTAAGATTAAAATAATAAACATAATTCAAATATATAAATGGTATAAAATGAATAAAACTAAAAATAAAACTTAAAATTTAAAGTAAATGCCATGTAACACGTATAAGTTATTTTTGAAATGAATAAAACTTTAAATAAAACTAAGGATTTACAAGATAAATGTTATAAGATTAATTTTTGAATTGAATAAAATTACGAGTAAAACCTAAAGATTTGAAAGATAAATGATATAAAATTAATAAAACTATAAATTAATAAAAGAGATTTTTAAAGTAAAGATATTGGGAAAAGGTACATCAAGAATTGTTTACGTGACAAATATGGATAATGATTATATCCCTGTCTACAGTACAAAATCGATAATTCAGAAAATCAGAAACCGAAGGCATACAAAATCAGGATAAAACAGGAACCAAAGCAAACAAAAACAAAAACCTCCACCATATGAAAAGAAGCGAACTCCCGATATGAGAGTGAGACCAGGTGCCCAGGAAGAGTAAGCATCTCCTGCTTGCATGCAACAACCGTCGCTTCAATTCGGTAGAACTGTCACATCCGGTTACTTCCATTTTGGAAGATATAGAGTACAATCTTTGGTTGGATGGTTCAAATGGTCTATGACAGAATATCATCCACCATTCTGGATAGTGGGACATCATAGTGTATGACGTGTTCCCCATATCGACCGTAGAACTTCCTCAGTGACGATGTTAGTCGAGCACAAACATATCCCTGACTGAGAAGCTTATCTGAAAGACGCCTAGCTCTCAGAACAAAATCCGTATATTTGGTACTTGCTCTGGCATAGCGTATCAACTGAGATATGAACACGCCATAAGCAGGCGATGAAGGGATGTTGCTACTCAGAAAAGGAAAGTTCGTAATGCTGAAATTGAAGTCGTCACGTTTGTCATAGAGTGACGTGTTCATGTGACCATCAGTGTCGTAGGACAACATTATGTCCAAATAGGATGCTGAATTATTTGTCTCTGTAGTTTCTTTGACTTCAAGCTCCGAAGAATAGATACTGCTCAGGTAATCCGTGAATTTTGGATTATTGATGGACAACACATCGTCTATGTATCTGTAAGTGAAGTTGAAGTCAGAAGCTAAGTATCTTTTCCCTTCAGAGACCAAAGATTGAATGAATTCAGCTTCGTACGAGTAAAGGAAAATGTCGGCAAGGAGTGGGGCACAATTGGTCCCCATTGGAATTCCGACAATTTGCTGGAAGACCTTTCCTCCAAACACCACAAAAATGTTGTCGATCAGAAAGTTTAACATCTGAATAATGTCTGTTTCAGTGTACTTATTTTCAGAATCTGACTTTTCTTTTACAAAGTAGGTTTTGTCATAGTTAACAACTATAAATTTGTATTTGCGATTACCGTTCTTACTTGTAAACGCATTACTTATAATTTTTGCGAGTCTTTCTTTCAATTTAGAATGTGGAATTGTAGTGTAAAGTGTCGAAAAATCAAAGGCTTTGATCGAATGGACTCTACTAAAATGAGTGGATTTCAGATGTTCTAAAAGTTCCTTCGAATTCTTTAAAATCCACATCTGGTTGATACCACTGCGAGAATATACTGTCGAACAATATTTTTGTAGCCGAGATTTGATTTCAGATAAAACTTTGGTGAGTAAGATCGATACAGATTTGGTAGAACATTTTGAGGAACCAGCGATGAAACGTTGTTTGTACGGATTCTTATGCATTTTAGGTATGCAGTATAAGTATGGTAAATCTAAATCTAAATTGGTAGTGTCGAAGCCAAAGGAAGCAAGAGCTGATTTGTGATTATCTATTATTTCAGAGGCAGAAAGGTTTGTTGGGGTGTAAGTGGGATTTCCAGGTGTCGAATTTAAACCCAACTCTTTAACTAGACTGTCGAAATAGTACTTTTTGCAAGTAAATGTGTAATTATTTGAGGCTTTGTGCTTGAATGTTTTTCATAGGGACTTGGACCAAGAGATGGAGGGCATTGGACAACAACAGACTAATAGAGGACATTGGACAACAAGCAGCTGGTGGAGGAGGGCATTGGACAACGAATGGCAGTAAACCAGGTAACTTACTTATCTAGTGACAAGGTAAGAGTTCACTCCCTTACAAAACATTTTCATGTTGTACTAAAACTAATAAAAAAGATAAAAGACTAAACATAAAGATAATAAACATAATAGTAAAAGATAAATGATATAAAATGATAAAACTATTAAAAAAACTTAAAATTTAAAAGAGGTTTTGGAAGTAAAGATGGACAGAAAAGCTACATCAAGAATTGCTTACGTGCTTGAGTGTTTTTCATAGGGACATGGACCAACAGATGGAAGGCATTGGACAACAAGAATTGGGGGACATTGGACAACAAGCAGCTGGCGGAGGAGGGCATTGGACAATGAATGGCAGCAACTAGGTAACTTATTTACCTAGTGACAAGGTAAGAGTTGTCTCCCTTGCAAGGCATTTTCATTAGTACTTAAACCAAATAAAAAAGATAAAAGGCTAAACATAAAAATGATAAACATAATAGTAAAAGATAAATGATAAAAAATGATAAAACTATTAATAAAACTTAAAATTTAAAAGAGATTTTTGAAAATAAAGATATAGATAAAAGGTACATGAAGAATTGCTAATGTGCTTGAGTGTTTTTCATAGGGACATGGACTAACAGATGGAAGGCATTGGAGAACGACAGACTAAAGGAGGTTATTGGACAACAAGCAGCTGTTGGAGGAGGGCATCGGACAACGAATGACAGCAACTAGGTTACTTATCTAGTGACAAGGTTCGAGTTCCCTCCCTTACAAGACATTTTCATTTTTTGAACTAAAACTGTTAAAGAAGATAAAAGACTAAACATAAAAATAAGAAACTTAATAGTAAAAGATAAATGATATAAAATGATAAAACTATTAAAAAAAACTAAAATTTAAAATAAATTTTTAAAGTAAAGATATATAGAAAAGTTACATCACGAATTGCTAATGTGCTTGAGTGTTTTTCATAGGTACATGGAACAACACATGGAAGGCATTGGACAACGACAGACTAAAGGAGGTCATTGGACAACAACCAGCTGGTGGAGAAGGGCATGGGACAACGACTGGCAGCAACTAGGAAACTTATTTACCTAGTGACAAGGTAAGATTTGTCTCCTTACAAAACATTTTCATTTATATTTAAACCATATAAAAAAGATAAAAGACTAAACATAAAGATAATAAAAATAATAGTAAAAGATACATGATATAAAAATGATAAAACTACAAATAAAACTTAAAATTTAAAGGAGATTTTTAAAGTAAAGATATATAGAGAAGTTACATCAAGAATTGCTTTTGTGCTTAAGTGTTTTTCATAGGGACATGGACCAACAGATGGAAAGCATTGGACAACAAGAATTGGGGGACATTGGACAACAAGCAGCTGGTGGAGGAGGGCATTGGACAACGAATGGCAGCAACTAGGTAACTTATTTACCTAGTGACAAGGTAAGAGTTCCCTCTCTTACAAGACATTTTCATTTGTACTTAAACCAAATAAAAAGATAAAAGACTAAAGATGAAAATAATAAACATAATAGTAAAAGATAAATGATATAAAACGATTAAACTATAAATAATAAAACTATAAATAAAACTTAAAATTAAAAAGAGATTTTCAAAGTAAAGATATAGAGAAAAGTTACATGAAGAATTGCTTATGTGCTTGAGTGTTTTTCATAGGGACATGGACCAACAGATGGAAGGCATTGGGCAACGACAGAAGGAGGTCATTGGACATCAAGCAGAACGTGTTGTAGGGCATTGGACATCAAATGGTAGCAACTAGGAAACTTATTTACCTAGTGACAAAGTAAGAGTTCTCTTCCTTACAAAAGATTTTTGTTTTGTACTAAAACTAATCAAAAAGATAAAAGACTAAACGTAATAATAGTAAACATAATAGTAAAAGATAAATGATATAACATGATTAAACTATCAAAAAAACTTAAAATTTAAAAGAGCTTATTAAAGTAAAGATATGGAGAAAAGTTACATGAAGAATTTCTTACGTGCTTGAGTCTTTTTCATAGGGAAATGGACCAACAGATGGAAGGCATTGAACAACAAGAAACGAATGACAGGCATTGGACAACAAGCAGCTGGTGGAGTAGGGCATCATAGAGGGAATGGCAGAAATGCGTAACTTACTTGTCTAGTGACAAGGTAAGAGTTGTCTCCCTTACAAAACATTTTCATATTGAACTAAAACTAATAAAAAAGATAAGAGACTTAAGATTAAAATAATAAACATAATTCAAATACATAAATGGTATAAAATGAATAAAACTATGAATAAAACTTAAAATTTAAAGTAAATGCCATATAACACGTATAAGTTATTTTTAAAATGAATAAAACGTTAAATAAAACTAAGGATTTACAAGATAAATGATATAAGATTAATTTTTAAATTGAATAAAATTACGAGTAAAACCTAAAGATTTGAAAGATAAATGATATAAAATTAATAAAACTATAAATTAATAAAAGAGATTTTTAAAGTAAAGATATTGGGAAAAGATACATCAAGAATTGCTTACATGCTTGAATGTTTTTTATAGGGACTTGGACCAAGAGATGGAGAGCATTGGACAACAACAGACTAATTGAGGACATTGGACAACAAGCAGCTGTTGGAGGAGGGCATTGGACAACGAATGGCAGCAACCATGTAACTTATTTACCTAGTGACAAGGTAAGAGTTGATTCCCTAACAAGACATTTTCATTTGTACTTAAACCAAATAAAAATGATAAAAGACTAAACATAAGAATAATAAACATGATCACTGGGCGAAAAAACAGGTTTACGCAACTGCGTAAACTTGCATAAACTTGATATTTTCAGGTTTCCGCAAGTTTCCGCATTGCGTAAACTGGCAAATAGTTTCCGCAAGTTTACGCAATGTTTTCGCTGATGAAACTTGATAAATTTTCCTTGATAAAGTTTCCGCAATGTAAACTTGGAACAAATGGTTTACGCAGATGCGGAATCCTGATGAAACCTGTTAAATTTCTTTCCATTTTATTTCAACAAGTTTCTGCAATGTAAACTTGGAACAAAGGTTTACGCAGTTGCGGAATCCTGATGAAACCTGTTAAATATGTTTACGCAGCTGCGGAAACCTAATTTAACTTTTCAAATAGTTTACGCAGTTGCGGAAACTTGATATGTTACTACTTCTATAGTTTACGCAGTTGCGGTAACCTGATTAAAGTTTTTATCATTAATTTTTTTTTTTTTTATTTCTTCATTAATTTATTTGTTTCATTAATTTATTTTATTTATCTATTTATTTTATTAATTTATTTCATTAATTAATTAATTTTATTAAGGTATTTATTTTATCAATTAATTTCTTTATTAATTAATTAATTTTATTGATTAATTAATTTTATTAATTTATTCATTTTATTAATCTATTTATTTTATTAATTTATTTTTTTTATCAATTTATTTATTTTAATACTTTATTTATTTTATTAATTCATTTATTCTATCAATTTATTTAATTAATTCATTCATTTTATTTTAATTAATTTTTTTTATCAATAAATTAATTTATTTTTATTAATCTATTTTATTAATTAATTTATTTTCTCAATTTCATTTATTTTCTCAATTTCATTAATTTTTTTATTTTATTTATTCTATCAATTTATTTATTTCATTAATTAATTTATTTTATTTTTTTTTCTTTAATTGTTTCATTTTACTAATTAATTAATTTTATTTATTCATTCATCTTATTAGTTTATTGATTTTACTATTTAATTAATTTTATTTCAATTTTTTAAAATCATTTTTTTATTTTAATTTATTTATTTTATTAATTCATTTATTTTATTAATTCATTTATTTTATTAATTCATTTATTTTGATTAAATTATTTACTTTTTTAGTTAAATATTTAATTTGTTTATTTATTTTTTTTTCTTTATTTTTTTTTTTTTTCATTTATTTAATTTATTCATTTATTTATTTAATAAATCTATGTATTTATTAATTAATTAATTTTATTAATATATTTTTAAATCTATTTATTATTTTAACTTATTCTACTAATTTATTTATTATTAATTTATTAATTATCTTATTTATTTATTTATTTCTATTTATTTTTTATTTGTATACTTTCCTTGTTAATCATTTTCACTAATTTTATTTTTTTTTTTATTAATTTGTTTATTTTCATCAATTTTTTTTTTATTTATTTAATTATTTTATAATCTATTTACATGTGAATTTATTTAATTTACTTTGATTAATTACTTTTGAAAATCTACCTATTTTTTATTATTAAACTGAGATAACGTCATTGGCTTGGTTTTCAAATACCTTGTCACTTCACGAGTGCAGTAGATTTGATTGGCGTGATAATAGCGGCGTTCAAATGATTTCAGCGGTGTATGACATAAAAACACAGTACGTAATCCTAATTATGCTAATGAGTTACCACTACATCACCCATACATGTCAATCAATTATGCTAATGAGCTACTCCTACCTCACCTAGCTATTCCTGTCAATCAAATTTGAGGTATATAAAGGTCGTAGCAATGACCAATCGAATTCGATAAATATGGTAACTTTCAAAATTATAATGACAAAATTTTACCTGCCTATTACATAATCCAAAAATCTTCTCTGTCATATATTGATAAATTGTAAAACTTGTGCTTAAGATTCCTCATTTTATTTATTTATTTATCTATTTATTTATTTATTCATCTATCTATTTATTTATTTATTTATTTATTTATTTATTTATCTATTTATTTATCTATTTATCTATTTATTTATTTATTTATTTATCTATTTATTTATTTAAATACCATAAAAATACTATATTATTTTATTTATATAAGAAACGACTGGGTTTTATTTATTTATTTATTTATTTATCTATTTATCTATTTAAATACAATAAAAACACTATATTAATGCATTTATATAAGAAACGACTGTGTTTTATTTATTTATTTATTTATTTATTTATTTAAATAAAATAAAAACACTATATTATTGTATTTATATTAGAAACGACTGTGTTTTATTAATCAATTAATTAATTAATCAATTTATTTATTTATTTATTTATTTATTTATTTATTTATTCATTTATTTATTTATCTATTTATTTAGATAGTTATATAATTAGTTAAAAAAATTTTAGACTAAGACGCATATTGTTTTTAGGAAAATATACATTGAAAACTGTTTATTTACCATTTTGGGTTATTAAAATTCTCTCTCTCTCTCTCTCTCTCTCTCTCTCTCTCTCTCTCTCTCTCTCTCTCTCTCTCTCTCTGAGGGTGTGTGTGTGAATATGGTAACTGATGCATGGTATGTTTCCTTTTTTCCAATATTTTAGATATATATTTTATTTCATTTTTCCTTTCTTCATATTTAATTGTTTTTAACTTATTATTTAGAAATATGCAAGTATATTAAATTACAATATAAATGACTATTTTTAAAAAATTATTTTTTATCAGCTGATTTTACTCTTGAATTCTTTTTGTCCTTTTTTTCTTTTGTTAAATTGAAACATGTAAGTGTCCAGTTCTGTGCAAAGAGGTATCCGGACATTTGAACATATTGACAGTTTGACAAGTACACAATTACTGACCCGTGTAATTTGCATCCGCGTGTCAGTTACTTTTACATCATAAAAGAAGCGATTTTATTCATCAAATCTTTTTGTCCGTTTTTTTTTTCTTTTGTTCCTTAAATTATTTATAATCAGCATATCATTCTTATGTTTCTTTTTATTATCAATTATTTTATTTTATTTTATTTTATTTTATTTTATTCTATTTTATTTATTTTATTTATTTTTTTTATATTTTATTTCATTTCATTTCATTTCATTTTATTTTAAGGTCTGCTATGAAACATGTAAGTGTCCAGTTCTGTGCTTAGAGGTATCCAGACAATTGAAAATTTTGACAGTTTGACAAGTACACAATCACTAACCCGTGTAATTTGCATCCGCATGTCAGTTACTTTTACACGAGAATACAAGACTATATATCGATATGTTCTAATTATAGGCGAGTGCCATTTTTTAAGAATTTCGTCGAGTTGTTCTATATATCCCACCCTTTCCCCTTTGTGTTGATAAATGGCCCCTAGCAAAATATCAAATGCAGATAAAAATGACCACTGAACTTTATATGATGTTCTTGTAGTTGAATGGATGGTTTCAATCCCGAGTGTCCTAAATTTATACCCTATAAACTCCCCCCCCCCCCCTTAAAAACTTTCAATTTTTTTTTTAAAGCTTAAAGAAACACTAAAATTAATGAAGTCCAAAATCCTGTGACGTAAAAGGGTTCACGCTGCGTACCCATGGATATGAGAGTCGCACGGGGGGGGGGGTTGTAGGGGCACTTTTGCGCGCCCTCATGACAGCATGTTTTGGATCGGCACCCGAGTGTGCATTTCCTCAAAACTTTTTTTTCTGTGAACTATTACAGGGAAAGATAAAGAAATAAATCAATTGAAGCTCAAAATAATTATGTATATTTGTATTATCAACAATTATTTGTCAAACTTACAGTGATTTTTTTTTTTTTTTTTTTTTTTTTAAGATCGCTCATGAACCTAAGGATCCGCTGCTGACATTAATATCTGCTCTAGTCTTACATTATGTTTAAGGAGAGAGAGAGAGAGAGAATTGATAATCGATTACTTTGCTTTTCATGTTCGATCCTTCATGAATGCATGTACGATCGTCTGTACGCTACATGGAAGGGGGGATTGCAGATCCATCCGGGATCTCATTAATAGATTACCCCTAGGCCCATCCCCCGGCTCCCACCATCACACAAGAAGACAACTTGTATTTTTTAAAATGAAGTTATAAACACGAAAAAGGTCTGCCCTATTGTGACTTTCTGACGTATTGATGAAACACAAGACAAGTGGGACACTTCTCAGTCATAAATTAATCTCTTTCATAAATACAGTATATAAATACAATATAATTTAAACAGGACAATTCGTCCAAAAGAATTCATTGTCTTCTCACACAATTTTTTTCATCAATTGAGCTTTGAAATGCCGATTGGGCCAGCTTCGCCCTCAATCATAAAATACAATATATGGGGTGGATATAGTTTTTCAAGTTTGGTCCAGTCCCTCCCGAGACTTCAAGTCTAGTCTATGAACGTAAATAATTGTACATATTTTGATTCCAAGGGACAGGCCAACCAAGCCTTATTCTGGGCTTGCATCCCCCAAGAAAAAAAAAATATGTTTTAGTTTTAACATATTTTATTTCATAATAACATGAAATAGGATGGGGCAAAAGTTATAACAACATTACATAAGCCCTCTCCTTATCATAAACAACATAGAAATATCAAGATGGCAACTTAAAAAAATATGTAGATATACTAGTGAAAAAAAAAATAGGAAGAACGTCTATCCACGGCACTGACTCCAAATTTTCAAATAACCACGTACATTTTGGTCCATTTACAGAAAAAACAAAAGACAAAATCGGCAAAATTCGCCCCTTGATCCCCCACCAAAAGGAGCGCTTGTTCCGCTACTGATACTCGATCAATATCAATGGCGGATCCAGCGCCCCCTTTGCCGGGGGTCAAGGGGCTAATTTTGCCGATTGTGATTGAAAATGGGCCAAAATATACCTGTTTTTGGAAAGTTTGGGGTCAGTGCCGGGGGGGGGGGGGGCGCCCCCTCCGCACCCCCTGAATCCGCCACTGAATATTGTCTGGATCTCCGAGCTGGAAACACAAAATCACCTGCTAATCACCTCTAGGCCTAGTGAATATTTATATTCTTTTCGAGCAGTGGCGGATCCAGCGCCCCCTTTGTCGGGGGGTCAAAGGGCGAATTTTGCCAATTTTTACTGAAAATGGGCCAAAATATAGGGCTTTTTGGAAAATTTTGGGTCAGTGCCGGGGGGGGGGCGGATGCCCCCTCCGCAACACACCCCCCCCCCCCCCCCTGAACCCGCCACTGTCGAGGTTTAAAATAAAATCATTCATTTTGGCAAAATATATGTATATGAAATAAAAAAACAGAACAATCCAAAAAAAAAAGGAAAGAAAGAAAAAGAAAAGAGAGAGTGAAAAAACGCCGAAAAATACAGCGGGCTCTGTGTTCGCGCTAGCACAATTTCAAATCAAATATTGACCAATCAGAGGCGAGCATTTTATTTGTATACAGAGGAAACTCAGAAGCGGGTTGAAAGTTGTTTTCCCACGAAGAAACTAAACAGACATCTTTACTTGGGTAATCCCATGGCGATAAATGGTAAGATGCATTTCTAAGTCATTAATATTTACTTTTTAACGTGCATTTCCTAAAATAAAGACGCCGGCTTGGTCAGTTCAACCCACGCGCTGATTTTTCTTGTTCTTGCTTTTATTTTACGGCGATCCTGTGGACTATTTGAATCACTTTTTATATATTTAGACATATTTATATGATTACTTCCTCCTAAAAAGGAACATGTATCAGGTAAAATCTTTGTTTACTTTGTTGCAAGCTACCCCCCCCCCCCCCCTTTCCCTTTCGGCCTTTGCCATGGGAAGGATATGGGCAGGGATTAATCAACCTCTGCGTCCTGCGTCTCTGACGCATAAAAATCGCCCAGGACCCATTGATTTCCGATCGCTGCGTCCCACAGTGCGCATTGTTCACTTTCGTATAATGCGTCCGTTTTAGTTCATGTTTACGTACATGTATATTATTATTAAACATTCAAATCGAGAAAGTGTATTTACAGTATTTTATTTAGCTGTATAACAATTAAATGTCTCTAGTTTATATTTTGACAGTTCTTTTAAACCTAACAATTCTGTGGTATCGTCATGATCGTATGAGAAATCATTAATTGCGGAGCATCTTTTTTTTTTTTAATTAAAAGTAATATGCAGTCCGAGGCGACGCAAGTCTAACTTATTCATATCATTCGGATACAGATTTATATATTTATGAAAAATTCCTCCACTGTAAACTTTACATGACATTATGAATCGATTAATCTGTTGAAATCGTTTAATTCAAACCATCATTGTACCGTCTTTGTAAACCGTATAGAATTGGTTTGTTTGGATAACGTTTTACTTTATAAACACATGTACGAAGTATCGACAACTAAAAAAACAATCAATATACTTAATTCGGCAAAATTAAATTGAAGTTTAAGAGTGAGACGTTTTTTTTAAGGAACATATTACGATCTCAAGGAATATAAAATGCCGCGAGCAGGTCAGATCACTTGTATTCCCGAACTTAAAACGCCGCGAAAAAAGAAGGTTTTTAATTTCTGCTGGGACCCATTGTTTTGGCTGAGGACCCATTGGCCAAATTTCATTGCGTCCAGGGGACCCTTTAAGATCAAATTGTAGATTAATCTCTGTATGGGTAAACTTAAAGATACATGTTCTTCAGGGCGTCAGGATTTTTCATATTGTTGTCTTTTCTAGTGTTGTAATGATAGTCGCTGAATCTTGAAAAGTGCTGACTATCGATAATGATTTCGAAAATCGATTGTCGCTGTTGAAGTTACACAAATGATCTCAGTGCGAAAAGTCTTTGCTATAATTCAAAACTAAAAACTAGACGCGATCGCTTTGGCAAAGTTACCGGTTGAGGAGGAGCAGATTTATCCACATCCCAGCAGTACTAAGTCCGCAGCATGGGACTGTTTTGGCTTTGATAGAATTAGAAAAAGGAAGCTAGGCCCCCTTTCTATCACGTCTAAAGCAAACCTCGAGATAAATACCTTTGTTTGCAAGATCTACTTGCATACGTACGCCCTGAGTATTCTCCTTCTGAAGACACAAAACATATAACAATTTTAAAGTAAAAAAGTCTGATTCTGATATCGATGTACTCCTCCAATAGTTTCCGATAATTGATAGTAAATTTTTTTCTGATTTTACAACTCTAGTCTTTTCGTGTTGAGTTCTTTTGTACTTTTTGTTCCAATTATCAGGATTTTTCGTACCAATAGATGATTTTCCAATAAACTTGTGAGACAGTCAAACACCCAGGGATGCAAATAAGCACTTGCCCGCTCGCCAATGCGACTAAAAATTCAGTGTGGACTACCAAAAAAATTTTTCTTATCGCCCACTTGGCGACCGTAGAATTCCAATCTTTATTATTTTCTTGTATCATAGTTGCCGTAACTAACGTTTGGAAACAAAAACTCATGGGTATCTGACAAATTTTCGGTTCGCTTTCTCGCGGAAAATGAATAGATCTCTCTTATTTCCTTGTAAAGACGTACTGTAATTTTAGATCAGTACAAATGTATATACCAAAACTAACTAATGTTTCCAAAAGCGCACAAAGTCACTGTCTGGAGACCGACTGACGTGTACGTAATATGTTTATAATTGGATTTACCTGTATTTATTGATTTATTTAAAGGTACTTGTACTTGAAATAAACTCGACATGTACACTGTACAAGGAGAGAAGGGGGTTTGGGCTTAAATTTGAAAATGTAAATTTAGATACATTTTGATGTGGGCTAATCGTTTTGATGTGGGCGCCTAAATTTATTGACTTAGGAGCCCACATGGCCCCTGAAAATTTCAACGAATTTTCATCCCTGACACCATCGTCAGAAACACACGTTCGGTCACGCAAGCTCTCCCGTGGGTCATATCAGCAGAATTTTCGCTGGATAGCATTACAAAAATCTGATGCGATTACTTGTCAGTGAATTAGCCATTTAAAGCCACTATGAAAGCAATATTGTTTTGTAACTCCTAAAATTAACAAATATTAATCACTGTCAACATTATCATGATTATTTAGGTCATCTTTTGTTGATGGAAAAATAAAATAGATGATATTTTGCTATCGATAACAAATTAACCGACAAGTACTCGAATTAGATTTTTGTAATGCTATCCAGCGAAAATTCTGTCGTTATGACCCACGGGAGGTGAGCTTGCGTGACCAAGCGTGGGTTGCCGACAATGGTCAAACACCAGACATAAGTACGAAAGATCCCACTATCAAATTTTGAGGAGCTCAAGTAAATCAGCTCTATATAGCAGAAACATAATCTTTTTTTTCTGCAATATGTACGAAAGATCTCAGTAACAGGTACGAAAGATCCCGTACGAAAAATCTTGGTACAAATAGGAATAGGTACAAACATGACGAAAGATCCTGGAACCATTCTTCAGGGGTGGATACAGGATATGATTTGAGTTGGGGGGGACGTGAAAAACGGATAGGGTCTTTAGGGCCACCTAGCATTTTCATAGCTGCAAACCAATTTCAGATTTAAAAAGAAATTGTTCATAATTTTATTTCTTAGCTTTTTTAAGTATTATAGGTATTAGGCCCGATAGTCCGAAGACCCAATAGCTCCGAATATCCAATAAAATTCCTAAACCATATTTGTCATTTGTAAGCTTTTTGATTGAATGTGATTTTATACGCTCGTCATAAGACGGGACATATTATATTATGGCGCTGTCCGTGCGTCTGTGAGAAATATTTAAACCCCGACATGCGTTGCAGCGTTGGCGTTGCTATTTTTGGAATCTGATTTCGGGTTGACATTCATTCACTAATTTAATAGCGCATACGCCTACCCATTCTATATCGTTGCATGTATGATAATTGTATAAATTCTAGAACCTACATCTTTAAAGAAATAAAAAAAACGTGTGTTTTGCATGTGTTACAGATAAATGTATTCGTACATTTTCAAATTCCAATGAATAAGGACGTCCTCGTTATTTTTTTTTTTTCTTTTGGTTGACTTAAACAGACAACTAATATTTCCGACATACTGATCGATGGCTTTCTGCAGTATAGCCATATCTTTGCCACATTGTGACAGTTAATTAGATCTTGTTACAAATATTTCTTCACTACTTCCTAAATAACTTAGTTGTTTAGGACCATTTGCGCTGTTGAACTGCACCCCCCTCCTGTTTTTTTTTACTTACGTGCGATTGCAGAGATCTATTTCAAACAACAGCTCCTTGTGATGATATCATTTCTTTATGATTTATTTTGTTACCTTTTAAAATCTGATTTGATAGCTAGCCAACATGGGATGCTTACTCCTCCCGGGCACCTGGTCCCACCTCTGGCTTGCTAGGGGTCTGTCGATGCTCAACTTGGTGCTCTATTGTGAGTGCTGTTGAGATTATCGTTAGGATCTTCTTTAACTCATTTGGGTATATATTCAATTCAAGTTCCTTGATAATATCTCTTTCAGCCCCCTCCCCTCCATTTAGATTTCTAAATCTATCAATTTCAATTGTACAGTCAGATATCTTGTATCAAATTCATATCTACATGTACATGTACAGGGCATTCGGACTTTCAAACCTTCGGACTATCGGACCATAGAACCATTAGGCCTTCTTACTATCGGACCTCTAAACTTATGTTCTAATAGACCTTCGAAATATCGGATATTCGATTTTTAGGTACTTAGGATTATGGATCCTTCTGTATATTGGAATGCAGTACTTTCGGTCTATCGGACCTTCGGACTGTCGGGCCTTCGGATTATCGGGCTGTCGATTTATCGGACCTTCAGCTTTATGGGCCCTCGAACTATCGGACCTTCGGAATACTGGGCAGACACCGGGCTCGGCCGATCCCATGATGGGTTGATCCAATGCGTATTGCAATATCAATCTCTTCAAAACAAGCGTACATAATTTGCTCCCCCTTGTTGGATCTCAAATCAAAAATTTTATATTTCCCACAATTCTCTGAGCGCCATCTAGCATGTCGAGTGAGCATTCAAAATTTATGTCTCTTGAGAGTTTGTCATCACTAGCCAATTAATCAGCACACATATTTCGATAGTTTTCATTCGATTTTGCTACATAATCAAGTAATTGACATATCTATGAAACATAAGAAGGTATTGCTAAATATTTTACGCCAGCGTCTTTGGCAGATTTCTGTGGGCGTGTCCGTTTTATTTTCGAACCTTCGCTTCATATGCTAATCAGGACACTTAGGTCGATTCTCAGTGGTCCAGTGGTTTTGTGCATTTGTCTTGAGAAGATGCATGATATGTTACCCTTCCTTATCATTATAAGTGTTGTTTTGAATATTTTGATGTGTCAGCACTTCAGAGAATGACTATTCATCACCAATCGCTTGAATAAATCGTGTCATCATTTTTTTCAATAACAAGGGGCGTGTCTTTATTCAAGAACACGAACAGTTAGCATGGCTAGTTCCGAAGAGTCCAATGGGGTTGTAGTTCAATGTGTTCAAGGAGGGAGATAACTCTAGCCAATTTGGAGGAAATATTGTTATGTGGAAACATTCAGACTGATTATATAAAAATTTAGATCTGAAACATTGAAATTTAATTTTGGATTCCTCTTTGTAGCGTTGATGGATCTCCACCTTACTACATGTACATGATGATACTCAGTGGTCACTGGTATGTTGGACTTTTGGCTTCGAAAAGGATGCCCTTTCTGTAAAAGATGCTGCACAATATACATGAAGGATCAATGGTATGCCAATATAATTTTTTTAATTGGTAAACAGATTCTCTTTTTTCTGTGTACTTGAGATTTGTATATACATGTACTTGTCTGTCATACAAAATTGATGTCAAAACACACTTATACAATCCCTCCCCCTTGTGACATGATAAAATGCAATATACAACCGATATTTTCAATATTATACTTTTCAATCATAAAAATCAGTCTGTTCTTTGAAATCTACACTTATATGCACACCAACTTAATATTAGGGAGGTTTAGTTACAAGTTTTAGCGTGACGTGTACGTATTACGTCATCACTTCCTGCGATCTTTGTTCAAATGACGTAACGACGTGACGTATAGCTACACGTTATGGACGTGTAAACGACGCTCTACACGTAACGACAGAAGGGGTAACTTCTTTGAAAAATTCCAGACTTGTCATTGATCGAACTTCCAGTTTTCCGTGTTATAAAGCACGTTTAGGATTCTAACTTTCCTTGCGTCGAGGTTTAACGAATCTCAATGTATCTTTCTCGCAGACTAAACTGATTTAAAAGAAGCAAGCTAAACGTACACCTTACTACATAGCTATACCTATACCTACTCCGATTTGTACGTGTAACTAAACGGCGTCTTCGGATTGTGACGTCAAACTGTGACGTGTACATGTACGTCATACGTACACGTTGAAAGAACTTGTAACTAAACCTCTCTAATTGCTTATAGATTCAGGTAGGTCTAATCTTTCTAGAATGTGACAAAGTATTTAAGCTTGAAATCTGATTTTATTTACACTTTACAGGTCATCATTTTGCTGTCACTAGGTAGAGGATGACTGGCATGAAATGTTTGCAATGAAAATGTTATCTAGTTTAAGATAGCAGTAAGTACATTACAGTACGTACATGATACTTTGATGGGTTTTCGTAAGGGCTGTCACGGTTAACTGAAAATTTGGTTACCCTCGGTTCGTGCTTGGTCGGTTCGATTTGAATCGTACTTTACAGAGTTCGCTTTTGGTCTGTCTGTATGTCTGTCTGTTTGTCCGCAAAAACTTTAACCTTGGGCATAACTTTTGAATGGTAAGTGATAGGGTTTTCATATTTCACATGTGCATTTCTTGTGGCAAGACCTTTCCATGGATACCAAATTTTTGACCTTGTGACCTTGACCTTTGAGTTTGACCTACTTTTGAAAAATCTTTAACCTTGGGTGTAACTTTTGAATGTGAAGTGATAGGGCTTTCATATTTCATATGTGTATTCCTTGTGACAAGACCTTTCCATGGATACCAAAATTTTTTACCTTGTGACCTTGGAGTTTGACCTACTTTTGAAAAACTTTTACCTTGGGCATAACTTTTGAATGGTAAGTGATAGGGCTTTCATATTTCACATGTGTATTCCTTGTGACAAGACCTTTCCATGGATACCAAAATTTTTTACCTTGTGACCATGGAGTTTGACCTACTTTTGAAAAACTTTAATCTTGGGCATAGCTTTTGAATGGTAAGTGATAGGGCTTTCATATTTCACATATGAATTCCATGTGGCAAGACTTTTCCATTGATACTTAATTTGACCTTGTGACCCTTACCTCAAATGTGAAACTACTTTTCATCAGTTTTACTGACAAAGATGCCAATGGGGGCATTCATGTTTCACAAACATAGGTTTTATTTATTATTTATTTTTTTTGGTTATACATGTATCAAGTTATAATTAATAAATAACAATTAGGGCTCACGATATGATATGTATTGCTACATTTACTCACGATATGATTCGAATCACGATACAACATTTTTAGCTCGCTGGGACGAAAAAGTCCTGAGAGCTAATGCCATACCCTCATTGTCGTCGTCATATCTAGATATAAGATATGAAGGTATTTCTGTAATTCATCAGATATTTTATTAAAACAACAACAAATTAAGATCATTCATAATTTGAATGATTCGAGAAGTATGGCATTGACTAGAAAAAACAAAAACAAAACTCAGAGATAATCTTCAACGACTCGGCGTCGAGCATCGCCATGTTGATTTTTTAAAGATAAAACTAAATGCCGAAAACGAGCCTTAAGTGAACCATACGGCCTCTTCTTGTATTGTGTATCGAACCGTCGTCAAGAACCGCGGGGAATCAATAACCACGGTGAATCGAGAACCGTGGTGAATCGTCACAGCCCTAATAACAATGAACACTCTATATCCACAAATTTTCGGCCACTTGGCCTTTATCAAGTGGAAAAGCACGAATATAAAAGAATTCTACGTAATATCCATAACTGCTGTAACTGAAAGATAATTGATTTCTCATTATTCCTAGTCTTTGATCTACTGTCCTGTTCACTAAATCCAGAGCACCCTGTTTTGGCGATTTTCTCTGAAGTATAATGTTGTCAACTTAAAAATTGATATCCAGTCTATCGAACTCTTTTAGTTTAACAGAAAATGCCTCCTTTTTGGTTGTGCATTGCTTAGTTAAAAAATACGACGGAAAATATAATGTCTATGTGAATTTTCTATAGTAAAAACGACTAAAATGCATGATGCCAGACACCATGACATCAATGTTTACCATTGTTTGTACACAGAACAATATGGTGGGCATGCTGAAATTAACATGGGAATTTCCCGTAGACATTTTATTTTTCGTATGGCAGGTTAAATACAGTGGAAAAGGTGAGTTCATGCACATTTTCTGTGACGACTAAAGGAGTTCAATCTACGGAGACAATAAATATTTGGAACATTCCTAAGACGGCTGAGAAAATATACAAAACAGGGTGCTCTGTATTTAATGAACAGGACAGTAGATATGTACCTTGTATTTTGTTTGAACCCCTGACCCCCAGGGTCTTGGAAAATGGGTGTGGTCATTTTCCCCTATATAACTCTATAAGCACCAAACTCTATGAGCACCAATTCTCAATAAGTATAATTAGTAGAGACTAGAGAGTAATTCTTTTCCATTACATCAATCATTTTCTGGTCTTGTATTTTGTTTTAGACCCTGATCCCCGGGGTCCTGGAAAATGGGTGTTACTTAGATTTATTTAAGCAAACAACCAGGAGAGCTTCAGTCTCATCAGAGAATTCTGGTATTTAATGATTATTGTTCTCTTGTATTGTTTCATGTATTTATAAATTGTTACTTTGCATTTATTTTCAGCATCTAAAGAAGATTCATGAGCTGATGCAGTTAATTCAGGGAAATTTAACCTCAGCACAATTTGTGTGGCTAGCAGACCAATATCATCAATAGTGACAAACTTTTGAAATGGTTACAAATTTGTAACATACTGACATTATGTGGATTTTTTACTTTGAAGTTATCAAATCAATTTTCAACACATGCATAATATAATCAATGTTGTTAAGGGACATATATCACATGTAAACAGAATTTAAGGAATTATATCTTGATTAATAGGAATTACCCGGTCTGTTGTCCATCTATCATACAATCATTTATTATGCCCCCCTTCGAAGAAGAGGGGACATATAGGTTTGCCGCTGTCGGTCGGTCGGTCGGTCGGTCGGTCGGTCTGTCGGTCTGTCGGTCTGTCGGTCGGTCCGCGACATCAGTTTCCGTTCAATATCTCTGGAATGGATTCACATATTGAAATGAAATTTGGTATACAGACACATCAAACAAAAATCTAGGTCAAGTTCATATTTGGGTCCGATCAAAAAAATTTTGACAGAGTTATGCCCCTTGCATTTCAAAAAATACCAAAATTTCAGGGTTTCCGTTCAATATCTCTTGAATGGAGTTACATATTGAAATGAAATTTTGTATACAGACACATCAAATGAAAATCTAGGTCAAGATCATATTTGGGTCCGATCAACAAAATTTTGACAGAGTTATGCCCCTTGCATTTCGAAAAATACCAAAATTTCAGGGTTTCCGTTCAATATCTCTTGAATGGAGTTACATATTGAAATGAAATTTTGTATACAGACACATCAAATGAAAATCCAAGTCAAGTTCGTATTAAGGTCCGATCGAAAAAATTTTGACAGAGTTATGCCCCTTGCACTTCGAAAAATACCAAAATTTCAGGGTTTCCGTTCAATATCTCTTGAGTGGATTCACATATTGAAATGAAATTTTGTATACAGACACATCAAACAAAAATCTAGGTCAAGTTCATATTTGGGTCCGATCAAAAAAATTTTGACAGAGTTATGCCCCTTGCATTTCGAAAAATACCAAAATTTCAGGGTTTCCGTTCAATATCTCTTGAATGGAGTTACATATTGAAATGAAATTTTGTATACAGACACATCAAATGAAAAAATCCAGGTCAAGTTCGTATTAAGGTCCGATCGAAAAAATTTTGACAGAGTTATGCCCCTTGCATTTCGAAAAAAACCAAAACTTCAGGGTTTCCGTTCAATATCTCTTGAGTGGAGTTACATATTGAAATGAAATTTTGTATACGGATACATCAAATGACAATCTAGGTCAAGTTCTTATTTGGGTCCAATCAACAAAATTTTGACAGAGTTATGCCCCTTGCACTTCGAAAAAAAACCAAAATTTCAGGGTTTCCGTTCAATATCTCTTGAGTGGATTTACAT
The DNA here is from genome assembly GCA_028142955.1 of Pinctada fucata. Classification (NCBI taxonomy): domain Eukaryota; kingdom Metazoa; phylum Mollusca; class Bivalvia; order Pterioida; family Pteriidae; genus Pinctada; species Pinctada fucata. The sequence continues at coordinate 34,594,630 of AP027108.1, read as the reverse complement.
ATTGAAATGAAATTTTGTATATGGATACATCAAATGACAATCTAGGTCAAGTTCTTATTTGGGTCCAATCAACAAAATTTTGACAGAGTAATGCCCCTTGCACTTCGAAAAATACCAAAATTTCAGGGTTTCCGTTCAATATCTCTTGAGTGGAGTTACATATAAAAATGAAATTTTGTATACAGACACATCAAATGAAAATCTAGGTCAAGTTCATATTTAGGTCCGATCAAAAAAATTTGGACAGAGTTATGCCCCTTGCACTTTGAAAAATACCAAAACTTCAGGGTTTCTGTTCAATATCTCTTGAGTGGAGTTACATATTGAAATGAAACTGTTACTTTATACCCCAATAGGTTGTATCAATGCAAGTATAAAGTTGTGACAGACTTTAATCACAGAAGGGGTAGGGGGGCATTAATGTTTTACAAACATGACTTTTAACTTGTGTTTTATAACTTTTAATCCCTTTCATAAATTTAGATAATACATGTATAGTCACAAAGTTGATGCCCAGAACCCAAGGATGTGTCATGTTCATATCTGGAAGGCCAAATTGAAGAGAAATGTTGAAATCTTGTCTCATTACTCTCTGATACCAAAATTTTGGCCTCGACTTTAGAGTTTGACCACCTTCTTTTTAAAACTAACCTTGGACATCACTTTTGAATGATTAGTTACAGGGCTTTCATTGTTCATTTGACAGTATATTTCTAGTTAGCCGCAGAAACGGCCAACGACACTTGGATATTTGGTTGGTAGGGGTGTGTTGGCCGCAGGAAAGTACATTGAACAAACCTGGGACCCAAATTTAGGATACGGCCGGCACGAATCGGCAAATTTTCTAGGGGATTATTGACTGTGTCTCACTCGAATAAAATAAAACTAAACAATCGGCAATCATATTTTACCTTGCTAAGCTTTAATATCAATGATACGGCCGGGATTCTACTTGCCTCCGCTTCGTCTCTTCGAATTCAAGTGCCATGTTGTAAGTTAACACTCATGAGTCAGGTCAAACACGTGACACCACGAGGTTGTTTCCATAACAACGTCCATTCATATGGATCGAGGTGTCGCATGTTTGACCTGACGCATGAGTGTAAACTTACAACATGGCGCTTGAATTCGAAGAGACGAAGCGGAGGCAAGTAGAATCCTGGCCGTATCATTGATATTAAAGCTTAACAAGGTAAAATATGATTGCCGATCGTTTAGTTTTATTTTATTCGAGTGAGACACAGTCAATAATCCCCTAGAAAATTTGCCGATTCGTGCCGGCCATATCCTTAATTTGGGTCCCAGGTTTGTTCAATGTAATTTCCTGCGGCCAACACACCCCTACCAACCAAATATCCAAGTGTCGTTGGCCGTTTCTGCGGCTAATTTCTAGTGATAAGACCATTCTAAAAATTCCTAGTGATACCAATTGTCTTGACCTAGTGACCTTTGCCTGGAAGTTTTGCATACTTTTCAGACTACAGCTATTATTGTAGATGACAGAAGTACATTAATGTTTCATAAACATATATTGTTTTTCCTCTTCATGATTTTTGAAATTATGTCCAAGAACAGTGTCTTTTATTTTACTCAGATTTTGAAAATAGTTTTCACATCTAGACAAAATGGAAAAATAGGAAAATGATTTTAGGCTACTCTTTTCCTTTGTATGTGTTTCTTGCTACATTTTGATATATAAATTTATTACATGATTATTAATATAAAAATTAAATACTTGTTTCAATCTACATTATTTGGTCTTTTTTCAGTAACATAAGGCAATGTAGATGAAAAATAATTTGCTGATATCGAGATATTCTTGCTATTTGGGGATGCATTAAAGACTCGTTAACTTTTGAGTTTCTATATCAGTACATGGTTTTCAAAACCTTCTGCTGGTTTATTCTGTAATCACACTTGAAGCATTAGTTCCTCGCAATTTACACACTATGTAAACTTTAGAACATCAAGGTTACAAATAGTTTACGCTAGTTTCAACAAGATTACACATTTGGAAACTTTTATACACATGGTTTCCAAATGGTTTACGCAAGTCTAAACATGATATTGTAAGATTCCAAATGGTTTACGCAAGTCTGAACTTGATATTGAAAGATTCCAAATGGTTTACGCAAGTCTGTACTTGATATTGTAAGATTCCAAATGGTTTACGCAAGTCTGAACTTGATGTTGTAAGATTCCAAATGGTTTACGCAAGACTGAACTTGATATTGTAAGATTCCAAATGGTTTACGCAAGACTCAAGTAAGATTCCAAATGGTTTACGCAAGACTGAACTTGATATAGTAAGATTCCAAATGGTTTACACACTGCTTAAACCAGTGTTTATTCAGATTCCAAACGGTTTACGCAAGTTTCAACAAGATTACACATTTGAAAACTTTTATAATGTCAGTTTCTATATGGTTTATGCTAGCCTGAACTTGATATTGAAAGATTCCAAATTGTTTACGCAATGCGTAAACTTGTGTTGATTCAGATTCCAAATAGTTTACGCATGTTTCCATATGGTTTACGCAAGCAGAACCTTTATATCATAAAACGGCAATCAAGTTTACGCAAGGTAAAATATGCGTAAACTATCTGGAATCCTGAATGAGTTAAAGAAGATCCTGACGATAATCTCAACAGCAGTCACAATAGAGCACCAATTGAGCATGGACAGACCCCTAGCAAGCTAGAGGTGGGACCAGGTGCCCGGGAGGAGTAAGCATCCCCTGTTGGCTAGCCGCACCCGCCGTCGATGTTCATGCACGAAATTGAAATTAATATATAAAATGCATGTACTGTGTGAGGCAATGTCTATATAGAAAGTGTTATGGCGACCATGTCAGGAAAAAATATTCAAAACACTTACTGTCAAACCCCTCGCGGGGAACCTTTTTACGAGCTCCACACGGCAAAGGGCATAAGTGTGACACAAATGAGTTAAAGAAGATCCTGACGATAATCTCAACAGCACTCACAATAGAGCACCAATTGAGCATGGACGGACCCCTAGCAAGCTAGAGGTGGGACCAGGTGCCCGGGAGGAGTAAGCATCCCCTGTTGGCTAGCCGCACCCGCCGTCGATGTTCATGCACGAAATTGAAATTAATATATAAAATGCATGTACTGTGTGAGGCAATGTCTATATAGAAAGTGTTATGGCGACCATGTCAGGAAAAAATATTCAAAACACTTACTGTCAAACCCCTCGCGGGGAACCTTTTTACGAGCTCCACACGGCAAAGGGCATAAGTGTGACACAAATGAGTTAAAGAAGATCCTGACGATAATCTCAACAGCACTCACAATAGAGCACCAATTGAGCATGGACGGACCCCTAGCAAGCTAGAGGTGGGACCAGGTGCCCGGGAGGAGTAAGCATCCCCTGTTGGCTAGCCGCACCCGCCGTCGATGTTCATGCACGAAATTGAAATTAATATATAAAATGCATGTACTGTGTGAGGCAATGTCTATATAGAAAGTGTTATGGCGACCATGTCAGGAAAAAATATTCAAAACACTTACTGTCAAACCCCTCGCGGGGAACCTTTTTACGAGCTCCACACGGCAAAGGGCATAAGTGTGACACAAATGAGTTAAAGAAGATCCTGACGATAATCTCAACAGCACTCACAATAGAGCACCAATTGAGCATGGACGGACCCCTAGCAAGCTAGAGGTGGGACCAGGTGCCCGGGAGGAGTAAGCATCCCCTGTTGGCTAGCCGCACCCGCCGTCGATGTTCATGCACGAAATTGAAATTAATATATAAAATGCATGTACTGTGTGAGGCAATGTCTATATAGAAAGTGTTATGGCGACCATGTCAGGAAAAAATATTCAAAACACTTACTGTCAAACCCCTCGCGGGGAACCTTTTTACGAGCTCCACACGGCAAAGGGCATAAGTGTGACACAAATGAGTTAAAGAAGATCCTGACGATAATCTCAACAGCACTCACAATAGAGCACCAATTGAGCATGGACGGACCCCTAGCAAGCTAGAGGTGGGACCAGGTGCCCGGGAGGAGTAAGCATCCCCTGTTGGCTAGCCGCACCCGCCGTCGATGTTCATGCACGAAATTGAAATTAATATATAAAATGCATGTACTGTGTGAGGCAATGTCTATATAGAAAGTGTTATGGCGACCATGTCAGGAAAAAATATTCAAAACACTTACTGTCAAACCCCTCGCGGGGAACCTTTTTACGAGCTCCACACGGCAAAGGGCATAAGTGTGACACAAATGAGTTAAAGAAGATCCTGACGATAATCTCAACAGCACTCACAATAGAGCACCAATTGAGCATGGACGGACCCCTAGCAAGCTAGAGGTGGGACCAGGTGCCCGGGAGGAGTAAGCATCCCCTGTTGGCTAGCCGCACCCGCCGTCGATGTTCATGCACGAAATTGAAATTAATATATAAAATGCATGTACTGTGTGAGGCAATGTCTATATAGAAAGTGTTATGGCGACCATGTCAGGAAAAAATATTCAAAACACTTACTGTCAAACCCCTCGCGGGGAACCTTTTTACGAGCTCCACACGGCAAAGGGCATAAGTGTGACACAAATGAGTTAAAGAAGATCCTGACGATAATCTCAACAGCACTCACAATAGAGCACCAATTGAGCATGGACGGACCCCTAGCAAGCTAGAGGTGGGACCAGGTGCCCGGGAGGAGTAAGCATCCCCTGTTGGCTAGCCGCACCCGCCGTCGATGTTCATGCACGAAATTGAAATTAATATATAAAATGCATGTACTGTGTGAGGCAATGTCTATATAGAAAGTGTTATGGCGACCATGTCAGGAAAAAATATTCAAAACACTTACTGTCAAACCCCTCGCGGGGAACCTTTTTACGAGCTCCACACGGCAAAGGGCATAAGTGTGACACAAATGAGTTAAAGAAGATCCTGACGATAATCTCAACAGCACTCACAATAGAGCACCAATTGAGCATGGACGGACCCCTGGCAAGCTAGAGGTGGGACCAGGTGCCCGGGAGGAGTAAGCATCCCCTGTTGGCTAGCCGCACCCGCCGTCGATGTTCATGCACGAAATTGAAATTAATATATAAAATGCATGTACTGTGTGAGGCAATGTCTATATAGAAAGTGTTATGGCGACCATGTCAGGAAAAAATATTCAAAACACTTACTGTCAAACCCCTCGCGGGGAACCTTTTTACGAGCTCCACACGGCAAAGGGCATAAGTGTGACACAAATGAGTTAAAGAAGATCCTGACGATAATCTCAACAGCACTCACAATAGAGCACCAATTGAGCATGGACGGACCCCTAGCAAGCTAGAGGTGGGACCAAGTGCCCGGGAGGAGTAAGCATCCCCTGTTGGCTAGCCGCACCCGCCGTCGATGTTCATGCACGAAATTGAAATTAATATATAAAATGCATGTACTGTGTGAGGCAATGTCTATATAGAAAGTGTTATGGCGACCATGTCAGGAAAAAATATTCAAAACACTTACTGTCAAACCCCTCGCGGGGAACCTTTTTACGAGCTCCACACGGCAAAGGGCATAAGTGTGACACAAATGAGTTAAAGAAGATCCTGACGATAATCTCAACAGCACTCACAATAGAGCACCAATTGAGCATGGACGGACCCCTAGCAAGCTAGAGGTGGGACCAGGTGCCCGGGAGGAGTAAGCATCCCCTGTTGGCTAGCCGCACCCGCCGTCGATGTTCATGCACGAAATTGAAATTAATATATAAAATGCATGTACTGTGTGAGGCAATGTCTATATAGAAAGTGTTATGGCGACCATGTCAGGAAAAAATATTCAAAACACTTACTGTCAAACCCCTCGCGGGGAACCTTTTTACGAGCTCCACACGGCAAAGGGCATAAGTGTGACACAAATGAGTTAAAGAAGATCCTGACGATAATCTCAACAGCACTCACAATAGAGCACCAATTGAGCATGGACGGACCCCTAGCAAGCTAGAGGTGGGACCAGGTGCCCGGGAGGAGTAAGCATCCCCTGTTGGCTAGCCGCACCCGCCGTCGATGTTCATGCACGAAATTGAAATTAATATATAAAATGCATGTACTGTGTGAGGCAATGTCTATATAGAAAGTGTTATGGCGACCATGTCAGGAAAAAATATTCAAAACACTTACTGTCAAACCCCTCGCGGGGAACCTTTTTACGAGCTCCACACGGCAAAGGGCATAAGTGTGACACAAATGAGTTAAAGAAGATCCTGACGATAATCTCAACAGCACTCACAATAGAGCACCAATTGAGCATGGACGGACCCCTAGCAAGCTAGAGGTGGGACCAGGTGCCCGGGAGGAGTAAGCATCCCCTGTTGGCTAGCCGCACCCGCCGTCGATGTTCATGCACGAAATTGAAATTAATATATAAAATGCATGTACTGTGTGAGGCAATGTCTATATAGAAAGTGTTATGGCGACCATGTCAGGAAAAAATATTCAAAACACTTACTGTCAAACCCCTCGCGGGGAACCTTTTTACGAGCTCCACACGGCAAAGGGCATAAGTGTGACACAAATGAGTTAAAGAAGATCCTGACGATAATCTCAACAGCACTCACAATAGAGCACCAATTGAGCATGGACGGACCCCTAGCAAGCTAGAGGTGGGACCAGGTGCCCGGGAGGAGTAAGCATCCCCTGTTGGCTAGCCGCACCCGCCGTCGATGTTCATGCACGAAATTGAAATTAATATATAAAATGCATGTACTGTGTGAGGCAATGTCTATATAGAAAGTGTTATGGCGACCATGTCAGGAAAAAATATTCAAAACACTTACTGTCAAACCCCTCGCGGGGAACCTTTTTACGAGCTCCACACGGCAAAGGGCATAAGTGTGACACAAATGAGTTAAAGAAGATCCTGACGATAATCTCAACAGCACTCACAATAGAGCACCAATTGAGCATGGACGGACCCCTAGCAAGCTAGAGGTGGGACCAGGTGCCCGGGAGGAGTAAGCATCCCCTGTTGGCTAGCCGCACCCGCCGTCGATGTTCATGCACGAAATTGAAATTAATATATAAAATGCATGTACTGTGTGAGGCAATGTCTATATAGAAAGTGTTATGGCGACCATGTCAGGAAAAAATATTCAAAACACTTACTGTCAAACCCCTCGCGGGGAACCTTTTTACGAGCTCCACACGGCAAAGGGCAAAGGGCTGAAGTTTCAATTGATTACGCAAGTTGGTGCCTTTAAGTTTCAGTTGCGGAAACTTGATGGAAATTACAAGATTACGCTTGTGTAAACCATTTGGAATTTGAGCGGGTAGTCGGGTTACGCAAAGCGTAAACTTGAGTTTCAGTGACGGAATCCTTGCGTAAACTAAATGGAAACTTCAGGTTTCCGCAAAGTTTCCATATAGTTTACGCATTGCGTAAACTTGTTTTTTCACCCAGTGGATAGTAAAAGATAAATGTTATAAAATGATAAAACTATAAATGATAAAACTATAAATAAAACTTAAAATTTACAAGAGATTTTCAAAGTAACGATATAGAGAAAAGTTACATGAAGAATTGCTTATGTGCTTGAGTGTTTTTCATAGGGACATGGACCAACAGATGGAAACACTGGGCGAAAAAACAGGTTACGCAACTGCGTAAACTTGCGTAAACTTGATATTTTCAGGTTTCCACAAGTTTCCGCATTGCGTAAACTGGCAAATAGTTTCCGCAAGTTTACGCAATGTTTTCGCTGATGAAACTTGATAAATTTTCCTTGATAAAGTTTCCGCAATGTAAACTTGTAACAAATGGTTTACGTAGTTGCGGAATCCTGATGAAACCTGTTAAATTTCTTTCCATTTTGTTTCAACAAGTTTCCGCAATGTAAACTTGGAACAAATGGTTTACGCAGTTGCGGAATCCTGATGAAACCTGTTAAATATGTTTACGCAGCTGCGGAAACCTAATTTAACTTTTCAAATAGTTTATGCAGTTGCGGAAACTTGATTTGTAACTACTTCTATAGTTTACGCAGTTGCGGAAACCTGATAAAGTTTTTATCATTAATTTCTTCTTTTTTTTATTTTTATTTCTTCATTAATTTATTTGTTTTATTAATTTATTTTATTTATCTATTTATTTTATTAATCAATTTCATTAATTAATTTATTTTACTAAGATATTTATTTTATTAATTAATTTATTTATTAATTAATTGATTATATTAATTTAATTTATTTTATTAATTTATTCATTTTATTAATCAGTTAATCTATTTATTTTATTAATTTATTTATTTTATTAATTTATTTATTTTAATACTTTATTTATTTTATTAATTTATCTATTCTATCAATTTATTAAATTAATTAATTCATTTTATTATAAGTAATTTTTTTATAAATAAATTAATTTATTTTTATTGATTTAATTTTATTTATTAATTTATTTTCTCAATTTTATTTATTTTCTCAATTTCATTAATCTTATTATTTTATTTATTTTATCAATTTATTTATTTCATTAATTAATTTATTTTATTGATGTTTTTATTTAATTTGAATATTTCATTTTACTAATTAATTAATCTTATTTATTCATTCATATGATTAGTTTATTGATTTTATTATTTTATTAATTTTATTTCAATTTTTTAAATTTATTTATTTTATTAATTTATTTATTTTTATTAAATTATTTACTTTGTTAGTTAATTTATTTTATTAGTTTATTTATTTTTTTTTATTTTTTTTTTCATTTATTTATTTTATTCATTTATTTATTTAATAAATTTATGTATTAATTAATTTATTTATTTTATTGATATATTTTTTAATTTATTTATTATTTTAACTTATTCTCCTAATTTATTCATTATTAATTTATTAATTATCTTATTTATTTATTTATTTTTATTTATTTTTTATCTGTATACTTTCCTTGTTAATCATTTTCACTAATTTTATTTCTTTTTTATTAATTTGTTTATTTTCATCAATTTGTTTGGTTTTTTTTTTAATTATTTTATAATCTATTTACATGTGAATTTATTTAATTTACTTTGATTAATTACTTTTGAAAATCTACCTATTTTTTTATTATTAAACTGAGATAACGTCATTGGCTTGGTTTTCACATACCTTGTCACTTCATGAGTGCAGTAGATTTGATTGGCGTGATAATAGCGGCGTTCAAATGATTTCAGCAGTGTATGACATAAAAACACAGTACTTAATCCTAATTATGCTAATGAGTTACCACTACATCACCCATACCTGTCAATCAATTATGCTAATGAGCTACTCCTACCTCACCTGACCTGTCAATTTGAGGGATATAAAGGTCGTAGCAATGACCAATCGAATTCGATAAATATGGTAACTTTCAAAATTATAATGACAAAATTCTACCTGCCTATCACATAATCCAAAAATTTTCTCCGTCATATATTGATAAATTGTACAACTTGTGCTTATGATTCCTCATTTTATTTATTTATTTATTTATTTATTTATTTATTTATTTATTTATTTATTTATTTATTTATTTATCTAAATACAATAAAAACACTATATTATTGTATTTAAATATGAAACGACTGGGTTTTATTTATTTATCTATTTATTTATTTATTTATTTATCTATTTATCTATCTATTTAAATACAATAAAAACACTATATTAATGCATTCATATAAGAAACGACTGTGTTTTATTTATTTATTTATTTATTTATTTATTTATTTATTTATTTATTTATTTATTTATTTATTTATTTAAATAAAATAAAAACACTATATTATTGTATTTATATAAGAAACGACTGTGTTTTATTAATCAATTAATTAATTAATTTATTTATTTATTTATTTATTTATTTATTTATTTATTTATTTATTTAGATAGTTAGTTTATAAATTTCTAGACTTAGACGCATATTGTTTTTAGGAAAATATACATTGAAAACTGTTTATTTACCATTATGGGTTATTAAAATATTCTCTCTCTCTCTCTCTCTCTCTCTCTCTCTCTCTCTCTCTCTGTGTGTGTGTGTGGGGGGGGGGGTGAGGGGGGGGGGGTGAATATGGTAACTGATGCATGGTATGTTTCCTTTTTTCCAATATCTTAGATATATATTTTATTTTATTTTTCCTTTCTTCATATTTAATTGTTTTTCAACTTATTATTTAGAAATATGCAAGTATATTAAATTACAATATAAATTAATTTATTTTTAAAAATTCATTTTTTATCAGCTGATTTTACTCTTGAATTCTTTTTGTCCATTTTTTTCTTTTGTTAATTTGAAACATGTAAGTGTCCAGTTCTGTGCATAGAGGTATCCGGACATTTGAACATTTTGACAAGTACACAATTACTGACCCGTGTAATTTGCATCCGCGTGTCAGTTACTTTTACATCATAAAAGAAGCGATTTTATTCATCAATTCTTTTTGTCCGTTTTTTTTTCTTTTGTTCCTTAAATTATTTATAATCAGCATATCATTTTTTATGTATCTTTTTATTATCAATTATTTCATTTCATTTCATTTCATTTCGTTTTATTTTATTTTATTTTATTTTATTTTATTTTATTTTATTTATTTTATTTCATTTCATTTCATTTCATTTCATTTCATTTTTTTTTTATTTTATTTTATTTATTTTATTTTATTTTTATTTATTTTTTTTAAATTTTATTTCATTTCATTTCATTTTATTTTATTTTAAGGTCTGCTTTGAAACATGTAAGTGTCCAGTTCTGTGCTTAGAGGTATCCAGACAATTGAACATTTTGACAGTTTGACAAGTACACAATCACTAACCCGTGTAATTTGCATCCGCGTGTCAGTTACTTTTACACGAGAATATATGTATACAAGACTATATATCGATATGTTCTAATTATAAGCGAGTGCCATTTTTTAAGAATTTCGTCGAATTGTTCTATATATCCCACCCTTTCCCCTTTGTGTTGATAAATGGCACCAAGCAAAATATCAAATGCAGATAAAAATGACTACTGAACTTTATATGATGTTCTTGTAGTTAAATGGATGGTTTCAATCCCGAGTGTCTTAAATTTATACCCTATAAACTCCCCCCCCCCCCTTAAAAAAATTCAAATATTTTTTTTATAAAGCTTAAAGAAGCATTAAAATTAATGAAGTCCAAAATCCTGTGACCTAAAAGGGTTCACGCTGCGTACCCATGGATATGAGAGTCGCACGGGGGGGGGGGGGGTTGTAGGGGCACTTTGACATCATGTACAACTTGAAGATATTTGCGCGCCGTCATGACAGCATGTTTTGGATCGGCACCCGAGTGTGCATTTCCTCAAAACTTTTTTTTCTGTGAACTATTACAGGGAAAGATAAAGAAATTTAAATTAATTGAAGCTCAAAATAATTATGTATATTTGTAATCAACAATTATTTGTCAAACTTACAGTGATGTTTTTTTTTTTTTTGATCGCTCATGAACCTAAGGATCCGCTGCTGACATTAATATCTGCTCTAGCCTTACATTATGTTTAAGGAGAGATCGAGAGAGAATTGATAATCGATTACTTTGCTTTTCATGTTTGATCCTTCATGAATGCATGTACGATCGTCTGTACGCTTAAATATGAAAGGGGGATTGCAGATCTATCCGGGATCTCATTAATAAATTACCCCTAGGCCCATCCCCCGGCTCCCACCACCACACAAAAAGACAACTTGTATTTTTTTAAAATGAAGTTATAAACACGAAAAAGTTCTGCCCTATTCAGGCTATTGTGACTTTCTGACGTATTGATGAAACACAAGACAAGTGGGACACTTCTCAGTCATAAATTAATCTCTTTCATAAATACAGTATATAAATACAATATAATTTAAACAGGACAATTCGTCGAAAAGAATTCATTGTCTTCTCACACATTTTTTTTATCAATTGAGCTTTGAAATGCCGATTGGGCCAGCTTCGCCCTCAATCATAAAATACAATATGTGGGGTGGATATAGCTTTTCAAGTTTGGTCCAGTCCCTCCCGAGACTTCAAGTCTAGTCTATGAACGTAAATAATTGTACATATCTTGATTCCAAGGGACAGGCCAACCAAGCCTTATTCTGGGCTTGCATCCCCCAAGAAAAAAAAAACAGAAAAAAAAATATGTTTTAGTTTTAACATATTTTATTTCATAACATGAAATAGGATGGGGCAAAAATTATAACAACATAACATAAGTCCTCTCCTTATCATACACAACATATAAATATCAAGATGGCAACTTAAAAAAATATGTAGATATACTAGTGAAAAAAAAATACGAAGAACGTCTATCCACGGCACTGACTCCAAATTTTCAAATAACCAGGTATATTTTGGTCCATTTACAGAAAAAACAAAAATCGGCAAAATTCGCCCCTTGATCCCCCAGCAAAAGGAGCGCTTCATCCGCTACTGATACTCGATCAATGTCAATGGCGGATCCAGCGCCCCCTTTGCCGGGGGGTCAAGGGGCGAATTTTGCCGATTGTGATTGAAAATGGGCCAAAAATATACCTGTTTTTGGAAAGTTTGGGGTCAGTGCCGGGGGGGGGGGGGCACCTCCCTGAATCTGCCACTGAATATTGTCTGGATCTCCGAGCTAGAAACACAAAATCACCTGCTTATCACCTCTAGGCCTAGTGAATATTTATTTTCTTTTCGAGGTTTAAAATAAAAATATTCATTATGGCAAAATATATGTATATGAAATAAAAAACAGAACAATCAAAAAAAAGGAAAGAAAAGAAAAGAAAAGAAAAAGAAAAGAAAAAGAAAAAGAAAAGAAAAGAGAGAGTGAAAAAACGCCGAAAAATACAGCGGGCTCTGTGTTCGCGCTAGCACAATTTCAAATCAAATATTGACCAATCAGAGGCGAGCATTTTATTTGTATACAGAGGAAACTCAGAAGCGGGTTGAAGGTTGTTTTCCCACGAAGAAACTAAGCAAAACATGTTTATTTGGGTAATCCCATGGCGATAAATGGTAAGATGCATTTCTAAGTCATTAATATTTACTTTTTAACGTGCATTTCCCAAAATAAAGACGCCGGCTTGGTCAGTTCGACCCACGCGCTGATTTTTCTTGTTCTTGCTTTTATTTTACGGCGATCCTGTGGACTATTTGAATCACTTTTTATATATTTAGACATATTTGTATCATTACTTCCTCCTAAAAAGGAACATGTACCAGGTAAAATCTTTGTTTACTTTGTTGCAAGCTACCCCCCCCCCCCTTAGTCCGACTTGCAGACCTACGACGGTGTTATCTGTTTTTCGTCGTCGGTCTGACTGCTATGTATAGACAAAACTTGAGAATTTCTGTGCGAAAAAAAAAATTGGGAAAGTCGTCCTTTTTTTGATAAATTCCAGTCTCTTCAAGCAAAAAATAACTCGCCCAGTCCTCCTCCCCCTAAAAAATCCCCTCCAGGCCTGGTTTCACCTCTGTGCGCATGACAAACTGTCGTCGGTCAGAGGAAAATCGGGAGAGAAGAAGAGGTAAAACCAGGCTTAGAGGGGATTTTTAGAGGCAGGAGGACTGGATGAGTTATTTTTTGGTTGAAGAGACTGGAATTTGTCAAAAAAAAGGACGACTTGCCGAATTTTTTTCGCACAGAAATTCTCAAGTTTTGCCTATGCATAGCAGTCAGACCGAAGACGAAAAAACAGATAACACCGTCGTAGGTCTACAAGTCGGACTACCCCTCCCCCTTCCCTTTCGGCCTTTGCCATGGGAAGGATTGGGTAAACTTAAAGATACATGTTCTTCAGGACGTCAGGATTTTTCATATTGATGTCTTTTCTAGTGTTGTAATGATAGTCGCTGAATCTTGAAAAGTGCTGACTATCGATAATGATTTCGAAAATCGATTGTTGCTGTTGAAGTTACACGAAATGATCTCAGTGCGAAAAGTCTTTGCTATAATTCAAAACTAAAAACTAGACGCGATCGCTTTGGCAAAGTTACCGGTTGAGGAGGAGCAGATTTATCCATATCCTGGCAGTACTAAGTCCACAGCATGGGACTGTTTTGGCTTTAATAGAAAGAAAAAGGAAGGCCCCCCATTCTATCATGTCTAAAGCAAACCTCGAGGTAAATACCTTTGTTTGCAAGATCTACTTGCATACGTACGCCCTGAGTATTCTCCTTCTGAAGATACAAAACATATAACAATTTTAAAGTAAAAAAGTCTGATTCTGATATCGATGTACTCCTCCGATAGTTTCCGATAATTGTTAGTAAATTTTTTTCTGATTTTACAACTCTAGTCTTTTCGTATTGAGTTCTTTGTAGTTTTCGTTCCAATTATCAGGATTTTCGTACCAATAGATGATTTTCCAATAAACTTGTGAGACAGTCAAACACCCAGGGATGCAAATAAGCACTCGCCCGCTCGCCAATGCGACTAAAAATTCAGTGTGGGCTACCAAAAATGTTTTTCTTATCGCCCACTTGGCGACCGTAAAATTCCAATCTTTATTATTTTCTTGTATCATAGTTGCCGTAACTAACGTTTGGAAACAAAAACTCATGGGCATTTGACAAATTTTCGGTTCACTTTCTCGCGGAAAATGGATAGATCTCTCTTATTTCCTTGTAAAGACGTACTGTAATTTTAGATCAGTACAAATGTATATATCAAAACTAACTAATGTTTCCAAAAGCGCACAAAGTCACTGTCTGGAGACCGACTGACGTGTACGTAATATGTTTATAAATGGATTAACCTGTATTTATTGATTTATTTAAAGGTACTTGTACTTGAAATAAACTCGACATGTACACTGTACAAGGAGAGAAGGGGGTTTGGGCTTAAATTTGAAAATGTAGATTTAGATACATTTTGATGTGGGCTAATTGTTTTGATGTAGGCGCCTTAATTTATTGACTTAGGAGCCCACTTGGCCCCTGAAAATTTCAACGAATTTTCATCCCTGACACCATCGTCGGAAACCCACGTTCGGTCACGCAAGCTCTCCCGTGGGTCATATCAGCAGAATTTTCGCTGGATAGCATTACAAAAATCTAATGCGATTACTTGTCAGTGAATTAGCCATTTAAAGCCACTATGTAAGCAATATTGATTTGTAACTCCTAAAATTAACAAATATTAATCACTGTCAACATTATTTAGGGCATCTTTTGTTGATGGAAAAATAAAAAAGATGATATTTTGCTATCGATAGCAAATTAACCGACAAGTACTCGCATTAGATTTTTGTAATGCTATCCAGCGAAAATTCTGTCGTTATGACCCACGGGAGGTGAGCTTGAGCTTTGAGGTACAAACAGGAATAGGTACAAACATGACGAAAGATCCCGGAACCATTCTTCAGGAGCGGATACAGGATATGATTTGAGTTGAGGGGGGGGGGGGGCATGAAAAACAGATAGGGTCTTTAGGGCCACCTAGCATTTTCATAGCTGCAAACCAATGTCAGATTTAAAAAGAAATTGTTCATGATTTTATTTCTTAGCTTTTTTAAGTATTATAGGTAGGGCTCGGCCGATCCCATGATGGGTTGATCCAATGGATATTGCAATATCAATCTCTTCAAAACAAGCGTACATAATTTGCTCCCCCTTATTGATCTCAAATCAAAAATTTTATATTTCCCACAATTCTCTGAGCGCCATCTAGCATGTCGAGTGAGCATTCAAAATTTATGTCTCTTGAGATTTTGTCATCACTAGTCAATTAATCAGCACACATATTTCGATAGTTTTCATTCAATTGTGCTACATAATCAAGTAACTGACATATCTATGAAACATAAGAAGGTATTGCTAAATATTTTACGCCAGCGTCTTCGGCAGATTTCTGTGGGCGTGTCCGTTTTATTTTCGAACCTTCGCTTCGTATGCTAATCAGGACACTTAAGGTCGATTCTCATTGGTCCAGTGGTTTTGTACATATGTCTTGAGAAGATGCATGATATCTTACCCTTCCTTATCATAATAAGTGTTGTTTTGAATATTTTGATGTGTCAGCACTTCAGAGAATGACTATTCATCACCAATTGCTTGAATAAATCGCGTCATAATTTTTTTCAATAACAAGGGGCGTGTCTTTATTCAAGAACACGAACAGTTAGCATGGCTAGTTCCGAAGAGTCCAATGGGGTTGTAGTTCAATGTGTTTAAGGAGGGAGATAACTCTAGCCAATTTGGAGGAAATATTGTTATGTGGGAACATTCAGACTGATTATATAAAAAATTTAGATCTGAAACATTGAAATTTAATTTTGGATTCCTCTTTGTAGCGTTGATGGATCTCCACCTTACTACATGTACACGATGATACTCAGTGGTCACTGGTACGTCACTGGTATGTTGGACTTTTGGCTTCTAAAAGGATGCCCTTTCTGTAAAAGATGCTGCACAATATACATGAAGGATGGTATGCTAATATTATTTTTTTCAGTTGGTAAACAGATGCTCTTTTTTCTGTGTACATGAGATTTGTATATACATGTACTTGTCTCAGTATGTCATACAAAATTGATGTCAAAACACACTTATACAATCCCTCCCCCTTGTGACATGATAAAATGCAATGTACAACCAATATTTTCAATATTATACTTTTCAATCATAAAAATCAGTCTGTTCTTTGAAATCTACACTTATATGCACACCAACTTAATAATTACTTATAGATTCAGGTAGGTCTAATCTTTCTAGAATGTGACAAAGTATTTAAGCTTGAAATCTGATTTTATTTACATTTTACAGGTCATCATTTTGCTGTCACTAGGTAGAGGATGACTGGCATGAACCTTTGCCATGTTTGCAATGAAAATGTTATCTAGTTTAAGATAGCAGTAAGTACATTACAGTACGTACATGATACTTTGATGGGTTTTCGTAAGGGCTGTCACAGTAAACTGAAAATTCGGTTACCCTCGGTTCATGCTTGGTCGGTTCGATTTGAATCGTACTTTACAGAATTCACTTTTGGTCTGTCTGTATGTCTGTCTGTTTGTCCGCAAAAACTTTAACCTTGGGCATAACTTTTGAATGGTAAGTGATAGGGTTTTCATATTTCACATATGCATTTCTTGTGGCAAGACCTTTCCATGAATACCAAAATTTTTGACCATGTGACCTTGGAGTTTGACCTACTTTTGAAAAACTTTAACCTTGGGCATAACTTTTGAATGATAAGTGATCATGGTGATAAGGCTTTCATATTTCACATGTGTATTCCTTGTGACAAGACCTTTCCATGGATACCAAAATTTTTGACCTTGTGACCTTGACCTTTGATTTTGACCTACTTTTGAAAAACTTTAACCTTGGGTGTAACTTTTGAATGTTAAGTGATAGGGCTTTCATATTTCACATGTGTATTCCTTGTGACAAGACCTTTCCATGGATACCAAAATTTTTGACCTTGTGACCTTGGAGTTTGACCTACTTTTGAAAAACTTTAACCTTGGGCATAACTTTAGAATGATAAGTGATCATGGTGATAGGGCTTTCATATTTCACATGTGTATTCCTTGTGACAAGACCTTTCCATGGATACCAAAATTTTTGACCTTGTGATCTTGGAGTTTGACCTACTTTTGAAAAACTTTAACGTATCCAATGTACAAATGAAGATCTCGCGGACGTCTCGTCCATTTAAACTGTGTTAAAATTATCTCAGTAATGTTCGGCAGTGTCTCGGTAGTTTCCGTGGCTTGAGTGACGGACGGCATGTTGACCTTTGATGATAGAAACCATTATTTTTGTTGTATTGGGTATATTTAGGTAAAAATATGCCATGATTCTAACTATATAATATACTTGATATTTATTTGTACAACCTTAATACCTTAATCTTGGGCATAGCTTTTGAATGGTAAGTGATAGGGCTTTCATATTTCACATATGAATTCCATGTGGCAAGACTTTTCCATGGGTACTTAATTTGACCTTGTGACCTTTACCTCAAATGTGAAACTACTTTTCATCAGTTTTACTGACAAAGATGCCAACTGGGGCATTCGTGTTTCACAAACACAGGTTTTATTTATTATTGTTTTTTTTTTTTTGGTTATACATGTATCAAGTTATAATTAATAAATAACAATTAGGGCTCACGATATGATATGTATTGCAACATTTACTCACGATATGATTCGAATCACGATACAACATTTTTAGCTCGCTGGGACGAAAAAGTCCGGAGAGCTAATGCCATACCCTCATTGTCGTCATTATATCTAGATATAAGATATGAAGGTATTTCTGTAATTCGTCAGATATTTTATTAAAACAACAACAAATTAAGATCATACATAATTTGAATGATTCGAGAAGTATGGTATTGACTAGAAAAAACAAAAACAAAACTCAGAGATAATCTTTGATGACTCGGCGTCGAGCATCGCCATGTTGATTTTTTAAAGATAAAACTTAATGCCGAAAACGAGCCATAAGTCAACCATACGGCCTCTTCTTGTATTGTGTATCGAACCGTCGTCAAGAACCGCGGTGAATCAATAACCATGGTGAATCGAGAACCGTGGTGAATCGTCACAGCCCTAATAACAATGAACACTCTATATCCACAAATTTTCGGCCACTTGGCCTTTATCAAGTGGAAAAGCACGAACATAAAAGAATTCTACGTAATATCTATAACTACTGTAACTGAAAGATAATTGTTTTCTTATTATTCATAGTCTTTGATCTTCTGTCCTGTTCACTTAATCCAGAGCACCCTGTCTTGGCGATTCTCTCTGAAGTATAATGTTGTCAACTTAAAAATTGATATCCAGTCTATCGAACTCTTTTAGTTTAACAGAAAATGCCTCCTTTTTGGTTGTGCATTGCTTAGTTAAAAAATACGACGGAAAATATAATGTCTATGTGAATTTTCTATAGTAAAAACGACTAAAATGCATGATGCCGGACACCATGACGTCAATGTTTACCATTGTTTGTACAGAGAACAATATGGCGGCAGGCTGAAATTAACATGGGAATTTCCCGTAGACATTTTATTTTTCGTATGGCAGGTTAAATACAGTGGAAAAGGTGAGTTCATGCACATTTTCTGTTACGACTAAAGGAGTTCAATCTACGGAGACAATAAATATTTGGAACATTCCTAAGACGGCTGAGAAAATATACAAAACAGGGTGCTCTGTATTTAATGAACAGGACAGTAGTGTTGTATAATCGGACAAATTTCATAATCGATTATCGGTTTATAATCGGAGAGGATTTTAATCGATTATTTCGATTTAATCGGAAATAAATTTGACTTGCTTTTACAGAAAAGAATATGAGAAGTATAATGATAAACTCCACTAAATCATATGCTAATATACATAGTAAAATGTCTAGAAAGAACTCCCAACCACAGAATGATAAAATCCTGTCTAGTAAATGAAACATTTTGTCAGGATCACAGCAGTAATGGATCCAAAACAAATATGTGATTGTAATACTAATAGACGACAACTTTACACGGCAGATGCAGAGTGATTTTTTTTTTTGGGGGGGGGGGTCTCCATTCGACCCAAGAGCAAGGTTTTTGCTCATTCAATGAGGAATCAAATAATATCTTCATGGAGTTTAGGCTGGCCTTGTCCTTCTGACAAAGCTCTGGAGTTCGGCGTATTTTAAAAGTTGATTTTTTTTTTCCTAGACGAGTAGATATTGACGTATCTAATATGACGTTTTCTATTAGAGTACTTAATTGTCATTACTATTAAATTCAATGAGAATCCTAATTCCACCCATTGTATGCCTTAGAAAGTGTATTCTTTTCGAATTATTTACGCTACGACCGTAATTATAACTCATGAAAACGATCGCCGATCTACTTTCGTTTTATTCGTATGTGTTACACGCGTATTCGACCAAGAACTAAGTCATTCTTTTGTACGTTGTATATTTCCGATTATAATCGATTCTTGAAAACACAATCGATTAATCGAAATCGAAGGGTATTAGCGATGATGTCGCCGATGTCGGCGATAATCGTTACAACACTACAGGACAGTAGATATGTACCTTGTATTTTGTTTGAACCCCTGACCCCCAGGGTCTTGGAAAATGGGTGTGGTCATTTTCCCCTATATAAGGCCATGTAAAATAAATTCTATGTTTCTCAGATAATTGGGTCTAAAAAAAAGTGGCAAGGTAGGTAGGGTTTTTATTTTTTTTTTCCCATCAAGAGTACTCTTATTATTCATGTAAGGCAAAAAATCGTCTCTCCTGTCTAACCCCCCCCCCCCCATTATTCTTGTAAGGCAAAAAATCTTATGCTGCCCCCTCCCCCCCTTTTTCCTTCATAGAAAATATACTTCCCCCCCCCACCCCCACCCCCCCGTTTTTCTTCATAGAAAACTGTCTTTGAACTATTAGTCAAAATAATGGTACATGTAGCTCATCTGTCTGAATGGAAGAAGCTTAAATAGATACAAAATTTAATATACGAAGTATGACGTGTTTTGATTGCCGTGAGTACATTTAGTAGAATCGCAGAAGAGACTCGACGGGTGTTATTTGCTCACACCTTGTTTAAAACCAGTTCAAATTAAATAAATCTTCTCACTTCCTCCGATGGATCCGTTCATACAATGGTAAAAAATTTGTCAAGTTTGGATGAAGCGGAATCTTTCGAAATCGAATGAAGTGTTCAGCATTAACCACGGTCTAGTAAAATAATGTACACGGCCCGTCTTTTGTTCATAGATTTAAGGATTTAACTACGTTTCTCTTACGCTTGTCAGCGGTCCTTGCTTATACTTTTTACAACGTGAACGTCATTATTAATAGATTCGGAAGTATTACAATGGACACTTGCTATTGTCGGCATGGGTATTAACATATGCTGTAGAAATCAATAAAGAAAACTAAACGAACGTTTTAATACATGTAATACTCGATGTATTAAACACATGAATACCCGGCCGTCCAAGTGTCCACGACACACACATGTCGGCACATTGTTAGTATATCCTATACAATAGTCTTTACCCGTAACGTAAATACGGAACGCGCCGTGAATGATACAGACTTTTTAAAGTATTTATTCATCGGTTACTGTTTAGACGATTTTACAGGACAATATACGTTCAATGAAATAAATGGATATTTCGTTTTTAATCGAGGATGAGACATGGCGGATATTTTTTTCTGTAGTTGCAATAAAAACGTCTCGTCAGCGGCAAATTATAGCGCATGGCGGTGTCGGAGATACATAGATTTTATTTTACATGGCCTAACTCTATGAGCACCAAACTCTATGAGCACCAATTCTCAGGAAGTATAATTAGTAGAGACTAGAGAGTAATGCTTTTCCATTACATCAATCATTTTCTGGTCTTGTATTTTGTTTTAGACCCTGATCCCCAGGGTTCTGGAAAATGGGTGTCACTTAGATTTATTTAAGCAAACAACCAGGAGAGCTTCAGTCTCATCAGAGACTTCTGGTATTTAATGATTATTGTTCTCTTGTATTGTTTCATGTATTTATAAATTGTTACTTTGCATTTATTTTCAGCATCTAAAGAAGATTCATGAGCTGATACAGTTAATTCAGGGAAATTTAACCTCAGCACAATTTGTGTTGCTAGCAGACCAATATCATCAATAGTGACAAACTTTTGAAATGGTTACAAATTTGTAACATAATGACATTATGTGGATTTTTTACTTTGTAGTTATCAAATCAATTTTCAACACATGCATAATATAATCAATGTTGTTAAGAGACATATATCACATGTAAACAGAATTTAAGGAATTATATCTTGATTAATAGGAATTACCCGGTCTGTTGTCCATCTATCATACAATCAAAAAAATTATGTTTTATAACTTTTAATCCCAATCATAAATTTAGATAATACATGTGTAGTCACAAAGTTGATGCCCAGAACCCAAGGATGTGTCATGTTCATATCTGGAAGGCCAAATTGAAGAGAAATGTTGAAATCTTGTCTCATTACTCTCTGATACCAAAATTTTGGCCTCGACTTTAGAGTTTGACCACCTTCTTTTTAAAACTAACCTTGGACATAACTTTTGAATGATAAGTCACAGGGCTTTCATAGTTCATTTGACAGTGTATTTCTAGTGATAAGACCATTCTAAAAATTCCTAGTGATACCATTTGCCTTGACCTAGTGACCTTTGCCTGGAAGTTTTGCATTCTTTTCAGACTACAGCTATTATTGTAGATGACAGAAGTACATTAATGTTTCATAAACATATATTGTTTTTCCTCTTCATGATTTTTGAAATTATGTCCAAGAATAGTGTCTTTTATTTTACTCAGATTTTGAAAATAGTTTTCACATCTAGACTTAATGGAAAAATAGGAAAATGCTGTTAGGCTACTCTTTTCCTTTGTATGTGTTTCTTGCTACATTTTGATATATGAATTTATTACATGATTATTAATATAAAAATTAAATAGTTACTTGTTTCATTCTACATTATTTGGTCTTTTTTCAGTAAAATAAAGCAATGTAGATAAAAAATAATTTGCTGATATAAAGATATTCTTGCTATTTGGGGATGCATTGAAAACTCGTTAACATTTGAATTTCTACAACAGTACATGGTTTTCAAAACCTTCTGCTGGTTTATTCTGTAATCACACTTGAAGCATTTGTTCCCCGCAATTTACACACTATGTAAACTATAGAACATCAAGGTTACAAATAGTTTACGCTAGTTTCAACAAGATTACAAATTTGGAAACTTTTATACACATGGTTTCCAAATGGTTTACGCAAGTCTAAACATGATATTGTAAGATTCCAAATGGTTTACGCAAGTCTGAACTTGATTTTGTAAGATTCCAAATGGTATACGCAAGACTGAACTTGATATTGTAAGATTCCAAATGGTTTACGCAAGACTGAACTTGATATTGTAAGATTCCAAATGGTTTACGCAAGACTCAAGTAAGATTCCAAATGGTTTACACAAGTCTGTACTTGATATTGTAAGATTCCAAATGGTTTACGCAAGTCTGAACTTGATATTGTAAGATTCCAAATGGTTAACGCAAGACTCAAGTAAGATTCCAAATGGTTTACGCAAGACTGAACTTGATATAGTAAGATTCCAAATGGTTTACACACTGCATAAACCAGTGTTTATTCAGATTCCAAATGGTTTACGCAAGTTTCAACAAGATTACACATTTGAAAACTTTTATAACGTCAGTTTCTATATGGTTTACGCTAGCCTGAACTTGATATTGGAGGATTCCAAATGGTTTACGCAATGCGTGCACTTGTGTTGATTCAGATTCCAAATAGTTTACGCATGTTTCCATATGGTTTACGCAAGCAGAACCTTTATATCATAAAACGGCAATCAAGTCTACGCAAGGTAAAATATGCGTAAACTATCTGGAATCCTGAAGTTTCAATTGATTACGCAAGTTGGTGCCTTTAAGTTTCAGTTGCGAAAACTTGATGGAAATTACAAGATTACGCTTGTGTAAACCATTTGGAATTTTAGAGGGTAGTCGGGTTACGCAAAGCGTAAACTTGAGTTTCAGCGACGGAATCCTTGCGTAAACTATATGGAAACTTCAGGTTTCCGCAAAGTTTCCATATAGTTTACGCATTGCGTAAACTTGTTTTTTCACCCAGTGAAAGCATTGGACAACAAGAATTGGGGGACATTGGACAACAAGCAGCTGGTGGAGGAGGGCATTGGACAAGGAATGGCAGCAACCAGGTAACTTACTTATCTAGTGACAAGGTAAGAGTTCACTCCCTTACAAAACATTTTCATTTGTACTTAAACCATATAAAAAAGATAAAAGACTAAACATGAAAATAATAAACATAATAGTAAAAGATAAATGATATAAAATGATAAAACTATAAATAAAACTTAAAATTTAAAAGAGATTTTTAAAGAAAAGATATATAGAGAAGTTACATCAATAATTGCTTATGTGCTTAAGTGTTTTTCATAGGGACATGGACCAACAGATGGAAAGCATTGGACAACAAGAATTGGAGGACATTGGACAACAAGCAGCTGGTGGATTAGGGCATTGGACAAGGAATGGCAGCAACTAGGTAACTTTTTTACCTAGTGATAACGTAAGAGTTGTCTCCCTTACAAGACATTTTCATTTGTACTTAAACCAAATAAAAAAGATAAAAGTCTAAACAACGAATACCAGCAACTAGGTAACTTATTTACCTAGTGACAAGGTTCATTTTCATTTTGTACTGAAACTAATAAAAAAGATAAAAGACTAAACATAAAAATAATAAACATAATAGTAAAAGATAAATGATATAAAACGATAAAAATATTAAAAAAAAACTTAAAATTTAAAAGACATTTTTAAAGTAAAGATATATAGAAAAGTTGCATGAAGAATTGCTTATGTGCTTGAGTGTTTTTCATAGGGACATGGACCAACAGATGGAAGCATTGGACAACGACAGACTAAAGGAAGTCATTGGACAACAACCAGCTGGTGGAGTAGGGCATTGGACAACGACTGACAGCAACTAGGTCACTTACTTATCTAGTGACAAAGTAAGAGTTCTCTCCCTTACAATACATTTTCATTTTGTACTAAAACTAATAAAAAAGATAAAAGACTAAACTTAAAAATAATAAACATAATAGTCAAAGATAAATAATGTAAAATGATAAAACTATTGAAAAATCTGAAAATTTAACAGAGATTTTTAAAGTAAAGATAAATAGAAAAGGTACATCAAGAATTGCTTATGTGCTTGAGTGTCTTTCATAGGGACATGGACTAACAGATTGAAGGCATTGGATAACAAGAATTGGAGGACATTGGACAACAAGCAGCTGGTGGAGGAGGGCATTGGTCAACGAATGGCAGCAACTAGGTAACTTATTTGCCTAGTGACAAGGTAAGAGTTGTCTCCCTTTCAAGTCATTTTCATTTGTACTTAAACCAAATATAAAAGATAAAAGACTAAACATAAAAATAATGAACATAAGAGTAAAAGACATATGATATAAGATGATAAAACTATGAATAAAACTTAAAATTTAAAAAGAGATTTTCAAAGAATAGATATAGAGAAAAGTTACACGAAGAATTGCTTATGTGCTTCAGTGTTTTTCATAGGATCATAGACCAATAGATGGAAGGCATTGGACAACGACAGACTAAAGAAGGTCATTGGACAACAACCAGCTGGTGGAGTAGGGCATTTGGACATTGAATAACAGCAACTAGGTAACGTAGTTATCTAGTGACAAGGTAGGAGTTCTCTCCCTTACATGACGTTTTCATTTTGTACTTAAACTAATAAAAAAGATGAAAGACTAAACATAAAAATAATAAACATAATAGTTAAAGATAAATTGTATAAAATGATAAAACTATTAAAGAAACTTAAAATTTAAAAGAGATTTTTAAAGTAAAGAATTGCTTATGTCCTTGAGTGTTTTTCATAGGGACATGGACCAACAGATGGAAGGCATTGGACAACAAGAATTGGAGGACATTGGACAACAAGCAGCTGGTGGAGTAGGGCTTTGGAAAATGAATGACAGCAACTAGGTAACGTACTTTTCTTGTGACAAGGTAGGAGTTCTCTCACTTACATGACATTTTCATTTTGTAATAAAACTAATAAAAAAGATAAAATACTACACATAAAAATAATAAACATAATAGTAAAAGATTAATGACATAAAACGATAAAACCATCCAAAAAGCTAAAAATTTAAAAGACTTTTTTAAGTTAAAGATATAGAGAAAAGTTACATTAAGAATTGCTTACGTGCTTGGGTCCTTTTCATAGGGACATGGACCAACAGATGGAAGCATTGGACAACAAGAGACTAAACGAGGTTTTTGGACAACAACCAGCTGGTGGAGTAGGGCATTTGACAACGACTGACAGCAACTAGGTAAATTACTTATCTAGTGACAAGGTAAGAGTTCTCTCCCTTACAAGACATTTTCATTTTGTACTTAAACTAATAAAAAAGATAAAAGACTAAATATAAAAATAATAAACATAATAGTAAAAGATAAATGATATAAAATGATCCAACTATCAAAAAGACTTAACATTTAAAAGAGATTTTTAAAGTAAAGATATATAGAAAAGTAATATGAAGAATTGCTTATGTGCTTGAGTAATTTTCATAGGGACATTGACCAACAGATGGAAGGCATTGGACAACAAGAATTGGAGGACATGGGACAACAAGCAGCTGGTGGAGGAGAGCATTGGACAACGAATGGCAGCAACTAGGTAACTTATTTACCTATTGATAAGGTGAGAGTTGTCTCCCTTACAAGAAATTTTCATTTGTACTTAAACCAAATAAAAAAGATAAAAGACTAAACATGAAAACAGTAAAAATAATAGTAAAATATAAATGATATCAAATGATAAAACTATAAATAAAACTTAAAATTTAAAAGAGATTTTCAAAGTAAAGATATAGAGAAAAGTTACATGAAGAATTGCTTATGTTCTTGAGTGTTTTTCGTAGGCAACTTATTTACCCAGTGACAAGGTAAGAGTTCTGTCCCTTACAAGACATTTTTCTTTTGTACTAAAAATTAATCAGAAAGATAAAGAATAAACAAAAAAATAATAAACATAATAGTAAAAGATAAATGATATAAAATGATAAAACTATCAAAACAACTTGAAATTTAAAAGAGATTTTTAAAGTAAAGATATATAGAAAAGTTATATGAAGAATTGCTTATGTGCTTGAGTGTTTTTCATAGGGACATGGACCAACAGATTGAAGGCATTGGACAACGACAGACTAAAGGAGGTCATTGGAAAACAACCAGCTGGTGGAGTAGGGCATTGGACAACGAATGACAGCAACTAGGTAACTTACTTATCTAGTGACAAGGTAAGAATT
This sequence comes from Pinctada fucata, assembly GCA_028142955.1. Taxonomy (NCBI): domain Eukaryota; kingdom Metazoa; phylum Mollusca; class Bivalvia; order Pterioida; family Pteriidae; genus Pinctada; species Pinctada fucata. Next base: position 34,567,742 of record AP027108.1, on the reverse strand, counting down.
CTCTCCCTTACAAGACATTTTCATTTTGTACTAAATCTAATAAAAAAGATAAAAGACTAAACGTAAAGATAATAAACGTTAATAGAATGATAAAACTTGAGTGTTTTCATAGGGACATGGACCAACAGATGGAAGGCATCGGGCAACGACAGACTAAAGGAGGTAATTCGACAACAACCAGCTCGTGGAGTAGGGCATTGGACAACGAATGAGAGCAACTAAGTAACTTTTTTACCTAGTGACAAGGTAAGAGTTCTCTCCCGTACACGAGATTTTCATTTGTACTTAAACCAAAAAAAAAAAGATAAAAAAACTAAACATAAAAATAATAAACATAATAGTAAAAGATAAATGATATAAAATGATAAATCTATGAATAAAACTTAAAATTTAAAAGAGATTTTTAAAGTAAAGATATATAGAAAAGTTACGTGAAGAATTGCCTATGTGCTTGAGTGTTTTTCATAGAGACATGCACCAACAGATGGAAGGCATTGGACAACGACAGACTAAAGGAGATCATTGGAAAACAACCAGCTGTTGGAGTAGGGCATTGGACAACGAATGGCAGCAACCAGGTAACTTACTTATCTAGTGACAAGGTAAGAGTTCTCTCCCTTACAAGACATTTTCGTTTTGTACTTAAACTAATAAAAAAGATAAAAGACTAAACATGAAAATAATAAACATAATAGTGAAAGATAAATGATATAAAATGATAAAACTATAAATAAACCTACAATTTTGAAAGAGATTTTTAAAGTAAAGATATATAGAAAAGTTACATGAAGAATTGCTTATGTGCTTGAGTCTTTTTCATAGGGACATTGACCAACAGATGGAAGGCATTGAACAACAAGAATTGGAGGACATTGGACAACAAGCAGCTGGTGGAGGAGGACATTGGACAACGAATAGCTGCAACTAGGTAACTTATTTACCTAGTGATTAGGTTAGAGTTGTCTCCCTTACAAGAAATTTTCATTTGTACTTAAACCAAATAAAAAAGATAAAAGACTAAACATGAAAATAATAAAAATAATAGTAAAAGATAAATGATATCAAATGATAAAACTATAAATAAAACTTGAAATTTAAAAGAGATTTTTTAAGTAAAGATATATAGAAAAGTTACATGAAGAATTGCTTACGTGCTTGAGTATTTTTCATAGGGACATGGACCAACAGATTGAAGCATTGGACAACGACAGACTAAAGGAGGTCATTGGAAAACAACCAGCTGCTGGAGTAAGGCATTGGACAACGAATGGCAGCAACTAGGTAACTTACTTATCTAGTGACAAGGTAAGAGTTCTCTCCCTTACAAGACATTTTCATTTTGTACTGAAATTAATAAAAAATATAAAAGACTAAACATAAAAATAATAAACATAATAGTAAAAGTTAAATGATATAAAATGATAAAACTATTAAAAAAAGTAAAAATTTAAAAGAGATTTTTAAAGTAAAGATATATAGAAAAGTTACATGAAGAATTGCTTATGTGCTTGAGTATTTTTCATAGGGATAGGCAGCAACAGATGGAAGCATTGGACAACGACAGACTAAAGGAGGTCATTGGAAAACAACCAGCTGGTGGAGTAGGGCATTGGACAACGAATGGCAGCAACTAGGTAACTTACTTATCTAGTTTCAAGGTAAGAGTTCTCTCCCTTACGAGACATTTTCATTTTGTACTGAAACTGATAAAAAATATAAAAGACTAAACATAAATGGCAGAAACTAGGTAACTTTTTTACCTAGTGACAAGGTAAGAGTTGTCTCCTTACCAGACATTTTCATTTGTTCTTAAAACAAATAAAAAGTTACATTAAAAATTGCTTACGTGCTTGAGTCTTTTTCATAGGGATTTGGACCAACAGATGGAAGGCATTGGACAACAACAGACTAATGGAGGACATTGGACAAGAAGCAGCTGGTGGAGTAGGGCAACATAGAAGGAATGGCAGAAATGCGTAACTTACTAACCTAGTGACAAGGTAAGAGTTTTCTCCCTTACAAATGATATTTTCATATTGTACTAAAAATAATAAAAAAGATAAGAGAGTTGACATTAAAATAATAAACATAATTCAAATATATAAATGGTATAAAATGAATAAAACTATAAATAAAACTTAAAATTTAAAGTAAATGCAATATAACATGAATAAGTTATTTTTTAAAATTAATAAACGTTGAATAAAACTAAGGATTTAAAAAGGGAAATGATATAAGATTAATTTTTAGATGGAATAAAATTACGTGTAAATCCTAAAGATTTGAAAGATAAATGATATAAAATGAATAAAACTATAAATTAATAAAAGAGATTTTCAAAATAAAGATATAGGGAAAAGATACATCAAGAATTGCTTACATGCTTGAGTGTTTTTCCTAGGGACTTAAACCAAGAGATGGAGGGCATTGGACAACAACAGACTTATTGAGGACGTTGGACAACAAGCTGCTGGTGGAGGAGGGCATTGGACAACGAATGGCAGCAACTAGGTAACTTTCTTATCTAGTGACAAGGTTAGAGTTCTCTCCCTTACAAGACATTTTACTTTTGTACTAAAAATTAATCAAAAAGATAAAGAATAAACAAAAAAATAATAAACATAATAGTAAAAGATAAATGATATAAAATGATAAAACTATCAAAACAACTTAAAATTTAAAAGAGATTTTTAAAGTAAAGATAAATAGAAAAGTTATATGAAGAATTGCTTATGTGCTTGGGTGCTTTTCATAGGGACATGGACCAACAGATGAAAGATATTGGACAAACAGAATTGGAGGACATTGGACAACAAGTAGCTGGTGGAGGAGGGCATTGGACAATGGCACCAACTAGGTAACTTATTTACCTAGTGACAAAGTAAGAGTTGTCTCCCTTTCAAGACATTTTCATTTGTACTTAAAGCAAATAAAAAGATAAAAGACTAAACATAAAAATGATAAACATAATAGTAACAGATAAATGATATAAGATGATAAAACTATAAATAAAACTTAAAATTTAAAAGAGATTTTCAAAGTATAGATATAGAGAAAAGTTACATGAAGAATTGCTTATGTGCTTGATTGTTTTCATAGGGACATGGAACAACAGATGGAAGGCATTGGACAACGACAGACTAAAGGATGTCATTTGACAACAAGCAGGTGGTGGAGGAGGGCATCGGACAACGAATGACTGCAACTAGGTAACTTACTTATCGAGTGACAAGGTAAGAATTATCTCCCTTACAAGAAATTTTCATTTTGTACTAAAACTAATTAAAAAGATAAAAGACTAAACATAAAAATAATAATCATAATAGTAAAAGTTAAATGATATAAAATGATAAAACTATTTTAAAAAAAACTGAAAATTTAAAAGAGATTTTTAAAGAAAAGATATATAGAAAATTTACTTCAAGAATTGCTTATGTGCTTGAGTGTTTTTCATAGAGACATGGACCAACAGATGGAAGGCATTGGACAACGACAGACTAAAGGAGGTCATTGGGCAACAACCAGCTGGTGGAGTAGGGCATTGGACAAAGAATGGCAGCAACTAGGTAAGTTATCTACCTAGTGACAAGGTAAGAGTTGTCACCCTTACAAGACATTTTCATTTGTACTTAAACCAAATAAAAAAGATAAAAGACTAAACACAAAAATAATAAACATGATGGTAAAAGATAAATGATATAAAATGATAAAACTATTAAAACAACTAAAAATTTAAAAGAGATTTTTAAAGTAAAGACATTTTCATTTGTACAATGGGCATTGGACAATGGCACCAACTAGGTAACTTATTTACCTAGTGACAAAGTAAGAGTTGTCTCCCTTTCAAGACATTTTCATTTGTACTTAAACCAAATAAAAAAGATAAAAGACTAAACATAAAAATGATAAACATAATAGTAAAAGATAAATGATATAACATGTTTAAACTATCAAAAAATCATAGAATTTAAAAGAGATTTTTAAAGCAAAGTTATAGAGAAAAGTTACATGAAGAATTGCTTATGTGCTTGAGTGTTTTTCGTAGGGACATGGACCAACAGATGGAATTCATTGGACATCGGCAGACTAAAGGACGTTATATGACAACAACCAGCTGGCGGAGTAGGGCATTGGACATCAAATTGCAGCCACTAGGTAACCTACTTATCTAGTGACAAGGTAAAAGTTCTCTCCCTTACAAAACATTTTCATTTTCTACTAAAACTAATAAAAAGTATAAAAGACTAAACATAAAAATAATAAACAGAATAGTAAAAGATAAATGAAATCACATGATTAAACTATCAAAAAAAACATGGAATTTAAAAGAGATTTTTAAAGTAAAGATATAGAGAAAAGTTACATCAAGAATTGCTTACGTGCTGGAGTCTTTTTCATAGGGACTTGGACAAACAGATGGAAGGCATTGGACAACAACAGACTAATGGAGGACTTTGGACAAGAAGCAGCTGATGAAGTAGGACATCATAGAAGGAATGGCAGAAATGCGCAACTTACTTACCTAGTGACAAGGTAAGAGTTGTCTTCCTTACAAAACATTTTCATATTGAACTGAAAATAATAAAAAAGATAAGAGACTTGACATTAAAATAATAAACATAATTCAAATTTATAAATGGTATAAAATGAATAAAACTATCAATAAAACTCAAAATTTAAAGTAAATGCCATATAACATGTATAAGGTATTTTTAAAATTAATTAAAAATTAAATAAAACTAAGGATTTAAAAGATAAATGATATAAAATTTATTATTAAATTGAATGATATACGAGTAAAACCTAAAGATTTGAAAGATAAATGATATAAAATGAATAAAACTATAAATTAATAAAAGAGATTTTTAAATTAAAGATATAGGGAAAAGATTAAAAATTGCTTACATGCTTGAGTGTTCTTCGTAGGGACTTGGACGAAGAGATGGAGGGCATTGGACAACAACAGACTAATTGAGGACATTGGACAACACGCAGCTGGTGGAGGAGGGCATTGGACAACGAATGACAGCAACTAGGTAACTTACTTATCAAGTGACAAGGTAAAAGTTCTCTCCTTCACAAAACATTTTCATTTTGTACTCAAACTAATATTTAAGACAAAAGAATAAACATAAAAATAATAAACATAATAGTAAAAGAAAACTGCTTTAAAATGATAAAACTATAAATAAAACTTAAAATTTAAAAAGAGATTTTCAAAGTAAAGATATAGAGAAAAGTTACAAGAAGAATTGTTCATTTTGTACTAAAACTAATAAAAAAGATAAAAGACTAAACATAGAAATAATAAACATAATAGTAAAAGATAAATGATATAAAAGGATAAAACTATCAAAAAAACTTAAAATTTAAAAGAGATTTTTAAAGAAAAGATATATAGAAAAGTTTCATCAAGAATTCCTTATGTGCTTGAGTGTTTTTCATAGGGACATGGGCCAACAGATGGAAGGCATTGGACAACAAGAATTGGAGGACATTGGACAACAAGCAGCTGGTGGAGGAGGGCATTGGACAACGAATGACATTAACTAGGTAACTTATTTACCTAGTGACAAGTTAAGAGTTGTCTCCCTTACAAGACTTTTTCATTTGTACTTAAACCAAATAAAAAGATAAAAGACTAAACATAAAAATAATAAACATAATAGTAAAAGATAAATGATATAAAATGATTAAACTATCAATAAAACTTAAAATTTAATAAAAGAGATTTTTAAAGAAAAGATATATTGAAAAGTTACAAGAAGAATTGTTCATTTTGTACTAAAACTAATAAAAAAGATAAAAGACTAAACATAGAAATAATAAACATAATAGTAAAAGATAAATGATATAAAAGGATAAAACTATAAAAAAAACTTAAAATTTAAAAGAGATTTTTAAAGAAAAGATATATAGAAAAGTTACATCAAGAATTGCTTATGTGCTTGAATGTTTTTCATAGGGACTTGGACCAACAGATGGAAGGCATTGTACAACAAGAATTGGAGGACATTGGACAACAAGCAGCTGGTGGAGGTGGGCATTGGAAAACAAATGGCAGCAACTAGGTAACTTATTTACCTAGTGACAAGGGAAAGAGTTCTCTCCCTTACCAGAGGTTTCCATTTCTACTGAAACCAAATAAAAAAGATAAAAGACTAAACATAGAAATAATAAACATAATAGTAAAAGATAAATGATATAAAAGGATAAAACTATAAAAAAAAACTTAAAATTTAAAAGAGATTTTTAAAGAAAAGATATATAGAAAAGTTACATCAAGAATTGCTTATGTGCTTGAATGTTTTTCATAGGGACATGGGCCAACAGATGGAAGGCATTGGACAACAAGAATTGGAGGACATTGGACAACAAGCAGCTGGTGGAGGAGGGCATTGGACAACGAATGGCAGAAACTAAGTAACTTTTTTACCTAGTGACAAGGTAAGAGTTGTCTCCCTTACCAGACATTTTCATTTGTACTTAAACCAAATTAAAAAATTACATTAAAAATTCCTTACGTGCTTGAGTCTTTTTCATAGGGACTTGGACCAAGAGATGGAAGGCATTGGACAACAACAGACTAAAAGAGGTCATTGGACAACAACCAGCTGGTGAAGTAGGGCATCGGACAACGAATAACAGCTACTAGGTAACTTACTTATCTAGTGACAAGGTAAGAGTTCTCTCCCTTACAAGTCATTTTCATTTTGTACTAAAACTATTAAAAAAGATAAAAGTCTAAACATAAAAATAATAAATAGAATAGTAAAAGATAAATGATGTTACATGATAAAACTATCAAAAAAATAAAATTCAAAAGAGATTTTTAAAGTAATTATCAAGAGAAAAGTAACATTAAAAATTGCTTTCGTGCTTGAGTCTTTTTCAAAAGGACTTGGACAAACAGATGGAAGGCATTGGACAACAACAGACTAATGGAGGACATTGGACAAGAAACAGCTGGTGGAGTAGGGCAACATAGAAGGAATGGCAGAAATGCGTAACTTACTTACCTAGTGACATGGTAAGAGTTGTCTCCCTTACAAAACATTTTCATATTGTACTAACAATAATAAAAAAGATAAGAGACTTAACATTAAAATAATAAACATAATTTAAATATATAAATGGTATAAAATGAATAAAACTATAAATAAAACTTAAACTTTGAAGTAAATGTCTTTTAACATGTATAAGTTATTCTTTAAAATTAATAAAACGTTAAATAAAACTAAGGATTTAAAAAGAGAAATGATATGAAATTAATTTTTAGATGGAATAAAATTACGAGTAAAACCTAAATATTTGAAAGATAAATGATATAAAATGAATAGAACTATAAATTAATAAAAGAGATTTTTAAAGTAAAGATAAAGGGAAAAGATACATCAAGAATTGCTTATGTGCTTGAGTGTTTTTCATAGGGACTTGGACGAAGAGATGGAGGGCATTGGACAACAACAGACTAAAGGAGGTCATTGGACAACCACCAGCTGATGGAGGAGGGCATTGGACAATGAATGGTAGCAACTAGGTAACTTACTTTTCTAGTGACAAGGTAAGAGTTGTCTCCCTTACAAGATATTTTCATTTTGTACTATAACTATTAAAAAAGATTTAAGTCTAAACATAAAAATAATAAACATAATAGTAAAAGATAAATGATATTTCATGATAAAACTTTAAAAAAAAACTTAAAATTTAAAAAGAGATTTTTAAAGTAATTATAAAGAGAAAAGTTACATTAAAAATTGCTTACGTGCTTGAGTCTTTTTCATAGGGACTTGGACCAACAGATGCAAGGCATTGGATAACAACAGACTAATGGAGGACATTTGACAAGAAGCAACTGGTGGAGTAGGGCAACATAGAAGGAATGACAGAAATGTGTAACTTACTTACCTATTGACAAGGTAAGAGTTGTCTCCCTTACAAAACATTTTCATATTTAACTAAACCTATGAACAAAGATAAAAGACTAAACATAAAAATAATAAACATAATAGTAAAAAATAAATGATATAAAATGATAAAACTATTAAAAAAAACTTACAATTTAAAAGAGATTTTTAGAGTAAAGATATATAGAAAAGTTACATGAAGAATTGCTTATGTGTTTGAGTGTTTTTCATAGGGACATGGACCAACAGATGGAAGGCATTGGACAACGACAAACTAAAGGAGGTCATTGGACAACAAGCAGCTGGTGGAGTAGGGCATTGGACATCGAATGGCAGCAACTAGGTAACTTACTTATCTAGTTACAAGGTAAGAGTTCACTTCCTTACAAAACATTTTCATTTTGTACTAAAACTAATAAAAAGAAAAAAGATTAAACATAAAAATAATAAATTTAATAGTAAAAGATAAATGATATTACATGATAAAACTATAAAAAAAAACTAAAAACTTAAAAGATATTTTTAAAGTAATCATATAGAGAAAAGTTACATCAAAAATTGCTTACGTGCTTGAGTCTTTTTTCATAGGGACTTGGACCTACAAATGGAAGGCACTGGACAACAACAGACTAATGGAGGACATTGGACAAGAAGCAGCTGGTGGAGTAGGGCATCATAGAAGGAATGGCAGAAATGCGTAACTTACTTACCTAGTGACAAGGTAAGAATCGTATCCCTTACAAAACATTTTCATATTGTACTAAAAATAATAAAAAAGATAAGAGACTTAACATAAAGGTGGGTCCCTACTCGAACCGTCATAGGTTTTCCTAATACACAGCAGTCTGCGTATAATGTTTTACAAAAGTTTGTGGCGGACGAGCCAGCACATTGAAAATCGCAGACAAAAGGTCTTAAATGCCAAAAGAGACAACATATTGGGCAATCTATCAATATCCATACCCATCATTTAGTGTATATATTCTAAGTTGAAAATGTGTTGGATTTCAGAAATAACAAGGGGGTACCCTTATGTTTGGAGCCACATCTTGATCATTTATAAAACTGTATATAATTGTATGTGATTTTTCCACCTACTATATACATTATTTAATGAAATGATGCAATATGAAGAAATTCAATCTGTTCTGTTTTTTCAAAAAGTAGGATATATTATCTATTATTAGTCAAAAATGATGAAATTATAAGGGGGTACCCTTATGTTTGGAGTTATATGTTGATCATTTATAAAACTGTATACCTGAATGTGACTTTTCACAATCTATATACATAATCTTATGAAATGATACAATATAAAGAAATTCCATCTGTCCTTTTTTGCAAAAATTGAGATAGACTATCTATTATTAGTCATAAATGTGATGAAATTATAAGGGGGTACCCTTATGTTTCGATCCATATCTTGATCATTTCTAAAACTGTGTACATGTATGCTATTTTTCCTCATCTACATACATAATATCATGAAATATCACGAAATGAAAAAAATTCATCTCTTTCTTTTTGCAAAAAAGTTGGATTTAGTACATGATATTGGTCAAAAATGCGATAAATTATAAGGGGGTACCCTTATGTTTGGAGACATATCATACTTAGATTTATATCAGAATATCATTTTATGTGTTATATTTCTTCTATATGACTTGTTATCATAAAATACAACAAAATAGATTAACATACTATTGTCATTACTGTATTTGGAAGATTCGAAAGCATATCTGTTTATTTGATATTCCTCAGTCTAATTGTGCAAGGGTACCTTTCTATAATGTACTGTATCTTTGATTAAAAAAAATACATATCTATGTCTGGGTTTTATTTCTCATTTGGACCATTTTGTTTAGGAAAAAAGCCTTAAATACAAATTTTATTTGTTATATCTATGAGTAGGGACCCTCCTTAAAATAATAAACATAATTCAAATATATCAATGGTATAAAATGAATAAAACTATAAATAAAACTTAAACTTTAAAGTAAATGCCATATAACATGTATAAGTTATTTTTAAAATTAAAGATGAATAAAACTATAGATTAATAAAAGAGATTGTTAATGAAAAGATATTGGGAAAACATACATCAAGAATTGCTTACATGCTTGAGTCTTTTTCATAGGGACTTGGACCAAGAGATGGAGGGCATTGGACAACAACAGACTAATTGAGGACATTGCACAACAAGCTGCTGGTGGAGGAGGGCATTGGACAACGAATGGCAGCAACTAGGTAACTTACTTTTCTAGTGACAAGGTAAGAGTTCTCTCCCTTACAAGACATTTTCATTTTGTACTAAAACTAATAAAAAAGATAAAAGACTAAACATAAAAATAATAAACATAATAGTAAAAGATAAATGATATAAAAGGATAAAACTATCAAAAAAATTTAAAATTTAAAAGAGATTTAAAAAAAAAAGATATATAGAAAAGTTACATAAAGAATTCCTTATGTGCTTAAGTGTTTTTCATAGGGGCATGGACCAACAGATGGACGACATTGGACAACAAGAGTTGGAGGACATTTGACAACAAGCAGCTGGTGGAGGAGGGCATTGGACAACGAATAGCAGCAACTAGGTAACTTATTTATCTAGTGACAAAGTAAGAGTTCTCTCCCTTACAAAACTTTTTTCATTTGTACTTAAACCAAATAAAAAAGATAAAAGACTAAACATAAAAATGATAAATATAATACTAAAAGATAAATGATATAAAATGATAAAACTACAATTAAAACTTAAAATTTAAGAGAGATTTTCAAAGTATAGATATAGAGAAAAGTTACATGAAAAATTGCTTATGTGCTTGATTGATACATGGACCAACAGATGGAAGGCAATGGACAACGACAGACTAAAGGAGGTCATTGGAAAACAACCAGCTGGTGGAGTAGGGCAATGGATAACGAATGACAGCTACTAGGTAAATTACTTATCTAGTGACAAGGTAAGAGTTCTCTCCCTTACATGACATTTTCATTTTGTACTAAAACTAATAGAAAAGATAAAAGACTAAACATAAAAATAATAAACATAATAGTAAAAAATAAATGATATAAAATGATAAAACTATGAATAAAACTTAAAATTTAAAAGAGATTTTCAAAGTAAAGATATATAAAGCATTGGAAAAGTCGAACATAATAGTAAAAGATAAATGATATAAAATGACAAAACTATTAAAAAAAACTTAAAATTTCAAAGAGATTTTAAAAGTAAAGATATATAAAAAAAGTTACATCTAGTGACAAGGTAAGAGTTGTCTCTTACAAAACGTACTAAAAATATTAAAACAGATAAGAGACTTAACATAAAAATAATAAACATAATTTAGATATATAAATGGTATAAAATGAATAAAACTATAAATAAGACTTCAAAAGACCAGAATCACGAACGGCAAAAGTGGCCTAATTTGTGAATTGAGGGTATGGTATATTGTTTGCGACGTCATTTAAAGTAAATGCCATATAACATGTATAAGTTATTTTTAGAATTGATAAAACATGAAATAGAACTAAGGATTTAAAAGATAAATGATATAAAATTAATTTTTAAATTGAATAGAATTGCGAGTAAAACCTAAAGATTTGAAAGGTAAATGATATAAAATAAAATGCCATATAACATGTATAAGTTATTTTTAAAATCAAAGATGAATAAAACTATAAATTAATAAAAGAGATTTTTAAAGTTAAGATATAGGGGAAAGATACATCAAGAATTGCTTACATGCTTTTTGAGTGATTTTCATAGGGACTTGGACCAAGAGATGGAGGGCATTGGACAGCAACAGACTAATTGAGGACATTGGACAATAAGATGCTGGTGGAGGAGGGCATTTGACAACGAATGGTAGCAACTAGGTAACTTACTTATCTAGTGACAAGGTAAAAGTTCTCTCCCTTACAAGACATTTTCATTTTGTACTTAAAGTAATGAAAATATAAAAGACTAAACATAAAATTAATAAACATAATAGTAAAAGATAAATGATATAAAATGATAAAACTATCAAAACAACTTAAAATTTAAAAGAGATTTTTAAAGTAAGATATATAGAAAAGTTACATCAAGAATTGCTTATGTGCTTGAGTGTTTTTCAAAGGGACATGGACCAACAGATGGAAGGCATTGGACAACAAGAATTGGAGGACCTTGGACAACAAGCAAATGGTGGAGAAGGTCATCATAGAAGGAATGGCAGAAATGTGTAACTTACTTACCTAGTGACAAGGTAAGAATTGTTTCCCTTACAAAACATTTTATTTTGTACTAAAAATAATAAAAAAGATAAGAGACTTAACATTAAAATAATAAACATAATTTAAATATATAAATGGTATAAAATGAATAAAACTATAAATAAAACTTCAAAAGACCAGAGCCACGAACGGCAAAATCGGCCTAATTTGTGAATTGAGGGTATGGTATATTGTTTGCGACGTCATTTGACGTCATTTTCACACATGACGTCGCATAATGTCAGGACAAATACCATGAGTATTTGAAGTGATAAGAGATATTTCTACATTGAGAAAATGTGTGAAATATTAATTTGAGGAATCAAAACATGCTTTAAAAATCTCTATAAATACAAGATGTGTACAAATTATTATGTACAGTTCGTGTTTGTTTTACTTTTGCTCGAAATCACAGGCTGAAAATGTTTGCCCTGGAACTACAGTGTGCATGTCTTCAATGTAATACTTTTTCTTTTTGTTTTCGTTAAAATCGCGTTAGATGTAAGCTGCATCGTTCCACAAGAAATTGATGTCATTATTTATGATTATAGGGAAAAAAATAAAGAAAGACTTCATGTTTACCATCTTCATGAATCGCGGATCCGATACGTCCCAACTGTCCCAGAAGAGTGTTAGGCTGTATCAGATCAGACAGGCATACCATGTATGCTTCTTCATTTTTCCCGACACTCTCTGAAATACCGTTAAATTCAAGGATTTTCTCGTGATAAAGTTGTCAGAACATCTCCAATCAAAAGTGAATACCCATGTACAACGTGCATGTCTGGTCCATGCTGCAAATTTATCCGTTAATAAATGATGCTATTGAATTTGAAGACGTTTAACATTTGAACTACTTGGTGAGTGTCACTGCTGGTGGACCATGAGTCCCCGAGGGCACATGTAGCCAAGTTCGATCAACTTCGGTTGATCGTCTGTCTCTTCAACGCTTTCACAATTTTCTGGTACTAAAATTCTTGAAATTTCTAAAACGTGGGTCCTAAAGCATCATATCCCACCCATCCTACTACATCTTTCGGTACATTTTTGACATAATAATTTTCACCCTCTTTGGCCATATTACAATTTTTAGATTGAGGATCACTGACGAGGGTTGAGTACCCGAAACGTGCATGTCTGGTCCATGCTGCAAATTTATCCGTTAATAAATGATGCTATTGAATTTGAAGACGTTTAACATCAAAACACGGTTCTATATCTGCTGCAGACCTAGATAATTAAAGCATCCACTTAATTTTGCCGTAGATACACCACTGTCAGCGATGTATGAAGATGAAGATTGGTGTGACTCAATTTGACATCTTTAAGTACTTCAAATTTGTTCCTATATACTAGTAGGCTCAAATTACACGTATCAGATTTTAATCCAATTTCTCGGTCAGTTGCATGCTGGACTAGACAGAGATAATACATCGGCATATTTGAAAACCCCTTCCCTAAACTTCGGTGCATATGAGTCAATTACGCAATATAAATAAGTACAGCTAAAACTCGAGTTGAAAAATGAGAAAAATAATGTCTTAATTCATTGCATGATTTTCCTTCTAAAATCAGTGCGTAATACCCATTTGCCGAGGTTGTGGCGCCTACAGAAATAGGGGGGGGGAGGATATTTCTAACATAAAAGCGAAGGGTCCAAATCGGGTCAATGGTGGCGGACTTCAAAGAGAAAAAAACGATGGTTGCATTTCGTATTTAAAATTACTTTTCATGCTCCCGTTATTATCATAACATATATAATTATTGATTAGAGAAATACGTGTGACTCTTCTCACATGTATGTGCTAGTATAAGTGTTGGGCAATCGGAAGTTAAATCATAAGCGGAAATAATCGGATGGGCATAACCCATCATTATTATAATCGGAAAATTCAGAACATTTTTTTTTCATTTTGCAACCAACAATGAATTGAAATAAACACCAAATCATTATTTCTTTGAATGAAATTGTTTTATTGAGTATAAAACTTTCGATCATAACTACTATGAAGACCCTATCAATTCGTTTAAGCTTCTTTTTCTTGAATACCATGCAACAGAAAATGTCATACACTAGTATGTACTTTTAAGTAAAGGAAAATAATAATAGTAGCAAAAGGGAAAAACACGAATTTATCAAAACCAAGATACTAAATCGGACAATCCGGAAATCAGCGATGTCGGCGACAATCGCATTTGATTTTCAACATCGATTAGTAATGTTCATCGCTGGTCATTCAACGACCGACAATCAATCGTCAGCGATAATCGTTTCATAGCTAAACTAGAATCCGTTGTCATGACTTCCATTCTGATACATTTTCAGTGTCATTTTGTGTGAAGAGAGAACATTTTTCAAAGAAGTCTATTTACTCCGATTAATCGATTCTCAGAGATTGAATTAATCGATAGTCGGCGAGTTGGATATTTTAGAGACGATAGCGACAATGTCTGCGACTATCATTACAATAATACAGCGTGTATTAGTGTGAATAAGATAGAGATCGAGGTATGGAATACGAATACATGAACGTGACGATTCGCGCTTAGAAGGATGAAAATTTAGGTACGTTACACGAATAAGAAAACCACCGATCCAAATCTGCCAGAACAGTACCATGAATGTATCAAAACGATGTCATAGATGCACAACATTATTAATTTCTGGATCGATGGACCGTAGTAAAGGTGATTAATGTTTGAATGTTATGAATTGCAGCGTTCGCGTACTTTTGAAGAATCAATTTTTTTTCTTCACATTTTTGCAATTTCGGATAATTGGCGAATCTTAAGGGAGGGATAAGGCCAGGGCGAGAAGGGGAGCATGTTCTCGACTCTCCCTTTTTTGCGGTCAACATTTTTTAATGACGTGATTTTTTTCAGAACTTGATGATAAAGCTTTTATAATTTACACTTTAAAGGTATGGTGTCCTTGAAAATTATTTAATTTTACAAAATTTTTAAATGCAAAATCTTTCTTTTCATATGAAAGTTTCCGTTCTCATTTGTATAAATTCAAATTTTACATACATTCGCAGCTATAGCCGTTTGAAAACGTCATTTTTAGCTCACCTGAGCCATAGGCTCAAGTGAGCTATTGTCATAGTGTTGCGTCCGCCGTCCTTCGTCCGTCGTCGTCGTCGTCGTCGTCGTCTTCCGTCGTCGTCCGTCGTCGTCCGTCGTCGTAAACTTTTCACATTTTAAATTTCTTCTCCAGAACGGCTGAAGGGATTTTGATGAAACTTGGTAGGTATGAAGTACTCATAGTCCCCTACAAGTGTTGTTGTTTTTCGTCCGGATCTGTCAACAGGTGGCGCCACCACAGCCAAAAGTAGGTCACGGGGGTACCCTCCTTTGACAAATTTCTTCTTCAGAACCGAAGCATGTATCGACAAACCGAAAGCATCAGGATGATCTAGAGAGATGTCTTAAGAAGTGTTGTTATTTTTGGTTCCACTTCGAAGTCAAATTTTTGACGCGTTTTTGACGTCTTTTCGGACTTTGTCAGAAATGCATATTTTTGCACTATTTCTTTAAATAACTCAATAAGTGTATGATTTTACACACTCATTTACTACATATTTATCATATTTAACTTACTTAATGCTTTGATATGTATTTTATGCTTAAAATTTATTTTTTTGATTTTTTATGAATTTTTTTCTTATGTAAAAAGGAAGGGGGGGGGGGTGATTTTCATACATTTTCTGCTTCTTTTCTATAACCACTCTTCAGATTGTCATGACAATTTGTAGGTATGAGGTACTCATGCATGGTACCCTACAAGTGAAAGAATTTTGTCAAGATATCCACTTTTGGATTTTTAAGGAATATTTTTTAAGATTGTACATAGGTATAATGTATGTTTTCCATGCCAAATGGACCCATGGGGAGTAGCTTCAAACCCCGGCGGGACCCCAACAATTTTTTTTCCCTTTTTCAGTTTTTTTTTCTCTTTTTATTTTTATATTTATCGCTAGAAATGAAATTGTGAAAGAATTTTGTCAAAATATCAACTTTTAGATTTTTAATGATTTTTTAGCTCACCTCGACGAAGTTGAGTGAGCTTATGCTATAACCCCACGCGTCCGCGTCCGCGTCCGCGTCCTCGTCCGCGTCCGCGTCCGTGTCCGCGTCCGTGTCCGCGTCCGCGTCCGGTTAAGAAGTTTGGGGTAGCTCAGTACCTGACAAAGTACTAATGCTACAGTAACCAAACTGGCACAAGTGATTCATCTTTGGATGCTGAGGTGAACCCATGCATCGGATGCAGCATCTGACCTACATTTTCCGCTTGAGTGACTTGGTTAAGAAGTTTGGGGTAGCTCAGTATCTGACAAAGTACTAATGCTACCGTAACCAAACTGGCACAAGTGATTCATCTTTGGATGCTGAGGTGAACCCATGCATCGTATGCAGCATCTGACCTACATTTTCCGCTTGAGTGACTTGGTTAAGAAGTTTGGGGTAGCTCAGTATCTGACAAAGTACCAATGCTACAGTAACCAAACTTGCACAAGTGATTCATCTTTGGATGCTGAGGTGAACCCATGCATCGGATGCAGCATCTGACCTACATTTTCCGCTTGAGTGACTTGGTTAAGAAGTTTGGGGTAGCTCAGTATCTGACAAAGTACTAATGCTACAGTAACCAAACTGGCACAAGTGATTCATCTTTGGATGCTGAGGTGAACCCATGCATCGTATGCAGCATCTGACCTACATTTTCCGCTTGAGTGACTTGGTTAAGAAGTTTGGGGTAGCTCAGTATCTGACAAAGTACTAATGCTACAGTAACCAAACTTGCACAAGTGATTCATCTTTGGATGCGGAGATGGACCCATGCATCGGATGCAGCATCTGACCCATTTTTCCACTTGAGTGATTTCGCTTTTAAAAGCCAATATTGAGCAAAGTATAAGTGCTACATGTACCAAACTTGCATATTGGATGTATCTTTGATCAAACTTTCATAAAATGACCTTGACCTACTTTTTCCGCTTGAGTGATTTTGCCTTTAAAAGCCAATATTGAGCAAAGTATAAGTGATACATGTACCAAACTTGCATATTGGATGTATCTTTGATCAATCTTTCATAAAATGACCTTGACCTACTTTTTCCGCTTGAGTGGTTTTGCTCTATAAAGCCAATATTGAGCAAAGTATAACTGCTACATGTACCAAACTTGCATATTGGATGTATCTTTGATCAAACTTTCATAAAATGACCTTGACCTACTTTTTCTGCTTGAGTGGTTTTGCCTTTAAAAGCCAATATACATGTACTAAGAAATATGTTTGAATTGAATTTTGCTGTCACGAGGTGAGCTTTGTAATCTGTGATTACCTATGTTTAAATAAGACAAGCTATAGCTAGTTTGGCTTTGTGTACTTATTTTCATACTTCGAATTAACTTGGCCACATACGCTATCAAATATACGCTGAATTTGTTTTTAAGATGTTGACTTTTTGTGTCGCCTGTGAAGCACAGCGACACTTAGGGATCACTTTGTCTGTTGTTCGTCTGTCCGTCCATCCGTCCCTCCGTCTGTCCGTCTGTCTGTCACACTTTGGTGTCACACCCCATAAATTTTGATTGGTAAGTGATAGGGCTTTGATATTTCACATGTGTATTCCTTGTGACAAGACCTTTATACACATATCATAATTTTTGACCTTGTGACCTTGACCTAGATATTTGACCTACTTTTCTAAAAATCTAATATTGGCTATATCTCTTGATTGATTAGTGATAGGGCTTTGATATTTCACATGTGTATTCCTTGTGATTAGACCTTTCTACACATATAATGTTTGACCTTGTGACCTTGATCTAGATATTTGACCTACTTTTCTAAAAATCTAATATTGGCTATATCTCTTGATTGGCAAGTGATAGGGCTTTGATATTTCACATGTGTAATCTTTGTGACATGACCTTTCTACGCAAACCATATTTTTTTACCTCATGACCTTGACCTAGATATTTGACCTACTTTTCAAAAAATCTAATATTGGCTATATCTTTTGATTGGTAAGCGATAGGGCTTTGATATTTCACATGTGTATTTCTTGTGACAAGCCCTTTTTTCACATACTATATTTTTTAACCTTATGACCTTGGCCTAGATATTTGACCTACTTTTTTAAAAAAGAACCAAGATTGGCTATATCTATTGATTGGCAAGTGATAGGGCTTTGATATTTCTCTTGTGTATTCCTTTTGACAATACCTTTCTACACATACCATAATTTTGACCTCATGACCTTAACCTAGATATTTGACCTACTTTTCAAAAAAATTAAGATTTGCTATATCTTTTGATTGGTAAGTGATAGAGCTTTGATATTTCATATGTGTATTCCTTCTTGTGACAAGGCCTTTCTACACATATCATAACTTTTGACCTCATGACCAAGACCTAGATATTTGACCTACTTTTCAAAAAATCTTAGATTGGCTATTTCTTTTGATTGTTGAGTGATAGGCTTTGATATTTCACATGTGCATTCCATGTGACAAGACCTTTCTTCACATACCATCATTTTTAGCTCACCTCGACGAAGTTTAGTGAGCTTATGCTATAACCCCACGCGTCCGCGTCCGTGTCCGCGTCCGCGTCCGGTTAAGAAGTTTGGGGTAGCTCAGTATCTGACAAAGTACTAACGCTACAGTAACCAAACTGGCACAAGTGATTCATCTTTGGATGCTGAGGTGAACCCATGCATCGTATGCAGCATCTGACCTACATTTTCCGCTTGAGTGACTTGGTTAAGAAGTTTGGGGTAGCTCAGTATCTGACAAAGTACTGATGCTACAGTAACCAAACTTGCACAAGTGATTCATTTTGGATGCTGAGGTAAACCCATGCATCGGATGCAGCATCTGACCTACATTTTCCGCTTGAGTGACTTGGTTAAGAAGTTTGGGGTAGCTCAGTATCTGACAAAGTACTGATGCTACAGTAACCAAACTTGCACAAGTGATTCATTTTTTGATGCTGAGGTAAACCCATGCATCGGATGCAGCATCTGACCTACATTTTCCGCTTGAGTGACTTGGTTAAGAAGTTTGGGGTAGCTCAGTATCTGACAAAGTACTGATGCTACAGTAACCAAACTTGCACAAGTGATTCATCTTTGGATGCCGAGATGGACCCATGCATCGGATGCAGCATCTGACCTACTTTTTCCACTTGAGTTATTTCGCTTTTAAAAGCCAATATTGAGCAGAGTATAAGTGCTACATGTACCACACTTGCATATTGGATGTATCTTTGATCAAACTTTCATAAAATGACCTTGACCTACTTTTTCCGCTTGAGTGATTTTGCCTTTAAAAGCCAATATTGAGCAAAGTATAAGTGCTAGATGTTCCAAACTTGCATATTAGATGTATCTTTGATCAAACTTTCATAAAATGACCTTGACCTACTTTTTCCGCTTGAGTGATTTTGCCTTTAAAAGCCAATATTGAGCAAAGTATAACTGCTACATGTACCAAACTTGCATATTGGATGTATCTTTGATCAAACTTTCATAAAATGACCTTGACCTACTTTTTCTGCTTGAATGGTTTTGCCTTTAAAAGCCAATATACATGTACTAAGAAATATGTTTGAATTGAATTTTGCTGTCACGAGGTGAGCTTCGTAATCTGTGATTACCTATGTTTAACCTCGTGCACTTGCCCTATATATTTGACCTACTTTTCAACAAATCTATGATTTGCTATATCTTTTGAGTAGTAAGTGATAGGGCTTTGATATTTCACATTTGTATTCCTTATGAAAAGACCTTTCTAAACATTCCATAATTTTTAACCTAGTGACCTTGCCCTTGATATTTGACCTAATTTCAATAAAAAAAAATTGGTCTTTTTTGATTGCGAATCTTTGGCACGCATAAAAATGTAAAGAAAAGGGGGGGGGGGGGGTCATGCATGTCCTTTTTTCGCAAATTTCACTTTTTTTACAGGAACTCTGCATCCTCATCGAAAATGTTCCGAATTTTGCATATTTTCAAACCTATCTGTAGATTGCATAAAAGACAAGATCAAGTTCGAAGTTAAATTTATCACGACTATTGATTCAATATGCTAAAAATACATTTCCAAGCGCCGCATTTCAGCATATGTACCGAAAATAATTTGTCCAAGTGGCTTCACTGGGTCATGAGGTTTGATACACCGTACACTGCTGTTTGGAAAATAAATTGGTTTAATTTCTGCACAACTCACTTGAATTGACCTATCGCCAACTCCTCCCCCTGCTACCGCAATACCAATGATATCGTTACAGGCATGCTAATAATAGCTGCTGCCCTGCACGTGCTGGGAGCTCAGACAAACTAACGCGTTATCCTTATAACTTTAGTATAGAAATGTGAGATAACACGAGCATTTAGCACACAGTTTTACATCATTTTCTTGATTTTATATCAAAACGGTTAAAAGATGTTCATATGGTACAAGTAGTAGTGATGATGACAGATATCGGTGTAATATTTTTCTCAGATCAAATACATAAAATAGACGAAAATAAGCATCATCAGCCGGCCGGGTTAGCGCTTCTCACCTCTAAGGTCCCGGGATCGAATCTCAGATTCGGCAAAGGGTCTTATGTGGGAGGGTAGGTGGTCCCCCACCCAGGCCTCTGCAGGGGTTTTTTCTCCGGGTACTCCGGTTTCCTCCTGCTCCTTGGACCCCCTCACGCCAACATCTGAGCCAACGTGAGACATTAATTTAAGTTGTGTAACTTGTTTGTTAAACGTTGTAAAATAAATAAAAGTTTAAATTCAAATCATCAGCTGATAACACGAAATACATAATTTGTGTATACAGTTGATCAAATATATTATTTGCGCATCTCGTAAAAACCCGATTTTGAGAATTTTAACTTCTATGTACAAACATAAATATATACCTAAATCCATTACAAGCTGTATAAAAGTCGATCTTGACGGCAAAAGAGGGGGGGGGGGGCGTATTTATGAATAAATGTTATCATATTGATATTGTCTTGACATTTATTTATTGATTCCATACTATCTATAATTCTGAAATATTCTTTATGTTAAATTAAAAAGAATAATTTTAATAGCATAGTCCAAATAGGAGAATCCAGGCAGACGGAGAGAGGGTTGCCCCCCCCCCCCCTTTTTTTCCTCTGGCTGTACACCAGAAAATTAAGAGAGAATGATCAAAGATATCATAAGCCTAAAATGATGCTGACGTAAAGGGGAATAAAAAAGAAGTGAAGGCGTATAGGTATAAAGAAAAAAGCTACGGATTTGCTCTTTTGAATTATGCTTAAAACATTTGAACTTGAAATGATTTTTTTTAATCCGGTTCGCATCGCTTTCTGTTTTTCATTTTTCCTAATGAAAAAATAAAATTTTGATTTTATGTTAACAGTGATCCTGTATACTTAATTCCTTAAATTTTCAGACTTAAGATTTACACTCCCAATTTAAATCTTAACATCAAATATTATAAATGACACCCCCCCCCCCCCCCCCAATAAAAACAATTGTGTTATGATATATATTTATGTGATATAAAAAAATAAATACACACACCCCCTTTGAAAAATAAAATGTACCCCCTAGGATGTTTTATGTTTGACCCGACTATTCATTTCGCACCTTGAAACTATATGTGTTGGACGCCCTCGAAATAACTTTCACAAAAAATATACTCTTGTTGTCTTGATTTTAGAGATATAGTACTTTACACATACTACATTTCTATATTTCATTGAAAAATCATAATGAAAATCGGTTGAAATGGCATATTTTGTTGCCGATTTTCCCATAGAACATAGACTGTTTATATCCGCCATAGCTGGTTTTTGTCTGAGCTAGCGGGATGCAGCGTATTTGGCAATATGGGCGGAGCTTATCTGGGAATTGGCGATAGGCGAATTAATATTGTCCGCTAACAACTTGTCTGTGTTAATTGGATTAACACGATTTTGACTGTACGTTACATGTATTAAGATGAAATCAATACTATTCAAAAGCTCTCATTCATAGATTTCTGTATAATTTAATATGAATAAAGGCAGAACCGAAAAGTCTTTGTTTTTTATGCTTCCGGAATCAAAGATACGGGGGCATATAGTTTTTGGCCTGTCCGTCAGTCTGTTTGTCCGAAAAAATTTACATTGGGCATACAGTGGTGATCGCGGGAGATTACACACTTTTACCGAAGTTTCCGAGGCTTAACCTAAGTTTCCGAATTTCGGAAAAATCCTACCTAAGTTTCCGAATCCTAACTTTACGAAAATTACCGCTTTGACCGAAGTTTCCGAATTATTTAAATTCGGTAGGAAATTTAGGGTTAACCGTGACAGTTAGGTATTTCAGTTAGGTTTTTTTAGGAAAAAGCGTAATATTTCGGGTTTTTCGGGGTAATGGTAGTTTTAAGATTGATTTCAACAAAACGAAATTTCCATCATGTAAACAAAAGGAATGCAACATGTGTTCGGGAATTCATGTGTATGCTGGGGTGTAATTGAGAAAGGGGGGGTATATCCCTTGAAATTTTCAAAGCATAGTCATATACTATTTTATTGGCAATTTGCAATACTAGGTAAGTTTTTTTTTTCTTAAATAAATACGCTCACGCTGTTATAACTCTTTCCCTCCCCTGATTGTCTAGAGTCGCACATACATCATGATGTATACAGGTCAAATTTGGTATTGAATAAATCACAGGAGGCCGTAGCCAAATTTTTTTTTATTTCCATCAAATCACTCTGCAATCAAAATCCCTACCCCCCCCCTTCCCTCGCTACATTTAATCAGCTATGTACAACGATTTCCCACAGATTCTATATGAAAGATATATGGAATATGCGGAAAATCGCTGTACGTTACGTAGCTGATTAAATGGAAAGAGGGACACGTCAGTCATTGAAATATAAAAAAAACCTTGCTTCGGCCCCCTGTTTACAATAAATAGAAAAATAAAATAAAGAAGAGATCCGATATTTAAGAAAGTGTTATAAGAAAAGATCGTTGAACTAAAGAAAAGATCTTATCCAAGAAAAGACCGTTGAATATAAACAATTCGAATTTCCTCTGATCGACGAAGTTGTACTTTTCGCAGTGGAAACACTTCGACATTTTCAAAAATTCTTAGAGATTTTTTAATTTCAAATTGAGAAAACTGTAATGTAATTTCAAAAGACAATAAGTCATATATTATATTCCTACATAAAAAGCCGGTTTTACACTTTGTTCCGACTATAAGCCGAGCTAATGATCGAAATTGTTTGCAATTTCAGGCAAGTTCTGTGCGTGTTTTTTTTTTTTTTTTTAATAATTCCTCATTGTGTGTGTGATTTTTTTTTTGGATTTTCTAGAATCTCAGCTGTCCTTTGCCGCCTGTCGATCGTGGCTTTTAAAAATAACAGCATTTTGTACAATGGAGAGGCGTGGAGGGTTTTGTTTTTGTTTGTTTGGGGGGGGTTTTTTTTGGAGACCCTCGATCAGGGCCCGATTTTTTTTCTGTTCTTTAGCGGATGCATGACCAAAGATAATTCAGCAGACCCTTCGGGCTAGATTCTTTTTGTGGAGGTGCAAACTTTCTGGACATTTTTTCTTGGGGAGGGGTGCAGTTTTCCTGCCCCTCCCCTCATAAAAATCATATGGAGTCCCTTTGTCCTCAATATTTTATAATTTGTTAGACCATCTGTTAAAATTCTTGTCTAACTACCATTACATGTACAACTCTATACCTAACAAATCCTTTCCAAGGTATATGTTCTCAATCTTATGACAGCCCTTTGCACTAATATATTGTGATAGGCAGAATGAAAAATGTGGCCGGTCCGGGAATCAAACCCGAGACCTTTTGCTATGGAGGCAGACGCTCTTAGCAACTGAGTAAACCGGGCACGATAACCATAAGTCCCAAGATACAAATATGTTGCCGAAATCAGTCCGAAAACCTTTGATTTTCTGCAATCTTGAGGTAAAAACTCCTATGCAAGATCTGTCATAAAGGAATAAATTATACCCAACTATTCATTCAAAGTATTCATACTGAGTCTTCTACACAGTTTCATAAAAAAGTATATTATGACCTTGACCTCTTACCTTTTTTTAAGGTAATACACATAATACACCCTTTGGTCCTAAGAGATAATTATGTTAAATGTTTTTGAAAACCATGTAGAGGGGAAAAAGGTTTGTCACAAAGTTTTGCCAAGAAAGTCTATTGTTACCTTGACCTCTGATATAGATTCAGGTAATTAAAAAACCCTCGAGTGCTACGTATACGTTACAATTCTTCAAACAATACAATAAAATTGATAACCAGGAGGACTGTAAACTGATTTGTTCAAGGAAAGGGCAAGTTGCTCGTTGCAGATTGACCCTCAATATGTGACTTTGATTTTGAAGTTAACCTTGACATAGATACTGAATAGCAGACATTGAATAAAGTTTTCTGCATATATGCATTGTGAATTTGCTTTGCAGTGAGTAAAGTAGAAATCAAAAGGAAGTGTAACATAATGAGCATAATCATGTATAAATTGATATTCAAATAAGTGATCTAATGATTCTTATCACGTCATAAATATAAATTTACATGTGTAAACATGATCTATAGAACTTTGGCTGATCCAACTTCTGTAAGTGCTTGGTTTTTTTCTTTGCATTTTGTGCTGACATGTTTGTGTATATACATTTTTGCAAAAGATTTTTAACCCTTTCAATTTCATTGTAATTGTAATTATTATAGCTTATTCAGCTCAAGTATAATGTGGGTCAATATTCAACACCTTCTAGGTCAAGTAGGTATAGCTAAAAAAATTAATATTGGATACCAAAACCCAGTTGCTTTACAATTCATTTCCTTTCTTGCAACTGATGAATCTTAATCTGACAATAAGAAATTAACAACTGTAACTGTCAAAAGACAGCAAGTGTGAACGGCAGTAGATGGTAAATTACTGTCTACATTTGATTACAAGAAAAACACTGTTCAAGAACAGGTATGTCACCTGCCACATGTTTGACCCTAAAACATTGCCTTGACCTTGAAAATGACATTGAGCTAGATTATAGCCTCTTAACATACTTCATTCTGATGCATATCAATTAGCTATAGTTACTGTAGCCATATATATATGATCATGTATCATCAATGAACATCCCCCTCCCTTTTCACTAAAGTTCACAACTATGTGACACATAATCTAGAAACCCGTGACATATATCATAGGGCTGGTACAATACTCTGATTCATCAATGTATCACAATTCTTTTTTTTTTCGCGATCCAAGTATCGATATATCCAAACACACCAAAGTTAAAATTTACAAAAACAATATTTATTGAATTTTCTGGATTTTTGTCCCCCACACCAAAAACAAAAATAACTTTCAGAGAAAATGAAAGTAACATTCGGAGAAAGTGAAATAAGGCTATGGGGAAGTGGATTAAATTAAAAATGCCAAGTACAGCACAAGATTGGTGTGGTAAACATTTGGTTTCCTGGTTTATGAAGTACATGTTATAGGAATCGGGAAAATTCTGGTCAGAAAGCTAGTATTGAATACATATAACCTGTTGAATGAAAAAAAGCTACTTATATATGATGAATATAAATAGTATCAAATAGGATTTTGAGAAGGTTTTATCAATTTACTTAGTATTGCGATACATATTATATACAGGTATCATGATACGTATCGGATAGGATAGGTGCAGTATTGTCCCTGCCGTAATATATCACATGCCGATCTCTTGAATTATACAATGTTTCAAAAAAATTTGATGAAAAATAAATGAAATTTTAAAATTTTCACTAAAAATGCCTCATAATGATCTTTGACCTTGACCTGCTGAGTCTCATCATGCTTTTCTATCTCTGCAAGTTTAAAAAAATGTTTGATGTATATCAAGTAGTTACAGGCAAATATGTGACAGACTGACAAACAGACTGACAGTCAGAGACAAATGAACAAACAGCCTAACAAAGTGATTTTTATACATGTATGGCGACATTAAATTTCTCAATCTTAGTAAATCAGAAACCACATGTTTTTGCCATTCCACATACATGAATTACATGCCATATAAATCTGTTTATTTTTCTTCATCTTGTCTTGATTCTGGTGTCCAAGATAGACAAATTATGAAGGAAGGAAGCTACCGGGTATGCCGCACCAATCCATGATCACTCACTTCTGTTTGACCATGTTGTATGTGTTGACTCTCATTATCCTGAAATAATACGAGTACAACTTTTAAATGAAATAGAAAAAAATGTGATGATAACAGACATCTAAATCACATCATCTAACAATAAATCATAAAGGTAAATTCCTATCATTACCAAATAGATATCATTGTATAGTTCTCACTTAGTCATAAATTATATGGTTAAATGGTAGAGGATTGCAAAAATGCAATTATATTTTATAAACAAATAAAACACTGCTAAAGACAGTATGGCCAGATTGCAAAGTAAGTTTTTGTCACTAACTGGGTTAAGGTCAGTTTAAATGTTACGGCATAAATTGAAAGGATTTGTCAGAAGCAACCAATAAGTATAATATTATGTTTCTACTATGTATATAACTCCTGAGATTTTGGTTAAATCAGAAACTTAAGCAAAATCATTAACTAGGTCAAAGTCCTAGGTCAAGGTCACTTGGTCAAATGTTACGAGATAAATTGAAAGGTCTTTTCAAAGGCAACCTAAATGTATAACATAAAGTTCCTTAGATTTTGCTTTAACCAGAAACTTCAACCAAAATCTTTAAAGTCTAAGGTCAAGGTAAAATTTCTTAGATTTTGCTCTAACCATGTGTTAACCTGCAGAAACTTTAACCAAAATGTTGACGACGGATGACAGACAGACGGATAGACAGAAAGGCGGACATCGCCAATCTATAGACTGGAATTGCTTTGCAATCAAGCCAAATACTTTTTAGATGGGGGCATTTTCAATGTCTAGCTTGTCTTGAAATTTGTTTGGAAAGACTGGTGGACAGTGATTTAAATCAAAATCTCTTAAGTTTGTTATGCAGGCACAAACCGTTCTAATATGCTGCTATTTACTTATAGTCCTAACCCGAGTAAGGATCGATCTATCAGTCAATTATATTACTGCCGTCGACTTACTCGACTCTCGACGTTTCGGTACAAAGAAAAAAGTTGTTTCGGTACATGGTACAAAGACGTTTCGGTACATGATTTAGGTCGTTTCGGTACATATTTTGTTTTGGTACATTACCCATTTTTTGACTGTTTAAAGAGAAAACATTATCAACATGTTGTTTATTACCGTAGTTAGAGTTATATATATTTTCATACTCCCCGCCCCCTTACATAATGTACCGAAAATTATTGAAAGAGATTTAAAACAAACACAAACTAATTATCACCCCTTATCTCAAAAAAAAATATGTACCGAATTGTCTTTTTGTTGTTCCCAATGTTTCTACTTGTACCGAAATGTACGTCTAAGACTCTTTCTATTGCACCGAAACGTCCTTGTACCGAAACATCCTTGTACCGAAACGTCCAGCATTGATGGTCAACGGTAGCAAAATAACCGTTATATTACACTGCCGTTGACTGATAGTCCCTAACCGAGTTAAGGATTATCAATCAACAGCAGCATAATAAAACGGTCCGAGCCCGAATCACAAAACGAAATAAATATTATTCAGATCATTTTACATGTACTACGTGTACTAACCTACCGTTGAATTTCCAGAATACCTGGGCAGTGCAATCCGTACGTCAATAGTTGATTATTGGATTGAATGCAGTGGCTCTGACAGTAGTTTGCGATTCCTTCATTATATTTGGACCATGTTTGTTGTTGTTTTTGATACGTACTATATACGTCCCTGGTACCATTCATCAGTACATGAATATGCATGCAACAATTCAACCATGCACATCTTGCAAATACTCAGTTGATTCTTTGATACCTTGCTGTCAGTACAGACATTTTACCGTGCATTTCAACAAGGGAGAAATATAAAACATCAAGTTTTACTGCTACAAACTCCGATGTTTTGAAACCGAAAGTAGACCTAGAACATTCCGAATCCGACAAAATGCAGAGCTATTCATATAAAATAAAATAAAATAAAAGAGAG
The DNA here is from genome assembly GCA_028142955.1 of Pinctada fucata. Taxonomy (NCBI): domain Eukaryota; kingdom Metazoa; phylum Mollusca; class Bivalvia; order Pterioida; family Pteriidae; genus Pinctada; species Pinctada fucata. The sequence goes on along the minus strand of AP027108.1, from coordinate 34,539,440 downwards.
AGAGAGAGAGATAAAGCTGTTTTATTATCATAATTATGCAATATGTAATTTCTCGGTAGTGAGTGAAAAAATGTACATGTATGTCTGTGTTTGACTGACCCGGCCAGACCACGACAAAGGAGGGATCACTTATCTAATTTTATATTGAAATTATCCTAGAATATGTCTTATTTTCTAATATTTGAGGAAATTAACCTCGACTTTTCGTCAAAAAATTACAGATCCGTGGTTTGCAATGATAGAAAACGAAAATGAATTTTATCGTAACTTTATGATGCAAATGATGCTCGTAGACAATCAATTTGAATCAGTTGTACATTTGATGCCTTCAAATGATAAACAATTTCGAAATAATATATTTATTAAAAGAAATAAACAATAATAAAAATTCACTGAGCCTCGTTTTGGATTTCGGGTAAATACAATTATTTAGGTTATTCCGGTGAAATTCGGAAAGTGAGGAATTTTAGGTAACATCGGTAAGTTTAGGGCGGAATTTTGCCCGAAGTTTCCGAATTACCAGTTTTTCCTAACGAAGTTTCCGAGGTATGCCCGAAGTTTCCGAAAAACAGTGTGTAAACTACTATGATCACCACTGTAACTGCATATTTTCAAGTAAAACTTTTTATGTCTTCTTTTTTCTCCACCCAGACCCGTCGGAATAAATATTAGGTTTTCAATAAAATTTATTTTCAGGGACACGGTATCTTTAAATAAATTATTATATCACGGTCTCCTATTCCCTGTAATCCTTTATATTGGGCGCTTGACTTTATATTACATGAAAATAAACAGACAGAGAATGGATCCATCATAGTCTGAACAGAACCTCAATCAAAATTCGCTAGTTCGATATCGTTCGTCAATCATCTATTTCAAATTAATCATTTGACTTCAAGTTTTCTATCTTTTTTTTTTTGTCTTCAAAAATCTCCATCTCCTCTTTAAAAAAAATAAGCTCATTAATGTTTCTTCTTGGGTGTCGATCTATTTTGCTCCTTTATGCTACATTCATATTACGTCCTTCTTTTATGTTTCGAATTTTCATTATTTTAATCACGTTTTCTACCCCTTATCTTCCAATTACTCAATCGTACAGGATAATTCTAGAGAGCCGATACATTTTTTTGTTTACATATTTTATTCCCGTATTAGGAACAGTTTAGGAAATAACATACATATATATAACAAACAAATAAACCAAAACCCTCAGAATCCCACATGCATTTTATATGCCTTCTTTAACAGATTTTTAAATTATTCTCTTATTTTTTCCTCGTACCATCACGTGTATACATACCGATATATACAGGGAACACATAGAGTGGTTCAAAAGATTTAAGTATAACGAAAAAACGTATCGTAACTACTCGAGTGCACAACCTGACATTTAAGGAAATTCATAAACGTCAATTTTGATGACGTCATTAGTACAAATGAGGTCACAAATATAAAGATATTTTTAAAGTAAAGATATAGGGAAAAGATACATCAAGAATGGCTTACATGCTTGAGTGTTTTTCATAGGGACTTGGACCAAGAGATGGAGGGCATTGGACAACAACAGACTAATTGAGGACATTTGACAACAAGCTGCTGTTGGAGGAGGGCATTGGACAACGAATGGCAGCAACTAGGTAACTTACTTATCTAGTGACAAGGTAAGAGTTCTCTCCCTTACAAGACATTTTCATTTTGTACCTGAACTAATAAAAAAGATAAAAGACTTAACATAAAAATAATAACCATAATAGTAAAAGATAAATGATATAAAATGATCAAACTATAAAAAAAGCTTAAAATTTAAAAGAGATTTTTGAACTTAAGATATATAGAAAAGTTACATAAAGAATTCCTTATGTACTTAAGTGTTTTTCATAGGGACATTGACCAACAGATGGAAGACATTGGATAACACGAATTGGAGGACATTGGACAACAAGAAGCTGGTGGAGGAGGGCATTGGACAACTAATGGCAGCATCTAGGTAACTTACTTATCTAGTGACAAGGCAAGAGTTCTCTCCCTTACAAAATATTTTCATTTTGTACTTAAACCAATAAAAAAGATAAAAGACTAAACATAAAAATAACAAACACCAAAGTAAAAGATAAATGATATAACATGATAAAACTATCAAAAAAACTTATAAAATTTAAAAAGAGATTTTCAAAGTAAAGATATAGAGAAAAGTTACATCAAGAAATGCTTACGTGCTGGAGTCTTTTTCATAGGAACTTGGACCAACAGATGGAAGGCATTGGACAACAACAGACCTATGGAGGACATTGGACAAAAAGTAGCTGGTGGAGTAGGACATCATAGAAGGAATGGCAGAAATGCGTAACTTACTTACCTAGTGACAAGGTAAGAGTTGTCTCCCTTACAAAACATTTTCATATTGTACTAAAAATGATAAAAAAGATAAGAGACTAAACATTAAAATAAGAAACATAATAGTAAAAGATAAATGATATAAAATGATAAAACTATTTAAAACAAACTAGAAATTTAAAAGAGATTTTGAAAGTAAAGATATATAGAAAAGTTACATCAAGAATTGCTTATGTGCTCGAGTGTTTTTCATAGGGACATGAACCAAAAGATGGAAGGCATTGGACAACAAGAATGGAGGACATTGGACAACAAGCAGCTTGTGGAGGAGAGCATTGGACAACCAATGACAGCAACTAGGTTACTTATTTACCTAGTGACAAGGTAAGAGTTGTCTCCCTTACAAAACATTTTCATTTGTACTTAAACCAAATAAAAAAGATAAGAGACTAAACATAAAAATAATAAACATAATAGTAAAAGATAAATGATATAAAATGATAAAATTATATATAAAACTTAAAATTTAAAAGAGATTTTCAAAGTAAAAATATAGAGAAAAGTTACATGAAGAATTGCTTATGTGCTTGAGTGTTTTTCAAAGGTACATGGACCAACAGATGGAAGGCATTGGACAACGATAGACTAAAGGAGGTCATTGGACAACAACCAGCTGGTGGAGTAGGGCATCATAGCAGGAATGGCAGAAATGCTTAACTTACTTAAATAGTGACAAGGTAAGAGTTGTCTCCCTTACAAAACATTTTCATATTGAACTAAAAATGATAAAAGAGATAAGAGACATAACATTAAAATAATAAACATAATTTAGATATATAAATGGTATAAAATGAATAAAACTATAAATAAAACTTAAACTTTAAAGTAAGTGCCATATAACATGTATACGTTATTTTTTAAATTAATAAAACGTTAAATAGAACTAAGGATTTAAAAGATAAATGATATAAAATGAATTTCTAAATTGAATGAAATTATAAGTAAAACCTAAAGATTTGAAAGATAAATGATATAAAATAAATAAAACTATAAATTAATAAAAGATATTTTTAAAGTAAAGATATAGGGAAAAGATACATCAAGAATTGCTTACATGCTTGAGTGTTTTTCATAGGGACTTGGACCAAGAGATAGAGGGCATTGGACAACAACATACTTATTGAGGACATTGGACAACAAGCTGCTGGTGGAGGAGGGCATTTACGATCAAATAGTGGTGATATTTTCCCTTTTATTCTCCTCCCGTGTGCCGCGGGAACAAGTGCGTATTATAGTATCTACATTTCAGCTGTGTTTTAAGAAAGACTAAATGACAAGTTTTTATCTAGGCATAACTGTAACCGATTTCGTTAAAATTTGACGAGGAGGTCTACGTATATAAATGGGAAAATGATGGAAAACGGTGCACAAACGAAAAATAAACATTAAAAATAAAATTGGCAGATATACATGTATGTATCTAGATAAATGTCATTGACATAATATTCAAAAAAAAAATTCATGAAATGTGTCGATAAGTTTGCATAAGCGGAAATAATCGGATGGGCATAACCCATCATTATTATAATCGGAAAATTCAGAACATTTTTTTTTCATTTTGCAACCAACAATGAATTGAAATAAACACCAAATCATTATTTCTTTGAATGAAATTGTTTTATTGAGTATAACACTTTCCATCATAACTACTATGAAGACCCTATCAATTCGTTTAAGCTTCTTTTTCTTGAATACCATGCAACAGAAAATGTCATACACTAGTAAATACTTTTAAGTAAAGGAAAATAATAATATTAGCAAAAGGGAAAAACACGAATTTTTCAAAACCAAGATACTAAATTGGACAATCCGGAAATCAGCGATGTCGGCGACAATCGCATTTGATTTTCAACATCGATTAGTAATGTTCATCGCTGGTCATTCAACGACCGACAATCAATCATCAGCGATAATCGTTTCATAGCTAAACTAGAATCCGTTGTCATGACTTCCATTCTGATACATTTTCAGGGTCATTTTGTGTGAAGAGAGAACATTTTTCAAAGAAGTCTATTTACTCCGATTAATCGATTCTCAGAGATTGAATTAATCGATAGTCGACGAGTTGGATATTTTAGAGACGATAGCGACAATGTCTGCGACTATCGTTACAATAATACAGCGTGTATTAGTGTGAATAAGATAGAGATCGAGGTATGGAATACGAATACATGTACGTGACGATTCGCGCTTAGAAGGATGAAAATTTAGGTACGTTACACGAATAAGAAAACCACCGATCCAAATCTGCCAAAACAGTACCATGAATGTATCAAAACGATGTCATAGATGCACAACATTATTAATTTCTGGATCGATGGACCGTAGTAAAGGTGATTAATGTTCGAATGTCATGAATTGCAGCGTTCGCGTACTTTTGAAGAATCAATTTTTTTTCCCCTTTTTTTCAATTTCGGATAATTGGCGAATCTAATGGGAGGGATAAGGCCAGGGCGAGAAGGGGAGCATGTTCTCGACTCTCCCTTTTTTTGCGGTCAACATTTTTTAATGACGTGATTTTTTTCAGAACTTGATGATAAAGCTTTTATAATTTACACTTTAAAGGTATGGTGTCCTTGAAAATTATTTAATTTTACAAAATTTTTAAATGCAAAATCTTTCTTTTCATATGAAAGTTTCCGTTCTCATTTGTATTAATTCAAATTTTACATACATTCGCAGCTATAGCCGTTTGAAAACGTCATTTTTTATTTGGGGTGCGCAGCTCTAATTCATGTCGCTGGCGCCACCTACAATGTATTGTGTTTTTACCATAAATTCGACATTTTGTCGTCGTAACTGCATATGTTCAAGTAAAACTTTTTATGTCTTCTTTTTTCTCAACCCAGACCCGTCGGAATAAATATTAGGTTTTCAATAAAATTTATTTTCAGGAACACGGTATCTTTAGATAAATTATTATATCATGGTCTCCTATTCCCTGTAATCCTTTATATTGGGCGCTTGACTTTATATTGCATGAAAATAAACAGACAGAGAATGGATCCAGCATAGTCTGAACAGAACCTCAATCAAAATTCGCTAGTTCGATATCGTTCGTCAATCATCTATTTCAAATTAATCATTTGACTTCAAGTTTTCTATCTTTTTTCTTTGTCTTCAAAAATCCACACCTCCTCTTTAAAAAAAAATAAGCTCATTAATGTTTCTTCTTGGGTGTCGATCTATTTTGCTCCTTTATGCTGCATTCATATTACGTCCTTCTTTTATGTTTCGAATTTTCATTATTTTAATCACGTTTTCTACCCCTTATCTTCCAATTACTCAATCGTACAGGATAATTCTAGAGAGCCGATACATTTGTTTGTTTACATATTTTATTCCCGTATTAGGAACAGTTTAGGAAATAACATACATATATATAACAAACAAATAAACCAAAACCCTCAGAATCCCACATGCATTTTATATGCCTTCTTTAACAGATTTTTAAATTATTCTCTTATTTTTTCCTCGTACCATCACGTGTATACATACCGATATATACAGGGAACACATAGAGTGGTTCAAAAGATTTAAGTATAACGAAAAAACGCATCGTAACTACTCGAGTGCACAACCTGACATTTCAGGAAATTCATAAACGTCAATTTTGATGACGTCATTAGTATAAATGAGGTCACAAATATAATCTACTATGGAGCAGTTTTCTGAAGGATTGGAATATTTTGAAATAGGTGAAAAAGTAATCAACCGCCAAATTAAAAAAAAATTAAATAATTTTAAAAGTTTTAAAAGCTTTCAGATTAGCTACTACTTATCTTGAAATTCAACGTCTCATTTTCATCGTCTGGGAAGTCTTTTTCATGACGTTCTAACCATCTTTGATGAACAATTTGTCAAGAAATGTGCCAGCAGAGAACTCATAAATGTTTGATATTCGACTATGGTCGGACCTTCTATCAAAAAAATCTTCATCGAAATATATCACATGTATAATCAAATAATATTTCAATTAAATTATTTTTTTTTTTGGTAGAATGTCCGGCCCTATGCGAAATTATCGATCAAATTTCATGATATCTCACAAAAATACCTGAAATGCAAAATTCTGGCTTGGTTTTGTGCTCTATATCTTCTTAAGACATGTCCGGAATCTCACAACTTCGCACTTTTTCGAAAGACAAAATGTTCTCCTTTCCTTTTATTGATAATTTAGAAATATTGTCTGCGTTTGATAATATACGAAAACTTTAGGCCGATATCGCCGTTCGTGGCTCTGGTCCTTTACAGTAAATGTAAACGTCTTCAAATTGAATAGCATCATTTAAGAACAAATAAATTGGCAACGTGGACCAGACATGCACGTTTCGGGTACTTAACCCTCATCAGTGATCCTTAATCCTAAATCTAAACAATGTAATATGCCAAAAAGTATGAAAGTTACTATGTCGAAAAAGGGTACCGAAAGACGTAGCAGGATGGGTGGGATATGATGCTACAGGACCCACTTTTTAGAAATTTCAAGAAATTTTGATAACAGAAATTTAGATTGCGTTGAAGAAACGATCAACCGAAATTGATCGAACTTGGCTACATGTGCCCTCGGGGACTCCTGGTCCACCAGCAGTGACACTCACCAAGTGGTATAAATGTAAACGTCTTCAAATTGAATAGCATCATTTAAGAACAAATAAATTGGCAACGTGGACCAGACATGCACGTTTCGGGTACTTAACCCTCATCAGTGATCCTTAATCCTAAATCTAAACAATGTAATATGCCAAAAAGTATGAAAGTTACTATGTCGAAAAAGGGTACCGAAAGACGTAGCAGGATGGGTGGGATATGATGCTACAGGACCCACTTTTTAGAAATTTCAAGAAATTTTGATAACAGAAATTTAGATTGCGTTGAAGAAACGATCAACCGAAATTGATCGAACTTGGCTACATGTGCCCTCGGGGACTCCTGGTCCACCAGCAGTGACACTTACCAAGTGGTATAAATGTAAACGTCTTCAAATTGAATAGCATCATTTAAGAACAAATAAATTGGCTATATAACATGTATAAGTTATTTTTAACATTAATTAAACGTTAAATAAAACTAAGGATTTAAAAAATAAATGATATAAAATGAAGTTTTTAATTGAATAAAATTACAAGTAAAACATAAAGATTTGAAAGATAAATGATGTAAAATGAATAAACTATAAATTAATAAAAGATATTTTTAAAGTAAAGATATAGGGAAAAGATACATCAAGGATTGCTTACATGCTTGAGTGTTTTTCATAGGGACTTGGACCAAGAGATGGAGGGCATTGGACAACAACAGACTAATTGAGGACATTTGACAACAAGCTGCTGTTGGAGGAGGGCATTGGACAACGAATGGCAGCAACTAGGTAACTTACTTATCTAGTGACAAGGTAAGAGTTCTCTCCCTTACAAGACATTTTCATTTTGTACATGAACTAATAAAAAAGATAAAAGACTTAACATAAAAATAATAACCATAATAGTAAAAGATAAATGATATAAAATGATAAAACTATAAAAAAAAACTTAAAATTTAAAAGAGATTTTTAAACTTAAGATATATAGAAAAGTTACATAAAGAATTCCTTATGTGCTTAAGTGTTTTTCATAGGGACATTGACCAACAGATGGAAGACATTGGATAACACGAATTGGAGGACATTGGACAACAAGAAGCTGGTGGAGGAGGGCATTGGACAACTAATGGCAGCATCTAGGTAACTTACTTATCTAGTGACAAGGTAAGAGTTCTCTCCCTTACAAAATATTTTCATTTTGTACTTAAACCAATAAAAAAGATAAAAGACCAAACATAAAAATAACAAACACCAAAGTAAAAGATAAATGATATAACATGATAAAACTATCAAAAAAAATTATAAAATTTAAAAAGAGATTTTCAAAGTAAAGATATAGAGAAAAGTTACATCAAGAATTGCTTACGTGCTGGAGTCTTTTTCATAGGAACTTGGACCAACAGATGGAAGGCATTGGACAACAACAGACTAATGGAGGACATTGGACAAGAAGCAACTGTTGGAGTAGGGCATCATAGAAGGAATGGCAGAAATGCGTAACTTACTTACCTAGTGACAAGGTAAGAGTTGTCTCCCTTACAAAACATTTTCATATTGTACTAAAAATGATAAAAAAGATAAGAGACTTAACATTAAAATAAGAAACATAATAGTAAAAGATTAATGATATAAAATGATAAAACTATTAAAAAAACTAGAACTTTAAAAGAGATTTTGAACATAAAGATATTTAGAAAAGTTACATTAAGAATTGCTTATGTGCTTGAGTGTTTTTCATAGGGACATGAACCAAAAGATGGAAGGCATTGGACAACACGAAGTGGAGGACATTGGACAACAAGCAGCTGGTGGAGGAGAGCATTGGACAACCAATGGCAGCAACTAGGTTTCTTATTTACCTAGTGACAAGGTAAGAGTTGTCTCCCTTACAAAGCATTTTCATTTGTACTTAAACCAAATAAAAAAGATAAGAGACTAAACATAAAAGTAATAAACATAATAGTAAAAGATAAATGATATAAAATGATAAAAATATATATAAAACTTAAAATTTAAAAGAGATTTTCAAAGTAAAGATATAGAGAAAAGTTATATGAAGAATTGCTTATGTGCTTGAGTGTTTTTCAAAGGGACATGGACCAACAGATGGAAGGCATTGGACAACGATAGACTAAAGGAGGTCATTGGACAACAACCAGCTGGTGGAGTAGGACATCATAGCAGGAATGGCAGAAACGCTTAAATTACTTAAATAGTGACAAGGTAAGAGTTGTCTCCCTTAGAAAACATTTTCGTATTGTGTTAAATGATAAAAGAGATAAGAGACATAACATCAAAATAATAAACATAATTTAAATATATAAATAAATGGTATAAAATGAATAAAACTATAAATAAAACTTAAACTTTAAAGTAAGTGCCATATAACATGTATACGTTATTTTTTAAATTAATAAAACGTTAAATAGAACTAAGGATTTAAAAGATAAATGATATAAAATGAATTTCTAAATTGAATGAAATTATAAGTAAAACCTAAAGATTTGAAAGATAAATGATATAAAATAAATAAAACTATAAATTAATAAAATATATTTTTAAAGTAAAGATATAGGGAAAAGATACATCAAGAATTGCTTACATGCTTGAGTGTTTTTCATAGGGACTTGGACCAAGAGATAGAGGGCATTAGACAACAACATACTTATTGAGGACATTGGACAACAAGCTGCTGGTGGAGGAGGTGGAGGAGGGCATTTACGATCAAGAAGTGGTGATATTTTCCCTTGTATTCTCCTCCCGTGTGCCGCTTGAACAAGTGCGTATTATAGTATCTACAATTCAGCTGTGTTTTAAGAAAGACTAAATGACAAGTTTTTATCTAGGCATAACTGTAACCGATTTCGTTAGAATTTGACGAGGAGGTCTACGTATATAAATGGGAAAATGATGGCAAACGGCGCACAAACGAAAAATAAACATTAAAAATAAAATTGGCAGATATGAAATGTGTCGATAAGTTTGCATAACAAAGAAAGCATCGGAAACTGGCGAGACAAATGAAAAAAAAAATTATAATAATAAATTATCAAAAATAATAATAAAAGGTATTGGTCACACAGACTTACATTGTCAGTTGCAAGACTTCGAGATCTATCCCCTATATGAATTTTAATCAGAACACTTGCCGACGAAGTAGAAAAAAAATCTGTTTTTTTTTCTGATTTGTGAGCTGCGTGGACAGTAGATGCTTACGTAATGTTTGCGGACGGCAAATACTAATTTTACGGTGCAAACATCCGATAATGTATTATAGTATTTGGAGATATTTCGATGTTACAAATTTTCTTATCAAAATGAAATCATTTAGTAATTTAACCCCTTGCTAACTAAAGATGTAGGGTGTAACCCCCCCCCCCCTCCTCGTCCTATCTCCTGCGATAAATGATGAAATCTTCGAACATGCATGATATGCATTGTCTTTTCCTAACATTCATTTTGTTATATTTTCATGTTACGTATACTCAAAATATGTTACATAAAGCGTGGATCTAGAGTGTGATGGTATGGAGAGGGGGTCGTCTGAACCACCCCCACCCCATCCGCCGTGATATTTGTAAAAAAGAAGAGACTTTACCAGATTTTTATTTCAAAATCATAGGTTTGACAAAAAGGAATTGGCTGAACCTTCATAATGGATCATCGATTACAAACGGTTGGTGATCTGATGCGATTTTATCAATTACCAGTTACGCAGAATTACATCATTTATATGTACGCTCTGAAAGGTGATTTTTCACGACAATAATTACTGCAGCAACCTCAAATGTGCTTGTATTGATACATTTATTTGAAGACTTAATGTTAAAATACACTTTCTCTGAAAAATAATCAGGTTTTACTTATTTATATATATTCATTTTCTCAAGGCATATGGGGTTCGGTACCTCTCATTTTCTCAAAGGTACGGTGTCCCTGAAAATTAATTAATTTTACAAAAATCTTTAATGCAGAATCTTTCTTTTCATATGAAAGTTTACATTCTCATTTGTATAAATTAATTCAAATTTTCAGACGAATCTAACGCATACATTCGCAGTTATAGCCGTTTGAAAACATCATTTTGAATTTGGGCTGCGCAGCTCTAATTCATTCCACTGGCGCCACCTACAATGTATTGGGTTTTTACAATAGAGATCTGTAGATATTTTTATACAAATTCGGCAATATTATGGTCGATACTGCATATTTTCAGATAAAACTTTTTATGGCTCCTTTTTTCCTCAATCTAGACCTTTCGGAGTAAAATTTACGTTTTCAATTAAATTTATTTTCAGGGAGACTGTATCTTTAAAAAACAAAATAAATTAAAACAAATAAAAACAAAACGCAAAAAAATTGAAAGATTTTTTTTTCACATCTTTTCATACTAAACTGAAAAGACTGGATTTGCTAAACCGGGGGGGGGGGGTTTAGTTCTTTGGTTATTTTCACCTGTTTGATTATTTTCAGAGACTTCCGCGTTTTAACAGTCATGAGAAATAAACTAGCTATACCGACACGGTAAGGTGCTGACCCTTAAAAAACTGACAGACGTACTAGTATACATGTAATTTCATTTGACAGAATAGGAGAAATATCTGGTGAATATCTAGCTGTCTTGTAATACAAAAAGCGCACCGAAATTTGGCTTTTAATGTGAATGGTTATTTGTAAACGAAATGACATCAAAGTATACAATGTATGTACATTTGTAGCGGCTTTCCTGATAATAGATTAATTCTACAAACAATCTAGCTGTAATAGATAAATAAAGGATGTATGCGCACAAAACGCGAAAGAAAAAAAAGAAGAAATATAAATGAATAAAAAATCAAACCCAGTGGCAATGCATGTAGGTTGAACCCATGGATACCATATCCGAACATACATGTGAATAATCCGGTTACTTTTCCTCCTTTTCTACGTTTTGAAATTCCAATTATAAAAATCTGTATAAATATTTTCTTTGCCAAAGAAAAAAAAAACCATTTCGTTTCGTTACTTTCCATTTCATTTCTTGAGCGTTTCACAATTTAAAGGAGCCCGTTAAACTCGGTTTATCAAGAGGTTTCCCGGGAACCAAGTGTTTGTCAAATTGTGCTGTTACAATTGTTTCCCTTCTTAAGCAGATTTTATTTAGAATTTGGTGTTTAGAATTAATTAATTTTCGAAAATTCGCATGTCTTTATCAATTTAAAGTTCTTTAATGCTCTCCAGACACAGATTCAAATATTGTGAAGCAATTTTAAAGGAATATTCTTGGATTTGAAAATTTAGTTGAAAGGCCTAAAAGGTATAAAGAAAACTTACATCAAGAATTGCTTATGTGCTTGAGACTTTTCCATAGGGACTTGGACCAACAGATGGAAGGCATTGGACAACGACAGACTAATGGAGGACATTAGACAACAAGCAGCTCGTGGAGGAGGGCTTTGGACGACAAATGGCAGCAACTAGGAAACGTACTTACCTAGTGACAAGGTAAGAGTTCTCTCCCTTACAAGACATTTTCTTTTTGTACTAAAACAAATAAATAGGATGAAAGACTAAATATAAAAATAATACACTCAATAGTAAAAGATAAATGATGTTAAATGATCCAACTATCAAAAAAACTTAAAAATTTAAAAGAGATTTTTAAAGTAAAGATATATAGGAAAGTTACATGAAGAATTGTTTATGTGCTTGAGTGTTTTTCATAGGGACATGGATCAACAGATGGAAGGCATTGGACAACAAGAATTGGAGGACATTGGTCAACAAGCAGCTGGGGGAGGAGGGCATTGGACAACAAATGGCAGCAACTAGGTAACTTATTTACCTAGTGACAAGGTAAGAGTTGTCTCCCTTACAAGACATTTTCATTTGTACTTTAACCAAATAAAAAAGATAAAAGACTAAACATAAAAATAATAAACATAATAGTAAAAGATAAATGATATAAAATAATAAAACTATAAATGAAACTTAAAATTTAAAAGATATTTTCAAAGTAAAGATATAGAGAAAAGTTACATGAAGAATTGCTTATGTGCTTGAGTGTTTTTCATAGGGACATGGACCAACAGATGGAAGGCATTGGACAACGACAGACTAAAGGAGGTCAACGGACAACAACCAGCTGGTAGAATAGGGCATCGGACAACGAATGGCAGCAACTAGGTAACTTACTTATCTAGTGACAAGGTAAGAGTTCTCTGCCTTACAAGACATTTTCATTTGGTACTAAAACTATTAAAAAAGATGAAAAACTAAACATAAACATTAAGTTGATGTGCAATTTTTCTAAGATTAGCCCTCGTGTGGTCACTTGTTATAACGAAAAACGTAACTTTTCCTCTAGCAATTATGACGTTTTTTTTTCGCGGGATCGGGATTTTCACGTTGACGTTTTAGAGTAATTTACGTTTGCATCACTTGCGGCAATGACATTTTCGTGTAGCATTAGACAAGATTGCTTTGCAAACTATATACTTATTGAGAAAAAAAATCATGTGTAGAGGAATATATAATAAATATGAAATTTAAAGTTTTGTTTTATAAAAAGTTCATTTTATTTCATTTGAAAATAAAATGACTTTATATTTTTATATTTTATAAACTTATAAAATTATTTAGTATTAAAAGTACAAATTTAATAATAAATTCTTGAAAATAAAATTATAATGGGCACAAGGGCATTAACTCTTACAATTTTCGAAAACATAAAAAACTAAGCTACGAGACCCTCGTATAGAAACTTCCAACTAGCCACAAAGTACATATACCCAGGGGGTATATTTTAATATACGTCTCTGATATAACATATGAGCAGATCTAGTCAGGTAATATAGGTTGTAACCCCCCCCCCCCCCCGTTTTATATGATAGGCCAGAGTCAATCAGTTCTTACGGAGACTGTAACTGTGTAAGAAGTTTCTGTTCTAGGTAGTGAAAACTGATGGTTTGCTGGTATGATATATTTAAAAGAAAGTTACTGTTATATTACGAACGCTATTCCCAATAAAACTGTCATCATTTATTCCAAAATTTTCCCGAAAAGATTCAGAATCATACATTTCCAAAGTTTCCAAGATCAAAGAAATAAAGGACAAAACTAATTACCACTATCATAACTATTTTTATTTCTAATTGACAATTTGGTAGATCTCATCAATCTGATTGAATTAACACTGACAAATTGTATATTTTTATTTCTTTCATTTTTATTTATTTTTTTTTATTTGGCTCGCACCGTCGGTTAACATAGATGTAAATTTCAAAATAACAAAAATGGAATAAAATAAAAAAAAATATATCACAATTGTTATTCTAACAATAAACATCTCTTCGCCTTCTCGATAAATCATGTCTTCTATAACCCCCCCCCCCCCTTATCTCCACATAAAAAACCCAATAATCTGTCTATTGCAAGAGGTTCATGATGTCGGTTTGCATATATACAGAATGTCGATTGTAAATTTATACGACGCATCAGATGTTTTAACAAACATTAAAGATACAGTGTCCCTGAAAATAAATTTTATTGAAAACGCAAAATTTATTCCGATTGGTCTAGATTGAAGATAAAAAGGAGCCATAAAAAGTGCTATTTGAAAATATGCAGAAGCTACCATAATATTGTCGAATTTGTAAAATTAAATCTACATATACCTCGATTGTAAAAAGGCAATACATTGTAGGTGGTGCTAGTGAAAGGAATGAGAGCTGCGCACCCAAAATTAAAAATGACGTTTTCAAACGGCTACAACTACGAATGTATGCGTTAGATTAGCCTGAAAATTTGAATTTATATAAATGAGAATGTAAACTTTCATATCAAAAGAAAGATATTTCATTATAGAGTTTTGTAAAATTAATTAATTTTCAGGGACACTTTACCTTTAAGCATTTGTTTCAAACATTGTATACATAAGCGAATCAAGAAACTTTTTTCATCCAGGAAAGAGGAGGGGGGATTCTAACCCGTCGGGTGGAGAGGCTTAAGTCTATAGTTTTGAAAAAAAAATATACCATAAAACGGTGAAAATCAGCATGTTGTGGCAAATTCCAGACTGACGTCCTGAAGCTCAGTTTAGCTCTTAGAATAGTATTCGTTTTTAGAGTCATTAAATCAATCGCACAATCGCAGACCTTGGTCCTTGTCATTGAATACATAAAAGTCGAGGGTAAGGGGGGCCAAGTGTGCTCCCTTGTACCCTCTTCTGTACTTCTTTTTACTGTGTTTTCCTTAAGGGTGAACGGAATCAGTTTTCAGAAGGTACGGTACTCAAAAATAGACATGATATACTCGTTTTAGCAAGTAAGAGGGCTGATTGATGTCTTGTGAGCCTCGTATGGCAGGATTTGAATCTTTTGCCAGAGGTGTTTAAGGGCCTCAATATCACCTAATAACTCATTTTCTTGGCTGGTCAGAAAACCATTCACTGCATATGACTGAGTATGACGACATCCTCGGACTGAAAGTTGGAGCCAGAAATAGCTGCTTTCAGTTTTGGGAATAGATGAAAGTCTGATGGAACAAGATCTAGTGAATAAGGCGGATGCTCAATCAAATTAAAGCCACTGTCATAAATGACATTCATGGCAGTGACAGACCTGTGATGAGGAGCATTGTCCTCATGGAACAACACACCTTGAACTAGTGAGCTTTCCACGGTGCTAGTACAGTACGTCCATCGCTATCGTTGTCTATCGTATCCTATCCTATCAGACATCGCGCATCAGACATCGTATATCAGACATCGCGTATCGTACATCAGACATCGCGCATCTTACATCAGACATCGCGCATCAGACATCGCGCATCATACATCAGACATCGCGCATCGTACATCAGACATCCTATCGTATCGTATCAGACACTCTATCAGACATCGTATCATACACTCTATCAGACATCGTAACAGACACTCTATCAGAATCTAATTAATCAGACATGTTTATCGTATCACGCATCCTACTACGTTTCGCGCATCGTATCAGACATTGTTATGTTTTTAAAATAAGATTAAATCTTGGTTGTCTCAATTAAAGGAAATACAACCTCGCTCTTGATAGTATCTATGATTAAATCTCAGTTCTGTACATGTACGATCCGGCGTTCCGCATTGAACCCCCCCCCCCTGTCAACCTCTGATTCTGAATTCGGTCCACACAAAGAAGACTTAATATGTTCGAAGGATATGATTGCAATATTTAAATTTATCATATTCTTCTCTCACACAATATTCAAATGTATTCAGATTTTTTTTAATCCCAGATTTGTCGGATTCACTATTTGATGTAAACTGCCAGTACTTTCGGTTTCAATGCCGCGCGAAGTAAACATAAAAATCACATAGCACTAAAATGGTTAAAACCAAATAAAGGAAGATGCCTGTCACCAATATTCACAAAGATCCATGTGAGGGTTCAATGCTCTCTTGAAACTTTAAAGTATTGATAGATAAGGGCACAAAACGAACTAGAATTTGACCCATATCTTAGCCTAAGACTTTGCCATTTACCATTCGCAACACAGTTCAAACGAAGTTACAGAAAGATCAGGTCATCAAGGACATCAGGAAGCATGTTCCGGAGACTACCTTACTTAGTTTTCAATAAAATTTTCCAGATTTTTATTTCAAAATCATAGGTTTGACAAAAAGGAATTGGCTGAACCTTCATAATGGATCATCGATTACAAACGGTTGGTGATCTGATGCGATTTTATCAATTATCAGTTACGCAGAATTACATCATTTATATGTACGCTCTGAAAGGTGATTTTTCACGACAATAATTACTGCAGCACCTCAAATGTGCTTGTATTGATACATTTATTTGAAGACTTAATGTTAAAATACACTTTCTCTGAAAAATAATCAGGTTTTACTTATTTATATATATTCATTTTCTCAAGGCATATGGGGCTCGGTACCTCTTATTTTCAAAGGTACGGTGTCCCTGAAAATTAATTAATTTTACAAAATTCTTTAATGCAGAATCTTTCTTTTCATATGAAAGTTTACATTCTCATTTGTATAAATTAATTCAAATTTTCAGACGAATCTAACGCATACATTCGCAGTTATAGCCGTTTGAAAACATCATTTTGAATTTGGGGTGCGCAGCTCTAATTCATTCCACTGGCGCCACCTACAATGTATTGCGTTTTTACAATAGAGTTCTGTAGATATTTTTATACAAATTCGGCAATATTATGGTCGATACTGCATATTTTCAAATAAAACTTTATATGGCACCTTTTTTCCTCAATCTAGACCCTTCGGAGTAAAATTTACGTTTTCAATTAAATTTATTTTCAGGTTTTTTACATTTCATGTATTTTTTTTAATATTATGTCAATGACATTTATCTAGATACATACATGAATATCTGCCTATTTTATTTTTAATGTTTATTTTTCGTTTGTGCACCGTTTGCCATCATTTTCCCATTTATATACGTAGACCTCCTCGTCAAATTTTGACGAAATCGGTTACAGTTATGCCTAGATAAAAACTTGTCATTTAGATTTTCTTAAAACACAGCTGAAATGTAGATACTATAATACGCACTTGTTCCCGCGGCACACGGGAGGAGAATACAAGGGAAAATATCACCACTATTTGATCGTAAATGCCCTCCTCCACCAGCAGCTTGTTGTCCAATGTCCTCAATAAGTATGTTGTTGTCCAATGCCCTCTATCTCTTGGTCCAAGTCCCTATGAAAAACACTCAAGCATGTAAGCAATTCTTGATGTATCTTTTCCCTATATCTTTACTTTAAAAATATCTTTTATTAATTTATAGTTTTATTTATTTTATATCATTTATCTTTCAAATCTTTAGGTTTTACTTATAATTTCATTCAATTTAGAAATTCATTTTATATCATTTATCTTTTAAATCCTTAGTTCTATTTAACGTTTTATTAATTTAAAAAATAACGTATACATGTTATATGGCATTTACTTTAAAGTGTAAGTTTTATTTATAGTTTTATTCATTTTATACCATTTATATATTTAAATTATGTTTATTATTTTAATGTTATGTCTCTTATCTCTTTTATCATTTTTAGTACAATATGAAAATGTTTTGTAAGGGAGACAACTCTTACCTTGTCACTATTTAAGTAAGTTAAGCATTTCTGCCATTCCTGCTATGATGTCCTACTCCACCAGCTGGTTGTTGTCCAATGACCTCCTTTAGTCTATCGTTGTCCAATGCCTTCCATCTGTTGGTCCATGTCCCAAAAACACTCAAGCACATAAGCAATTCTTCATGTAACTTTTCTCTATATCTTTACTTTGAAAATCTCTTTTAAATTTTAAGTTTTATATATAATTTTATCATTTTATATCATTTATCTTTTACTATTATGTTTATTATTTTTATGTTTAGTCTCTTATCTTTTTTATTTGGTTTAAGTACAAATGAAAATGTTTCGAAGGTAACAACTCTTACCTTGTCACTAGGTAAATAAGTAACCTAGTTGCTGCCATTGGTTGTCCAATGCTCTCCTCCACCAGCTGCTTGTTGTCCAATGTCCTCCATTCTTGTTGTCCAATGCCTTCCATCTTTTGGTTCATGTCCCTATGAAAAACACTCAAGCACATAAGCAATTCTTGATGTAACTTTTCTATATATCTTTACGTTCAAAATCTCTTTTAAATTTCTAGTATTTTTTAATAGTTTTATCATTTTATATCATTAATCTTTTACTATTATGTTTCTTATTTTAATGTTTAGTCTCTTATCTTTTTTATCATTTTTAGTACAATATGAAAATGTTTTGTAAGGGAGACAACTCTTACCTTGTCACTAGGTAAGTAAGTTACGCATTTCTGCCATTCCTTCTATGATGCCCTACTCCACCAGCTGCTTCTTGTCCAATGTCCTCCATTAGTCTGTTGTTGTCCAATGCCTTCCATCTGTTGGTCCAAGTTCCTATGAAAAAGACTCCAGCACGTAAGCAATTCTTGATGTAACTTTTCTCTATATCTTTACTTTGAAAATCTCTTTTTAAATTTCATAAGTTTTTTTTTGTAGTTTTATCATGTTATATCATTTATCTTTTACTTTGGTGTTTGTTATTTTCATGTTTAGTCTTTTATCTTTTTTATTGGTTTAAGTACAAAATGAAAATATTTTGTAAGGGAGAGAACTCTTGCCTTGTCACTAGATAAGTAAGTTACTTAGATGCTGCCATTAGTTGTCCAATGCCCTCCTCCACCAGCATCTTGTTCTCCAATGTCCTCCAATACGTGTTATCCAATGTCTTCCATCTGTTGGTCAATGTCCCTATGAAAAACACTTAAGCACATAAGGAATTCTTTATATAACTTTTCTATATATCTTAAGTTTAAAAATCTCTTTTAAATTTTAAGGTTTTTTTTGGATAGTTTTATCATTTTATATCATTTATCTTTTACTATTACGTTATTATTTTTATGTTAAGTCTTTTATCTTTTTTATTAGTTCATGTACAAAATGAAAATGTCTTGTAAGGGAGAGAACTCTTACCTTGTCACTAGATAAGTAAGGTACCTAGTTGGTGCCATTCGTTGTCCAATGCCCTCCTCCAACAGCAGCTTGTTGTCAAATGTCCTCAATTAGTCTGTTATCTTTACTTTAAAAATATCGTTTATTAATTTATAGTTTATTCATTTTACATCATTTATCTTTCAAATCTTTATGTTTTACTTGTAATTTTATTCAATTAAAAGCTTAATTTTATATCATTTATCTTTTAAATCCTTAGTATTATTTAACGTTTAATCAATTTTAAAAATAACGTATACATGTTATATAGCATTTACTGTAAAGGACCAGAGCCACGAACGGCGATATCGGCCTAAAGTTTTCGTATATTTTCAAACGCAGACAATGTTTCTATATTATCAATAAAAGGAAAGGAGAACATTTTGTCTTTCGAAAAAGTGCGAAGTTGTGAGATTCCGGACATGTCTTAAGAAGATATAGAGCACAAAACCAAGCCAGAAGTTTGCATTTCAGGTATTTTTGTGAGATATCATGAAAGGAGTAGAGCCACGAAGTCGGTTTAATGGCCTGGTAATTTCGATCAGAATGAAACATGATATCTTGCATCAATGATATATTGATTTCATTTGGGAAGATTGCTTCTTTCGAAAAACGTGCGAAAAAGCGATAAACGGATATCAAAAACATTGAGGTAAATGTTAAAACCCGGCACGGTTCTCGACATTTCCATATTTTTGCAAAAAATAAGACGAATGTATTTGATTTTAACATAGAGCGGCAACTTCGCCGGCAACTCTGTTTACTAAAATGCCTTCAGTGGTTTAAAAGAAAGCTATTTGCACAAAGATATCTACCAGCGACGCGGCCGCAGATATCGAAAATTTAACATTTTACATCGTATCATCAGCATAATTTACAAGCGTACTGCAGGCGAAATGGCATTAAATGACGTCATATGTGACGTCACGTTGTACATGCATCATCCTAGCGCTTGTTTATTATTTTTTACAGAATTTTTCACAGTTTTGATTTCCTTATGTTCTTAAATCATCATCCTCCTTGGTTGTCGTCCAAGGCTTGGCTGTCATCAAATGATGAATGTTTTTACAATTGTAACATAAATAATATAAATACTTGATAATATCTCTTTGTTATCCACAATGCCCATATACACATGAAATACAAAAATGCTATCATTTTATAGAGATTGTTGATTTCAGTTTTTCAGCTATATGCGCTTATCTAGAGGTCGGGATGGGAGCCCCGATCCCGTTTGAATTTGTATTCTCTCAAAATGATGGGAACCCATCCGCGCAAGTATCCATGTGCATGAAAATGTAAGAGCATACCATAAATATAGAGGTTACTACTATACGAGTTTTGTACGGGTATCTATGCTAAAAGTCGAAATATTCGTTATTTCTGATGTAAATGTAAGCTGAACGGAAAATATATCTTTATTGTGTTTTTAAATAAAATTACAGAAGAAAAGCTTTTCTTTCATGGCGACCCGTGATTTCTAAATGCCATTTGTGACCTTGAAGTGGTGACGTTGATCTTGTTAATATTGGTTTTGGTATTTTGTTTATTTGCTTGTTTGTTTTTTTTTTTTTTTTTTTGGTTTTGTTTTGTTTTTTATTTTTGTATTTTCATTTTCAGTGTGATTGACGTTCCGCAACAAATCGTGATATACATGTACTGTTTGGACACAATTTGATTAAAGTCCCAAGTTTTTTCTTCGCAGTGAATAAAGAAAATATATGAATTCACGAAATGTGGATAAACGTATTTGCGAATAATATTTAGTGACAGACATGCAAAAGTGTAGTGGCGGATATAATGGGGACGCACCTCCTCTAACATTCTCGAAAAAGTATTGATTTTTCCATTCTAAGTTATCCTTCTATCAAAAATTTTACGATTCTGTCCCAAAGGAAAGTCATCTAGCCCAAAAATAAGATTTCATTTGTTTTGGTTCCCCCTTTACGGTGAAATCATAGATCCACTCCTGCAATACATGGAAATTAAATCAAAGAGGAATAATGATATGATTTTGAAGTCGGCTTTGTCTTTTTTTGGGGGGGGGGGGGGGCATGGCTTTCAAACGGCCGAAGGGTCATCGGCAAACTTGACGGTTGTCAAAGGGTAATTGATTTTAAAGAGATGCAATATACGGGGACAGAAACAATTCAATCGTTGATTTTACATAGTAAAATTCAAATTAAAAAAAGTAAATCATTTCCCCACAGGATGGCCCATAAAATGGAGGACTAATGATAAATTCGTTTTCATTCATTTCTCCGGGTACATGTACTTTTATACAACATTTAATCATTTTATCTAAAACCTGTATGAAAATGGTCAGACTAAATGAATGAACAAGGGTCCAAACAAATAAAAAGTGTATGTCTCTTTCTTTTTTTATGATTATTAAAGACGGATCCTGAAGGGCAACTTGTATCAATTAAACTTTCAAAATAGTATTTGCAATATATTATATATAGATCATGAGTCGTCAACGCTCTATTTCATATCGAAATAAAACACCGCTAAAGACGGTATGGGAAATTTTCGTCACTAACTGGGTCATGGTCACTAGTTAGGTCAAATATTACGGGCCGGGTATAAATTAAAATGTCTAGTCAGAGGCAAGCTATGTGGTATATAGTTCCTGAGATTTTGCTTCAACCACAAACTTAAAGGTACGGTTCCCTGAAAAATAATTAATTTTACAAAATGTTACGATGCAAAATCTTTCTTTTCATATGAACGTTTACATTCTCATTTGTATAAATTCTAATTTTCAGGCGAATCTAACGGATACATTCGGAGTTATAGCCGTTTGAAAACGTCATTTTGAGTTTCGGGTGCGCAGCTCTAATTCATTTCACTGGCGCCACCTCAATGTATTGCGTTTTTACAATAGAGGTATATGGAGATTTAATTATACAAAATTCGACAAAATTATGGTCGTTAAGTGAATATTTTCGAATAAAACATTTTATGGCGAATTTGACGATCTTCATTGTGTGCATGTTTCTTTTCTCTAGGAATTTCTTCATCGTGTGATTTTGTAAAATGATGGACGCTAAATAGAGAAAAAACTTGGAATGACGTTATTCATTTTACGTTTTAAAGAATATAAATTCAAATTTGTTGCACTGTTTGAAAAGTTCATACGTTGTACTGTAATAACATTTATATGTACAACTTTACTTGAGGATTAAGCCCCCGTATTTAAATCGCCTGTAGATTATGCATGTACAGTACCATGGCCATATACTCAGACAATATGAGGAAACTGAAAACCAATTACTGTGTATCAGTGGCGGATATAGTGAGGGTCCAAACTTAGTAGGTCCATTTCAACTAAATGATAGATTCGCCACTGTAAATAACAAGCTTTTGATGAAAAACTGTTACTGATTGTTTTGGTCCTTTGGAGAACCCAATAGATCATTGCGCAGAATATTGATTATTTGATGGTTTGGTTTCTTTTTTCATCGTGTGATTTTAGGGTAAAGTGATACTCAGTTTCTCATATCTCTCGATTATTAGCATTGAAAAGTGGTATTTTTAACATGTCAGTCTAGAAATGTTATAAAGGAGGAAATTCCACTTATATAATAATTAAAATGCGTTCGGCAGCTTGAAAAATATAGTCTTAAACATAATAACATGAAAATACGGCGTTACAACGTCATGGCTAAAGTGACGTTATCTGCTTTCTATACCCTTTTCTCGGCGTAATTTTAAGGTGAAAATAGCTTTTCCGTAAAAGTTAACACTGGTTTTCAATAATACAGGTATTCGTATGTGAAATAACACAGTATGAATAAATTTTGCCACCAGGCCGATTTTGGCCCTTCCCGGCTCTTCTCCTTTGATCGATAATTTCGCATAGGGCCGGACATTCTACCAAAAAAATAATTTAATTGAAATATTATTTGATTATACATGTGATTATTTCGATGAAGATTTTTTTGATAGAAGGTCCGACCGTAGTCGAATATCAAACTTTTATGAGTTCTCTGCTGGCACATTTTTTGACAAATTGTTCATCAAATATGGTTAGAACGTCATAAAAAAGACTTCCCAGACGATGAAAATGAGACGTTGAATTTCAAGATAAGTAGTAGCTTATCTGAAAGCTTTTAAAATTATTTAATTTTTTTTTAATTTGGCGGTTGATTACTTTTTCACCTATTTCAAAATATTCCAATCCTTCAGAAAACTGCTCCATAGTAGATTATATTTGTGACCTCATTTATACTAATGACGTCATCAAAATTGACGTTTATGAATTTCCTGAAATGTCAGGTTGTGCACTCGAGTAGTTACGATACGTTTTTTCGTTATACTTAAATCTTTTGAACCACTCTATGTGTTCCCTGTATATATCGGTATGTATACACGTGATGGTACATGTACGAGGAAAAAATAAGAGAAAAATTTAAAAATCTGTTAAAGAAGGCATATACAATGCATGTGGGATTCTGAGTAGGCCTTTCAACTAAATTTTCAAATCCAAGAACATTCTTTTAAAAGTGCTTCATGACATTTGAATCTGTGTCTGGAGGGCATTAAAAAACTTTGAATTGATAAAGACGTGCGAATTTTCGAAAATTGATTAACTTTAAATTCCAAATTCTAAATAAAATCTGCTAAGAAGGGAAACAATTCAAATTGTACTATTTGACAAACACTTGCTTCCCGGGACACCTCTGGATTAATCGAGTTTAACGGGCTCCTTTAAATTGTGAAACGCACAAGAAAAGAAATGAAAAGTAACGAAACGAAATATTGTTTTCTTTGGCAAAGAAAATATGTATACAGATTTTTATTATTGGAAATTCAAAACGTAGAAAAGGAGGAAAAGTAACCGGATAATTTAAATGTACGTTCGGGTATGGTATCCATGAGTTCAACCTACATGCGTACCGTAAATAATTTGAAAGGTCAGGTACATTTTCTGTCAGTTTCGTTGTAAGCCCAGGAATACCATGAATTGGATCCGGATTCTCAAGAACTTTGATACGGCAAACGAAGTTCCCTGGCCTCAACTCGAGATGCGTAACGGAAAAAAATTATGCCGACCAGTCACTTCGTAGAATTCAAAGAATACATGTAGGTCATTGATGTTCATTCGCTCGAAAATTGCTTGGATTTTTTGCTTTGTTCCCATAAAATTACTTAAACAAGACACTTAGGTTGGATGGACCCCCCCCCCCCCCAATACGTAACATTAAACATTTACGGAGTTAGCCGAGAAAACAGTTATGCCGACAGAACAGAGCTTTTTTAGAAATAAGGACAAGCTCAGTAATAGTTTAGTTTTGCCAATTCACCCGTTCTTTGCATGTACTAAAGAGCGAATTCTTATCATTTTGTGGTAGAAATATTTTCTATACTGTTTTGCCATGCATAGGAGTATCTTACTTATTGAAGTTATATCATCCCTTTTGGCTACTTTCTTATGAAAATATCAAATATCAAAACCCAATTGAATTTTAAAAATCGATTAGAATTCTGAATATGAAATTTGTACGATTATACAGCACTAATGAAAATCAATAAATGAAAAAAACTGAATTGTCTCATGAAAGACATAAAAGTCATTCAGTGGCGCCATCTACGACACTTTCTCTCATGGGAATGCAGGAAGAACCGGTTTCAGTGGCGGATCTAGGATTTCAGAACAGCAGGGGCCCAAGGTTTCAGCTCGAAGAAAATTATTCACAGAAAAACTGACAAGCAAATAAAAAAAAACCCACCTGAATCTCAAGACTGATGATCTAATTAAGATGTGTGTGTGTGGGGGGGGGGTCCATTCCAACTGCATGTACAAGATATAGAGTTTCTTGATATGTTTACTTTACGTTTTTAGGTAGACTGGCGAGCGGAGCGAGCCGGAAAAAGTTTAAGATATGAAGTTTTCTTCTTTTTTTTAAATTCAGTCATCCATACATGTACATGTATATACATCTTTATTCTTGATTGGCGAGCGGAGTGAGCCGTCACAGTAAAATTTTGGGAATAGATGGTTACATTTGTCATAAGAATACAATCTCTCTCTCATTTTCCATGCTCTATATTTTGGTTTTTTTTTTATTTTTTTTAGTTTGTTTTGTTTTGTTTTGTTGTTTTTTTTAAAGATACAGTATCCCTGAAAATAAATTTATTTCAAAACGTAAATTTTATTCCGAAGGGTCTAGATTGAGGAAAAAAGGTGCCATGAAAAGTTTTATTTGAAAATATGCAGTAACGATCATAATATTGCCGAATTGGTATAATTAAATCTCCATATATCACTATTGTAAAAACGCAATAAATTGTAGGTGGCGCCAGTGGAATGAATTATAGAGTTGCACAACCCAAATTCAAAATGATGTTTTTAAACGGCTATAACTGCGAATGTATGCGTTAGATTCGTCTGAAAATTTGAATTTATACAAATGAGAATGCAAACTTTCATATGAAAAGAAAGATTTTGCATAACAGAATTTTGTAAAATTAATCAATTTTCAGGGACACCGTACCTTTAAGAAGAAAATGAGAGGTACCGAGCCCCATATGCCTTGAGAAAATGAATATATATAAATAAGTAAAACCTGATTTTTTTTATAGAACGTGTATTTCAACATTAAGCCTTAAAATGTATCAATACAAGCACATTTGAGGTGCTGCAGTAATTATTGTCGTAAAAAAAATCACCTTTCAGAGTGTAAATGATATAATTCTGCGTAACCGATTGATAATCGATAAAATCGCATCTGATCACCAACAGTTTGTAATCGATGATCCATTATGAAGGTTCATCCAATTGTTTTTGTCATACCTATGATTTTGAAATAAAAATCTGGAAAAGTCTCATCTTTTTTGCAAGTATCACGGCGGATCCCCAACCCATCATACTCTAGATCCACGCTTGCAAGGTTAGGTGACATGTTTTGAGTATACGTTTATTCAATTCAAACTAATAAAAATGTATATAGCGTTCTTTAAATCTATAAAGTATTGAAACAAGAAATATAACAAAATGAATGTTAGAAAAAGACAATGCATACCATGCATATTCGCAGATTTTATCATTTATCGCAGGGGATAGGGCAGGGGGGGGGGTCACCCTACATCTTTAATTAGCAAGGGGTTAAATAACAAAATAATTTCATTTTGTTAAGAAGATTTGTAACATTGAAATATTTTCAAATACTATAACACATTATCGGATGTTTGCACCGTAAAATCAGTATTTGCCGTCCACAAACATTACGTCAGCATCTACTGTCCACGCAGCTCACAAATCAGAAAAAAATGAAGTTTTTTTCTACTTTGTCGGCAAATGTTCTGAATGAAATTCATATATAGGGGATACATCTCGAAGTCTTTGAACTAACAGTGTAAGTCTGTACGGCCAATACTTTTTATTATTATTTTTTAGAATTTATTATAATTATCATTTTTTTTTTTTTGTCTCGCTAGTTTCCGATCACTATTGATGCTGTCTTCGTTATGCGTACTTATCGACACATTTCATGTATTTTTTTTATAATATTATGTCAATGACATTTATCTAGATACATACATGTAATCTGCCAATTTTATTTTTATCGTTTGCTCAACTTTTGCCATTATTTTCCCATTTATATACGAAGAGCTCCTCGTTAAATTTCAACGAAATCGGTTTCAGTTATGCCTACATTAAAACCTTTCATTTAGTTTTGTTTGATGGCCTTTCTTAAAACACAGCTGAAATGTAGATACTATAATACGCACTGGTTCCCGCGGCACACGGGAGGAGAATACAAGGGAAAATATCACCGCTATTTGATCGTAAACGAATGAGTTAACGGTAAAATATATAAATATATTTTTCCTTTCATTTCGTTTCTTTTCATTTCGTTTCTTAGTTTAAAGGCCCCTGAGTTTTACAGATATTATTAAGGAGTTACCTCCCTTCAAATGTTTTACCACAAGGAATTTTCATCTTCGGTCTAAAAATCGAATGTGCAAATTTGTGCTATCTTTCTCTCTCCTTTTTTCGTTTTAAGTACATGAAACAAATCAAAGTATTGTGCTTAATCATACCAACTTTGTCCAACAACCAAAAAGAGATAAATAAATGAGAAATTTCATGATTTGAAGTGATTTTTGCCCATTATGTTTATGAAGAAGCTCGAAATGTCCCGATTTCTGACACTTAGAGTACGAGTTATTGTTACTTTAATTTCAGTCGAAACCTAGCGGTCGTTGAAAGGCCTATTCTGAGGGTTTTGGTTTATTTGTTTGTTATATATATGTATGTTATTTCCTAAACTGTTCCTAATACGGGAATAAAATATGTAAACAAACAAATGTATCGGCTCTCTAGAATTATCCTGTACGATTGAGTAATTGGAAGATAAGGGGTAGAAAACGTGATTAAAACAATGGAAATTCGAAACATAAAAGAAGGACGTAATATGAATGCAGCATAAAGGAGCAAAATAGATCGACACCCAAGAAGAAACATTTATGAGCTTTTTTTTTAAAGAGGAGGTGGGGATTTTTGAAGACAAAAAAAAGATAGCAAACTTGAAGTCAAATGATTAATTTGAAATAGATGATTGACGAACGATATCGAACTAGCGAATTTTGATTGAGATTCTGTTCAGACTATGCTGGATCCATTCTCTGTCTGTTTATTTTCATGTAATATAAAGTCAAGCGCCCAATATAAAGGATTACAGGGAATAGGAGACCGTGATACAATAATTTATCTAAAGATACCGTGTCCCTGAAAATAAATTTTATTGAAAACCTAATATTTATTCCGACGAGTCTGGGTTGAGAAAAAAGAAGACATAAAAAGTTTTACTTGTAAATATGCAGTTACGACGACAAAATTGTCGAATTTATGGTAAAAACACAATACATTGTAGGTGGCGCCAGCGACATGAATTAGAGCTGCGCACCCCAAATAAAAAATGACGTTTTCAAACGGCAATAGCTGCGAATGTATGTAAAATTTGAATTTATACAAATGAGAACGTAAACTTTCATATGAAAAGAAAGATTTTGCATTTAAAAATTTTGTAAAATTAAATAATTTTCAAGGACACCATACCTTTAAAGTGTAAATTATAAAAGCTTTATCATCAAGTTCTGAAAAAAATCACGTCATTAAAAAATGTTGACCGCAAAAAAGGGAGAGTCGAGAACATGCTCCCCTTCTCGCCCTGGCCTTATCCCTCCCTTAAGATTCGCCAATTATCCGAAATTGCAAAAATGTGAAGAAAAAAAATTGATTCTTCAAAAGTACGCGAACGCTGCAATTCATAACATTCGAACATTAATCACCTTTACTACGGTCCATCGATCCAGAAATTAATAATGTTGTGCATCTATGACATCGTTTTGATACATTCATGGTACTGTTCTGGCAGATTTGGATCGGTGGTTTTCTTATTCGTGTAACGTACCTAAATTTTCATCCTTCCAAGCGCGAATCGTCACGTACATGTATTCGTATTCCATACCTCGATCTCTATCTTATTCACACTAATACACGCTGTATTATTGTAACGATAGTCGCAGACATTGTCGCTATCGTCTCTAAAATATCCAACTCGCCGACTATCGATTAATTCAATCTCTGAGAATCGATTAATCGGAGTAAATAGACTTCTTTGAAAAATGTTCTCTCTTCACACAAAATGACACTGAAAATGTATCAGAATGGAAGTCATGACAACGGATTCTAGTTTAGCTATGAAACGATTATCGCTGACGATTGATTGTCGATCGTTGAATGACCAGCGATGAACATTACTAATCGATGTTGAAAATCAAATGCGATTGTCGCCGACATCGCTGATTTCCGGATTGTCCGATTTAGTATCTTGGTTTTGATAAATTCGTGTTTTTCCCTTTTGCTACTATTATTATTTTCCTTTACTTAAAAGTACATAGTAGTGTATGACATTTTCTGTTGCATGGTATTCAAGAAAAAGAAGCTTAAACGAATTGATAGGGTCTTCATAGTAGTTATGATCGAAAGTGTTATACTCAATAAAACAATTTCATTCAAAGAAATAATGATTTGGTGTTTATTTCAATTCATTGTTGGTTGCAAAATGAAAAAAAAATGTTCTGAATTTTCCGATTATAATAATGATGGGTTATGCCCATCCGATTATTTCCGCTTATGCAAACTTATCGACACATTTCATGTATTTTTTTTTTTTTTTTTTTTTTGATATTATGTCAATGACATTTATCGAGATACATACATGTATATCTGCCAATTTTATTTTTAATGTTTATTTTTCGTTTGTGCACCGTTTGCCATCATTTTCCCATTTATATACGTAGACCTCCTCGTCAAATTTTAACGAAATCGGTTACAGTTATGCCTAGATAAAAACTTGTCATTTAGTCTTTCTTAAAACACAGCTGAAATGTAGATACTATAATACGAGGGCACATATAGCCAAGTTCGGTTGATCGTCTGTTTCTTCAACGCATTCGAAAATTTCTGTTACCAAATGTCTTGAAAATTCTTAAATGTGGGTCCTGTAGCATCATATCCCACCCATCCTGCTACGTCTTTCGGTACATGTTTGGACATAATAATTTTCATACTCTTTGGCCATATTACATTGTTTACTTTAAGGATCACTGACGAGGGTTAAGTACCCGAAACGTGCATGTCTGGTCCATGCTGCTAATTCATCTGTTCTTAAATGATGCTATCGAATTTGAAGACGTTTAACATTTAATGTAATTAATGCAACTCCACAACAAGAAAGCTTGACTTATCTGTCCAACGATCTTCTTGCAATTAATAGAGTTTTGTTTGAATATTAAAATTTAGTTGTTGGTCGACTTATTGAGTTGATTTTTCAATGTAAAATCAGTTATGGGACCTAAAAATAAGGTCGACTTTACGGAAAGTTCGAGTTATCGGAATTCGAATAATTATAAGTAAAAATGCATAGAAACCAATGGATCAGAAACACGACTTTTAAGAGTAGTTCGAGTTATGCGGAAAGTTTGAGTACTTAAAAGTCTCTGTCACACCTACAGGTTCTCTCAAGACGTTCTTATTACGTCCTTGAAGTCCTTAAAATTTTTCATGAACGTAGTGACAACGTGGCATTCTTCATTTGGGAGGGCTTTCCGAAAGAATAATTGACGACTCCACTACGTCTGCAACACGACGATTTGCGTCCGTAACACGTAAGCACTGAGTCCTTCCCGTCATTGATACGTTTAGTCCAATAGACCATTTTCGAGTTACCGATCACGTTCGGATATTATACTCCGCTTCGACGTTTTGTCAAGATGCCCTACTTCCGGTTTACATTTGAGTCTAAAAATAACGTGATCACGATTAAGAAATAAACTATTTAAGCAACCAAATGGCATTGTAGCGTCATAAATGTGCACCATTTACATGATTTGGGGTTGGAAAAATTCAAGCAAAAGGTATCAGTCAAAGGGGATGCTCTATGTAGAAGCTGAATGGGCAGGAAAGGGGGGGGTTACGAGGAGACATGACAAGAGACTCTGGACACGTGTCCAGGTGTATGTGACTGAATTTATTGTTTGTGACAGTTAGATTGGGATAGGCATTTGACACGTCAGGTGTTTAAATGTTTGATTTTGACCTGTACATGTACATCTACCCAGTACCCCGGCAACCGGCCAACGACGTGATGCCGGTTAAAGCTTATGAAGGTGAGAGGGTGGACAGGGTGAAAGGGAGGGGGAAGGAGGCGGGAGAAAGGGGCAGGGAAGAAAGGGGGTGGGAGGAGGGAGAAGGGGGCGGGAGGGGGGAGGTAAGGGAAGGGTGAAAAGGAGGGGGAGGTAAGGGGTGGGAGGGGGAGAGAGGTACCCCCTCCCCCGAAGGTGTACCCTGCTGACAATCAAATATCATGATAGTATTGATATACACAGTGACATTGTATCTGTGACTCTGTAATCGGAAAAAGATCATGCAGAATATAAAAGAATGAAGAATGAAAAAAAAATGTCTGAAATAATTATCTTCTCGGACTCAGGACTGATATATTTTCCTTACCTGGCTGCCCCCCCCCCCCCCTTTCCTCCTATCGGCTTTCCATTCCTCGTTTGTAAAATATTGATCAGGCCATGAGCGTGACTGGGGTGAACTCCGTCCCCTAGAGATTCACGAGAACCATTTTCATTTTAAAGTTTGAAGGCCAGATGTATTTATTGAAATGTTTGTTCAAGGATCATGACTAAATAGATACAAGAAGGTCTATCTGTGAATACGGCAAATAAAACGTTTACTTGAACTTTGAGTCTCATAGGCTTACATTTTATTTGCGTGAAGTTTACACCCGCGCGGGTGTTGACTGAGGCTCTGAACTCCCCTCCCCCTCAAGATGTCAGTCATTATTCTATTTCTACGCTCTCAATTTCTCAACTTCAGAGCCAGGATGAACCCATCCTTGGAAAAATGTTTTAGATCCACGCATGATTTTTTATCTATATACAATTTGTTTTTTCATTATTCCAAGGTACCGTTTTTCAGATTTTTTTACAACTTTGAAAATCTTTTTTTTTTTTAATGCCTTCGTCAGGTGTACAGGGATATAATTATCTTTCGTATTTTTCTTATTTTCTCAAGTTACCAATGGCACACGCTGCCATTTATCAAAATAGTTTAACCCCCCCCCCAAAAAAAAAACCCCTGTTAATGCCGATTTTCATACTGAATTGATGCCTTCAGAAGAGAAAGCGGCTTATATTACTTCAAAAATACTTAATGTCATTTAAATTTTAGAACCTTTTGTTAACTGACAATTTCTTAGGGATATATTTGCACAAAAAGGCAATAGCGTTAAAAAAAAAGGGGGGGGGGTATCACAATTATTGTTATGTTTTAAAAAAGAAATTTAGTTGGGTTAACATTTTCTAATTTTTTTTATGTAAGACTTTTAAATTTTCTGTTCAAAGAATTTCCTGTTTTTCACTTTTTCAATATTTATTAGAATAATTATCTCTATATGATATTACTGAAAAAAAGTAAAATCCGATGACTTAAAATTTACGTTGTCATTGATGACATAAACAAATTAATGGTCAATGCAAACAAAAGCAGCGATTATGATAATTTCCATACTCAAAGGAAAGCAGTTTTTCACTTTTGAGTAGATTAGATCGATTTTACACCGTTGATGTCACAATATGTGACGTTGCTAAGGTAGACCGGAAGTAACCCTACTTGACGTAACTAAGCAGGTGCGTCATAGTAGTGACTAAACTGAAGGTTTATAACGGTCATTACTTGTAACTCGAAAATGGTCTATTCCCACTACGACCAGTCCCAAGTTCACACTACGACTAAGGCGTCTGTGTTACGACAGTGCTGCGTTTATTCTACGTTCTCGAAGTCCTTTTTGCGTTCATGCTACGATTAAGACACGTTCAAGGGATAAATTGTTTGGACGAGGTATTTTTCCCCCTTTTTATCGAGCTCTAAAACCGAGAACGTGATAAGGACGGCAGAGGCGTGACGATCTCCATATGATTATATGTAAAAATTTTAGCAGTCCGTACTACGACCCTACTACGTTCCCGACACGTTCCAAATAGGTCAATGAAGTTTTCAGTACGTTTGCAAGTAGTCCTTATCACGTTCTGTTATCATCGCGTCCTCACTACGACTGTTTTGAACAGTTCAAAACGGTCGTGGTGGCTTGGAGAACGGGTACGTTCGTCGGCGTCCTTACAACAATCACAATACGTATCAGCGAGTTCTAACTACGTTCCCTGCGCCCTTTCTACGTTCATGCAACGTTTCGTAAATTTTTGTGGTCGTAGTACTAACGCCATGTCAGAACGCGTAGGTGTGACAAGGGCTTTAGTACAAAATGAAATTTTTGTAAGGGAGAGAACTCTTACCTTATCTCTAGGTAATTTTATTTACCTAAATGCTACCACTCGTTGTCTCCTCCACCACCTGCTTGTCGTCCAATGTCCTCCAGTAGTCTGTTTTTGTCCAGTGCCTTCAATCCGTTGTTCAAAGTTCATATGAAATAGACTCAAGCATGTTATTTCTTTTATGGATCTTATTCATTTTATATCATTTATCTTTTATTATTAAGTTTATTATCATTTTCTCTTTTTATCATAATTAGTACAAAATGAAAATGTTTTGTAAGGGAGAGAACTCTTATATTGTCAATAGGAAATAAGATTTAGCTAATGGCTGCCACTCCTTGATCGTTCTCCAATGCCCTCTTCCTCCAGCTGTTGTTGCTAATTGTTCTTGTCCAATGCTTTCCATTTGTTATTATTAAAAAGAGTACAGCAAGTAAGGGATTCTTGATGTAATTTTTTCTCTACATCCTTACTTTGAAAATCTCTTTTAAATTTGAAGTTTCTTTTAGAGTTTTTATTCATTTTATATTATTCATCATTTTTATAAAGTTTATCATTTTTATATTTAGTCTATTATCTTTATTATTAGTTTAAAGTCTCAGTCACAGAACACGTTCTCTCAAGACGTTCTTACTTACTTGAAGTCCTTGAAATTTTTCATGAACGTAGTGACAACGTGGTATTTTTCATTTGGAAGGGCTTTCGCGACAGAATGATTGATGACTCCAATACGTCCGTAACACGACCTTTAGCGTCCGTAACACGTTCGCAGTGAGTCCTTCCCGTATTTGATACGTTTAGTCCAGTTCCCACTACGACCCGACCAAAGTTCACACTACGACTAAGGCGTCTGTGTTACGACAGTACTGCGTTTATTCTACGTTCTCGAAGTCCTTTTTGCGTTCATGCGTAAATAGTGACACATTCAAGGGAAAAATTGTTTGGAAGAGGTCTGTTTTTTTTTTTCGAGCCATAAAACCGAGAACGTGGTAAGGAAGGCAGAGACGTGAAGATCTTCATATTATTATATGTAAAAGTTTTAGCAGTAAGTACTACGACCCTACTACGCTTGCGACATGTTTCTAATACGTCAGTGAAGTTTTCAGTACGTTTGCAAGTAGTCCTTAACACGTTCTGTCATCAGCGTGTCCTCACTACGACTGTCTTGAACAGTTCAAAACAGTCGTGGTGGCTCTTCGAATGGGCACGTTCGTCGGCATCCTTACTATAACCTCAATACAGTATGCTAATAAAGTTTATTGGTAATCAATAATTTAAACATAAAATTTTTTATCATAGCGCCACCTACAATATCTCCCAGTTCAGCATTCAAGAATTTCTACTTTATTGCTTGCATCATTTTACAATCTAATTAAAATTCAGTTCACTTTATTTCGTAAACTACTGAATTTTAATTAGATTGATTATTTTAGTATGTACGTTTTGCTGTTTGTAATGGAATACCACATTAGAACTAGGAATATTTCCTACTTTCAAAACGCACTGATTTTATGATGACTGAACAAGGCTTGAACTCGCAGAATGACCGTGAAATGACGGGCTGTGTCCGTTTGGACAATTTTCGTTAATATTGATAACATATTTTCATAACACATGTTTAATAAAATAAAAAGATTTTTCTCTGTCGAAAATGAAACACGGCATATATTTTTCCCTGAAATGGCGAAAATAGGACGGCAAATCATACACGGTGGTATCTATTTTGCTTGGCCTTGATTTCTCAATTTGATATGAAATAAATATTTGTTTTTAAACGGAGGGTTGTATTTTAATATCTTCATTTGATGCAATTGTTTGTTTGGATGATTTTTGTGTGTGCTGGGGGGATGCTATTTGTTTAGTTTTTCTCCTTTTTTTGTTTCTTGTTCGTTTGTTCAGGGTTTTTTTTTATTGATATTCTTATTCATTGATTCTAGCTTAACGTTTGACATATTTGATAATTGCAGAATCATACCCTTTTAGATACTCTGTCATTTCGATTCAATATGCATATGAAATGATCACTTTAACCTTAATTTTTTTTTTCGCAAATTACAAGCAAAATCAAAGCCGCGAACATATATGACGTCATATATTCAATAAGACGTCATTCTGTAGTCCTGAATATCCGTTACGTTACGAGGACAAAAAACATTTGAATGACATTTTTGTGTCGCCTGCGAAGCATAGCGACACTTAGGGATCACTTTGTCCGTTGTCCGTCTGTCCGTCTGTCCGTCCGTCCGTCTGTCAGTCCGTCCGTCTGTCTGTCACACTTTGGGTGTCACAGCCCATAACTTTTGATTGGTAAGTGAAAGGGCTTTGATATTTCACATGTGTATTTCTTGTGACAAGACCTTCCTACACATACCATAATTTTTGACCTAGTGACCTTGACCTACATATTTGACCTACTTTTCAAAAAAATTAAGAATGGATATATCTTTTGATTGGTATGTGTTAGGACTTTAATATTTCACATGTGCAATCCTTGTGCCAAGACCTTTCTACACATACCATAATTTTTGACCTTGTGACCTTGACCTAGATATCTGACCTACTTTTGAAAAAAAGATAAGATTCGCTATATCTTTTGATTGGTAAGTGATAGGGCTTTGATATTTCACATGTGTATTTTTTGTGACAAGACCTTCCTACACATACCATAATTTTTTACCTATTGACCTTGACCTACATATTTGACCTACTTTTAAAAAAAAATAAGAATGGATATATCTTTTGATTGGTAAGTGATAGGGCTTTTGTATTTCACATGTGCATTCCTTGTGACAAGACCTTTCTACACAGACCATATTATTTGACCTTTTGACCTTGACCTATATATTTGACCTTCTTTTCGAGAAAAGTAATATTGGCTATATCTTTTGATTTATTTGATCTACTTTTGAAGAAAAGATAAGATTCGCTATATCTTTTGATTGGTAAGTGATAGGGCTTTGATATTTCACATGTGTATTCCTTGTGACAAGACCTTCCTACACAGACCATATTATTTGACCTTTTGACCTTGACCTAGATATTTGACCTTCTTTTCAAGAAAAGTAATATTGGCTATATCTTTTGATCGGTAGGTGATAGGGCTTTGATGTTTCACATGTATTTTCCTTGTAACAATGCCATTCTACACATACCATAATTTTTTACCTTTTGACCTTGACCTAGCTATTTGCCCTTCTTTTCTAAGGTTGATATATCTTTTAATTGGTAGGTTATAGGTCTTTAATATTTCTTATGATGAGACCTGTTTGTTACCAATTTTATCGTAGTGACCTTGACCTAGATGATTGACACTCTTTTCTGAAAATTTGAGAATGACCATATCTTTTAATTTGTAATTAAGAGGTCTGATATTTCAAATGTTTTTCATTTGACAAGACTTTTCTACTGATACCAATAATTTTGATCCACTTTCTAGAATGATAATCAAACCGCTTCGCAGGCGACACAAGCATTCCTTGGATTGCTATTTTTGTCTGTATTATTTGATTTCGCGCATGTGGAAATAAATAATTGATATTATCAATAACAACAGAACACAATCTATTGAATTGTATCGCTTTTGTTCAAATAATTCTTGTATTATAGAAGTGTAAAGTGTTTTTCTGTTTCAAAAACAATCCGCTCGCATGGTAACAGTCATTGATTTCCTTTCGTTTTCTATGTGGCCAAAAGAAAACAACAGATTCATACTTTCACAGCATTTACAAAATACTTATACGGATATACAGAAAAATATGAACTTGTTTTTTTCATTTGGCCAAGTCTAATTTTGCTATCAAATGTGAAGATATATTGGTTTTGTGTTAATTTCCGGTTTCAAAGGTGATTACAAAAGTGGATAACTCTAACGAAAAAATAGTTGCAAGAGTCACCTAATGCTCGACTGCATAGCATAATGTCTTTAATGACAGCCAATTTCTGGAGCTCACTTTTTTCTCCAATTAATATAATTATACACAATTGTATACTCATGTAGCACCTATACTTGGCTCAATATTGGCTTCTAAAGGCAAAATCACTCAAGCGGAAAAAGTAGGTCAAGGTAATTTTATGAAAGTTTGATTAAAGATACATCCACCATGTAAGTTTTGAACATGTAGCACTAATACTTTGGTCAATATTGGCTTCTAAAGGCAAAATCACTCAGGCGAAAAAAGGAGGTCAAGGTCATTTTATGAAAGTTTGATCAAAGATACATCCACCATGTAAGTTTGGAACTTGTAGAGCTTATACTTTGCTCAATAATGGCTTTTAAAGGCAAAATCACTCAGGCGGAAAAAGTAGGTCATGGTCATTTTATGAAAGTTTGATCAAAGATATATCCACCATGTAAGTTTGGAACATGTAGCACTTATACTTTACTCAATATTGGCTTTTAAAGGCAAAATCACTCAAGCGGAAAAAGTAGGTCAAGGTCATTTTAAGAAAATTTGATCAAAGATACATCCATCATGTAAGTTTGGAACATGTAGCACTTATTCTGTGCTCAATATTGGCTTTTAAAGGCAAAATCACTCAAGCGGAAAAAGTAGGCCAAGTCATTTTATGAAAGTTTGACTAAAGATACATCCACAATGTAAATTTGGAACATGTAACACTTACAATATTGCATAATTTATATAGGCAATATAGGCAATATATTACTCAATATTGGCTTTTAAGGAGGTATGAGTGTGAACAGCATTTTCAGGAAATAATAGAAATTGAAAATAATTGTCTACACATAAAAGAATAGCCCTTCCTTCATCGATTGCAATATTTTATGAAAAAAAAGAGTGTAGCCGTTTGTCCCCTATATACCGACATTTCATATGCATATTGAATCGAAATGACAGAGTATCTAAAAGAGTATAGTCTGCATTTATCAAATATGTCAAACTTTAAGCTAGAATCAATGAATTAGAATATCAATAAAAAAAAACCCTGAACAAACGAACAAAAAACAAAGAAGGAGAAAAACTAAACAAATAGCATCCCCCCAGCACACACAAAAATCATCCAAACAAACTATTGTATCAAATGAAGATATTAAAATACAAGCCTCCGTTTAAAAACAAATATTTATTTCATATCAAATTGAGAAATCAAGACCAAGCAAAATAGACACCACCGTGTATGATTTGCCCGTCCTATTTTCGCCATTTCAGGGAAAAATAAATGCCGTGTTTCATTTTCGACAGAGAAAAATCTTCTTATTTTATTAAACATGTGTTATGAAAATATGTTATCAATATTAACGAAAATTGTCCAAACGGACACAGCCCGTCATTTCACGGTCATTCTGCGAGTTCACGCCTTGTTCAGTCATCATAAAATCAGTGCGTTTTGAAAGTAGGAAATATTCCTAGTTCTAATGTGGTATTCCATTACAAACAGCAAAACGTACATATTAAAATAATCAATCTAATTAAAATTCAGTAGTTTACGAAATAAAGTGAACTGAATTTTAAATAGATTGTAAAATGATGCAAGCAATAAAGTAGAAGTTCTTGAATGCTGAACTGGGAGGTATTGTAGGTGGCGTTAGATAAACAATTTTATGTTTAAATTATTGATTACCAATAAACTTTATTAGCATACTGTTGACTTTCTGAATCGATCCCTTTTCTATGTAAAAAGAACATGTGTAATTATATTATCATGTGGTGGCGGATCTAGGGTCTCAGAGAAAGGGGGCCGAAGACAAGTTTTAGAGAAAATTGTTCTTAGAAAAGTGGGATGGTCAAGAAAAATCTTACTAAGCGGTACTCTACATAGCCAACGATTGCGTACATATTTGAATTATTTATTTATTTCAATATTTTATTTTTTTCATTTTTGATAAGGGATGTATAAAAAAGGTTGTGTTGAAATGAAGACTTGCGAGGTAATTCTTGAAACTGGCGAGCAGTGCTAGCCAGCGATTTTTTTTAAATACAAGAAAAAAACAGATTTCTATTAGAAAAGAAAATGTTGACCACCACAAAAAAAGAATCGGAGCCCATTCATACCCCTCTAAATTTGCAATTCAAACACATTAGCAAAGATATCAGAGTGCAAAGTAAGCTGAAAAAGCATCAAATAGTGCCAAACAATTCTGAATCAATGACTTTGTGCGAAAGGGGTGGGGGGCTTCGTTTTCCGCTTCAACTGGGCTGGTATTTTGGGGATTAATCGGACGAGAAAAAAATTGAGCCGGAAAGAGGGAGGGCGGTAAAATAGGGTCTGCTGGAAATACACATGCTTTTTTAAAAGGCCTTGGTGAAAAGTATCATATAACATTAATACGTCACTTTAGATTTCCATAAGTCAACAAAGGGGTGTCCCAATTACCCCTCATATATATTATATGGAAACCTACCATGTACATATACAAGTATTATATCGTGATATTGATAGTATATAAACACAATTAATAGTATTAGAATATAGCAGCAAATTACCTACAGACAACGTTACCATCTGATCGTAACGTCATATTACGTCAAAATCAGTGTAAAATATGGCTGACCATTCTGTCTTAAAATTAGTGTAGAAGCGCAACGGGATGTCCGATTCTCAAAATTTAAATTGATTTATGCTCTGTAAATCCTGTATTTTCAATATTCAATGTTTGTCCCAGTTTTGAAATTTAGCCGATTTTGGTCCTTACCACCCCTTGCCCTTACCTAGTGACAGGGTAAGAGTTCTCTCCCTTACAAAAATTTCATTTTTTACTATAGTCCCTGTCACACCTACGCGTTCCGACATGGCGTTAGTACTAAGACCACCAAAATTGTACGAAACGTGGCGTGAACGTAGTACGGACGCGGGGAACGTAGCTAGAACTCGCTGATAAGTATTGAGGTTATAGTAAGGATGCCGACGAACGTGCCCATTCGAAGAGCCACCACGACTGTTTTGAACTGTTCAAGACAGTCGTAGTGAGGACGCGCTGATGACAGAACGTGTTAAGGACTACTTGCAAACGTATTGAAAACTTCACTGACGTATTAGAAACATGTCGCAAACGTAGTAGGGTCGTAGTACTTACTGCTAAAACTTTTACATATAATAATATGGAGATCTCCACGTCTCTGCCTTCCTTACCACGTTCTCGGTTTTATGGCTCGAAAAAAAAAAACAGACCTCTTCCAAACAATTTTTCCCTTGAATGTGTCACTATTTACGCATGAACGCAAAAAGGACTTCGAGAACGTAGAATAAACGCAGTACTGTCGTAACACAGACGCCTTAGTCGTAGTGTGAACTTAGGTCGGGTCGTAGTGGGAACTGGACTAAACGTATCAAACACAGGAAGGACTCACTGCGAACGTGTTACGGACGCTAAAGGTCGTGTTACGGACGTATTGGAGTCATCAATCATTCTGTCGCGAAAGCCCTTCCAAATGAAAAATACCACGTTGTCACTACGTTCATGAAAAATTTCAAGGACTTCAAGGACGTAGTAAGAACGTCTTGAGAGAACGTGTTCTGTGACTGAGACTTTAAACTAATAATAAAGATAATAGACTAAATATAAAAATGATAAACTTTATAAAAATGATGAATAATATAAAATGAATAAAAACTCTAAAAGAAACTTCAAATTTAAAAGAGATTTCCAAAGTAAGGATGTAGAGAAAAAATTACATCAAGAATCCCTTACTTGCTGTACTCTTTTTAATAATAACAAATGGAAAGCATTGGACAAGAACAATTAGCAACAACAGCTGGAGGAAGAGGGCATTGGAGAACGATCAAGGAGTGGCAGCCATTAGCTAAATCTTATTTCCTATTGACAATATAAGAGTTCTCTCCCTTACAAAACATTTTCATTTTGTACTAATTATGATAAAAAGAGAAAATGATAATAAACTTAATAATAAAAGATAAATGATATAAAATGAATAAGATCCATAAAAGAAATTTAAGATTTTAAAGAATTAATCAAAGTAGAGATTTAGAGAAAGGTTTAAAGTATAGCTTACATGCTTGAGTCTATTTCATATGAACTTTGAACAACGGATTGAAGGCACTGGACAAAAACAGACTACTGGAGGACATTGGACGACAAGCAGGTGGTGGGGGAGGGCATTGGACAACGAGTGGTAGCATTTAGGTAAATAAAATTACCTAGAGATAAGGTAAGAGTTCTCTCCCTTACAAAAATTTCATTTTGTACTAAAGCCTCTGTCACATCTACGCGTTCTGACATGGCGTTAGTACTACGACCACCAAAATTTACGAAACGTTGCATGAACGTAGAAAGGACGCAGGGAACGTAGTTAGAACTCGCCGATACGTATTGTGATTGTAGTAAGGACGCCGACGATCGTGCCCGTTCTCCAAGCCATCACGACCGTTTTGAACTGTTCAAAACAGTCGTGGTGAGGACGCGATGATGACAGAACGTGATAAGGACTACTTGCAAACGTACTGAAAACTTCATTGACCTATTTGGAACGTGTCGGGAACGTAGTAGGGTCGTAGTACGGACTGCTAAAACTTTTACATATAATCATATGGAGATCGTCACGTCTCTGCCGTCCTTATCACGTTCTCGGTTTTAGAGCTCGATAAAAAGGGGGAAAAAGACCTCGTCCAGAAAATCTATCCCTTGAACGTGTCATAATCGTAGCATGAACGCAAAAAGGACTTCGAGAACGTAGAATAAACGCAGCACTGTCGTAACACAGACGCCTTCGTCGTAGTGTGAACTTGGGGCGGGTCGTAGTGGGAACTGGACTAAACGTATCAAAGACGTGAAGGACTCACTGCTAACGTCTTACTGACGCAAATCGTCGTGTTGCAGACGTAGTGGAGTCGTCAATTATTCTTTCGGAAAGCCCTCCCAAATGAAACATGCCACGTTGTCACTACGTTCATGATAACTTTTAAGGACTTCAAGGACGTAGTAAGAACGTCTTGAGAGAACATGTAGGTGTGTCTGAGACTTTAAACTAATAATAAAGATAATAGACTAAACATAAAAATGATAAACTTTATAATAAAAGATAAATAATATAAAATGAATAAAAACTCTAAAAGAAACTTCAAATTAAAAAGAAATTTTCAAAGTAAGGATGTAGAGAAAAATTACATAAAGAATTCCTTACTTGCTGTAGTCTTTTTCATAGTGACAGATGGAAGGCATTGGATAAGAGCAGTTGGCAACAACCAGCTGGTGGAAGAAGGCATTTGAGAACGATCAAGGAGTGGCAGCCATTAGCCATTACCTAGT
This sequence comes from Pinctada fucata, assembly GCA_028142955.1. NCBI lineage: Eukaryota > Metazoa > Mollusca > Bivalvia > Pterioida > Pteriidae > Pinctada > Pinctada fucata. Next base: position 34,496,854 of record AP027108.1, on the reverse strand, counting down.
GACAAGATAAGAGTTCTCTCCCTTACAAAACATTTTCATTTTGTACTAATTATGATAAAAAGAGGTGACGATAATAAACTTAATAAAAAAGATAAATGATATAAAATAAATAAAATCTATAAAAGAAATTAAGATTTTAAAGAAATTATCAAAGTAGGGATTTAGAGAAAGGTATAAAGTATTGCTTACAAGCTTGAGTCTTTTTCATAGGGACTTTGACCAACGGATGGAAGGCACTGGACAACAACAGACTACTATAGGACATTGAACAACAATCAGGTTGTGGAGGAGGGCATTGGACAACGAGTGGTAGCAACTAGATAAAATTAAATTACAAAGTGACAAGGTAAGATTTCTCTCCCTTACAAAAATTTCATTTTGTACTAAAGCCCCTGTCACAACTTCTTGTTCTGGCATGGCGTTAGTACTACGACCACCAAACTGTACGAAACGTGGAATGAACGTAGTAAGTATGCAGGAACGTAGTTAGAACTCGCTGATACGTATTGTGATTGTAGTAAGGACGCCGACGAACGTGCCCGTTCGCCAAGCCACAACGACCGTTTTGTACGGTTCAAAACAGTCGTAGTGAGGACGCGCTGATGACAGAACGTGTTAAGGACTACTTGCGAACGTACTGAGAACTTCATTGACTTATTAGAAACGTGTCGCGAACGTAGAAGGGTCGTAGTACGGACTGCTAAAACTTTTACATAAAATCATATGGAGATCGTTACGTCTCTACCGTCCTTACCACGTTCTCGGTTTAAAGGGCTCGTGAAAAAGTGAAAAAAAAGACCTCGTCCAAACAATGTATCTCTTGAGCGTGTCATAATCGTAGCATGAACGCAAAAAGGACTTCGAGAACGTGGAATAAACGCAGAATTGTGGTTACACAGACGCCTAAGTCGTAGTGTGAGCATGGGGCTAGTTGTAGTGGGAACTGTACTATAAGTATCAAAGACGGGAAGGACTCACTGCTAACGTGTTACGGAAGCTAAAGGTCGTGTTACAGACGTATTGGAGTCGTCAATTATTCTTTCGGAAAGCCCTCCCAAATGAAGAATGCCACGTTGTCACTACGTTCATGAAAAATTTTAAGGACTTCAAGGACGTAGTAAGAACGTCTTGAGAGAACATGTAGGTGGGACAGAGACTTTAAACTAATAATAAAGATAATAGACTAACATGAAAATGATAAACTTTATAATAAAAGATAAATAATATAAAATGAATAAAAACTCTAAAAGAAACTTCAAATTTAAAAGAGATTTTTAAAGTAAGGATGTAGAGAAAAATTACATAAATAATTTCTTACTTGTGTAATGTTTTTTTTTTATCTTTAAATTGACGGGATCGGTGTATGTGCTAATTTGTATCCGTCCAGTATATAAGGAAGCGGCGTCCGTCGAGACCAACACGCTTTGTCAAGCTACCGAGGTGTAAGTTTCTAAATATAGTCACCTAAACATTACCTGCATAAGGTTGGTAGCATTTGGTAATAAGGTATTGTGCCAGAAGCAAGGTGCGTGCCAAAAGCTATAACCTGTTGCTATTGTCAGAGGCAATTGTCAGAGGTACTGTGTCAGAGGCTATATAGTAGTCGGAGGCAAGTACCAGAGGCAGTCGTTAGAGGCAAGAGCCAGGTAACAGAGTGTCGTCATTGTCGTGTAAATAATCCCCCCTCTGTAATTATACATTTGATTTGTTTCATGTACCAATCATTTGTTCCAATCATTGGTCAATCATTTGTAGAATTTCTGGTCAGTCAAGTAACTGAAGGAAAGTACTTTGATATATATATTTATAGAGGTTACTCGAACACTCTCTAAAACACGTGTTTTAGATATTTTTAGTTATATACGATGTCCATTGGTCATCGTCCAAGGTCATTTAAATGTCAATCTCGTTTCGAGATTGTTTGTTACGGTTGGTTGTATCAATAGTAGACGTTTTAGATGTATGTATAGAATTAAGTCATTCGAAGACTCTGCACTGAAGACTAAACTTCTATCACTACAATCATGCAATCCGAGGACTCCATTGAAATGGACCCGTCTACACTGCACGAAAAAGTAAGCGAAGATTCGTTTGGTATTTCATACGCAGTTACTTTGTTTAAAAACATTGTTTTAAACCAATTTCAAACGTTTTCTGGACAACTAAAAGAATTACAGGCCGCTAGTACTGAATCTTTGAAGAAAAAGCTGAAGGAGGGTCAGTCCAACAAACTAAAAAGTGAGGGAAACCGTATACAATTTGAATTCAACGGAGAAGTCATCGAAAGTTTAGAAAAGCTTGAATCCCAGTCAATTAACATAATAAGCGAACTCAAGAAAAAACTTGAAACGCGCAACAAACATATTCAAATTGCCGATAACATATTCAAATTGCCGATTCATCGCCCGCCGGTTGGAAGACAGTAAACGAGTATCAGATCAGCGACGTTGCAGATAATTCCGATGATGGGAGGAAAATCAGGAGCGCGGATAACCGAGCTCTCCGTCAACAGAGGAATAAGAGAGGGAGACCACATCCGTACGGAAGCTGCCCCCTACCCGCCGCGGCTGGCTCGGCTGCACTGCTACCATCTGCTACTCTATCTACTGACGGTCAGCGGTTTCAGACTCAGTTCGGACAGTCCTTTCGTGCCAAATCTCAACCAAGAAAAGTGTCACAGCCATACGACATATGCTTCAGCTGTTTTCAAACAGGACACTGGAAAACAAACTGCCCAAATTTTGTCAAACAGTCAGGGAAAAGTGGAGCAAAGTAGATCAGTGACAGATAAGTATTTTGATTGTTTTGAGCGAGATGTAAGATTTGATTTTGAGAGAAATATGACAGAAAACGAAGATTCAGTAGATTTACAAAATTCTAAAGAGTTAAATTTTGCTCAATCTCAAACAGTAAAAAGAAGCTTAAAAAAGCATCTAACTTTTTGGCAAAGCATAAATGCTTATCCTTACGTTCTACGCAAAATAGAGAATGGATACGAAATTCCGTTTAAATATTATCCTACAAAAATGCATTTTCATAATAACAGATCTGCAATGAAAAGTGCAACTTTTGTTGATAGCGCCTTACAGGATTTGATTTCTTCTGGTTGCGTAGTCAAGGTGTCTGTAGTACCCCATATCGTTAGTCCTCTTAGTGTGGCAGAAAACAGAAGTAAACAGAGACTGATTCTTGATTTGAGTAGACTAAATCTCTACGTTCAGAAAGACAAGATAAAGTTTGAAGACTGGAAAGTTGCCCTTGATTACTTCGAAAAAGATTCATTTGCTATCAAATTTGATCTAAAATTGGGCTACCATCATATCGATATTTCTTCGAGTTTTCAAACCTATTTAGGGTTTTCATGGAGAGGAAATTACTATTGTTTCACAGTCCTTCCTTTTGGTCTTTCTAGAGCTCCATACGTATTCACTAAATGCCTTCGACCAATGGTTAAATTTTGGAAAGAAAATAACATTCGCATTGTTATATATATATATATATTTAGATGATGGGTTTGCTTTTTCTCACTCAAGATCTAGTTGCGAAACTACAAATGTACCTCTGCCTTTATCAAAAAGTCACTTTCTAAAGCTGGATTTTTGATCTATGAAGAGAAATCTGTTTTTATCCGTACAAAATCTTTGGAATGGTTGGGAATATTGTGGAATTCAGATTATTTTTCTATCGCTATTCCTGACAGAAGGATAGAGAGTGTTTTGACTTCGCTCCAGGAAGTTATCTCCCGTTTTCCAAACGTCACGGCTAGAGAACTGGCGAAAGTAGTAGGCAAAATTATCTCCATGTCACCTGTTATGGGAAACGTTTATTGTTTTATGACAAGATATGACAAGATATTGCTCTATGCAACTTCATGGGATTACCCCTTAAATTTGGGAGAAAATGTAGTACATGTGTTAAACGAACTGCATTTTTGGCTTCATAACATAGAATCACATAACTTACGATCTCTCGATCAGCCTAGCATAAAGAATACTATCATTTTTTCTGACGCCAGCTCTGTAGGAGCAGGGGCATACACAGTTGAAATGAACAGTAAGATTTTTCATAAAAACTGGTCAGGGGACGAATCTAAGATGAGTTCTACATGGAGAGAACTTAAGGCTATAGAATAAGCACTTGCTTCCTTTCAGTATTCTTTGAAAAACTCGCAGATTTAGTGGTTCACTGATAACCAAAGTTGTGTAAAAATCATTAAATCTGATAGTATGCACGAACATTTGCAAGAGATCGCATTCAAAATTTATGCTTTGTGTGTTATGCTAGGTTAACACTTAGCCACGATGTCCACGATTAAGCAAAATTGTAGAGCTCCACGATTCTATTAATAAAATTAGTTTTCACACGCTCTCCGACGCTCCATCACGATCTGATACGCGATGTAACGATTTGTTACGATTGTAGGTAAGATCTGTTACGATTTGCATCCCGTTCTCTCAAGCTTCGTTACGTTCCCGTACGATTACCACGATGAGCTATTACGCTTTGCCACGCTCTATCACGGTTCCCTACGCTTATCAAGTTTTGTTGCGATCTGTTACGATGCAGGACTACGAGTTGCCGCGATTTCACACGATTTGATATGAAATAGACAACCAGTTTCAATACCACTTGCAATATCCGAACAAGATTAAGCTTAATATCAAGGAGATGAAGATTTTATATCGCAAAACGCTGGAAATGACATTGATGAACCTTATTTGATCTTTCTTTTTTCGATTATTAAAGGTAACATTTTTGTTGAGCAATTAAAATCTTTGATTGCGAGTATATATTTAACTCGTTCGAAGACAATAAATGCAGCACCTCACTGATTATCAAGACTTCTTTTCGTAGTCTTCTTCATATGTTAGAAATTGTTGCGGATGTTAAAAACTCTTGTAATCCATCAAAAAAGGGTTGTCTTATTATAAATTTCATTATAGGAATATCGGAATCACAACGAATCTTGTAGATCGTGGACTGAATCGTGGAAAGCGTAACAAATCGTCAAAGACCGTGAGTGAAATCGTAGTGGATCGTAGGAGAACGTGTTTCACCACGATCTCCTACGATCGCATATTACGATCTGTTGCGCTTTGTCAAGATTTGTTACGCTCTACTACGCTCCATCACGTTCACTACATTCTCTCACGATGTACGGATCAATCGGGACAATCGTAGCAAACTTTTTGAGAATCAAATATTTTGCCACGATCTCTGCGATCTCCTACGATCACCACGATTCCACCACGCTCTCTTACGATCGTCACGATTCAACCCCACGCTCTCTTACGATCTCTACGATTCACCTCAATCGGGGCAATCGGGGCGATCGTGGCTAAGTGTAAACCTAGCATTAGAAATGGTATAATCATTGATATAGACTATAGAGTGGATTCCAAGGAAAGGTAATGAACAGGCCGACTATATTGTAAGGTCATAGATCACGATGACTGGGGTGTTTCGGATGCATTTTTCGATTTTGCTTTTTCAATCTTTGGCCCTTTTTCAATCGACAGGTTCGCAAACTCTGAAAATACAAAGTTGAATAGATTAAATTCAAAATTCTGGTCTCCGGGATCCGAAGCTTTTGATTGTTTTACGCAAAATTGGAACAAAGAAATGAACTGGCTCGTTCCTCCGATACATCTTATCATTACATTGTTTAGACTGAGGATCACTGGCGGGGGTGTAGTGCCCGAAACGTGCATGTCTGGTCCATGCTGTAAATTTATAAGGTTTTAAATGATGCTGTTGAATTTAAAGACGTTTAACATTTGAACTACTTGGTGAGTGTCACTGCTGGTGGACCAAGAGTCCCCGAGGGCACATGTAGCCAAGTTCGATCAACTTCGGTTGATCGTCTGTCTCTTCAACGCATTTGAAATTTTCTGTCTCAAAATTTCTTGAAATTTCTAAAACTTGGGTCCTGTAGCATCATATCCCACCCATTCTGCTACGTGTTTTGTTACATTTTTGGACATAATAATTTTCATACATTTTGGCCATATTACATTGTTTAGACTGAGGATCACTGGCGGGGGTTTAGTGCCCGAAACGTGCATGTCTGGTCCATGCTGTAAATTTATCAGGTTTTAAATGATGCTGTTGAATTTAAAGACGTTTAACATTTGAACTACTTGGTGAGTGTCACTGCTGGTGGACCAAGAGTCCCCGAGGGCACATGTAGCCAAGTTTGATCAACTTCGGTTGATCGTCTGTCTCTTCAACGCATTTGAAATTTTTTGTCACAAAATTTCTTGAAATTTCTAAAACGTCGGTCCTGTAGCATCATATCCCACCCATTCTGCTACGTGTTTTGGTACATTTTTGGACATAATAATTTTCATACATTTTGGCCATATTACATTGTTTAGACTGAGGATCACTGGCGGGGGTTTAGTGCCCGAAACGTGCATGTCTGGTCCATGCTGTAAATTTATCAGGTTTTAAATGATTTAAAGACGTTTAATATTTGAACTACTTGGTGAGTGTCACTGCTGGTGGACCAAGAGTCCCCGAGGGCACATGTAGCCAAGTTCGATCAACTTCGGTTGATCGTCTGTCTCTTCAACGCATTTGAAATTTTCTGTCACAAAATTTCTTGAAATTTCTAAAACGTGGGTCCTGTAGCATCATATCCCACCCATTCTGCTACGTGTTTTGGTACATTTTTGGACATAATAATTTTCATACATTTTGGCCATATTCAATTGTTTAGACTGAGGATCACTGGCGGAGGTTTAGTGCCCGAAACGTGCATGTCTGGTCCATGCTGTAAATTTATCAGGTTTTAAATGATGCTGTTGAATTTAAAGACGTTTAACATTTGAACTACTTGGTGAATGTCACTGCTGGTGGACCAAGAGTCCCCGAGGGCACATGTAGCCAGGTTCGATCAACTTCGGTTGATCGTCTGTCTCTTCAACGCATTTGAAATTTTCTGTCACAAAATTTCTTGAAATTTCTAAAACTTGGGTCCTGTAGCATCATATCCCACCCATTCTGCTACGTGTTTTAGTACATTTTTGGACATAATAATTTTCATACATTTCGGCCATATTACATTGTTTAGACTGAGGATCACTGGCGGGGGTTTAGTGCCCGAAACGTGCATGTCTGGTCCATGCTGTAAATTTATCAGGTTTTAAATGATGCTGCTGTATTAAAAAACGTTTAACATTTGAACTACTTGGTGAATGTCACTGCTGGTGGACCAAGAGTCCCCGAGGGCACATGTAGCCAGGTTCGATCAACTTCCGTTGATCGTCTGTCTCTTCAACGCATTTGAAATTTTCTGTCACAAAATTTCTTGAAATTTCTAAAACTTGGGTCCTGTAGCATCATATCCCACCCATTCTGCTACATGTTTTAGTACATTTTTGGACATAATAATTTTCATACATTTTGGCCATATTACATTGTTTAGACTGAGGATCACTGGCGGGGGTTTAGTGCCCGAAACGTGCATGTCTGGTCCATGCTGTAAATTTATCAGGTTTTAAATGATGCTGTTGTATTTAAAGACGTTTTACATTTGAACTACTTGGTGAGTGTCACTGCTGGTGGACCAAGAGTCTCCGAGGGCACATGTAGCCAAGTTTGATCAACTTCGGTTGATCGTCTGTCTCTTCAACGCATTTGAAATTTTCTGTCACAAAATTTCTTGAAATTTCTAAAACGTGGGTCCTGTAGCATCATATCCCACCCATTCTGCTACGTGTTTTGGTACATTTTTGGACATAATAATTTTCATACATTTTGGTCATATTACATTGTTTAGACTGAGGATCACTGGCGGGGGTTTAGTGCCCGAAACGTGCATGTCTGGTCCATGCTGTAAATTTATCAGGTTTTAAATGATTTAAAGACGTTTAATATTTGAACTACTTGGTGAGTGTCACTGCTGGTGGACCAAGAGTCCCCGAGGGCACATGTAGCCAAGTTCGATCAACTTCGGTTGATCGTCTGTCTCTTCAACGCATTTGAAATTTTCTGTCACAAAATTTCTTGAAATTTCTAAAACGTGGGTCCTGTAGCATCATATCCCACCCATTCTGCTACGTGTTTTGGTACATTTTTGGACATAATAATTTTCATACATTTTGGCCATATTCCATTGTTTAGACTGAGGATCACTGGCGGGGGTTTAGTGCCCGAAACGTGCATGTCTGGTCCATGCTGTAAATTTATCAGGTTTTAAATGATGCTGCTGTATTAAAAAACGTTTAACATTTGAACTACTTGGTGAATGTCACTGCTGGTGGACCAAGAGTCCCCGAGGGCACATGTAGCCAGGTTCGATCAACTTCGGTTGATCGTCTGTCTCTTCAACGCATTTGAAATTTTCTGTCACAAAATTTCTTGAAATTTCTAAAACTTGGGTCCTGTAGCATCATATCCCACCCATTCTGCTACGTGTTTTAGTACATTTTTGGACATAATAATTTTCATACATTTTGGCCATATTACATTGTTTAGACTGAGGATCACTGGCGGGGGTTTAGTGCCCGAAACGTGCATGTCTGGTCCATGCTGTAAATTTATCAGGTTTTAAATGATGCTGTTGTATTTAAAGACGTTTTACATTTGAACTACTTGGTGAGTGTCACTGCTGGTGGACCAAGAGTCACCGAGGGCACATGTAGCCAAGTTCGATCAACTTCGGTTGATCGTCTGTCTCTTCAACGCATTTGAAATTTTCTGTCACAAAATTTCTTGAAATTTCTAAAACGTGGGTCCTGTAGCATCATATCCCACCCATTCTGCTACGTGTTTTGGTACATTTTTGGACAAAATAATTTTCATACATTTTGGCCATATTACATTGTTAAGACTGAGGATCACTGGCGGGGGTTTAGTGCCCGAAACGTGCATGTCTGGTCCATGCTGTAAATTTATCAGGTTTTAAATGATGCTGTTGAATTTAAAGACGTTTAACATTTGAACTACTTGGTGAGTGTCTCTGCTGGTGGACCAAGAGTCCCCGAGGGCACATGTAGCCAAGTTCGAAAAACTTCGGTTGATCGTCTGTCTCTTCAACGCATTTGGAATTTTCTGTCACAAAATTTCTTGAAATTTCTAAAACGTGGGTCCTATAGCATCATATCCCACCCATTCTGCTACGTGTTTTGGTAATTTTTGGACATAATTATTTTCATACCTTTTGGCCATATTACATTGTTTAGACTGAGGATCACTGGCGGGGGTTTAGTGCCCGAAACGTGCATGTCTGGTCCATGCTGTAAATTTATCAGGTTTTAAATGATGCTGTTGTATTTAAAGACGTTAAACATTTGAACTACTTGGTTAGTGTCACTGCTGGTGGACCGAGAGTCCCCGAGGGCATATGTAGCCAAGTTCGATCAACTTCGGTTGATCTTCTGTCTCTTCAACGCATTTGAAATTTTCTGTCACAAAATTTCTTGAAATTTCTAAAACGTGGGTCCTGTAGCATCATATCCCATCCATTCTGCTAAGTGTTTTGGTAATTTTTGGACATAATAATTTTCATACATTTTGGCCATATTACATTGTTTAGACTGAGGATCACTGGCGGGGGTTTAGTGCCCGAAACGTGCATGTCTGGTCCATGCTGTAAATTTATCAGGTTTTAAATGATTTAAAGACGTTTAATATTTGAACTACTTGGTGAGTGTCACTGCTGGTGGACCAAGAGTCCCCGAGGGCACATGTAGCCAAGTTCGATCAACTTCGGTTGATCGTCTGTCTCTTCAACGCATTTGAAATTTTCTGTCACAAAATTTCTTGAAATTTCTAAAACGTGGGTCCTGTAGCATCATATCCCACCCATTCTGCTACGTGTTTTGGTACATTTTTGACCATAATAATTTTCATACATTTTGGCCATATTCAATTGTTTAGACTGAGGATCACTGGCGGAGGTTTAGTGCCCGAAACGTGCATGTCTGGTCCATGCTGTCAATTTATGAGGTTTTAAATGATGCTGTTGAATTTAAAGACGTTTAACATTTGAACTACTTGGTGAATGTCACTGCTGGTGGACCAAGAGTCCCCGAGGGCACATGTAGCCAGGTTCGATCAACTTCGGTTGATCGTCTGTCTCTTCAACGCATTTGAAATTTTCTGTCACAAAATTTCTTGAAATTTCTAAAACTTGGGTCCTGTAGCATCATATCCCACCCATTCTGCTACGTGTTTTAGTACATTTTTGGACATAATAATTTTCATACATTTCGGCCATATTACATTGTTTAGACTGAGGATCACTGGCGGGGGTTTAGTGCCCGAAACGTGCATGTCTGGTCCATGCTGTAAATTTATCAGGTTTTAAATGATGCTGCTGTATTAAAAAACGTTTAACATTTGAACTACTTGGTGAATGTCACTGCTGGTGGACCAAGAGTCCCCGAGGGCACATGTAGCCAGGTTCGATCAACTTCCGTTGATCGTCTGTCTCTTCAACGCATTTGAAATTTTCTGTCACAAAATTTCTTGAAATTTCTAAAACTTGGGTCCTGTAGCATCATATCCCACCCATTCTGCTACATGTTTTAGTACATTTTTGGACATAATAATTTTCATACATTTTGGCCATATTACATTGTTTAGACTGAGGATCACTGGCGGGGGTTTAGTGCCCGAAACGTGCATGTCTGGTCCATGCTGTAAATTTATCAGGTTTTAAATGATGCTGTTGTATTTAAAGACGTTTTACATTTGAACTACTTGGTGAGTGTCACTGCTGGTGGACCAAGAGTCTCCGAGGGCACATGTAGCCAAGTTTGATCAACTTCGGTTGATCGTCTGTCTCTTCAACGCATTTGAAATTTTCTGTCACAAAATTTCTTGAAATTTCTAAAACGTGGGTCCTGTAGCATCATATCCCACCCATTCTGCTACGTGTTTTGGTACATTTTTGGACATAATAATTTTCATACATTTTGGTCATATTACATTGTTTAGACTGAGGATCACTGGCGGGGGTTTAGTGCCCGAAACGTGCATGTCTGGTCCATGCTGTAAATTTATCAGGTTTTAAATGATTTAAAGACGTTTAATATTTGAACTACTTGGTGAGTGTCACTGCTGGTGGACCAAGAGTCCCCGAGGGCACATGTAGCCAAGTTCGATCAACTTCGGTTGATCGTCTGTCTCTTCAACGCATTTGAAATTTTCTGTCACAAAATTTCTTGAAATTTCTAAAACGTGGGTCCTGTAGCATCATATCCCACCCATTCTGCTACGTGTTTTGGTACATTTTTGGACATAATAATTTTCATACATTTTGGCCATATTCCATTGTTTAGACTGAGGATCACTGGCGGGGGTTTAGTGCCCGAAACGTGCATGTCTGGTCCATGCTGTAAATTTATCAGGTTTTAAATGATGCTGCTGTATTAAAAAACGTTTAACATTTGAACTACTTGGTGAATGTCACTGCTGGTGGACCAAGAGTCCCCGAGGGCACATGTAGCCAGGTTCGATCAACTTCGGTTGATCGTCTGTCTCTTCAACGCATTTGAAATTTTCTGTCACAAAATTTCTTGAAATTTCTAAAACTTGGGTCCTGTAGCATCATATCCCACCCATTCTGCTACGTGTTTTAGTACATTTTTGGACATAATAATTTTCATACATTTTGGCCATATTACATTGTTTAGACTGAGGATCACTGGCGGGGGTTTAGTGCCCGAAACGTGCATGTCTGGTCCATGCTGTAAATTTATCAGGTTTTAAATGATGCTGTTGTATTTAAAGACGTTTTACATTTGAACTACTTGGTGAGTGTCACTGCTGGTGGACCAAGAGTCACCGAGGGCACATGTAGCCAAGTTCGATCAACTTCGGTTGATCGTCTGTCTCTTCAACGCATTTGAAATTTTCTGTCACAAAATTTCTTGAAATTTCTAAAACGTGGGTCCTGTAGCATCATATCCCACCCATTCTGCTACGTGTTTTGGTACATTTTTGGACATAATAATTTTCATACATTTTGGCCATATTACATTGTTAAGACTGAGGATCACTGGCGGGGGTTTAGTGCCCGAAACGTGCATGTCTGGTCCATGCTGTAAATTTATCAGGTTTTAAATGATGCTGTTGAATTTAAAGACGTTTAACATTTGAACTACTTGGTGAGTGTCTCTGCTGGTGGACCAAGAGTCCCCGAGGGCACATGTAGCCAAGTTCGAAAAACTTCGGTTGATCGTCTGTCTCTTCAACGCATTTGGAATTTTCTGTCACAAAATTTCTTGAAATTTCTAAAACGTGGGTCCTATAGCATCATATCCCACCCATTCTGCTACGTGTTTTGGTAATTTTTGGACATAATTATTTTCATACCTTTTGGCCATATTACATTGTTTAGACTGAGGATCACTGGCGGGGGTTTAGTGCCCGAAACGTGCATGTCTGGTCCATGCTGTAAATTTATCAGGTTTTAAATGATGCTGTTGTATTTAAAGACGTTAAACATTTGAACTACTTGGTTAGTGTCACTGCTGGTGGACCGAGAGTCCCCGAGGGCATATGTAGCCAAGTTCGATCAACTTCGGTTGATCTTCTGTCTCTTCAACGCATTTGAAATTTTCTGTCACAAAATTTCTTGAAATTTCTAAAACGTGGGTCCTGTAGCATCATATCCCATCCATTCTGCTAAGTGTTTTGGTAATTTTTGGACATAATAATTTTCATACATTTTGGCCATATTACATTGTTTAGACTGAGGATCACTCGCGGGGGTTTAGTGCCCGAAACGTGCATGTCTGGTCCATGCTGTAAATTTATCAGGTTTTATATTGATGCTGTTGTATTTAAAGACGTTTTACATTTGAACTACTTAGTTAGTGTCACTGCTGGTGGACCAAGAGTCCCCGAGGGCACATGTAGCCAAGTTCGATCAACTTCGGTTGATCGTCTGTCTCTTCAACGCATTTGAAATTTTCTGTCACAAAATTTCTTGAAATTTCTAAAACTTGATACCTGTAGCATCATATTCCATCCATTCTGCTACGTGTTTTGGTACATTTTTGGACATAATAATTTTCATACATTTTGCCATATTACATTGTTTAGACTGAGGATAACTGGCGGGGGTTTAGTGCCCGAAATGTGCATGTCTGGTCCATGCTGTCAATTTATGAGGTTTTAAATGATGCTGTTGTTTTTAAAGACGTTTAACATTTGAACTACTTGGTCAGTGTCACTGCTGGTGGACCAAGAGTCCCCGAGGGCACATGTAGCCAAGTTAGAAAAACTTCGGTTGATCGTCTGTCTCTTCAACGCATTCGAATTTTCTGTCACAAAATTTCTTGAAATTTCTAAAACTTGGGTCCTGTAGCATCATATCCCACCCATTCTGCTACGTGTTTTAGTACATTTTTGGACATAATAATTTTCATACATTTTGGCCATATTACATTGTTTAGACTGAGGATCACTGGCGGGGGTTTAGTGCCCGAAACGTGCATGTCTGGTCCGTGCTGTAAATTTATCAGGTTTTAAATGATGCTGTTGAATTTAAAGACGTTTAACATTTGAACTACTTGGTCAGTGTCACTGCTGGTGGACCAAGAGTCCCCGAGGGCACATGTAGCCAAGTTCGATAAACATCAGTTGATCGTCTGTCTCTTCGACGCATTTGGAATTTTCTGTCACAAAATTTCTTGAAATTTCTAAAACGTGGGTCCTGTAGCATCATATCCCACCCATTCTGCTACGTGTTTTGGTACATTTTTGGACATAATAATTTTCATACATTTTGGCTATATTACACTGTTTAGACTGAGGATCACTGGCCGGGGTTTAGTGCCCGAAACGTGCATGTCTGGTCCATGCTGTAAATTTATCAGGTTTTAAATGATGCTGCTGTATTTAAAAACGTTTAACGTTTGAACTACTTGGTGAGTGTCACTGCTGGTGGACCAAGAGTCCCCGAGGGCACATGTAGCCAAGTTCGATCAACTTCGGTTGATCCTCTGTCTTTTCAACGCATTTGGAATTTTCTGTCACAAAATTTCTTTAAATTTCTAAAACGTGGGTCCTGTAGCATTATATCCCACCCATTCTGCTACGTGTTTTGGTACATTTTTGGACATAATATTTTTCATACATTTTGGCCATATTACATTGTTTTGACTGAGGATCACTGGCGGGGGTTTAGTGCCCAAAGCGTGCTTGTCTGGTCCATGCTGTCAATTTATGAGGTTTTAAATGATGCTGTTGGATTTAAAGACGTTTAATATTTGAACTACTTGGTGAGTGTCACTGCTGGTGGACCAAGAGTCCCCGAGGGCACATGTAGCCAAGTTCGATCAACTTCGGTTGATCGTCTGTCTCTTCAACGCATTTGAAATTTTCTGTCACAAAATTTCTTGAAATTTCTAATATGTGGGTCCTGTAGCATCATATCCCACCCATTCTGCTACGTGTTTTGGTGCATTTTTGGACATAATATTTTTCAAACATTTTGGCCATATTACATTGTTTAGACTGAGGATCACTGGCGGGGTTTAGTGCCCGAAACGTGCATGTCTGGTCCATGCTGTCAATTTATGAGGTTTTAAATGATGCTGTTGAATTTAAAGACGTTTAACATTTGAACTACTTGGTGAGTGTCACTGCTGGTGGACCAGGAGTCCCCGAGGGCACATGTAGCCAAGTTCGATCAACTTCGGTTGATCATCTGTCTCTTCAACGCATTTGAAATTTTCTGTCACAAAATTTCTTGAAATTTCTAAAACGTGGGTCCTGTAGCATCATATCCCACCCATTCTGCTAAGTGTCTTGGTACATTTTTGGACATAATAATTTTCATACATTTTGGCCATATTACATTGTTTAGACTGAGGATCACTGGCGGGGGTTTAGTGCCCGAAACGTGCATGTCTGGTCCATGCTGTAAATTTATCAGGTTTTAAATGATGCTGTTGAATTTAAAGACGTTTAACATTTGAACTACTTGGTGAGTGTCACTGCTGGTGGACCAAGAGTCCCCGAGGGCACATGTAGCCAAGTTCGATCAACTTCGGTTGATCGTCTGTCTCTTCAACGCAGTTGAAATTTTCTGTCACAAAATTTCTTGAAATTTCTAAAACGTGGGTCCTGTAGCATCATATCCCACCCATTCTGCTACGTGTTTTGGTACATTTTTGGACATAATAATTTTCATACATTTTGGCCATATTACATTGTTTAGACTGAGGATCACTGGCGGGGGTTTAGTGCCCGAAACGTGCATGTCTGGTCCATGCTGTAAATTTATCAGGTTTTAAATGATGCTGTTGAATTTAAAGACGTTTAACATTTGAACTACTTGGTGAGTGTCTCTGCTGGTGGACCAAGAGTCCCCGAGGGCACATGTAGCCAAGTTCGAAAAACTTCGATTGATCGTCTGTCTTTTCAACGCATTTGGAATTTTCTGTCACAAAATTTCTTGAAATTTCTAAAACGTGGGTCCTATAGCATCATATCCCACCCATTCTGCTACGTGTTTTGGTAATTTTTGGACATAATTATTTTCATACATTTTGGCCATATTACACTGTTTAGACTGAGGATCACTGGCGGGGGTTTAGTGCACGAAACGTACATGTCTGGTCCATGCTGTAAATTTATCAGGTTTTAAATGATTTAAAGACGTTTAATATTTGAACTACTTGGTGAGTGTCACTGCTGGTGGACCAAGAGTCCCCGAGGGCACATGTAGCCAAGTTCTATCAACTTCGGTTGATCGTCTGTCTCTTCAACGCATTTGAAATTTTCTGTCACAAAATTTCTTGAAATTTCTAAAACGTGGGTCCTGTAGCATCATATCCCACCCATTCTGCTACGTGTTCTGGTACATTTTTGGACATAATAATTTTCATACATTTTGGCCATATTACATTGTTTAGACTGAGGATCACTGGCGGGAGTTTAGTGCCCGAAACGTGCATGTCTGGTCCATGCTGTAAATTTATCAGGTTTTAAATGATGCTGTTGAATTTAAAGACGTTTAACATTTGAACTACTTGGTGAGTGTCACTGCTGGTGGACCAAGAGTCCCCGAGGGCACATGTAGCCAAGTTCGATCATTTTCGGTTGATCGTCTGTCTCTTCAACGCATTTGAAATTTTCTGTCACAAAATTTCTTTAAATTTCTAAAACGTGGGTCCTGTAGCATCATATCCAACCCATTCTGCTAAGTGTCTTGTTACATTTTTGGACATAATAATTTTCATACATTTTGGCCATATTACAATGTTTGGACTGAGGATCACTGACGGGGGTTTAGTGCCCGAAACGTGCATGTCTGCTCCATGCTGTAAATTTATCAGGTTTTAAATGATGCTGTTGAATTTAAAGAGTTTAACATTTGAACTACTTGGTGAGTGTCACTGCTGGTGGACCAAGAGTCCCCGAGGGCACATGTAGCCAAGTTCGATCATTTTCGGTTGATAGTCTGTCTCTTCAACGCATTTGAAATTTTCTGTCACAAAATTTCTTTAAATTTCTAAAACGTGGGTCCTGTAGCATCATATCCCACCCATTCTGCTACGTGTTTTGGTACGTTTTTGGACATAATAATTTTCATACATTTTGGCCATATTACATTGTTTAGACTGAGGATCACTGGCGGGGGTTTAGTGCCCGAAACGTGCATGTCTGGTCCATGCTGTAAATTTATCAGGTTTTAAATGATGCTGTTGAATTTAAAGACGTTTAACATTTGAACTACTTGGTGAGTGTCACTGCTGGTGGACCAAGAATCCCCGAGGGCACATGTAGCCAAGTTCGATCAACTTCGGTTGATCGTCTGTCTCTTCAACGCAGTTGAAATTTTCTGTCACAAAATTTCTTTAAATTTCTAAAACGTGGGTCCTGTAGCATCATATCCCACCCATTCTGCTAAGTGTCTTGTTACATTTTTGGACATAATAATTTTCATACATTTTGGCCATATTACATTGTTTAGACTGAGGATCACTGACGGGGGTTTAGTGCCCGAAACGTGCATGTCTGGTCCATGCTGTAAATTTATCAGGTTTTAAATGATGCTGTTGAATTTAAAGACGTTTAACATTTGAACTACTTGGTGAGTGTCACTGCTGGTGGACCAAGAGTCCCCGAGGGCACATGTAGCCAAGTTC
The DNA here is from genome assembly GCA_028142955.1 of Pinctada fucata. Lineage (NCBI taxonomy): Eukaryota > Metazoa > Mollusca > Bivalvia > Pterioida > Pteriidae > Pinctada > Pinctada fucata. The sequence continues at coordinate 34,479,740 of AP027108.1, read as the reverse complement.
TATCAACTTCGGTTGATCGTCTGTCTCTTCAACGCATTTGAAATTTTCTGTCACAAAATTTCTTGAAATTTCTAAAACGTGGGTCCTGTAGCATCATATCCCACCCATTCTGCTACGTGTTCTGGTACATTTTTGGACATAATAATTTTCATACATTTTGGCCATATTACATTGTTTAGACTGAGGATCACTGGCGGGGGTTTAGTGCCCGAAACGTGCATGTCTGGTCCATGCTGTAAATTTATCAGGTTTTAAATGATGCTGTTGAATTTAAAGACGTTTAACATTTGAACTACTTGGTGAGTGTCACTGCTGGTGGACCAAGAGTCCCCGAGGGCACATGTAGCCAAGTTCGATCATTTTCGGTTGATCGTCTGTCTCTTCAACGCATTTGAAATTTTCTGTCACAAAATTTCTTTAAATTTCTAAAACGTGGGTCCTGTAGCATCATATCAACCCATTCTGCTAAGTGTCTTGTTACATTTTTGGACATAATAATTTTCATACATTTTGGCCATATTACATTGTTTGGACTGAGGATCACTGACGGGGGTTTAGTGCCCGAAACGTGCATGTCTGCTCCATGCTGTAAATTTATCAGGTTTTAAATGATGCTGTTGAATTTAAAGAGTTTAACATTTGAACTACTTGGTGAGTGTCACTGCTGTTGGACCAAGAGTCCCCGAGGGCACATGTAGCCAAGTTCGATCATTTTCGGTTGATAGTCTGTCTCTTCAACGCATTTGAAATTTTCTGTCACAAAATTTCTTGAAATTTCTAAAACGTGGGTCCTGTAGCATCATATCCCACCCATTCTGCTACGTGTTTTGGTACGTTTTTGGACATAATAATTTTCATACATTTTGGCCATATTACATTGTTTAGACTGAGGATCACTGGCGGGGGTTTAGTGCCCGAAACGTGCATGTCTGGTCCATGCTGTAAATTTATCAGGTTTTAAATGATGCTGTTGTATTTAAAGACGTTTTACATTTGAACTACTTAGTTAGTGTCACTGCTGGTGGACCAAGAGTCCCCGAGGGCACATGTAGCCAAGTTCGATCAACTTCGGTTGATCGTCTGTCTCTTCAACGCATTTGAAATTTTCTGTCACAAAATTTCTTGAAATTTCTAAAACTTGATACCTGTAGCATCATATCCCATCCATTCTGCTACGTGTTTTGGTACATTTTTGGACATAATAATTTTCATACATTTTGCCATATTACATTGTTTAGACTGAGGATCACTGGCGGGGGTTTAGTGCCCGAAATGTGCATGTCTGGTCCATGCTGTCAATTTATGAGGTTTTAAATGATGCTGTTGTTTTTAAAGACGTTTAACATTTGAACTACTTGGTCAGTGTCACTGCTGGTGGACCAAGAGTCCCCGAGGGCACATGTAGCCAAGTTCGAAAAACTTCGGTTGATCGTCTGTCTCTTCAACGCATTGGAATTTTCTGTCACAAAATTTCTTGAAATTTCTAAAACTTGGGTCCTGTAGCATCATATCCCACCCATTCTGCTACGTGTTTTAGTACATTTTTGGACATAATAATTTTCATACATTTTGGCCATATTACATTCTTTAGACTGAGGATCACTGGCGGGGGTTTAGTGCCCGAAACGTGCATGTCTGGTCCGTGCTGTAAATTTATCAGGTTTTAAATGATGCTGTTGAATTTAAAGACGTTTAACATTTGAACTACTTGGTGAGTGTCACTGCTGGTGGACCAAGAGTCCCCGAGGGCACATGTACCCAAGTTCGATCAACTTCGGTTGATCGTCTGTCTCTTCAACGCATTTGAAATTTTCTGTCACAAAATTTCTTGAAATTTCTAAAACGTGGGTCCTGTAGCATCATATCCCACCCATTCTGCTACGTGTTTTGATACATTTTTGGACATAATAATTTTCATACATTTTGGCCATATTACATTGTTTAGACTGAGGATCACTGGCGGGGGTTTAGTGCCCGAAACGTGCATGTCTGGTCCATGCTGTAAATTTATCAGGTTTTAAATGATGCTGTTGAATTTAAAGACGTTTAACATTTGAACTACTTGGTCAGTGTCACTGCTGGTGGACCAAGAGTCCCCGAGGGCACATGTAGCCAAGTTCGATAAACATCAGTTGATCGTCTGTCTCTTCGACGCATTTGGAATTTTCTGTCACAAAATTTCTTGAAATTTCTAAAACGTGGGTCCTGTAGCATCATATCCCACCCATTCTGCTACGTGTTTTGGTACATTTTTGGACATAATAATTTTCATACATTTTGGCTATATTACACTGTTTAGACTGAGGATCACTGGCCGGGGTTTAGTGCCCGAAACGTGCATGTCTGGTCCATGCTGTAAATTTATCAGGTTTTAAATGATGCTGCTGTATTTAAAAACGTTTAACGTTTGAACTACTTGGTGAGTGTCACTGCTGGTGGACCAAGAGTCCCCGAGGGCACATGTAGCCAAGTTCGATCAACTTCGGTTGATCCTCTGTCTTTTCAACGCATTTGGAATTTTCTGTCACAAAATTTCTTGAAATTTCTAAAACGTGGGTCCTGTAGCATTATATCCCACCCATTCTGCTACGTGTTTTCGTACATTTTTGGACATAATATTTTTCATACATTTTGGCCATATTACATTGTTTTGACTGAGGATCACTGGCGGGGGTTTAGTGCCCGAAGCGTGCTTGTCTGGTCCATGCTGTCAATTTATGAGGTTTTAAATGATGCTGTTGAATTTAAAGACGTTTAACATTTGAACTACTTGGTGAGTGTCACTGCTGGTGGACCAGGAGTCCCCGAGGGCACATGTAGCCAAGTTCGATCAACTTCGGTTGATCATCTGTCTCTTCAACGCATTTGAAATTTTCTGTCACAAAATTTCTTGAAATTTCTAAAACGTGGGTCCTGTAGCATCATATCCCACCCATTCTGCTAAGTGTCTTGGTACATTTTTGGACATAATAATTTTCATACATTTTGGCCATATTACATTGTTTAGACTGAGGATCACTGGCGGGGGTTTAGTGCCCGAAACGTGCATGTCTGGTCCATGCTGTAAATTTATCAGGTTTTAAATGATGCTGTTGAATTTAAAGACGTTTAACATTTGAACTACTTGGTGAGTGTCACTGCTGGTGGACCAAGAGTCCCCGAGGGCACATGTAGCCAAGTTCGATCAACTTCGGTTGATCGTCTGTCTCTTCAACGCAGTTGAAATTTTCTGTCACAAAATTTCTTTAAATTTCTAAAACGTGGGTCCTGTAGCATCATATCCCACCCATTCTGCTACGTGTTTTGGTACATTTTTGGACATAATAATTTTCATACATTTTGGCCATATTACATTGTTTAGACTGAGGATCACTGGCGGGGGTTTAGTGCCCGAAACATGCATGTCTCGTCCATGCTGTAAATTTATCAGGTTTTAAATGATGCTGTTGAATTTAAAGACGTTTAACATTTGAACTACTTGGTGAGTGTCACTGTTGGTGGACCAAGAGTCCCCGAGGGCACATGTAGCCAAGTTCGATCATTTTCGGTTGATCGTCTGTCTCTTCAACGCATTTGAAATTTTCTGTCACAAAATTTCTTTAAATTTCTAAAACGTGGGTCCTGTAGCATCATATCCCACCCATTCTGCTAAGTGTCTTGTTACATTTTTGGACATAATAATTTTCATACATTTTGGCCATATTACATTGTTTGGACTGAGGATCACTGACGGGGGTTTAGTGCCCGAAACGTGCATGTCTGGTCCATGCTGTAAATTTATCAGGTTTTAAATGATGCTGTTGAATTTAAAGAGTTTAACATTTGAACTACTTGGTGAGTGTCACTGCTGTTGGACCAAGAGTCCCCGAGGGCACATGTAGCCAAGTTCTATCAACTTCGGTTGATCGTCTGTCTCTTCAACGCATTTGAAATTTTCTGTCACAAAATTTCTTGAAATTTCTAAAACGTGGGTCCTGTAGCATCATATCCCACCCATTCTGCTACGTGTTCTGGTACATTTTTGGACATAATAATTTTCATACATTTTGGCCATATTACATTGTTTAGACTGAGGATCACTGGCGGGAGTTTAGTGCCCGAAACGTGCATGTCTGGTCCATGCTGTAAATTTATCAGGTTTTAAATGATGCTGTTGAATTTAAAGACGTTTAACATTTGAACTACTTGGTGAGTGTCACTGCTGGTGGACCAAGAGTCCCCGAGGGCACATGTAGCCAAGTTCGATCATTTTCGGTTGATCGTCTGTCTCTTCAACGCATTTGAAATTTTCTGTCACAAAATTTCTTTAAATTTCTAAAACGTGGGTCCTGTAGCATCATATCCAACCCATTCTGCTAAGTGTCTTGTTACATTTTTGGACATAATAATTTTCATACATTTTGGCCATATTACATTGTTTGGACTGAGGATCACTGACGGGGGTTTAGTGCCCGAAACGTGCATGTCTGCTCCATGCTGTAAATTTATCAGGTTTTAAATGATGCTGTTGAATTTAAAGAGTTTAACATTTGAACTACTTGGTGAGTGTCACTGCTGTTGGACCAAGAGTCCCCGAGGGCACATGTAGCCAAGTTCGATCATTTTCGGTTGATAGTCTGTCTCTTCAACGCATTTGAAATTTTCTGTCACAAAATTTCTTTAAATTTCTAAAACGTGGGTCCTGTAGCATCATATCCCACCCATTCTGCTACGTGTTTTGGTACGTTTTTGGACATAATAATTTTCATACATTTTGGCCATATTACATTGTTTAGACTGAGGATCACTGGCGGGGGTTTAGTGCCCGAAACGTGCATGTCTGGTCCATGCTGTAAATTTATCAGGTTTTAAATGATGCTGTTGTATTTAAAGACGTTTTACATTTGAACTACTTAGTTAGTGTCACTGCTGGTGGACCAAGAGTCCCCGAGGGCACATGTAGCCAAGTTCGATCAACTTCGGTTGATCATCTGTCTCTTCAACGCATTTGAAATTTTCTGTCACAAAATTTCTTGAAATTTCTAAAACGTGGGTCCTGTAGCATCATATCCCACCCATTCTGCTAAGTGTCTTGGTACATTTTTGGACATAATAATTTTCATACATTTTGGCCATATTACATTGTTTAGACTGAGGATCACTGGCGGGGGTTTAGTGCCCGAAACGTGCATGTCTGGTCCATGCTGTAAATTTATCAGGTTTTAAATGATGCTGTTGAATTTAAAGACGTTTAACATTTGAACTACTTGGTGAGTGTCACTGCTGGTGGACCAAGAGTCCCCGAGGGCACATGTAGCCAAGTTCGATCAACTTCGGTTGATCGTCTGTCTCTTCAACGCAGTTGAAATTTTCTGTCACAAAATTTCTTTAAATTTCTAAAACGTGGGTCCTGTAGCATCATATCCCACCCATTCTGCTACGTGTTTTGGTACATTTTTGGACATAATAATTTTCATACATTTTGGCCATATTACATTGTTTAGACTGAGGATCACTGGCGGGGGTTTAGTGCCCGAAACATGCATGTCTCGTCCATGCTGTAAATTTATCAGGTTTTAAATGATGCTGTTGAATTTAAAGACGTTTAACATTTGAACTACTTGGTGAGTGTCACTGTTGGTGGACCAAGAGTCCCCGAGGGCACGTGTAGCCAAGTTCGATCATTTTCGGTTGATCGTCTGTCTCTTCAACGCATTTGAAATTTTCTGTCACAAAATTTCTTTAAATTTCTAAAACGTGGGTCCTGTAGCATCATATCCCACCCATTCTGCTAAGTGTCTTGTTACATTTTTGGACATAATAATTTTCATACATTTTGGCCATATTACATTGTTTGGACTGAGGATCACTGACGGGGGTTTAGTGCCCGAAACGTGCATGTCTGGTCCATGCTGTAAATTTATCAGGTTTTAAATGATGCTGTTGAATTTAAAGAGTTTAACATTTGAACTACTTGGTGAGTGTCACTGCTGTTGGACCAAGAGTCCCCGAGGGCACATGTAGCCAAGTTCTATCAACTTCGGTTGATCGTCTGTCTCTTCAACGCATTTGAAATTTTCTGTCACAAAATTTCTTGAAATTTCTAAAACGTGGGTCCTGTAGCATCATATCCCACCCATTCTGCTACGTGTTCTGGTACATTTTTGGACATAATAATTTTCATACATTTTGGCCATATTACATTGTTTAGACTGAGGATCACTGGCGGGAGTTTAGTGCCCGAAACGTGCATGTCTGGTCCATGCTGTAAATTTATCAGGTTTTAAATGATGCTGTTGAATTTAAAGACGTTTAACATTTGAACTACTTGGTGAGTGTCACTGCTGGTGGACCAAGAGTCCCCGAGGGCACATGTAGCCAAGTTCGATCATTTTCGGTTGATCGTCTGTCTCTTCAACGCATTTGAAATTTTCTGTCACAAAATTTCTTTAAATTTCTAAAACGTGGGTCCTGTAGCATCATATCCAACCCATTCTGCTAAGTGTCTTGCTACATTTTTGGACATAATAATTTTCATACATTTTGGCCATATTACATTGTTTGGACTGAGGATCACTGACGGGGGTTTAGTGCCCGAAACGTGCATGTCTGCTCCATGCTGTAAATTTATCAGGTTTTAAATGATTCTGTTGAATTTAAAGAGTTTAACATTTGAACTACTTGGTGAGTGTCACTGCTGTTGGACCAAGAGTCCCCGAGGGCACATGTAGCCAAGTTCGATCATTTTCGGTTGATAGTCTGTCTCTTCAACGCATTTGAAATTTTCTGTCACAAAATTTCTTTAAATTTCTAAAACGTGGGTCCTGTAGCATCATATCCCACCCATTCTGCTACGTGTTTTGGTACGTTTTTGGACATAATAATTTTCATACATTTTGGCCATATTACATTGTTTAGACTGAGGATCACTGGCGGGGGTTTAGTGCCCGAAACGTGCATGTCTGGTCCATGCTGTAAATTTATCAGGTTTTAAATGATGCTGTTGTATTTAAAGACGTTTTACATTTGAACTACTTAGTTAGTGTCACTGCTGGTGGACCAAGAGTCCCCGAGGGCACATGTAGCCAAGTTCGATCAACTTCGGTTGATCGTCTGTCTCTTCAACGCATTTGAAATTTTCTGTCACAAAATTTCTTGAAATTTCTAAAACTTGATACCTGTAGCATCATATCCCATCCATTCTGCTACGTGTTTTGGTACATTTTTGGACATCATAATTTTCATACATTTTGCCATATAACATTGTTTAGACTGAGGATCACTGGCGGGGGTTTAGTGCCCGAAATGTGCATGTCTGGTCCATGCTGTCAATTTATGAGGTTTTAAATGATGCTGTTGTTTTTAAAGACGTTTAACATTTGAACTACTTGGTCAGTGTCACTGCTGGTGGACCAAGAGTCCCCAAGGGCACATGTAGCCAAGTTCGAAAAACTTCGGTTGATCGTCTGTCTCTTCAACGCATTGGAATTTTCTGTCACAAAATTTCTTGAAATTTCTAAAACTTGGGTCCTGTAGCATCATATCCCACCCATTCTGCTACGTGTTTTAGTACATTTTTGGACATAATAATTTTCATACATTTTGGCCATATTACATTGTTTAGACTGAGGATCACTGGCGGGGGTTTAGTGCCCGAAACGTGCATGTCTGGTCCGTGCTGTAAATTTATCAGGTTTTAAATGATGCTGTTGAATTTAAAGACGTTTAACATTTGAACTACTTGGTGAGTGTCACTGCTGGTGGACCAAGAGTCCCCGAGGGCACATGTACCCAAGTTCGATCAACTTCGGTTGATCGTCTGTCTCTTCAACGCATTTGAAATTTTCTGTCACAAAATTTCTTGAAATTTCTAAAACGTGGGTCCTATAGCATCATATCCCACCCATTCTGCTACGTGTTTTGATACATTTTTGGACATAATAATTTTCATACATTTTGGCCATATTACATTGTTTAGACTGAGGATCACTGGCGGGGGTTTAGTGCCCGAAACGTGCATGTCTGGTCCATGCTGTAAATTTATCAGGTTTTAAATGATGCTGTTGAATTTAAAGACGTTTAACATTTGAACTACTTGGTCAGTGTCACTGCTGGTGGACCAAGAGTCCCCGAGGGCACATGTAGCCAAGTTCGATAAACATCAGTTGATCGTCTGTCTCTTCGACGCATTTGGAATTTTCTGTCACAAAATTTCTTGAAATTTCTAAAACGTGGGTCCTGTAGCATCATATCCCACCCATTCTGCTACGTGTTTTGGTACACTTTTGGACATAATAATTTTCATACATTTTGGCTATATTACACTGTTTAGACTGAGGATCACTGGCGGGGGTTTAGCGCCCGAAGCGTGCTTGTCTGGTCCATGCTGTCAATTTATGAGGTTTTAAATGATGCTGTTGAATTTAAAGACGTTTAACATTTGAACTACTTGGTGAGTGTCACTGCTGGTGGACCAGGAGTCCCCGAGGGCACATGTAGCCAAGTTCGATCAACTTCGGTTGATCATCTGTCTCTTCAACGCATTTGAAATTTTCTGTCACAAAATTTCTTGAAATTTCTAAAACGTGGGTCCTGTAGCATCATATCCCACCCATTCTGCTAAGTGTCTTGGTACATTTTTGGACATAATAATTTTCATACATTTTGGCCATATTACATTGTTTAGACTGAGGATCACTGGCGGGGGTTTAGTGCCCGAAACGTGCATGTCTGGTCCATGCTGTAAATTTATCAGGTTTTAAATGATGCTGTTGAATTTAAAGACGTTTAACATTTGAACTACTTGGTGAGTGTCACTGCTGGTGGACCAAGAGTCCCCGAGGGCACATGTAGCCAAGTTCGATCAACTTCGGTTGATCGTCTGTCTCTTCAACGCAGTTGAAATTTTCTGTCACAAAATTTCTTGAAATTTCTAAAACGTGGGTCCTGTAGCATCATATCCCACCCATTCTGCTACGTGTTTTGGTACATTTTTGGACATAATAATTTTCATACATTTTGGCCATATTACATTGTTTAGACTGAGGATCACTGGCGGGGGTTTAGTGCCCGAAACATGCATGTCTCGTCCATGCTGTAAATTTATCAGGTTTTAAATGATGCTGTTGAATTTAAAGACGTTTAACATTTGAACTACTTGGTGAGTGTCACTGTTGGTGGACCAAGAGTCCCCGAGGGCACATGTAGCCAAGTTCGATCATTTTCGGTTGATCGTCTGTCTCTTCAACGCATTTGAAATTTTCTGTCACAAAATTTCTTTAAATTTCTAAAACGTGGGTCCTGTAGCATCATATCCCACCCATTCTGCTAAGTGTCTTGTTACATTTTTGGACATAATAATTTTCATACATTTTGGCCATATTACATTGTTTGGACTGAGGATCACTGACGGGGGTTTAGTGCCCGAAACGTGCATGTCTGGTCCATGCTGTAAATTTATCAGGTTTTAAATGATGCTGTTGAATTTAAAGAGTTTAACATTTGAACTACTTGGTGAGTGTCACTGCTGTTGGACCAAGAGTCCCCGAGGGCACATGTAGCCAAGTTCTATCAACTTCGGTTGATCGTCTGTCTCTTCAACGCATTTGAAATTTTCTGTCACAAAATTTCTTGAAATTTCTAAAACGTGGGTCCTGTAGCATCATATCCCACCCATTCTGCTACGTGTTCTGGTACATTTTTGGACATAATAATTTTCATACATTTTGGCCATATTACATTGTTTAGACTGAGGATCACTGGCGGGAGTTTAGTGCCCGAAACGTGCATGTCTGGTCCATGCTGTAAATTTATCAGGTTTTAAATGATGCTGTTGAATTTAAAGACGTTTAACATTTGAACTACTTGGTGAGTGTCACTGCTGGTGGACCAAGAGTCCCCGAGGGCACATGTAGCCAAGTTCGATCATTTTCGGTTGATCGTCTGTCTCTTCAACGCATTTGAAATTTTCTGTCACAAAATTTCTTTAAATTTCTAAAACGTGGGTCCTGTAGCATCATATCCAACCCATTCTGCTAAGTGTCTTGTTACATTTTTGGACATAATAATTTTCATACATTTTGGCCATATTACATTGTTTGGACTGAGGATCACTGACGGGGGTTTAGTGCCCGAAACGTGCATGTCTGCTCCATGCTGTAAATTTATCAGGTTTTAAATGATGCTGTTGAATTTAAAGAGTTTAACATTTGAACTACTTGGTGAGTGTCACTGCTGTTGGACCAAGAGTCCCCGAGGGCACATGTAGCCAAGTTCGATCATTTTCGGTTGATAGTCTGTCTCTTCAACCCATTTGAAATTTTCTGTCACAAAATTTCTTTAAATTTCTAAAACGTGGGTCCTGTAGCATCATATCCCACCCATTCTGCTACGTGTTTTGGTACGTTTTTGGACATAATAATTTTCATACATTTTGGCCATATTACATTGTTTAGACTGAGGATCACTGGCGGGGGTTTAGTGCCCGAAACGTGCATGTCTGGTCCATGCTGTAAATTTATCAGGTTTTAAATGATGCTGTTGAATTTAAAGACGTTTAACATTTGAACTACTTGGTGAGTGTCACTGCTGGTGGACCAAGAGTCCCCGAGGGCACATGTAGCCAAGTTCGATCAACTTCGGTTGATCGTCTGTCTCTTCAACGCAGTTGAAATTTTCTGTCACAAAATTTCTTTAAATTTCTAAAACGTGGGTCCTGTAGCATCATATCCCACCCATTCTGCTAAGTGTCTTGTTACATTTTTGGACATAATAATTTTCATACATTTCGGCCATATTACATTGTTTAGACTGAGGATCACTGACGGGGGTTTAGTGCCCGAAACGTGCATGTCAGGTCCATGCTGTAAATTTATCAGGTTTTAAATGATGCTGTTGAATTTAAAGACGTTTAACATTTGAACTACTTGGTGAGTGTCACTGCTGGTGGACCAAGAGTCCCCGAGGGCACATGTAGCCAAGTTCTATCAACTTCGGTTGATCGTCTGTCTCTTCAACGCATTTGAAATTTTCTGTCACAAAATTTCTTGAAATTTCTAAAACGTGGGTCCTGTAGCATCATATCCCACCCATTCTGCTACGTGTTCTGGTACATTTTTGGACATAATAATTTTCATACATTTTGGCCATATTACATTGTTTAGACTGAGGATCACTGGCGGGGGTTTAGTGCCCGAAACGTGCATGTCTGGTCCATGCTGTAAATTTATCAGGTTTTAAATGATGCTGTTGAATTTAAAGACGTTTAACATTTGAACTACTTGGTGAGTGTCACTGCTGGTGGACCAAGAGTCCCCGAGGGCACATGTAGCCAAGTTCGATCATTTTCGGTTGATCGTCTGTCTCTTCAACGCATTTGAAATTTTCTGTCACAAAATTTCTTTAAATTTCTAAAACGTGGGTCCTGTAGCATCATATCCAACCCATTCTGCTAAGTGTCTTGTTACATTTTTGGACATAATAATTTTCATACATTTTGGCCATATTACATTGTTTGGACTGAGGATCACTGACGGGGGTTTAGTGCCCGAAACGTGCATGTCTGCTCCATGCTGTAAATTTATCAGGTTTTAAATGATGCTGTTGAATTTAAAGAGTTTAACATTTGAACTACTTGGTGAGTGTCACTGCTGTTGGACCAAGAGTCCCCGAGGGCACATGTAGCCAAGTTCGATCATTTTCGGTTGATAGTCTGTCTCTTCAACGCATTTGAAATTTTCTGTCACAAAATTTCTTGAAATTTCTAAAACGTGGGTCCTGTAGCATCATATCCCACCCATTCTGCTACGTGTTTTGGTACGTTTTTGGACATAATAATTTTCATACATTTTGGCCATATTACATTGTTTAGACTGAGGATCACTGGCGGGGGTTTAGTGCCCGAAACGTGCATGTCTGGTCCATGCTGTAAATTTATCAGGTTTTAAATGATGCTGTTGAATTTAAAGACGTTTAACATTAAATGTATAAAACACCTTATTCTTTGTAATGCTAGAGGTTGCCTTGTCGTACCAAAATGGCAATCATCTGCTTTTTGGTCCTTTATATTCAAAGAGGGATTAGCATACCATTCATATGTTAAAGACATGCTAGAATTTAGAGATAGTGACAGAATTTACATTCAAGGTCACAATAAAAGTACTATTTTCGGATCTGAGACGTTCACATCATCAGTTTTACTGGTGAAATTAGACGCTTCTAGTTGATACTTTATTATCCTAACTTAGAAAGTTTGATGATAGCTTATTTTGTAGACCTGTGAGTCAGATTTCGTACACCTGTGAGTCTGATTTCGTAGACCTGTGAGTCTGATTTCGTAGACCTGAGAGTCCGATAGTCTGATTTTTTTCATATGAGAATGAATTATATATGAGAAAGATAATTCATGTTTTTGTTTGATATTATATCATGAATATTGAGTGCTGTGATGTATTGCAGTTGAGAATGCCCTGATGCATCACTTGACAGTTGTTCATACCGATTTTAAAAGATTCTACTGAGTTTAATGAATCCTTTCTATCAATACATTTTTCAGACATATTTACTGTTGGCAGATGGGCAGTGAAGAAGGACTACGATCATGATGAACTGAACGAACTCGCCAGTTTGTTACCTGATTTCTGTTTGAAAGCACGAGCTGAAAATACCATAAAATAATATAGGTATGCATTTAATAACTTTTGTAAATGGTGCAAAAAAATATCAACCAGCTGTAACTCCGTTACCAGCATCAGATTTTCATCTATCTATGTACATAATCGATTTGACTAAAAATGGAAATTCAGCAACGAACATTCAGTCTGTCTGTCATGCTATCAGCAGGGCCCATTCTATGGCCGGAGTTAAAGATCCATGCGAATCAGACCTGGTGAAACTAGTCAAAGAAGGCGCAATAAGGGACACAAGTCGTCCTTTCATTAAGAAAGAACCTGTATTACCAGAACATTGAATTAGATTAATAGATATTGTCGCTAATGACAATTGTTCTTTAGCTGATTTGCGCATTGCTTGTATGAGTATAGTTGCCTATGCAGGATTGTTACGCTTTTCAGAATTGTCTTAGTTACAACGACAAGATATTAAGATCTTCCAAGATCATATGATCATTAATATCAAGAAAAGTAAAACTGACAAATACAAACATGGGAGCGACGTTTGCATCGTAAGAACTAATTCTAAAACCTGTCAAGTCAACATTTTAGAAAGATACCTGTGTATGGCTAATATTAAATCAGATTCAAACGAATTCTTATTCAGATCTGTGTCATTTTGTAAGAAAACTAATTGTTATAAACTCAGAAAAATCAATTCACCTAACTCTAACACTAGAACTAGAGAAATTATTTTAGGCGCATTTAATACCATTGGCTTAGACAAAAGTAAGTTTGGCATTCATAGTTTAAGATCAGGGGGAGCAACTGCAGCAGCCACGGCAGGCATTTCTGAAAGATTATTTAAAAAACATGGTAGATGGCGTTCTGAAAACGCAATATGTATGGTAAGCTTCTATGCCTTTCAAAACAGCATAGCATTCTTTTTCACTAGTGTGCCATTTTCTTTCGTCAGAGGTAAGAGACTTACCGCCGTAAGCTATAACGTGTTCTTCTTTACGAGCATTTCTTTGAGACAAAGTATAACCGATTGCAAAATCTGATGCATCACATGTTAGTATGAATGAGTCAAAGAAGATCCTGACGATAATCTCAACAGCACTCACAATAGAGAACAAAATTGAGCATCGACGGACCCCTAGCAAGCTAGAGGTGGGACCAGGTGCCCGGGAGGAGTAAGCATCCCCTGTTGGCTAGCCGCACCCGCCGTCGTTGTCTAAGCACGAAAATGAAAACAATATATAAAATCCATGCACTGTCTGACGTTATGTCTTTATCGAAATGAGTTAAAGAAGATCCTGACGATAATCTCAACAGCACTCACAATAGAGCACCAAATTGAACATCGACGGACCCCCAGCAAGCCGGAGGTGGGATCAGGTGCCCGGGAGGAAAGTACTATGGCGACCATGTCAGGGAAATATATTCAAAACACTGACTATGAATTCACGGTTAGTATCAGGGAAAGCGAGAACAGGAGTGGAGATATGAGCTTGCTTGATGGTATCAAAAGCAGACTGACAATTGTCTGACCAAATAAACTCTTTGTCTTTGCCAGTGAGAGCGGTGAGAGGAGAACAGATTTTAGAATAACCACAGATAAACTTTCTATAGTGGTTTGCCATTCCAAGAAAACGTCTCAACATCTCAACTCATTTTGATTTTTGGAACTGGGTATTCGCTTACTGCTTTTCTCTTATCCGGATCTACTTCGATTCTATGCTTTGATATTATGTGACCCAAATATTTGACCTGTTTTGTAGCAAAAGAGCATTTGTTTGGGTTTAATTTTTAATCTGCTTCCCTAGGTCTTCCGAAAACTTGATTCAAATGTTGTAAATGCGTCTGGACTAAAGACAAGTATGTCATCGACATAAACAAGACATGTTTTGAAGTTTTAACCTCTAATAACGTGAGCCATAAGAGTTTGAAAACTTATCGGTGCATTCATTAAACCAAAAGGCATTCTTTTCCATTCCTATATTCCGTTTCTAGATATAAAGGCGGCTTTGTGTTAAGTGTTTGGGTCAAGACCAATTTGCCAAAATCCTGACCTAAGGTCAAGCGTACTAAAAACAGTTGGCTTTGATGAAAGACTGTTTCCAATCTAGGAAGAGGAAAGTGTCAGAGTACTGTAATTCTATTAAGTTTCCGGTAGTCTACCGCGAATCTATATTCGCCGTAACGGTTTTACTTTTTCACCATTACTACCGGTGAATGCCAATCTGAGTTTGATGGTTCAATGATATCGTTTTATAACATCTCATCGATTTTTTTTTATAATTTCGTTTTGAATAACCGGAGAGGCTTGATAAAAAGGCATTTGGACGGGCTTAGCACCTGGTGTTCCTTCAATTTTATGTTGATAAAAATGCGTCTCGCCCAATCGCGAAAACATCCCGATTATTTGAGATGAACTCTTTTGCCAGTCGTTTGTTTGAGTCGGTTAAATCCGACTGTGACAAGTCTGGGATAAAGAATCCCGAAGGTTCAGAAGAAGACGGAGAGACTGATGCAAATGGTGCGTCAAGACTTGTTAGTTTCGAAATGTCAAGATCTGAAACGGAGGCTAATTACTAAACTAGTACATGATGACAGACAAGCGAACATCTTTGTTGGTGGGGTTCATTATCTTGATGCAGGCTTTGTTAGTTTCTACTACACATTTTGCCCCAACAAGATTCATATCTAACAATGTACAAGTAAAATGGTCTTTGACCTTCGGAGAATAGTACAATAAGCTTTAGATCGCGCTATACCAGAGCTTGTCTGAATTTGACAAATAGATGGGACTTTTTCATTGATAAACATAGCGCTATTTTCAAAATCTAAATGTACTTTATGTGATTGTAAAAAGTCACAACCTAAGATCAAAGTATGATGTAATCAATCTATAACATATACAGCTTGGCTGTACGTAGCACTGACAAATGATATCGGAATATCTAATTTGCCTAAGAATTTCAGTTTCTGACCTGTGACGCCTTTAATAAAACACGAAGTCGGGCTGTTACAAGATACATGCATTAAAATTTGTTTTCTTTAAATAGTCTAAGCTACAACACGAAATATGAGCACCCGAATCGACTAAAGCCATTGTTTTTCTCTCTCCCACAGAAACTAGCACTGTATTTGAATTTATATTGCATTTGAAATTTATATTAGCAGTTTTACTTAACTTGCCTGTGTGCCCATCCCACGCCTGGACAGGCGCGATTTCCTATCTTTGATTTCTAGGTTTTTTACAGACAGTTTTAATATGTCCTTTGATACCACAGTTAAAACATGTTAAATCTTTTTCAAAACAAACTGATCTTGAAATGCATGACTTACAGCATCCAATCATCTTCTGCTCTGCATGCTGTTATTGGTCTCATCTTTCGGTTGCGTCTGACGGTAGTTTTGGACAGGACGGTGTATCTGCACGGGATGGGGTTGATCGTGGACGGATAGTTGATACTTTGGCTATGGCCGGGATGGTGACTCCGGGTGGAAAAGTTAGGGTTATGGACGGGTTGCTGGGTCTGGACGGGAAGGCTACCTTTCACTGCCGCGATTGACGTCTCCAAGGGACTGGTGAGTTCGCCTTTTAGGGATTGGACAGCGGCGATCACGGTGGATTGGAACATCTTGGAAATGTCCTCGCTTGGTTTAGCTGCTATTTTGATTGCTTTCTCGGCAGTCTTGGCAGCATCCCTAAGTTCTTCCATCGTTCTGGGTTTGTCCTTGTAAGCCGAGGCATGGATTTCTGGTTTCAATGGTTCATGGTTTCAATCCTCTAAACGCAAGGCGTACAACCACGTCTTCTGGGAGATCGGTGTCCATTACATTGAGATGGACCTTGTAGAGGTATTCCTCGACAGTTTCCTGCTCGTCCTGTCTAAGGTTGAAGGCCTCCGTGTCATAGTTGTCAAATTTCTTATATCGTCGAAGAAATGCCTCTTCGAACAACTTGAGGGACTGCCTGATGCAGGTTGGTAGGGTGTAAAACCAATGCCTGACTGGTTCTGATACATTGAAAGGAAAATGACTTAACGCAGCCTCCTCAGTAATTGGAACATAAATATGTATGTAAGAAACATATTCCACCACTGTCCGGGCGATGTTTTACTGTCGTAAATTGGGACAATGATGTTGTTTGGATGATGGTGTCCCCAGGTTGATTCGATTACTGGTTGGGGCTGCGGCCTGCTCTGGTCACTTTGGGATGTAACCGGCATCACATCAACTGACGGTCCTTGTTCTTGGTTCTCATCATGGACGTCCACCAGTTGATCATTCATGCCATCGCCTGACTCCTCTGGCTGGGCCCTGGATCTTGTTGTAATTGCGTTGTTTGGTCTCATGATGGGGTCTTTGGATTCTCCACCAATAAATTTTCGTTTTCTCCTATATTAGAGAGGTTGAGATTTCCTACGTGTAACTTGTACGTGTACTTGTATTCTAATCGGCTATTGTGACGTCATCATTTATTGCGTTTGACGTCATTTGCTTTACAAGTTACACGTCGCCAGTGAACGTGTAAAGTGCGAGATACACGTAGGTCTTTACTTCAAGATATTCCATCCCCTTTATTCTATCAAATAGTATAAAAAGTATGGCATTCAATTCATAATGATTTCAAGTTTCTATTTCAATGTAGATTTAATCGAACTCAATGTTCCTCTTGAATTTATACTGTCCAAAAGTCAACTCAAATTCACTGAGATTTTACCAGTACGCGTAGTGGTCTTTGAAAGGAAATCTCAACAACAGTTACGTGTAAATATTTACATATGCCCATTCATTTGTATAGAATTTACACTGTGATTATAGGAGTATAACCGCAGTGGCGTGATTTGAACTATGACGTCATAGTAAGTTGGATTGATTTGAACTTTGACGGTACGTAGTAACAGAGCCTTAGCAACGTAGTTGTAAACGTATTTTAACGTCATTAAAGTGTGAAAAACTGGAATGTAAATATATAGAATAACTGTCTTTTGGAATGTGATTATACTGTGATAACCTACAATGGATCCAGGAATTATGTTTCTCATAATGCGCTAACGCGCATTATGGAACATAATTCCTGGATCCATTGTAGGTTATCACAGTATAATCACATTCCAAAAGACAGTTATTCTATAATTCAACTTGTACACTAGACGTACCCGTACAAGTTACACGTAGGAAATCTCAACCTCTTCGCTTATGCTGGTTTCTACACAGGAATGACCTGTAAGGCAGTTTTGAACTTGCCTGTGAATTTTAAATAAAACACTCAAAATATTTTAAGGCCATACTAAATAAATTCTATGTTTAACGTCCCCTGCGCGCGTAGGTTTTGGAAAATTTCCCAAAATAAAAAAACAAGAGAGGTTTAGAAGGCTAACGTGTACGGGTACGCGTTCGTGTAATCTACAAGTACATCTTACACGTAAAAAATAGCAGAGGTTTAGAAAATTGACGAGTACGTGTACGTGTACTGGTGCCCTTAGCGATGACGTTAAATAAATATATTCAAACATATACGAGACAGATATATAGATAAAATGTAAAATTAAAACTTATAAGGTTTTCTCGGTACAAGTATTTATGAAATACATCTGCTATGTAAACATAAATGTCTGTAGACACGTTTTTACGTACATGTAGCTCGCGATTTACATGTAATTGACAACTTGTAGCGACTTCCCGTACGCAATAAATAATAACGTCATACACAGTTAGTGCGTCTACCCTGTACACGTACCCGTACACGTAACGGTTTCTAAACCTCTCTATAGCCAGTCTTGTAAGATCCGGATTTTCGTAACCGTTGCAGTTCTATATGTTACATTCACTTTTAGGTTTCCATAAAGAAAATTTAGGGGGAGTTCAAACACTCCAGGTTAACCATCTTGTCTTTTTGAGACGTTTTAATAGTCTTCACAAAAGAATATTAGTCTTTACAAACAGCGAGGGTTAGTATAATATTGTGTACAAAATGTTGCATAATTATCCAGATACAAGATTGATTACATGGAAATCAAAGAGAAGTGATTGTGAAATCATGATGTTTAACTGTAAATTGTGCAAGTGTCACAAATACATTTCAGAATCTAAGTCTTGCTTCTTGGCATCTACCTGTCATCAGTAGAGATACTCAGAAATGTTCTGCCAAGGACCAGAGATGTTGAAAAGTGTCAGTCTGAAGCCTCTGAAATATGCCTTACAAATATTCTTTCGGACCGACAAAAGTTGGCAGTTCTTTTCATTGTTGGGACTGACAGAATGACTAAAATGTCTAACAGATTTCGACATCTCTGAAAGGACTTATTGGACACCCGGGAGGTAGTCCTAAAATATGTGTATGATCCTACGGCAAGCATAGGGTTCGAACCGGTCCATAGAATCACAGAAAACACTGGAAACAACCAACTAAACACAGAAAACACTCTATAAGTAACCGAAAACACCTTCCAAATGTCAAGAAACACCCATGTTTTGAAAGATATACATACTGCAGACATTTTGTCCAAGTTTCAACAAAATTGGTTCACTTTTAAGTATAATATGATAATTTTTAGTTTTATTTTTGCAGATCGTTTGTAGTGCGGCACGACGGCCATGTTTGTTTAAATTCTCAGTGATTAACATCCGTGTCATTTCACGTGATTAGTCGATTGCATTTTATATTGTGTAATATTAAAAAATAATTTTTTTTTAAAAAGATGTGTTGTTTAAGTGAATTTCCTTTTATTTTTTTTTTAAGAATATTAGTTGTTGTTGTAATTTTTTTCACAGACATTATATAATATAGCAGATAATTAAAAAAAAAAAAACCCGAAATCTTTTACATGTTTTTTTTATTTATCAATATATCACGAACGGCTTAGATAATTACATTATGATAATAGCAAGTTAATTTGTTAATTAAAATAAAGTAAAGAACAAAGGCATTATTTTCTTTAATCTATGAGGTTCAAAGAGTTGTGTGTGCTTTCTTTATAAATATCACAGAGGTTTCAACCAATGACATAATCGACTGGTATGTTATTTCAAAAATAATGATGAGAAGGTTAGAATCTTTTAAATAATGTCCGAGCAAATTTTTATCATTATTACATTTTTCATCATGGAAACTTTGTTTCCTTGTCCGTCGTGCTTCCACGAATGCGGAGACTAGACGATACAATGCTCTTCAACAATTAAAACCAGCTTTTCACTTGTATTAAATTGTATAAATCATAGTACACGTGTACATGTCAATAAACCGTGCAGGGTACGTAGGTGTCGATTGTACGTTCATGCCTGAAATGTGTGAAACTCATTATAGAGCGTGATATCGGCAAGCGGTGAATGAAGATAGGGGAATAAGAATATCTTTAATAATAAATTTAAGTTTAAACACCCCCTCCCCCCTCTGATGATATAATGATGAACTCAGAATTTGATTAAAAGAATTTAGCAAAAAATAAAGTAGTTTAAAACTTCACGTAAAAAAATCGGGGTACCCGACAGAAAGACTGAATCAAAGGGTTTTTTAAAAGGAAGGAAAGAAAAAAGATCGTGCCTAACGTTTAGGGATATAAGGATATGAACTTGGGGGAAAAATGAATTGAAAATAACAACTTTTTCACTTTTTTGGAGGTAGCGGCTTTCATCATTTCTAATTAAGACTAATTTGGGGGCTCATCAACCGTCTAAATAAATGTCAATGGGCGGGTTTAGGTAAGGTTTTCCTGACTACTTAATTCTAAACACATAATCACGATAATGGTTTACGATTATTTAATAATTACTGATTAACCAACACAATAAATAAATATTCTTCTCCGTTAGAATAAGTAAAAAAGTACGTAGGACCACTTTTACCTCTAAAAACATGTTTAAAGTTCATAATTGATTCCGACCCCACCCCTTTATCCACCCAATATATTTTCTCATATCGTTATCGACACCTCAGTTTATTCGCCCCTATTATGCAATCACCGTTAATTAGTGGGAGGTATGATATTGCCCGGCTAATAACTGGCTAATAACTGACCCTCTATGTAATACGATAGTCAATTTATACATTTTCTCTAGATTATTCCCTTTTTTCTCCTAATCATAGTTCAATGAATTTCGTGCATTCCTTTGCTTTTATTCTTTGTCGATATGTCTATTTTAGATTTATCAGAAATTATACCTTTATTTTTGCGTACACTCGATTCAGCACTGCATTGATTATTAAATTTGAAATTTCAATATTCAAAATACTGTAATTGTAAATGATAAATGGTATGATTTTTAAAAGGAATAAAGTATCTATTCGTCCGTGGATTTAATAATTGTACCTTCTTGAAATAGCACGACCAAGACCTAAAGTATTTGCCTTAAAATCAACACCTATCTCTTTTTACTAGATACCAATACACATTGTTTAAACTAATTTAATTAGATCTATACCTATGATATTTTTCGTACTTTTTTCTCCGGACAAAATGTATAAACATATTCTTGTAATTGCAATACACGAAGTATTACTGGGAATTCGGGCAATTTATATAGGCCTCCGGCCTCGGGCAGTCAGTCATTCTTAATTTTTCTGGCCACCTTTTTATGCCCCCGTAATCGAAGATTCGGGGCATATAGTTTTTGGTCTGTCCGTCCGTCTGTCTGTTTGTCCGCAAAAACTTTAACCTAGGACATAACTTTTGAATGGTGACAGGACTTTCACATTTCACATGTGTATTCCTTGTGATCTTGACCTTGGAGTTTGACCTACTTTTGAAAAACTTTAACCTTGGGCATATTACTTTCGAGATTAAGCACTACAACTATCCCAAAACCCTATTATTAGATAATATGGCATAATTACCTTCAAAAATAATCTTCTGGACATACAAAATATACGAATATATAGTCTTTGTAAAGACAAGCGACATGCTTTTTTTCGAGTTGGCCGTTTAAATAGAGAATGACTTAGTATTTTTCTTCAGGTCCAACAAATCATATATTGACCTCATTCCCAGTCAATAATTGTCTAATATATGTGTCCCTGATACCAAAACTTCTACGTATGACAATTTCTTTCTCTTTTTTTTTTTTCATAAATTTTGTTTCTTTTCAGACTCCAATTAGCCATAGACAAATGAATACAATGACAATGATTCATGTACTCATACATTAGACATCACAAACGAATCTTGCTCAGATGACATCACAGTATCAGATGAGAACAATATCTCAGATATTCTCACAGACACATCACGTACTGACGTTCCGTCGCTCCTGCGGAAATTGAAGTTTTTGAAAGTTTTGAGACTATAACAAATACGTACATGTAGATGCAACTCCGTGCTTTTTTACTTATTTAACTTGTCAGAATATGTCACAAAAGAAAATACAATTTGAACACAAGATGCCTTGAAAAAAAAGAACCAAATTGAAATACATATGCAGAAGTGTTCGTGCGCCGAGATATAGGTCTAAATATACGAACGTTCGTATGCGGAGCAACAGAAAACACCTTCCAAATGTCAAGAAAAACCCATTTTTTGAAACTTTCAAAGATATACATACTGCAGACATTGATTATCTCAAGTTATCTCTGTATGATATATGATGAATTTAGATAATAAATTAATGAAACATAGCACTTCTTTATGTACATTGTATTTCTATTATACATACTTAAACACAATACATCAAAGGTGAAAAACATAGGTAAACAAATATTATATGATGAATTTAGATAATAAATTAATGAAACATAGCACTTCTTTATGTACATTGTATTTCTATTATACATACTTAAACACAATACATCAAAGGTGAAAAACATAGGTAAACAAATATGGCCGCCGCGACGCACTTCAAAACAACTTATAAGATCACCTAAAAATGGTCATAGTTCACCAAAATGTTAACCAATTTCATTGAAACTTGGACAAAATGTCCACAGTATGTATATCTTTCATAAAATGGGTGTTTCTTGACATTTGGAAGGTGTTTTCTGTTACTTTTAGAGTGTTTTCTGTGTTTAGTTGGTTGTTTCCAGTGTTTTCTGTGATTCTACGGACCCGGTTCGAACCCTCCCCCGACCCTTTCCAAATATCTAAGTTGAAGTCTTATATTATAGGACTACCCAGGAGGAATATTACCCCTTATGCAAGCTGATATTCTATGATCATAGTCATTAATCTGGAAAGGTTTGAAAGTTTGCTAACTACCGACTAAATAATCTGTGAAAATCTACCCTTATTTACTAGAGCTGAAACGAATATTCGAATATTCGCGAATGAATAGTTTTCAGCGAATATTCAAATGGAGAATTGGTATTCGGATATTTGTTAGTATATATATAGTCCCGTAATTATAGAGAAAAGAAGGAAATATAAAGCATTGTATAAATAAGGTTTACAAGACGGTGTTACTCCACCGATATCAATACGCACCCACTAACATTTGCACAACTGGTCAGTACGTTGCATATTATTTTAAAAATGCATGGGCTGTCGTGTGTCATTTGCATTGAATAAATAAATAAATGATAAAGACGCTTCAATGTCTATCTATAACATATATTTCATCTGATAATATTTTCAAGCAAGGAAAGCTGCACCTGAATACCTGACCTGTACTCCGTGCCCCTCTTCATGTAGAGATGCGTTAACTACTAAACTAGTGTTTCAGGGTAATATTTGTTTACTCCAAACCTACTTAACTCTTTACCAGAATCTCTCTCATACCAGATTTTTTAAAAAATTTAATTAATTGGTCAATACCTAACCCAAATCTTAACCCTAACCATTGGTCAAAAACATTTTCAGGACGCTCTTAAAGTCCTTACAAGTAATAACGATATTCTAATACGAATCGAATACGTGTCACGAACATTCAAATAGCATTTTTAGGTATTCGTTTCAGCACTATTATTTACCCTTAAGGCCACACCAATTTAATCTTTAGTTCTTCGTTACCTACCGCTCCTGATTTTTCCGATTTCAAATTTAAATATTTGAATTTAAATCCCGCACCTGAAACGGCAGCGACCGCTCCGTGAAAATTCCGGAACGTAAATATCCGTTTTTCTTTGTATTTTAACTGCTGAACTGCCGAAAACGAAAGTACACCGGCAAAATCCCATGAAAGAAATGGTAAAATAGCATTCCCTAGATGGCTTTTATGCCTTCTTGGGAAAAATTCTGTTCAAATAGAGCATTTAGACAAGTGATAAAAGAAGGTTTGTAAAGTATAACACAAATTTTGACACGATCTAGATCATTCATTGCAACTTGCAAGTGGTCAGTAACTGAGTAACTCGATCCAGGTGAATGTTTTACCTGTGAACAGTTTATGAGACATTGCAAGGAATATCTGTATTGAATGATCAACTCTGAAACAATTAGATTCATGGTCAAACATAAAAATAACACAAAATATGTTCCAGGATAATGCAAATATCTAATTTGGATTTTTTGATTTGGACACCCTTCAAATGATTTGTTTAGATGTCTGACAAAATTTCTGCCTTGCTTTGTGAGGTCTAGGTCTCCATCTAGATATATCAATGTTATCATGTTATCTTCCATTAAACAAAACTGCCTGATTTTGAAAGACTTATATGTGTCATTTTCCAACATAACCCTTCAAACGTAAGTTTTGTTCATTTATAAGTGTACATTATGCTCACTGATTGACACATTTTTTTCTTAACAGAAGGAAATTTAAGTAACTTATCTTTCAGGGCTTTAATCCATTCCAGTGATTTTTTTGCCCAATTTTCCACTGAATATGAGTGCATGGTTTCCCCTTTCAAAATTTGGCTTTATTTTCCCAAAATATTAATTTTAGATTCCCAATTAATTTGAAACTCCTAAAGTTTCCTTTTTTGTCCCCCGCTTTCGCGAAAGCGAGGTGGACATTAAAACCGGTTCGTCCGTCTGTCCGTCTGTCCGTCCGTCTGTCTGTCTGTCAGTCACAAAAACTTTAACCTTGTGCATAACTTTTGAATGGAAAGTGATAGGGCTTTGATATTTCACATGTGTATTCCTTGTGACAAGACCTTTCCATGGATACCAAAATTTTTGACCTTGTGACCTTGACCTTGGACTTTGACCTACTTATTAAAAACTTTAACCTTGACCATAACTTTTGAATGGAAAGTGATAGGGCTTTGATATTTCACATGTGTATTCCTTGTGACAAGACCTTTCCATGGATACCAAAATTTTTGACCTTGTGACCTTGACCTTGGACTTTGACCTACTTATTAAAAACTTTAACCTTGACCATAACTTTTGAATGGAAAGTGATAGGGCTTTGATATTTCACATGTGTATTCCTTGTGACAAGACCTTTCCATGGATACCAAAATTTTTGACATTGTGACCTTGACCTTGGACTTTGACCTACTTATTAAAAACTTTAACCTTGACCATAACTTTTGAATGGAAAGTGATAGGGCTTTGATATTTCACATGTGTATTCCTTGTGACAAGACCTTTCCATGGATACCAAAATTTTTGACCTTGTGACCTTGACCTTTGAGTTCGACCTACTTTTCAAAAAACTATAACCTTGTCCATAACTTTTTAATGGAAAATGATAGGGCTTCCACATTTCACATGTGTATTCCTTGTGATGTTACCTTTTTGTTGGTAACAACATTCTGACCTTGTGACCTTGTCCATGGAGGTTGACCCACATTTAAAAACTTCAATCTCAACCATAAGTTTTTGATTTTAATTTAAATCATAGGTCTTAAATATTTCACATGTGCATACCTTTTCATAAGCCCTGTCCCTTGGAAGCAAAACAAAAGTTTGTACCTTTTGACCTTTTCTTGGAGTTAATCTTTCATATTTAGAATGTTGATAATATATGAGATATATTATTAAAATTAAAGAATGGGCGGATGTCTGTAAGCATTTCTTTAAAGACAAACACCCAAAAGCGGGGGACCACAATTCCTTGAATTTGATTTTGAAGAATAAATCATTTGCAATACCAATCTTCTTCTGAAATTAAATTTAATGATAGTTTCAATGCTTTACTTCTACTATGCCCAAATATCTTATTGAATGATTTTCAACAAGTTTTTGAGTGTTAAATATAAGATATTCCAAAATGTTTCATATTTTCCCAAACAAAGGGTAGGGGTGGTTTGAAAATGGCAAAAAAGAATCACTGCATTCAAATCTACATGTAGGTATGCCCTCACTGACTTAAAAAATCTGTACTTCCCAAGAGTCTTGTTTTGATTCAGTTATATGTCTCTTATTTGTAATATGTTTCATTTGACTGCCATTAGGTTTCTTTTCATAGCTAACAAACACACAGAAGTCTTATTTTTCATAATAAATTATCAGTAAAGTGATATTTTGGTTCTGAAAACACTGATATGTGAAACTGGAAACTGGAAATTAATCTGATTTTATCATCAAATGGTTAAAAAAAGGTGAAAAAACTTGTTCGCTTGCTCGCTCGCTCCATGTTAATTTAAATATTTAAATTTACATCATCGCTCGCTCGCCCCTAAAAATTATTTTCGCATTACGAAGAACTAAAAATTAATTTGGTGTGGCCTAATCAAGTTGAATACTTAGTAATCTATGTCGTTACTATTTTAAATTTGTAATCATGGTAATGCGCATGCGTAGCTTGGGGATTTCCATTTTCGGTGTAAATATTGTGAGCCAGAAATATTTACAATAAATCATCTTTATATTTTGGTATCTTGAGGAGCTTGGTTGCAAAAATTTTGTTATTTACGGAAAGTTTGGTAATGCTAGAAAAATACAGTTTGTGTTCTACAAGTTAAATTTCATCCAATTTTTGATGATATCAGGGCCTACAACTTTCAGAAATATTGTATAACTTACTTCTAAATCTATGTTTTTCTTCCACTTGAAATAAGAAATGAATAAATTGTAAATTGACATGGTAGTAAACAAAGTATTAGTTTCGTAATGTTAGAAATTGGTGCTGGACTTAAAAATGTTTGTAAATTTTCCATTTAAGAAATTAGAATTTAATTTAATGAATTTAATATCAAAAGATTAAATGCAAATGAAATATAGTTTTACAGAAAAATGTACTGAAATACTATTAAAACAATGTAAAAGATTTTGGTTTTATCCCGTATGGGCTTTACTGAAATATCAATCGTGATGCTGACCCATGACGACTTCTGGATGATTCAAAATATCAGGAATGAATAACATTTAACATTAAGTGAAAAAGGATAATTTTGTCCTTCAAGTGGTGGCCATCTTGAAAATAGTGGTCATTTTTATTTTTCGAGGTGGGTCCATAGCTAATACATTATGAAGAATTTTTGAAAAATTCAGGAAAGCATGAAACTTTGCCAAGTTTCATGCTTTCCTGAAATTTTGCACAATTCATGGAAGTATTTACACAATTCATGCAAGTATTTACACGATTCAGCTGGACTATTAGACGTCGCTGATTTCTGGAAAATACGTATTATGAAATACATTATATTCACATTTTCAAATTTTTAACACCACCATTGATATAAAAGTTACAAAAACGTTACGGTTTTCGGCGATTTTCGAGTAAAACAACATAACTGTTGTAAAGGAAATTTCCATGAGACAATTTTTATATGAGAAAGAGCGCAAAATACCTGTAGGATCAAGGTGCAGCTTAGCCAGGGATGCATGTGCATTCCAAATTATAAACCAAAGCACCATCATGATTTTATGTGTTCCAAAATGATTAAAATAATAAAAAGAAGTATAAATTAAATTAAGTCTACATTAAAAACTCGGTTACATGTAAGTATCCTTTGCGTTCCAGAATGATGATCAAATGACTGCATTTGATTTTTTTCTCATAAATTAAGGAGTATTGGGTGTTCTAGTCTATTCGCTTGTAAATAATTTCCATTATCACATGACATGGGCGGATCCAGATATTTTCCCCAGGGGGTCAAAGCCTTCGTGCGAGAAGGGCAAATTAAATGGTTTTCCCTTATTATTATCCATTATACGTAAATTTTTGGGAAAATTTCAGTTGATTTCAGCACCCCACCTGAACCCCTCTGGATTCGCGCTTTCATTGAATCATTAACTTTAAAACATGTTTGATTTATTTTGATTCACTTTGATACACAATTATGCAAGACAAAATTTATGTACAAGAAATATTAAGTACAATGTCATGCACTTTTAAATTTCAAGATCCTTTTTTTTCGAATAATTTTTTTTTTCTGAAAGAGGAATATTAAACAAAATATAACTTAATGTTGTACAGAAATGTTTCCGCCCCCTTTCTACATTATGTGTACTTTCGATGTTTTCAATATTCTAACATTGAAAAGACTTTAATTCAGACATGGTCGTATACAGATAGTATTTAAATTTGCTTATATAAACAAATATGTCATTTCGCGGGTACAAGAGTTTTAAGCAAATATGTTGTGAAGTCGCCTAACGTATAGAATAACAAAATTGCTTTTCATTAATATGCAAAGACAAACAGAGTTATCTTAACGGTGCTGCAGCGTCACGCGTATCATGTTTATCGTAATGTAACTTTATCACCTCATTAAGGCGCGATCATCCCCTTCACAAGTGGCGCCCCTAAGCGGACATTTCCCCAGTCGTTACGTACTACGTGAAACATTGGTACGGTACAATATTTTAATCTTACCTTATCGTTCAAGCTCAGTCTTGATAAAGGTATTTATATACTTATGAAAACAAATTAACATATTTTACAACAGGCTGAATATAAATATACCAAACATACTTCATTGTTACTCAAAGGAACTAACCTGAAAGGGTGTCATGGCGGCTACCCGAGTAATTACGCCCCCTTTATTCTTACTTTTATTATTTTTATCAAAAACGGAACAAAATGTTCGAATTAAAAGACAAGTATCTGCAGAGCAGTAAGTATAATTTTTCAGATTTAAAAAAAATATATATTTTTTGATTTTTTTTGTATTTATGATACTTTCTGTAATATTTTCAGCAATGTTAAAATGTTTTAAGAGAGAGAGAGAGTATGTGAATTTGAAAAAAAGGTATAGTATGCGAACACTTCCCCATCTTTATTTTGTACTTTATCATCTTTATTTTGTACTTTATAAATTCATTCCAGTTACATTTCGTTTTTGTTATAGTAATTTATCGGATGTTCGGCTGTAACAATGGGACGACGACAAAATCGCGGGATTTTTTTTTGTGAGAAAGATATAAGTTTGACGGATATTTTCTCGGAAAAAAATAAAAAGCTCAAACTAAAAAAAAATCATTATCATAATCGACGGAATAAGTGACTTTTCATTGCTTTATCTAAGTATCACAACGAAATTTTTGTGTGTGATTGTTCAAAAATGTGAAACGATGAAGGAGCGTTCGCTGACTGTTAATTTGGTTTATTATGGTCCGAAATATGAAATAACATAAAATCTGCATCCACGCACACATTCACTCCATAAAATAAAATGCAAGTATTTTGATTGTACTTGGAAAGTCCGCAGTACGTAAAAACAGTCAATTTTCAGAAGTCGGAAATTCCGGAACAACTGCAAATCACGCCCGGTCAGCTCCGTGGCGGTCCACTAACTCTCGAGATCTCTCATTCTCTCACACGATTCACTTTCACTCAATCCGACACATACAAGAACAAAGAAAGTGTCAATACAAACAATTAAGGTATCCGTTGTACAATAGAGTCATTTTACATAGCGTTTTAACCATCTCCATTGTAAAGTACGGTAAATGCCTGGTAAGGTACTATAAACTATTTATTTTCTGAAAGGTAATGATGCCCCGAGTACAGATATCAGACTCCCGGGTCTTAAAAATCAAAGGGGAAAAACTCTTGTACAACTTTGTCATTTTGCATAGGTTATATAGAGAAAATAGACAATTTAAATGCTTCACCAGTTATTCCCCTTTATTTTTCTGACCCCAAAATTATTATTTTTGAACAGTGGGCATCATAACCTTTCAGAAAATATATAGTTTATAGTACCTTACCAGGCATCGAAATATGCCCTATTGTACATCGGATACCTTAAAGGATTAAAAGTAACAAATAACAAAGTAAATGAAGGCAAGCGGCATTATAAAGAAAATGACATCAATGAGAGACTTGCATGAGGAAATGATTAAATAAACATTTTGAAGAAAACGTAGACAAACAAATTACTTTTGACATATAGGAAAGTGTCTGAGTATAGTCCGAATTGTCACATTCCTTTGAAAACTAAGAATAAATATAGGATTATAAATGAATTAAACGAAAATCAATTTGAAAATAAAAATGTCTTATTTGTCGCTGGAACATAACGTGACATAAGTTTTCTTTATGTTTTACATTATAGCATGTAGGTTGTCTATGCCATGTTACTTTAAGGCGTTGTATTAATCGGATCCTCTTTTATTTTTCATTCTAACGAGGCGGTAAGTTCTCTGAAGAAAACCTCCTGAAAAAAATTAATCCCCCATCTTGAAAAAAGTGCTGATACAAATCATTTTTTCAACCTTTTCATCTCCATCGTGGTTTAAGATTCCATTCGTTAATCTTGCAGTTTATGTTCAGAACTAGTGAATGTGGACATGTACACACAAGGAAGGATTTCAATATATCGGGAATTAGTTTAAACATTATTTATTCAATTAAGGTGGTAGTCTCACCATAACCCCTACATTCAATTTTCTTCATAATTGCAATATTGATTAACTATGATGTCATGCATCTTTTGCTAACGTTTGAAAGAAATCGAAACGATCGTTTTGCGTGGGTCGCAATTCAAAATCTCCAAATTTTGTCCCCCTTTCAATGCAGAAAATGGCGACTTTGTCACGAAATTTGTTCTCAGATATTCAATGAGCCTGCAAATTTATTAAGTATCAGCTTTCCATTTCAAAGATAATACATACAACTTTCTTTTTCAGTAAAATTTTGATGTTTTAATATCACCATACTTATTTTAGAAGCGATTTTAATAGAAAATAAGGATAAACATGTACCTTTCTGAAGTTCCGAAAATTGACACATTTACATAGCCCATGAAAAAAACGCATCATTTAATTTAAAAAAAAAACTAATGGAAAAGAGATTAGTTATCTATATTAAATCTGTGCAAATTTCAGAGAAATCGAACCTATTTTTACCGAGTTAGCGCCATGTGGGTTACCCCTACCCTAATTTTTTTACGTCGCGATACGTTTGTCGAGGTTAAGCATAACGTTGTATGTCTTGTTGGCAAATTTTATAATCAACATGCTTACGTGAAATTGTAAAATTAATTTGAATAAATAACAGTTATCATTATTTCAGAATTTAGACACAATTTGTGCATTTGACTCAGTTGATATTGCGATTCAACACGGGAAGAAACCAAACAAAAAGTAAAATAAAAAAGAAATAAGAAGGAAAATTCAAAAAAAAAAAAAAAAAGAAAAGAAAAGGAGAAATTGGATGGACTGTTCAATGCGCGGGTATAGATGGAATCGAGTTGTTTAGAACCGACCCCCCCCCCCCCCCCCCCCCCCACACACACACACACTGGACCTCTCCTTTTGAAATTCAAACAAAATTTTCATTTTCCCGATCGTTTTTTAGTAAAAACTAATCGACCCAGATTGCCGAGCCGGACATCTTTCCCCCTTTCTACGATACATTTTTTTTTCTTCTAGATGATCTTCTTATCAAACGAAGGTATCGTATAAAGGTAAATGTACTCTGTTTACACTAATCACGCTCAAATAAAATCGAAGTAATCATGGTCATAATTATCAGATGTCATCAGATTTCTTTCGACATTTAAGTTACATGTAGGTCAAAGGGTTAGTGTAGATACTGAAAATATCAAAAGAATAAAGAAACGTATAAATCTCGGAAACATATTCAATCTATAAGTAATGCTTAAAGTGATATTAGAACATCTGTGAAAATAGTATATAGCATTAGCTCTTTAAAAATGAAATTGTTCATGCTGTAACCACAGAAAATTCCTGGTTTTGGAGGTAATCGACATTTTTGTCAATTTACCCAATAAATTTTCGGGATCGATTGTATTCTTCGTGGGTCTCAGTAAATGACGTCAGATGTTGTACACGACAAAGTGATTGCCTGTACACGCACATGTGTATACGCATGTGGTTACCGTTTCAAGAATAAAACAATCAATATCTAAAACATAGTTTTTTATTTATTGAGCAAAAAAAAAAAAAAAAAAAAAAAAAAAAAAATAAATAAATAAATAAATAAAACACAGTCGTTTTTTATATAAATACAATAAAAACACTATATTTTTCCGTACGTTTCGGCCAACGGCCTTCCTCAGCGGATTTTATTATGTTTCTGTTACAATGCATATTGTGACGTCATAAAATAAAGTAGGATAATAATTGTTTTGTTATACCTTACATCAATTCTGCAGCAACAAACCGATTAGCCCGGTATGTTTACGTTCATTTTCTTTTATAAGAGAAAGAGCGCGTAAAAATAGGTAGAGCTAATAGCGTCATCAATGACGTGACGTCACAAACGATGTACCGTTTATCGGTCAATATTTTTTGAAATATTGCCCTAGGGCCAATATTGATGTAAATATTGACCGCTTGGTCAAATATTCGAATTTATAGGAATTTTTCCTATGGGGATTTTATATAGAGATACTGACAAGGGTATAACAATATACAATTATTGACTGGGAATGAGGACAATATATGATTTGTTGGACCTGAAGATGAAATATTGCCCGAGGCCGAAGGCCGAGGGCTATATTTTGTCTGAAGGTCCAACAAATAATATATTGCCCGAATTTCCAGTCAATAATTGTTTTGTTAAACCTTACATCAATACTGCAGCAACGATCCGATTACCCGGCTTGTTTACGTTCATTTTCGTCTGTAAGAGAAAGAGCGCGGAAAAATAGGTAGAGCTAATAGCGTCATCAACGACGTGACGTCACAAACGATTTACCGTTTAGCGGTGAATATTTTTCTAAATATTGCCCTAGGTCCAATATTGATGTAAATATTGACTGCTTGGTCAAATATTTGAATTTATAGGCATTTTTCCTATGGAGATTTTATATAGAGATACTGATAAGGGTATAACAAAAAGCGGTCTTTTAGCGACAGCGGAGAGACTGGATTATTTAGTCTACCTAATTGTTGTTTCTGGTGAGAAAAAAAAATCGGAAAACACGATCCATATCAGTCGTCACATAATTTACAATAAGTCGAAACAAAATCAATGTATAACATGTTCATTCTGTTCTAGGGTGCTAAATTCAACCTCTCCTTTTGATCTTTTGGATATGACAGATGAAAAATAACCAGATGAAATGCAACAAAAGATTTATCAGGCGGCCGCCAGATGAATTATGTGGCGGCTGCCAGAAAATTAAGTGAGTGGTGGTCGCCATTTAATTTATCGGCGATCGCAACTTAATTTATCTGGCGGCCGCCACATAATTATCTGGCGGACGACACATAATTTAAGTGGCGGTCGCAACATAATTTACAATAAATCGAAACAAAATCAATGTATAACATGTTCTTTCTGTTCTAGGGTGCTAAATCCATCCTCTCTTTTAATCTTTTGGATATGACAGATGAAAAATCACAAGATGAAATGCAACAAAAGATTTATCAGGCGGCCGCCAGATGAATTATGTGGCGGCTGCCAGAAAATTAAGTGAGTGGTGGTCGCCATTTAATTTATCTGGCGATCGCAACTTAATTTATCTGGCGGCCGCCACATAATTATCTGGCGGACGACACATAATTTAAGTGGCGGTCGCAACATAATTTACAATAAATCGAAACAAAATCAATGTATAACATGTTCTTTCTGTTCTAGGGTGCTAAATCCATCCTCTCTTTTAATCTTTTGGATATGACAGATGAAAAATAACTAGATGAAATGTAACAGAAGATTTATCTGGCGGCCGCCAGAATTTAAGTGGCGGCCGCAACATAATTATGTGGCGGCCGTCATTTAATTTATTTTGCGGCCGCCACTTTATTTATCTGGCAGCCGCCACATAATTATCTGGCGGCCGCTACTTAGTTATCTGGCGGTTGCCTGCATAATTATCTGGCGGTCGCCACATAAATAAGTGGCGGCCGCCAGATAATTATGTTGCGGCCGCTTGATAATTATGTGGCCGCCGCCAAATAAATTATTACTCGGTAGTCTACGGCTTTCCGGATAAGTACATAGTACCTATGTACTAATGGATGAATCGCCCTAGGGTATAGACTAAATAATCCAGTCTCTCCGCTGCCGCTCTTTTAGCGACAGTGGAGAGACTGGATTATTTAGTCTACCTAGGGTAATGCAGTACTGAAAATACATATAAACAGAAAGCACAAACGAAACAGTACATGAACACCAAATTAGTACGACGGACCTTGGATAGTCAGACTATACATACACGAGAAACAAGCATATACTAAGCACAAGAAAATCATGTGTGTATATATATATATATATAGGCTAGAGGCTGCAAAAGAAATGAGAGGGCTATTGCATTATCTTATGTTGGATAATTTTCGGTAAACTTAGTTACTACAGTATAAATAATTGAAAGAGCAAGGAGACAATATGAGATCTATCTAATATGTGTCCATTGTCCGTCGTTATGTCCGAAATTCTGAGGTCGGACGAGAAAATAGGGCATCGCTATATTTTGGAAATTATCTCAGCAACATCCAGCCTATGGATTTGAAAAGAGTTATGCGTAAAATTATGAAAAATCAGTGGACCCACCCCTTCTTCTAGACCTGCTCTTGACTTTCACTGGGTTATCAATTGAAGGCCCGTTTGTCTTGGCGGATTTCGAATGTTCTTTAAAAGTTTTTTTAACTTTCTTACTTCTTATCCTCTTGCATTGACTCTAATCGAAAGGGAGGGTGGGTGCAATAAACGAAGGAAGAAATCATGCATTGCTCTCTGTTATATCGTGTGAACCCCCGGGGTAGATAGTACCTCATATAACCCCGTGGGACAGTAGAAGCAAAATCGCGAAGCATAGCGACACTTAGGGATCATCGTTTTATTCATTTTCAGCATTAATATTCCGAATCATTTGATACCAACCACGCCTACAAGTATTAGCTTTAACAAAAAGCTTGGCGTCAGTTGTTGTTTCTGGTGAGAAAAAAAAATCGGAAAACACGATCCATATCAGTCGCCACATAATTTACAATAAATCGAAACAAAATCAATGTATAACATGTTCATTCTGTTCTAGGGTGCTAAATTCATCCTCTCTTTTTGATCTTTTGGATATGACAGATGAAAAATGACCAGATGAAATGCAACAGAAGATTTATCTGGCGGCCGCCAGAATTTAAGTGGCGGCCGCAACATAATTATGCGGCGGCCGCCAGATGAATTATGTGGCGGCTGCCAGAAAATTAAGTGAGTGGCGGTCGCCATTTAATTTATCTGGCAATCGCCACATAATTATCTGGCAGACGACACATAATTTGAGTGGCGGTCGCAACATAATTTACAATAAATCATAACAAAATCAATGTATAACATGTTCTTTCTGTTCTAGGGTGCTAAATTCATCCTCTCTTTTAATCTTTTGGATATGACAGATGAAAAATAACCAGATGAAATGTAACAGAAGATTTATCTGGCGGCCGCCAGAATTTAAGTGGCGGCCGCAACATAATTATGTGGCGGCCGTCATTTAATTTATTTTGCGGCCGCCACTTTATTTATCTGGCAGTCGCCACATAATTATCTGGCGGCCGCTACTTAATTACATCTGGTGGTTGCCTGCATAATTATCTGGCGGCCGCCACATAAATAAGTGGCGGCCGCCAGATAATTATGTTGCGGCCGCTTGATAATTATGTGGCCGCCACCAAATAAATTATCTGGCGGCCGCCGGATAAATTATTATTCATACCTGTCACCATGGGCTTCATTGATAATCTAATGTAGAGGGTTTGAATAACTTACACGAATATTTGCATTTGTTTTTTTTGCAATTGTCGACCAATCATGTTGCCAAGAGGTATTATATCCGTGCAGGTAGGTCACGAATGATTACAGTATACCGTCAGTCATGACTGACGGTAATAACTAATAATGCAAAAATCTAAAGCTAATAGTCTGGGATGTATCACTGGGTTGGGTGCACCCCCCCCCCTTGATCCTCCAAAACCGGCCTAACTTTGTAGCATTTTTTGCGCTCTTTCAGATAAAAAATTGTCTCATGGAAATTTCCATTGCAAAAGTGGTGTTTTTTGGGAAAAACATGTTTTTTTTAGTCAAAAATCACTGAAAATAGGAAAAAAATTATAACTTTTATATGGTTGATGTTTTTAAAAATTGAAAAGTGTTAATATATAGTTTTTTTGATGCTCTTTCAGATTAAATAAGTTGCAAGTTCCAATTCCTATTTTTACTGTGTGTTTTGGGGTAAAAAAGTCGAATTTTCGCCAAAATTCACAGAAATTTGAGGAAATTTTAATTTATTCCTGTTTCTCAGCTCCTCAATATTGCATATGATCGTTCAATGATGATTTAAAAAACATCTTTAAAGTCTCCTCTTTCAAATGACATATATTTTATATTCTTATTTTTTTGCAAAATCCTCGAAATTAATTATTTTATACAGAAACCTGTATTTTCAATCAGAAATCTCAGATTTCTGTATATCTATTAAAAGAACCCTTATTTGTTATGAAAGCAATGATTGAAAGCTATTTTCTAGTGTAACTTTTCACATTCTATCAGGTTATATATGTTTTACTAACATTTCATTCAAAATCAAAGTGTTTTTGGGGAAAAAACGTATTTTTTCAATTAAAAATAGCTGATTTCTGGAGAATATTTATTGAATCTATAGAAGTTCTTGAAATGATAGCAGGAATGTATTTTGAACCGTAATTATTTAGGTTCACTCATAAATTACATGTATGAAACATAAAAGGTATATTTTCTACTTAATTTTGGGGCAAAATGCCTGTTTTTTGTCTAAAAATTACAGATTTCTGGAAAAATTTTATTAATTCATTTTCTTTGCTAAAACTATACATTTAAAGCTATTATCATCATAGAAAGTAATCATCTTGTCAGATGATTGTGAAATAAAATGTAATAATTAATGAGAACCATCATTTTTGGGTAAAATAAGCATTTTTTATGCAAAAACCACTTATTTTGAGAAAATAAGTACTAGCTCTTTTAATTTGCCTAAATATATATATTTTAGCTTTGATATTATGCTGTTTCTTATTAAAAATGGATAGGAATGTTATTTGATAACTGAAATTTAATTTATATCTTATTTTGGGGCAAAAAACCTTATTTATGTGAAAAATTCACTTATTTCTGTGAATATTTTTTTAAATTTATATTTTTTATTTAATCAACACTGGAGAGGTTTCATATAATTGGATGGCATAAACGTGATCAAGTTTAATGAGTAAGAAGAGATTTCTTTGATTATCTTGCTATTTTGGGTGGAAAATCTCGATTTTTATTTAAAAATCGCTAATTTCTGGAAAATCCTTATTACTATGAAATCAGACGTTATTATTTATATTCAAAAGAGTTCCTGGGTATATCATAGTTTGTCCTTGTAAGTCATATGCATTTGAAATATCCTCTGTTAATTTAATTGATATTTTGGGGCAAAAACCCAATTTATGTGCAAAATTCACTTATTTCTGTGAAAATCGTTTTAAATCTATATATTTTATTCAATCAAAGCTGGCGAGGTTTCATATAATCGGGTGGCATAAAAGTGATCAAGTTTAATGAGTTAGAAGAGATTTCTTTGATAATCTTGCTATTTTGGGTAGAAAATCTCAGTTTTTATTCAAAAACCGCTGATTTCTGGAAAATCCTTATTGCTATGAAATGTGCCGTTATTACTTATATTCTAAAGTGTTCCTGGGTATATCATAGCTTGACCTTGTACGTCATATGTATTTGAAGTATCCTCTGTTAATTTAATTGGTATTTTGGGGCAAAAAAATATGTTTTTTATGAATTATATATAGCCTATATCAAGAAACTTACTATTGAAAGTCTTCTATTTCAGTTAAATAGGACATACAGAGGATCATAATCATAGTTTGAAATATTAGACTTTCTATAGTTAGATTCTTGATATATATATAGCAATAAGGATTTTCCAGAAATCAGCGGTTTTTGAATAAAAACTGAGATTTTCTACCCAAAATAGCAAGATTATCAAAGAAATCTCTTCTAACTCATTAAACTTGATCACTTTTATGCCACCCGATTATATGAAACCTCGCCAGCTTTGATTGAATAAAATATATAGATTTAAAACGATTTTCACAGAAATAAGTGAATTTTGCACATAAATTGGGTTTTTGCCCCAAAATATCAATTAAATTAACAGAGGATATTTCAAATGCATATGACTTACAAGGACAAACTATGATATACCCAGGAAATCTTTTGAATATAAATAATAACGTCTGATTTCATAGTAATAAGGATTTTCCAGAAATTAGCGATTTTTAAATAAAAATCGAGATTTTCCACCCAAAATAGCAAGATAATCAAAGAAATCTCTTCTTACTCATTAAACTTGATCACATTTATGCCATCCAATTATATGAAACCTCTCCAGTGTTGATTAAATAAAAAATATAAATTTAAAAAAATATTCACAGAAATAAGTGAATTTTTCACATAAATAAGGTTTTTTGCCCCAAAATAAGATATAAATTAAATTTCAGTTATCAAATAACATTCCTATCCATTTTTAATAAGAAACAGCATAATATCAAAGCTAAAATATATATATTTAGGCAAATTAAAAGAGCTAGTACTTATTTTCTCAAAATAAGTGGTTTTTGCATAAAAAATGCTTATTTTACCCAAAAATGATGGTTCTCATTAATTATTACATTTTATTTCACAATCATCTGACAAGATGATTACTTTCTATGATGATAATAGCTTTAAATGTATAGTTTTAGCAAAGAAAATGAATTAATAAAATATTTCCAGAAATCTGTAATTTTTAGACAAAAAACAGGCATTTTGCCCCAAAATTAAGTAGAAAATATACCTTTTATGTTTCATACATGTAATTTATGAGTGAACCTAAATAATTACGGTTCAAAATACATTCCTGCTATCATTTCAAGAACTTCTATAGATTCAATAAATATTCTCCAGAAATCAGCTATTTTTAATTGAAAAAATACGTTTTTTCCCCCAAAACACTTTGATTTTGAATGAAATGTAAGTAAAACATATATAACCTGATAGAATGTGAAAAGTTACACTAGAAAATAGCTTTCAATCATTGCTTTCATAACAAATAAGGGTTCTTTTAATAGATATACAGAAATCTGAGATTTCTGATTGAAAATACAGGTTTCTGTATAAAATAATTAATTTCGAGGATTTTGCAAAAAAATAAGAATATAAAATATATGTCATTTGAAAGAGGAGACTTTAAAGATGTTTTTTAAATCATCATTGAACGATCATATGCAATATTGAGGAGCTGAGAAACAGGAATAAATTAAAATTTCCTCAAATTTCTGTGAATTTTGGCGAAAATTCGACTTTTTTACCCCAAAACACACAGTAAAAATAGGAATTGGAACTTGCAACTTATTTAATCTGAAAGAGCATCAAAAAAACTATATATTAACACTTTTCAATTTTTAAAAACATCAACCATATAAAAGTTATAATTTTTTTCCTATTTTCAGTGATTTTTGACTAAAAAAACATGTTTTTCCCAAAAAACACCACTTTTGCAATGGAAATTTCCATGAGACAAATTTTTATCTGAAAGAGCGCAAAAAATGCTACAAAGTTAGGCCGGTTTTGGAGGATCAAGGGGGGGGGGTGCACCCAACCCAGTGATACATCCCAGACTATAAGAAATAAAATCGTGAGCAATTTTAAAAAGTCAGTGATCAAAGTTCTTTCTGTTTCTTAAAAGTCCCATTTTTAATCAAACACATTTTAAAATAATCGTCTCATAAAGACCTTTTTTGAAAATACGAGTAGAATGAAATGCATTGGAGCTGCCAGTGAGAAGTTTTAAGTGACGTCAGATTAGTTTTACCGAATGTCGCTTTGTAAGTAAGATTGTGATTGGATGGTTTGTAAATTCGACTATAGCCTGTTTTGAAAAATATTAGCCATGGAAGTATGTACAGAATAAATTTATTTGAATTTCAAATTCATGTTTATTTATTTTACAAATTCAAACAACCGTGCAAAATTTAAAACCTGCCATCAGTCTAGCTATTCATGGCCAACGCACTGACCTTTTCAGTTTTAGAAGTTAAACACTTTTCAGCTTGGTTCATATCTGGCGAATATACAGGGAGAAATGTGTATTCAACACCTTGATATTAAAAAAAGATACAGGACACGTTCAGATTGGTTGTGATGTATTGAGCAGTAGTCCACTACTATCAAATCGCCGGGAACAAAAGTGTCCTGCGACATACTTGCCTCCCCCCAAAAGTTAAGATATGTCATAGTGTTGGAAGGACCATTCACGAAATTTAAATGCAATACACCATCAATGCCTACTAGTATTTGCTCCTGGGTGGTATCTTGTCATCACTATGCAAGGCTGACCTTTTTCCGAATGTCCAATTTTCTGAATGTCCTTTTTTCCGAATGTCCGAATGTATTTTCGCCCAGCATCGGAAACGGTAAATCCAGACTCATCCATAAATTTTATTTGACTGGGATGTTTTGTCTGACAGTAGTCAATAAAGGCCTATGTATAAAGCATGTTATGGTTTGTAAAACGTTCACCAGTTGGTCGACTTGAGCGCTTGTAAGTAAAAATATCCCTTTTTAATGCCCGGTTAATTGTAGAAACATCTACATCTCCGGATATTTGCGACATTTGTTTTAAAACATTTTTAATTTTTTTGTCCGTAACAGATGGTTTATCTTTCTTCATAAATTCGATTAATCTCAAGTCCGGTTCTGTTAATTTTGGTCTTCCCATGCTATGTCTTTTGGACTCCTGAAGTTTACCGGATGAAATGTAAGAATTCCAAAACCTGCTAACTGTACTTCGATCAACCTTAAACATTTTGGACACTTTTGAAAAAAACCCTCCTTTTTGTACTTCCCCGGTCAAAACGGATCCACCAAAGCGAATTGTGTCTTGAATTATGAGATTACGTAAGTCATTACTTATTCCCCTTCCAGACATATATTCTCGACCTTTTGAATTTTTTCTTGTCTTCATCGTACATACGTTTTGTTAAATGAAAGTAATGATCACGATAAAAGGAGCAAAATTCTATTCCAAGTTATGTTTTGACCAAGAGTATGGAAATTCTATCAAAACGTATTCAACGAACGGGTCAATGACGTCATTTCAAACAGAGGTTACTCTCACGTCGAAGTAAAAATATCAGCCGCAGGCAACTTAAGAGCAATTTAAATCAACGGTAAAACGTCACTTTATTTACTTTACTGATATAGCTGCCGTCAACTTAATCCGCAACCCGCTGTGAACACGGTCATATTGTGAATTTCAATCAATTTTGTGGGGGATTATCGGGTACATAGTCAATGTAACATGAGAACATGTAGTTGGCTTCAACATGGACACCATACAAGTCCAAGTAGAGTATGGGATCGGTAAAGTTAAAACATTCAATATTCCTGACAAAGTATGTACGTTAGAAGAATTAAAATGTGACATTCAAGGCAAAATAGTTGCCCTGTTTAACAAAGAGTTTGGTATACAATAGCTAGATGATGAAGATAACTGGATTATTGCTATAAGTGATACATGTATTCAAGAGGCATTTAGATGTTCACGTCAGATACCTGGGACCTCTATGCGTCGCATGAAACTTAAAACATTTGACAGATTTTCTCCTCAACTTGAGCCTTAAGTGCAAAATGTCGTTTCTGTTGAAAAACTGTCCAACATACCCCCTAAAAAACTATTTGAAATCGGTTCGGAAACGAATTCTAGAACTCAATACTGTATTGTATTGAAAACCTTATTTTAATATCTAGATGCTTAGCAAATTTTCTTAAAAATTAGTTGGCACGTTCGCGAAAATAAGCTAAGTATACCTCATGATAATTCCTTATAATTTTATCTATCTGAGAGATGACGGATTGTTTTCTATTTTGATTTTTTTTCAGGCCGCGTATCATGACACAAGATGGACATTTGGTATTTCAAACAGGGACCAATCACAATATTACATTTAAATCAATATCAGGAGGTTATGTTAATATAGATGGAGAAAATATCAAAGTCCTTGCTCAAACTGTGAGTATACAAGTCATGTGCATCTCTGGAACTTGATAAATAAACATTTGAGCCCCCAGCTTTGTTAGTATATGGGACTAAAACAGAAGTAGAAAGGGGTCGGGGGCAAAGGAGAACGTTTGGACTTGGTCTAAGCTACAGCTGGGCGCGCAGCGCCAGAGTACTTTTCAAGTGTAAGCACTTTTTCAGAAAGGGGATTTGAGAGCCTTTGTGAGGCCCTAAATGGGTCCATGCGAAGCCATGTGGTACTCAGGAGGTGGAACCACTAAGGTGCTATTGAATTATACACATTTCCCGTCTTCTACATTAGAAACGACCTTGTCAAGTGAGCTATTGTCATAGCGCACCGTCCGTCGTAAACTTTTCGCCATTTTCGACTTCTTCTCCAGAACCACTGAGGGATTTGATGAAACTTAGTAGGAATGAAGTACTCATGGTCCCCTCGATTGTTGTTGTTTTTCGTCTGGATCCATCAACAGATGGCGCCACCACAGGTAAAAGTAGGTTACGGGGGTACCCTCCTTCGACAAACTTCTTCTTCAGAACGGAAGCACGTATCGACAAACCGAAAGCTTCAGGATAATCTAGAGAGATGTCTTAAGAAGTCTTGTTATTTTTGGTTTCACTCCGAAGTCAAATTTTTGACGCATTTTTTGTCATCTTTTCGGACTTTGTCAGAAATACACATTTTTGCACATTTCTTTAAATAACTCAATAAGTATATGATTTTACACATTCATTTACTGCACATTTATCACATTTAAGTTACTAAATGCTTTGATATGTGTTTTTTTACCAAATTTCAATTTTTTGATTATAATTTATGAATTTTTTTTCTTATGTAAAAAGGAAGGGGGGGGGGGGGGGTAGATTTTCATACATATTCAGCTTCTTCTCTAGAACTGCTGAACAGATTTTCATGAAACTTGGTAGGAATGAAGTAGTAATGGTCCCCTACAAGTGTTGTTGTTTTTCGACCGGATCCATCCACAGGTGGCGCCACCGCAGACAAAAGTTGGTATCGGGGTGACCCTCCTTTTACAAACTTCTTCTTCAGAACGGAAGCACATATCGATAAACTGAAAGCATAGGGATGACAGGATGATCTAGAAAGATGTAAAGTTTTGTTCCTCTCTGAAGTCAATTTTTTTTCCTTTTATAATCTTCATCCTGTTTGATATGCTTAGTTAACGTAGTTTTCAGGTGAGCGATTGTGGTCCT
Organism: Pinctada fucata; assembly: GCA_028142955.1. Classification (NCBI taxonomy): domain Eukaryota; kingdom Metazoa; phylum Mollusca; class Bivalvia; order Pterioida; family Pteriidae; genus Pinctada; species Pinctada fucata. Next base: position 34,436,669 of record AP027108.1, on the reverse strand, counting down.
CTTGGACCTCTTGTTATGTTTTTACTTTATTTTTGTGGAAGCACGTGTGTACTTCCGTACGCCTGGCTACGCGCCTGAGCTACATACTCTGTATAATTTATCCAGGGTATCCCCGACTCGACCCTCTACATTTAAGATCATGAAATCCTATCGTTAAAGCATTTTGCATTGTGTTATCTTTTTTCATAATTGATATCATGAAGTTTAAACATCTCAATGTATACATAATAATTTGCGCTATTTTTGATTTTCCAGACTGAAGTCACGAGAAAAATCATGCTTGTATTGTAGAATATTTAAACCATTAAGAATGACTGTTTTACAATGAATAATGATTAAGATTTCCTCAACTTCAGGTTGGTCATATCAATGTAAAACATCAATACAACTCTAAATACTGCATCATTGAAATAATTCTTAAAAATTTTCAACTTCTGCAATTTTGGCTATTTATAGTGTAAACCAGTTCACTTATACTTTTATGGCTTCTTGCTCAGTATTATGAGTTGAATAACGGCCTTTAGTACCGCGGTACGGCTTATCTAAATCAATATTATCTCTGTAATAAATACAGCAAACGGCCATTGAAGATGATAAAATGCAAATTCAGGATCGACTTGTCTGCAATATGATATAAGCAAAGTTTGTCTATCACGTGATATTGAATAGTTTACCTAACGATACTATAAATCTTCTTGGATTTTAGACCAATGATTTCACAGGATTCTTCATCAATATCTTAAATTTCTTTTTTATGTTATATTTCTTTTTTTTTTTTTTTACTTTGTTTTCTTTGTAATCCTTTTATCTTTAATTTATGTTTAGTGTTTTGCTTTGTTTGGTTTACATTTATCTTATTCTATGTGTGTTTATTTCTTTGTTTTGTTTTTTGATTTATCCTCAACTTATTTGCTTTTGTTTTCTTTTGTTTTAGTATTTCCACCCTCATGTAATTTTTATTTTATGTATTTATGATACGATGCAAAATAGTGCCTTATGACATTGGATTTTTTAGAATGCTAGAAAATAAAGTAAGGGTTATTCTACTGTCTCCGAGGGCGTAGCCCGAGGAGCAGTTGAATAATCCACTTGTTGCACGGCAATTGTTAGGCCATCAAACAATTATCACCGATGATTGACTAATTATAAGTCGTTTATCCAAGTAGGAGAAAACTACTAATAGTCAGTAAATAGATGAGATTTTTATGCATTTTAAAAGTTGATTTCAAAGAAAATAACGAAAAGAAAATTAAAATAATTTGGTCCAGTCTATGAGTTAAATGAGAGATAAAAAAACAAAAAGGAAATTGATATTTGAATTTTTCAGGGCGGATTTTAGGAGTTGCGGCTTAGGATTCCCCTGTACAAACTTTCCAACATATATTCAAAACTACGGGAATATTCCGCAATTATTATATGATCTTTATTTCTGTTCAAAACTATTCAAGGGTATCAGTCAGTACATTATAAATCGAAATCGTAAGAGTTACATTATTCAATCGCAATCTTACGAGTTTTGTCTGGTTTCGTTGGTAGTTGATCCGATGCCGATTGAATCATTTTAAGACGCATGGATCTAGAGTGGACATGGAGTCAGGTATCCCCCCTCCTCCCCCCCCCCCCCGGCCATACCCCGCTGGAATTTGCAAAAAAAAAGAGATTTATCCCGTTTTTCCCTATTTTCTTTCAAAATCAAAGGCTGGACCCCTTTCACTAACGGGTTGGACCCGCCTCCTGGGAAAAAAATCTAGATCCGCCCGTGACATTTAAAACAGTAGTTCAAACATTCAATCGCGGGATTTTTTTCTTATGAAAACAATTTTAGTTATTGTTCTTATGCAAAAGGGAACATTCGTTTCTTTTTTTTCTGTCATGTTGTATTTTAAAAACGGGAGGCAACGGACGTCAGGTCAGTTAAGGACAGTTAACGGCTCAGTTGTGCATTCAATGATTAGTTCAATCATTAATTCAATCATTGCTTCACAATGAAAAATATTGCACCGTCTTCAAAGGTGTAAATTACCGTCTACAACGTAGACCGTGCAACAATATATTGTTGTTGTTCCCAACCAATGAAAAGCCAACAACCAAAGTCCATGAGATTTCTTGTTTATAATATTTTGTTCTTTCCATTTATTTTAACACCAGGTCCCCTCCCATTTTTTGAGATACTTCCTTTCTGGAAGTATCGAACTGTTATGGTAACTGCTGCACAAAATTTAAATGAGATATTGCCGCTTTGCACCCTACCTCAAAATATAGTGCTGTGTGTAGTTCAGGAATTTGCTGTCTACCACATACAAAATGCAAGAACAAGAATATTCTCCCTCTTGAAAAAAGTTTCAATTTCATTTAAGATAAATGTATCACATAAAATCAACAGTAATTCTTGTTTTCACTGCACATTGGTGGCGTAATAATATATTACTTTGTTTATGACAAAGTAAGGATAGATAACTCAAAGAGTTGCTTAAAAGTTTTAGAGTTGTCTTTCTTATATAGTTTGTGTTGTTTATAGAGCACATGGTAATAAATATTATAAGCTTCACATATCCATCCTGTGTTTAAAATAATCATCGTCATTGACTTACAATAAAATCATTCAACATTCAACATCTGCTGACAATAAATTTTGAATAGAAGTATCTCTCAGGACCTTCAGTCCTTTGATGTATACCTGTATTTAATAAAAGAAAAACCCCATTTCTTCTTCCTCTGAAAAAGCATACACTAGTTATATGTATATGTAGTAAATTTGCATTGCAAATTCGGCTATATTATTATGATTACATTTTTAGCTAACCTCGACGAAGTTGAGTGTGCTTATGCTAAACCCCGCGCGTCCGTGTCCGCTTCCGCGTCCCGTTAAGAAGTTTGGGGCAGCTCAGTATTTGGCAAGGTACTGATGCCACAGTAACCAAACTTGCACAAGTGATTCATCTTTGGATGCTGAGGTGAACCCATGCATCGTATGCTGCATCTGACTTACATTTTCCGCTTGAGTGACTTGGTTAAGAAGTTTGGGGTAGCTCAGTATCTGACAAAGTGCTGATGCTACAGTAACCAAACTTGCACAAGTGATTGATTCATTTTGGGATGTCGAGATGGACCCATGCATCGGATGCAGCATCTGACTTACTTTTTCTGCTTGAGTGATTTTGCCTTTAAAAGCCAATATTGAGCAAAGTATAGGTGCTACATGTACCAAACTTGCATATTGGATGTATCTTTGATCAAGCTTTCATAAAATAACAGTGACCTACTTTTTCCGCTTGAGTGATTTTGCTTTTAAAAGCCAATATTGAGCAAAGTGTAAGTGCTACATGTACTGTACCAAGCTTGCATATTCGATGTGTCTTTGATCAAACTTTCATAAAATGACCTTGACCTTTTTATTCCACTTGAATGATTTTGCCTTTAAAAGCCAATATACATCATAACATGTACTTAGAAATATATTTGAATTGAATTTTGCTGCCACGAAGTGAGCTTCGTAATCTTTGACTACCTATGTTTGATTCACCTAGGAACTTAACCAAAAGTGTAATCATAATATCATGGAAATATTCGTTTGCAGATAAAAGAAAATAAACAAGCCATAGACCAGCTCAAGACATCGCCAACAGTGGTACGTATACTTTGTTATACATGTATGTATACATGTAGTACTGACAAGTTTTGACTACAGTGAGCTCTCGATAATTCGAAGGTTAGCTTGTTTTCATGTAAAGTTTTACTTGCAACCCGTTTATAATTTGCCTAACTTGTTTTCGTGTAAAGTTTTACATGTAACACGTTTTTAATTTGGCTAACTTGTTTTCGTGTAAAGTTTTACATGCAATCCGTTATTAATTTGGCAAACTTGTTTTCGTGTTAAGTTTTACATGTAACCAGTTTATAATTTGGCTTACTTGTTTTCGAGTAATGTTTTACATGTCAACAGTAAACAAGATGGTCCTTCAATATCTGTTCGAATTTTTTTTCCTTTATTTTGAAAATGAAAATGGTATAGAATTTTTTTTTTCGTAAAATATTCAGTCATATTTGTAATTTTATTCATTTTTATTTTTTTAAACATTTTTTAGCCGAGTTGCAAAACTCGGCTCTTAATTTGATGTGAGACGGGCGGGCGGGCGTCTGGGCGGGCGTCTGGGCGGGCGGGCGGGAGGGCGTCAACAATTGGTTTCCGGACTATAAGTCAACTACGAAAGAGGCTATAACAATGAAACTTCATACACTTACTCACCATTAGTCAAGGATGAGCCCTATTGATTTTGGGGTCAAAAGGTCAAAGGTCAAGGTCACAGGACTCAGATGATTGAAAATGGTTTCCGGACCATATTTCAGCCTGTATTGCACCTATAATCATGAAACTTGCCAGAAATGTTTCCCTTGAATCAAGGATGAGGCCTATTGATTTTGGGGTCAAAAGGTCAAAGGTCAAGGTCACAGGACTCAGATGATTGAAAATGGTTTCCGGACCATATTTCAGCCTGTATTGCACCTATAATCATGAAACTTGCCAGAAATGTTTCCCTTGAATCAAGGATGAGGCCTATTGATTTTGGGGTCAAAAGGTCAAAGGTCAAGGTCACAGGACTCAGATGATTGAAAATGGTTTCCTGGCCATATTTCAGCCTGTATTGCACCTATAATCATGAAACTTGCCAGAAATGTTTCCCTTGAATCAAGGATGAGGCTTATTGATATTGGGGTCAAAAGGTCAAGGTCACAGGACTCTGTTGATTGAAATTGGTTTTCGGACCATATTTCAGCCTGTATTGCACCTATAATCATGTAACTTGCCAGAAATGTTTCCTCTGAATAGAAAATGACCACTTTTGATTTTGGGGTCAAAAGGTCAAAGGTCAAGGTCACAGGACTCTGATGATTGAAAATGGTTTCCTGGCCATATTTTAGCCTGTATTGCACCTAAAGTCATGAAACTTGCCAATAATGATTCCCATGAATCAAGAATGACCCCTATTGATTTTGGGGTCAAAAGGTCAAAGGTCAAGGTCACAGGACTCAGATGATTGAAAATGGTTTCCGGACCATATTTCAGCCTGTATTGCAGTTATAATCATGAAACTTGCCAGAAATGTTTCCCTTGAATCAAGGATGAGGCCTATTGATTTTGGGGTCAAAAGGTCAAAGGTCAAGGTCACAGGACTCAGATGATTGAAAATGGTTTCCGGACCATATTTCAGCCTGTATTGCACCTATAATCATGAAACTTGCCAGAAATGTTTCCCTTGAATCAAGGATGAGGCCTATTGATTTTGGGGTCAAAAGGTCAAAGGTCAAGGTCACAGGACCCTGTTGATTGAAATTGGTTTTCGGACCATATTTCAGCCTGTATTGCACCTATAATCATGTAACTTGCCAGAAATGTTTCCTGTGAATAGAAAATGACCACTGTTGATTTTGGGGTCAAAAGGTCAAAGGTCAAGGTCACAGGACTCTGATGATTGAAAATGGTTTCCTGGCCATATTTTAGCCTGTATTGCACCTAAAGTCATGAAACTTGCCAATAATGATTCCCATGAATCAAGAATGACCCTATTGATTTTGGGGTCAAAAGGTCAAAGGTCAAGGTCACAGGACTCCGATGATTGAAAGTTGTTTCCGGACCATATTTCAGCCTGTATTGCAATTATAATCATGAAGCTTGCCAGGAATGTTTCCCATGGATCAAGGATGACCACTATCAATTTTGCGGTTAAAAGGTCAAAGGTCAAGGTCACAGGACTAAGATGATTAAAAATGGTTTCCCGACTGAATTTGAGCCTGTATTGCACCTATAATCATGTAACTTGCCAGAAATGTTTCCAGTGAATAGAAAATGACCACTTTTGATTTAGGGGTCAAAGGGTCAAAGATCAAGGTCACAGGACTTAGGTAATTGAAAATGGTTTCCAGACCATTTTTGAGCCTGTATTGCACCTATAATCATGAAACTTGCCATTAATTTTCGGGTCAAAAGGTCAAAGATCAAGGTCACAGGAAAATCTGTATCCTTGAAAATATATTACACGCTGATATAGAATAAAGAGAAGACCATTTCTTGATCCAGAAATTTTCATTTAGGACCACAAAATGTTGTTACAAACCATACACATTTCATGTTAGTCTGCATATTCATACTTACATTCCAGTTTTGCAACTCGGCATTTTGCATCTTCGATGCATTTTGAGCTTATTTTTTATATTTTTAATTAATTTTTAATTAATATGTGCATTTACACGTACTTTGTTTACGCAATATAATTTATAATCTTTGTTAAACAGTTTTTTTACATGTCTAACAAATGTCCAATATATATTTCGCTATGGCAAAACGCTTTGTTTCTATTTCCAGTTTAACTTTATGTATTTTTCAATTTTCTGATGCATTTTTACTATTTTTTTACTATATTTTGTTTCTTTTGTGGTATGATTCGATATTTTCTAATGTTATAAGGTTCCAAGTAACGTAGAGACGAGGTTAAACAACGTAGAGCAGAGATTAAATGACCTGCAGCCGACAGGGGAAGTACAGCGTCAGCTTACGTCACTACAGACACGGATCAGCAGTGTAGAGAGCAATGTAAGTTCATACATTGTGTATTTAAAGGTTCTTAACCACTAGTAGGCGCGGAAACGGTCAACTACACTTGTTGGGGTTTGTTGGCCATGGGCATTTACGTTTAATAAATAAAAAACCGAAATTTAGGTTATGGCCGACACGAAAGTTTTCCAGGGGATTTCTGACTATGTCTGACTCAAATAAAGCAAAACTAAACGATCGGCGATGATATTTCACCATGTTTTATAAACTTTACTATCATGAGCAACCATTCGATTTTTAGGTGGGAGGGGGGGGGGGGAGGAGACTTTTGCCAGCCGGAAAATTATTTTTGGCCATTTTAAGAGCCAAAATGTTTTTCGCCGGCCCTTCGGGAAAATTAAATGATACGTATATGTATCACTTAAATGATACTCAATGGAGACAGGCTATATGATGCTTTACACTTTTACATGATAATTCAACTAAGGAATAACACTCAATTAAACTTTGAATTATTATTCACTATGCCTAATCACTATTTCAAGAGTTGTTTGAATATCCAAACAGCATGTATTGCCTATGACATACAGCTGTAAAAATTCAAATAGTAATAATATACGTATATAGCGTTCATGTAGAATTTCAATATAATTCATGCGTGATTTCTCATGTTTTATAAGATTTAGCTGTGTTAGAACTCATAAATTGACTTGCTTTATTTTTTTTTTGGAAGAGTCCATTGGTGCATGATTTGATATCCCCCTTTATTATCTATTGGGATCTGGAAAATAAATTCTCAGTCGAGGGAAGGGGGGCTTCTACCGGCGATCGGCTACCTAAACCAATCTCTTCTGGGATACGGGTATTTCCGAGAATTAAAAATATATCCTATAAATAGCTGTCGAGTAGAAAGGCATAAATCGATATGAACAAGGCCCTGTCACACTACAGCGTTCTGGACAGCGTGTGGCAACGCATGAAAAAAAAAATTACAACACGCTGCCGAACGCTGAGGTCGTTTATAAAAGATCACAGAAAGCCGCTCTCTGAGAGTTTGCCTAACGCACGACTAACGTTTCACAGCAACTGCAAAGCGTTTACTTAGACAGGGTCCATTTGATATTCTGGGGGGGGGGGGAGGCTTGGGTTTTTTTGTCGGATCAAGATTATTTTTTTCGCTCCAGACCCGGGCAAAATTATTTTTTTCTTGCAAAGTTGGAGGAAGGAATTTTTTTTAAAGTGATGTGCATATTAAGAATGTTTGTGTTTTATCAATAGAAATTATTTATATTTTTACTCAAAACTCTAAATATTAATATATTACTTTATTTTTATGCAAGTATTCAATTCACTTCTAAACAGAGAGATAAAAGATTTTTACAATACAATTCTCAATAAAGAAAATTTGTGTAAGGTACATGTATATAAGTGGGTCTGAGAGGAGGGTCTTCTAGACAATTTTTTAAATGTAGAATTGTAAATTGGTGAATAACTGAAGTTCTTCCAAGCTTATATAAAATTAGACTCTATGGAGATACATGCAACAAGTAATAGTAATTATACATAAATATTGATGATATATTTGACCTTTAAAGGAAGCCCTTTTGCCATTCACATACATGTACACTTTTGATATCTTCAAATATATGAACTTTGCCATTAGTTAATAATGTTTTGATAGAAAACTATGGCGAGCGAAGCGAGCCAAAAAATTTTGATATAAATTGAAAACTGCGGCGAGCGAAGCGAGCCGAAATTTTTTTTTAAAAATTAGCGAAATTTTACGGTAATTCTTCAAATTCAGATTATTTGTAAGAGCAAGATTATTTTTTCTGTCACACCATAAGCAAATTAATTTTTTTTCTTCAAAATTAAGAGCAAAATTTGAAAAAAAAACCCAAAAAACCCCAAGCCCCCCCCCCTTATTGAATATTAAATGGACCGTGCCTTAGCGTGTGTAACGTGATCTCCAACTACGCGCTGCGTGTGCCCAACGATCGCGCAACGTTCGTATTTATAACGTTTCGATAAAGTGTTGGAGCGTTCTATGAGAATTTTCAGTTGCTTCTCGCTGAAGTGGTTACATTGTAACATTCGTTTATACGAGGAAACTCCATTCCAGATGAAGAAAAAGAAAAACGTTATATGTCTAATCCATGAGCTTGCATGGTTTATATACCTTTTTCTCATCCGTCATCGCTTTTTTTTTGTCTTTATTCTATTACATATGATATCATTCATTTGAAATTATCATGATGTCACTACACAGCGATTTCAGCTTATCATGATAAAACTTTCTTGTACTTTTTGTAACTAAGCATTAACAATTTGTAAAAAGGATATAAACAATACCAAAATTGATAATTGATTAAAAATTTCTTTATTTTTGATGTGATTCAACTTGAATTTCAAAATCATTTTTTCCAGTAATGAATTTGTCACTAATCGAACGTTACGTACACGCCGAGAACGCAAGACAGTCGTTAGAGACACGCTCCGTAGACGTTACACACACGTTGCGCGAACGCTGGACTATCGTCAATTTATTTTACGAGCGTATTCGGAACGTGTATGAACGTGTGAGTAACGTTCATACAACGTCTGACAGCATGTGTATAACGACTGCATTGCGTTTGAGTAACGATCGCGGAGCGTGTAACCAACACGTTCGGCACACGCTGCCGATTTTGTGCAGGCACAAATTTTTTCGAAGCTAATGGCGTTCGACAGCGTATAGCTCCGTGTGAGAGTGTTCTCGTAACGTCCTCATAACGTCCCTTGAGCATGTAGGACGATCATCCAGTGTGTTGGCCAGCAAACTTACACTCTGGCACACGTTTTCACACGCTGCTGTCAAACGCTGTAGTATGACAGGGCCTTTAATCGCAGGCGAATGGAAATTGAATTAAAAACAACCCAAATCGACGTTGTACAACTGTACCTGTACGGAGTGACCTTCCATGCATTGTTTTTGTTGGAGAAACGAAGGCGGATTTTCAAGTTATTGAACACAGAAACGTCGTTTATTTCATCTACTTTGATTACATTTGAATGGTATTTAACAAACCAACCCAAATTATTATGAGAAAAATGTAAGCTTTATTCAAGCATTACTTCTCACATTACTGTCCTGTTCACTAATTCCAAAGCACCCTGTTTTCTCTAAAATATGATAATGTCATCTTCAAAAAAGATATCAATTTTATAGTACTCCTTTAGTCTTAACAGAAAATACCATTGTTTTGGCTGTGCGTCAACTAAGTTAGAAATAGGACGGAAAATAAAATGTCTACGGGGATTTTCTATAGACCCTTTCACATTACCTGCGGTACTGAATTTGAAGGCCAGTTCCAGGGGACAAACAATAGATTGCGCATGCACCAGTGACGTAATTCGATTGTTCCAAGATGTTTTCCGCGGAACAAACGAAACATGATTCCGCGCTAAACGTCCTAGAACAATCAAATGACGTCACTGGTGCATGCGCAATTTATTCGTTGTCCCCCGGAACTGGCATTCAGATTTAGTACCGCAGATAATGTGAAAGGGTCTATAGTAAAATCGCTGAAAATATGTGACGTCGGAGGCTTTGACGTCATTGTTTACTACTGTTGACACGGAGAAGCAAAGAACAGGCCAAAATTTTATTCTTGACTTAAGGTTCAAGGATACACCATCCGAACAACAAATCACTTCGGAGTCTCTCTCGTCGCCAAAATCGACTTCACGTCATCTATGACGTCACGAAAAAACGCGCCAAAATTGCATCGGCACTCTTATTATTTGACGCTGACTCACCTACGTCCTGAAACATGAACTAGTATTTTAGGGATTGTGCTAAATAAAACTGCCGTATTTTTATAAGATTGGGACTTCTATCGTTTTCCTTTGAATCTTGATTAAAAATTGATGTAAAACAATTCTTTGATGGGTATGTTCATTCAGAGAAAAGGCTTACAGTGCATTCTGCCGCTCGCCGTCATCTCTACGAGAAAATCACGAAAGAATAATTTTATGCTTGTTTTATTTGTAAACAACCGTTTGATTTATACCCGGGGTTAAAATAGCAATTGAATCTAATAAAAATGTGTGTGATGCTTTTTTTATTTTTACACGCGGGGTTTTAATGAGCAACATCTTACAAAATTGTACATTTTATTAGGAAACAACTCCTTAGTTTACATGCGGGATTTGGTTAAAACAAATGAATGGACTTTTCTATGTCTATATATCTAAGAGTAGTGATATTTAGAACAGCAAGCATCACGATTAGGGCAAAGGAGGGGGGAGTATCACTGCTACGTCGCAATTTCTCTCCGCTATGTGTAAGATTCGCCATTTATTATAATTATATTTTGAATCTATCGAACAGAAGACATTTCATGACAAATGACATAGTACTATAAGTCAAATCCCGGCAAAGGGGGCGCTGGATCCGCCACTGATTACCTACAGGATATTTGATCCTGAACAAGTCACACTGACCTTATGGATGACCTTGACCCACGTTGGATGCCATAATGCTGAATATCCCAGCATGTTTGATGAAAAATGCGAATGCCGACTTACCTACATTACATGATCTCCATAAATACGTTAATGAAAGGAATAGCGTTTTTATCGTATTACATTGTAGTACATTAAAATTATTTTTCAGTCAGGAAAGAATTTGTCAATAAACGTCTATAATGAATTTTTTTGGGTTGGGTTTGGGGGGAGGGGGGGGGGGTATGGAACGTTTATAATATTAATCGAAGATAGAACTCACTTGCAGCACTGCTTAACTGTTATAAGTCAGTTAATTGCATTTTACATTGTCTATATGGGTTGTTTTTTTTTGTTAAAAATATTTTTAAAAAAAATCTTTTAAATGTTTTCTGTTTTGAAACACAGATTCTTACAAATAAGTTTCAAAACGCCGAGCAATTATAAGGCGACGTCCTGGTTCAAAATGACGTTGTTCGTGCTATTGTTTACCCTTTCTTAGAAGAAAATAAATGTCATGCGGAAATAAATATGATTTTTCATAAATATAGAAATTAAAAAAAAACTATTTCAAAATGATATTCTGTTACAAGGCCGATTTTAGCCCTTCCCGGCTTTTCTCCTCATCCAAAACCAATGGATAGCAACATGCATGTACTAAGAGTGTACATTGTATATTATATATAAAGTGAGATTGCACTTACATTCAAGTATTAGTAATTTTCTTTGCGTATTCTTTTATCTAAATACATTCTATTTATTTATAATTCTATTCATAAGATAAACATCTTGTTTTCATCGCCCCGTTTCATTCTGGACCGTTTTTATTTCTTTATCAACTTGATTTGACGTTCAAATGACCAAATGCATCACGTGACGTCATTTGCTTAAAACTGTTGCAGGCGTTAATATTACTGATATAATGGGTAAATATTATAAAATGGGTTACAGAATTCACATTTTGATCAGTTCTATTTCCAATTGATCTATGGATGATAAATTGAGTAATTTAGATGAACAGTTCAGGAGATATAAATCCAAATAGAGCACGGAGGGGATATCTTGCCAGCATTTTGTGACAAAATCTGGAGGGGGTAAGGTCATAATTTTGTGTCAAACTTAAAATTTTGTTCGATTATTGCTACATGTACATTTATTTTTATTGTTGAAAGATATGTTAACTTAGATTAAGATAGCAATTTTTCCGCTCATTGGCATGTTAACAAAGTACTTAAACCCGTCATTTACTGGCTGGACTCTAAAAATAATGACGTCAAGAATAGAGCCTAAAATGGTATAATATTTACTATTTCATAGAATTTGATTTACCAGCATTGATGTATTTTCTATTTTTTATTTGTTTTAGACCTTCTTTCGTTATTAAAAGAATGACCATATACATTCATGCATCAGGTTTAAAATAACAGGAGTCTATTGATGATATGATGCAAATTTGGGGAAAATTAAAGAAAAATTGGACATGTACTTCTTTGGAAGGTCATAAATCAATTGGAAGCTCGATGACATATACTTTTTTTCGTTAAAATACTATACATTACATTGTTCTCTACCAATAAAATCAATAAAACTTAACCTGGGATCTTTAATAGTGTTTTGGGGGTGTTTTGGAAAGGGTGTAACCATGAACCTTAAATACTAACTCAAGTCTGAGTCAAGAATAAAATTTTGGCCTGTTCTCGGTCTAGTAGATACAGTACATGTACACGGGAAGTAATACGTGATGACGGTTTTACCGCCATTGTTTTTAAAACCTTTAAAGTTAGGCGTCCACGGATAGGAAAACACAGGTGATGCTACGCCATGAGCGTCCGTTGATTATACGGATGTAGATTTTCGTAAGCAACGACTGCAATTTATAAATGCTATATTAATAGCATTTGAACTTTCTGATTTTAATGGGAAATCTATCTAATATGATAGATTGTTCTACAGAAATCCTTATTCGTGGGAAGTCCTAGCTTAGGCGTCTTTCGGATAAGCTTCTCAGTCAGGGATACGCGTGTAACCGACTAACATCGTCACTGAGGAAGTTCTACGGTCGTTATCGGGAACTCGTCATACACTATGATGTTCCACTCTCCAGAATGGTTGATGATATTCTGTCATAGACCATTTGAACCATCCAATCAAAGATTATACTCTATATCTTCCGAAATGGAAGTAACCGGATGTGACAATTCTACCTTATTGAAGCGGTGGGTGTTGCTGCATGCAAGCAGGAGATGCTGACTCTTCCTGGGCTCCCAGTCTCACTCTCATATCGGGAGTTCGCTTCTTTTCATGTGGTGGAGGTTTTTGTTTGTTTTCTTTGGTTCCTGTTTTATCCTAATTTTGTATGCTTTCGGTTTATGATTTTCTGAATTATCGATTTTGTGCTGTTTAAAGGGATATGGTCATTATCCATATTTGTCATTTTAAAAGGGATATGGACAAAACGTCATTCGCCATAATGGATTTCATGTAGGGTATTATGGAAAATCTTTACACAGAGTAAAGACTCCAACTTTAACTATTTTCACCCTAAGTATTCTCTGCCTCAATGGCTACATTTTCCCATTTTTTCTACGAAAAAATACACTTATATTTTAACACTAGAACACTTTTAAATTGATGCACCGAACTGCACTGCTGAGCACCTTAGAAGAATCATGAATATAAGTATTAGTTACCTTAAACATTACTTTGATTTTATGACTACAACAATTTGTCCTTCAATTTTGAGTACACGATCTCAGTATCTTAATATGAATCTAGGCGTTGCCTACAGGAGAGCGCAGCTAATTGGCTGTGTTACCCTCTGATCCGCCCTCAGATATACTTATTCACAAAGAGATTATACATTTGTATTTCCACAGCTTAATATGTGGTGTATTTTAGGTGTAAAGGTTTCAAACCAGGAATAAGAATGATAATGTACACCCTCGGGACGATTTACTCCCTCCGATTTTTTTAATACCCCGTGACATCATATTATCTTGGAGTTTGACCTACTTTTTCAAAAAACGTTGATAAAACTGTCACAGTTATGTGCAAAGATATAGCGGAATGTTTCAGGTTTGATACCCGGTCTGTCTACTCGTATCTTCCTCAGCTGTTGCATATGTATATATCTATTTAGAGAGAACTAGAGATTTCATCAACATTTCTATAAGAATTTGTCTTTATTAACCATCATACAGCAGGGCTCTCTATCAGCCTAATTTGGGACCCATATTCGGCCCCAGTCTATATGCAAAATAGTATCTTTTTCCCCAATATTGACAATTTTTCCCAATTTCACACCAGTAACTCACACCTCATGGAAAAATCAACATGATAAGTTTAAAATTTTCATTTTCAAGTGAAAAGGCATCCTTGAATCCTTAATGAGAAAATGCAGTCCCAAAAATGGGTGTGAGAGCCCTGTATAGGAAGATACATGTACAAGTACGTTGGTACCCCTTCCCCTTTGTATACTGTGAAGAATGAGAAATAATTCAAAGCCTAAAAATGCTGGATGGAGGAGACGACAAACCATAGAATCTTTGCTAAAATGTACAAAACGTTTGGACTAGTTCAAACTTTACGTCCGCGATATTCTTTTACAACATGTTCAATAAACAATATTGAAAAAAAATCCATTTCTACTTTTATCTTTTTCAATAGGAGTGTGATTGAGAATGGATCTTGATAAATAAATAGATCGTATGAATTTTATATCTGTATGCGGAAAGTATCTGGTCATTTCCATGGTAAATTTCATTATTTCAAAATTTTGATGTCTGTCTAAATTATAGTAATACATACTTGCCATAATTTTTCGGAGTTTTGTCATTGCAACGAGGGACAAATCATCAAAACGCGGGACAAATATAATGCCAATGAGGGACATAAAGAGGGACTCTTTTAGGAGGTTGAATTTCAGATATTGCAATCCAAAATTGCACTAGATCATTGCCCTCTGCAAACGAAAGAACGTCAGAGAAAAAAAAATAAATCTTATTAACGCGCGCTGTATACGTAGACGGCTCCTGGTCGGACGCATTTCTAAAAGTGGCGCTTTACGAACTCGTCTACTCTTTTTAATTTTTCTCTGTGAAGGTTTTAAAAGTCTTTTACTCCGTTGTTCACGTTTTATATTCACAACTTTCTGAACATAAGTATTAAACACCTGCGCCGTAGGCAACGTTGACGAAAATACACAATCGATAACTTAACGACTCTGGTATTAAAGACGACACTAAACAAACGTACTTTGATTAGAATTGAGGGTTTTTTTGACGTGATAATAATAAAGAGCATATTATGATAACTTTAGAGCGTTCCGTGGTTGCCGTATTTTCTTCTTCTTTTTTTTTTTACTTGTTTTACATCACGTTGTTTCTTCTCATAAAAATGAATTAATATCTTCGCTTACATAAATGTTATCACTCGAACATCGTATAATAATTGCCATTGCTTTATTTATTTCAATGATCGAATTGTTTTGTGAGCAAAAAAAAAAAAAAAAAAAAAAAAAACCAACAAGTGAAAGCCTACATGCCACAGGCACATGTAGAAAGAGCATCAATATCCTGTATGGTCATAAGAGAATACTGATATCTATAGTCTATACATATATTCTCTTATGACCTGTAAAGGGGTATCATACAGGATATTGACGCTCTTTCTACATGTGCCTGTGCATTTAGCGACGTTTGTGAACCTATAGCGTAGACAATTGGTAACGTTTAAATAAACAATGAACGTTTAAGAAAAGAAGGATCACTGAAATCGAAACAGAAAAATCAATATTACTCCGATTTTTTTTATCGGGACTTTTCGTGTCCCGGCCGTGACAGATTTTTTCGGGCTGGACAATGGCAAGTCTTTAAGTTCTTTTCATATATATTCATCTTTTTTTGTTGAAATAGAAGCAGCTTTGAAATTATTGGAGCTATAGGGATGATATCGCGTGATTTCCGACAGAATCAGTTTCCAGCAGTATAGTACGCCCTAGTAGCAGGGTGAATTTCAAATTCACAATATATTTCATATGCTAGCGTATGAGTGGGTGCATGGGGTGGGGAGAAACATTAATTAATATTCGCAATATTATTTGCATACCATGTTTTCAAATAATGATAAAAAGAAAAAAATATAAATAAATCTTTGCCGGAAATTATTTAAAAAAACTTTATCTCAGTTTAATTAATGAGTAAATTCCGAAAGCCGTCCTGAGACTCTACAATCACTCAGTGTTAAAATTCAGTGACCACAACGTTTACTAACTTGTACGTCAGTTGAAACGAACGGCACTTTGCCATGAAATACACAACGTAAAAAAATGGAAATAAACAGCGCTAAACATTATGCAGAAAATTGAAATGAACGTACAATGATAAGTTATTTCTCGTGTTTTTTTTCCAATTCTTGCAATTACATTTCGTCAAATTTGGCCGATTATTTCAATGAATCGTTCTGTATCAATGATCGTAATTTTGTATGGGTAAAACACTGCAAAACACCTGCGTTTAGCTTTCAATCTTTGTAAATTTAATATGTACACGGAGAATCACGTGCAGATTCGCACGTTTCGGTATATTTGACGTCACATCCTGACGTCAGAGCAGACCTTAGTACGACATTTACGTTGCCGGCAGAAACATTTTTGGCCGAATTGTGATCCAAAATCCGGTCTTTGAAATGGCGAAGTCCGTCTGTCCGTCCGTCTGTCTGTCCGTCTGTCCGTCAGTGCGTCAACATTTTGGTTAAAGTGTTGCGTTTAAGTCCATTGAGAGAAAACCCTTAGGAGGAGCAAATTGAAACTTGACATGGTGATATACCATGATGAGACGAATCAAACACAGCAACAAAATTTGACCTAGTGACCTTGACCTTAGAGTTTGACCTACTTTTGAAAAACTTTAACCTTGGCCATAGCTTTTGATTGGTAAGTGATAGGGCTTTCATATTTCACCTGTGTATATCTTGTGAAAAGGCCTTTCCATGGATACCAAAAAATTTGACCTAGTGACCTTGACCGTGGAGTTTGACCTACTTTTGAAAAACATTAACCTTGGCTATAGCTATTGAATGGTAAGTGATAGAGCTTTCATATTTCACTTGGGATACCAAAAAATTTGACCTAGTGACCTTGACCTTGGAGTTTGATCTACTTTTGAAAAACGTTAACCTTGACCATAGCTTTTGAATGGTAAGTGATAGAGCTTTCATATTTCACTTGTGTATTTCTTGTGACAAGGCCTTTCCATGGATACCAAACATTTTTACCTTGTGACCTTGGCCTTGGAGTTTGACCTACTTTTGAAAAACTTTAACCTTGGTCATAGCTTTTGAATTGTAAATGATAGGGCTTTTATATTTAACATATGTATTCCTTGTCACAAGACCTCACCATGGATACCAAAAGTTTTGACCTTGTGACCTTGACCTTGGAGATTGACCTACTTTAAAAATTATAAATCTGGGCTATATCTCATGAACTATAGAGGCTATGGCTCTAAAATTCCACATGCACTTTCTTAATAACCAGACCCTTCATTTGATATCATGAGTTTTGATCTAGTGACCTTGACATTGACCTTTGACCTACTTTTGAACTATAAGAGGTAGGGTTTTGATATTTCACATATAGATTCCTCATGACCAGAACTTTAATTTGATATCATGACTTTTGACCTAGTGACCTTGACATTGACATTTGACCTACTTTTAATTTGTAAGAGGTAGGGTTTTGATATTTCACATGTAGATTCATCATGACCAGACCTTTCATTCGATATCATGAGTTTTGACCTAGTGACATTGACCTTTACCTACTTTTGAACTATAAAAGGTAGGGTTTTGATATTTCACATATAGATTCCTCATGACCAGAACTTCAATTTTATATCATGACTTTTGACCTAGTGACCTTGACATTGACCTACTTTTAAATTATAAGAGGTAGGATTTTGATATTTCAGTTGTAGAATCCTCATGACCACACCTTTCATTTGATTTCATGACTTTTGATCAAATGACCTTGACATTGACCTACTTTTGAACTTTAAGGGGTAGGGCTTTGATATTTTACATTTAGATTCCTTATGACCATAGCTTTTTTCATTGCACAATGATATATTAATGACCTTTGATCTTTCTGTCTGTGCAAAAATGTATACATCATCTAATACAAACACTTCGCAATCCGGCCTTACCGCCTTTAGCGGTTTATGGTTTATTATTGACCGTATGAAAAAGGCAGAAAATTTGTCTTTGCATTACAATTTAAGGTGACTTATTTAGATGTTAATTTACTTAGACTATTGTCTTCAGTAATCTACTTGAATAATATTATTGTCGTAAAAAAATCGTCAAAAGCACCCGGATATTTCAAAATGGCGGCTCCCATGAATTAACTTTCTTGTATAATTTTTTTTGTATGAGGCATAGTATAAATCTTTTCTCTGTTTTTTCTACCATGTTTCCACTTTTTTGGTATATACGTGTTACCATTAAAGCTTGCCCAGAGCAAGCGGGGCCCGCTTGCTAGCTTCATTTAGCTTGTTTACTTTTTAAAATGGCGCCCAAAAAATGAATTTGGCTTTCAGTAT
Organism: Pinctada fucata; assembly: GCA_028142955.1. Lineage (NCBI taxonomy): Eukaryota > Metazoa > Mollusca > Bivalvia > Pterioida > Pteriidae > Pinctada > Pinctada fucata. Next base: position 34,418,036 of record AP027108.1, on the reverse strand, counting down.
AGGTAATTTCTTAGAAAGTTATTGGGTTGCAAGATAGGATTATTTATGACTTTTATCTTTTCATTAAGCATTGTAAGGTAGGTTTAGACTTCTCTATCTATAAGTTCGCTTCGCGGCCGTTCGAGCTGCGCTCTCTATAATCTCATGTTTACACAATACGGGGTCCTTTCGAACACGAATTTTTACAGGTAGCCAATTTCAATTGCCGAAAGAAAAAAAAGATTCTAAACATCTTTTGGTAAATCACAAGAATCTCGACTGTTTGTGAAATTGTGATTAATTTATTAATCATTTACATTATATATCTTAGAAAAGTGGCATAGTCTTATGAATTATTGGTAACAAATTACATATGTGCGACATTCCGATGATCCGCCTCTGGATTCCTGTCCATGTTGATTGCCTGAACTCGTAGGTCAGGCACACCTAGATTTTTAAACATAGTGTAATCAAAGATTACGAAGCTCACCTCGCGGCAGCAAAATTCAATTAAAACATATCTCTAGGTACATGTATATTGGCTTTAAAAGAAAAATCGCTCAAGTGGAAAAAAGTAGGTCAAGGTCATTTTATGAAAGTTTGATTAAAGATACATCCAATATGCAAGTTTGGTACCTGTAGCACTTATACTTTGCTCAATATTAGCCTTTAAAGGCGAAATCACTCAAGCGGAAAAAGAAGGTCAAGGTCATTTTATGAAAGTTTGATCAAAGATATATCCAATATGCAAGTTTGGTACATGTAGCACTTACACTTTGCTCAATATTGGCCTTTAAAGGCAAAATCACTCAAGCAGAAAAAGTAGGTCAAGGTGATTTTATGAAAGTTTGATTAAAGATACATCCAATATGCAAGTTTGGTACATGTAGCACTTATACTTTGCTCAATATTGGACTTTAAAGGTAAAATCACTCAAGCGGAAAAAGTAGGTCAAGGTCATTTTCTGAAAGTTTGATCAAAGATACATCAAATATGCAAGTTTGGTACATGAAGCACTTATACTTTGCACAATATTAGCCTTTAAAGGCAAAATCACTCAAGCGGAAAAAGAAGGTCAAGGTCATTTTCTGAAAGTTTGATCAAAGATACATCAAATGTGCAAGTTTGGTTTATGTAGCACTTATACTTTGCTCAATATTGGCCTTTAAAGGTAAAATCATTCAACCGGAAAATGTAGGTCAGATGCTGCATCCGATGCATGGGTTCACCTCAGCATCCAAAGATGAATCACTGGTGCAAGTTTGGTTACTGAAGCATCAGTACTTTGTCAGATACTGAGCTACCCCAAAAACTTTAACCAGACATTGACAAAGTCATTCAACTGGAAAATGTAGGTCAGATGCAGCATCCAATGCATGGGTTCACCTCAGCATCCAAAGATGAATCACTTGTGCAAGTTTGGTTACTGTAGCATCAGTACTTTGTCAGATACTGAGCTACCCCAAAAACTTTAACCAGACATTGACAAAGTCATTCAACCGGAAAAAGTAGGTCAGATGCAGCATCTGATGCATGGGTTCACCTCAGCATCCAAAGATGAATCACTTGTGCAAGTTTGGTTACAGTAGCATCAGTACTTTGTCAGATACTGAGCTACCCCAAAAACTTTAACCAGACATTGACAAAGTCATTCAACCGGAAAATGTAGGTCAGATGCAGCATCTGATGCATGGGTTTACCTCAGCATCCAAAGATGAATCACTTGTGCAAGTTTGGTTACTGTAGCATCAGTACTTTGTCAGATACTGAGCTACCCCAAAAACTTTAACCAGACATTGACAAAGTCATTCAACCGGAAAATGAAGGTCAGATGCAGCATCTGATGCATGGGTTCACCTCAGCATCCAAAGATGAATCACTTGTGCAAGTTTGGTTACTGTAGCATCAATACTTTGTCAGATACTGAGTTACCCAAAAACTTTAACCGGACGCGGACGGGGACGCGGACGCGGACACCGGGGTTATAGCATAAGCTCATCTCAACTTCGTCGAGGTGAGCTAAAAATGCATGAAACAAAAGAAGAAGTCAATGCGGCATTTGCATGTAATAATGTAATAATAATAAAGCGCCGTTTACAAACATTTACAAGATCAGACAAAAACAGCATGCTCTTTAAAAGAGTTATCGCTCCTTTAACATGTACGCTTCAAAGTCAAAATAACAAGAAATTGAGATGGCTGAGTGGAATAGAAGTTCAACTCTCACGCAGACGACCGAGGTTCGAGTACCGGTGCAATCTTACGAGGGAATAAACTGATATCAGTTGGCTGAAAGATTTTATTTCGTTTACATTCAAAACGGTCACTTGCATTTTTTTTTTAATTTTCAGCTTAAGGGTTTACTAAACACAAAATCTACGCAAAAAGAAAATCTCGATTATCACAAAAGTATGAAACAATTTAGCAAATCAGCCACATTTGTGAGTGAATCTTCATGTAACTAAATGTTTCTCATTAAAATTTTAGCTTGTACGTTGATATTTCGTTAGCACAGTCTTAAACAAGTTGTCATTTTTTTCAAAAAATTAAACTCGTTTTAAACGTCGTAAAACAATATAATTTGTGAATAGTTACCTTCTCTAATTTCTTCCCTAGGGCAAGCTACTTTTCAAATTGTTTGAAAATATTTCTACAAAGTGTAGTCCAACTCCTAAATGTGTAACCCTACAATTTGTATATACATTTTGTATACACCTGTGTAGATACCTGTACAAAGCATGCACAGCGATTACTTTTCATTATAATACACAATGGGTAGAGTGTTCGATAATCAAGTGAAGGTGTGAGAGAGGGGTAGGTTTATTTGAATTGGGAAAATATAGATTTGGAAATCAGTATCCTAAATTGAACGCTAGCTTGCCCTCGGGAAGGAATCAAAGAAGGTATTTATGCATAAATCATATTGTTTTATGACTTTTACGGTCTGTTCTATTTTTTTGAAAATCAGCAACTCGATTGATGCTTGTTCTCACAAAATAGTACAGTATAAACTATAATTTTAATAAAAGCCAAATATTTTTTTATCAGTTAATTCGTTATTGGAGATGTTTTGCCGAATAATTCTACAGTTTTTGTAATAATCGAGATATTCCTGACACGCTAACTTTGTGTTTAGTAAACCCTTAAAAACGTGGGTGTACATGTACAAACCTGTGACACTTTGCAAACATGAGAAAGTATGTGTTTGGTGGTAGATGCAGTACTACATACTTATTGCACACGAAAGCGGATCCTCGACCAATCAGAAGCCCTCATTTTGTTTACATGATACACATGGTTTGTTTTTTATTGGTGGGGGGTACTTCTATACATTACTACGGAGTTATCAGAAATCAGAGGACAAATGTTTGTAGACATATGATCATAGTAATATTTAAGGTAGGTTTTAGTACTAATCATGAATTCTGCAGAGCTGTAGCTGCGCAGTTCGGTGCACTAAGTTCAAATTGTCGTCGCGAAAAAATATTGATGCAGTTCTGTTTAGAAAGATAGGAAAATGAAGATGTTGAGGCACAGAAAACTTAGTATTAAAATGGTTATAATTGGAGTCTTAATTCTGCTGAATGGCAGATTTTCAAGAATGCTTCATGTCAAATCCAATATGGCCGGTAAACTTTTGTCCATACCCCTTAAGGGGTATCGACAAAATTTTATCGGCCATATTGGATTTGACGTGAAGCATACTTGAAAATCTGTCGTTCTGCAGAATTAAGACTCCAATTTTAACCATTTTAATACTAAGTTTTCTTTGCCTCAACATCGTCACTTTCCCATCATTTTAAACAAAAACTGCATCAATATTTTTACATGACAAACATTTGAACTTAGTGCACCGAACTGCGCAGCTACAGGTTTGCAGGATTCATGATTAATACTATAACCTACCTTAAACGTTACTATCATCATATGTCTACAAACATTTGTCCTCCAATTTTGATCATACTTTCTCAAAATACCGGGTATCTTCATTTTACACACAAGGGGCTAGTAGCCATATCAACATAGAAATGAATCCAGGGGCGGATCCCCGGAATGTTGCACATTTGTAATTTGTCACCTATAATTCACATGACTATCCCACTTTTCTAATATATATCATGTAAATAATTAATAATTGAACCGCAAACAGTCGAAATTCTAGTGAATTACCCCAGGAACTTAAAAATCGTTTATTTTTTCTACCTATGTTGGGGCGGATCGGCACGTGAAAATGGCTACCTGTAAAAACTCGTGTTCGAAAAGACACAGTGTAGTATTAACAAGAGGTTTATATGATAATGAGACCTTGTACTCAAAATCGAAGGACAAATTGTTGCAGATATATTATCAATGTAATGTTTAAGGTAAGTTTTAGTATTATTCATAAATTCTTCTGAGGTGCAGCTGTGCAGTTCGGTGCATGAATTTAAAAAGTTTCTAATGTTAAAATCTTAATGTAATTTTCCGTAGAAAATATGGGAAAATGTAGCTATTGGGGTTGAGAATACTTGGGATTAAAATAGTTGAAGTTGGAGCCATGACTCGGTGTAAGGAAAGATTTTCAATAACACACTACAAAAAATCCAATATGGCGAATAACGGTTTGTCGATACCCCTTAAGAGGAGTTTACATTCTCCTGGAACGAAACACCACTTTATACCTTGTCAACTTGTGTCTATTTTGTAAAATATGTACTTTTGTCATGATACATATATGTACGTTTAATCATGCTGCTCCTATAATTGCGACTTTACGCTAATAAATTGTAATTCAATACACTTTAATGTAAAAGAAGAACGTGAATTAACAGAAAAATTAAACATGCCAATAAAGCTGATAGGTCCGTTGTTAGACAGTATAGGAAATTTGGTCCGTAGTTAGATGTGCTTGTCATAATCAAATGTATTAGAGCATTTTTCTCGCCTCGCCTTCTATGGGCTTGATCAACCCGACAAATCTGTGTGGACGGTCAGTAACAAACCTAATACTAATAATATACAGTGATTTGTTCTATGATTTATGTTGTGAATTTGAATAGGGAAGTATAGATCTGTATACAGGAGTTACGAGAGGACATCATAGATCTTAAGTGCAGCTCGATGTAGGAGAATTTGCTCTTTTTTGGAATTGAGGAGGAAGATGTTGATGATTGTGAGGAGGCTATCAGTATCTTTGTACATAGGAAGATGAAAAGAGATGATATATTTTCAGAGAGTAAGGCGTGGAAAAATAGAGGCTAAATGGGGTCTTATCCTCCATGGAAAAATAAAAAGTATATTGCTTCATTTTGCACAGTGAATCATTGGTAGTCTTCCTTTATTTTTCCTTAACTCTTAGGTGCCTAATTTCACTTGGTTTCGTTTACTCATTGTACATGTTCAAGAGATAAACGAGTAGCTCTTTGATACCCATTGTTGGTTTGACATAATGATTGTCTTTGACAGTTCCTCTAAGGGTTCGCCTAAACCGAAATACTGATTAATTTCGTGTCGAATTTTGCCATCGTTTTTATGACATCTTATCCCTCTTTTTTAAACCAAAAATGACAATCTTTTTTTCTGGAGCCCTCAGCATTTTAACTGACTTGGGAATTACATATTAGATCTGCATTATTAATACATTTAGGACAATTCCAACATGAAAGTATGTATCATTTGGGAATTATACGATGACCTAATAAACAATATCAGAAGGATCAAAGGCAGATCAAACTTCAACCACAAATGCAAGAAAATAGTCGGTCGCATGCTTTACCAAGGATATGATCATGAAGTCATTAAAAGAACACTAGACATGTTACTGGACCAGTCTACAAGTTTGTGCATTGTACCAGTGTCTTTCAAAACGTTGCCTATTCGCCAATCATGACGACGGGACTCCATGACGATCCTTGTTTTTTTTTTTCATTTTCATGCGCGAACATCAACGGCGGATGCGGCTAGTCAGCAGGGGATGCTTACTCCTCCCGGGCACCTGGTCCCACCTCTTGCTTACTAGGGGTCCGTCGATGCTCAATTTGGTGCTCTATTGTGAGTGATGTTGACATTGTCGTCTGGATCTTCTTTATCTCATTTGTTCAAATATCGTCAAAGAAGACTGGATCCTGATCGTCTGTCCTATGTGAAAGTTTGTCAAACTTTGACCTCGCTTCAGCAAGAAGAGCACAGACTGTTCATGACATATATTTTTATATCCATTTGTATAGAATATGTGATGCAAAAGGCCGCTGCTATTAACTATTATTTGTGATGTCACCTTGCAGTGAGAAGCTTTATGTTATACAGCAATTGTGTGTCTATGGAGACTTCAGTGGCAGAGTTGTGCACACATGATCCGGAAACCACACCATTTGCTAGTAGCAGATGGCCGTCCAAAGTCGGCACCGGGTGCACATTGGTCTCCTTCCTCTTATGTGTTGTCATTAATGTTTGTAGTTTCCGTACGTCTGTTTCGACTATTTTGTAGTTTTGTCTGATGTCATTCATGTGTCGCTTTCGTGTGTGTTATTCCCACTGGGTGATTACACGGTGGTCATGCTGGGGACCCTTCTCTTTTTCATGTATTTAAACGACACGCGTGACGTGTGATAGGACTTCTAGCAACAGACAAAATATTGAATCACAATTAGTCACGGACATAAAATGTTAAAATCAATTTTTTCGTATTTTTAATCACTTTTATAAAGCAAAAGTTTAAGGAAAATTATCATTTGTATAATAAACGATTTGATAAAACACAGTACGATTTAACCTACTTTTAGTTGTGTTAAATGCATTTTTTCTTTCAAAAAATATCAGAATGATCTACTAGTATTCCCATGCCGATGTAAACTCTGTCGTCACCACAGGAGACATGGCCTCCAAACTAGTATAGATGTAAAGAAGAATGCCATCTGGATTTCCCATTGATATTAAATACTCGATAAATTATTCAGCATCGTTTCAATTATAGGTAAAAATATTGTTTTCAAAATTATTGTCAAATAACGAACGGTGATGGCGTCGCATCACCTGTGTTTTTCTATGCACGGACGGTAAACTCGCCTAACTTTCAAGGTTTTGAAAACAACGGCGATAAATTCCTCCCCGTAATGTAGGTACCGAGTAAGGGGACGATATCGCTTTGATAAAGTAAGCCTACTCACTGTAATGGTAGATGTAGGTACAGTACATGTAGGTACGGAGCAAGGATATCATATCATTTTGATGGAGTAAGTCTACTCAGTGTAATTGCAGATGTAGGAACAGTTCATGTAGGTTTCGAGTAAGGGGACGATATAGCTTTGATGGAGTTAGCCAACTCAATGTAATGGCAGATGTAGGTACAGATCATGTAGGTATCGAGTAAGGGGACGATATAGCTTTGATGGAGTTAGCCAACTCAATGTAATGGCAGATGTAGGTACAGTTCATGTAGGTATCGAGTAAGGGGACGATATCGCTTTGATGGAGTAAGTGTACTCAATATGATAGTAGATGTAGGTACAGTTCATGTAGGTATCGAGTAAGGGAACGATATCGCTTTGATGGAGTAAGTCTACTCAGTGTAATGGTAGAAATAGGTACAGTTCATGAAGGTATCGAGTAAGGGGACGATATCGCGTTGATGGAGTAAGCCTACTCATTGTTATGGCAGATGTAGGTACAGTTCATGTAGGTATCGAGTAAGGGAACGATATCGCTTTGATGGAGTAAGTCTACTCAGTGTAATGGTAGAAATAGGTACAGTTCATGAAGGTATCGAGTAAGGGGACGATTTCGCTTTGATGGAGTTAGCCTACTCAATGTAATGGCAGATGTAGGTACAGTTCATGTAAGTATCGAGTAAGGGGACGATATCGCTTTGATAGAGTAAGCCTACTCATTGTAATTGCAGATGTAGGTACAGTTCATGTAGGTTTCAATTAAGGGAACGATATCGCTTTGATGGAGTTAGCCTACTCAATGTAATGGCAGATGTAGGTACAGTTCATGTAGGTATCAAGTAAGGGAACGATATTGCTTTGATGGAGTAAGTCTACTCAGTGTAATGGTAGAAATAGGTACAGTTCATGAAGGTATCGAGTAAGGGGACGATATCGCTTTTATAGAGTAAGCCTACTCATTGTAATTGCAGATGTAGGTACAGTTCATGAAGGTATCGAGTAAGGGGACGAAATCGCTTCGATGGAGTAAGTCTACTCAATGTTATAGTAGATGTAGGTACAGTTCATGTAGGTATCGAGTAAGGGGACGATATCGCTTTGATGGAGTAAGTCTACTCAATGTAGTAGTAGAAATAGGTACAGTTCATGAAGGAATCGAGTAAGGGGACGATTTCGCTTTGATGGAGTAAGTCTACTCAGTATAATGGTAGATGAAGGTACAGTTCATGCAGGTATCAAGTAAGGGAACGATATTGCTTTGATGGAGTAAGTCTACTCAGTGTAATGGTAGAAATAGGTACAGTTCATGAAGGTATCGAGTAAGGGGACGATATCGCTTTTATAGAGTAAGCCTACTCATTGTAATTGCAGATGTAGGTACAGTTCATGAAGGTATCGAGTAAGGGGACGAAATCGCTACGATGGAGTAAGTCTACTCAATGTTATAGTAGATGTAGGTACAGTTCATGTAGGTATCGAGTAAGGGGACGAAATCGCTTTGATGGAGTAAGTCTACTCAATGTTATAGTAGATGTAAGTACAGTTCATGTAGGTATCGAGTAAGGGGACGATATCGCTTTGATGGAGTAAGTCTACTCAATGTAATTGTAGAAATAGGTACAGTTCATGAAGGTATCGAGTACGAGGACGATATCGTTTTTAAGGAGTAAGCCTACTCATTGTAATGGCAGATGTAGGTACAGTTCGTGTAGGTATCGAGTAAGGGGACGATATCGCTTTGATGGAGTAAGTCTACTCAATGTTATAGTAGATGTAAGTACAGTTCATGTAGGTATCGAGTAAGGGGACGATAACGCTTTGATGGAGTAAGTCTACTCAAAGTAATAGTAGAAATAGGTACAGTTCATGAAGGTATCGAGTAAGGGGACGATAACGCTTTGATGGAGTAAGTCTACTCAAAGTAATAGTAGAAATAGGTACAGTTCATGTAGGTATCGAGTAAGGGGACGATATCGCTTTGATGGAGTTAGCCTACTCAATGAAATGGTAGATGTAGGTAAGGTACAGTTCATGTAGGTATCGAGTAAGGGGACGATATCGCTTTGATGGAGTAAGTCTGCTCCATAATCCCAAAGAATAATTTCTCTGCTGACTTTCTTCCTTCCGCTATTTACTCCACCAACAATGCCACTTCCGCCATTGAGTTTCCTCAAATTCAAATTAGACTCATTCAGTAAGCACCCCAAAATAGATAACAACACTAGTAAACATGTATAATACACCGTTCTTCATTTAATATGTTATAGTCACCATAATAAAAAAGTTTATTTGTGTAAAAGAAATTTTTTGAATTAATGGTTTAGGTTCCAAACAACGTGAACAGCCGTCTGACGTCAGTGGAGAATAGTCTGAACAATCTGGTGCCGACCGGTCAAGTACAGACAACATTTACTAGCATACAAAATAGGTTACAAACGCTGGAAGGGAGGGTGAGTATATCTTATTATTCCATTCTAATTGCTTGATCAAAATGTCACATTTTCCTTGAAGTCAGGAGGATTTATATGGATTTTCAACCATTCCACGTGGCTTTTGTTATCCGTGTGTGTTTCGTTGTTGTTTTGTTATCCATGTGTTGTGATGTGGCTGTGTTATTCATGTATGTTTCGCTGTGTATCCTTTTTGTCAAAAACGAAAATAATTTTCTTAACAATCTTCTATATCAAATAAACTAAAATGAATTATTTATTGCATTTATTACCTTGTATCCGTCGTCACACCTGGTATAATCAATAGCCCGATCTTATGGGTCATTTGATTTTGAAGTAACTATATGGCCTCTCCCCCACAATTTATTTTGGGGAATTTGCACACTGTATAAAGAGGAATAACTCTAAACTAAATCGATGCATTTATCAGAAGACGAAAGTAAATTAATTCCCTTGCATGAAAAAGGGATGATGTTATAATTTTGAAACAGGATTAGGGACAGATTCAGGAGTTATTCGCAGTTAAAGGGAAATCAGCCAATTTAAACTATAGATTGTATATAAATCTAACCATGCTAACATTAAACTTGAAGATTCATAGATTTTATATATGCTATGAAATTTGGAGTTCATCGGGGTTCTTTAAGGGGAATCGACCTCTGAAAAGTGCTTCATTTTGCATATTAACGTCATTTTTCGCATTCTGTGCTATGTTTGACCAACTTGATTTGTCTTTCTGTGGATTTTTTCAGTTATTTGAGACTTTTCTTTATTGTGAGTGGTATTTTTCAGTGTTTCATAGACAAATGTGGTCAAATTTGACAATAAGTATAATATGCTTGGTATCAGAAATGAATATCCGACAAAACGTGAATAATGCGTTAAGAAAAAAAAAAACCCCAAGTAGATAGGTTATTTATTAAACTTACCAGATATAAAAGCCGAAGATTTAATGGTTTATCTGTGGACCTTTCCTTTGTATATGAAAATAAGACAATGGCAAAGTAAATAAGTTTCATCATTTTAATGATATGTGGCTGTTTTGGACGCGGCTGACATTATAAAAGAAATTCAATGCAAAAACAAATGTCAATATATTCAATTCAAGTTCAATGCAAATTCAATCATAGTTCAATGCAATCAATTCAAATAAATGCGAATTGCAATTCAAGTTCAATTCAATCAAATTCAAATTGCAAATCAAGTACAATTCAATCAAGTTCTCAATTCAAGTTCAATTGAAGTTCAAGTTCAATCAAGTTCACTTCAATGCTCAATCCAAGTTCACTTCATTCAAATATTTTCAAATTGATTCCAATTCCATTGATTTCACAATAACAGTCAGTTTGTTAAGATTGGCCGGTGAACAGAACATACGCGGCCAATTTAACTTCAAGCAATCACAAGAGATCAAATCGATCACTTTGCATCAATGATTTGAGTTCAAAGTTCAGTGTATTTTAAATTCAGGAGAGTTATTCCCGACAATAATTCGGGATCAGCAAATAAACAAATAAGGCTGCCGAAATAGTCAGTACTGGCTAGCCTTTAGTTGAACCTATTTATCAATTGCGAATATGCACTGCGACCGGGAAAACCGCGCCGAAGCGCATGCGCTTTAAATATTGATATAAAGTAATGAATATTATAGCGTAGGTGTTGCGCTAATGGTACGCTAACAAAGATCACTGAGTCGGGTTCACTTCATAAGGTCGATGTAGGCAAACATTACACTAACAAGGATCACAGAATCGGTTTCACTTCGTAAGGTCGATATAGGCAAACGTCTAGGACATCAGAAAGGCAGTATTCCAAGAACATAATCGGATTCAGCCGCGCCGAGTGTCCGGGATGGTATAGTGAGTAGAGTCCAGCTGACCTGAAAATATACATCAAAACCGGCAGCAGAACCAGGTTCTAAATTTAAAAATAGCCTGTAAAACAAGCAACAAATTGGGTGGGTGGGTGGGTGAAACATTTCTTAAAAGATTTGATGTAAAGATGTAATTCTAAATGTGCATATTCAAATATTTCCTAGCTTAAATTTTCAATAGGTCTGTTACCTTGAGTTGAATTCCAGAAAAAGGTCGCTCAAGGACCCGTATGTAAAACATGTGCTTTGTGACGTGTACTGATGACGTACTTCATAGGGGTTCAAGCTTGGAGGTCGATGTATGAAAAGCGAGGTAACTCGCACAGCCACGTACGAAAGGCCACATATAAAGAAATCTATTTGCGAACTAGCGTCTTAATAGATTCTATTATCTGTGGACCTTTCCTTTGTATATGAAAATAAGACAATGGCAAAGTAAATAAGTTTCATCATTTTAATGATATGTGGCTGTTTTGGACGCGGCTGACATTATAAAAGAAATTCAATGCAAAAACAAATGTCAATATATTCAATTCAAGTTCAATGCAAATTCAATCATAGTTCAATGCAATCAATTCAAATAAATGCGAATTGCAATTCAAGTTCAATTCAATCAAATTCAAATTGCAAATCAAGTACAATTCAATCAAGTTCTCAATTCAAGTTCAATTGAAGTTCAAGTTCAATCAAGTTCACTTCAATGCTCAATCCAAGTTCACTTCATTCAAATATTTTCAAATTGATTCCAATTCCATTGATTTCACAATAACAGTCAGTTTGTTAAGATTGGCCGGTGAACAGAACATACGCGGCCAATTTAACTTCAAGCAATCACAAGAGATCAAATCGATCACTTTGCATCAATGATTTGAGTTCAAAGTTCAGTGTATTTTAAATTCAGGAGAGTTATTCCCGACAATAATTCGGGATCAGCAAATAAACAAATAAGGCTGCCGAAATAGTCAGTACTGGCTAGCCTTTAGTTGAACCTATTTATCAATTGCGAATATGCACTGCGACCGGGAAAACCGCGCCGAAGCGCATGCGCTTTAAATATTGATATAAAGTAATGAATATTATAGCGTAGGTGCCATGCTTCGGGAGCGCAGCCCCGAAAGCCGCCACTTTGCGATAATAACCCCGAAAAGTGGTCAGCTATAAGATTCATTACTCCGTCAGCCGCGACCACTCATTGATTTACACTGTCACAGGCCTTTTATTTGTACATAACATGCTTAATCGCTTGATACTAGTATTGAATCAATGGTATATATACATACGGTTTACAATTAACAACAGCAACAACAAGAATTGAAACTTTTGAATTTGTCTACATTTGCAAATATGCATGACTGCCTGGTATAGAATTATCTTTCTACTTGGACAGTACGTGCTTTGTATTTCTGCCAGATTAATTGAGCTTGAAGTACGAGGTTTTATTGTTGCAAAGCTCTGAGAATTCATCTTGTCATGCTTGTGTCATGAAAACTGAAATGCAACTTACACATGCACCACGCTGTACTATACTTGGTATCTGCTTCATGAGCATGTGCTACACAACGTGAAAATAATATTTGAGAGTGAATGCAAAACTTTTTTTTTTTTTTTTTTTTTTTATTTATTTATTTATTTAATTATTTATTTATCTTATTATTGTTATTATTATTTACTTATCGGTTTTATTTCATTTTATTTTATCTAATTTTTATTTATTTTTCATTTTTCTATTTTATTTTATTTTATTTTTTTTTTTTTTTTTTTTTTTTTGATTTTAAGCTCTCTATAGCAAACTAATGTGCTAACTAAAATGCAAAATGTAGCGATGTACAAATAATGTACCTGTAGCTGCTACAAATGAAATGCTGCATTTAATTCTATCTAAGAAATCTTGGTCTATCTTGCCATAGATTGATGTCACACGTCTATTTTTTTTTTTTCCTATTTACTTTAAAAACAGACATGGTGCCAAATTTTGTTAATGGAATTTTGTTTTTGTTTCGTTTCGTTTCGTTTTGTTTTGTTTTGTTTTTTTTAAGCGTGCACCTTTTTTTGATAATACATTCAAAATCTCGTTACGGGACGTTTATCTTCTTTATAATATATCTTTATGTAATGTTATATCTGATTAAAAGGTTTAGGGGTTTCTATTCCTAACGATTGATTGATTGACGTAACTATTTAAGACATTTTTTGTTTTGTTTGTTGTTTGTTTGTTTGTTTGGTTTTTTTTTTTTTTTTTTGATCATTAATGATTTGATCATTAATGATTATTAGTCTTATTACATGTATTTCGTTAGATTTTAGTAATTGATTGGTTTATCAGTAATATAGGTATTTCTTCTTAAATTTCCTATTCAGCTCCATCAGTTACTCTAATGAATGATTAACCCATTCGTGATATTTATCTATATCTGCTTAAATTTTATTCGTTTATCTAATCGATTGATTTATTAACTCGTTTACATAGGCTATTGTTCGTGAATCTATTTATTTTTCCCTTTTATTTTATATTTATATTTTATTTATCTTATTTTATATATTTATTTTATTCATTTTATTTATTTATTCATTTTATTTATTTATTCATTTATTATTTTTATTTTTTTATTTATTTTTTTTTTATTTTTTTATTTTTTGCAAATGTTGATGTCATTTGTAGCTTGTGGGTACCTGTCTGAGAATAAACTACATGTACTCTTTATATATATAATTTTCTGAATTCCGAATGTAAAACCTTTCTTTTTGTTTACATAATATAGGCATTGATTAATGTTTGTTTGATTGTATTTCGTTTTGTTTGCATTTTCTTCTTTCGTTTGCTTATGTCTTATTAATTCATTGTTAATGTATGCAAAATTGGAGAGTAAGTTATCTGTCTTATTCTTACTTGATTGTTAGTATGTAGCTTATCATGGGAATTCATTAAAGTTAAGATCCACTAAACCGTAAACGCCAATGTGTTATTTTATAGTCGTACATTTTTTCTTGGAATTGAAAAGCGGGAATAAGGAACATTCGAAGTTTTATTAAAGTATTATGAGGATGGTGCCTTGAGCCCGTATATTGGCATTGAGCATCGCTTTTTACGACGTGCGCATCATGACTCTGACACACCCTTCTACATGTACCTAGGTGTGCTTGATTATGGGGTATGAAATTTGGGAGGGGTTTCAAAATTAATGATGTTCGACTTTGGATCCGATGAAACGTATCGACTTGGGGGGTGTTTTATTTATTTATTTTCTTATCAATAAATTTTATTGATTTATTTATCTATTTTTGTAAATACGAGTGGTGGTTGATGATTTAGATTCGTAACAGGAAGTGTTATTCATAAGTTACTGTTACAGATTGTAGGCTGTAGAACGTCGACAGTGTGGTTTCCTTGCAGTACTGTAATGGCTCTCAACTTTTTGGAGTTGAAATATGAACGGGCTGATTTAGTTTATGGTCAAACGAAAATAAAGTTATTTTGGAAGGAAAATTGATACCTGTAGAAAATCTCAGGATGTGTTAATCTGTCTAGTACCCACTGGTTGTGTGTGTTATATTTATTGAATTGTATATTTATTTGTTTATTTATCCATTATAATTAATATTTATCTCTCTATTCGATCAGAATTTGCAACTTTATAATTCTGGAAACTCGGGGAATCTTTTAGTCCTATGCGATATTCATTTGTAGTTCTATATTGAGGTGACCAGAGAAACATACTACCCCCATGGTGGGGGGGGGGGGGGAGAGTTAGAAATCCGGGTTGACCAGATGCATTGATATTTCATACGTAAAGTTCATGTAACTTATTCAATATTGTACGATACTTGTAGATGGAAATGATTTTTATGCCCCCGGAATCAAAGATTCGGGGGCATATAGTTTTTGGCCTGTCCGTCTGTTTGTCTGTTTATCTGTTTGTCTGTTTGTCTGTTTGTCCGAAAAACTTTAACATTGGACATAACTTTTGAATGGGAAGTGATAGGGCTTTCATATTTCACATGTGTATTCCTTGTGACAAGACCTTTCCATTGATACCAAAATTTTTGACCTCGTGACCTTGACCTTTGACCTACTTTTCAAAAACTTTAACTTTGGGCATAACTTTTGAATGGTAAATGATGGGGCTTTCATATTTCACATGTGTATTCCTTGTGACAAGACCTTTCCATTGATACCAAAATTTTTGACCTCGTGACCTTGACCTTGACCTTTGACCTACTTTTCAAAAAACTTTAACATTGGGCATAACTTTTGAATTGTAAGTGATATGGCTTTCATATTTCACATGTGTATTCCTTGTGACAAGACCTTTCCATTGATACCAAAATTTTTGACCTCGTGACCTTGACCTTGACCTTTGACCTACTTTTCAAAAAACTTTAACATTGGGCATAACTTTTGAATTGTAAGTGATATGGCTTTCATATTTCACATGTGTATTCCTTGTGACAAGACCTTTCCATTGATACCAAAATTTTTGACCTTGTGACCTTGACCTTGACCTTTGACCTACTTTTCAAAAAACTTTAACATTGGGCATAACTTTTGAATGGTAAGTGATAGGGCTTTCATATTTCACATGTGTATTTCTTGTGACAAGACCTTTCCATTGATACCAAAATTTTTGACCTCGTGACCTTGACCTTGTCCTTTGACCTTCTTTTCAAAAACTTTAACATTGAGCATAACTTTTGAATGGTAAGTGATAGGGCTTTCATATTTCGCATGCGTATTCCTTGCGACAAGACCTTTCCATTGATACCAAAATTTTTGACCTCGTGACCTTGACCTTTGACCTTTTAACCCAGTGACCTCACATACATGTACTTAACAGAAAATAGTGTTCATACTAACAAAGATGCCACCGGGGGCATTCGTGTTTCACAAACACAGGCTTTATTCCTGTAATTATAGTTTAGAAGTTATGTTAATTTATCTATATGGTTCTTTTATTTATCTTTTACTTTATCTACACGTATAAATGTGAGCCCAGTGGTACTTTAATATATGCCCATTGCAGTTTTGGCTTTATCATCGGTGTATGACTTTAATCATTTTTGTACACATTTCTCTATTTCTAATCAATAACAATATTTGTTTACTTCTTGCATGGGGCTGTTAATTTCAATTGAAAACATAGGTATGACCGCCTTCGGCAAGTTCAATGGATAACGTACAAGTTTGATGTATACATAAAAGAAGGGAGGAGATCTCCAACATGTTCCCACTATATATATTTTCATTGTTGTTTTTTTTTTTATACATGGTTTTATTTTTTTATACATGTTCCCACTATATATATTTTCATTGTTGTTGTTGTTGTTTTTTTTTTTTTTTTTTTTTTTTTTAATTGGAATGAACAAGTCGAGATCGAGTCTACTTACATGCCTAGGCATTCGCACAGTTCTATTTTGCAGAACTTTTATTTCATTTCATTTATTTATTTTTTATTTTTAATTTGTTTGTTTGTTTGGTTTTTTTTTCAACATCTATTTATCGTTTTACCTCTATTTTTTTCCATTTCTTTTTTTTTTTATTTTATTATTGTTTTCATTTATTTATTTTTTATTTAATAAATTTTTGGTATTCCAGACATTTCAGATAGAGGGCACATGTTCATGTTAGGTTGTGAAACTTTTGCCCAATTCCCATTTCTGCACTAAGGTTACTTTATACTTACCAACTCGAGCACACAGAGGTGCTATATGAGCAATAAAATAACAATGTACAAACAATATATGACAAAGGCCTAAATAAACATTACTACACACAAAATTTAGCAAAACAAGATATGAATAAATTTGATTAAATGATTAAAGTTGACCACACTTGATTATTCGAAATAAAAACTGAAGTTGCATGTACTGAGTCTGTGGTAAACATTGGAGATAATTATGCAGTATTTGTAAACACAGTACAAAGAATAGTCATTCAGATTTTAGGTGACAGATTTCTTCCAATCTTTGCAAAATAACTGAAAGGAAAATTGTGATCCTACCTTTAAGGTATAGGTAGATAGCTAAGGATGGGAATGACGAGACTTGAACGCTTATACTGTTGACAAGGGAAAGGTACAAGTGAGAGTCAAGGTCGTAGAGAAGGTCTCCAGTTGAAATGATATGAAATACAAACAAGTATGCTATTGTTAGGAGTTTCTTCGAAATTCAACATAAATAAATCCATCATGAAATTCAAGGAACCATGAAAAATCGATGGTAAAATAGATACATGTATCGTACCTGAATCTGTATGTCGCAAAGTATGCATCATGAAAGATCAATGTCTGAAAATATCTGAGAGAAAATCCTACAACATCGCTAGATTATGAAATTAATTGAAAGAATTGAGATCCAAAACATATTCTTAAATATTTTATGAAACATTTCTTAAAGGCTTTGATGTAAAGATGTAATTCTAAATGTGCATATTCAAATATTTCCTAGCTTAAATTTTCAATAGGTCTGTTACCTTGAGTTGAATTCCAGAAAGAGGTCGCTCAAGGACCCGTATGTAAAACATGTGCTTTGTGACGTGTACTGATGACGTACTTCATAGGGGTTCAAGCTTGGAGGTCGATGTATGAAAAGCGAGGTAACTCGCACAGCCACGTACGAAAGGCCACATATAAAGAAATCTATTTGCGAACTAGCGTCTTTATTAAATAGATGTTTTGCACGCAGCGACGTCATGAAAAGGTTAAAGGTCATAGGGGAAAAAACTTTACATCCGGGTCCTCTCTCCCTTCGATAGACGAAGTAAATACACCGGGAAATTATGGTTTTAAACGCTGTTATCTCGACTAGAAGAAAGGTAATTGTAGTGAAAATCGATCTATCTAAATAAGAAAATATATGTTTACATTGTGTGCATAAGATTTTTCGTGATTTCGTACTCATTTGCCTGACGAAGGTGTGATATTATAGCACAATAGATCAGCTGATTGCCATGTGTTATGCTATGTGTAACATGCTGTTTTGCCTTAATCTGTTTAATTATACTGAACTGGTGAAATTATAGTAATATATTCAAATTTTACAACAAATCTTCTCAAGATCGTGAATTTAGAGCATTGATAACTGTGCAAATGCAAAATAGGCTCTGGCCTTTTCTTGAATAGTCCCCAAATCATTGTCATTGAATCATACAGCATACTTACACATGTGTACTTGTAATCATTATTAGATTTTCATAACTTTGGGAGTTTTATTTGATTTTTAAAGTATTTAGATAAATAGAAATAAAGGTTTGCTTGCAGAATTTATAGTGTTCAAAAAGTAAAATTGTAACAATAAGTGAATAACAACAATTTTAAAAAGTCAAAGCTATACCCTATGATTTTTAAAACCATTAGCATGATTAGATAGAGAATCATACAAGCTATGAATGTAGCAAGTACTTGACAAGTATACATTGAGTGAAATTATCGAATTGTTTTTATTAAAATGTGGTAATTTATTTTTATTTCTGGCATTGGTATGTAATATATGCATAATGATACCAGACTAACATGAAAGTGAATAAACCTTTAAGTCATAGAACTTTTAAAGTTTCTGACATGAAGTTTGGTAATATTTTTTCCATTTCTTAAGTAATATTTATCTGATATTTCTTTAATGATATGATACCTGATATGATTTCTTCAATGATATCTGATATTTCTCTATTTCTTCAAAGATATCTGATATTTCTCAATTTCTTCAATGATATCTGATATTTCTCCATTTCTTCAATGATATCTGATATTTATGATGTCTGTGATATTTCTTCAACGTAATATTTCTCCATTTCTTCAATGATATCTGATATTTATTATGTCTGAGATATTCCTTCAATGTAATATTTCTTCATTCAATGATGTCTATTTCTTCAATGATATCTGATATTTCTCCATTTTTTCAATGTTATCTGATATTACTACATTTCTTCAACGACATTTGATATTTCTCCAATGATATCTGATATTTCTCCATTTCTTCAACGATAACTGATTTTTATGATGTCTGAGATATTTCTTCAGTGCAATATTTCTCCATTTCTTCAAACGATGATAACATTGAATAATTCTTGACAAACATCACCAATGATTTTCTTTTAATTTTAATTAAATTTTTTGTTATTATTGTTTTGTTTTGTTTTTGCTTGTTTGTTCGTTTCTGTATTTGCTTTTGTTTATGTTTTTGTGCGTGTGTTTTTTTCCCTCTTTTTTAGGGGGGGGGGGTCAAGTTTAGCATGAAGTTCTTTTTTACACCCCTATTTGGCTTTTTCCAAGACTTTTTTCTTCACTTCGAGTAATATCAATTTCATAATTAAATTTTATTCGAATACTTTTTGAAACAATGCTTTATAAGGCCACTTCTTTGTTATTTTCTGTTTTGCGTCCTCATGCTGGTAGGTTTTGAGCCCAAAGTCATAAAAAAAAAAACAAAATTAGAATAATAGATTCTTTTGAAAATTAAATGTGTTTTCTTCAAAAATTAGAATAATTTTTTCTTTACATTTTATGAAAGAATTCAAGAGTACTGCAAAGTTTTAAGACATTGCCTTATCTACCATTCTTTTGTTGACTAAAATTTATTAATAATAAAATGAAACGAGTTTCTATCAGATTTCACATAGTCACATTATATGAAATTGCAATTTTGTTTTATATCTAGTGCTTGATTGTTTTTCTCCCTGGCTGACTGGCAGGTTTCTCAATTACAAAAGGACGCAAAACAGAATAAAAACAAAAAATGGCCGAAAGTTTAATGAATGGTTATAAAGATGATGATGGAATCATAACATCAATTAATTTTCATTCGTTATATATACATATATAATATATAATACATCGGAAAATGTCGGTTATCGTGAAGTCGCGATCCTTCGTCTCCCTCAACATGAGTGCATAGATCTAGGCCTACAAACTTTTTTTCAAAATAATTTATAAAGTGATCTAAATTAAGAATCTATTTTTCATTATTTTCGTGACTTTTTAAAATATTAGACACACATCGCCAATACCGCATAGACCGGTCGATTATACATGCAAGTTGTTTTACTGGGCTACAATCACACAATTTAGATTAATTAGAAAATAAAAAATAAAATGAATGTAAATTTTGTATTTGAATTATTTATTTATTTATTTAGTCAGTATTTATATTAATCAACAACAGCCTTTTTATAAAAAAAATCCGATCATATTAATTTAAAAAAGCTACTTATAAAATGCACCCGTAGACTACCGCGCCACTTTTTCACGTTATCGCAATGCGGCAATGGAAAGATAACTCGTGTTTTTTTCCCTTTTGACCTTTGACATGCATATTTAATTAGGTGATGCAATATGGCGGCGCGTTACGTGCAAAACATCTATGATATCAAGAAACCTAGCTATTTGTCATCGGGATTGCAATGAAAAGGACGCTCACTTTTCAGCAAATGTCGTAACATACGTTATCTAAGAGTTGTCTCCCTTGACGCCAAGCCGGAGATTGCGTTGAATGGAAATACATGAAAGAATAAAGCCTGTGTTTGTGAAACACGAATGCCCCGGTAGCATCTTTGTTAGTATAAATGAAAGGTCAACAATTTTGGTATCAATGGAAAACTGTACAAGGAACACGCATGTGAAATATGAAAGCCCTATCACTTACCATTCAAATGTTATGCCCATGCAATGTTAAAGTTTTTAAAAAGAATGTCAAAGGTCAAGGTCATGAGTTGAAAAATTTTGGTATCAATGAAAAGGTCTTGTCACACGAAATACACATGTGAAATATGAAAGCCCTATCACTTACCATTCAAAATTTATTCCCAATATTAAAGTTTTTGAAAAGTAGGTCAAAGGTCAAGGTCAAGGTTATGAGGTAAAAAAAACCCTGGTATCAATGGAAAGGTCTTGTCACAAGGAACACACATGTGAAATATGAAAGCCCTATCACTTACCATTCAAAAGTTATGCCCAATGTTAAAGTTTTTGAAAAGTAGGTCAAAGGTCAAGGTCACGAGGTCAAAAATTCTGGTATCAATGGAAAGGTCTTGTCACAAGGTACACACGTGTAAAATATGAAAGCCCTATCACTTACCATTCAAAAGTTAGGCCCAATGTTAAAGGTTTTGAAAAGTAGGTCAAAGGTCAAGGTCACGAGGTCAAAAATTTTGATATCAATGGAAAGGTGTTGTTAAACGGAATACACATGTGAAATATGAAAGCTGTATCACCTTCCATTCAAAAGTTATGCCCGATGTTAAAGTTTTTCGGACAAACAGACAGACTAACAGACGGACAGGCCAAAAACTATATGCCCCCTAATCTGTGGTTCCGGGGGCATATGAATTTATTTAGCGTGATAATTGTAAGCGTGTTAGAGAATTCTGTAACCATAATAATGCCTTCTTTATTTTGAAAATTAACATTTTATGTTTTTATGCCCCCGTAATCGAAGATTCGGGGGCATATAGTTTTTGGTCTGTCCGTCGTCTGTTTGCCTGCAAAAACTTTAACCTTGGCAATAACTTTTGAATGGTGAGTGATAGAGATTTCATATTTCACATGTGTATTTCTTGTGACAAGACCTTTCCATGGATACCAAAATTTTTGACCTTGTGACATTGACCTGGGAGTTTGACCTACTTTTGAAAAACTTTAATCTTGGCCATAACTTTTGAATGATAAGTGATAGGGCTTTCATATTTCACTTGTGTATTCCTTGCGACCTACTTTTGAAAAACTTTTTCCTTGATCATAACTTTTGAATGGTAATTGTTAGGGCTTTCATATCCTTGTGACAAGACCTTTCCATGGATACCAAAATTTTTGACATTGTGACCTTGGACTTGAAGTTTGACCTACTTTCGAAAATCTAAACTTTAACCATGACTTTTGAATGGTAAGTGATAGGGCTTTCCTTTTTCACATATGACTTTCTTGTGACAACACCTTTCCATGGATACCAAATTTGACCTTTTTACCTTGACCTCAATATGTGAACTTCTTTTCAGCTGTTTTACCGACAAAGATGCCAACATTTTCATTCGTGTTTCACATATCTATCGTGTCCGCAAATCGCATAGAAGATCAAGTAATCAGTTGTGAATTTGACATTTATTTTTCTATTGTAGGACGCGCTACTTGGTTTGAACGGTGATATACAAATTTCCAACAAGTAAATATCTTGACAGAACAATCCCATTTGAACATTCGTTATCTCTTCTATACATGTATGGTTATTTTTTGACGCATGCTATACTATGTAAAATGCGCGTTTTCATTTTCAATGGACACGCTGTATCCACATCATGCCGTAAGTTACACATTATAAACATATGTAAATGGCATGAGGGTATTTGATTTTATTTTTAACGTTTATAAAAAAACTGATATTCTTTTTCTAAGTTAATATGTATCTTTTGGGTGCGACGTCACACACGTTTCATAGTAATGAAAATAGTACAAACATAAAGAAAATTGTTGAGTCTCTCATGCTGTCGATTGTTCTGTAAAACAGTAGTAGAATTGTATTGCAAAGTGTATGATAACGTTTAGTACCTTATAAAAAGAGTACTCTCTCTCCAAGATATAAGAAACAGAAGCCTTAGGGGGCCAAATCGCTCACCAGAGTCGCGGACGAAGGGCTGATAATGACTCATTTGGTGGAGTCCCTCGAGTACTTGCTTCCTGTAAGCGATTGCATAGATGACGAAAATGTTTTTTTTTAAGTTTACAAAGGACCGACGGACGGACGACGGAATGACTGACGAGAGGACGATGATCAGTGCACTAAAACACTAAACAAATAGCTCAGTAAGCTTTACATTGATAGATTTTCAGACCCTCACATTGGAACTACAGCTTTTATAAACAAAGATTAAATAATTCTTATCCCATAATAAAATACTTAAAAGTCTAATTTGCACTATCAAATGTTAACTTTCGGACAACAACACCATTATTATCTTTTTAGCCGAGTTGCAAAACTCGGCTCTTAATTTGATGTGAGACGGGCGGGCGGGCGGGTGGGCGGGAGGGCGTCAACAATTGGTTTCCGGACTATAAGTCAATTACGAGAGAGGCTATAACAATGAAACTTCATACACTTACTCACCATTAGTCAAGGATGAGCCCTATTGATTTTGGGGTCAAAAGGTCAAAGGTCAAGGTCACAGGACTCAGATGATTGAAAATGGTTTCCGGACCATATTTCAGCCTGTATTACACCTATAATCATGAAAATTGCCAGAAATGTTTCCCTTAAATCAAGGATGAGGCCTATTGATTTTGGGGTCAAAAGGTCAAAGGTCAAGGTCACAGGACTCAGATGATTGAAAATGGTTTCCGGACCATATTTCAGCCTGTATTGCACCTATAATCATGAAACTTGCCAGAAATGTTTCCCTTGAATCAAGGATGAGGCCTATTGATTTTGGGGTCAAAAGGTCAAAGGTCAAGGTCACAGGACTCAGATGATTGAAAATGGTTTCCGGACCATATTTCAGCCTGTATTGCACCTATAATCATGTAACTTGCCAGAAATGTTTCCTGTGAATAGAAAATGACCACTTTTGATTTTGGGGTCAAAAGGTCAAAGGTCAAGGTCACAGGACTCTGATGATTGAAAATGGTTTCCTGGCCATATTTTAGCCTGTATTGCACCTAAAGTCATGAAACTTGCCAATAATGATTCCCATGAATCAAGAATGACCCCTATTGATTTTGGGGTCAAAAGGTCAAAGGTCAAGGTCACAGGACTCCGATGATTGAAAGTGATTTCCGGACCATATTTCAGCCTGTATTGCAATTATAATCATGAAGCTTGCCAGAAATGTTTCCCATGGATCAAGGATGACCACTATCAATTTTGGGGTTAAAAGGTCAAAGGTCAAGGTCACAGGACTAAGATGATTAAAAATGGTTTCCCGACTGAATTTGAGCCTGTATTGCACCTATAATCATGTAACTTGCCAGAAATGTTTCCAGTGAATAGAAAATGACCACTTTTGATTTAGGGGTCAAAGGGTCAAAGATCAAGGTCACAGGACTTAGGTAATTGAAATATGAAAAGAAATGGAAAAAAATGAATTACAGAAATAGAAAAAAAAAGGAAAGTAAGAAATTGCAAAAAAGAAAAAAAAACAGAAAGAAAAGAAAAAAATTACAAAGAAAAAATAATGAATATTTAAGATATGAATTGTACCTTATTCTGTATCTTTAGAGTATGCTTTGTTAAATCATATTGTAATACAAATACAGTTCAATATTTAAATCCAATTCTACATAAAAGTTCTTTGTTCTTTGTTTTATAGTAGTTCTCTTTTGCTTAAGGTTCCTGCACCCTAATAGACAACTTTCGGTTAAAATTTTCACAACATTTCGCCATTTCCAACAAGTACCGATGATTTTATCATCGCAAATGTTCGTACATAATAGCATGAGTTTACAAATGGTACCATGTAAACAAGAAAAATTAGGACATAAAGTATTCTGTATGATGAGATTGAAAATCTGTATCCTTGAAAATATATTACTCGCTGATATAGAATAAAGAGAAGACCATTTCTTGATCCAGAAATTTTCATTTAGGACCACAAAATGTTGTTACAATCCATACACATTTCATGTTAGTCTGCATATTCATACTTACATTCCAGTTTTGCAACTCGGCATTTTGCATCTTCGATGCATTTTGAGCTTATTATTATATTTATTCAGGCAATAATCATGTACAAATATACGATAAATTCAAGACAGCAAAAAATTAATGTGAAACAGCACCATAAACGTATCACATAAAGTATCATCACAGTGTATTTCACAGATGGTATCACAATCTTATACATGTATCACAGACTATCCCAAATGGTAACTAACAAATTACTGCAACAATATCACAGATGGTATCACAACATAAGATATATCACAGCTTGTATCAAAAACATGTCACAGATGGCATCATACATATATCACAGATGATATTATATCTATATATGTATATATCACAGATGGTAACATAAAAAATAATCGAATTCCTTACTTATATGTTATCACAGTATAGTATTGCCTCGGATAACCAATGAAAGCTAAATTAATAGCTTATTTCTAATGGGGTCCCTTGTAAGTTGATGGTAATAATATTAATTTAATAATTAATACAAAAGGATAATACTGCATGGTCATGTTGGTATTATATACCTTGTCAATTAATGTTTTATGAAAATGATTTATACGTTTGTTACATTTTTGTGTCGCCTGCGAAGCATAGTGACACTTAGGGATCACTTTGTCCGTTGTCCGTCTGTCCGTCTGTCTGTCTGTCTGTCACACTTTGGGTGTCACAGTCCATAACTTTTGATTGGTGAGTGATAGGGCTTTGATATTTCACATGTGTATTCCTTGTGACAAGACCTTCCTACACATACCATAATTTTTGACCTAGTGACCTTGACCTACATATTTGACCTACTTTTCAAAAAAATTAAGAATTGATATATCTTTTGATTGGTAAGTGATAGGGCTTTGGTATTTCACATGTGCAATCCTGGTGGCAAGACCTTTCTACACATACCATAATTTTTGACCTTGTGACCTTGACCTAGATATTTGACCTACTTTTGAAAAAAAGATAAGATTCGCTATATCTTTTGATTGGTAAGTGATAGGGCTTTGATATTTCACATGTGTATTCCTTGTGGCAAGACCTTCCTACACATACCATAATGTTTGACCAATTGACCTAGACCTACATATTTGACCTCCTTTTCAATAAAATTAAGAATGGATATATCTTTTGATTGGTAAGGGATAGGGCTTTGGTATTTCACATGTGTATTCCTTGTGACAAGACCTTTCTACAAAGACCATAATATTTGACCTTTTGACCTTGACCTAGATATTTGACCTACTTTTCAAGAAGAGTAATGTTGGCTATATCTCTTGATTGCTAGGTGATAAGGGCTTTGATATTTCACATGTATTTTCCTTGTAACAATGCCATTCTACACATACCATAAATGTTTACGTTTTGACCTT
Organism: Pinctada fucata; assembly: GCA_028142955.1. Lineage (NCBI taxonomy): Eukaryota > Metazoa > Mollusca > Bivalvia > Pterioida > Pteriidae > Pinctada > Pinctada fucata. Next base: position 34,391,581 of record AP027108.1, on the reverse strand, counting down.
GACCTAGCTATTTGGCCTTCTTTTCAAAGGTTGTATATATCTTTTAATTGGTAGGTGATAGGTCTTTTATATTTCTTATGATGATACCTTTTTGTTACCAATTTTTTCGTAGTGACCTTGACCTAGATGATTGACACTCTTTTCTGAAAATTTGAGAATGACCATATCTTTTAATTTGTAATTTTAAGAGGTCTGATATTTCAAATGAATTTCATTGACAAAAACTTTTCTACTGATACCATTAATTTTGATCCACTTTCTAGAATAATAATCAAACCGCTTCGCAGGCGACACAAGCATTCCTTGGATTGCTATTTTTAAATTAGTGATGAGTAAAAATTGCCTGAAAGATATACATGACATTGCATAAAATATCTTTGTTTACATGTATTTACATTTACAAACAATTTAAAACTAAAATACTTTTATATCTTGACAATAGAATCCTAATAGTAATAAAATTCCTGCTCATCTCTTTGTCTTGATGTCATTAACAAATGTGATTTAACTGATGTTTTAAATAAGTGCCTATTTGTAATGTTCTTAATTTTAATGGGTAGTTTGTTCCAGTCTAAAATAGCATTGTAATAAAAATTTGACTTTCCCTTTGAACTCACTCTTGGAACAATAAAGTTTAGATTTGTGGCACCTCTGGTGTTACCCTCATTTAAAACAAAATGATCACATAAATATGATGGTGCATAACCATTAAAAATATTGAAAACATGGTTTAGGCGTAGTTGTGTCACTCTGTCTGGTACATGTATATAGAGCATATTGATTGACTGCAACTTATCCCATGTGACCCTTGACCTAGGAGGTAAGTCGAGAATAAATCTGGCGACCTTGTTCTGCATTATCTGCAGTTTCTTTTGTAAGGATTTTGTAAGACTTGAATACCAGGGTGAAGAGCAATAGTCAAAATAACATTGGATGAGAGCTGATGATAGAGTTGACCTTGACCTGGTATTGAGCCAACTTTTATTTCTATGAAGAAATTTCAACCTACTATTGACCTTGTGTATGATGTTATCTACTATGTAGTCACACTTAATGTATTTGTCTATAGTGACACCGAGGTATTTGACCTTGTCCGAGGAATTTATAATGAAACCATTGACCTTGACAATAAAATTTTCAATAGCTTTAAGCTTCCTGTCTGGACCAAATAGTATGCATTCTGTCTTTCCTAAGTGGAGTGACAGTTTGTTGTCAGCAAGCCATTTCGAGCATGTCTCAAGTGAACTTCAAAGTTTCATTGAAATCACTTCAGGATCCGGATGAGAGAAAATTATAGCACTATCATCAGCATATAGGATAAGCTTGCAGTCATCATCTATGCTTACATAGCAAATGAATAATAGGGGGCCTAAGATGCTTCCTTGGGGCACCCCACAGGTTACAGGCTCAGAATTTGATGTAATACCGTCTAACGACACCACTTGTGACCTGTCTGATAGGTATGATTTAAACCAGTGTGACTCAATGCCCATTTTATCAAGTTTTCCCCACAGATGTTGTGGTCCACGGTATCAAAGGCCTTTTGAAGGTCTGGCATGACCATACCTGTGAATAAACCAGAGGAATTTTGATCTCTGATATGGTCTAAGAGGTGTATGAGGCAGGTGTCTGTGGAATATTTTCCACGAAAACCAGACTGAAACTCGTAAATCATGTTGTTTTAAGAAAGAATTTAGTTGGGTGTAAACACATTTTTCAAGTACCTTTGATATAATGTTTAAGATGCTAACAGGACGGTAGTTTCCGACATCAAACTTACTACCTTTCTTGTACAGAGGCTTAACTCTGGCCATTTTCATGCTCTTTGGAACTGTACCTTGTAATATTGATTGATTTATGATGGCTGTGATTGTTTTTTTAAAGTACAGGTGCACCAAATTTCAAAAATTTGGCCAGGATCTCATCGAGTCCAGTACTTTTAGAGATGTTTAAAGCATTCAATTCTAAATATACAAAATCTTCTGACACAGGACTCAGTTTCAGTTTATTTTGATGCACATTTCTGGATAGATAAAATTTTTTAAAACAATCTGATGAATAGTTAAAAATACCCTGAGCTTTAGGCAGAACTTCAACCAGTTTAGATGCAACTGTGGTAAAAAAGTAATTAAAATGATAGACAATCTTCATTGTATCATGACTTTTCTCACCATCAATGTTTAACATAATTTAGGACCTTCCTTTTTCTGACTTCTGTACCCTAGATTTTTTAGCTGAGACCATAGCTTTTTTGGCTCATTCTTATTTTCTTCAATCTCATCAGATATGTGATCTGATTTAGCTTTTCTTACTTTTCTTTGGACCAAATTTCTGACCCGAGTATACTCTGACTAAACATTGGCATCTTTGCTTTTTTTTAAAACATTCAAACAAATTTTCCCTTTCCTTTATTAATTCTAAAATTTCTGAGTTCATTCATGGTTCTGTTTTCTGTTTTATACGAATCTCCTTCTTATGAGCACATTTATCAACAACATTCATAAATGATAATCTAAAATTCTCCCAATTTTCATCTATATCATTTGATGTGACACATTCATTACAGTCTACTTTTTAGCTCACCTGAGCCATAGGCTCAAGTGAGCTATTGTCATAGTGTTGCGTCCGGCGTCCGGCGTCCGGCGTCGTCGTCGTCGTCGTCCGTCGTCGTCCGTCGTCGTAAACTTTTCACATTTTAAACTTCTTCTCCAGAACGGCTGAAGGGATTTTGATGAAACTTGGTAGGTATGAAGTACTCATGGTCTCCTACAAGTGTTGTTGTTTTTCGTCCGGATCTGTCAACAGGTGGCGCCACCACAGCCAAAAGTAGGTCACAGGGGGTACCCTCCTTTGACAAACTTCTTCTTCAGAACCGAAGCATGTATCGACAAACCGAAAGCATCAGGATGATCTAGAGAGATGTCTTAAGAAGTGTTGTTATTTTTGGTTCCACTTCGAAGTCAAATTTTTGACGCGTTTTTGACGTCTTTTCGGACTTTGTCAGAAATGCACATTTTTGCACTATTTCTTTAAATAACTCAATAAGTGTATGATTCTACACACTCATTTACTACATATTTATCATATTTAACTTACTTAATGCTTTGATATGTATTTTATGCTTAAAATTTCTTTTTTTGATTTTTTATGAATTTTTTTCTTATGTAAAAAGGAAGGAAGGGGGGGGGGGGTTGATTTTCATACATTTTCTGCTTCTTTTCTATAACCACTCTTCAGATTGTCATGATAATTTGTAGGTATGAGGTACTCATGCATGGTACCCTACAAGTGAAAGAATTTTGTCAAGATATCCACTTTTGGATTTTTAAGGAATATTTTTTAAGATTGTACATAGGTATAATGTACATGTGTGTTTTCCATGCCAAATGGACCCATGGGGAGTAGCGTCAAACCCCGGCGGGACCCCAACAATTTTTTTTCCCCCTTTTTCAGTTTTTTTTCTCTTTTTATTTTTATATTTATCGCTAGAAATGAAACTGTGAAAGAATTTTGTCAAAATATCAACTTTTAGATTTTTAATGATTTTTTAAATAAGACAAGCTATAGCTAGTTTGGCTTTGTGTACTTATTTTCATACTTCGAATTAACTTGGCCACATACGCTATCAAATATACTCTGAATTTATTTTTAAGATGTTGACTTTTTGTGTCGCCTGCGAAGCACAGCGACACTTAGGGATCACTTTGTCCGTTGTTCGTCTCTCCGTCCATCCGTCCCTCCGTCTGTCCGTCTGTCTGTCACACTTGGGTGTCACGACCCATAACTTTTGATTGGTAAGTGATAGGGCTTTGATATTTCACATGTGTATTCCTTGTGACAAGACCTTTATACACATATCATAATTTTTGACCTTGTGACCTTGACCTAGATATTTGACCTACTTTTCTAAAAATCTAATATTGGCTATATCTCTTGATTGATTAGTGATAGGACTTTGATATTTCACATGTGTATTCCTTGTGATTAGACCTTTCTACTCATATAATGTTTGACCTTGTGACCTTGATCTAGATATTTGACCTACTTTTCTAAAAATCTAATATTGGCTATATCTCTTGATTGATTAGTGATAGGACTTTGATATTTCACATGTGTATTCCTTGTGATTAGACCTTTCTACACATATAATGTTTGACCTTGTGACCTTGACCTAGATATTTGACCTACTTTTTAAAAAAAACCAAGATTGGCTATATTTATTGATTGGCAAGTGATAGGGCTTTGATATTTCTCTTGTGTATTCCTTTTGACAATACCTTTTTACACATACCATAATTTTGACCTCATGACCTTCACCTAGATATTTGACCTACTTTTCAAAAAAATTAAGATTTGCTATATCTTTTGATTGGTAAGTGATAGAGCTTTGATATTTCATATGTGTATTCCTTCTTGTGACAAGGCCTTTCTACACATATCATAACTTTTGACCTCATGACCAAGACCTAGATATTTGACCTACTTTTCAAAAAATCTTAGATTGGCTATTTCTTTTGATTGCTGAGTGATAGGCTTTGATATTTCACATGTGCATTCCATGTGACAAGACCTTTCTTCACATACCATCATTTTTAGCTCACCTCGACGAAGTTGAGTAAGCTTATGCTATAACCCCACGCGTCCGCGTCCGCGTCCGGTTAAGAAGTTTGGGGTAGCTCAGTATCTGACAAAGTACTAATGCTACAGTAACCAAACTGGCACAAGTGATTCATCTTTGGATGCTGAGGTGAACCCATGCATGGTATGCAGCATCTGACCTACATTTTCCGCTTGAGTGACTTGGTTAAGAAGTTTGGGGTAGCTCAGTATCTGACAAAGTACTGATGCTACAGTAACCAAACTTGCACAAGTTATTCATTTTTGGATGCTGAGGTAAACCCATGCATCGGATGCAGCATCTGACCTACATTTTCTGCTTGAGTGACTTGGTTAAGAAGTTTGGGGTAGCTCAGTATCTGACAAAGTACTGATGCTACAGTAACCAAACTTGCACAAGTGATTCATCTTTGGATGCTGAGGTGAACCCATGCATCGGATGCAGCATCTGACCTACATTTTCCGCTTGAGTGATTTGGATAAGAAGTTTGGGGTAGCTCAGTATCTGACAAAGTACTAATGCTACAGTAACCAAACTTGCACAAGTGATTCATCTTTGGATGCCGAGATGGACCCATGCATTGGATGCAGCATCTGACCTACTTTTTCCATTTGAGTGATTTCGCTTTTAAAAGCCAATATTGAGCAGAGTATAAGTGCTACATGTACCAAACTTGCATATTGGATGTATCTTTGATCAAACTTTCATAAAATGACCTTGACCTACTTTTTCCGCTTGAGTGATTTTGCCTTTAAAAGCCAATATTGAGCAAAGTATAAGTGCTAGATGTTCCAAACTTGCATATTAGATGTATCTTTAATCAAACTTTCATAAAATGACCTTGACCTACTTTTTCCGCTTGAGTGATTTTGCCTTTAAAAGCCAATATTGAGCAAAGTATAAGTGATACATGTACCAAACTTGCATATTGGATGTATCTTTGATCAATCTTTCATAAAATGACCTTGACCTACTTTTTCAGCTTGAGTGATTTTGCTCTATAAAGCCAATATTGAGCAAAGTGTAACTGCTACATGTACCAAACTTGCATATTGGATGTATCTTTGATCAAACTTTCATAAAATGACCTTGACCTACTTTTTCTGCTTGAGTGGTTTTGCCTTTAAAAGCCAATATATATGTACTAAGAAATATGTTTGAATTGAATTTTGCTGTCACGAGGTGAGCTTCGTAATCTGTGATTACCTATGTTTTACCTCGTGCACTTGCCCTATATATTTGACCTACTTTTCAACAAATCTATGATTTGCTATTTCTTTTGAGTGGTAAGTGATAGGGCTTTGATATTTCACATTTGTATTCCTTATGAAAAGACCTTTCTAAACATTCCATAATTTTTAACCTAGTGACCTTGCCCTTGATATTTGACCTAATTTCAATAAAAAAAAATCCGCTACGCAGGCGACACAAGCATTCCTTGGATTGCTTTTTTTTTCATACATGCATATTTCAGAACAATTTCCCTATTTAATGATTATTTTCTCTGTCTTATTTCTGTATCTATGGTAAACATAGTCGCCATATATCTTGTGTTACAGATTTGATTGGTTCAATACCTCCTTGCCCCTTTAGTAGGGGTAACTACAGGAAATAAAAAGGTGCACACTAAAAATTTTGCCTGAAATGAAATGCCCGGAAGTCTGTAAAATTGGTCTTTTTTGATTGCGAATCTTTGGCACGCATAAAAATGTAAAGAAAAAGGGGGGGGGGGGGGTCATGCATGTCCTTTTTTCGCAAATTTCACTTTTTTTACAGGAACTCTGCGTCCTCATCGAAAATGTTCCGAATTTTGCATATTTTCAAACCTATCTGTAGATTGCATAAAAGACAAGATCAAGTTCGAAGTTAAATTTATCACGACTATTGATTCAATATGCTAAAAATACATTTCCAAGCGCCGCATTTCAGCATATTTACCGAAAATAATTTGTCCAAGTGGCTTCACTGGGTCATGAGGTTTGATACACCGTACACTGCTGTTTGGAAAATAAATTGGCTCAATTTCTGCACAACTCACTTGAATTAATATTGTCCGCTAACAACTTGTCTGTGTTAATTGGATTAACACGATTTTGACTGTACGTTACATGTATTAAGATGAAATCAATACTATTCAAAAGCTCTCATTCATAGATTTCTGTATAATTTAATATGAATAAAGGCAAAACCGAAAAGTCTTTGTTTTTTATGCTTCCGGAATCAAAGATACGGGGGCATATAGTTTTTGGCCTGTCCGTCTGTCTGATTGTCCGAAAAACTTTACATTGGGCATAACTTTTGAATGGAAGGTGATAGAGCTTTCATATTTCACATGTGTATTCCTTGTGACAATACCTTTCCATTGATACCAAAATTTTTGACCTCGTGACCTTGACCTTTGACCTACTTTTCAAAAACTTTAACATTGGGCATAACTTTTGAATGGTTAGTGATAGGGCTTTCATATTGTACATGTGTATTCTTTGTGACAAGATCTTTCCATTGATACCAACATTACTCTGACCCTGACCTCTCACATACTTAACAGAAAATGGTGTTTATACCAACAAAGATGCCACCGTGGGGCATTCGTGTTTCACAAAACAGGCTTTATTATTTTCTGGCATACTAGCTATTAATAATGAAAGGTTTGGTGTTCAATTTTAAATAAACTTAATTTATGAAATCATTTCATTGTTTTATTCTGTTTCTGTTGCACATTAATGTGGAATTTTACAAAATGATTTTATTTTTGATGTTGCATAATCAAACTATACAAGCTGGGCATATGACTTTGGATCGCATAATCCATCTTTTCAAATCAGTAAAAAAGTTGTTGTTTTGAAATGTGACTATTTTCTCTTGTTTGTACTTTTAAAGGTTGTCTGAAAAAAAAACCTGTCTGCATCCGGCAAAAATCTTGTTAGGAAGGTTGTGGGCTAAAATCCTGGTACTGGCACTATCAGTATTCAATGTCAGTATGTCAATTAGAGCGTGCATGGGTATCAGGTGAGCGTTGTGCCCCCTGGGGCTCTTGTTCTAATTCATCTAAAAATAATTCAGGTACAAAGTTTTTCATAGATCTAATGTTAACTTTGTTATGGCTGTTAAACTTTTCTTTTCGAGACTTTCCTCGTGCAGAAGATAATGTTGTGATCACTTACACCATAAGGGATGGAACCAGATTGCGAGATTGTGTCAGTTCTATTGCACAGAATATGGTCAATCAAGGACTGTATTTGGCGATTCGCGTGGGCTCCTTAATGTCCAGACATATTTAGGAGATCTTTGTACGAGTTTGCTAAACTTGAACACATCGAGCTTCCATTTTTGATGCATATGTTAAAATCACCCAGGATTATTGTTTCATTTTCTCCTTCGAGTTTCGAAAGGCTTTCTTCACATTTTTCCAAAATTTTACTCTCCTTTGGGGGTCTATAAACTACTCCAATGGTAATCGGCCTTCATTTCGGAAGATGTAAGTCAGCCCAAAGAGCCTCCAGGCATTCGGTTTGTTGTTCAGACTTTGTAAAAGCATATTTGGAATGAATGTACATGCATACATCACCACCCCTGTTATTCCTGTCTTTCCTCAACACCTCATATCCGTCAATTTCGATTTCAGCATCATTAACAGTTTTATCTAGCCATTATTCGCTAATGCATATTACTGTGGTTTTCGTTTGCTGTGCTAACAGGCGGATTTCAGAAAGTTTTGGAATTAGCGATCTGACATTAAGATGAAATGCAATCCTTTTTTCTTAAAGCAATGAAATTTTTCAGTATCATGATTTGATTTGGATGGAGTATCTTCACTGGCAACTCTGCTTTCAGTCGGAACATCATTCAGAATTTGGTTTGGCGTATTTTCCGCTAGAGAACATTTACTACACAGAAAATTGAAGTTTGTCATATTTTTAATCTCTTCATATTTATCTTTTGAAATATCGTTGGTACATCTGATATGGGACAATTTCGAACAACTACTGCAGCTAACTGCCTTGCTAGATTTAATGACTCCTCTGTCACAAACTGTACATGGGTTGGTTACCCTTCGTGTTAAGGGGCCAGGGTTTGATTGGACGTCATCACTGGCGAGAATATATAAAATAATGACCAATTTACTGTTCAATTTAACCACGGTCGAGATATGGACACCTGTAATACAGTTTGTATCTCCAAAAATCTTTTTTCCAAGCCGGATTTCTAACGGCTTCGAAAGTGAAAGTAGGGCGTGCTGCGAAAAAATTTTGTTTGTTCAATGTAACTATGTCCGCTAGGCAATAACGAGATATTGTGGACTCGAACGTGCTTTCTTGTGGTGAGTAACGGCTTTTTACTTGCATTCCAATGATGTAAAACATTAAAATGGTTAAAATTTTTGTTGTACTAAAAAATTTCATGGTTGCCGCCATCATCCCGATCCCTACTGGTCGTGCTAAGTCGGTACAGATCAGGGGCATAGTCATGGTTTTGTCCTATGACAAATTTGAAATACTGAAAATATCTAAATTGTCGATTACCCATTGATCTCAGTGGTTTATGTGTAAATTTGTGTGTGATGTTTCTACGATGAGTCCTTTTTGCGTCTCTTTCTGTCCTTGTCTGCTCTGTATTTTTTTTTTCTCATGGAGGTGTTTTGGGGTTTTGCTTTAAGTGCAGCAACCGATCGCGTCTTGTTGGAATCTTTTATTCTTTTATATATAATAAATTCATTATTTGACGCATGCTACGTAAATTTGAATCAATGGAGTAAAGTCATCTTGTGTAACCCATGTTGAAGCTCGAACCTCTCAAACGGTAGGTGAGGTACTATCTACCCCGGGGGTTTACACGGTGAGGTTAAGTTAACGTGTCTCCAATTCTTTGCCTTTTCGTAACAATTTTGGCAATATTGAAGTTTACGAAATGAATAAACATTTAGTTTTTGAATATACACTAGTAAGAAAAACTTAAACACTTTTTGCGCGACGTCACACTCTAATGCAACGTCGCTATTCGGTCTTTTCGAAATACAGAGTTACTTCCCATTTGTGCAGGTATATGACGTCAACGCATTGTGACGTCATCAAATTCTATGGAAACCAGCACGGAATTCAGGGAAATAGGGTTACGTATATGACGTTTTCAAAGGAATTTAATGACGTCACAATGCTTTTACGTCAGATACCTGCACAAATCGAACGCAGGCCTGTAAAATCGAAAAGACGGAATAAACGTCGATTTTCATTGGTTGTTTGCTCCTTAGTTACGACAGTAAAACGAGATCACACTAGGCTTTGACGATGCTAACGTCACATTTCGCCTTATATTCACAAAAAAATAGATTGCATTAGAATGGGAATAACTAGATACTGACGTTATTTTTGCGGACGGTAAATGCTGATTTTACGGTGCAAACATCCGTTTTTCTGGCTCCGCTAACGCGTCGCCAGAAAAACTCAGTTTAAGACCGTAAAATTGGTATATCCATTAAATTTTCAGGGATAAGTTTGGGGGAGTGGGCGACAGTTAAGATTCTTGATTCTATTTGTATAATTATATAGAATTGAAGTCTATAGGGCCGCTGCTCTCATTTTCTTCTTGACATAGGAAATAACCCAGCGGATCAAGACTTTATCACGAAAAGAGTAGAAAATCTTGAAAAATACATGTATGAGTCAAGTAACATTTTATCTGATTTTGCTATTATCGAGATTATTTTTAATTTTCATGTTCATATCAATTAATAAACCCTCCACCCTTTTCCACCTGACTGGATCTGCATATGCGGGGGATCCCTTTTATGGATATTCATCAGCGATATACAAATTCAAATTATTTATTATATACGGCGTTTTGCATACCAAGGAAATTGCAAAAAAACAAAAAAGATATGAAGAAACTTAGATAACATGTGATTGAACGTCAAATCGCCGATAATTTATTTGTCATCAGATATCATGGAGATACTTCTTGTATTGATACAGTCTGTATCCTTTTGTGCAAGTTGGACATTTTGACGCTATTCGCGCTCTTGTGCGACGTAATCGCTATTGTTCTATTTCGCGGGAAACGCTGAATCGAATGCGCATAAGCAATAGGCTGATTTCCCTTTAATAAGTTTAACTTAAGATTTTAAGGAAAATATTTTCTCTACTTTGACATGTTTAATTGTATTATTGATTATGCAATACTTGGAGAGTCCAGAGATGGATAAGAACCTAATTACAAATTAGCTTAATCTATGAGTTGGAGATGAAATGAATGTCAATTCTACACGTGAAGTACCAGCATATTGAGTTTATCTACGTAAGATCCCTCATAATTTCAGATGCTTTTGAAGAGTTTTAGACAGCCTTGTCTTAAAGGGATGAACACGAAATTATCTAGAAATATGTCCATCATATTGTGCAATTCCTCACCCTTGTTTGAATACAATACTTCATTTTTCAATAGTCAGATTTTACTTTCTCGTTGTCGTAGAATTACTTTCCGCAATGCTTTGATTCTGTCAAATTGTGTTTCGTAAAATTCCAATGCTGTTTTCTTTCCACGACAAAGTACAGAACATTTATTTATCACATAACGCGAAGTACTAAGTATGGCTTGTAAGCCCGCATCGCCTTACATAATGATGCAAGTCCACTATAATATTTGATGACGGAGATGGAAAGAAAATTCTAATATGACTTGATTCTTTTTCCCTATTAAGACAACAGACGCGAGCCGGGCTCTATTCTCCAATATAGGCCCTATAGCGATAAGCCATGCCTACCCATTTAACCGGCAGGAACTGGTTTTACCAAGAATCGATTTTGTTGTCTGTGTTTCGTTTGGTCATCATTAGAATAGAAATAAAAAATGACAAGCCGGCCTCTATTGTCTAATAATGCCCTCGCGTCCTCAGCCAATCACATTTATCACCTCGCCGCTGACGCGGCTCGGTAATAAATGTGATTGGCTGAGGACGCTCGGGCATTATGAGACAATAGAGCCCGGCTTGTCATTTTTTATTTCTTAAATAAATAATGAAATCTAAATCATAAAAGTACAAAGAATCCCAATATAGAAAATATAGAAAATGTTTTTTTTTAAAACACCACAGCCATGTAAACAACACAGACAAGGACATTTCTTTATTAACCATAAGTATATATGTCGGCCGACCCGTGGTCCTAGTGAGGCTCGAACAGCAACATAACGGTCACTGGTCCGACGCCCTTACCACTAGACCACGGCACTGACAAGCCCCTTACTCCTGATGTACGGTCACTGGTCCGACGCCTTTACCACTAGACTACGGCGCTGACAAGCCCCTTACTCCTAAAATACATGTACGGTCACTGGTCCGGGGCCCTTACCAATAGACCACGGCGCTGAAAAGCCCCTTACTCCTGATGTACGGTCACTGGTCCGACGCCTTATCACTAGACTACGGCGCTGACAAGCCCCTTACTACTGATGTACGGTCACTGGTCCGATCGATGCATTTACCACTAGACTACGGCGCTGACAAGCCCCTTACTCCTGATGACAAGCCCCTTACGCCTATTATACATGTACGGTCACTGGTCCGGGGCCCTTACCACTAGATCACGGCGCTGACAACCCCTTACTCCTGCCGACGCCTTTGCCACTTGACCACGACGCTGACAAGCCCCTTACACCTGATATGCATTCACTGGTCCGACGCCCTTACCACTAGACTACGGCGCTGACAAGCACCTTACTTTTGCCGACGCCCTTACCACTTGACCACGGCGCTGACCAGCCCCTTACACCTAATTACGAACACTGGTCAGATACCCTTACCACTAGACTACTGCGCTGACTAGCCCCTTACTCCTGCCGACGCCCTTACCACTAGACCTCGGCGTCGACAAGCCCCTTTTTACTCCTGATAAACGGTCACTGGTCCGACGCCCTTACCACTAGACCACGGCGCTGACAAGCCCCTTACTCCTGATGTACGGTCACTGGTCCGACGCCTTTACCACTAGACTACGGCGCTGACAAGCCCCTAACTCCTGATGTACAGTCACTGGTCCGATCGATGCCTTTACCACTAGACTACGGCGCTGACAAGCCCCTTACTCCCGATGCACGGTCACTTGTCCGACGCCCTTACCACTAGATCACGGCGCTGACAAGCCCCTTACTCCTGCCGACGCCCTTGCCACTTGACCACGGCGCTGACAAGCCCCTTACACCTGATATACATTCACTGGTCCGACGCCCTTACCACTAGTGTAGACTATGGCGCTGACAAGCACCTTACTCCTGCCGACGCCCTTACCACTTGACCACGGCGCTGACAAGCCCCTTACACCTGATATACGATCACTGGTCCGATACCCTAACCACTAGATTACGGCGCTGACAAGCCCCCTGCCAACTTCCTTACCACTAGACCACGGCGTCGACAAGCCCCTTACTCCTGATATACGGTCACTGGTCCGTAGCCCTTACCACTAGACCACGGCGTTGACAAGCCCCTTACTCCTGATATACGGTCACTGGTCCGTAGCCCTTACCACTAGACTACGGCGCTGACAAGCCCCTTACTCATGCCGACGCCCTTACCACTAGACCACGGCGTCAACAAGCCCCTTAATCCTGATATACGGTCACTGGTCCGATACCCTAACCACTAGACTACGGCGATGACAAGCCCCTTACTCCTGCCGACGCCCTTACCACTAGACTACGGCGCTGACAAGCCCCTTACTCCTGATATACAGTCACTGGTCCGACGCCCTTACCACTAGACCACGGCGTTGACAAGCCCCTTACTCCTGATATACGGTCACTGGTCTGACGCCCTTACCACTAGACCACGGCGTTGACAAGCCCCTTACTCCTGATATACAGTCACTGGTCCGATACCCTAACCACTAGACTACGGCGCTGACAAGCCCCTTACTCCTGCCGACGCCCTTACCACTTGACCACGGCGCTGACAATCCCCTTACATCTGATATACGGTCACTGGTCCGATACCCTAACCACTAGACTACGGCGCTGACAAGCCCTTACCACTAGACCACGGCGTCGACAAGCCCCTTACTCCTGATATACGGTCACTGGTCTGACGCCCTTACCACTAGACTACGGCGCTGACAAGACCCTTACTCCTGCCGACGCCCTTACCACTAGACCATGGCGCTGACAAGCCCCTTACTCCTGTTATACGATCACTGGTCCGACGCCCTTACCACTAGACTACGGCGCTGACAAGCCCCTTACTCCTGCCGACGCCCTTACCACTAGACCATGGCGCTGACAAGCCCCTTACTCCTGATATACGGTCACTGGTCCGACACCCTTACCACTAGACTACGGCGCTGACAAGCCCCTTTCTCCTGCCGACGCCCTTACCATTAGACCACGGCGCTGACAAGCCCTTTGTTCCTGATATACGGTCACTGGTCCGACGCCCTTACCACTAGACTACGGCGCTGATAAGCCCCTTACTCCTGCCGACGCCCTTACCACTAGACCACGGCGCTGACAAGCCCCTTACACCTGATGTAAAGACTTCAAAGAAGGCCACGGAAGTTAAGTAACAGAGTTTTCTAAGTAACAAGTACATGCATATGAATAATGAATGATCTAGCAGGAGATTATTAGTATCTCTGGGCATCTAATCTCCTCCCATTTGAATCATACGGTAACCCGTTAAGATTATAACTTTCTTTGGTTTATTATCATTATAACAAGCTTAATTCACTTAAAATTTGTAATATAATTTAGATGTTAAATGCGTTTTCTACGTTTTAGTCCCCTCTATACATGTATTAATATGTGATCAGAATAAAAGAACTCCACCTGACATACATTATATAATCAATGCATGTTAATTTAATCCAGGCACGCAATAATGTGCTTCTAGATTCTATAGACTGCATTGTATAAATCCGTACAATTACCATGAAAAATTGGCTGATAATTATCGCAAATGCACCTGAGTATAGAAGAGGATGTAATATAAAAGGTTCTTATATCACAATGAATTCATATGTATTGTATGCTCATTGAATGGATATTGCATGTCATTTTCATCATGACTTTAATCATTCGTTTAACCATTATCATCTGCATCTTTTGTCGGTATTATTCAATTTTGTGCATGGGCATGTTCTACAATTTACAGGTTAATTCTTTGGAAAATCAAAATAATGGAGTTCCTCCGGATCTTGAAGAAACAGTAAGTTAACATGTTACAGTGGCGTAGGTGTTATCTTTTATTTAGTTCCATGTCTTCTCCCCTTTATTTTCTCTGGTGTCTTGTATTCCTTGATTATTTCTGTTTTCTTTCGTTCAATTTCTGTCATATACTGAACAAAAAAAGTTATGTCCCTAAAAATGAAAGGTCACCACTTGTGCAGATGAAACGTTATAACCATCGAAATAGTAAAACTAGCTCAATAAACACTCCAAAACTTTCTTTTTATCACTCAGACATTGAACGCAATGAAGCGTGAAGAAACAAAGAGTTTTCACCTTGTAAGGAAAATTTCTCTCTTTCTTTGTTCTGGTTGACTGCTTTCGAAAGAAAAGAGTGACTGTATAAATAAGGAAAGGGGATTTCTCCATTGAAAAACGGTAAAAAGTGTGGTATCGATTATCCATAAATCAGTCAAATAGCTTGTAATTCAAGAAAATTTAGCTTTAATGACACCGGAAGTCCACAGTCGGCCATGCGCTATGTCAAATACCAAAAACATATTGAAAGTGTATCGAAGGATGTGCAGATACCGATTTGTTAAGTAAAATTCTTTTGGGTTCAGAAACGCCCTTACCAGAGAGGATCAACCTTTGGTTAAAACCTTGATTATGACGTCACAATTACGTCAATTTAATATGATCGTTGTCAGAATCGGACAATGAATGGATATGACGTTGAACATTTTAAAATTCAAAAAAAGTATTTTTCGAGGATATCGCCTCTGAATAAAATTTGTTTTCATGAGTCATGTAAAACCAATACAAAAAGAAGGACGTAACTTTTTTTGTTCAGTATATGTACAAATGTATAATACGATCTCCGTCTTCGTTCATCCCTCTAGTGTATTGTACGGGATTATAATTATGTTGTAACATCCATCACAAAATCTGATGATGGTTTTATTTTTCTACATGTAATTCCCTCAAATTTTCGTACATCAAATTGATCCCAGATTTGGGACATTGGTTTGCTGTCAAGGTCGGTACATATTTTAGTTTTGTGTTTTTTAGGCTATTGTTAGTGTGTTTTGTTTTGCTTTGAATGCTTTTGCTAGACTAGGTTGAATTTGAATCTTAGTTAAGTTAAAGGTTGTAAAGACGTTGTTCAAAACAAAATTTATCTCTATTTTATAATTGCGAATAAAGTGTTTACGACTGTTCTATATAACACTAAACGTTCTATATAACACTAAACGTTCTATATAACACTATATACGTGTAGTAATGGGTTTTTGTGTACTGCCAATAATTAGTGTCCACTTTGATACCATTTATATATTCTGTTCTATGTTAATCTCAAAATATTGGCCAAAATTGCTCCAATAGAGTATTTCAGACTGAGCTGAGGCAGTTTCTTGCAAATCGTATTTCTACATGATGTAGATAAAACAACTTCAGTTCAATAAGGATTTAGATTGCTTAGGTTCAACGACATGAAGAAAGATAGAAATGGATTTCATTATTATTAATATTGACTAAATATGTTATTTACTAAACATAAACAACTCCAATGACGGATATAAAGAGATGGTCACATTGATACTCATAAACAATGACGGATATAAAGAGATGGTCACATTGATACTCATAAACAATGACGGATATAAAGAGATGGTCATATTAATATTCATAAACAATGACAGATATAAATAGATGGTCACATTGATACTCATAAACAACTCCAATGACGGATATAAAGGGATGGTCACATTGATACTCATAAACAATGACGGATATAAAGAGATGGTCACATTGATACTCATAAACAATGACAGATATAAAGAGATGGTCACATTGATACTCATAAACAATGACGGATATAAAGAGATGGTCACATTGATACTCATAAACAACTCCAATGACGGATATAAAGGGATGGTCACATTGATACTCATAAACAATGACGGATATAAAGAGAGTGTCACATTGATACTCATAAACAATGACGGATATAAAAGGATGGTCACATTGATACTCTTAAACCACTCCAATGACGGATATAAAGAGAGTGTCAAATTGATACACTTAAACCACTCCAATGACGGATATAAAGAGATGGTCACATTGATACTCATAAACACTGACGGATATAAAGAGATGGTCACATCGATACTCATAAACAATGACGGATATAAAGAGATGGTCACATTGATACTCATAAACAACTCCAATGACGGATATAAAGGGATGGTCACATTGATACTCATAAACAATGACGGATATAAAGAGATGGTCACATTGATACTCATAAACAATGACAGATATAAAGAGATGGTCACATTGATACTCATAAACAATGACGGATATAAAGAGATGGTCACATTGATACTCATAAACAACTCCAATGACGGATATAAAGGGATGGTCACATTGATACTCATAAACAACTCCAATGACGGATATAAAGGGATGGTCACATTGATACTCATAAACAATGACTTATATAAAGGGATGGTCACATTGATACTCATAAACAATGACGGATATAAAGAGATTGTCACATTGATACTCATAAACAATGACGGATATAAAGAGATGGTCACATTGATACTCATAAACAATGACGGATATAAAGAGATGGTCACATTGATACTCATAAACAACTCCAATGACGGATATAAAGGCATGGTCACATTGATACTCATAAACAATGACGGATATAAAGGGATGGTCACATTGATACTCATAAACAATGACGGATATAAAGAGAGTGTCACATTGATATCATAAACAATGACGGATATAAAGAGATGGTCACATTGATACTCATAAACAATGACGGATATAAAGAGATGGTCACATTGATACTCATAAACAATGACGGATATAAAGAGATGGTCACATTGATACTCATAAACAACTCCAATGACGGATATAAAGGCATGGTCACATTGATACTCATGAACAATGACGGATATAAAAAGAGTGTCACATTGATACTCATAAACAATGACGGATATAAAGAGATGGTCACATTGATACTCATAAACAATGACGGATATAAAGAGAGTGTCACATTGATACTCATAAACAATGACGGATATAAAGAGATGGTCACATTGATACTCATAAACAACTCCAATGACGGATATAGAGAGATGGTCACATTGATACTCATAAACAATGACAGATATAAAGAGATTGTCACATTGATACTCATAAACAATGACGGATATAAAGAGAGTGTCACATTGATACTCATAAACAATGACGGATATCAAGACATGGTCACATTGATACTCTTAAACCACTCCAATGACGGGTATAAAGAGATGGTCACATTGCATGATCATTGTTTGCGTCGTACGCAATGAAAATGCATATACATGTATATTTTATGTTTCGTAGCATGTCATCTGCATAATAAGGTTGTTCCAAATTGCTGCACTGTAATGCGCATGCCCTGATTGATGACGTGAAAATGTATACATATACATGTTTATCTTTAGTGTAAGAGAGCATAAGAATGCGTAAATCTCCAGTACGTATCAAAACTTCTCATTCAAACTTTTTCTCCTTGGTTTTTTTTCTATCCACCATCCTAAACTGTTAGATGTCTTAATTCTCTTGCGCAACTAAGGTATTAATTTGAATTTAAATATTGTCGTCTTTAAGTCTCCATCGTCTCGTAGAACAATGAGGAGGATTAGGAGGTCGTTCCGTCGTCTGTCACGAAGGGTAAATATAGGCATGGAGGGTAGATATAGGTATGGAGGGTAAATATAGGCATGGAGGATAAATATAGGCATGGAGGGTAGATATGGGCATGGAGGGTAGATATAGGCATGGAGGATAAATATAGGCACGGAGGGTAAATATAGGCATGGAGGGTAGATATAGGCTTTGAGGGCAAATATAGGCATGGAGGGTAAATATAGGCATGGAGGGTAGATCTTGTGCATTTGTTCATTATGATTACATCATATATCTTACCAACACTTAAAATCCCGAAAGAGAATTGGATAATCCATACCACGTTAACGTTGTGTATACACCTTATATCCTGCTGTTCAAAATCGGTAGACGCTACTTTGACGTCATGAATTCCAATTACTTTTTGACGTCATAGCGAATATTTTCCAGTAAGATTTAAATGTCAGTCATGTTATACTGCGCTTAATTTCCTTAGTTTAAACTGTAAATTTATGGATAAAACGACAAACACAGATTACAAGTTACGAATAATACTGAAGTGTTCCAACTCTATACCTTCTTGAAGAAAATTTCAAATCAATTTTCATGCACCAGACACGTGTTTCGAATATTAAATTCTCATCAGAGATGCTTCCAGCCAAAGTGCTTTTCATAAGCCGTTCAAAATTATTTCACTAGCGCCCTCTTGTTTTATTTGTAGAATTTAAATTTATTCATTTACTTTACACAGAGTTTTGTATCGACACTGAGATTGGAAAACAAGCGAAACGTTCTCTCTTCTATAATATATTATAAAATTATTGACTGGGAATGAGGGCAATATTAAGCAAATATAAACAAGTTACATTTTCAGCTACGAGTTTATTCGTGTTTGAGGGAATCACTGGTTCTAAAAGTAGTCATATAAATAGACCTGGATTTAAAAATTATTCTCTCTATTAAAGAGATCGTAAAATATTCTACTCAAAATGAATAAACTGAAAATTAATTTCTTTTAGGCTGAGATTTAGAATAAAGAACATTTAGCGCAGTAAATATTATTGACATTTGAATTTTTACGGGTTCAAGAAACAATAAGCATTCATGATGTCATAGTATCGTCTACCGATATACACAACGTTCAAGTTGTATGGATTATCCAAAGGTCTTCCAGTGTTTATGTATTGGTAAGATATCTTATAATACATACGATTCTGTCAATAATATCTTTTAGCTACATTTATCATACCGTCATATATGTTCACCCTTTAACAGTGTCATATTTGTAATATGTTTTGGGGAAGCAGGATTCCTCAATATCTCTTATCTCAAATCTCTTAGCTTTTTTTGTCGAAAGTGTCCATTGGCAGCTGCCCAAAAAAGACTTAAAAGAGAAGAAAATCAGTATCTCACTGTAATCTGTCACATTTGAGATTAATTTAGATAATTGCAATTAATTGATAATAATGATAAATGGGATTAGTAACTGTTCATGTAATTAAGATAAATCTGGATATGTAATTTATGTGAATGAAAAAAAAAAAATATTTTCATAAATTACAGCTGTCTTATAAAATGTTTAAAGAAGGATTATTAAAGAAATGTGCATTGATCTCAATTTGAATATTGCATATAAGCTCTAAGTATACATGTATTTTCTATAATATAAAATTCCAGGTTCGCACCCTCAGAAACCAAGTAAATCATTTAACAGAGGTAATGTACATAAAAAGGTCTATTAATATCAACCTATAAAAATATCAATATCAAGGTGAATCATGATCACAGAGATAGTTCTGAATTCAATGTTATTCATACAAAAAAAAAGGAGAAAAACCTAACAATTTCTTCTAATGATATATTTTCAGTATTTTAATATTCAAATACCTTAAAATCTTTACATGTACTTACAAGTAACAGCTTGATTTAAAATAAATCCATAGAGACTAAATGAACAATTTTATTGTTTTAAGAACAGCCAGTGAATATCTTGAAAATATCCGAAACATGCATGTTCGGTGTAGTGTACATGTATTTGTTGTTCTTTGTTTACACAGAACGCCTCGTTTGTATCCACAATGTATAGATTAATAAAGATTATGCATTGATTTCTTAATTACAGTTGTTGACTACAAACGAATGTTCATCGAACCCTTGCTTTAATGGAGGTACTTGTATAGATCGATACAATGGATATACTTGTCGATGTCCAGCAGCATGGCAGGTATTGTATACTTTTATTTGGTGCCATGACCTGGATTTTGATGCTCCATAATTGAAACATTCTATTGTTAATCATGATCAAATACAAGTACATTTACTCCTATAATATGATATAGACAAAGTATATTATAATGATTATACAATATAAATCTCAGGGAGTAAATTGTGATGTTGATGTCAACGAGTGTGGTATTTACGCTGGCACGGACCTGGGATGTCAGAATGGAGCAACATGTATCAACACTGTTGGGAGTTTCAGGTACATTGTTTAATAGATATATAGAAAGCAACAAAATTAAACCAAAACAAGAAATAAACCCTTTGCATCGAATTTCCTGTTTTACTCGGGATATACTTTCTTTGTACATGTGTGATGTACGTAGTACTATTACGGAGATCTGGTTTCTTTATCTCTGTAACACAACATTCCTTAAATCATGTACCAGCAACATTAAAAGGATGATTGTCAAAAACAGTGCAAGATGAAAAAAAAATTAACTAGCTTCCTTGCTGTGTAGCATTCTACAATAAACACCCTCCTTTAAACAGACAAAAGGCTTGGCAAATGTTTAAAGCCTTCAAGGCCTTGTCCTTTCTTTTAGACTACATTTTTGTAAGATTTGGTATACAGGCAAGTTATTGAAATTCCTATGGGTACTAATTGTGCGCCTCTGGTTGCAGATTTGTTTTCATACACATACGAAAAAGAATGCATGCAAAATCTGCAAAATCTCCAGACATTTGACGACCTGAAATGATTCAATGATTCTAGATATCTTGACGATATTTTGAAAATTGATAGCCCACATTTTTGAGAATAACAAAAATCAAATTTATCCACCAGAGTTAACATTGAATAAAGCAAGCACAGATGACTCATTTGTAATGCCTTTTTGGAAATTTTTTACCATAACTATTCTGAACTTCTTTCAAAGTTTGGGACAACTCCAGTAGCAGAGTATGTATCATTGAGAATTTCATTGCCTTCATTTTATGGTGACCTAATAAACAAAATCAGAAGGATTGATGTAAGAAAATAGTTGGTCGCCTGCTTTACCGTGGATATGATCCTAAAGTCATTGAAGGAAAAAAAAACATTGGGCATTGTACTGTACCAATCTACACTGTTGTACCAGTGTCTTTCCAACATTGAACACTGACCAACTGTGACTGGACTCGATGACTCCATGACAGGCCTTGCTTAAATCTCGTCAGAGAAGAATGGGTCCTGATTTTCTGTCCTATTTGAAAGTTGGTCAGACTTCACGGATGATTGATCTTGAGCTCGCTTCAGCCAGAAGAGCACAGACTGTTAAACACATGCCATAGAATTTTTCAGATTCATTTACATACATGTAGAGTCTGTGTGACAAGGGTTCTGCGCATGTAATCCGGATAAAACACCAATTGCAAATAGCAGATGACATTCCAATGTCGGCGCCGTGGGTGCACATTGACCTCTGTCCTTTTATGTGTTATCATTAATTTTTATGTTTCTGTACGGTTTTTGTGTCGCTTGCGAAGCATAGCGACACTTAGGGATCACTTTGTCCGTTGTCCGTCCGTCCATCCGTCCGTCAGTCTGTCTGTCTGTCTGTCACACTTTGGGTGTCACAGCCCATAACTTTTGAATGGTAAGTGATAGGGCTTTGATATTTCACATGTGTATTCCTTGTGACAAGACCTTTCTACACATACCATAATTTTTTACCTAGTGACCTTGACCTACATATTTGACCTACTTTTCAAAAATAATAAGATTGCTTATATCTTTTGATTGGTAAGGGATAGGGCTTTGATATTTCACACATGTATTCCTTGTGACTAGACCTTTGTAAACATACCATAATTTTTTACCTTGTGACCTTGACCTAGATATTTGACCTACTTTTCAAAAAAAGTTAAAATTTGCTATATCTTTTGAATGGTTAGTGATAGGGCTTTGATATTTCACATGTGTATTGATTGTAACAAGACCTTTCTACACATAACATAATTTTGACCTAGTGACCTTGACCTATATATTTGACCTACTTTAACAAAAAATTAAGATTGTATATATCTTTCGATTGGTAAGGGATAAGGCTTTGAAATTTCACTTGTGTATTCCTTGTTACAAGACCTTTCTGCAAATACCATGATTTTTTACCTTGTGACCTTGACATAGATATTTGACCTATTTTTCAAAAAAGTTTGGATTCGCTATATCTTTTGATAGGTTAGTGATAGGTCTTTGAAATTTCACATGTGTATTCTTTGTGACAAGACTTTTTTAAACATACCATAATTTTTTACCTAGTGACCTTGACCTACATATTTGACCTTTTTTCTAAGGATTGCGTATATCTTTTGATTGCTAAGTGATACATGTATAAGGCTTTAATACTTCACACATATATTTCTTATGATGTGACCTTTGTTTTGTTACCAAAGTATTTAGGTAGTGACCTTGACCTAGTTGATTGACACTATTTTTTGAAAATTTGAGATTGACCATATCGTTCAATTGGTAAATAAGAGGTCTGATATTTCACATATGAATTTCATTAGACAAGACTTTTATAGTGATACTAGTAATTTTGAACCATGTGATTTACCTCCTAGAATAGGCCGCTTCGCAGGCGACACAAGCATTCCTTGGATTGCTATTTTTTTTATTGCTTTGTATGATTTTATAGTGAACATTGCATCTTTCTGTGGTTTGTAGTTTTGTCTGTTGTCATTTATGAGTCATTTTCTTGAAGGTTTGTTTCGCTAGGTGTTTGCAGGGTGGTCATGCTGGAGATCATTCCTCTTTCTTCAAACGCATTAGAAAATTTTTGTTCAAAAAATATTCTCGATATGTTTTATAAGTGGGTCCTGTAGCATCAATTCCCATCTATCCTGCAACGTCTTCAAGTATATTGTGGACGTAATTTTCAAAGTATTTGACCGTATTTCAGTGTTTAGGATTGAGTATCAATGAAGAGGCTTAAGTACATGTACCCGAACATGTCTTGTGCATGATGCAAATTTAACGTATCCAATGTACAAATGAAGATCTTGCGGACGTCTCGTCCATTTAAACAGTGTTAGATTTATCTCGGTAATCTTCGGCAGTGTCTCGATAGTTTCCGTGGCTTGAGTGACGGTCGGGTGATAGAAACCATTATTTATGTTATATTAGGTATATTTAGGTAAAATATGCCATGATTCTAACTATATAATACACTTGATATTTATTTGTACAACGGATACCTTAATTGATCTTAAATGATGCTATGAATTTGATGATGTGCAATATTATAATTTCCTTTACCTATAGATGTCAATGTACAGCTAATTGGCATGGTATAAGATGTGCGGAGCGACACGATGACTGCACAGGAGCGTCACAACAAGAACTCTGTGAACACGGCACATGTATCAACCGTGACCGAGTTCAACCTGGACAGGTAAAATCTGAATATCAATCATTTGAACAATCAAAATAACTTGACACATATATGTAATAGGGCTGAGTATCGCGGGTCAAATTTGTATTGCGATATATTGTGATATTTGTCCTTGACATGTGGAGTGTGTTGATGTACGTTTTTATAGGTCAAACAGGCTTATTTATTTATTTCTTGAGTCTAATCAGGCTTTGTAGCATAGTACAGACACCTTGTCTAGTTTCAAAGCGTTGTAGAACTAATCATGGTTTTATCACCGCTATTATCGGACAAAACATGGAAGGTCATACATGTATCTTAAATGCGAGATATCATATCGACACGGAAACGAGAACCTTTGTCAATTTAAATGGCCTTTTTGATGTATTTTGAGAAGTAATTCGCATTCACTCCTAATTTTCAAAGAAACAACATGAAAATATGGAGATAAAAAGTATCGTCAAAGACCGGTTTTTGAAAACAAATATCGTGGTACGTATTGCGAAGCCTCGTTCCGCAATATACCGGTACCGCGATAAAAAGGCTCAGCCCTAATATGTAACAATCGAATTTAAAAAAAAACCTGAAAAGTACACCATTTTAAATAGATAGAAATATGAATGGTAATGACTTGTTTGTAATTCAAATTTCCCAAGCTTTACTTTTTTACAGCCTAAATACACCTGCATTTGTGATGATGGATGGACCAATGAAGGGAACGACCCAGCCTGTACAGTGGACCGTGACGAGTGTACAGAAGCCGGATCTCCATGCTCAAGAGATCCCGCTGTTATGTGTGTCAACGTACCAGGCACATTCTATTGTGGACAATGCCCTGCAGGTAAAGAAGTGTTCGAATTTTATTTACATGTAAATATTCTATGACGAAAAACTTTCGAAAAGAATACAGTGAAAAT
This sequence comes from Pinctada fucata, assembly GCA_028142955.1. Classification (NCBI taxonomy): domain Eukaryota; kingdom Metazoa; phylum Mollusca; class Bivalvia; order Pterioida; family Pteriidae; genus Pinctada; species Pinctada fucata. The sequence continues at coordinate 34,366,568 of AP027108.1, read as the reverse complement.
TATGAAAACAAAAACTTAATTATTATGACATATTTGCAGACTTGTCTTCTAAATAAATATCTGAGATGTTTCCACTGAATTGCAAGTACTTGATTTTTTGGCTTACGTAAATTGGGCTTACGTGATATGTGGTGACATATAAAGGACCAGAGCCACGAACGGCGATATCGGCCTAAAGTTTTCGTATATTTTCAAACACAGACAATGTTTCTAAATTATCAACAAAAGGAAAGGAGAACAATTTGTCTTTCGAAAACGTGCGAAGTTGTGAGATTCCAGACATGTCTTAAGAAGATATAGAGCCCAAAACCAAGCCAGGATTGGCATTTCCGGTATTTTTGTGAGATATCATGAAATTTGATCGATAATTTCGCATAGAGCCGGACATTCTACCAAAAAAATTATTATATTTAAATATTCTTTGATTATACCTGTGATTATTTCGATGAAGATTTTTTTGGTAGAAGGTCCGGTCGTAGTCGAAAATTAAACTTTTATGAGTTCTCTTTTAGCACATTTCTTGACAAATTGTTCATCAAAGATGGTTAGAACGTCATGAAAAAGACTTCCCAGACGATGAAAATGAGAAGTTGTATTTCAAGATAGGTAGTAGATAATCTGAAAGCTTTTAAAATTATGTAAAATTTTATAAATTTGGCGGTTGATTACTTTTACGCCTATTTCAAACGATTCCAATCCTTCAGAAAACTGCTCCATAGTAGATAATATTTGTGACGTCATTTATACCAATGACGTCATCAAAATTCAATTTGACGTGTATCAATTTCCTGAAATGTCAAGTTGTGCACTCGAGTAGTCACGATACATATTTCCCTTATACTTAAATCTTTTGAACCACTCTATGTCTTCCCTGTATATATCGGTATGTATACACGTGATGCTACGAGGAAAAAATAAGAGAATAATTTAAAAATCTTTTAAAGAAGACATATATAATGTATATGGGATTTTGGGAGTTTCGGTTTATTTGTTTGTTACATATATGTATGGTATTTCCTAAAATGTTCCAAATACGGGAATAAAATATGTAAACAAAAAATGCATCGGCTTTCTACAATTATCCTATACAATAGAGAAATGGGAAGATAAGGGGTAGAAAACGTGATTGAAATAATGAGAATTCGAAACATAAAAGAAAGACGTAATATGAATGCAGCATAAAGAAGCAGAATAGATCGACACCCAAGAAGAAACATTTATGATCTAATTCTTTTAAAGAGGAGGTGGGGATTTTTGAGGACAAAAAAAAAAGATGGAAAACTTAAAATCAAATGATTAATTTGAAATAGATGATTGACGAACGATATCGAACCAGCGAATTTTGATTGAGGTTCAGAATATGCTGGATCAATTCTCTGTCCGTCAATTTTGATGTAATATAAAGTCCAGTGCCCAATATAATGGATAACAGGGGATGGGAGACCGTGATATAATAATTTATTCAAAGATACCATTTCCCTGAAAATAAATTTTATTGAAAACGTAAAATTTATTCTGACGGGTCTAGGATGAGAAAAAAAAAAGAGACATAAAAAGTTTTATTTGAAAATATGCAGTAACGACCATAATATTGTCGAATTTTTAAAATTAAATCTCCATATACCTCTATTATAAAAACACAATACATTGTAGGTGGCGCCAGCGAAATGAATTAGAGCTGCGCACCCCAAATTAAATATGATGTTTTCAAACGGTTATAGCAGCGAATGCATGCGTTAGATTTGCCTGAAAATGTGAATTTATACAAATGAGAACTTAAACTTTCATATGAAAAGAAAGATTTGCATTTAAGAATTTTGTAAAATTAAATAATTTTCAAGGACACCGTACTGTTATAACAGCTTTATCATCAAGTTCTGAAAACAAAAATCACGTCATTAACAAATGTTGACTGCAAAAAGGGGAGAGTCTAGAACATGCTCCCCTTCTCGCCCTGGCCCCATCCCTCCCTTCAGATTCGCCAATCATCTCATATTGCAAAAATGTGAGAAAAAAAATTTGATTCTTAAAAAGTATGCGAACGCTGCAATTCATAACATTCGAACATTAATCACCTTTGCTACAGTCCATCGATCCAGAAATTAATAATGTTGTGCATCTATGGCATCGTTTTGCCACACTCATGGTACTGTTCTGGCAGATTTGGATCAGTGGTTTTCTTATTCTTGTAACGTACCTTAATTTTCATTCCTCTAAGCGCGAATCATTACGTACATGTATTCGTATTCCATACCTCAATCTCTATCTTGTTCACATTAATACACGCTGTATTACTGTAACGATAGTTGCAGCCATCGTCGCTATCGTCTCTAAAATATCCAACTCGCCGACTATCAATTCTATCTCTGAGACTCGATTAATCGGAGTAAATAGATCTACACTTCTTTGAAAAATGTTCTCTCTTCACACAAAATGACACTAAAATGTACATGTATTAGAATTGGAGTCATAGCAACGGATTCTAGTTTAATTATGGAACGATTATCGCTGACGATCGATTGTCGGTCGTTGAATGGCCAGCGATGAACATTACTAATCGATGTTGAAACGCGATTGTCGCCGACATCACTGATTACCAGATTGTCCAATTTAGTGTCTTGGTTTTGATAAATTCGTGTATTTCCCTTTTATACTATTATTTTTTTCCCTTGTACTTCAAAGTACATACTAGTGTATGACATTTTCTGTTGCATGGTATTCAAGAAAAAGAAACTTGAACGAATTGATAGGGTATGCATAGTAGTTGTGACCGAAAGTGCTTTACTCAATAAAACAATTTTATTCGAAGAAATAATGTTTTGATGTTTATTTCAATTAATTGTTGGTTGCAAAATGAAAAAAAGAAATGTTTTGAATTTTCCGATTATAATAATAATGGGTTATGCCCATCCGATTATTTCCGCTAATCGATTATGAATGAACTTCCGAATGCCAAACACTTATACTAGCACATACATGTGAGAAGAGTCACACGTATTTCTCTAATCAATAATTATATATGTCATGATAAGAAGGGCAGCACGAAAAGTAATTTAAAATACGAAATATTCAAAATGCAACAATCGCTTTTTCTCTATGGTCAAAGTCCGCTACCATTGACCCGAATGGGACCCTTCGCTTTTGTGTTAGAAATATCTCGCCCCCTAATTCCTGTATCCGCCACAACCTCTGCAAATGGGTATTACACACTGATTTTAGAAGGAAAATCATGCAATGAATTAAGACATTGTTTTTCTCATTTTTCAACTCGAGTTTTAGCTGTACTTATTTATATTGAGTCATTGACTCATATGCACCGAAGTGTACGGAAGGGGTTTTCAATTTAGCGGATGTATTATCTCTGCCTAGTCCAGCAACTGACCGCGAAATTGGATTAAAAACTGATACGTGTAATTTCATTTGAAGTACTTATAGATGTCAAATTGAGTCACATCAATGTTCATCTTCATACATCGCTGACAGTGGTGTATCTATGGCAAAAATAAGTGGATGCTTTAATTATCTAGATCTGCAGCAGATATAGAACCGTGTTTTGATGTTGTAGAGGGCTATTCACTTTTGATTGGAGACTTTATTTCGAGAAAATCTTTGAATTTAACGGTATTTCAGAAATTTTCGGAAAAAATGAAGAAGAATACATGGTATTCCTTTGTCTGATCTGATACAGCCTAACACTCTTCTAGGACAGTTTGAACGTATCGGATCCGTGATTATTGAAGATGGTAAACATGAAGTCTTTCTTTGATTTTTTTTTCACATAATCATAAATAATGACATCAATTTCTTGTGGATCGATGCAGCTTACATCTTACGCGATTTAAACGAATACAAAAAGTAAAAGTATTACATTGAAGACATGCATACTGTAGTTCGAGGACGAACATTTTCAGCCTGTGACTTCGAGCAAATGCAAAACAAACACGGATTGTACATAATAAATTGTACACATAGTGTATTTAAAGAAATTTTTGAAATATGTTTTCTTTAAATTAATATTTCACACATTTTCTCAATGTAGAAATATCTCTAATATCATTTCTAATACTTAGTAATGCATGGTACTTGTCCTGACATTATGCGACGTCATATGTGAAAATGACGTCAAATGACGTCGCAAACAATATACCATACCCTCAATTCACATTAAAATATTTTGCTTCAGCAAGGCAGTAAATCACAAAGTTGGCCAGTTCTGAAGTGCTGAAATATGGTATTATCAAAATATAAAAGATGAACGTTGTGGCAAATTAGGCCGATTTTGCCGTTCGTGGCTCTGGTCCTTTTTGTTTTTGTTTTTCTTGGCAGTATTTGGTCATCTTTGTCATTGATACAACCGCAAAACATCATTCCGTTGATAAAATATCGTTTTGATGTGTCAACATTGAAGCATATTGAAATAACCGAATAAGAAAATAGCGTCTCTGTCAATGAAGTGATAGCGCCTTCGTTGCACTGTAACTACTTTTCCCTGTCGCATCACTGTACTTCTGACACTGAACTGTACGTGTCTTTCAATCAAAAGTCACAAATTACAAATACAAACTTGTCTTTGTATTACGGATGCATACTTATATTAGGAGAGGGCAATTTAATCTATTGCAATGTGAATGTAAATGTTGCAATATATCTAATCTATTAGTTATTGTCGATGAATATTGAAATAATTATATCATCACTGGTCCCTTATGATCATTATAATTCTGTCGGTACAATCAACCGATTTGCTTTCATATGAGGGGGCTAATTGATATGTTGTCAACTTCGTATCGAAGGAGATACACAGGAATGTGATGTTCTTTTTAAGTCCTGTTATTATCTTAATATATAAGGCCATGTAACCAAGGACTGGCCTCCTGTCGTCAATTTTAATTGATGAGGTAATACTCTTAAGTAAACAAGACAAGTTGCTTTTGCAAAATGGACAAAATCGGTGAAATGGCAGTGATCCAATATATTCATAAAAAGGTTTAACACCTAAGGATATCCATAATGATATGGTAAAAACACTAGGGAAAGATGCCCCTTCATATGCTACAGTGAAAAGGTTGGTGGCGAAATCCAAGCACAACAGACAAGGCCTTGAGGAGTACAATCCATTCTGACTGAAGATCTTGAAATGAGAAAGCTTTCGGCCCATTAGGTACCAAGAGTTCTGACAATTGATCAGGAAGCACACCAGGTGTACTTTATAGCGTGTGAATCTTAACCTTTTTGAGGAAGATCCTACAAATTTCCTTCAAAGATTTGTCACTATGGATGAAGCATCATTTTACACCAGAGGCCAAACAAGAGTCAAAACATTGGAATCACCTTGGCTCACCCCACCAAAGAAGGCAAAGTCTTTTCCTTCAGCTGAGAAGGTTATGGCCTCAATTTTCTTGGATGCAGAAGGTATTCTGCTGATAAATTATCTCCAAAATGGACAAACAATTAAGGCCTTAAATGTGCTATTGCAACTGCTCGCTATAAACACATTTATTGAATGATGGGTGGCACAGATTGACAGAAAAATAAACAGGATTTATAGACGGATTTAAACCCTTTGTGAATAACAACTCTCTACCCAAAATTCATACTTGGTTACAAACAGGTAGATTATATTTTCATCCCCTTCAAAAAGTTTTGGATACATCAGGTAAAATAGGTACGCAGAAATTTGTTAATATATCAGATATGTGTCAATTTAGTTCTACATCAGATATTAGGTAAGGTTAAGGATGTAAGTCAAACTGGTCGTAAATTTTCCAGATGGCCCTTTTCTTTTAGCTTTCATGCGCCTAATACATGGTGTATGAATGATTTATATGAAGTATAATGGTGATTTGAAACATCTGACTCTTTTGATTTTAACCTTTATAAAAATCAGGTTTTACTGGTAATGGCTTCTCCTGTTTGGACATCAACGAGTGTGAGACCAATAATGGAGGATGTTCTCTTAGTCCACGTGTAGATTGTATCAACACTAGAGGATCCAGGCAGTGTGGTCCATGTCCAGCAGGTTATAGGATATTTCATGGCATAAGATTTATATTAAGAATAACTTACATCTGGGGTGCCGTATGTTTCTTTGAAGAGCTTTTTGTGATGCATTCTTTCCTTAAATACAACAGTTCAATTTCTTATCAACCTTCACGAAAATTCACTAGCTTGGCGTCTGGGGCTACCAGAAATTCTGCAGGGCTAGTAGCAATTAATCAGTGAAACTTGTATCTGTGCTATTAGTGGTTCAAAAAAGTTTTCGTAAATACTGAGAGTTAATGTGAAAATTAAAGTGATGAATGTTGTTTTATGTGGACATCGATCATGCATGGTATGAGTCTATGGCAAGCGATATCTTAAGTTTGTCCCTACAATCATAGACAAAATTTCACTTGAAAATATTAAATCGGATGCATTGACTTTAACAAGTTTGAAATGGAAGGGCCTGTGTGACATGCTCAGAGTTAAAAGAAATATAGATATTTCAAGTTAGAAATAAGTGCCTGAAACTTTATTTGTTTAACAGTCCAAGAGAATACTGGAAACAGTAATATTACTAAAAACAATGATATAGATTAATTTGGAGTTATCTTTCTTTGAAATTTATCTCTTTATAGTAATACTATTTAGATGGTCAGTTCGCTCTTATACCAGTGGATTCGGGGAGAATTGAGGGTGATAAGGAGTTGTATCTCATTCAAATGTACACTGAAAAATTATGCACAACATCAGGAAAATTTTTCCCTTAACATACATGAAGAAAATGTGATTTCAGAAAAATAAAAAAGTGAAAAATAGGTTCCAAATGGACATTATTTTCACTTTTCAGTAGAATTTTTTTTCATATTTAACGAATTTGTTGTTGAGTGAAAGAATTGTTTATATAAACTGTGCTGTTGGCTTTTAAACTGTGCTTTGTCTATATTACAGAAATATGTAATATAGGGTGGCAACATTACTGTTTTCAATAATGTCAGAGATTATTGTTAACAGTAATATTACAGTTTTAAGTAATATTACTATTTTTAGTATTCTCCTGGACTGTTTTAAACATTCACTACTTACTTCTACAAGTCTTAACACCAATTCTCTGTAAGCACCAAAATGTTTTGGCCACGCATGTTCTCCGATTTTCATGAAATTTCATATATGGTTAGGGCAAAATGTCAGGAATAGAAAATCGTCAAAATATTGTATGACTTGGTTGCCATGGTAACCAGGTAACAAGATACCAAAATATGAAAATTAAACAATCGTGAAGCCTTACTGTGTCTCATGCAAATGGTTCATAATTTCAATTATCATAAAATTCAAAAATAGAGGCTATGAGATATTCAACGCAATTCGTTATCTTTTCAGATTTGATCAATACACATGGTAACCATGGTAATAAATATTGCTTATTCTGACAAATTCTTCAAGACGTTAAATTTTATTTTCTGTTTTTAAATTGCTTTGAGATACTACTAATAAGCCATTTTATCTATTGTTTAGAAAGAACTTACAATAAACACTAAAATTAGTAGGTTATTAAGGATCTCAATTTCCATAGCAACCATTTCCATGGGTTTGAAATAATGATAAATTGGACTTTCTGAGCTTGATAAATAATAATATCCTTTTGATAGATAAAATATGATAACATATTTATATCACATGTAATGCACCCTTTCTAAAGCTTAAATGAAATTGGTGGGGTAAACGTTACCACTGCAACCATTTGAAAAAATGTTGAATTTTAAGAAAGAATTGTTGTTATAGTAATATTTTCCATTCCATCAGAATTGACCTTATTAATAGAATTCCTCTCGATAAAGACCAGTCATTTTTTTGCATGGTTACTATGGAAACAAGACCGATTTACGCAAAATGTCTCCTTGTTTTGGACTTTTTTAAAGCTTTTGAAATGAAATTTCTAATGAGGTTATAAAGAAAAAATTTGTGTGATATGAAAGGAGGTTGCTCAAGCATTTTTGTAGATAAAGTTTAAATCCATTATTTTAATTCAAAATGGCCGTATCCAAGGAAACAAACGAGACCTTTTTCAAATTTGAAGCTTTAATCTTCCATACGTTTCCTTAGCAACAGCTTATTTCTCTTAGTATTGAGTAAAATATTTTCAATAGAAATTTAAAATAACTTTAAAAGCTTATTATTAATTAATCTTTTTTCATGTTTTTTTCTTTGATATTGTCAGAATTAAGGTATACAATCTGAACCATAAAGAGCATTTTTTCTTGGGTACCATCAATGTTGCCTTGGAAACCAAGAAAAATTGCAATTAGATTATTGCCATCTGATTTCTTTGAACTTCCTAAAAATTCTCCATTTACCTTTATTTAAGTAAAAAATTAAAAATTGCTATCTTCAGATAATGGTAAAATTGTTCCCATGGTAACTCCCTATTTTTAAATATTCCCGTTATCTAATGGTTTTATCACAATGCCATAGGATCAAATATTACGATTCAATTACATATGCCTGAAGAAAACAAATTAATAAGATCCTGCGAGGCTTCAAAAAAGCTAAAAAGTGCACTTTTTCAGAGTTTAAACCCCGTTTCCATGGCAACCAGCATAAATTTGTGAATTTTTTCATCATTTTGAAATATTTTCATCATGGCCTATCATTTGCAAAAAAACGTAAGGAGCTGTGACATAGCATGGCGGGCCCCTATGTTAAATGTTTGGTGCTTACAGAGAATTGATGTAAATTGTCTTATTTCCAATTCTAATTGTCTATGTGTATGATGATTCAGAATTTTTTTCTCAGGTTACCAGGGTAATGGTGTAGTGTGTACCTGGGTGGGAGTGTGTAACATCAACAATGGAGGATGTCACCCACAGGCCACATGTACAGAAACTCCAAGTATGTATTTATATACAATTAGTGGCAAAATAATGACAAAAACTACATAACATTTAAAATGTATAAAACAATGTGATTATCATTATATAGATATTGCTGGCCGCACTTGTACATGCAGACCCGGTTTTGTTGGAAATGGTGAAGGAGTCAATGGTTGTGTGGCTCAGGGATCCACAGAGGGACCCTGTCAAAGTAATCCTTGTCAGAATGGAGCAGCTTGTCAGGTAAATCAATTAATATTTGTGTAGGTTTTTGCTCAGCTGAGGGACCATGTCAAAATAATCTTTGCTGGGTTGGTAAAATTGATATTGAATCGTACATATCTGTTGTACAGGTATGACAATTGAATCAACGGTTGTCTGAGGGTGTTATTTACAATATATCTTTGCTACATTGTAGTAATTTTCTTAAAGATATTCACATACATCTATATTCCAGAATGTTTGTCTTTATTCATACCAGTATGCAGATTAGTGTACAAGTTTGTAAATAGAATTCATTGTAATGAATGATTTATTTCTTTCAAGTTGCAAAAGAAATTTAAGGTAAAAACTGTCGAACTTGTGTTCACTTATTTGTAGACTCTGGATTACAATCAAATGCACATGCACATGTTATGTAATTTTATTCAAAATCTGTGATTTTCATTGTTTTGAAGGGTCGATTAAGATTTGATGCTGAGGACTCTTCTTTCTACTTGAGTAATATTTGTTATGTTTACCATAATTTTCAGGTGACTGGAGATTCCTACAGATGTAATTGTCAAGCGGGTTATAACGGGATGAATTGTGAGACAAACATAAATGAGTGTAGTAGTAATCCGTGTCAGAATGGCGGTACATGTACGGATCGTGTTAATGGCTACACATGTCAATGCACAGACGCTTACACAGGACCCAACTGTGAACAAGAACAACAAAGTATGTACATGTAAATACTAAATCATATAGCAAATAACCATTCCTGGATATGCATTACTACAGTATCTGTTCAGTCTAGAAATTCAGGAGAGGGTGTCTTTTTTTTGCCAATTGCTTTCATTTATGAAGTATTCAAAAGTTAATTTCCAGAAACAGTATTGCTGCAGGATTTATTCTTACTGCAGCAATATTTCTCTTGTCAAAGCTTGGAGTTTATAATCTCCTACCATCATTAAACACTGTAGCATATCATGTGACAGACAAACAATCTATAGCCTGGGAATTCCCTCCGAGAATTTGTTTTCGGTCTATCATATGAGTATCATTATCATTTATATGATGGTAATCTATTCTGGTCAAGAATAGAAGTATATTCATAGAACACTTCAACAGAAAATTAATTGTTTATTTACGTGCACCATGTCATAACATGTAAACAAAATAAAAAAAATTCTGTTGAAGTGTTTTCTGAATATACCTCTATTCTTGACCAGAAAAGATTACCATCATATAGAGGATAGTGATGCTCATGTGATAGGCTTAAAATATTTTCCTGTAAGGTAGATTTAGACTGTATTTACCATATTTAATCGAAGGGGATTCCCGGGCTAGAAAGTATTTGCATATCACGTTATACGTACTGTGATTAATTAAGGATTGTTTTTCAGCTTTTGTGCTTTATCGGTGTATATTGGCAGTAGGGAATGGAAACAAAATATGTAAAGCACGAAGTGCTTTTCATGAATTTTGTTTCAATTCCCTACTGCCAATGCTCACCGATAAAGCGCAAAAGCTGAAAAACAATCCTTATATTTACATTTTATGTGTTAATTAAGTTGTTTCTGTCCCTTTTCATCCCGTTTCTTTATATTTGAAATGTCATTGCGGAGGGAGAACGTCACTTGCCGTAACAGCAAACGAACGTTCGGCGTTTTTTGCTAGCTTCGAAGTAGTACCTTCTGTACGGAAACATTGTAGAAAAATTAGAAATTGAATTTTGTTTATGGTTGTATTTTGAACATTTCTATCAAAACTGCATAAAAAACGAATCGTACAAAATCGCGATAAAGACCAAGCAGATGGTTAGTCTGGAGAAATGTCACGGATATTGGAAGGAAAACATTTGAAAACTGACTGGGACACACTGTTAATTTGTTTATAAACCTATGAAATCAATCGGTACCATTGTTCAAACTTCTGTAAAATTACTTTGTTTCTTCTGGAAGTATTTAGAATAATGCAAAATTCGAGTACAGCCGTGCAAAACGATACAAATACACGAAATTTTCATGACCTACCTCAACATGGCACAACATTCGCTGATAGTGATACGAAATATTTTTGATCTGTATATTTCCATAAGAAGCAAAAATAAATTCACTGTTGATAAATGACACAAGTGGAGCAAATCCTCATCCTAAATATTGAATATTTGATCCACTAATGTCTGAATTCGCTCATCCAAACATGGCACCATTCGGTAGACGAGAGTGACGGTCGTCCTTGAATTTCGTCTGGTGTGACGCGTGATCGACTTATTACGTCACACTTCTTGGAAGTGTACATGTGGGTGACCTAGATTTTGACCCATTTAATCACTGGGGGTAGACGGCATCGATTGATAATGGAATTTTGAATCTGTGTTGAAGCAGTAAATAGAATGGGCATTTTATGGGAAATTAATCCGCATTTGTTCAAATGTCACGTGATAGGCTCTTGCGATTATCGAAAAATGCAGTGCAGTTGGTTTGGTACCTTCATATAAGGGAAACGCGGTAGGAATGTAAATATATGAAATTATTGTAATGGTAGAAAGGTTTATTTTATTCGTTGAGGCAACAATACATGTACATAACATTAAATGATTAAGAAATTAAAAACACACACTGAAGTACACAAAGATTTGGCCTGTTGACTCTTATGAAGTGTAGAAAAGATTATTATAGGTCCCTGTGACTTATCAAGTACAAGAACAACTATGTAATTGCAATTGATAAATGTCAAGTGGTCAGAAATTTGTGTACTCGTGTTTTGTGTTTTTATTTGTATCATTCCTTCATCGATATCTGCTTTAATAATTTAAACCTGCAAATCTTTTTGAATTTGTTAAATTTTCGTTGTGTTATTGACATTGAAATTTCTTTTTATTTTCTGTTATTGATAAGGATGTGGTGGAGTGTTAACAGGTGAGACAGGCTCGTTCCGCTATCCTCGTGAGGAGGGTAACACTTACCCACACGGTGTCAGCTGTGCATGGAGAATAGAAACTACACCTGGAAAGGTCAAAATAACTTTATTTTCAATTCGCAATGACATTATTCATCTAACTTTGATTCAAAGTTATGATTTAAGTTATAACATGAATTATTATGAAAAAATGATCTATCTGAAGTATGACTGCTTTAAGATACAACTATATATGTGTAGAAAATTTGTCATCTATTGAATAAGAGTCTGATAGACCAATTTTACTAATGAGCGCATGTATAATGTACATGTATTTTTAAAATTTCTCAAATTTAGCGCAACTTCATGTAAAAAGAAAATCAAGTTTTAGCATGTTTTTACATTCTTTCAAGTTAAACGTTTTTCTATTCCACAGATTATCAGTGCCACTTTCCCACAGTTTAATATCGAGTATCATCCAAACTGTATATACGATTTCTTACAAATTCACGATGGTCCGGCCGCCTCAGCTCATAAACTCGGGACGTTCTGCGGTACAGCACCACCTAACGGAGGTCGTGTTAACACTACACAACACAAAATGTATCTCTGGTTTTATAGTGATGCCAGCGTAGCCACGGACGGGTTTGTCGTCAACTGGATATCAGCTGATCCAAGTATTAATAATAATGATCTTTCTTTTTAAACTGCTATAGGATAAATGATACATGTACCTTGCATATTAGGCAGTTTCAGTAAGGAATGTGAATTTTAAGATGAATAGAATCCAATACCAGATTTGATCATTGACGAGAAAATTCAACCCGAGTCGCGGGGATTTGCTTGTAGAATGACGAGGTTTGCTGAGTCATGGACAACAGCAAATCAGGTTCACGAGGGTTGGATTTCCTTGTCAGTGACCACACAGGGCGATTGATTATTTTCTCCCAATGTCTGATTAATGGAAAAAATAATAATATCATACACTTTTTAGCTGACCAGGACGAAAAAGTCTGGAGAGCTAATGCCATACCCTCGGCGTCGTTGTCGTCGTCGTGGTTGTCATTGTCGTCCGTAGACAAAACTTTAACCTGGGCTATATCTCTTGAACTATAAGGGGGTAGGGCTTTCACATTTCACATGTAGGTACCTTGTGACGAGACCTTTCATTTGAGACCATGACCTTTGACCTAGTGACCTTGACCTTGGACTTTGACCTACTTTTCAAAAACTTTAACCTGGTTTCTGACAAAAGCCTGTATAGGCGAGCTATATAATCTTTGATTACCCTACGACAAAGGGCGTCAGTCTAGTATAATGTCAGTCTATGTTCTGCACATCCAGCTTATCATCCAATCCCCTGGTGAGAACAATTTGTCATTTTGCACGTTTTATGAGGATGACTCTATGAATATGGGAGTAGAAGCAAATACATGTACACTGTATGAAAGACAGAGGCGTACATATATATATATATACTTCAGTGAAGCTTAATAAAAGAAATTGAGAAATTCATTATGGACTCCTACAGGGAGAATAATATATAAGTTGCATTTGAGGAAATCCCACCTTGTTGTTAGACTGAGTACATATGATGATCCCAAATATTAAAGATTGACTAATGCTTATGTAATTCATCTTAACTGTCAAACCTATTACTCAGTTTGATATGTCGAACCTATTATTAAGACTGATATATCAAACCTATTATTCAAGCTGATATGCCAAACTTTTACTCAGGCTGATATGCCAAACTATTGCTCCGGCTGATATGCCAACCCTTTTACTCAGGCTGATATGCCAAACTATTACTCCAGATGTTTGCAAACCCTTTTACACAGGCTGATATGCCAAACTATTACTCGGCCTGATATGACAAACCTACATGTATTACTCAAGCTATTGGTGCTGCAACCGAGCGTTGTTGGAGATCCCTTCCATTCTGATATGCCAAACCTATAACTCCAGCTGATATGCCAACCATATTTCTGAGGCTGATATGCCAAACTATTACTCAGGCTGGTATGCCAACCCTTTTACTCAGGTTGATATGCCAAACCTATAACTCAGGCTGAAATGACAGACTTTTAGCTCATGCTGATTTTCCAACCCTATTACTGAGGCTGTTATGCCAAACCTAGTACTCAAGCAATATATGTCAAACCTATCACTCAGGCTAATATGTCAAACCTATTTCTCAGGGTGATTTTCCAGAATCATGCATTTGCAGAATATTTGAATTTTACTGCCTTTAATAAGGCTACTGAACAAAACTTGAGCAACTTCAATATCAGAATGTACTTGCATGAAATGCATTTTTCAGTCTCAAATACAGGGGAAAAGATCTTCATACTTGAAACACATTCAATTTTTAAGTTTGTCTTGCAAAATATTTCTTTGAAGAATGTCACTTTCAATCGCAATAATCAATCATAACGATACACTCACTAATACTGAGTTGTATTTTTTGTTGTAGTATGTGGTGGGGAGATAACTGGCCAGGATCACGGTGTGATACAATCTCCCGGCTACCCGGGTAATTATCCACATAACCGTACGTGTGTATGGTATATAACCGTCTCTCCGGGAAACAATATACAATTTGCCTTTGCCGCTTTTGCCATGGAGAACCATCCTAATTGCAGTTATGACTACTTAAAGGTGATTATCTTGTATCTAAATATTGTGATATTTTAGTTTTAGAAATGTTCTAGTCTTGTATACAGCATTAGCATTCCCGAATATCCCTCTAGTACATACAAATATGAATATTGAGTAGGTTATAGTTTTGCTAGGAAACCAGGAATTACGCAGACATGTGCAATTTGCACACCCTCCAACTTTAGATAGGGCAGTATGTAGCAACCAATTCTTAGACATTGTTAATAAACAGAGGAATTATACCTTACTTTTGTAATTGAATGACTTGTTTATAATAAAAGTCAAATTTATGCATTTTTGCAACACACTCCCTGATTAGCTGAGCAATTACAAAGATTGTTTTTTTATTGGCTGAGACGAAACTGCTGGGACACTTAGTTTTACTGCATTATTTACTGTAAGGCCACCTTAGTTTTACTGCATTATTTACTGTAAGGCCACCTTAGTTTTACTGCATTATTTACTGTAAGGCCACCTTAGTATTACTGCATTATTTACTGTAAGGCCACCTTAGTTTTACTGCATTATTTACTGTAAGGCCACCTTAGTTTTACTGCATTATTTACTGTAAGGCCACCTTAGTTTTACTGCATTATTTACTGTAAGGCCACCTTAGTTTTACTGCATTATTTTCTGTAAGGCCACTCCCATGACAACATTGTTGAATGTAGACATTTTCTGGCATTTTACTAATCATCATATTTTATAAAAAAAAGGTATACTATTTGACAGGGTATGGAGGAATCCTAAGTCGTGAATATCCATAATATACCTCTTGTTTGACACTTCTCAGTGAAACTATATTTCTTATTGGCAATACCCTGTCAATTTATGTAAAATACATTCGATACAGTCAATAGATATCACAGCAAAAAGACAAAATTCTTCAAGATAAAAAAAGATAAACACGAAGCCAGTGTTCGCCAAAATGTGGTTGGCAATTATAATTGAAAATTGTGTTACTTCTACATCAAGTGTAATTTGTATCTTTTTCAGATATTTGATGGACCAAATGAGAATTCTCCCATACTTGGACGTTACTGTAATGACACAAACGTTTTACCGCCTCCAGTTCAGACCACGAGTCCAAATGCTTATATCATATTTCATTCTGATGCCACTTTGTCAGCTCAGGGATTCAGACTTACATACCATGCAGTTTCAGGTAACATAATCAACAGATTTTACCTATTTCTAGTCTGGTCCATGCTGCTTTATCTGTTCTGAAATGATGCTATTGAATTTGAAGACGTTTAACATTTGTACCACTTGGTGAGTGTCACTGCTGGTGGACAAGGAGTCCCCGAGGGCACATTCTTCATTGCATTCGAAAGTTTCTGTAATTATAATATCTTGAAATTTCTAAAACGTGGGTCCTGTAGCATCATACCCCACCCATCCTGCTACGTTTTTCGATAAATTTTTGGACAAAACAACTTTCACACTCTTTGGCCATATAACATTGTGTAGATTGAGGATTACTAACGAGGGTTAAGTACCCAAAACGTGCAATGTCTGGTCCATGCTGCAAATGTATCTGTTCTTTGATGATGCTTTTGAAATTGAAGACGTTGAACATGTTAGTTTTTTATGTTCATTACTGCTTAAACATATCGTTTACATTTACATGATTTATAGATATATATATGATTAAGATAGTTTAAATTTACATGAAATATTTTACATGAATGTTACATTCATATTAATGTTTTTACCCTTAACATGTTTAAAATGAAAAAAAAAATGTACATGTACATATATTAAAATTAATGGTGTAATGAAATATAATAGAGGGACCCATGTGTTTGAAGCTTTATTTATTTATTAATTTTGCCATTCAGATCTCAAAAAGTTAATTGTTTTCGGTTTTTCCTAAACTTTATTGTTCATATACCTACATGTATTACCTATTTCTGTTCATATACCAACATGTATTACCTATTTCTGTTCTATTACCAACATGTATTACCTATTTCTGTTCATATACCAACATGTATTACCTATTTCTGTTCATATACCTACATGTATTACCTATTTCTGTTCATATACCTACATATATTACCTATGTCTGTTCAAATACCTACATGTATTACCTATGTCTGTTCATATACCAACATGTATTACCTATTTCTGTTCATATACCAACATGTATTACCTATTTCTGTTCATATACCAACATGTATTACCTATTTCTGTTCATATACCAACATGTATTACCTATTTCTGTTCATATACCAACATGTATTACCTATTTCTGTCCATATACCTACATGTATTACCTATTTCTGTTCATATACCAACATGTATTACCTATTTCTGTTCATATACCTACATGTATTACCTATTTCTGTTTATATACCAACATGTATTACCTATTTCTGTTCATATACCAACATGTATTACCTATTTCTGTTCATATACCTACATGTATTACCTATGTCTGTTCATATACCTACATGTATTACCTATTTCTGTTCATATACCTACATGTATTACCTATTTCTGTTCAATTACCAACATGTATTACCTATTTCTGTTCATATACCAATATGTATTACCTATTTCTGTTCATATACCTACATGTATTACCTATTTCTGTTCATATACCAACATGTATTACCTATTTCTGTTCATATACCTACATGTATTACCTATTTCTGTCCATATACCAACATGTATTACCTATTTCTGTTCATATACCAACATGTATTACCTATTTCTGTCCATATACCAACATGTATTACCTATTTCTGTTCAATTACCAACATGTATTACCTATTTCTGTTCATATACCAACATGTATTACCTATTTCTGTTCATATACCTACATGTATTACCTATTTCTGTTCATATACCAACATGTATTACCTATTTCTGTTCATATACCTACATGTATTACCTATTTCTGTCCATATACCAACATGTATTACCTATTTCTGTTTATATACCAACATGTATTACCTATTTCTGTTCATATACCAACATGTATTACCTATTTCTGTTCATATACCAACATGTATTACCTATTTCTGTTCATATACCAACATGTATTACCTATTTCTGTTCATATACCTACATGTATTACCTATGTCTGTTCATATACCAACATGTATTACCTATTTCTGTTCATATACCAACATGTATTACCTATGTCTGTTCATATACCAACATGTATTACCTATTTCTGTTCATATACCAACATGTATTACCTATTTCTGTTCATATACCAACATGTATTACCTATTTCTGTTCATATACCTACATGTATTACCTATGTCTGTTCATATACCAACATGTATTACCTATTTCTGTTCATATACCAACATGTATTACCTATTTCTGTTCATATACCAACATGTATTACCTATTTCTGTTCATATACCAACATGTATTACCTATTTCTGTTCATATACCAACATGTATTACCTATTTCTGTTCATATACCTACATGTATTACCTATGTCTGTTCATATACCAACATGTATTACCTATGTCTGTCCATATACCAACATGTATTACCTATTTCTGTTCATATACCAACATGTATTACCTATGTCTGTTCATATACCAACATGTATTACCTATGTCTGTTCATATACCAACATGTATTACCTATGTCTGTTCATATACCAACATGTATTACCTATTTCTGTTCATATACCTACATGTATTACCTATTTCTGTCCATATACCAACATGTATTACCTATTTCTGTTTATATACCAACATGTATTACCTATTTCTGTTCATATACCAACATGTATTACCTATGTCTGTTCATATACCAACATGTATTACCTATTTCTGTTCATATACCTACATGTATTACCTATTTCTGTCCATATACCAACATGTATTACCTATTTCTGTTTATATACCAACATGTATTACCTATTTCTGTTCATATACCAACATGTATTACCTATTTCTGTTCATATACCAACATGTATTACCTATTTCTGTTCATATACCAACATGTATTACCTATTTCTGTTCATATACCTACATGTATTACCTATGTCTGTTCATATACCAACATGTATTACCTATTTCTGTTCATATACCAACATGTATTACCTATTTCTGTTCATATACCTACATGTATTACCTATTTCTGTTTACAGCTGGTCCTCAATGTGGTGGAGCTCTTACAACACCACAAGGCACAATTACCTCCCCTAACTTCCCTAGCCCCTATAATCACGATGCATCATGTGTATGGACGATCAGCGTTGCCACAGGCGACACCATAACCTTGACCTTTGACACCATGGATATAGAAGGACCTACTGGTACAACTTGTAATTATGACTTTGTAGAGGTAATAACTGCAATTTTCTGACTTAAAATTTGTCAAATTATATGGATCCCTTTTCTTTAATTCTAGAAGCATTCGATGTCACAAAGTATAAGGAAAGACTCTTTAGGGTTTATTCTTCACTCATATTTTTCATTATGATTTCTCATTCCCCTTGCCTAGAATTTAGAATAATGTGCAGCTGCTGACAATAATAACAAATAATATCGAAAGAGGGTAAGATTTCTCTCCAGAAAATAATCATTACAGTCATCATATCTGTGCTACAGTTCCATGGAATATTACTACTTTATTTCTGGTCAAATGTCAACATTGCCCTAGGCATGAGGACACTTTTATCTTATTTATATGTTAATAGAAGACATCTAAGGTCTTGTTTGTCACAAAAAGATAAATATAAAGATATTATAAAATTTATTTTGGAAAAAATAAGGAATTGAATAAATGCTAATAAGATCATATCACTTTCCCATAGAAAATCCTATTTTTATTTTACTAAGACTGTGATAGATGGAGTTTCTTTTATCTTCCTCCAGGTGAGAGATGGTCCAGATGAGAATTCTGCATTGTTTAACAGATTCTGCGGTAACACTATACCGTCCCCTTTAACGTCTACTGGTAACAACTTGTATATTACATTCCGCTCCGATTCCTCACAGACAGGGCAGGGCTTTAGGGCAAGATACTCCACAGGTAAGTTTGATGGGGGACATATGTACAGTTATTTATAAAACTCAGGCAGGGGGCGATAAAAGATGGAAAAAACCCCAAAGGTTTTACAATTGAATTGTTCTAGTTTACTGTAAGACACTCGCATAAACACCTTTATTACCAACTCATGCTACTCTTGCCAAATCGAGAATTTTTTTCTACAGAATATACAGGAGAGATCACAATATGGACAATTGCAGAATGCAAGAAACAATAAATTCTTCATTATTCATTGAAATTGAAATCCTTTTATCTCTATTTTGCCACTAGATAGTGAAAAAGGAAATTGTTCTCAAGCATATGTTTACCAAGCTTATGAATAACATTTATTCATTTCCATGGGTTCAAACTCTTTCATTTGTGACCTTGCCTATTGAGCTTGTGACATTAACCATGATGTTTGACATACTTTTCAAAAAACATCAACCTTAGTTATATCTTTTGCACCTTAATGGATGGAGCTTGCATACTTTATTCATAAAATGATTACGACAAGACCTTTTAATAAAACTTTGAATTTTGACTTTATGGTCTTGACTTTAAACTTTGATATACTTTTCTAAATTAAAATTTCTATATCTCTTAAGTGATAAACAGTATTGCTTTCATATTTTTTGAGAATCTTTATGAAAAGACCTTGCAAATAAGACTGTGCCCTTGAACCTTTTACATGAGACCGTTTCCTCAAAATTAGCTATATCTCATGAATTATAAAGGGTAGGGCTTTAATATTTCACAATCCTGCCATACCGTTTATTTACTTTGTAAACTTGACCTTGAATTTTGATATACATGTGCTTGTGTGACAAACATTCCAAACGGGTCGAACAAGTAGGATTTTTTGAATTATTTTGTAATGCAAACTTAAAAGGGTTTAGCAAATTGAGAAGATTAACAATAATATCAAATAGATGTTCTTTATGATTTTTTGTATCATAGCTTGTGGTGGCACCTTCACGGAGCCAAGAGGTACCATCCAATCACCATCTTATCCTAATGCCTACCCGGGTAACAAACAGTGTGATTACATCATCAGTCAGCCCGTAGGTCAGAGAATAACCTTGACCTTTACAGACTTTGATGTAGAGGATGCTGCCACCTGTCAATATGACTACGTTCTTGTATGTATTTTCTAGACGTTAGATTTGGTATGGTTGTCTAGTTGTAATTAAAGATGTTGGGCCAGTAACCTGAAGATTGCTAGTTCGAGCCTCAATAGTAACACAGTAACCACATACATATAGGTTTTCCGATTATATGTCATTGATATAAAAAAAATTTCTTGTCTGTGTAGCATCTAAATATTGTTTTAAGAAATCTACATGACTTTTGTATATATATATATATAAAAGAAAGGAGGGGATCTCCAACAACACCTAGTTGCAGCACCAACAGCAAAACCACAAAACATCCACTGTAAAAACACAGAGCAGACAAGCACAGAAAGAGACACAAATGGTACATGGAACACCAAATCACAGAGAAACATCAAATACAAAAGACTACACATAAACCAACGAGACCAATGGGCAATTGGTGCCGACATAGGACGGCCATCTGCCACGTCAGTTACTAAGCAGACTTTGTGGTTATCCTGGATTACGTGTGCACAACCCTCCCACTATTCCGATTACCCGAAGAACTTACAATTGTGGTGTAAACAACCTCCTCACTGTAAGATGACCACATACAAACAAGACCGCAAAACGCAGTGGCCAAAGCAACACAGACAAATATGTCAATCAACACAATTTATAAAAAAAATGTCATGAAAATGATTCATGCACAATCTCCCTCTTTGTCAACTGCCAAAGAGGGAGATCTCCCTCTTTTGAAAAATTCAAAGTTGACAGGTATGGGTGAGCGATGTGGCCCCCTTGGGCATCTTGTTTAATTTGAGCGCCCAGTTTTTACATTAGAGTATTCAATTTTATTTTCGAGCACTCAATTTTAAATTCAAGCGCTCAGTTAAATTTAATGGAGGGCTCCATTTCCTTATTTCGAGTGCTATATTTAATATTCGAGCGTTCTGGTGGACCAAGAGTCCCCGAGGGCACATGACTAGCCAAGTTCGATCAACTTCGGTTGATTGTCTGTCTATTTATCGCATTTTAAATTTTCTGTTACAAAATTTCTTGAAATTTCTAAAACGTGGGTCCTGTAGCATCATATCCCACCCATTCTGCTACGTCTGTTGATACATTTTTGGACATAATAATTTTCATACATTTTGGCCATTTTACATTGTTTAGACTTAGGATCTCTGATGAGGGTTTAGTACCCGAAACGTGCTGTCTGGTCCATGCTGTAAATTTATCAGGTCTTAAATGATGCTATTGAATTTGAAGCATTTAACACTATATAGTTTTCGATAGCTCACTGAAATACCACCTCTCAATTTATGTAAATTTGAGCTATGACAATTAAGTTTAAGTAGAGGACTCAATTTCTTTGTTTCGAGTGCTCAAACTAATATCGAAGTTCTAATTTGAACTCTGAGTGCTTAATATAAAATTCATGCGCTTAATATAAAATCCGAATATTCAATTTAAAATCAGTTTTCAATATAAAATTCAAGCGCTTAATTCAAATTTTGCGTTCTCAATTTAAAATTTGATCTCTCAATAGAAAACAAATGAGATTTCAATTTAAAATTCCAGTGCTCAATATATTATTGAAGCCCTCTAGATTTTGAATTGAGGGATCGGATTTAATTGAGCACTCAGAATTTTACATTGAGCTCTCGAAAAAAAAAAACGAGTCTCAAATTCTAACTTTATAGAAACCTCAGATTCAAATAGATTGAGTGCTTGGATTTTATATTGAGCTCACAAATATTTCATTGAGTGCTCAAAGGGGTAGGGGCAAAATCTGCCGTTTTTGGCCCCATTTTTTGCTATTTTCAAAAATTGTTTTCATACTATTTTTTATCTTTCAAATAAGAATAGATATATCGTTGTTTATTGAAACTTAATCGCGAATAGATATAATCAACTAATATGAGTGTTATTTCCCGCCAAAATTGCCCACTACTATAGAAATTAGTAGTAAAATGATAACAACCAGATTTTAACATAATAGTTCATAGTAAATATAGAGCAAGTGCATGTAACAAACTTATACTTTCCATGTACATTCAGAATACGAAAAGGAATGTCCCATATGAGTATGAACCTGTTACATGCCCTTGCTCTTAGGCTTACAACTGTAGGTATGTATGTCCCTTGCCAAAAATCAGAATTTCTAATGTGAAGACATAGTACTAAACATTCAATCATTTTGCCCTGAAAGGCACAGTTTTCAAAAAATCACACAAAATATGTCATTTTTTTTTTTGTTTAGAAGAAGCATACTGAATAAGAAATAACTTTTAAAATGGAGTCCTTGGATTTTAAATTGAGAGATGGAATTTTATATTAAGACCTCAGATTTCAAATTGAGCGTTTGAATTTTTATTGAATACTCAAACAGTGATCGGGATAGGCAATCAGGTGAATGTGACAATGGCCCCATGTCCTGGAACATCAATGCGCCATTTACAAAATGAATGTGCCATTGTTGAAAATGAATGTGCCATGAGCAATTTAAAAAAAACCACAAGCAAACAAACAAATAAGCTAAAACATATATAGATCTGCATCACCCGCCGCTCCAAATGTCTAGACAGACTTTTCTGTACTTAAACATGGGAAATGGGGAACGCATTTGACCCAAACAGACTCAAAATACTGTCTTAAAGATTCGTTGCATGCTTTTTTAACCTGAATTTGCCTTATTCCCCCCCCCCCCCCCGAAAAAAAAACACACAGTCTGCTATTGTTGTAAACTACAGTATATCCAAAGAAATTTGCATTTTGTGAACAAATGAAGTCTACAATTTGTCTTAACTGGTGAAGTCCATTTGTATGTACATACATGTATAAAGTTTTGAAATAAGGATTGTTGCAATCATGCAATAGGAAACAATGGTGTTTTAAATAAATACTTTCATATTATTGTCTGGTGTATCAATTGATACGAAAAGTAAACAAATTAAAAATCATGCAGAACTTAAATAAGTGAATGTGGTGAAGTCATCACCACGTTGAATAAAAGAACGGAGGATTTCCACAATTTGTTTAAAAATTTAATGCGCCACATTGGCGCACTATGTAAAATTTAAATGTGCCATTTTAGAATTGAATGTGACTATGGCGTAGGGAGCATGCTTATCCCAATCACTGCTCAAATTTTAATTTGATCGCTTGGATTTTTAACTGAGCGCTCGAGTTTTATACTGAGCGATCATAGTTTAAAAAATTGATAGCTCTTATATTTAATTGAGTGCTGGAATAAAGAAAGTGAGTTTTCCATTAGACTTAATTCACATAAATTGAGCATTCATATTTTATTTTGAGCTCTCAAATTTGATAATGAGCGCTCTAATTTAGAATTGAGCACTCTAATTGAGAAATGAACGCTTGAATTATAAAAGAATATCCATGTGACCCTTTAGAGGCTTTGTAAGTTCTTTTGTTATTTTTAGCTCTACTGGTCAAAGACCAGTCGAGCTTATGCGATACCATGTTGTCCGACGTCTGTCTGTCTGTCTGTCTGTTAACAATTTTTTTGTGATCGCAACTCCTCTGAAACCATAAATGATAAGAAGCTAATTCTTTTTGCATTTAGTTTAGTCCATGGTGTAGTTGTGCACCTGATATTTTGTTTGAGCCTCTTACCCCCAGGGTATTTGAAAATGGGTGTGGTCATTTTCTGCTGTATAAGTCTATGTAAACTAGTGATCACCAATTCTCAAAAAGTATAATTGATAGAGAAATGATTCTTTTTGCAATATTATCAGTCTCTAGTCAAGTTGTACATTTGATATTTTGTTTCAGCCTCTGACCCCCCTGGGTCTTGAAAAATGGGTGTGGTCATTTTCTCCTGTGCAAGTCTATGTAGTCTAGTGATCAACAATTCTCAAAAAGTATAATTGATAGAGAAATAGTTCTTTTTGCATTTAGTTTAGTCCATGATCTAGTTGTACACCTCATATTTTGTTTGAGCCTCGGACCCCCAGGGTCTTTGAAAATGGGTGTGGTCATTTTCTCCTATATAAGTCTATGTAAACTAGTGATCACCAATTCTCAGAAAGAATAATTGATAGAGAAATGATTCTTTTTGCAGTATAATCAGTCTTGGTCTAGTTGTGTGCCTGATATTTTGTTTGATACCCTGACCCCTGGGTCTTCAAAAATGGGTGTGGTCATTTTCTCCTATATCTTGTGAACACCAATTCCCAGATAGCGCAATTTGATAGAGAGATGATTCTTTTTGAATTAAAATCAGTCTCTGGTCTTTTTGTGCGCCTGATATTTTGCTTGAGCCTCTGAAACCCAGGATCTTGGAAATGAGTATGGTCATTTTCTCCTATACAAGTCTCTGTAACCTTGTGGACACCAGCTCTAAGAAAGTACAATGTATTGATACTGTCGAGAGGTATTTCTTTTTGCATTACCATGAGTCTGTGGTCTAGTTGTGTACCTGAGATTCTTTTTAAGACTCTGTTTTTGAAAATGGTGTGTTAATTTTCTCAAATATAAGTCTAGGTTTAAGAAAGTATAATTCATTGAGAGTAAATTCTTTTTGCATTATTATGTGTCTGTGGTGTAGATGGTGGCATCTGATATTTTGTGTGAGCCCCTGATACCCAGGGTTGGAAAATGGATGTCTAATGGATATCAAAATGGATATGAAAAATTGGATGTCAAACAGCCAGTAGAGCTTCAGTCTCATCAGAGACTTCTTGTTTCATTTTTGCAGGTCCACGATGGAGGCAGTATTTCTGCACCACTTCTAGGAAGATTCTGTGGATCACAGATTCCTGAGGCTTTACAGACCACACAAAATATGATGTTCTTACGATTTGTGTCCGATGGCTCCCTACACAATCAAGGATTCAGGGCCACCTATACCTCAGAAGTACAAAGTAAGCATTGTTATTATTGCGAAGCGTATGGAAATTTATACCTTCAAAGAATATCCTAAAATGCACTATGATAGACAGGTACATGTCATATATTCAATTTTGTATTCTTTCAAATAGGAGCCGATAAGATAAGACGTAAAATCTGCCCTAAAAAGTGGAATTTTGAAAATGGAAATTAAGAAAAATCGTTCATTAATTTAATGCAAATACAGTATCTCAAACTCTGAAGTTATTTTAGATCTATTATGCATAAAATTGCTAATATTTGGGTCAAAACATAGAAATCAATAGAAAACGGAATAGTTTTTTTTTAACATTGTTCCCCCCGGAGATACAGAACGCCACTTATACTGGAGGTGTATATCAATGATACAAATTTCCTGGAAAACTGGGGTTCTGTATCTCCGGGGGGAACACTACCAAAGAGACGAAAAACCAAAAAAGGAAGGGGGGATGCATTTGTTAAAGAATCTTTAAGATCTTTATTGTAAAATTTGACTTTTTTTCCTCCTCAATCAAACAAAAAATGTGTTCTAAATATGATCAAATGAAATGTACAACAATTAGGAGTGAAATAAGCAGGAGCGATGTGGATTTCTGCGCTAATGTGTATTTCGCGCTAAAAAGCTTTTATTATAGCCATTACATACAAAATAAGACTGTATTTTGAGTTCCGCATTTCATTATTTACTGATTAGAGGAAATAGAACTTTCTAAATATATTTCTGATATACAATGTAGATGTATTTGATATCTTTTAGTTGATATTTATCCATTTCAGGCAAAATATTCTAAAATTTCTACGTTTATGGTCGATATTATCAGTTTTATTACTCGAGTACCCCCTACCTCTTTGGACCTTCAATTTAGAATCTTATGAGTATTTCAGCGAAAAGTAAAACACACAAAAAGTCTTCAAATACATTTTATTTCAATAATGATTATCTTTTGTCTGCATATGTACCGTCATGTGGAAGAAATACGGCACGAGATTTAGGGCTAAAAACGGCCCTTATCTTATCAGCTCCTTTCCTAGACTATGCATATGATTGTATTAAAGATTTTCAGTGCCCATTCATTATTACACTTTTACTTTGATTTGTTCAATATTACTTTGTTTTCACTAAATGTTTTACAAAATTTGTTTCATGCATTTGCATAATATCAAAATACATATACAACTCTAGCTTGGAATCTTAGCCAATCACAAAGGAGTTAAAGAAGATCCTGACGATAATCCCACCGTTTTAAAGTTAATATCCACATAGATTAGTTTGGAGTTAATTGGCTTCTGTAAATAGTGATATTATTTGAATGGGAACTTCTTTAAACATGAAACTATGAATTAACACAAGAAAAATGAGTTTTGGGTTTCAGAGAATGTATTTATTCATCACAATTACATTTGTATTTGTCTTTTTTACATCAGATTGTGGTGGAATGTTAACATCACTGACGGGAACCTTGACAAGTCCTGGTCATCCAAACGTTTACCCACATGGTGTGAACTGTACATGGAATATCCTTGTACCTGCTGGAAACGTAGTACGATTGACATTTAACGCCTTCTCTATGGAGGCCAGTACGACCTGTGCTTATGATTATGTGGCTGTCTATGACAATACTACCATCAACCCAAACAGCCTACTGGGAAAGTGAGTTGAATATTGTCACATAATTTGCTGTACAAAATTTGAAGTTCAGTTGAAGTTTTGTGATAAATATAGGATCTCAAATGAATTTTCATTTCATACGATGTTTTATGAAACGAGTTGTGAGTTTTATATCCCCGAGCCTTGGCGAGGGGATATAAAACGCACAACGAGTTTCATAATACATCGTATGAAATGAAAATTCATTTGAGATTCTTTTTATCACATGATTTTGCCTAAAATGTGTATTTCTAACGTGAAATCAACGTTTCCGAGAATTACTGAGGCGAATCACGCCGTGATCTAGAGGTCGTCTGCTACGCCACGAGAAGTAGTGTCCCCATCGTATAGATATTCTGTGCGTAAGAGAAAAGTATTTCAATTTTGAATAGTATTTTAATGCAAAAATTAATTCAACAACAACAATTTTAATCATTGATATTGACTCCGGGTCTGAATTTAACAGTTGACCGATATTTGAAAGGTCACATTTGACAAGGTTTATGTGATTAGGTTCCAAACTTGACCAATCGCATTCAAGCAGAGTGATATGTAACGTGTTATCATATCATATGTTTATGAAATGGCTTTATGAAACTGCATAACGGGTGAATCATGTGATAAATATGTATATATGTTGCGGGTATATTTCAGCGTACATTTTTGCACAATGCATTTTTCATTTTTATGTTACGGTACATGTATTTCCATGAAGTGGTATGATAGCAGTTATGAAAATTCCTTAATCCTTGACTAGAAAAATAATTAAATCTTATATTTCAGGAAGAATGTTACAAAAATTCAAATTCGAAAATTCCTTAATCCTCAACTAGAAAAAAATTTAAACCTTTTATTATATGAAGAATGTTACGAAAGTTCGAAATTTGAAAATTTGTAAACCTACAGATTATGGAATCCGGGTTTGGATTTAACTGTCTATCATTTTGTACTTTGAATAGAAGTCCTAGGTATAAGTTTTACGGTTTATTAACATACGAAAGAAACATATAATGAATCTAATTCTATTCTCATACTGGTTTAATCAACATGTTACTTTCGTATGTTAATAAATCGTAAAACTTATTACTAGGACTTCTATTCAAAGTACAAAATGCTTGACAGTCAAATTCAAACACGGATTTCATAATCTCTAGGTTTACAATATCGAAATTTGGTGTCATGACCTGTATGAAAATTACAAATCATGGGATATTTCACAATCATATGGAAATCGTCATCGAAATTCATAACTGAATTGGAATCCAGACATATACACAAAGTTACCTTAATCTAAAACAAATCCTCGCCATTATGTCTATTGCATCAGAAAGCTGGCAGGTTAGCTACTATAGCTTCTGTTCCAGTACACCTCGTATTGATAGATGTAGGGTTACACACTAGCAGGAATGATAATCATTTCTATTACATCAGATAAGCACTTGATCATAAAGTTAACGTTTGAAATTAGAGTTATCTACTCCTAGACTATTGGAAATATCCCATAAACAAAATAAATGGAAATTAATTAAAGATCAAAGTATTTAATTTGCATATTTATTGTGGGGGAGAGGCCATATGGTTACAAATTTCTTAATTGTTTGTCCAGGTAACTTTGTTTCAAATGTAATGCTATAAATACATACCATTAAAAAGCATTAACAATTTTTCAAACTCTTGTAAACATTTTTGTTTGTTTTAGGTACTGTGGAGCAGGCACTCCCCCCAGTCAAACGTCCACTGATAATTACATGACGGTCCTCTTTGTCTCAGATTCCAGTGTTGCTCAGGAGGGATTCTCTGCATCATATGTCTCACTCAATGCTTCCACTCGTAAGGAGTCAGAATTTCAGAATAAAATATAGGCTAATACTTAATGTAATAGTGTCTTAGAGCAAAGCTTGAATGTAAAATGATTATTTTGGCACCAGTTGCCGCCGTGGTGAGTGGTTAATAGTCATTGATAGTCGGGGTCAATTACCTACAGGTTGCTGGTTCCAGCCATGCTTTTTCAGCCATGCTTGTACCATGTATTCCATGGTTCCTCCTTTTTGATAAGCTTTGTTTCATTTTACTGTATCTGTTGTAGAAGTAAAATAATAATGATATAATAGATTAAATTTCGTTAAGTTCCCCATTAAGATACCTTCAAAAATGGGAAGCAACTCTATATCTAAAAAAAATCCAAATGAAGACATTATTTCTATGACCATATCTCTCACTTTATATCTATGACCATATCTCTCACTTTATATCTATGATCATATCTCTCACTTTATGTCTATGACCACATCTCGCACTTTATTTCTATGACCATATCTCTCACTTTATGATCATATCTCTTACTTTATATCTATTATCATATCTCCCACTCTATGTCTATGACCACATCTCTCACTTTACATGCTTTCTGTCTATGACCACATCTCTCACTTTATTTCTATGACCACATCTCTCACTTTATGTCTATGATCATATCTCTCACTTTATGTCTATGATCATATCTCTCACTTTATGTCTATGACCATATCTCTCACATTATATCTATGACCACATCTCTCACTTTATGTCTAAGACCATATCTATATACCATATCTATCTTCACATCTATGATCATATCTCTCCCTTTTTAGCTCGACTGCACTTTAGTGCAAAAGAGCTATTGCAATACCCCCGGCGTCGGCGTCGGCGTCCGCGTCGGCGTCGGCGTCGTCCAAACTAGATGATAAGGTAAATGTTAAGATTACACATTTACCTTTCCTATATTCATATTCTGTTGGGTTTTTTTGTTGCAAATGTTTAATTATACATCATTTAATATATCCAGATGAGGATATAGCCCCTGGGGTTGGGATTTTTAAAATTATTTCAAATGATAAGGCAAATGTTGAGATGATAAGGTAAATGTTAAGATAGCAATGAAGTCTTTAAAAGCCAATATTGAGCAAAGTATAAGTGCTACATGTACCAAACTTACTTATTTGATGTATCTTTGATCAAACTTTCAAAAAATGACCTTGACCTACTTTTTTCCGCTTGAATGATTTTGCCTTTAAAAGCCAATATTGAGCAAAGTATAAGTGCTACATGTACCAAACTTACATATTTGATGTATCTTTGATCAAACTTTCAAAAAATGACATTGACCTACTTTTTTCCGCTTGAATGATTTTGCCTTTAAAAGCCAATATTGAGCAAAGTATAAGTGTTACATGTACCAAACTTGCATATTGGATGTATCTTTGATCAAACTTTCATAAAATGACCTTGACCTACTTTTTTCCGCTTGAATGATTTTACCTTTAAAAGCCAATATTGAGCAAAGTATAAGTGCTATTTGTACCAAACTTACATATTTGATGTATCTTTGATCAAACTTTCAAAAAATGACCTTGACCTACTTTTTTCCGCTTGAATGATTTTGCCTTTAAAAGCCAATATTGAGCAAAGTATAAGTGCTACATGTACCAAACTTGCATATTGGATGTATCTTTGATCAAACTTTCATAAAATGACCTTGACCTACTTTTTTCCGCTTGAATGATTTTGCCTTTAAAAGCCAATATTGAGCAAAGTATAAGTGCTACATGAACCAAACTTACATATTTGATGTATCTTTGATCAAACTTTCAAAAAATGACCATGACCTACTTTTTTCCGCTTGAATGATTTTGCCTTTAAAAGCCAATATTGAGCAAAGTATAAGTGCTACATGTACCAAACTTGCATATTGGATGTATCTCTGATCAAACTTTCATAAAATGACCTTGACCTACTTTTTCCGCTTGAATTATTTTACCTTTAAAAGCCAATATTGAGAAAAGTATAAGTGCTACATGCACCAGACTTGCATATTGGATGCATCTTGGGTTAGACTATTGAAATATGACCTTGACCTACTTTTTCCGCTTCAGTGATTTTGCTTTAAATTGGCAATTTTGAGCTAACTATAAGTGCTACATGCACCAGACTTGCATATTGGATGCATCTTGCGTTTGACTATTGAAATCTGACCTTGACCTACTTTTTCTGCTTCAGTGATTTATGATGAGATATATGTTGTTGCCTGAGAAAGGGAGTTTAAATAAATTGGCTGTCATGAGAGATATTATGCTATGCAGTCGAGCATTAGGTGACTCTGGCAACTATTTTTTTCTATGACCACATCTCTCACTTTATGTCTATGACCATATCTCTCACTTTACATGCTTTATGTCTATGACCATATCTCTCACTTTACATGCTTTATGTCTATGGCCATATCTCTCCCTTTATATCTATGAACATATCTCTCACTTTATATCTATGACCACATCTCTCACTTTATATCTATGATCATATCTCTCACTTTATATCTATGACCACATCTCTCACTTTATGTCTATGATCATATCTCTCACTTTATATCTATGACCACATCTCTCCCTTTATATCTATGAACATATCTCTCACTTTATATCTATGACCACATCTCTCACTTTATATCTATGATCATATCTCTCACTTTATATCTATGACCACATCTCTCACTTTATGTCTATGATCATATCTCTCACTTTATATCTATGACCACATCTCTCACTTTATATCTATGATCATATCTCTCATTTTATGTCTATGACCATATCTTTCACTTTACATGCTTTATGTCTATGACCATATCTCTCACTTTATGTCTATGAACATATCTCTCACTTTATGTCTATGACCATATCTCTCACTTCACATCTATGATCATATCTCTCACTTTATGTCTATGACCACATCTCTCACTTTATGTCTATGACCACATCTCTCACTTTATGTCTATGAACATATCTCTCACTTTATGTCTATGACCTTATCTCTCACTTTATGTCTATGATCATATCTCTCACTTTATGTCTATGAACATATCTCTCTCACTTTATAACTATGATCATATCTCTCACTTTATATCTATGACCACATCTCTCACTATATGTCTATGACCATATCTCTCACTGTTTATGACCATATCTCTCACTTTATATCTATGATCATATCTCTCACTCTATGATTATATCTCTCACATTATATCTATGATCACATCTCTCACTTTTTGTCTATGATCATATCTCTTACTTTATATCTATTATCATATCTCCCACTCTATGTCTATGACCACATCTCTCACTTTACATGCTTTCTGTCTATGACCACATCTCTCACTTTATTTCTATGACCACATCTCTCACTTTATGTCTATGATCATATCTCTCACTTTATGTCTATGATCATATCTCTCACTTTATGTCTATGACCATATCTCTCACTTTATATCTATGACCACATCTCTCACTTTATGTCTAAGACCATATCTATATACCATATCTATCTTCACATCTATGATCATATCTCTCCCTTTTTTTCTATGACCACATCTCTCACTTTATGTCTATGACCACATCTCTCACTTTATATCTATGATCATATCTCTCACTTTATGTCTATGACCATATCTCTCACTTTATGTCTATGATCATATCTCTCACTTTATGTCTATGACCACATCTCTCACTTTATATCTATGACCACATCTCTCACTTCATGTCTATGACCTTATCTCTCACTTTATGTCTATGATCATATCTCTCACTTTATGTCTATGACCATATCTCTCACTTTATATCTATGACCATATCTCTCAATTTATGTCTATGACCATATCTCTCACTTTATGTCTATGATCATATCTCTCATTTTATATCTATAACCATATTTCTCACTTTATGTCAATGACCATATCTCTCACTTTATATCTATGACCATATCTCTCACTTTATATCTATGACCACATTTCTCACTTTATATCTATGACCATATCTCTTACTTTACATGCTTTATGTCTTTGACCATATATCTCTCACTTTATTTCAAGATCATATCTCTCATTTCATATCTATGATCACATCTCTCACTTTATGTCTATGACCATATCTCTCACTTTATGTCTATGACCATATCTCTCATTTCATATCTATGATCATATCTATCACTTTATATCTATGACCATATCTCTTACTTTACATGCTTTATGTCTATGACCATATATCTCTCACTTTATTTCAAGATCATATCTCTCATTTCATATCTATGATCACATCTCTCACTTTATGTCTATGACCATATCTCTCACTTTATGTCTATGACCATATCTCTCATTTCATATCTATGATCATATCTCTCATTTTATATCTATAACCATATCTCTCACTTTATGTCAATGACCATATCTCTCACTTTATATCTATGACCATATCTCTCACTTTATATCTATGACCACATTTCTCACTTTATATCTATGACCATATCTCTTACTTTACATGCTTTATGTCTATGACCATATATCTCTCACTTTATTTCAAGATCATATCTCTCATTTCATATCTATGATCACATCTCTCACTTTATGTCTATGACCATATCTCTCACTTTATGTCTATGACCATATCTCTCATTTCATATCTATGATCATATCTATCACTTTATGTCTATGACCACATCTCTCATTTTATGTCTATGACCATATCTCCCACTTTCTGTCTATGACCGCATCTCTCACTTTATGTCTATGACCATATATCTCACTACACATCTATGATCTTATCTCTCACTTCACATCTATGATCATATCTCTCACTTAATGTCTATGACCATATCTCTCACTTCATATCAATGATCATATCTCTCACTTCATATATTGATCATATCTCTCACTTTATGTCTATGACCACATCTCTCACTTTATGTCTATGACCATATAACTCTCACTTCATATCTATGATCATATCATTCACTTTATGTCTATGACCATATTTCTCACTTTATGTCTATGACCTTATCACTCACTTTATGTCTATGACCACATCTCTCACTTTATTTCTATGACAACATCTCTCTCTTTATATCTATGATCATATCTCTTAATTTATGTCTATGACCATATCTCTCACTTTATGTCTATGACCTTATCTCTCACTTTATGTCTATGATCATATCTCTCACTTTATGTCTATGACCATATTTCTCACTTTATATCTATAACCATATCTCTCACTTTATGTCAATGACCATATCTCTCACTTTATATCTATGACCATATCTCTCACTTTATATCTATGACCACATTTCTCACTTTATATCTATGACCATATCTCTTACTTTACATGCTTTATGTCTATGACCATATATCTCTCACTTTATTTCAAGATCATATCTCTCATTTCATATCTATGATCACATCTCTCACTTTATGTCTATGACCATATCTCTCACTTTATGTCTATGACCATATCTCTCATTTCATATCTATGATCATATCTATCACTTTATATCTATGACCATATCTCTTACTTTACATGCTTTATGTCTATGACCATATATCTCTCACTTTATTTCAAGATCATATCTCTCATTTCATATCTATGATCACATCTCTCACTTTATGTCTATGACCATATCTCTCACTTTATGTCTATGACCATATCTCTCATTTCATATCTATGATCATATCTCTCATTTTATATCTATAACCATATCTCTCACTTTATGTCAATGACCATATCTCTCACTTTATATCTATGACCATATCTCTCACTTTATATCTATGACCACATTTCTCACTTTATATCTATGACCATATCTCTTACTTTACATGCTTTATGTCTATGACCATATATCTCTCACTTTATTTCAAGATCATATCTCTCATTTCATATCTATGATCACATCTCTCACTTTATGTCTATGACCATATCTCTCACTTTATGTCTATGACCATATCTCTCATTTCATATCTATGATCATATCTATCACTTTATGTCTATGACCACATCTCTCATTTTATGTCTATGACCATATCTCCCACTTTATGTCTATGACCGCATCTCTCACTTTATGTCTATGACCATATATCTCACTACACATCTATGATCTTATCTCTCACTTCACATCTATGATCATATCTCTCACTTAATGTCTATGACCATATCTCTCACTTCATATCAATGATCATATCTCTCACTTCATATATTGATCATATCTCTCACTTTATGTCTATGACCACATCTCTCACTTTATGTCTATGACCATATAACTCTCACTTCATATCTATGATCATATCATTCACTTTATGTCTATGACCATATTTCTCACTTTATGTCTATGACCTTATCACTCACTTTATGTCTATGACCACATCTCTCACTTTATTTCTATGACAACATCTCTCTCTTTATATCTATGATCATATCTCTTAATTTATGTCTATGACCATATCTCTCACTTTATGTCTATGACCATATCTCTCACTTTATGTCTATGATCATATCTCTCACTTTATGTCTATGACCATATCTCTCACTTCACATCTATGACCATATCTCTCACTTTATGTCTATGACCACATCTCTCTCTTTATGTCTATGACCATATATCTCTCACTTTATTTCAAGATCATATCTCTCATTTCATATCTATGATCACATCTCTCACTTTATGTCTATGACCATATCTCTCACTTTATGTCTATGACCATATCTCTCATTTCATATCTATGATCATATCTATCACTTTATATCTATGACCATATCTCTTACTTTACATGCTTTATATCTATGACCATATATCTCTCACTTTATTTCAAGATCATATCTCTCATTTCATATCTATGATCACATCTCTCACTTTATGTCTATGACCATATCTCTCACTTTATGTCTATGACCATATCTCTCATTTCATATCTATGATCATATCTCTCATTTTATATCTATAACCATATCTCTCACTTTATGTCAATGACCATATCTCTCACTTTATATCTATGACCATATCCTTCACTTTATATCTATGACCACATTTCTCACTTTATATCTATGACCATATCTCTTACTTTACATGCTTTATGTCTATGACCATATATCTCTCACTTTATTTCAGGATCATATCTCTCATTTCATATCTATGATCACATCTCTCACTTTATGTCTATGACCATATCTCTCACTTTATGTCTATGACCATATCTCTCATTTCATATCTATGATCATATCTATCACTTTATGTCTATGACCACATCTCTCATTTTATGTCTATGACCATATCTCCCACTTTATGTCTATGACCGCATCTCTCACTTTATGTCTATGACCATATATCTCACTACACATCTATGATCTTATCTCTCACTTCACATCTATGATCATATCTCTCACTTAATGTCTATGACCATATCTCTCACTTCATATCAATGATCATATCTCTCACTTCATATATTGATCATATCTCTCACTTTATGTCTATGACCACATCTCTCACTTTATGTCTATGACCATATAACTCTCACTTCATATCTATGATCATATCATTCACTTTATGTCTATGACCATTTTTTTCACTTTATGTCTATGACCTTATCACTCACTTTATGTCTATGACCACATCTCTCACTTTATTTCTATGACAACATCTCTCTCTTTATATCTATGATCATATCTCTTAATTTATGTCTATGACCATATCTCTCACTTTATGTCTATTACCTTATCTCTCACTTTATGTCTATGATCATATCTCTCACTTTATGTCTATGACCATATCTCTCACTTTATATCTATGACCATATCTCTCACTTTATGTCTATGACCATATCTCTCACTTTATGTCTATGATCATATCTCTCATTTTATATCTATAACCATATCTCTCACTTTATGTCAATGACCATATCTCTCACTTTATATCTATGACCATATCTCTCACTTTATATCTATGACCACATTTCTCACTTTATATCTATGACCATATCTCTTACTTTACATGCTTTATGTCTATGACCATATATCTCTCACTTTATTTCAAGATCATATCTCTCATTTCATATCTATGATCACATCTCTCACTTTATGTCTATGACCATATCTCTCACTTTATGTCTATGACCATATCTCTCATTTCATATCTATGATCATATCTATCACTTTATATCTATGACCATATCTCTTACTTTACATGCTTTATGTCTATGAACATATATCTCTCACATTATTTCAAGATCATATCTCTCATTTCATATCTATGATCACATCTCTCACTTTATGTCTATGACCATATCTCTCACTTTATGTCTATGACCATATCTCTCATTTCATATCTATGATCATATCTCTCATTTTATATCTATAACCATATCTCTCACTTTATGTCAATGACCATATCTCTCACTTTATATCTATGACCATATCTCTCACTTTATATCTATGACCACATTTCTCACTTTATATCTATGACCATATCTCTTACTTAACATGCTTTATGTCTATGACCATATATCTCTCACTTTATTTCAAGATCATATCTCTCATTTCATATCTATGATCACATCTCTCACTTTATGTCTATGACCATATCTCTCACTTTATGTCTATGACCATATCTCTCATTTCATATCTATGATCATATCTATCACTTTATGTCTATGACCACATCTCTCATTTTATGTCTATGACCATATCTCCCACTTTATGTCTATGACCGCATCTCTCACTTTATGTCTATGACCATATATCTCACTACACATCTATGATCTTATCTCTCACTTCACATCTATGATCATATCTCTCACTTAATGTCTATGACCATATCTCTCACTTCATATCAATGATCATATCTCTCACTTCATATATTGATCATATCTCTCACTTTATGTCTATGACCACATCTCTCACTTTATGTCTATGACCATATAACTCTCACTTCATATCTATGATCATATCATTCACTTTATGTCTATGACCATATTTCTCACTTTATGTCTATGACCTTATCACTCACTTTATGTCTATGACCACATCTCTCACTTTATTTCTATGACAACATCTCTCTCTTTATATCTATGATCATATCTCTTAATTTATGTCTATGACCATATCTCTCACTTTATGTCTATGACCATATCTCTCACTTTATGTCTATGATCATATCTCTCACTTTATGTCTATGACCATATCTCTCACTTCACATCTATGACCATATCTCTCACTTTATGTCTATGACCACATCTCTCTCTTTATGTCTATGACCATATCTCTCACTTTATGTCTATGACCATATCTCTCACTTTATGTCTATGATCATATTTCTCACTTTATGTCTATGACCATATCTCTCACTTCACATCTATGACCATATCTCTCACTTTATGTCTATGACCACATCTCTCTCTTTATGTCTATGATCATATCTCTCACTTTATATCTATGACCATATATCTCTCACTTTATGTCTATGATCACATCTCTCACTTTATATCTATGATCATATCTCTTACTCTATGACCATATCTCTCACTTTATATCTATGACCACATCTCTCACAACATGCTTTATGTCTATGACCATATCTCTCACTTTATATCGATAATCATAACTCTCACTTTATGTCTATGACCACATCTCTCACTGTATATCTTTGATCATATCTCTCACTTTATGTCTATGAACATATTTTTCACTTTATGTCTATGATCATATTTATATCTCTCACTCTGTCTATTCTGTGAATTTCAGTATGCGGCAGTGACCTCACCACGACTACAGGGATTATAACGAGTCCTAACTACCCCAGTAACTACCCACATAACAGAGACTGTATATGGACCATTACGGCACCACAAGGGAATCAAATCCTACTTAATGTTACAGAGTTTGCTCTAGAATTTCATCCCAATTGTAACTATGACTACCTGGAAATAAGGTAAATAGTAGTGAATTTTAGTATTTGATTTTCTTGTTTCATTAGACAGCTATTTTCCAGTGTGATTTCTTTTAATTTTTCAAGGTTATTTCTATTCTTGGAAGGTAATGCCTTGTTATTTAAAATAAACTACAGTAAATGTACTTGAAGTGTCACATTTACATATTAGAACATGTACGCTGTATAATAACATGTAATATTTGAAACCGACATAAACGATACATGGTATAAGCTCAGATTTTTACATTATTTTAGGAAAAAAAACTCCTTGAAACTTTCATTGCTGAATGGATATTTTGGAGAAAATGCATATTTTTCAATGAAAAATTGGGGGAAAATGCATATTTTTCAATGAAAAATCGCCGAAAATAGGAAAAAATGGTCATTTTCGCACAAGTTCTGCTACTAAAGATTCAAACATCAGAATATTTACTATCAATTATGCTCTTTAAAAGTGAGATAATTAGAAATTTGAACTTCAAATCAAACTCTATGTTTTTGGGTCAAAATGTTGATTTTTTGCATAAGTTATTGTGCCATTTATAGAAACAGTCATTTTGCTCAAAAAGTTATTCGAGTACATATTGATTTGACTGCTTTAGGTTAAAGCAGTACCATAGATGTATATGTAGAAAAAAGATTGTGTAGCTGGCGACCTTCTAGCTATTACTAAAAATAATGAGTTGTTGCCATGGAAACCATTAATATAGTTTTTATAAAAAAATACTTGCCCTAGAACTGATTGTTTAATCAGAATTTCTCAAAATAGCCTTTACTTCATTCACAAGCTATAAGAATCTTGAAAAATAAGGATATATATAAATTTTTGAAATTTCATGCATTTTAGAGGTTTGTAAAGTTATGATGTGGTATTCTTTAAAATTACAAAAATGTTAAAAAGGCCAAAAATTGACATTTATAGCCAAAAAAACGAGACGGCAAATTTTGAGTTTTCTGTCTGAATAGTTCGAGGAGATGTTCCTCTACATATGAATCTATCCATCTTTCTTCTACCTCATTTCTATTAAAAGTCGCCACCCTGACCTTAAGTTTTATTTTCAAATAAATTGATTGTGTATAATTCTTTACGTGTAAATGGAATAAGAAAGTTTTACAAACTATGAAGACAAGTGCATCATTTCTTTTTTCAGAAATGGAGGTTATCCTAGCTCACCATTGGTTGGAAAATATTGTGGATCTACAATAGACAGAATAATACGGTCACATAGTAACCGTTTATATATCCGTTTCCGTACCGACGTTTCACAGTATGCTAGGGGATTCCAGATAATGTACGATGCCACTTCATCAGGTAAGAAACGCTCCTTCTATTACACCATGTATTACTGATCTACTTTAGACAGAATTATACTTTTGCATAGTAACCATTTACATATCCGTTTCCATATGAACGGCTCGCAGTATGCTAGGGGGTTCCAGATAATGTATGTTGCCACTTCATCAGGTATATAGCGCTTGCTGCATTAAATAGTACATGTATCAGTGATGCAATACAAAGCCTTTTTCTCATTTTTTTTACTGAATACTCATTCTGAGGATAGCCAGTTTGTATGTCGTCAATAATTAACTAATCACATGCATTGGCTGACATATCTAGGCGTGCTAATGACATAATATGAGAATAATGTGTTTTTTGCTCTTTGCGTTTTGTGTTGGCGTTTTTCTCTTGCTTTTTGCTCTTTGCTTTTTGCACTTTGCTTTTTGCTGTTTGCATTTTGCTCTTTACATTTCGCGCAGTGGACAACTTTCCTTGTACATTAAAGGCAATGTCAGCGGACATCCGACTTACGTACAATGAATAAATAAATTTACAATTAATTTAACTGAAGAAATGTATGTCCATTAATCACTTCTTTCATTCTTTGTTTAAGTTTTTTTATTTCTGAATTTGACTTAAAAAAGGAAGAAGGGGACTCTGTAGGACAAAAGGCTTGGTTATCTGGATTATCAATACAATAAACCCTCCCACTTAGATTAAATTTGTCTGAATTTCACAGAAGTGGTCTTCCTCCTCCTTGTATGGAGGTGACACAAAAGAAAGAGCAAAAAGCAAAACGCAAGTCGGGACAGGGTTTCAATACTACATATGCATGTAGCTTGTTACTTACTTATTACGCGTATGTCTATTGAATTCGCATTTAATTTAAAAGAATGTCTTCTTCTAATTAGCAATGTTCGGGAGAGGACTTAAATAGGCCTTGCCTGTTGTCCAATCCTTTTCAAATCTTTTGAATAAAATATTGTTTAAACTAATTAGCAATGTTATAATACAAGAAAGAATGGTTCCTTGCACAGCTTAAGTATACCTTTCAGTCTTGCTGGATATACGTGGACAAGTCTAGAATTAAGTAGAATTATTGTTACAGACATTAATCATTACACTTCTTATAAGAGAA
This sequence comes from Pinctada fucata, assembly GCA_028142955.1. Classification (NCBI taxonomy): domain Eukaryota; kingdom Metazoa; phylum Mollusca; class Bivalvia; order Pterioida; family Pteriidae; genus Pinctada; species Pinctada fucata. The sequence continues at coordinate 34,325,115 of AP027108.1, read as the reverse complement.
AACTTGCATGTACATTGATATGAGATTTAACGGAAATTTCCAAGACCTTTACCATGCCTGTCAACATTGAAATCTTAAGTAGATATGGATCTCCCGCCTTGGCACTTGAAAAAGAGAAAGATTGCACGTGAACCCATTTTGCTACATTTTAAATGAATTGCGACATTTTGCGCAAAACCAATTTTCAAATAATTTCATTGTGCAGACATTTCAATGCAAGAACATTTATAAACTATGAAACATGTATCGATTATTTATTGCATTCTATACATCTTTTCTTGCATTTTGTCATGCAATTCCTCATGAAATGCACTAAATGTCCCTTTTTAGAGTTATTCTTATTTCGTTGATATGACAAAAGAGAAAGAGTGTGAGTGGGTGAAAAAGAGGGAGATTTGGTCTCCCTAGAGGGAGGAATGCCAAAGAGGGAGATGAGGTCAAACAGAGGAAGTCTCCCTCCAATCAAAGGAGAGTTGACAGGCCTTGATTATGATTTGAACTAAACATTCTTATTTTCTGGTATGGTTTTCAGGATGTGGTGCAGATTTGACGTCACCCACCGGGAGTTTTGTCTCACCAAATTATCCTATGGCATATTCCCATAATGCAGAGTGTTTTTATACGATCACAGTAGCCAAGGGCAGTACAATTCAGCTAACATTTGTAGACTTTGATTTAGAGGAACACTCGAGATGCATCTATGATTATATAGAGGTTTGTTCTTTAATGTTTCTCTGACTGGTCTGCAGCCTCATACAAACAAAATTTAGAATTTTTTTCTTTTCCGAACTTTAAAGAGAAAAAAGTCAATTTTATAAAAGAATTGATACTGTCATTACACATACATACATGTTTACCAATATGTATAATTCTTCACACACATACAAGTATATAATTATGTATAATTCTATTAAGAAGTTTTGATTTTTACCTCACCCGACAAAGTCGAGATGAGCTTATGCTATACCCCCGGCGTCCCCGTCTGAGTCTGCGTCCGGTTTAAAGTTTTTTGGATAGCTCAATATCTGACAAAGTATTGATGCTACAGTAACCAAACTTGCACAAGTGATTTATCTTGGGATGTTGATGAGAAACCATGCATCAAATACTGCATCTGATCTACATTTCCGGTTCAAAGACTCGCATCGGTATCTGGTTTAAGTAGTTAGGTAGCTCAGTGTCTGAAAAAGAACTGATACTACAGTAACAAAACTTCTACAAATGATTCATCTTGGGATGCTTAGGTGAACCTATGCATCAGATGTATCATCTGACCTACTTTATTAAGTGAATATGCTTTTAGAAGCCAGTATTGAGCAATGTATACGTTCTTCATGTATCAAACTTGCATAGTTGATGTATCTTTTATCAAACTGTCATAAGATGGCCTTGACCTGCTTTTTCCAGCTTGAGTGATTTTTGTCTTAAAAAGCCAATATTGAGCAAAGTATATAAGTGTTACTTGTACCAAACGTGCATATAGTTGATGCATCTTTGATCAATATTTCATAAAATGGTCTTGACCTACTTTTTGTTCAGTGATTCACAGGTTACAAATCATAATTTACATGGACATTGTACAGTCTTCCACTTACAATTGTGTTTCAGAACTAAAATCATATTAAATGTAAAGGGGTAGCGCCACAAAACCCCTAAATCGGCCCTGTTTCTTAACATTTGAATTGATTGAGTATTTTCTGTGACTTGAAATGATGCTATTGAATTGAAAGACTAACATTGATACTTTGTTAAGTTCTTTACTAAATCATGTGTTTAGATTTTGTAAATAATGCATGTATCAGCAGCTTTGAGCCCTTTGAAAACCTAAAAATTGGCAATTTTCCGTCAAATTTCTTCAAAACCTACATGTTTCTTTAAAATAAGCATTGGCCACATGCATCGAGAAACACGAAAAATTTACCAATGAAAGATAACCATTATATCTTTTTGTCATAAAAGTTTATGTTTCTCGACAAATATGACCACGTCAGAATTATCAGCGAAAGACACATTTTCGAGCATTTTTGACCATGTTTTGTCAATAACGTCAAAATGACGTCACTTTGGTGCCTCAGTCCATGATATGTTCCTTTTATTAAAATCGGGAAACATTCATTATATTTTATGTGATATATCAAGTATTTCTCATTAACTTCAATTTTAAAGAAAATTGCAGGGCCCTTTGAGGGGCTTCGTGGCCCTACCCCTTTATTCAAACGATAGTTAAAGACCTATGAATTTAGATTTGTAAAAGTTAAATCAGTAATAATAACGATCTTGATTTGTGTTTTGTACGATATCACATCATAATTATAGATTCATGACAATTCGGCCAGTGGACCAGTTTTAGCCAAATTGTGCGGCTCCCAGAATCCTGATCCCATAACTTCGCCAGGAAATAAACTCTGGATCAAATACCGAACTGATTACTCTGTACCCGGTAGAGGTTTCCATATTTATTATTCTACAGGTAAGGAGGAAAAAACTTAGCTGTCTGAACGTTCGTCTGTCTGAAGGTCAAAAGATATAATACTGTGCTGATTATTCAGGCTTCCATATTTTATTATGTTACATGTAAGTAGAGCAAACCCTAGCTGTATGGGATTTCTAGACGTTCCGTCCACAGGGCAATCCGTCCTCAGACGATCAGTCCCCAGACAATCCGTCCCTTTGGTTATTCCGTCCATGGAAACCGTAGATGATCTGTCCCCAGTTTAATTATCTTAATTTTAAAAATCATTATTATTATTTTGCTTAGCCGTCTACTTGCTAATAAAAACTTAAACTCCAGTAAATAAAAGTCCAAATAAATTATATTTTGAGCACTAAAAGAATTCAAAATTGTTGATAAGATATATATAAACCTAATTTTTCAATACACTTCTTTATTTTTTTTTTCTTTTTATATCATAAGTTGTAATATGAATCAAGGCAAAGCCTTTTTGTGCGAGCGGAAAGAAAATAGATATGATTGTATAAAATAAAAAAAGATCTTTCTTTTTTATTTTGACTATGATGGTTTATCTTATCTTACAAAACTTTCTGTTTGATGATTGCAAAAAAAGGTGGTATAAGGCGAGTGGACGGAAGCATTTGTAAAATTGATCTAGACCAGCAGATGAACATTTTAAGGGGGGTGGCTTAAGATATTGTTCTTTAAAAATATGGTTCTTTATAATTCATTTTTATTTCGTAAGAACAATGTTTAGGCTTGCCGAAAATAAATTACAAAAAGAAAAAACAAACATATTCCGACTTCTGTCAGTAAGGCCCAACCCGAGACGAGATAAGCAATCGGAGCGATACGTCTCGTTTAAAACCGGAAATGTCGGATTTCCCGTGGTTACGCCATCTTGTTGATGCTATATCATTACCTGCTTTACGAAAAATGTTTTCAATAAATTTAGCTTATAAACAAAAATTGAGTATAACATAATTTTATATGTCTACTTGGAGTCGAAAAAAAAATTTTAATGGCAATATCCAGCATCTCCACAGCAACTCTGTCTGCAAGAGGACGAAAGTTTATGAAAGCATAGTAGTACATTCTCATTCTTTGATTCAGCATATTTTCTCAATAAGATTTGTGTATATGCGTAACCATAAAGGCGAGCTTCGCTCGCTATAATCTGTTTGACAGACATTGCAAAATAATTACTAGTACGTTCTTACTATTGTTCTTTTCCATGTTTTTTTTTTTTCGTTTAAAATGTTCTTGTATTATGACGTATTTTGTATCAAAGCGATAAAATATCACATTTTTTCTTCAAAAATAAGAATTATTTCTTTCGTCGTTTTCTTTATATCTTTATTCCTTTTATAATTCTTTCTTTTCTGTTCTTTCTTTTCTGTTCCTCTTGCGTTCATTTCTCTTTCTTATTTTAAAATCATCATTTTTGGCCGGATTGCAAAGCAATTCCGGTCTATAGATTGACGATGTCTGTCCGTCTGCCGTCAACATTTTAGTTAAAGTATCTGGTTGAGCAAAATCTAAGGAACTATATGCAGTAGAAACTTTAAATTGTACAAGAAGCTTGCCCATTACAAGACCTTTCAATTAATGCCGTAACATTTGACCTAGTGACCTTGACCTTGGACTTTGACCTAGTTAAAGATTTTGGTTAAAGTTCCTGGTTTAAGCAAAATCTATGGAACTGTATTTAGTAGAAACTTTATATTATACATGTAGGTTGCCCATGACAAGACCTTTCAATTAATGCCGTAACATTTGACCTAGTGACCTTGACCTTGGACTTTGACCTAGTTAAAGATTTTGTTTAAGTTTCTGGTTAAACAAAATATATGGAACTGTAGATAGTAGAAAAGTTTATATTATACATGGAGGTTGCCTCTGACAAAACCTTTCAATTAATGTCGATGTAATCACGATCTATTACCAACTGTCCTGATGCATTTAGTCGGGGAGCCATGGTACCCCCATGCAACCCCTTGAGTACTTTTTCACGGGTACCATAATGTTCCTTAGGGTCTGCAGAATCAGAATGTACTAAAAAATAAACTCATTTAAGCTATGTATTTTTCGATCGTTTCCATGGCAACCCCATGCTTACATGGCATAAGTAAAGAAAGCACCATTGGTTTAAGTAAAATTGATATTGATACCAGTTATAGATGTTTAGCTCTACATCTGGATATGGTAATTTTACTTAATCAATAGTGCTTTCCTTACTAGGCACAGGCTTGCAATATAACCTTGCCGTCATCGCTATTTTCCAACGCCAATTTACGCAATGATAAAACCCGAGAGGCATCGCAGGTACGGCATGTCGTCACAGTGTCATTCGGACTTCTGACGTAAACAGTGCGAAAGATTCAAAGGCAGATACACATATTTGAGTGTTTAGGGTCGATCTATTACCAACTGTCCTGACGCATTTAGTCAGGGAGCCATGGTGCCCCCATGCAACCCCTTGAGTACTTTTTCACGGGTACCATAATGTTCCTTAGGGTCTGCAGAATCAGAATGTACTCAAAAATAAACTCATTTAAGCTATGTATTTGTCGATCGTTTCCATGGCAACCCCATGCTTAAGTAAAGAAAGCACCATTGGTTTAAGTAAAATTGCCATATCTTGGCCAAATGTAGAGCTAAACATCTGTAACTGGTATCATTATAGCGAGGAAAGATTGTTCTATTAGTCAAGTGTACACATGATATCTAAATGGAGAGAGAAGAATTTGTAGATATTTCTTACATCAACTGATAATGATAATTAATCAAAATACAGAGTTTAGAAGCAAAAATAAAATGAAAAGAGATGCTTTTTGTTATATATTTTTCAAGTATTTTTATTTCAATTCATTAATGTCCATGAATATGCAAATGAGTTAATTTGCATATGTACACTTGACTAATAGAACAATCTTTCTTCGTTATATTGATACCAGTTATAGATGTTAAGCTCTACATTTGGATATGGTAATTTTACTTAACCAATAGTGCTCTCCTTACTAGGCACAGGCTTGCAATATAACCTTGCCGTCATCGCTATTTTCCAACGCCATTTTAAGCAATGATAAAACCCGAGAGGCATCGCAGGTACTGCATGTCGTCACAGTGACGTCATTCAGACTTCTGACGTTAACAGTGCGAAAGATTCAAAGGCAGATACACATATTTGAGTGTTTAGGGGCGAGTAAATGGGCAATGAAGGAAACGATTCTTTTCTTGATGTAGGAAAATTTATACAAGACTCATGTCTAAAGACGGTAGGTTTCGATTTATAGCTAGAATTTATATTTTTACTGGAGACTTCTCGCTCAGTTGATGGTGCTGGCAACGTACGAATGAAGAAAGAATTCCTGATACTGCATCGTATTGCATCGAAAGAAAAGCATTACATGTGCACTGTATACCTCAGAAATGTAGTCAAACCTGCTGGTATATACTTGCAATACTTAATTCACAAATATGAAGCCCAAGTTCCAGTCTGCAAGAATCTTGCAGACAAACAATAGGTGATGACGGCAGAGGTAGATTTCAAAGTGAAGAAAAGCGGAACTGAAATCAGACGCATGCGTAGGAGATTGATTCCTACTAACAGTAGCAAAATTAATTGCATACTCACATGAACATGTAATATGAGTAAATCAGAAAGTCATTTCATTTGACTTAATATCTATAGAGAAGGATTATACCGTTATATTATTGATCAATGAAGATATTTTGAAATAATATCCAAAGTGCAAGAAAGTCTTACAAGTTCTCTGTTGAATTGTATTTCAGTCTGTAACAACCGTTTGACGACATACAGTGGTGTGATAGAGAGCCCTAACTTCCCTGACCCATACCCACATAACCGTAATTGTACGTGGATTATCGATACCACACTTGGTAACACTGTTAATGTTTCCTTCTCACACTTTGACGTGGAGGGAGATGCTAACTGTCAATATGACTATCTTGAAGTAAGTATTGCATATGTACATATAATTTTCTTTGTTCTCTCCTTACAACATAGATACAAACGCACCAAGTCATCCATTCCTCCTTGCCTTGTAAACTTAATGTTCTCTCCTTACAACATACTGTAAATTGGTTTTTATTCGTCATGTACCAATTTTCGTCATTTTCGTCAGTGCCTACCTTGACGAAATTACGTATCGACGAATATAAATACTCCCGACTAAATATAGTGTAGAAAGGAAAAATTGAATCTTAATAGTAATTACGTCAGGCAAATCATAAACCATTAAAAACTTAATACGCACACAAAATCGCATATAATGTACTTCTAATTACTAAATGATATGTTTTTACAACAAGCTTGTCTCTAATTGTTTGTATACCAATAATTGTTAAACAATGAAAACAAATGCATACGGCCTATCTGAATGTTAAGTTGGCATTTGCACAGACAAATTTACATTTTAGGGACCCTTGGATGACGAGTTTACGTATTGACGAAATGGTCATTTTGAGCAAATTGACGAAAATTGGTACTGACGAAAAATAAAGCAATTTACAGTAGATACAAAGGCACCAAGTCATCCATTCCTCCTTGCCTTGTAAACTTAATGTTCTCTCCTTACAACATAGATACAAATGCACCAAGTCATCCTCCTTGCCTTGTAAACTTAATGTTCTCTCCTTACAACATAGATACAAAGGCACCAAGTCTTCATTCCTCCTTGCCTTGTTAACTTAATGTTCTCTCCTTACAACATAGATACAAACGCACCAAGTCATCCATTCCTCCTTGCCTTGTAAACTTAATGTTCTCTCCTTACAACATAGATACAAACGCACCAAGTCATCCTCCTTGCCTTGTAAACTTAATGTTCTCTCCTTACAACATAGATACAAAGGCACCAAGTCTTCCATTCCTCCTTGCCTTGTAAACTTAATGTTCTCTCCTTACAACATAGATACAAACGCACCAAGTCATCCTCCTTGCCTTGTAAACTTAATGTTCTCTCCTTACAACATAGATACAAACGCACCAAGTCATCCTCCTTGCCTTGTAAACTTAATGTTATCTCCTTACAACATAGATACAAACGCACCAAGTCATCCATTCCTCCTTGCCTTGTAAACTTAATGTTCTCTCCTTACAACATAGATACAAACGCACCAAGTCATCCTCCTTGCCTTGTTAACTTAATGTTCTCTCCTTACAACATAGATACAAACGCACCAAGTCATCCATTCCTCCTTGCCTTGTAAACTTAATGTTCTCTCCTTACAACATAGATACAAACGCACCAAGTCATCCTCCTTGCCTTGTAAACTTAATGTTCTCTCCTTACAACATAGATACAAAGGCACCAAGTCTTCCATTCCTCCTTGCCTTGTAAACTAGAAAATGGAAAAGATATCCTGTAAATCAAGTCACTTTTACCCGTATATGCGGTCCTGTTGTCAATCTTTTTCAGCTCTAAGTACGTTTATCTTTATTTTGCTCACGAATTTTCTCATACTCCTTTCGCTATTTCTCTAATGTGGTAATCAAAACAACAAAGCTTATATAGACATGAAATACATTATTTTCTGGTTTATTCAACTCTCAATGTTTCTCAGTCAGCCATTTTTTTGCTGAAAATTAATCTATTCTGACAAACGCTGTATACGAGTGGTGCTATGTAGCACCACTTAGCGAGTAAATATAAGTATGTAACTTGACAAACTTCTGGTGTAATCCTGCACTAGTTCACTGGATGACTAGGTAATTAATGTTATTATAACACAATGGTAACCAAAAAATTATGTGAAACATGTCCAAGCAGAGATTTTTCAATTATCTAACATTCAATGCTGAAAGTGAGAAGAAAGAGAACATGTATTAAGGTTTTAAACTTTAAGAAGAAATAAAAAAATGAAAGGTATGCAAACTGAAAATGTTGCATGAAATTTCTAGTTGTCTGTAAAGGATCTCGGACCTTGAGGAAAGGCTATAAACATTGGTTTTCAAATTTTCACAATTTATTGAACTGACCTTATGAATTGTTTGAACTATGTATAATTAAGAAGTTTCTTGCCCCTTTCTGTTAAGATATTGCCCGAAACGCTGGCAAAGTCAACTGAAATATACCCACCCTTCCCCAGCTTTGGTTGAACTATGCACAAAAAACCCAGGTAGTCTGATAGATTTTTTTTCAAAATTAGGCATGGATGCATGTCAGAATGGCTAATTTAAAAAAAATGACAAACAGATACTTATTTGACAAATTCTCCCTGAGAAGGAATTAGCCATTCTAATTTGCCTTCATGTTCAAATTAGAGAAAACCCACGAAAAAAGTAGCATCAAAAGTACACAGATTAACATAAAGCCACACCTCTAATATCATGCTACCGACAGTATCGATTCATTAGCATATATTGATTTTTACCCGATTGGTCATGTTCACAAAATATGTTGTTCGATCCCTCTCATGCATATGCATTGAGAAAACGATATTCAAGGGCGGAATTGATTGCGATTTATCTGGATTTGCCAAATACCCCTGTCACAAAACAGACATCACAATTAGTAACATCTTTGAATACAAGGGAAACTTTGATATGTATTTAATACACGAATGGTCAATTTTTCATTATATGTAAAAAGTCATACAAATGACATTGGATTCTTCGATTTATGAGTGATGAGCTTTTATGGATATTTGTCTAAAATCGCCATTCTCATGTATAATCCAGTATTGAATACTTTAGTTTCTAAAATTTCAAAACTCATTTCATAAGGTGACATTTTACAGTTACGTGATGGTGCGTTGATGACATCCCCCCTCCTGTCTAAGGTTTGTGGTACTGAGCTTCCAGCCCCATTAGCTTCCTCTGGCGAAATGATGTGGATAAACTTCATTTCCGATTTTTCCGTCGCTCAAAATGGATTCCGGTTGGAATGGCTTACAAATGGTAAATATACAGATACATTTTCTGTGTCACTTTTACAGATCACAACCACATGCAACAAATGGGCGAAAAAGTACTTAGAGGTATGATTTGAGCAAAGAGATGAATCATCAAAATCAGTGCAATTTAGCCATATTTTGTGCACATAAATGTGTACACCAATTAAGTACTATGATTATCAATAAACCACTTACATATTTACCAAAGTATATGAACATCATCACAACATACATGTACTGCAATTTGAATATGTTGACATAACTACAGTTTTTACTACATCATGACCATCAGTGATAATTTTGACATTATACTTATGATATTTACTCACTATGTAAGAAACCAAATCAAATGGTTTCACGTTAGGCCTTCAAACCATCTCGTGGGAAAACATCTTATGTGAAAACTTCCTATTGATTAGGAATAATCGCAGTAAATTTCTGGTGGAGGTGGAGTGTTATACATAGATATATTATATCATAAACTCAGAACAGGACCAATCCATTTACGCAATCATAAGTAACACTAATTTAGATTAATAATTCCATATTGACATTGATATTCTTATTAATATCATTCCTCTTACAGGCTGCGGAGGTTACTTCATACAACCTACAGGTACACTTACGAGCCCTAACTACCCCGATCCATACCCCCATCGTAGAGAGTGTGAATGGCATATTGTAGCTGGCACGGGTTACTCTGTGGAACTCACTATCACGGACTTTGAGCTTGAATCTCACAGCACGTGCCAATTTGACGTCCTTGAGGTTTGGATTTTCATAAATATATTGTCGATATTGTGTATTTATATGTATTCATGTGCTATTTCTAACATTTTATACATATACATGAGTTAAAGAAGATCCTGACGACAATCTCAACAGCACCCACAATAGAGCGTTGAATTGAGCATCGATGGACCCCTAGCAAGCCAGACATGCATTGCATGTTTAGCTAGCCAGACATGCATATACATGTATTGTTTTTCTTGTCTGCAAAATATGCAAACTTTGAATACATACATGCACTTGCAATCAAACTGTACACACATTTTGATAGACTGAACATGTCATTGATTTCAATGAGCATGTACTTCAGACCCCACATTTTGAAGGAAAATAATATGATAATAATGAAAGTAAAGCAAAGAGTCTTATGTGGGAGGGTAGGTGGTCCCCAACCCAGGACTCTGCAGGGGGTTTTTCTCCCGGTACTCCGGTTTCCTCCCGCTCCTTGGACCCCCTCACAGCAACATCTGAGACAATGTGAGACGTTAATATAAGTTGTGTAGCTTGTTTGTTAAATGTTGTAAAATAAGTAAAGTTTAAATGTTAAATTATGATTTTAATTATTACAATTTTATAATGTTTCCAGTGACTTCTAAAAATGTGTAAAAAGTTCAGGCAAATATAGTCCTTAAGAAAACAAAAAGGTTTGCAAATTCAAAAACGGATGACATTGTTTGTATTCACAACTAACAAACAAATTCAGCTCAAATATGGAGGTTTCAATCTTTGAAATGCAATACAATAACTTTTAAAATAATAAAGAATCTTACTAGTTTTAAAAATCACTGCCTAGAATTTTTTATGCCCCCGGAATCAATGATTCGGGGGCATATAGTTTTTGGCCTGTCTGTTAGTCTGTCTGTTTGTCCAAAGAAACTTTAACATTGGACATAACTTTGAATGGGAGGTGATAGGGATTTTATATTTCACATGTTTATTCCTTGTGACGAGACCTTTCCATTGATACCAAATTTTTTGAACTGGTGACCTTGACCTTGACTTTAGAGCTACTTTTCAAAAACTTTAACATTGGGCATAACTTTTGAATGGTAAGTGATATGGCTTTGATATTTCACATGTACATGTATATTCCTTGTGACAAGACCTTTCCATTGATACCAAACTTTTTGACCTCGTTACCTGGACCTTGACCTTTGACATACTTTACAAAAACTTTAACATTTGGAATATCTTTAGAATGGTATGTGATAGGGCATTGATGTTCAACATATGTATTCCTTGTCACAAGATTTTTCCATTGATACCAAAAAATTTAACCAAGTGACCCTGACCTTGACCTTTCACATACATGTACTTAACAGAAAATAGGTGTTTATCCAAATAAAGATGCCACCGGGGGCATTCGTGTTTCACAAACACAGGCTTTATTGCATTACCAACACTTTATATTGATTGCATTTGTCATGTCCTTCATTTTATTTTCTTAATAAGGTATATGGTGGGTCAGATTCTTCGGCTCCCAGGTTAGCTCAGATCTGCCACACACAACCTGCCGGAAAGCCGCAGGTACTGACATCTACTGGCAATAATATGTTCATCAGATTTAAGAGCGACTACAGCGTCAACGGAAAAGGTTTCAGTGCCAACTATAAATTCATCTCTGGAGGTAGGTTTAAATATAGATATAAATCTGTTTGATACAAATATTTACCTGCATGTCCTCCTGTATAGCCCATGGGGAAGCTCGTACCTCACAAACAAACAGGAGAAACGAGTGTGTCCTTAAATACAGCATCCTCATTGGTTGGCAATGTTTCAGCACTAACCAATGAGCTGAATTTGCTCGTTTTTACAATTTGTTACGTTGATGTAATAACAGCTCACGACATGATGAATGGTGAAATTCCAGAAAAGGTAGCATCTGAATTTTACAGATTCAAGCTTTGTAAAATCTTGAATGTGGAAGTCACATCAACATATCACCCAAAATTACACAAAACATTCAAAGAATAGATTATTATATACATTATCAATTTATCAATTTGACATCATATTTATTTGTTTGCTATTTTGGAAACTTACTATTTCATCGAAAAATATCATCAATATTTAAGGATGTTAATATCTTAGCATCATCCCTCCAATGCTATATTGAACAAAGATTTTATTTGGATATGCTACTGAATCGACCCTACAAGAAATTTGAAGCCTCGCACTCTCTGTAAAGGAAATTTTTAAAAACAAAACCAGAGGGTGCTAGTGAAATTTGGTGGTTAATTAAAATCACTTTGGCTGAAAGCATCACTGAGGAGGATTTAATATCAAAAGCACGTGTCTGGTGCATGAAAATATGCTGGAAAATTTTCTTCAAGAAGGTATAGAGTTGGAACACTTCCATATCATACATGTATGTATACCTGTAAAATAATCTTGCAAAATTTTATCATAAATAGCTTTTAAAATAAATGGCGACATTAATAAAAAAGAAAAACAAAACAATAACAAAAAAATCTTTCAGTATCATACATGTATATATACCTGTAAAATAATCTTGTAAAATTTTATCATAAATAGCTTTTAGAATAAATGGAGACATTAATAAAAAAGAAAAACAAAACAATAACAAAAAAATCTTTCAGTCAAAATCGATTGTTCAACCAAGTAAAAAAGTTCCCAATTTATTGCAGCTCTACAAGTGAAGTTTTTTTTGCTCTGGGAATCAAGAATTCGGGGTCATTTATGCCCTGTTTACATGACGGGTTTAATGCGCATTAAATCAAATTTAATGCACATTAGATTTTAGCTGCGTTCACACGGAGAATCTAATGCGTATTAGTTTAATTCGCATTAGATTTAATGCGCATTAAATTTTGCCGTGTGGACGCAAAGCGAATCTAATTCGCATTAAATCTGGCGCATGCGTATATGATTTACAAGAATTCTACAATACGTCTACATCATTACTGGGCACTTCTAATCACCCTTGAACCTCGAAACGTAGGATAAAAGGTAAAGATACTTGATTTCATTCACAACGGACACTGTACAACGTCTCTTAATGACTTACGTAGAGTAACATTGTATTATGATGTCATCTTATCTCATAATGACGTCATGCTATGCATGCATCAGCTTAACTTACAAAGAGGTAAATTATTTTGAGAAAAACAATATATTGGCATGCATTCGACCTTTTTTACTATCTAAAGTACACGATTCTCACAGCAAATGTACCAAAATCTAATGCGCATTAGAATCTGTCGTGTGAACGCAATCCGAATCAAAATCGCATTAGAATAAAGCGCATCAAATCTAATGCGAATTAGATTTAATGCGCATTTGTGTGAACAGGGCAATAGTTTTTGGCCTGTCCATCTGTTTGTCTGTCTGTCTGTTTGCCTGTTTGCCCGAAAAACTTAACATTGGGCATAACTTTTGAATGGTAAGTGATAGGGCTTTCATATTTCACATATGTATTCCTTGGTACAAGACCTTTCCATAATGATACCAAATTTTTTGACCTCCTGACCGGTTCCGGGTCGTTTCACCCCTTTTCCCCTTCGCCCCAGGTCATTTCGCCCCTAAGGTGGGTAGTTTGCCCCTCTAGGTGGGTCGTTTCGCCCCTCAAGGGTGAGTCGTTTCGCCCCTCCAGGGTGGGTTGTTTCACCCCTCAAGGGTGAGTCGTTTCACCCCACTAGGGTGGGTCGTTTCGCACCTCAAGGTGGGTCGTTTCGCCCCTCAAGGGTGAGTCGTTTCGCCCCTCCAGGATGGGTCGTTTCGCCCCTCTAGGTGGGTTGTTTCGCCCCTCAAGGGTGAGTCGTTTCGCCCCTCTAGGTGGGTTGTTTTGCCCCTCAAGGGTGAGTGGTTTTGCCCCTCCAGGGTGGGTCGTTTTGTCTCTCAAGGTTGGTTGTTTTGCCCTTCAAGTTGGATAGTTTCACCTCTCATTGTGGGTCATTTCGACCTTCTATTTTGAATTAAAAGATTTCTCGATTCGCCCCTCTATATATAACATCTTAATCTATTTATTATTTACTATTTTATCTTTTTTTTTTAATTTTTTTTAATTTCCTTCTTTTATTTTCATTTGTTCACCTACATGTTTCTTAATTTTTTTTAATCTATTTGAGTCGATTCACTCCTATATACGCAACATCTTTATCTATTTATTTATTATTTAACTTTTTTACTTTCATTTTTTCTTCTTTTATTCTGATTTGTTCACCTACCTACATATTTCTTTACTTATTTATTTCATTACTTTTCATCTTTTTAGGCGAGTTTCGTGAAGCGAGCTCGGCTATAGTGATCGCAGGAACCACGTGACCTCAAATTTGCATCAGGTGACCTGAAAAGTGTGACATTCCCGGGCCCCAAAATGTATGAATCGAGTGAAGATAAATATATATTCACACAGTTTTACTTAAGGTAGAGCATCCCTCAGGTCTCAGATGTTCATATTTCCTAAATAATAACTTTTACAATATTTTCATTTCCATTTATTCAAAGCTTATGGTAAACCTGATAAACAAACATAAAATAATTCGTGGTTTCATGATTATACCAAGAACTTAGCCGTTTGAACTTTAACATTGGACCCTATTGGAAAAAAAAAGAAAAATTCCTTTTTAGAGGTGATAAAATCTAATTCATTTCCCAAAACCATATTAGTTTGATAATCTGAACAATATTCTGAAGAGAAAAAATAAGGTATCCAGGCAAAAAATTACCAGCAATTCTGACCTGAAGGATACTCCACCTTAACTCCGATCGTGTGGCCCCATGACCCTTGACCTCATTATTCACCATATTTATATAAAGGCAGTGTACATTGCATTCCGCATTTTAACAGTTGTTTCATAATGTTTTAAAAAGTTAGAGATTATTTAAAAAAGGATACTTTTAAGGATGCAGTAAACATCAACTGTCTCGTGTGCACGTGTGTTGAGATTGCTAATAAGTTTATAGGCTATACTGTACCACGTGACACGATCCTGTAAGTGCTTACCAGGACTTCCGCATGAAAACTAAAATTGTGTTCAGAGGGCAAGGCAACGCAGAACGTTGGTTTTTCTATAATTAATCACAAAAAGGGGTATATGATGCAGTTTAGGGATGCCTTAGCTGTATATGAGTTTTTGCCAAATTAAGAGAAATTATATCTTTTTCGTAAAGCTGAAAAACAATCGGCGTGATCCATGACCAGTCCATTAAGATGAAAATTAAAGTAGAAATGCCGATCATTTTTGTGTATTCGCTTTATTTTGGTTTTTAGCTCGACTGCACTATAGTGCAAAAGAGCTATTGCAATACCCCCTGCGTCGGCGTCCGCGTCGGCGTCGGCGTCGGCGTCGTCCGAACTAGATGATAAGGTAAATGTTAAGATTACACATTTTCCTTTCCTATATTCATATTCTGTTGGTTTTTTTTGTTGGAAATGTTTAATTATACATCATTTAATATATCCAGATGAGGATATAGCCCCTGGGGTTGGGATTTTTAAAATTATTTCAAATGATAAGGCAAATGTTGAGATGATAAGGTAAATGTTAAGATAGCAATAAAGTCTTTAAAAGCCAATATTGAGCAAAGTATAAGTGCTACATGTACCAAACTTACATATTTGATGTATCTTTGATCAAACTTTCAAAAAATGACCTTGACCTACTTTTTTCCGCTTGAATGATTTTGCCTTTAAAAGCCAATATTGAGCAAAGTATAAGTGCTACATGTACCAAACTTACATATTTGATGTATCTTTGATCAAACTTTCAAAAAATGACATTGACCTACTTTTTTCCGCTTGAATGATTTTGCCTTTAAAAGCCAATATTGAGCAAAGTATAAGTGCTACATGTACCAAACTTGCATATTGGATGTATCTTTGATCAAACTTTCATAAAATGACCTTGACCTACTTTTTTCCGCTTGAATGATTTTACCTTTAAAAGCCAATATTGAGCAAAGTATAAGTGCTACATGTACCAAACTTGCATATTGGATGTATCTTTGATCAAACTTTCATAAAATGACCTTGACCTACTTTTTTCCGCTTGAATGATTTTTCCTTTAAAAGCCAATATTGAGCAAAGTATAAGTGCTACATGTACCAAACTTGCATATTGGATGTATCTTTGATCAAACTTTCATAAAATGACCTTGACCTACTTTTTCCGCTTGAATTATTTTACCTTTAAAAGCCAATATTGAGAAAAGTATAAGTGCTACATGCACCAGACTTGCATATTGGATGCATCTTGGGTTAGACTATTGAAATATGACCTTGACCTACTTTTTCCGCTTCAGTGATTTTGCTTTAAATTGGCAATATTGAGCTAACTATAAGTGCTACATGCACCAGACTTGCATATTGGATGCATCTTGGGTTTGACTATTGAAATCTGACCTTGACCTACTTTTTCTGCTTCAGTGATTTTGCTTTAGATTGCCAATATTGAGCAAACTATAAGTGGTACATGCACCAGACTTGCATATTGGATGCATCTTGGGTTAGACTATTGAAATCTGACCTTGACCTACTTATACTCATATGAGCAAAGCGTAAGTGACCTTTTGTCATAGTGTATCCTCTGTCATTGGTTCACCATAAACTAATTTTAATTTATGACTTTAAATTTTTTATGTGACTTGGTATTTGTTGTTGCCTGAGAAAGGGAGTTTAAATAAATTGGCTGTCATGAGAGATATTATGCTATGCAGTCGAGCATTAGGTGACTCTGGCAACTATTTTTTCTTTCTCTGTTGCATTTATGATAAAGGATTCATGCATATTTCTTGTCAGAGAATCGACAGTACCTGGGGAATCATTGATTCTCAGACAAGAAATATGCATTTTAAGACTTCTCCGTTGCACTGTAACTAGTAGACTTGAAATCGGGACCGATTAAAAAAATCTGAATGACATAGGCCTACAAGATACAAGATTTTAGAACAGTTTCAAATGGAACAGATATGCAAATCTATACACGAAGAAAAAATGAACGTCTGTTCTATCAGTGGCGGATCCAGCTTATTATTTAGGGGGCGTAAAGAATTGGCAAGGGGTCTGGGGACCGCTTAGGTCCCCAGCGGGTCCAGGGCAGAGCCCATTTAGGGGGGGGGGGAGTCGAAGCCCCCTGGAATCTCTCGAATTTCAGCCTTTTTAAGACCCATTTTCGTGACTGTAATTAATTAAAGAATGGAATTTGATGCATTTAACGATTATATTTACTAACAGGTAGGTAATATTCACTAATATTCACTCTTTCTTGATTTGAAATGATCATTTTACACATGATTGGAAAATTTTAGGGGGCCCTACACCCCCCCTTTAATCTGCCACTTACAAGTGTATATGACAAAAGGGATGATTTTGGATTCAACATAGTAAATTTCCCTTGGCTTGACGGTGATGTTCCAAGATTACCGTCATACGGCATTTACATATCACAGCTCATCCGGTACGCTAGAGCATGTACTGATATTTTGGATTTTCACAGTAGAAATTTACAAATTACCAAAAAACTTTTAGGTCAAGGTTTCTGCTTTCATAAACTAGTTAAGACTTTCTGGAAATTTTACAAAAATTACAGTCAACTTCTTTTAACATTCGGATCTATACATGCAACAGAGTACATTACTATGGGTCTTACACAACCTGTCTTTTATGGTGATATGATAAACAAAATAAAAAGGATCAAAGGTAGGCAGCATAACCATCGAAAATTCGTCAGAATCATCAAACGCCTTTTATACCGTGGATATGATCCTATTGTCACCAGACGGACACTAGGCTAGGTACTTATCCAATCTACAGTCTTGTACAAGCGCATCCTTGAGACTTGCACTCTGACTGACTGTGACGACGGGACTCCATGACGGGCCCTGTCCTAACCTCTTTAGAGAAGACAGGGCCCCGACCACCTGTCCTCTCTGAATGTCAGTCGGACTCCTCGGGTGATTACATACATGAGCTCGCTACAGCCGGCAGAGCACGGACTGTATTACGCATGCCCTCTTTTTATATCCATTTACATATTCATCTGTGTCTCTGGGGCCTCTGCGTTTCGCGGTCTTGTTTGTGTGATGTCATCTTACAGTAAGGAGGTTGTTTTACACCACAATTGTACGTTCTTTGAGACCTCTGGGTAATTGGAGAAGTGAGAGGGTTGTGCGCACGTAATCCAGGATAACCACACCATTTGCTACTTGCATGACAGATGGCCGTCCAAAGTCGGCACCGGTTACCCATTGGTCTCGTCGGTTTATGTGTAGTCTTTTGTGTTTGATGTTTACATGTCGTGTGTCTCTTTTCCGTCTCGTGCTGTACTCGTCTTTTTTGTTTTTGCATCGGGTGTTTTGGTGTTTTACTGTTGATGCTGCAATGGGGTCTTGTTGGAGATCTCCTCCCTTTTTAGCTCTACTGGTCTCTGACCAGTCGAGCTTATGTCATTACCCTTCGTCCGGCGTCCGTCCGTAAACAATTCTTGGCTCGCAACTCCTCTCAAACCATTGGTGATAGAAAGTTGATTCTTTTTGCATCCTACTTGGTATGTGGTCTAGTTGTGCACCTGACATTTGGTTTCAGCCCCTGACCCCCAGGGTCTTAGAAAATGGGCGTGGTTATGAAAATTATCTTTGTAATCTTGTGCTCGCAACTCCTCTGACGCTATAAATGATGGAGACTTAATTCTTTTTGCAATATGATGGGTCTGTGGTCTAGTTGTGCACCTGATATTTTGTTTGAGCCCCTGAACCCCAGGGTCTTAGAAAATGGGTGTGGTCATTTTCTCCTATAGAACTCTATGTAATCTTGTGCTCGCAACTCCTCTGACACTATAAATGATGGAGACTTAATTCTTTTTGCAATATGATGGGTCTGTGGTCTAGTTGTGCACCTGATAATTTGTTTGAGCCCCTGACCCCCAGGGTCTTAGAAATGGGTGTGGTCATTATCTCCTATATAACTCTATGTAATCTTGTGCTCGCAAATCCTCTGACACTATAAATGATGGACACTTAATTATTTTTGCAATATGATGGGTCTTTGGTATTGTTGTGCACCTGATATTTTGTTTTGGCCTCTGACCCTAGGTGTCTTAGAAAATGGGTGTTGTCATTTTCTCCTATATAACTCCATGTAAACGTGCACTCACAACTTCTGTGGCATTATAAATGATGGAGACTTAATTCTTTTTGCAATATGATGGGTCTGTGGTCTAGTTGTGTCATTGATAGTTCATTTTAGCTAGAAGCCCCTGGCCCCTAGGATCTCGGAAAATGGGTGTGGCATTCTTTTTTGAAATACTTTATATCGGATGTTATGAATTATATGAGTGATATTCTAGTTGCAGTCTAATGGATAAATTATGTTGTTTTGTTGTGCTACTTATAATTTGTTAGAGCACCTGCTCCCTATGGTCTTTGGTTTAAAAAAAAGAAAGGAAATTGATGTTTTACAGAAAAAACAACCAGGAGAGCTACAGTCTCGTCAGAGACTTCTGGTTTTTACTATAGCAGTCATGCTGACATAGATTCATAAATGTTTTATTCCCGGACATTGGAAAATGGATTTGTTCTATCTACTAATACAATATGAAATGACCCACCTTGAGGGGCGAATGGACACGGGGTGAAAGGGGAAAGGGGCGAAACGACCAGGGGGCAAAGGGGAGAAAAGGCCAAATGACCCAACGCCTCCTGACCTTGACCTTTGACCTACGTTTCAAAAACTTTAAAATGGGGCATTACTTTCGAATGGATGGTGATAGGGCTTTTCATATTTCACATGACATTGTGTATTCCTAGGTACAAGACCTTTCCATTGATACCACATTTTTTTACCTCATGACCTTGACCTTTAACCCACTTTTCAAAAACTTTAACATTGGGGATAACTTTTAAATGGTAAGTGATAGGGCTTAGGTCCCCAGCGGGTCCAGGGCAGAGCCCAGTTAGGGGGGGGGGGGCTCAAAGCCCCCTGAAATCTCTTGAATTTTAGCCTTTTTAGGATCCATTTTCGTGACTGTAATTAATTAAAGAATGGAATTTGATGCATTTAATGATTATATTTACTAACAGGTAGGTAATATTCACTAATATTCACTCTTTCTTGAAGTTGAAATGATCATTTTACACATGATTGGAAAATTTTAGGGGGCCCTACACCCCCCTTTAATCCGCCACTGACTATAGCAGTCATGCTGACATAGATTCATAAATGTTTTATTCCCGAACATTGGAAAATAGATTTGTTCTATCTACTAATACAATATGAGATGACCCATCTTGAGGGGCGAAATGACCCACCTTGAGGGGCAAATCGACCCAGGTTAAAGGGGAAAGGGGCGAAACGACCCGGGGGCGAAGGGAAAAAAGGCGAAACGACCTGACGCCTCCTGACCTTGACCTTTGACCTACGTTTCAAAAACTTTAAAATGGGGCATTACTTTTGAATGGATGGTGATAGGGCTTTCATATTTCACATGTGTATTCCTAGGTACAAGACCTTTCCATTGATACCAATTTTTTTTACCTCATGACCTTGACCTTTGACCTACTTTTCAAAAACTTTAACATTGGGGATAACTTTTAAATGGTAAGTGATAGGGCTTTCATATTTCACATGTGTATTCATTATGACAAGATCTTTCCACTGATACCAAAATTTTTGACCCCTTGACCTTGACCTTTGACCTACTTTTCAAAAACTTTAACATTGGGCGTAACTTTTACAGTAAGTGTTTTGAATATTTTCCATGACAATGTTGCCATAGCACTTTCTATATATACATAACCTAAGACAGTGCATATTTTATATATTGTTTTCGTGCATGAACATCGACAGTGGGTGCGGCTAGCCTACAGGGGATGCTTACTCCTCCCGGGCCCTGGTCCCACCTCTAGCTTGCTAGGGGTCCGTCAATGCTCTATTGTGAGTGTTGTTGCTCATTTGAATGGTAAGTGATTAGACTTTCATATTTCACCTGTGTATTCATTATAACAAGACCTTTCTATTGATAACAATTTTTTTACCTTGACTTTGACGTTTGACCTACTTTGCAAAAACTTTAAAATTGGGCATAACTTTTGAATGGTAAGTGATTGGGATTTGACATTTCACATGTGTATTCCTTGTCACCAGATTTTTCCATTGATACCAACATTTTCTAACCAAGTGACCCTGATCTTGACCCTTCACATACAGTACTTAACAGAAAATGGTGTTTATACTAACAAAGATGCCACTGGGGGCATTCGTGTTTCATAAACACAGGGCTTTATTTTTACATATACATTTATTAACATTACAGGTTGTGGTGGTAACTACAGTACGCCAACAGGAACCCTACTGTCTAAAAACTACCCCAATGACTACCCCCACAACACAGACTGTACATGGCTTATTACAGTCGCAGAGGAGAGGTCTGTCGTACTTACATTTGAGGACTTCGATGTGGAGGGTGCTCTTAATTGCAGATATGACTATGTGGCTGTAAGTTACAGTTTTCATAAAAAGTTTTGGGAACAACTAGCCCAAAGACAAATTTAAGAGGGTAATGGTATGAATTGTTAGACAATTTCTGCTAGCCCTGCAGAATTTCTGATGGCCCAAGGGTAGTGAGTTTTTGTGAAGACTGGTTAAATTTTAATATTTTGTTGGTCAAGCATTAGCTTCTTTTAATCGACAATTTAAGTTTTGATTTGTACATTATGTAACACAAAGGAGGAGGAGGAGTACTGACCTCTCAAATTGACCTCTATGTTTTTCATAAATTGAAATTTTGTTAAAAAATGTAGAATTGTCAAACATTTAATAGATTCAATATTTACTTAAGGTAATGCAGGTGATTATCCTAGAATGTTTGCTTACCCAACGTGTATTTTCAGTTATATGATGGGCCTAACCAGAATGCAACAGAAATTGTGAGGCATTGTGGGACAGCTTTACCTAATCCCAGTGTATATAGGAGTACAGGGAATCAGATGTTTGTACGTATGTTGACAGATGCATCAGTGTCGGCCAAGGGATTCAAGGCCAGCTATGTTACTGGTGAGATCCTCACAAATACACAAAACAAGTTCTATGGTTTAGCAAAGGATTTTAATAAACATTTTTTAAGACTTCCTCTGACACAAATAAAAAAGTTTATAACAGGAAATGTATGAAAGTGGACAATGTTATTATACTTATTCCTACATTTCTTATTATGTCTCCTCCCAAACGGTGAGGAGACATATTGGTTTTGCCTTTGTCGTCCGTCTGTCTGTCTGTCCGTCTGTCACACATCGTGGTATCTCCTGAACCATTTGCCCGATCATTTTCATATTTTAGTATGTTGCTGCTTATGACCCGAAGGTTTCACATCACCTTGATTCAAGGTCATGTGCCCAAGGTCAAAATCATTTAATAGTTCTTTTTAATGAAATTGTACTTACTAATCTTGTCTGGGCTATATCTCCTGAACCCTTCTTACAATTGTTTTCATATTTTAGTATGTTGTTTCTCAGGACTATCACATTGTCCCAAGGCTTCATGATTAAGGTCACTTCTTACTTTGGTAATGAAATTGTATATGCTAATCATGTCCAGGCTGAAATTGTCTATGCTTATCATGTTTAGGCTTTATATTTTGAACCGTGTATCCAATCACTAATTCAGTTTTTTGTTGCTAATGATCCATACAATGAAGGTTTCAGATCACCTATATCCAAGGTCATGTTACCAAAGTCAATTTCACTAAATATGCTTATAATGAAATGGTATATGCTAATCATGTACAATATATTGAATCACTTTCATGTTTTAGTATGGTATTGCCCATGACTCAAAGGTTTCACATCATCTTGGCCTAAGGTAAAAGTAACTTATAGGGGGGGGGGGGGGGGGGGAGACATCTGTTTTTTTCTGAAAAAACATTTTTTTAAATTTTGATATTGGTATATCGTGTATACATGTATGTTAAACGTCTTCAAATTGAATAGCATCATTTAAGAACAGATAAATTGGCAGCAT
Source organism: Pinctada fucata (assembly GCA_028142955.1). Taxonomy (NCBI): domain Eukaryota; kingdom Metazoa; phylum Mollusca; class Bivalvia; order Pterioida; family Pteriidae; genus Pinctada; species Pinctada fucata. Next base: position 34,301,980 of record AP027108.1, on the reverse strand, counting down.
GGACCAGACATGCACGTTTCGGGTACTTAACCCTCGTCAGTGATCCTCAAATCTAAACAATGTAATATGCCAAAAAAGTATGAAAGTTACTATGTCGAAAAATCGTACCGAAAGACGTAGCAGGATGGGTGGGATATGATGCTGCAGGACCCACTTTTTAGAAATTTCAAGAAATTTTGATAACAGAAATTTTAGAATGCGTTGAAGAAACGATCAACTGAAATTGATCGAACTTGATATTTCCATGGAAACAGAAAATGCAACCTATACATTCAAGTACATGCATTTAAAAGAAATTCCTCAAAATATTCTCAAACTGCTCTATTTTTGAATACTAAATTTTGGAATTTTTCTTTTTAGATATTGAAATTCTATTTAGAGTTCAATCAATGAACAAAATTCACTGGTATGATGTGATTTTTTAAAAACTCACTTCCTTACAGAATTTATGCTTTTTAACCTTTTTTGTGAAAATGAAAGTTTAACTTTAGTAAATTGAAGTGCAAGGGCTCGGAAAATTATTTTTCACAGGTTGTGGAGGTATATTAAACACAGATGAGGATGGAGAAATTACTTCACCTAATTATCCTAATAATTATCCAGCCTTGAGTAATTGCTCATGGCTAATTTATTCAGATCAAAGTGGTGAGTACCAAAATTACATGTAATTCTGTTCTTCTTACATACTAACGTGGCGTCAAAAAAAAAATTTCAACAAAAATTCTGTCAAAGTCTTTTCTCTAAAAACAGAATTGTATATTGACCTTTGTAGAATTTAAGAGCAACTGAGATTCTGTATATAGTGAAAATTTTGCCCTTTCAGCCCAATGTCTTGAGGACACATTTAGATTAGAAAAAAGAAATGTGAAGGATTTCCAAACAAAAGTTGTTTGGAGCAATTTAAACACTTGGACATTCCTATCCTATCTTAGTTGGGCAAAATTAAGACAGTGAATTCAAAGACTATAGTATGATGTACAGGGGTTAAAAATATTATTCTTCCAATCTCAATATTTCAGATGACCGCGTCATTCTAACGTTTACCCACATGGACATAGAGAATCATGATTCCTGCAGACATGACTCTGTAACGGTATATGACGGTAACAATGAAGGAGCATCTGTTATCGGAACATATTGTGGAAGGACCGTACCGCAACCTATTACTACTCAGGGGTCAGCCATGTTCGTCACGTTTGTGTCGGATCCTTCTGTACAAACATCTGGATTCAGAGCCACGTACACCAAGTCTGTGTCAAGTAAGTGGTGTACCCTAAAACCTTAGTGGAAAAGAAACAATTTACTGTTTAATAATTCAATATGCTTATGCTGCATTTAAGTTATTTTGCACACCAGAAGACACTATGCAATAAGATAAAACAACAGAAAGAGAAAGAGGATCAATTTTGATTTAGATCTGAAAAATGTCAATCATTGAATTTTTGCATCAAAATTAGGAAGTACATGTATGTAGTTTTTTCAGTAGATAGACATGAAAAAGATGATGCATCTTTATCAATATTACTAACAGCAAATGATTTCAGGCAAAATGATGAATATATTAGTTAAGCATGAGTGAAAGACTGGACAAATACAGAATTGTTATTTCTCTTCAGCAACCATGGACAGATCACAAATGAATTTTTGACAACATTTGCATGGGACCTTTGAATTCCAATATCGATAGTAAGATTCATGTACATGTACGTCTGCATCTCGCATGTAGGAAAACAAACTAGGCAAACAAAGTATCCTTCCCTATAGCTAGGGCTGAGCGGTTTTATCGCGGTACCGATATATCGCGATACGAGGCTTTGCAATACGTACCACGGTATTCGTTTTCAAAAACCGGTTTTTAACAATATTTTTTCATCTTTATATTTTTTGCTGTTTCTTTGAAAATTATGAGCGAAAGCGCCTTACTACTCAAAATACAACAATAAAGGCAAAGGTAGATCATTATGACCATGTCGTTATGATGTTAAACATCTTCAAATTCAATAACATCATTTAAGAACAGATGAATTTGCAGCATGGACAAAAACATGCACGTTTCGGGTACTTAACTCTCGTTAGTGATACCTCACATTTATGATACATGTACATGTATGCCCTTTAAGTTAGAAAGTCGTGAATGACATCATGCTCATTCCTCAACTCTTATTTTTTATGCTTCGTCCTAAAACAGCGATAGCAAAATCATGATCAGTTCCACAATTTCTCTGACTAGCCGCTTTTAAACATGAAGAAGTGACCGTTCTGTGCTACACTAAGCCTAATAGATTTCAAGAAATAAGTAAAATAAAGCTGGTTCGACCTTTAAAAACGTTCGTCAATACACTGCGCATTGGTATATTTTGCAAGAAAGACTCCATCATGTTAGCTCGATTCTTACAAATGTGTTATGAGTTATGATTGGCAGATTGCTTAAACGTACAACATCGTGGTGTCTTGAAATCCACGGACGTTCGCCTTTCCTGTCATTTATTCAATATCAATTTATTATAAGGATAGTGTAAATGATGTTTTAAGCTTCCTGGTGACTTTTTGCACTGTCTGTCCACGAGTGTCCGCAGATGTCCCAGCAGAATAATCTCATTGATAGCTCGGATGAATTTTTATTTCTTTCAACCTGATATTCGTACATGTATGATTGACTTCGAATGTTATAGAGGGACTGTCTGTACATGTCCATCATTTTATCATGAATACTTTTTTCTGAACTTTTAGATAGAATTTTGAAAGGAAAATTGAGGTAGATAAATGAAAATCTTAAGGAAACTTGATGTTATAAAATATCGCAATATATCGCAATATTTTTCCAATTATCGCAATATATCGCGATACAAATTTTACCCGCAATACTCAGCCCTACCTATAGCTATATCTATTTATTGCAGAGTGTCATAGAAGTGCTACGTATCAAAATGCTGTCTTGTGCACTGAAAGTGCCTGTTTACGTGAGATATGTGTGTTCGCTGCGAGAAATATTACAAAATTATAAATGGCTGCATACGTTAAATATCTTCTATGAAACAGTTTGCAAATGAGTTTTAATAGAAAAGAAAATCTAGAAAGAGTGTCTTTATTGATGTATCACCATTCCTGAAAGTTATTGAAAGATGCTTGCAGAAAAGTAGTTTGGCTGACAGCAGAGATACTTTCCAGATGAAGCCACACACGAAATCGAAAAATATCGCTGTTTGCCGAATGGTATGTCTGTATACTTTGTATATGTATGAGTTTTCTACAGGCTGTGGTGGTGACTTTACGGCAGAGCGGGGTTCATTTACCAGCCCTGGATACCCCAACGAGTACCCTCACAACACAGAATGTGTATGGAGGATACGTACGTCACCTGGTAACCGTGTAATGGTGTCATTTGGGTCAGTAATATTTTTTACTGTATGCTGTCTATGTGTCTGTCTGTACAAGTCTTTTTGTCTCTTTATTGTGCATGTTGTACAAGATAGGGCCATAAAAATTTATTTTAAATTATTTATGGTGGCATAAATTCAGTTTTGGGTCAAGGTGGGTTTAGGCAAATGTGTGAAAAGTAAAACTGAAATCAGCAGATTACAGTATGTCACAGTGTTAAATTGGCTTATACATGAACATGTATTTTTCATGTGCATAACAAATTAAAAAAGAAAATTATATTTCAGCATATTTTTCAAACAGATCATTATCAATACACACATTGTGTGATCAAGCTAGATTATGTCGTCTTGGTTCAGTTTGCTTTGATGATACCGATTTTTAACCATCCTTGCGCATCTGCTGTTTTAGCACTCACTGAACTTGAATTTTATAGAAATTTCAAATTATTATGGCCTATGTATCATTTCTGACTCTATTTAAGACTTTAATTCAAGACATACCTATTAGTGGATAAGTTTGAAAATTTGATCTAAACTGAATGAAGTATGCGTAAGAAAATGCTTTGCGGTGATTTCTATAAAAATTGAGCTGAGGGTACTTTCTGAATTGTTTAAGATTTCTCTTAAGTAAGTAATTGTCAATGAATTTTGTTTAAAGTATGGCATATTATTGATTTAAACTGTTTTATAAGGTAAAGCTGATGGGTACTGAAAAATAATCAATTGTTTAAGTTCCATCCAAAATAAGGCAAATCTTACCGCGCTGACACTTTTTCAAGAAAACCATAAACACTTTTTGTGAGCATTTGTTATCTCTTTTTTGAACACCGACATATACATTTTCCTCAATATTTTGAAAAGTCTTCCTTAGGAGTATATAACAATGTGTGTTTTAAAAAATTGTTGATATTCAGTATCCCTGAAATTTTGACTTTAACTAGGATGATTTTCGTTATTCGTGTAAAATCGAGAAAATTCTAAATGATCGGTGAAGTTGGTACCTGTGGTAAAACTTCATCAAATTCAAGTTTCATACAATGTTTCTAGTCTGTTTTATTGTATATTAACAAAGAAAACTAAAATAAGAATCAAATGAGGGCATTTAACACTTTCTGTATTTTCTTTACAAACACTTTTTTGTATTTTCTTTACAAATGTGCTATATTTAGAATCAAGTTTCCAGCATTTTTACCTAGTTTTTCAAATAAGCAGAAAACTTGATTTTCATCACAGCCCTATTAATTTTTCTTCATAAAGTGATTTATTGACAGGAATACTATAATTTGGTATGGTTATCATAAAACCGTTGAAATTACTTCATACAGAAATGACATGTCTTAAGAACTGCGAGCTCGCTTTGTCTTTGTCTGCAAAGATGGATTTACAGGAAAGCATAATATGCTAAAAGATAATAATAACATGTATATGAAAAGATATACAGATGACACTCCTTATCTCGAAGTCGATGGGCCCACCGAAAATACTTCAACATAAGCGGAGTTCGAGATAAACGTCAGTCGAATTTACGGTATGTTTTGGACCACCTATAAGGCTTAAAGAATCGTTTTGCTATTGTATTTTATACAATAGATATCGGAGTTTAAAAGACTACTCATGCTGACAATGTAATGATTACTTCACAACGTAGAAATGATTCTAGAAGTGCCACAAACGTATTCTTAATACTGAAATTTTACAAAGAGACGCATTGAGAATGTCAGGTATTTTAATTCATTGTGTGACCCCCCCCCCCCCTTTCCGCGCCGATCGCTTTGGCCCTAATATAATACCAGTTTGGTTGTCTTATCAATCTGTCATAAGCCGTTTATAATGTACCTTCAAGAGTTTTAGATCATTGTGTCATCAAAGTACAATGAAGACATTTGTTCGTACGCTATTTAATTTTTTCGTCTGCTAGATTTCAATGTTGTGTACATGTCTGCATTCTTCACTAAAATTTACTCGCATGCAATCAAGTTTAATCATCTTCCTCTTAGTTTATGAAATTTTACGTATGCGATTATTTTGTAGATCATCAGTATAATCATTGTTGCTTAATTTGCTTTATTTCGGTTATGATAAATCTTGCGATTTTTGTTTGGGGGGGGGGGGTTGTATTGGTTAATTTTTTTTAAGCCGTCGCTTCTCATAAGATTATCAACATAACAAACAATGCAATTTTAATGAATGAAACATGCACATATCATTGTTTCTGCAATGATATTATCTAATTAGCTGAAATCCCCCTTAATAAATTTTGATGTCACGGTCAATCAAACAACGGCGAATCAGTCAACCTGCGTAACCGGTACCTATAATTGTTTGTTTACCATGCAATTTCATTATTATTTGGTACGTTAATTGGTTTGTTTATACAAACATTAGGACTTCGACTTAGGCATGGTCCATTTGATATTCAGGGGGGGGCTTGGGTTTTTTGTCGGAGCAAGATTATTTTTTTCGCCCCCAACCGGAGCAAAATTATTTTTTTCTGGCAAAGTTGGAGCAAGGAAATTTTTTTAAGTGATGCGCATACATTGTATTAAGAATGTTTGTGTTTTATCAATAGAAATTATTTATTTTTTACTCTAAACTCTAAATATTAATATATTAGTTTATTTTTATGCAAGTATTCAATTCACTTTTAAACAGAGAGATAAAAGATTTTTACAATACAATTCTCAATATTTTATATAAGGTACATGTATATAACATGTATAAGAGGGTATGAGGGGAAGGTCTCCTAGACAATTTTTTAAATGTTACTAAGAATTGTAAATTGGTGAATAACTGAAGTTCTCCTTCCAAGCTTACAAGAACATGACTCTATGGGATATATGCAACATGTATTAACAGCAATACATAAATATTGATAATATATTCAAGCTTTTAAGGAAGCCCTTTTTCATTCACATACATGTATAACTTTTGATATCTTCAAATATCTGAACTTAAAATGCTATTAGTGAATAATGCTTTGATAGAAAACTATGGCGAGCGAAGCAAGCCAAAAAATTTTGGTACAATTTTGAAAACTGCGGCGAGCGAAGCGAGCCGGAAAATTTTCAAGAATTTTAGCGAAATTTTATGGTTATTCTTCACATTCAGATTATTTGCAAGAGCAAGATTATTTTTTTCTGTCACACCATAAGCAAATTTATTTTTTTCATCAAAATTGAGAGCAAAATTATTTTTTTCGAAAAAAACCCAAGCCCCCCCCCCCAGAATATCAAATTGACCATGCCTTAAGGAGTATGAAATACACGAAGAAAATGACTTGGGACTTCGAAATTACTTCGAGATAACTGATTTCGAGTTATCCGAAGTCAAATTGGTTAGAATATGAAGGAAAAAAGATGGGACCGCCGCTCGACTTGGAGATAAACGGAATTTCGATATAACCGAGTTTGAGATAACGAGTGTCAGCTGTATATTTTTTTCTAAAATCTATCAATATGATTTTACGAAACCTTTTAAAGGAAGCCGCGCTAACAAGCTTTAGAGAATTACAATAAAGGAGTCCAACTTACCTGTCATAATCCTTTTTTCAGCTTTAAGAGAAATGTACTGTATTCAAAATGCATGATATACATGTATCTTATACAGAATGTTTAGCTTTGAGTCCCATGACAACTGCAATTTTGACTACTTGGAGATCCGTGAGGGAGATGTAAACGGGCGTTTCATTGGTCGTTACTGTGGTAATGATTTACCTGGCAATATAACAGCAGCCAATGGAATGTGGATTAAGTTTCGGTCAGATGAGTCATCTACAGCTCCAGGTTTTGTAGCAGACTTCAGTTCTGGTAGGTTACATGACATTATAATTCAATTGCTGTTTGATTGAAGAAAAAAAACATTTCGAATAAATTAAAGTTTTCTTGAGGCAAATTCAAAATTATGCTTCTTCCAGAGGAATGGAGTGATATAAATGATATTCTAAATTAACTTGAGATTTTCTCCCTACATGTATACATTTACATTGTATGTGCTTAAGAACTCACCAATGGTCTATTCTCCAACAATTTCAAAGTTAATAGGTATTCTCTGTAAGGACCAAAATCGAGTGGCACGGCATGTCATGGATTTTGATGATTTTCTGTATAATGGGTATATATTAAGGACTTACCATGAAAATAACACTTTTCGGCCAATGTGACCTCTGGTTGCAATTGTAATGAGGTCATTCTATTTATGGCAATTTTAGGACCATGAAATAAGCCAGATCTTGATACTTCGTTGCCATGGATACCACTGTAACAACATGTTGACTTTAAATATAATCTATGCTTTTTATGTTCCATTCTTACTTAGTACACTTAGCTATGTGATATATATTTCAGGAAGCTTATTGTATTAAGCAAAAAACACTTAAAATGAAGCGCAAAATAGAGGTGAAAATAAGGGCCATTTTAGTGTGTTTTTGACCATTTTCAATCTTAAATATCACAAAATGCACCGATAGGAGACCAGTGATTTTCATCAAAGGAAATATTTGTTTATTAAAAATAAAATGAATGAAAAATTGGAGTGGGCTTTTTAAGAGTTTAACCTAAATTCTGCTGTCAAAGACTGTTGCCATGGCAACATTATACCTTTTTGCTTGTTTCATATTATTTTTGAAATTGAATTTTTTCCTCTTTAGAGTTACATAAAATTGTAAAAATGTATGCATGGATAGATATGACTTAAATCTTTTACATAAAAACAGTTATAATGTTCAAGGTTATTGGCTTGATGTTCATGGTCATTTCTACTTTAAGACTAAAAGTTTGCAAAAAATATTGAATTTCTTTAATTTTTTGTTACCGATTTGAATGATTTTTTTATATTTGAATTTTTTCATAGGTCATATTTATTATGAAAGCACATGAATATAAGAAAGAAAAATCTTAGAATTAATTGAACTGTAGCAATTAAGTAGGAAAATATTTTTCCGTCAAAAAAAAAGGAGAAATGCAGATTACGTCCCTTTTTTATCGAATACTCATCAAGAATTTAGATATTCAAAGATGTGAAGAAACGTTATCAATAGTTCTAAGAAATTAGTCAATGATTTAATTTTTATGGCATATTACTGTTAAGGTAGAACGAGTGTCTGTTTGTATAAATGACAGAAGAAATTAAAAATCTACATAATTGTGTTCAGTAATTTGTTATTATCTACTTATATGAGTGGTTATGAAGCATATGTCAGTAATTTTGAAACACCTTTCCATCAATACTTCACCAGAAACTGATGTTGAAGATGATAAGACAATGTACAAAATACGTACACCCAATAGAATTTTTTTTTAAAGATTTAAGTACAATAGTTGCTAGAGTTTAATGTAATAATGTAAAATGAAGACAAATGATATATCAATTTCATTTTCATTTTTCATCCTTTGAAAAAAAGTTTTTCCGTCTTTCTACAAGGATGGGGGGGGAGGGTTCCAAGCAAATGAGGGGGAGTTTATTATATTACATGTATACGACTTAGAACGGGAAAATCAGTGAGATTGGGGAAGGGGGTGTTAAATCATCAAGAATAAGTCCTGACGAAGTCCAGAGATCGTAGCACCCAACCTGATAAAAAAATATGCTTTATCTGAAAGTAGTGGTGCTTGTCTTTTTAGCTCACCTGAGCCATAGGCTCAAGTGAGCTATTGTCATAGTGTTGCGTCTGTCGTCCGTCGTCCGTCGTCGTCGTTGTCGTCCGTCGTCGTAAACTTTTCACATTTTAAACTTCTTCTCCAGAACGGCTGAAGGGATTTTGATGAAACTTGGTAGGTATGAAGTACTCATGGTCCCCTACAAGTGTTGTTGTTTTTCGTCCGGATCTGTCAACAGGTGGCGCCACCACAGCCAAAAATAGGTCACGGGGGGTACCCTCCTTTGACAAACTTCTTCAGAACCGAAGCATGTATCGACAAACCGAAAGCATCAGGATGATCTAGAGAGATGTCTTAAGAAGTGTTGTTATTTTTGGTTCCACTTCGAAGTCAAATTTTTGACGCGTTTTTGACATCTTTTCGGACTTAGTCAGAAATGCACATTTTTGTACTATTTCTTTAAATAACTCAATAAGTGTATGATTTTACACACTCATTTACTACATATTTATCATATTTAACTTACTTAATGCTTTGATATGTATTTTATGCTTAAATTTTATTTTTATGCCCCCGGAATCAAAGATTCGGGGGCATATAGTTTTTGGCCTGTCCGTCTGTTTGTCTGTTTATCTGTTTGTCTGTTTGTCCGAAAAACTTTAACATTGGACATAACTTTTGAATGGGAAGTGATAGGGCTTTCATATTTCACATGTGTATTCCTTGTGACAAGACCTTTCCATTGACACCAAAATTTTTGACCTCGTGACCTTGACCTTGACCTTTGACCTACTTTTCAAAAACTTTAACATTGGGCATAACTTTTGATTGGGAAGTGATAGGGCATTCATATTTCACATGTGTATTCCTTGTGACAACACCCTTTCCATTGATACCAAAATTTTTGACCTCGTGACCTTGACCTTGACCTTTGACCTACTTTTTCAAAAACTTTAACATTTAGCATAACTTTTGAATGGGAAGTGATAGGGCTTTCATATTTCACATGTGTATTCCTTGTGACAAGACCTTTCCATTGATACCAAAATTTTTGACCTCGTGACCTTGACCTTGACCTTTGACCTACTATTCAAAAACTTTAACATTGGGCATAACTTTTGAATGGGAAGTGATAGGGCTTTCATATTTCACATGTGTATTCCTTGTGACAAGACCTTTCCATTGATACCAAAATTTTTGACCTCGTGACCTTGTCCGTGACCTTTGACCTACTTTTCAAAAACTTTAACATTGGGCATAACTGTTGAATGGGAAGTGAAAGGGCTTTCATATTTCACATGTGTATTCCTTGTGACAAGACCTTTCCATTGATACCAAAATTTTTGACCTCGTGACCTTGACCTTGACCTTTGACCTACTATTCTAAAACTTTATCATTGTGCATAACTTTTGAATGGGAAGTGATAGGGCTTTCATATTTCACATGTGTATTCCTTGTGACAAGACCTTTCCATTGATACCAAAATTTTTGACCTCGTGACCTTGACCTTTGACCTACTTTTCAAAAACTTTAACATTGGGCATAACTTTTGAATGGGAAGTGATAGGGCTTTCATATTTCACATGTGTATTCCTTATGACAAGACCTTTCCATTGATACCAAAATTTTTGACCTCGTGACCTTGACCTTGACCTTTGACCTACTTTTCAAAAACTTTAAGATTGGGCATAACTTTTGAATGGGAAGTGATAGGGCTTTCATATTTCACATGTGTATTCCTTGTGACAAGACCTTTCCATTGATACCAAAATTTTTGACCTCGTGACCTTGACCTTGACCTTTGACCTACTTTTCAAAAACTTTAACATTGGGCTTAACTTTTGAATGGTAAGTGATAGGGCTCTCATATTTCACATGTGTATTCCTTTTTACAAGACCTTTCCATTGATACCAAAATTGTTGACCTTGACCTTTCACATACTTAAGAGGAAATGAAGTTTATACTAACAAAGATGCCACCGGGGGCATTCGTGTTTTACAAACACAGGTTTTATTTTGATTTTTAATGAATTTTTTTCTTATGTAAAAAGGAAGGGGGGGGGGGGTGATTTTCATACATTTTCTGCTTCTTTTCTATAACCACTCTTCAGATTGTCATGACAATTTGTAGGTATGAGGTACTCATGCATGGTACCCTACAAGTGAAAGAATTTTGTCAAGATATCCACTTTTGGATTTTTAAGGAATATTTTTTAAGATTGTACATAGGTATAATGTATGTTTTCCATGCCCAATGGACCCATGGGGAGTGGCTTCAAACCCCGGCGGGACCCCAACAAATTTTTTTCCCCTTTTTAACTCACCTGAGCCATAGGCTCAAGTGAGCTATTGTCATAGTGTTGCGTCTGTCGTCCGTCGTCGTCGTCGTCCATCGTCGTAAAATTTTCACATTTTAAACTTCTTCTCCAGAACGGCTGAAGGGATTTTGATGAAACTTGGTAGGTATGAAGTACTCATGGTCCCCTACAAGTGTTGTTGTTTTTCGTCCGGATCTGTCAACAGGTGGCGCCACCACAGCCAAAAATAGGTCACGGGGGGTACCCTCCTTTGACAAACTTCTTCAGAACCGAAGCATGTATCGACAAACCGAAAGCATCAGGATGATCTAGAGAGATGTCTTAAGAAGTGTTGTTATTTTTGGTTCCACTTCGAAGTCAAATTTTTGACGTGTTTTTGACGTCTTTTCGGACTTAGTCAGAAATGCACATTTTTGCACTATTTCTTTCAATAACTCAATAAGTGTATGATTTTACACACTCATTTACTACATATTTATCATATTTAACTTACTTAATGCTTTGATATGTATTTTATGCTTAAATTTTATTTTTTTCTATTTTTTATGAATTTTTTTCTTATGTAAAAAGGAAGGGGGGGGGTGATTTTCATACATTTTCTGCTTCTTTTCTATAACCATTCTTCAGATTATCATGACAATTTGTAGGTATGAGGTACTCATGCATAGTACCCTACAAGTGAAAGAATTTTGTCAAGATATCCACTTTTGGATTTTTAAGGAATATTTTTTAAGATTGTACATAGGTATAATGTATGTTTTCCATGCTCAATGGACCCATGGGGAGTGGCTTCAAACCCCGGTGGGACCCCAACAAATTTTTTTCCCCTTTTTAGCTCACCTGAGCCATAGGCTCAAGTGAGCTATTGTCATAGTGTTGCGTCTGTCGTCCGTCGTCCGTCGTCCGTCGTCGTCCGTCATCGTAAACTTTTCACATTTTAAACTTCTTCTCCAGAACGGCTGAAGGGATTTTGATGAAACTTGGTAGGTATGAAGTACTCATGGTCCCCTACAAGTGTTGTTGTTTTTCGTCCGGATCTGTCAACAGGTGGCGCCACCACAGCCAAAAATAGGTCACGGGGGGTACCCTCCTTTGACAAACTTCTTCAGAACCGAAGCATGTATCGACAAACCGAAAGCATCAGGATGATCTAGAGAGATGTCTTAAGAAGTGTTGTTATTTTTGGTTCCACTTCGAAGTCAAATTTTTGACGTGTTTTTGACGTCTTTTCGGACTTAGTCAGAAATGCACATTTTTGTACTATTTCTTTAAATAACTCAATAAGTGTATGATTTTACACACTCATTTACTACATATTTATCATATTTAACTTACTTAATGCTTTGATATGTATTTTATGCTTAAATTTTATTTTTTCATTTTTTATGAATTTTTTTCTTATGTAAAAAGGAAGGGGGGGGGGGGTGATTTTCATACATTTTCTGCTTCTTTTCTATAACCACTCTTCAGATTGTCATGACAATTTGTAGGTATGAGGTACTCATGCATAGTACCCTACAAGTGAAAGAATTTTGTCAAGATATCCACTTTTGGATTTTTAAGGAATATTTTTTAAGATTGTACATAGGTATAATGTATGTTTTCCATGCTCAATGGACCCATGGGGAGTGCCTTCAAACCGCATCGTATTCCGCTAGGCGCTTCATTGCAATACAAACCGCAAAGTAGTACTGCGATACATTTCAGGAGATACAGTGCAAACGGAATAGATTTTTATACTTGGAACACTTTCATAATGGTTATCATTCATGTACTTGGAACACTTGCATATACTTGTCATCAAGTATAAAGTTTGCTCGAATTTCCTCTGTCTTAGACTCTCTTAGATGAAGTAATTTACGGACTGATTTCTTGAAGAAACGTCTAATGAGTAATCTCTTCCTCCGGATTTTGAGAATGCATAGGACATTTAATATCTGAAATTCTTGAAATAAATAATTCAGTTCAGAGTTCCTGAAATCTTCCTATGAAATGTTGGACCACAGAAAGCTGTTGTTTAAATAGAGTAAATAAATTATTATTTACAACCATAAGCCACTGTGTTCGACATCTTGTATGTATAATATTTCTAAGAGGAACACAGAGGCCTGAGGTTGTGAATAATAAAACATTTTCTCTCATAAAATGACAGGTTCCTGTGATAAGACATTTGGGAATTTTTATCTGTTCAAATAATAGATACATGATGAGTTTTTATCGGACCAAATAACTTTTTGTCGGCAAATCCTATGCAACCGATACATTTCATGAACTCTCTCCGCTAACAACTTGTTCGTGTAACAGACCTTTGATGAGGTAAAACAATTTGTTAACAGTAAATAACGATGTCGTAGGTCTGCTAGGCAAGCTAAACAATTTCATGGGCCTTTTAATTTGTTTCAAACTACGAAACCTAGAGAAACCACTTGAGTTGTTGAACAGCGTATGCTGAAATGCGACGCTCCTTCTTGCCTGTTGAAATATGCATAGGCAAGAAGCGCCGCATTTCAGCATATTCACTGAAAATTATTTGTTCAAGTGGCTTCACTGGGTCATGAGGTTTGATACACCATACACTGCTTTTTGGAAAACAAACTGGCCCAATTTCTGCACAACTCACTTGAATTGATAAATATTGGATTAAAACGATTTTAACTGTACGTTTCATGTATTTGAGATGAAATCAATACTATTCAAAAGCATTCATAGATTTCAGTATACTTTAATATGAATAAAGGCAAAACCGAAAAATCTTTGTTTTTTATGCCCCTGGAATAAAAGATTCGGGAGCATATAGTTTTTGGCTTGTCCGTCTGTCTGTTTGTCTGTCTGTTTTCCGAAAAAATTTAACATTGGGCATAACTTTTAAATGGAAGCTGGTGATAGAGGTTTCATATTCCACATGTGTATTCCTTGTGACAATACCTTTCCATTGATACCAAAATTTTTGACCTCGTGACCATAACCTTTGACGTACCTCTCAAAAACTTTAACATGGGACATAACTTTTGAATGGTTAGTGATAGAGGTTTCAATTTTTACATGTGTATTCCTTGTGACAAGATCTTTCCATTGATACCAATATTGCGCTGACCCTGACCTCTCACATACTTAACAGAAAATGGCCTTTATACTAACAAAGATGCCGCCGGGGGCATTCTCGTTTCACAAACACAGGCTTTATAATTTCTGGCATGCTAGCTATCAATAATGAAAGGTTTTGTGTTCAATTTTGAATAAACTTAATTTATGAAATCATTTCATTGTTTTATTCTTTTTCTGCTGCACATTAATGTACAATATGATTTTATTTTTGATGTTGCATAATATAACTATACTAGCTGGGCATATGACGTTGGACCACTTTATCTGTCTTTTCAAATCAGTAAAAAAGTTATTGTTTTGAAATGTGGCTATTTTTTCTTTTTTGTACTTTCTGGAAGTTTTACAAAAATTACAGTCAACTTCTTTTGAAATTCGGATCTATACATGCAACAGAGTACATTACTATGGGTATTACACAACCTGTCTTTTATGGTGATATGATAAACAAAATAAAAAGGATCAAAGGTAGGCAGCATAACCATCAAAAATGCGCCAGAATCATCAAACGCCTTTTATACCGTGGATATGATCCTAATGTCACCAGACGGACACTAGGCTTGGTACTTGACCAATCTACAGTCTTGTACAAGCGCATCCTTGAGACTTGCACTCTGACTGACTGTGACGACGGGACTCCATGACGGGCCCTGTCCAAACCTCTTTAGAGAAGACAGGGCCCCGACCACCTGTCCTCTCTGAATGTCAGTCGGACTCCTCGGGTGATTACATACATGAGCTCGCTACAGCCGGCAGAGCACGGACTGTATTACGCATGCCCTCTTTTTATATCCAATTACATATTCATCTGTGTCTCTGGGGCCTCTGCGTTTCGCGGTCTTGTTTGTGTGATGTCATCTTACAATCAGGAGGTTGTTTTACACCACAATTGTACGTTCTTTGAGACCTCTGGGTAATTGGAGAAGTGAGAGGGTTGTGCGCACGTAATCCAGGATAACCACACCATTTGCTACTTGCGTGACAGATGGCCGTCCAAAGTCGGCACCGGTTACCCATTGGTCTCGTCGGTTTATGTGTAGTCTTTTGTGTTTGATGTTTAAATGTCGTGTGTCTCTTTTCCGTCTCGTGCTGTACTTGTCTTTTGTATTTTTGCATCGGGTGTTTTGGTGTTTTACTGTTGATGCTGCAACGGGGTCTTGTTGGAGATCACCTCCCTTCCTTTTAAAGGTTGTCTGAAAAAAAAAAAACTTCTCTGCATCCGGCAAAAATCTTTTTAGAAAGGTTGTGGGCTAAAATCCTGGTACTGGCACTATCAGTATTCAATGTCAGTATTCAATGTCAGTATGTCAATTAGAGCGTGCATGGGTATCAGGTGAGCGTTGTGCCCCCTGGGGCTCTTGTTTGAAACGACCGGTAAAATTCCTATTATTTAGTGATCAATTAAGTCACTAAGATTTTATTCTCTATGTATTAAAAGTGGTGCGGGTATTCCTGGTGAACAGTAAAAGGTTGTCAAATTTGAGTATACCGAGGACGAGTATTTCCAGTGGAAAATGTTTTGGTTCGAGTCATCCTGCAACCGTTTTATGTATCTTTTTGTCAAAGAGTTTTGATAATTTGTAAAATTTGACTCTGACTTTAATGGGAAAACAGTGAAACACGGATTGATACGAACTAATGGACTGTGCGAGTTAGCTCGCTTACCAGCCATTTGTTACTCCTTAAGTTCAATTTTTCAAGGTTTCTAAAATATTGGCACTTCATTTTAGGAAAAATCATGATTTTTCGTCAAATCTGGTCATGTAAAATCTGTTTTTATTTTTTCATTCTTTATTTTCATCCAGTATGTGTATACCAATACATAGAAATCTATTCATCTTTCAAAAAACTGGGAATTATTTTAAATAAAAAAAAGCCTTTCATACACACATCTACACACATTCACGTTACAATATATACCAATCTGAGATTATATGAGATTTACTATTTTGATATTGAATAATGAATATCAACTCATATTTTCTTATAAATGTATGAAAAATTAAAAACTACAAAGCACACTAGAAATCAAATATCATTTCCCACTCTCCCCATAGTCTTACAAAGTTCCGCTCCCTTTTCTCCTGAACAGAAATGTATTTTTGACCGGATTGCAAAGCAATTCCGGTCTATAGATTGACGATGTCCGTCCGTCCGTCCGTCCGTCTGCCGTCAACATTTTGATTAAGGTTTTTTGGTTGAGGCAAAATCTGAGGAACTATATGCAGTAGAAACTTTATATTATACCTGAAGCTTGCCCATCACAAGACCTTTCAATTTATGCCGTAACATTTGACCTAGTGACCTTGACCTTGGACTTTGACCTAGTTAAAGATTTTGGTTAAAGTTCCTGGTTTAAGCAAAATCTATGGAACTGTATGCAGTAGAAACTTTATATTATACATGTAGGTTGCCTCTGACAGAACCTTTCAATTTATGCCATATTATTTGACCTATGGACCTTGACCCAGTTAGTGACAAAAACTTATTTGCAGTCCGGCCATACCGTCTTTATTGTATTTTATAGTTGAAATGAATAAATTTTAATAGAGGGTCAAAATGCACACATTTTTCTTGTCTTGAGCAGTATAGATAAAGTATTTAGCATGTAGAATTATGAAATTTATTGGAATATTCGACTTGGAATGTTTTGAACATTAAAACCTACTCGTTTACTAGTTTTATCATAAATATGTAGACTGAGTCTCTTCCAGATTTGAGAAATACTCCAGCAAGTAACAAATGCATGAATTATATCTTATTTTTCATCACAAAGCCAACATGCATCTGAAGATTTAATGGTCTTGTAAAATCTAATGACTTTGGAAATGCAGTGGGTGACCTTGAAATATTTTCAAGGTCATCTTTATATTAAAATGCCTCTGATAGATGTTTACATGAACTTCTGTTCCAATATCATACGTAGATGGTTTGATGGAGGTTGTGTTTAAAGTAATCGTATCAAAACCTTTCAGCCAATTGTTACCATAGCAACTAAATTTGATGCTGCTTATCATATAAAAAGACAAATTAGCCAAATTAAATTTATATAGGAATGTATAGTTCAAAGATGATACTAATTGGATAACTAGAATTTGGACTTCAAAAATTGGTGCTTTCTGGAATTTTCAACCTTGTAAAACAGTAAAAACATACAAAAAAGTGCCCAAAACAGAACCTTTTGATACCCTGTTTTGGCCAAATTTTACATCTTGTATACAAAAGGCATCGGAGATGAATTTAAAAAACTTTACAAATATTACTATTGATAAATATCTGACATGTGATCTCATTGTAAACGAGATCATCAAAAACGTCAACACAAGGTTAAAATTCCTGTATAGGACTGGATCCTGCTTAAACAATAGGTCAAGGTGAACCCTAGCATCTGCTCTCATACAGTGCTTTTTTGATTATTGTTCATCTGCATGGTATGAAAGTTTGTCAAAATCTCTGAAAAAGAAGCTCCAGATTCTTCAAAACAAGACATTAAGATTTGTTCAAAATCTAGGTCCAAGAGATTCTATTGATTGCAAGGTCTTTGATGCAGTTAATACACTTTGTATAGCTGACAGAGTTTGACAATTGAGAATTAATCATGTTTTTAACATTGTTCATGGACTAGCACCTGTATATTTACATGAAAATTTTACCAGAAATGAAAACAACATAAGGGGGGCATCTAATCTAAATTTTAATGTTCCAAGGGTGGGTGCATATAATAATTCAAACTTTTACTATCATGCTATTTTAGACTGGAACTCTCTTCCTCTTGAAGTAATGTGTGTTACGAAGAAAAGCAGCTTCAAATCTTTAGTGAAATCACATTTAGTACAAGAAGCTCGCGGGAGGGAAAATAGTGCTTCTTTATGAATTGTCATGTGTGTTTTTTATACTTTTGTGTGTGTGTGTGTGTGTGTGTTTTTTTTCTGTCTTTTAGTAATGTTTTAATTACTAGATACTCTATTCAGGAAGCCACGTAATTTTAAAAATTCGCAACAATGCTGTCCATGCCATCTCATAATGTATCATTACTCAAATATAACATCTCATCTATTGAATATATTTTAATTTCTAAATTTATGCTAAAGGACCCCATTGGAAATAAGTTAATCGTATGATTCACCTTAATGGGTAATCATAGGTAGAGATGTGATTTTTATGTGATATTGATAATTAGCTGTGATAATAAACTGGTCTGTTGATATACCATCAATTGTGATATATTATTAACTGTGATAAAATCATGTGTGATATCTGATACTAGTAAATACATTAATTTATCAATGTGTGCCAAAATATGATCCCATTATTTATTATTTTATGTTCATTATGTGATCTGTATATATATGTATAATGCTCTGCCTGAATAAAGAATAAATGAATAAATAAATGAATAAATAAATATGCAAAATAATAAGGATTGAAAGAAAATAAAAAGTAAAAAGTACCTGTTTCCATTGTAAAGAAGCCTACAAATATGCCTCGTCCTATAACATGCAACTTCTTATTTAATAATAATAATAATGATAATAATAATTTGCTTTTTTTAACAGGATAAACACAATTAGTCTTGGGACTAGTTTACATTGTGGTCCTGTATTATATACATATGTACAAATAAATAATAAGAAAGTTAACATAAATAAAAACATATACATGCATAGTAATTTTTCATAAATTTGAGATGTTGAATACTGTATCTAAAAAGAAAACAATATGTAGTAAAATGTCCTTGTATTAAAACTAATGCTGAATAAATTAAATGTGACCATACAAAATTTCTTTGTTGACCTTAGAATATCTTAATAATCTTCTAAATATAAGGCCATGAATATGTAATTCTTGGCAAAAATTTCAACCGTTCCGGTCTAAAGGCAAAATTTAGTAAAACTCAAGTTTTATGGATTGGGGGGAAAGGGGCTGTGGTGAGGAGTATGTAACAGATATGCAAATTAAATGGAACCATGAAGGTAAATTCAAACTCTTGGGTATTCTGTTTAATTTAAATAAGGACAATTTTACAGAGGAGAATTTCACAGAAAAAGTTAAAAGCATTAAAATCCTTCTAAATGATTGGTCATTCAGAAACCTTACTATTTATGGTAAAATTACAGTTGTGATGACTTTAGCTTTCCCATTACTGATTCAATGCTTGACGGTACTACCAAACTCCAAAGTAGAAACACTCATTGAAATACAAAAAATTTTCTATAAATTTATTTGGAGTGAGAAAAATGATAAAATTAAGAGAAATATTATGATAAACTCAAAAGAAAAGGGGGGTTTAGGTTTTCCACATGTTATATCATTTTCTAAATGTCTGAAATTAGCTTGGATAAAAAATCCTTGACCCCAATAATAATGCACCTTGGAAATTGCTTTTATCTGAAAATTTAGAATAATGGGGATATTCAAACATTTGGCATCTTCGAAAAGAAGGTTTATCTGTCGTCACAAATAATTTCAATGACTTCTGGAAAAATGTAGTGGATATCTCGGCAGAACTTTACACTCAGCCACAGCACCAGGAAACATCTTAAGTCAACCTTTATGGCTAAATAGTGACATCAAGATAAACAAGAAACCTATCGCGCTATTTAAATGGATAAATCATGGAATATTTTTTGTCGAATGACAATGGGAATTTTATGAACTTTGAAGAATTAAGAAACACTTAAATTTAAAATCGCCCCCCCCCCCCCGAATCTGCTAAATAGAAAGTGCAGTTTTTATTGGATCTTTACCAAATTTCATATTTCATACACTGATAGCTTTTAACAAGAGAAAGAATACTATTCATTTTCAAGTTCATAGGTCAAAGGTCAAGGTAACAGATGGTTAAAGGTCAGAATCCTTGTATACAGCATAGAGAACGCAGTTTTTATTGTCCCCCGCTGTCCGCCCGCCCGGGGACATTAAACTGTCCCGTCTGTCCGTCAGTCTGTCTGTCAGTCAGCAAAACTTTAACCTTGTCCATAACTTTTGAACGGCAAGTGATAGGGCTTTCATATTTCACATGTGTATTCCTTGTGACAAGACCTTTCCATGGACACCAAATTTTGTTGACCTTGTTACCTTGACCCTAGAGTTTGACCTACTTTTCAAAAACTTTATCCTTGCCCATAACTTTTCAATGGCAAAGTTATAGGGCTTTCATATTTCACATGTGAATTCCTTGTGACAAGACCTTTTATTCTTTGTGACAAGACTTTTCCATGGATACCAAAATTTTTGACCTTGTGACCTTGACCTTGGACTTTGACCTACTTATTAAGAACTTTAACCTTGACCATAACCTATCAATGGCAAGTGACAGGGCTTTCATATTACACGTGTATTCCTTGTGACAAAACCTTTCCATGGATACCAAATTTTTTTTACTTTGTGACCTTAACCTTTGACTTTGACCTACTTTTCAACAACTTAAGTCTTGTCCATAACTTTTTAATGGAAAGTGATAGGGCTTTTATATTTCACTTATGTATTCCTTGTGAAAAGATCTTTTCATGGATACCAAAATTTTTGGCCTGTGACCTTGACCTTGGAGTTTGACCTACTTTTCAAAAACTTTAACCTTGACCATAACTTTTGAATGGAAAGTGATAGGGCTTTCACATTTCACATGTGTGTTCCTTGTGATAAGACCTTTCTGTTGGTAACAACATTCTGACCTTGTGACCTTGTCTTTGGAGGTTGACCCACATTTAAAAACTTCAACCTCGACCATTAGTTTTGGATGGTAATTTAAATGATAGGACTTTCATATTTCAAATGTGCATACATTTTCATTAGCCCTGTCCCTTGGTAACAAAACAAAACTTTGGACCCTTTGACCTTTTCTTTGAGTTTAATCTTTCATATTTAGAATTTTTATCGTATATGAGATATATTATGAAAAATTAAGAATGGGGAGGGGGTGTCTGTAAGCATTTCTTTAAAGACAAACACCCAAAAGCAGGGGACCACAATTCCTTGAATTTGATTTTTGGATCTCAACCAAATTTCCTACACTAATAGCTTATAACAAGAGAAAGAACCCTATGGATTTTCAAAGTCATGTGTCAAAAGTCAAGATCACAAATTGAATAAAGGTCAAAATCATTGTATACAGCTTAAATGGTGCAGTTTTCGTTGGATCTTAACAAAATTTCATAAAAATCTTTGTATACAGCCTAGAGGGTACAGTCACAGATGAGAAATGGTCAAAATCTTTGTATACAGACTTGATAGATCGTCATGCCATGCGAGGGGATGCTACGCTTTGCGTCGCCTAGGTTTTATTAGTCTCCTACCAGCTCGATGGAGGGGACTTATAGTTCCACCCTGTTTGTCTGTCCGTCCGTCCGTCTGTCTGTATGTCAGTACATCTGTCTGTCTGTCTGTCCCTCACACTTTAGTTTTCCAGACTTTGTTTTCGCTGTCAATGCATATATTGAACTCATTTTTGGTATATGAGTATATCTCGATGTGATACAGATCACATTTGACTTTGGTCCCGATTGACCTATTTTTAGCTTACCTCGACGAAGTTGAGTGAGCTTATGCTAAACCCCCGTGCGTCTGCGTCCGCGTCCGGTTAAGAAGTTTGGGGTAGCTCAGTATTTGGCAAAGTACTGATGCTACAGTAACCAAACTTGCACAACTGATTCATCTTGGGATGCTGAGGGGAACCCATGCATCGGATGCTGCATCTGACCTACATTTTCCGCTTGATTGACTTGGTTAAGAAGTTTGGGGTAGCTCAGAGTGGCTTGGTTAAGAATTTTTGGGTAGCTCAGTATCTGACAAAGTACTGATGCTTCAGTAACCAAACTTGCACAAGTGATTCATCTTGGGATGCCGAGAGGAACCCATGCATTGGATGCTGCATCTGACCTACATTTTCTGCTTGATTGACTTGGTTAAGAAGTTTGGGGTAGCTCAGAGTGGCTTGGTTAAGAATTTTTGGGTAGCTCAGTATCTGACAAAGTACTGATGCTACAGTAACCAAACTTGCACAAGTGATTCATCTTGGGATGCTGAGAGGAACCCATGCATCGGATACAGCATCTGACCTCCTTTTTCCACTTGAGTGATTTTGCTTTAAAAGACAACATTGAGCAAAGTATAAGTGCTACATGTACCAAACTTACATATTGGATGTATCTTTGATCAAACTTTCATAAAATGACCTTGACCTACTTTTTCCGCTTGAGTGATTTTGCCTTTAAAAGCCAATATTGAGCAAAGTATAAGTACTACATGTAACAAACTTGCTTATTTGATTTATCTTTGGTCAAACTTTCAAAAAATGACCTTGACCTACTTTTTCCACTTGAGTGATTTTGCTTTTAAAAGCCAATATTGAGCAAAGTGTACTGTAAAATCATTTATTTTCGTGGGTTTGAAATTTCGTTATTTTGGGGCTGAAACTGTTTTCGTTGACAATTAATTTCGTTGATTTCTGAGTTTCAATTTTTTCATTAAATAAAAGAATATGATGAAAGAAATGAAACTTCATACATCTTTAAAACTTATACATGTATATCACGGTAGATGTACGTATTGCAAGTATAAACGTCATCTGAAGACGAATTCATATTGTGTAAAGAATGGATAAAACTCGCTAGGTACCCGAGCTTTAACTCTCTCAAACAATCTGGCTTTATTCATTTCTTTTTAATGTGATAGCTTGTCCGAGCACTGTCCGATGGTTGTCATCCCGATTGTACAACATTTATATAAAAAAGGTATAAAAGTCATGTGGGACAATCGGGATATGGTGTGTAAGTTAATTAGGTAATTGCGGCAATTATTTCTCTGAAAGATCAAAGGGTTTTAATTAAAGTCTGATTCATGATTTCTTGAAATTTTAAACATGTTGACTGAAAATGTATGCAACGTGTACATAAATGTAAATGCAGGAGACGTATTTATGCGAAATTTCAGAAAAAGGGACATTTCAGAACCTCTTTCAAAATGCAAAAGGTAAAAGTTAATGCATTCGCAAAGTATGCATCGAAAATTGTTTGAATACAAGTATATTAACTGCCTAAGATGTATAAGTCTTTGGATGCACTAACACTGATCCCTCTCAATGTTTTACCCTCTTAAACCTCTTTCTGATTGAAAAAAGAACAAAATTTTTCTTCCGGGGAATTTTTATTCAATGAAATGAAAACAGGAAACAATGTTTTATGCACATGCATAATGGATTGAAAAAAAACTATTTCAAATGAATAAAGTTTGATGCTATAGTTCGGATGATATGCAATGTTTTATGTATTGCGGATGTAATCAAGTAATCACAAGTTTGGCGTTTTAATTGTTTGTTTGGCTTTGACCGTAATTAGAAAGTTTGGCTTCATAGCTAATGGACAATAGATTATAGTTGATTGATTTCAAAGTGTAACGATTCTAATATAGGGTCCATGCAATATAAATATGCAGACTTTTATTAAAAGATTGTTACCTGGACTGATATCTCCGGCTGTTTATAATACGCATTCAAGATTTCTAAGGACAAATAAATTTATAAAAATGAACATTAAAAAAAGGGATAACATTTTATACAGTCAACGTAAGTGAGAAACATGTATTGTCAATGTCTGTCAATAATGTACGACATGGTCAATAAAATCTCAATTACATATTTATATCTTTCAAAGTAAAAAGAAATTTTCGTCATGGATTTAATTTTGTTGTTTTTAACCACCCTTGAAAATAACGAAATTAAATCCCCAACGAAAATTTATGATTTTACAGTAAGTGCTACATGTACCAAACTTGCATATTGGATGTATCTGTGATCAAACTTTCATAAAATGACCTTGACCTACCTTTTCCACTTGAGTGATTTTGCCTTTAAAAGCCAGTATACATGTACTTAGAAATATTTTTGAATTGAATTTTGCTGCCACGGAGTGAGCTTCGTAATCTGTGATTACCTATGTTTTCAAGAGTTATGGCCCTTGGACTTATCAAATTTCATGAATTTCTCAGTTTTCCGGACTTTTCTTGGCTTTTGTAGTAGATATTGAAATAATTTTTGATATGTGTTTACATCTTAGTGATACACAGATCAGGTTCGAGTTTGGTTTTGATTGACTTATTTTTACAAGAGTTATGGCCCCTGGACTTTGCAAATTTCATGAAATTCTCAGGTTTTCGGACTTTTCTTCCATGGTATAGCAGATTTTGAAAATATTTGTGGTATGCGAATATATCTCAGTGTGATACAGATCAAGCTCATGCTTCAATTAGATTGACCCATTTTTACAGGAGTTGTGGCCCTTTGACCTAACAACTTTTATGAAATTCTCAGTTTTCCGTTTTTCTCATGTCTTCGCAGATACTGAAAAAAACAAAATTATATGTCAATACATCTTGGTGTTATACAGATCAAGTTTGAGTTTGTTTTCTGTTGACCCATTTGTACAGGAGTTATGGCCCTTTGACTTAGCAAATTTCATGAAATTCTCAGTTTCTGGACTTCTCTTGGATGTAACATTGTAGATATTGAGCTGATTTTTGGTATGTAAGATACATTATAGTATGATACAGATTAAGTTAAAGTTGGGTTTGATTGACCTGTTCTTGCAAAAGGTATGGCCTCTTAGCAAGTTTGATGAAATTTCTGTTTTCCAGACCTTTTCTAATGAACATATTGAACTTACTTTGATGTGGGATTCATCTTTTGGTGTAAGTACAGGTCAGGGTAGAGTTGCAGGACATGGATTAATGCCAGTAGGGAAACTTTTATCGCTTTCGATTGATAAATTTTTATTTTTGTTTTTGCTTACGAAATGAAATATACAAAACAATAGCAATAGTGAAAAGATGTTCGTTTGATAAAAATTCCAATACTAGTATAAAGAATGACCATTTATTTTAGCCAAGATATAAATTCATTTTTATGAGAAGAAACAAAGCAAATCGCCGATGTAAATGTAAACAAGAGAAAAAAAGGAACCATGGGACGCTTATTATCACGTTAAAAACCCTCAATACTAATCAAGTACGTAAGTTTAGTGTCGTCAAGTTATCGGTCGTGTCCATCAACTCAACTAATGGCACAGTAGTTTAATACTTATATTCGGAAAGTTGTGAATATAAAACGTGAACCATGGAGTAAAATACTTAAACCTTCACATAAATTAATTTAAAAGGGTGGAGGAGTTCGATGAATCGCCACTTTTAGAAAAACTGCAACTTCCATGCTTCCGACTAGGAGCCGTCTACGTGCACGGCGTGCGTTAATAAGATTATTTTTCTATGCAACCCCCCCCCCCCCCCCCCCCTTTGAAGAAGAGGGGGCATATTGCTTTGCAGCTTTTGGTCGGTCCAATTGAGATCTGATTTATAGATACAAAATTCATCTGAGATCTGATTTATAGATACAAAATTCATATGAGATCTGATTTATAGATACAAAATTCATCTGAGATCTGATTTACAGATACAAAATTCATCTGAGATCTGATTTACAGATACAAAATTCATCTGAGATCTGATTTATAGATATTCATCACGTCAAAATCCACATCTAGTTCATATAGGTCTGATCAAAGAAAAAATTAACAGAGTTATGCCCCTTTGACTAAGATTTAAGGTTTCCATTCATTATTTCTGCAATTGACTCACAATTTGAAATGAGATTATGTATACAGATATCCAAAAATCTAGGTTATGTTTATATACTAAACACCTTGATAGGTTCAATAATCCAAATATAAATACTGTTTTAAAAACATGACTTTTAACTTGTTTTCTCTGACGTATTTTCGTTTGCAGAGGGCAATGATCTATCTATCTAATGAGATATCTGGAGCTAAACTTCCTAATGGAAATTAACCTTAAACATAATTATGAAATTTAGCTTTGGATGTTTTGTGCAACACACTCAGATGCTGATACTGAGTAAGATAAATTTCAATATTTTTAGAAAAAAACCAAACAAATTGAAGAGGAAATATGAGAAAGAAATACTAAATGGTCCTTTGTGTTGCAATTTTAACACTTCTCATTGTTTCGACTCTAATTGCTCCTTCTAAAGAGAATGAAATGCTGAAAAAAGCTTGTAATTGTTATAAAAGGGCCCTATTATAGTGATAAAAAAAGCTTGTAATTGTAATAAAAGGGCCCTATTATACTCACACTGTGATAAAAAAAGCTTGTAATTGTAATAAAAGGGCCCTATTATAGTGATAAAAAAATTGTCCCTCTTTATTTACCTCATTGGCGTTATATTATTTTATAGCCCTATCACTTATCATTCAAAAGTAATGGACAAGCTTAACGTTTTTTGTGACTAACGGAAAGACAGATGGACAGACGAACGGACTAACCGGTTTTAAAGTCCCCAAACTTTTGCAAGTACGAAAAATGTCAATCTCTCTCAACTTAACATTCTCACGCGTTAAAAAAGTAAATGATTAAAATGGAGTGGTTGAATCGTCATGTTATAAAGGTCTTAGCGTGTTCAAATCTAGGTTGGAATTGAGAAGGGGGTATATCAACAGCAGGGAAAGGTATCCCAAACCAGACTGACTAGTAAATTAACAACTGACAAAACTTGACAATAGTTAAAAATAGGACACAAAGATTGACAGAATAACTAGGGACGTGAAAGGGAAATCTCCATGATAACTTGGCGGCAAAACATATATCGAGTACGAAACATCAACTCAAAATATAAATCAAATCAAATATTCAAATGAATTAATTTGTTTGAAATAAACAAATTCAAATATGAATATTTCGACCGTATTGCAAACACATACATGTGAATTTAAAAAAACTAGATCTATTTTGTGATATTGACTGGTTTTTAAGTTAACACTTGAACATTTGACAGATGGTTTCTGATGAATGTATTGTATTGATACATTCATCTTTTGACTCTGAATCATATGAGAATGACTAGATCTCAAAGTATGCGGAGCAGCTTATTAAGAGATTGGGACATAATTTCAAACAAGCCCTTCTTTAAATAGAGGTTGCATTGAAATGTTTTGAAAATACTTTATTGACAATCTTTTTTAGCAATAAGCCTTTCACATGATTTAAAAACATACATTTTTTACAGTGTATGGTGGAGATATAAGTGGCAGTTCTGGACAGATTGCCTCCCCTTTGTACCCCAACCAATATCCACACAATGTAGACTACGTGTGGACAATTACCGTGGATATTGGAATAAGAATCCGCATTGTCTTCGCTGCACTAGATATAGAGCAGCACAGCACGTGTTATTATGATTACGTCAGGGTAAGATTTTCATGTTATATTTTACATCTGAAGGAGGAAACAAAAGAAGTATAATGTACATTAAAATGATTTTTTTCAAAGACATGCAGTGATTATTAAAAAATAAATCAGAAGGATATGTTAGACCCCTTCCTAATGCATAGATATCTGATGGTTATAAAATAGGTTACACCAGAAATGTTACTGTAAGACTTGTTTAATCCTTCATTCAAATAGGGACTGTCATTAAAAACTATATCTGTAAATGTTGAGCAGCTTTAATATTTTTATCTACATGTGTTATTTACCATCTGGCAATATTAGACAGTTTGCGTTAATGGAGGAAAAATACAAAAATTCATGTGAATATGTTACTATAAAAGAAGAAATTTTCGCGTGGAGGTAATCTTTGTGTATTTCACGATCGTGATTTTATTGCAAAGATAACCCCCGCGTGAAAGTTAAACCAGTATAAAAGAAATAGCTAGAACTGTCATTAAAGTGACAAATAATACCCCCGCGGGACGTTTTTCTCTAAAAGGATTCATTTGTGACATAGCACAGAAAGGTCTGGTCATAAGGAA
The DNA here is from genome assembly GCA_028142955.1 of Pinctada fucata. Lineage (NCBI taxonomy): Eukaryota > Metazoa > Mollusca > Bivalvia > Pterioida > Pteriidae > Pinctada > Pinctada fucata. The sequence continues at coordinate 34,273,771 of AP027108.1, read as the reverse complement.
TCTATATGTGAAATATCAAAGCCCTACCTGTATTGTTTAAAAGTTGGTCAAAATTCAAGGTCAGGAGGTCAAAAGGCACTGTATCAAATGAAAGCCCTCGTCATGAGGAATTCATATGTGAACTATTAAAGCCTTATCCCTTACAGTTTTAAAGTAGGTCAAGATCAAGGTCACTAGGTCAAAATTCATGATATCAAATGATAGCACATATTATTACGAATCTATATGTGAAATATCAAAACTCTGCCCCTTATAATCTAGGTAAAAGTAGATCAAAAGTCAAGGTCACTAGGTCAAAAGTCATGGTATCAAACGAAAGCTGTCCTCATGAGGAATTATGATGTGAATTATCAAAGGGGGGGGGGGTATGATTAAGAGTATGCTCCCAATTTCGCCAAAAGACCCATGTGCAGTTTTGCATATTGTGTTTGTTTCTTGAGAATTTCTTCCAGCGAAAATAACGGTGTTTTCAGTATGTTCATGTAAATTCTCTTCCTTGATAGTTTCTTGATGGTATAGATGCAACCAGCCCAGAGCTTGGCAAGTACTGTAGCGATACTGTCCCCCCTCCCTTTATAAGTACTACCAATGCACTGAGGATAGAATTCCATACAGATTACTCCAGCTCAGGGCATGGATTCCTCCTTAACTGGCAGGCAACTACCGACATGATGCCAACAACAGGCCCGACAACGCCATCTACAACACCAGGTAAAGAGCATGTAACTCTGGAATGTTGAGATGAATAGAAAGGATCCCATACTTTTAATTTGTAGATTGACACATAACATGTTAAGTGATTGTGATAATTATTTTAAACAATTCTTTATTTATGCTTGCATGTTGGAAGTCTAACATTGTGCTCTATAGCATTATGAGACGGGTGGCTCTTTAATGTTGAGACAAATGAAACGAATTCCATCTTTTCATCAGATATTCATCTTTTAAATCTAAATGGACAATTTCACAACTAAGGTGTTAGTGATAGGTAATATTGAACTTTTAAATCTTTTTCAAGTGATGGATATCGATAATTAGTTACAATGGGAAAAGTTATAAAGTAAAGATTTTAAAAAACCAGGGGACTCTTCAGTATGATGATTAGCAGAATTCTAAACTTAGATTTGCCTAAAATTATCCTATATACATGTACTAGAATCAATACACATGTGCATGTTTTGTTTTCTTTGATTCAGTTCCAGGATGTGGCGGCTATCTGGGTGCGTCCCCTGTAATGAACACAATTTTCTCACCTGGCTATCCAACTGGGTATGACAATAATCTCAACTGTCTGTGGCAAATAACCACCCTCCCAGGAAATAGAGTGTGGCTCAATATCTCTGATATAGTCATAGAGGGGTCGTCAAGGTGTAACTACGACAAAGTGTCTATCTACGACAGTAAGTATTATAAGTTACAAGGTGTGCAGTGTACCTGATATAAGATAGATGAGGTTAGTTAATTTCATCTTGGACGAGAAAAATATATATAGCGTATATGTGGCATGGTCATCCAATGGTCTTTCAGGATTTTAGGTGTCTCTAATTATAGATATAAATCCTTATCATATGATAGAGGTAAAGTGTTCAGATCACCACCACCCCCGGGAATAGTATTTGGCTCAACATCTCTGGTATATATAGTCACAGAGGGGTAAACAATATGTAACTAAGACAAAGTCTCCATCTATGATAGTAAGTGCATGTCATATCACATATTATGTAGTCCTCACAAAAATATTTAGAAAAATTCTGCTGCTTTAATGTGTTTATTAGTTTTTCAACATTTCTACCAGCCCGGAACATTTCTGGTTGACTTAGGCATTGGGCTAGTGACTTTTCATGAAGACTTAGTATGATGGTCGAGGTAAAACAAAGGAGGGAATCTCCAACAACATTAGGCCGCAGCACCACAGCAAAACCCCAAAACACCCAATGCAAAAACACAGAGCAGACGCTTACAGAAAGAGACACAAAAGGTACAAGGAACACCAACGCACAACATAGAAACATCAAACACAAAAGACCACACATAAACCAGCGAGACCAATGGGCAACTGTTGCCGACTATGGACGGCCAACTGCCACGCATATAGCAGAGAGTGTGGTTATCAGGATTACATGCGCACAACCCTCCCACTTTTCTGATTACCCAGAGGTCTCGAATAAAAACAGGAGGCAAAAGAAATACAGTCGGTGTTCTACCGGCTGTAGCAAGCTCATGCATGTGATCACCCGAGGAGTCTGACTGAAATACAGAGAGGACAGGTGGTCGGATTCCTGTCTTCTCTAAAGAGTTTTGGTCAGGGCCCAGCGTATAGTCCTGTCGTCACAGTCAGTCAGAGTGCAATTCTTAAGAATGCGCTGGTACAAGGCTGTAGATTGGTCCAGTACTAAGCCAAGTGTCTGTCTGGTGACAGAAGGATCGTATTCACGATATAAACCTTTGATCCTCTTTTTTTTTGGTAATAATGTCACCATAAAATGCAGGTTGTGAAATGCCCAATGTAAAATGCTCTGTTGCTTGTATTGGTCTGAATTTCAAAAGAAGTTTACCATAGTTTTTGTAAAATTTCCAGAAAGCTTTTACTAGTTTGTGAAAGCGAAAACCTTCACCTTAAAGTTTCTTTGTAATTTGTAAATTTCTACTATGAAAATCCAAAAATATCAGTACATGCTCTAGCATAGCCGATGAGCTGTGAAATGTAAATACAAGGCAATACACAGATCACCAAATGTCCATGATTTGTATCATTTGTTTTTTTTTCGCTATAAAGTATCATGTATTGTAAACGTTGAAATTCTTGCATTGGGGTATATTTTGCTTATTACATGAATCAAGTGATTTTGAGAACAATCTGTTATGAGACAATGCCCCTGGCGGCAGCTGTGAGAATGAGAAACATGCTATCTTTCAAACAAGTTTTTTAGCAAATAGCTCAAAAGCAATCATCTGATTTTCACGCGAGAGAGCCCCAATTCTAATTATAATTTGTAGCACGAACCAAAAACATCACAGGAATTCAGCATCATGTGACGTATAAAGTCTTCTTCTTCTTCTGGAGAAAGTGAAGGGCCGCTGCTGCTTCTTATATGTAAAAACGATGTAATTCTGTTTCTTTTCGAATCAAGCTGTGATGCTGGCTACAAAAGTAAGATAAAATAGAATAATGGGCATGCGTAGATACGCTTCTATTTCAATGGCGGCAGTACGGGACTACGGGTCGTTGATGTCACAGGCCGAAGATTCCTGGAGAAAAAATTAAAACCTCATCTTGAACTCCCCTTTTTTTCTCTTAACCCTCTCCTTAAGGCACATTAGCTCCCATGTTTAAAATTATCCTCTCAATATCGTAACTTTCAACAGGAAGCTGCATATCAGTATTTTCTACGGATATTTTTGTTCAAAATCATAACCTACTTATTGATTATACGTGATTAATCCAAATACCTGAAATAGAGTCAAAACCTACACTTTACGCTATTCTTAGCACGTGCAATGTGTTAGTTTAAGTTGTTATCCTTGCAGCTAACGGTATTTGAAACATGAGAGCCGTCATGCTTTAGAAAAAGGTAAAGAGAAGAAAAACAGACGTTAAAGATGGAGTTGTGATTTTCTTACTAGGAATGGTGCCTGTATGTATACGACGTACTTCACCAGGTTCTCTAATCGGATATATGTTTCATAACTACCGTAATTCTGTTTCATAACTACCGTAATTCTAAGTAGGTGTTCTGATCCAATCCCCTTTTTATTAGTCCCCTACCGGCAACGCTGAAGGGGACTCTTAGTTTCCTCTCGGTCTGTCTGTCAGTCTGTCCCTCCGTCTGTCCGAATATCAGTTTTCTGGACTTTTTTCTGCAACGGATGGATATATTCAGATGAAATTTTATACACACCTTGGTCTTGGATAGTTACAGAGCAAGTTCAACTTTCGTCACGCTTGACCTATTTTTCGAGGAGTAATGCCCCTTGATGACTTGGAAAATGCCCCTTAATGACTTCGAAAATGCCCCTTGATGACTTCGAAAGTTCAGTTTTTGTCAGTTTTCCAAACTTTTTTCGGCAAGGGATGGAGATATTCAGATGAAATTTGATACACAGCTTGGTCTTGGATAGTTACAGAGCAAGTTCGACTTTCGTCACACTTGACCCTTTTTTCGAGGAGTTATGCCCCTTGATGACTTGGAAAATTCAGTTTTTGTCAGTTTTCTGAACTTTTTTCTGCAACAAATAGAGATATTCAGGTGAAATTTGATACACAGCTTGGTCTTGGATAGTTGCAAAGCAATTTCAATTTTCGTCATGCATGACCTCTTTTTCGAATCGATAAAGCAGATAAAACCTAAGAACTGAGCTACACAGACAGTAAGTTTGATTAAAACTCATGTTGAATTGAAGAGTAATTCATAGGCAAGGTTGCAGGACATAAATATTTGCCGCCGGTAGGGGACTTATATCGCTCAGTGATCATAAAAAATTTTTTCTGTTTGACGGAAAATTTAAGATATGGATGTGAAGAGAGAGAGAGAGAGAGAGAGAGAGAGAGAGAGAGAGGAAATACTACTATATTCATCATAGACCATTTTTACGGGGATGATTTTCAAGAGAAGTCAAAATTGTTTACCTTTTTAGAAAATGCATTGTTAAACAAATTGGAGAAAAAATCATAGAAGACAACACATAAACCAACGAGACCCATGGGCAATAGGTGCCGACTTAGGACGGCCATTAGTCACGTTAGTAACAGATAGTGTATTTCATGTATCCTGGATAACATGCGCACAACCCTCCACTTTTCCGGTTACCCCAAGGTCTCGTAGAACGCACAATTGTTGTGTAAAATAGCCTCCTCACTGTAAGATGACCATACAAACAAGACAGCAGAACGCAGTGGCCCAAGCAACACAGATGAATTTGTAAATATATATACAAAAAGGGGTAGGGGCGTACAAAATGCAGTCCATGCTCTGCCGGCTGTAGCAAAATAATATGTGACCTTTCTGAATTTTCCCCTGAACAGTCTCTTAATACAGGTTTGACTGTAAAATTATCATAGGATATCAGCTCGCATTAGGGGAATATTTGGGATAAGAGGAAGGGAAGGATCATAGCCAAGGACTTGAAAACTCTTGCATTGTTGCAATGTATTGCAACTCTGAAAATGAAGCTCAATTTTTGCTTCATCCTCGGTAGTTCTATAATAAAAACGTAAGACTTCGACCTGGATATTTGGAGGGGGGGTTGAATCTTATGCTTGTAGTAATGTCATATATTACAGGACTACCTTTCGGGTGGCCGCTAAATTCTTTCAGAGGTATCGAAATCTGTTTCACTCTTGTCAGACATTATAGTAATATTGTCAGTTCGAAAAAATGAAAAGAACTGCAAACTTTTGTCAGTCCAAAAGGATTTTTGTCAGAAATTTCCTCTGGACTGACACTTTTTAACATCTCTATCCTTGGCAGAAAATTAAATTTACTGATGACAGGTAGATGCCATAAAGCAAGATTTAGATTCTGCAATATATTTGTAAGACTTGCACAATTTACAGTTACAAGGACCATTAAACATTTAAAAAAAAAAAAATTTTTTTTACATTTTTATATCATTTGCAACACACAAAATACAAATGACATACATAAAGACTTGCACACTTTTAGAATGAATAATGGTGCATTTACTTGACACGATTACATGTCATATCGTTCACACAATCATGCACACAAAATATATCAACACATGCTCGCACACACAAAAACTATTCAAATCAATATTCTTGTAAGCAGTTCCCATTTTCTTTCATATTGTACCATTGCTAACTTTTTTCTATGAATATATTTATCCATTCTCATGTAAATAGAAATAAATATCTTTACTCCTTCTAGCGACGGTTTAGCAATTTTCATTTTTAGTACGTAAATATATAGCTCTTTACCAAACATAATTATATTGATATGATTAAATTTTTTCTCTGTCATTCCAAGTATTGCAAGTTCAAGTTCATGTATTACAACTGGCACATCAGCAACATACACACATATATATATACAATACATAGATAAATGAATACCAAGGTGGACAATATGGCATATCAAAATGCAGATGAAAGAAGGTGAATAAATACATATATATATATTGAGAGCAACACTTATCAATATGGTACTAATAATAGATATTATAATAGGTGACACCTTCCCGATGATATGATATGACCCATCCAGGGATCCAACCAACAAACACAATTACATTATGTACAACTGTATTCATGGTTCGATCCCTGAACAAATCAGCCATATAATCGGAATGATAACATCAATATCAATACATACAAATACATTCTTATAAGTAAATGAAATATATTTTCTCTTAATTATTGATATTTCTCATTTTTAGTGCTGTTTCAATATACTTGCCTAAAATCCTTAGTTCCTTTATATTTTTTGTACTCAGTAAATGAATCATTTTAAAAACACTAGGTTGTCTATAATAATAAGGTTTTATGTATTTCTCTCTTAAATCGGAGTAAAATGGGCATTTGAAGAAAAAGTGAAATTCATCTTCTAAATCTTCGTGGTTACACTTTACACATTTTCTATTATTTCTAGCTTCATTACTATAGCTCCCAGACTCTATATTCAAATAATGTGATGATAGTCTAAATGTTAAACGTCTTTAAATTCTATAGCATCATTTAAAACCTTATAAATTTACAGCATGGACCAGACATGCACGTTTCGGCTACTAAACCCTCGTCAGTGATCCTCAGTCTAAACAATGTAATATGGCCAAAAAGTATGACAATGATTATGATTGTCCAAAAATGTACCAAAAGACGAAGCAGAATGGGTGGGATATGATGCTACAGGACCAACGTTTTAGAAATTTCAAGAAATTTTGTAACAGAAAATTTCAAATGATCATGCGTCAATCATAACAAGAATTAATCCATTGTATTTATCCTAGTGACCTTTTACCTTCTTTTAAACAATAAGTGGTAAGGCTTTGATATTTCACATACAGATTCCTCATGACCAAGGCTTTCATTTGATACTATGACTTTTGACCTATTGATCTTGACCTTGACCTTTGACATTCTTTTAAACTACCAGGCGTAGGTAATAGATAACAAATTTTCGGCCTCTCGGCCTTTTACAAGTGGAAAAGCACGAATATAAAAGATTTCTATGTAATATCCATAATTGATGGTTTATAATATCCATAACTTGATAAAGGCCAAGTGGCCGAAAAATTGTGGATATAGAGTGTTCATTGTTATTTATTATATATTCAAACTTCCCTACGGAGGACTTTATTTCATTCTTATCAGGGGTAGGGTTTTGATATTTCACATATAGATTCCTCATGAACAGAGCTTTTATTTGATACCTTAATATTTGGCCTAGTGACTTTGACCTTTGACCTACTTTTGGACTAGAAGGGATAGGACTATAGAATCCTCATGACCATAGCTTTCATTTTCATTTTTATACGCCCGTCATTTGACGGGACGTATTATGGTATGGCGAAGTCCGTCCGTCCGTCCGTCTGTCCGTCCGCCTATGGAACGCAATAACTTGACTACGCGTCAACGGATTTTTATGAAATTTATACATAGTGATCAGACTGTGGAGAGGAAGCCGCCTTTCGATTTTCAGGTTCATCCGATTTGTCGTTACAGAGTTATGGGACTTAGATTTTTAAAATACAGTGAAAATATACTAAAATATTTAAAAATTATTTAAAAATCTATTTCTGGTCGAAATGTTTTGAAATTTGGTATACTTCAAGTAGAAAGGATGTTCTTTGACATATGTAACGGGTTTTTAATTTTTTTGTCGCATAACCGAGATATTGTGTGTAATAGGAAGGGGGGGGGGGTTATATGCACATACATTTTAAGCTAAGGGCAAAATATAGGCGCATGGAACGCGATAACTTGAATATGCGTCAACGGATTTTCATGATATTCATACATTATGATTGGACTGTGGAGAGGAAGCCGCCTTTCGATTTTCAGGTTTATTCGATATGTCGTTACAGAGTTATGGGACTTAGATTTTTAAAATACAGTGAAAATATACTAAAATATTTAAAAATTATTTAAAAATCTATTTCTGGTCGAAATGTTTTGAAATTTTGTATACTTCATGTAGGAAGGATGTTCTTTGACATATGTAACGGGTTTTTAATTTTTTTGTCGCATAACCGAGATATTGTGTGTAATAGGAAGGGGGGAGGGGTGGGTTATATGCACATACATGTTAAGCTAAGGGCAAAATATAGGCGCATGGAACGCAATAACTTGAATATGCGTCAGCGGATTTTCATGATATTCATTCATTTTGATTGGACTGTGGAGAGGAAGCCGCCTTTGATTTTCAGGTTCATTCGATATGTCGTTACAGAGTTATGGGACTTAGACATTTTAAAATACAGTGAAAATATACTAAAATAGTTAAAAATTATTTAAAAATCTATTTCTGGTCGAAATGTTTTGAAATTTTGTATACTTAAGGTAGAAAGGATGCTCTTTGACATATGTAACGGGTTTTTAATTTTTTGGTCGCATAAGCGAGATATTGTGTGTAATAGGAAGGGGGGGGGGGTTATATGCACATACATGTTAAGCTATGGGCAAAATATAGGCGCATGGAACGCGATAACTTGAATATGCGTCAACGGATTTTCATGATATTCATACATTTTGATTGGACTGTGGAGAGGAAGCCGCCTTTCGATTTTCGGGTTCATTCGATATGTCGTTACAGAGTTATGGGACTTAGATATTTTAAAATACAGTGAAAATATACTAAAATTGTTAAAAATTATTTAAAAATCTATTTCTGGTTGAAATGTTTTGAAATTTTGTATACTTCAAGTAGAAAGGATATTCTTTCACATATATAACGGGTTCTTGAATTTTTTGTCACATAATCCAGAAATTATGTGTAATGGGGGGGGGGGGGGGGGTTATATGCACATACATGTTAAGCTAAGGGCAAAATATAGGTGCATGGAACGCAATAACTTGAATATGTGTCAACAGATTTTCATGATATTTGTACATTTTGATCAGACTTTGAAGAGGAAGCCGCCTTTCGATTTTAAGCTAGGTTCATCCAATTTGTCCTTATGGAGTTATGGGACTTAGATATTTTGGTGTTGTGAAAAAAATCCCAACGGGCGTATCTTGCTGCGTGAGCGTAGGCTTTATTCACATCAAGGTTTTGCAACTCGACCCTTTTAGTAACAAATATACATGTATAGATTTGCAAAGCGTGCTTCTAATGTTAGCTGTTTTATATTCATGATGGATGATTTCGAAGAAGTAGCAGGATCCGATGAATCTTACGATCTCGAAGAAAGTAACGATACTAATCAATACAGCTTTACTGATAGATCATGTGATACGCAAATAAAATGTTCCACGTAAATTTCCTTTGTTTACACTAGGGTACTTCAGAGAAGCTGGTCGTTTCTTTGTTGCAAAAATAACATCGATATATTTCCATGCATTTGTTTTCGTTTGCAATCTTTTGTTTGTGGGCAAGGTTATCATTTGCACGGTACCTTAAATATAATGCAAATAAATGCTTATTGTTTAAGCCATAAAGGTTATATTTTTGAGAAGTATGTCTTAGTCCAAGATCAAAGTCAATAGGTCAAACGTCAAGGTCGCAAAGGAAAGGTCCTATCATAAGTAATCTAGAAATATCAAAACTTACCCATTATAACTGAAGAGTTATAGCCTAGGTTATACTTTTGAAAAATAGGTCAATGTCTAAAGTCAAGGTCAAAAGTCAAGGCCTCAACGAAATGCCTTGGCATGGTGAATTTATGTATGAAATATCCAAACCCTATCACTACTTTTTTTTAATCATAAAGCCGAGCTTTAAGCGTTGGAAAAAAAGACCAACGTCTCTTTCAAGCTCAATAGATATTGATAAAATGTAAAGCTTAAGGTAGATTGTGATAGAAAGTGATGGAGTGAAAGCACTGGTACAGTAATTTTCTTGGCGATTGCAGCATATTCAAACTTTCCCTCTGTTAGAGGTACATGTATCATGTGTCGAAGTTTTTACTGCTTTGCATCATATTTGAAAATTTTGACACATGCGGCACATACAGGGTAAATTTTTGTAATGTATGTGAGATTGTAAAATATCACCTCTAAAAATGTTACTGACGGGATTCGAACACAGGACCTCCGACATGGGTGTCCGAAGCTCAACCAACTGAACCCTGCAACACCCTTAGGTAACAATCTTTAGGACTAAAATCTTTCTGTGCCTCTATTCAAAAGAACTCCTTGACTAAACTCGGCAGAAAAAATTCAATCCGTCAAAAATAAAATGGAGAAGAGTAATCGAACATACCAGTGGTACAATCTACCTTAATGTATCAAATAAAAAAACCATTCTCATAAGGAATATATTCATTAAATACCAAAACCCTATCCCTTATTGTTGAATCAAAATAGCACAGGTTAAAGTTTCTGAGAAAAAGGTCACAGTCCAGGGTCAAGGTCATTTGGTAAATAGGTCATGATCGCAAGTGAAAAGGTTTGTCGTAAGATATCTAAAATCGAAATATCAAAGCCCTACACCTTACAGTTGAAAATATATGTCCCAAGTGAAAGTTTTGAATAATAGGTCATGGTCAATGTTACTAGGTCAAAGGTTATGGTCTAAAATGAAAGGTTCTGTCACAATGTATCCATCTGAAATATCAAAGCTCTACCTCTTACTGTTGAAGAGAAGTACTCCAGAATAAAGTTTTTTAAGTGGGTGAAAGACCAAGGTCAATGTCACTAGGTCACAGGTCAGGTCTAAAATGAAAGGTGTTTTCACAAGGTATCTACATGTGAAATATCAAAGCTATACTCCTTTTAGTTGAAGAGATATCACTCAGTTTCAAGTTTGTGCAAAGTCAGTCAAAGTCCAAGGTCGAAGTAATTAGGTTTAAGGTCATGGTCTTAGATTAAAGGTCTCATAACAAGGTATCTTTATGTGAAATATCAAAGCCCTACCCTTTACAGTTTAAGAGATATAACCCAATCCTTTTTAGCTCACCTGAGCCATAGGCTCAAGTGAGCTATTGTCATAGTGTTGCGTCCGTCGTCCGTCGTCGTCGTCCGTCGTCGTCCGTCGTCGTCCGTCGTCGTAAACTTTTCACATTTTAAACTTCTTCTCCAGAACGGCTGAAGGGATTTTGATGAAACTTGGTAGGTATGAAGTACTCATGGTCCCCTACAAGTGTTGTTGTTTTTCGTCCGGATCTGTCAACAGGTGGCGCCACCACAGCAAAAGTAGGTCACGGGGGGTACCCTCCTTTGATAAACTTCTTCTTCAGAACCGAAGCATGTATCGACAAACCGAAAGCATCAGGATGATCTAGAGAGATGTCTTAAGAAGTGTTGTTATTTTTGGTTCCACTTCGAAGTCAAATTTTTGACGCGTTTTGACGTCTTTTCGGACTTTGTCAGAAATGCACATTTTTGCACTATTTCTTTAAATAACTCAATAAGTGTATGATTTTACATACTCATTTACTACATATTTATCATATTTAACTTACTTAATGCTTTGATATGTATTTTATGCTTAAAATTTATTTTTTTGATTTTTTATGAATTTTTTTCTTATGTAAAAAGGAAGGGGGGGGGGGTTGATTTTCATACATTTTCTGCTTCTTTTCTATAACCACTCTTCAGATTGTCATGACAATTTGTAGGTATGAGGTACTCATGCATGGTACCCTACAAGTGAAAGAATTTTGTCAAGATATCCACTTTTGGATTTTTAAGGAATATTTTTTAAGATTGTACATAGATATAATGTATGTTTTCCATGCCAAATGGACCCATGGGGAGTAGCTTCAAACCCCGGCGGGACCCCAACAATTTTTTCTTCCCTTTTTCAGTTTTTTTTCTCTTTTTATTTTTATATTTATCGCTAGAAATGAAACTGTGAAAGAATTTTGTCAAAATATCAACTTTTAGATTTTTAATGATTTTTGAAATAATTTCTTAGACAAGCTATAGCTAGTTTGGCTTTGTGTACTTATTTTCATACTTAGAATTAACTTGGCCACATACGCTATCAAATATACTCTGAATTTATTTTTCAGATGTTGACTTTTTGTGTCGCCTGCAAAGCACAGCGACACTTAGGGATCACTTTGTCCGTTGTTCGTCTGTCCGTCCATCCGTCTGTCTGTCACACTTGGCCCCGGGTGTCACACCCCATAACTTTTGATTGGTAAGTGATAGGGCTTTGATATTTCACATGTGTATTCCTTGTGACAAGACCTTTATACACATATCATAATTTTTTACCTTGTGACCTTGACTTAGATATTTGACCTACTTTTCTAAAAATCTAATATTGGCTATATCTCTTGATTGATTAGTGATAGGACTTTGATATTTCACATGTGTATTCCTTGTGATTAGACCTTTCTACACATAAAATGTTTGACCTTGTGACCTTGATCTAGATATTTGACCTACTTTTCTAAAAATCTAATATTAGCTATATCTCTTGATTGGCAAGTGACAGGGCTTTGATATTTCACATGTGTAATCTTTGTGACAAGACCTTTCTACGCAAACCATATTTTTTGACCTCGTGACCTTGACCTAGATATTTGACCTACTTTTCAAAAAATCTAAGATTGGCTATATCTTTTGATTGGTAAGTGATAGGGCTTTGATATTTCACATGTGTATTTCTTGTGACAAGCCCTTTTTTCACATACTGTATTTTTTAACCTTATGACCTTGACCTAGATATTTGACCTACTTTTTAAAAAAAACCAAGATTGGCTATATCTATTGATTGGCAAGTGATAGGGCTTTGATATTTCTCTTGTGTATTCCTTTTGACAATACCTTTCTACACATACCATAATTTTGACCTCATGACCTTGACCTAGATATTTGACCTACTTTTCAAAAAAATTAAGATTTGCTATATCTTTTGATTGGTAAGTGATAGAGCTTTGATATTTCATATGTGTATTCCTTCTTGTGACAAGGCCTTTCTACACATATCATAACTTTTGACCTAATGACCAAGACCTAGATATTTGACCTACTTTTCAAAAAATCTTAGATTGGCTATTTCTTTTGATTGCTGAGTGATAGGCTTTGATATTTCACATGTGTATTCCATGTGACAAGACCTTTCTTCACATACCATCATTTTTAGCTCACCTCGACGAAGTTGAGTGAGCTTATGCTATAACCCCACGCATCCGCGTCCGTGTCCGGTTAAGAAGTTTGGGTTAGCTCAGTATCTGACAAAGTACTAATGCTACAGTAACCAAACTGGCACAAGTGATTCATCTTTGGATGCTGAGGTGAACCCATGCATTGGATGCAGCATCTGACCTACATTTTCCGCTTGAGTGACTTGGTTAAGAAGTTTGGGGTAGCTCAGTATCTGACAAAGTACTAATGCTACAGTAACCAAACTGGCACAAGTGATTCATCTTTGGATGCTGAGGTGAACCCATGCATCGGATGCAGCATCTGACCTACATTTTCCGCTTGAGTGATTTGGATAAGAAGTTTGGGGTAGCTCAATATCTGACAAAGTACTAATGCTACAGTAACCAAACTTGCACAAGTGATTCATCTTTGGATGCGGAGATGGACCCATGCATCGGATGCAGCATCTGACCTACTTTTACCATTTGAGTGATTTCGCTTTTAAAAGCCAATATTGAGCAGAGTATAAGTGCTACATGTACCAAACTTGCATATTGGATGTATCTTTGATCAAACTTTCATAAAATGACCTTGACCTACTTTTTCCGCTTGAGTGATTTTGCCTTTAAAAGCCAATATTGAGCAAAGTATAAGTTATACATGTACCAAACTTGCATATTGGATGTATCTTTGATCAATCTTTCATAAAATGACCTTGACTTACTTTTTCCGCTTGAGTGATTTTGCTCTATAAAGCCAATATTGAGCAAAGTATAACTGCTACGTGTACCAAACTTGCATATTGAATGTATCTTTGATCAAACTTTCATAAAATGACCTTGACCTACTTTTTCTGCTTGAGTGGTTTTGCCTTTAAAAGCCAATATACATGTACTAAGAAATATGTTTGAATTGAATTTTGCTGTCACGAGGTGAGCTTCGTAATCTGTGATTACCTATGTTTTACCTCCTGCACTTGCCCTATATATTTGACCTACTTTTCAACAAATCTATGATTTGCTATATCTTTTGAGTGGTAAGTGATAGGGCTTTGATATTTCACATTTGTATTCCTTATGAAAAGACCTTTCTAAACATTCCATAATTTTTAACCTAGTGACCTTGCTCTTGATATTTGACCTAATTTCAATTTAAAAAAATCCGCTACGCAGGCGACACAAGCATTCCTTGGATTGCTTTTTTTTCACACATGCATATTTCAGAACAATTTCCCTATTTAATGATTATTTTCTCTGTCTTATTTCTGTATCTATGGTAAACATAGTCGCCATATATCTTGTGTTACAGATTTGATTGGTTCAATACCTCCTTGCCCCTTTAGTAGGGGTAACTACAGGAAATAAAAAGGTGCACACTAAAAATTTTGACTGACTTGAAATGCCCGGAAGTCTGTAAAATTGGTCTTTTTTGATTGCGAATCTTTGGCACACATAAAAATGTAAAGAAAAAGGGGGGGGGGGGGGTCATGCATGTCCTTTTTTCGCAAATTTCACTTTTTTTACAGGAACTCTGCGTCCTCATCGAAAATGTTACGAATTTTGCATATTTTCAAACCTATCTGTAGATTGCATAAAAGACAAGATCAAGTTCGAAGTTAAATTTATCACGACTATTGATTCAATATGCTAAAAATACATTTCCAAGCGCCGCATTTCAGCATATTTACTGAAAATAATTTGTCCAAGTGGCTTCACTGGGTCATGAGGTTTGATACACCGTACACTGCTGTTTGGAAAATAAATTGGCTCAATTTCTGCACTTGAATTAATATTGTCCGCTAACAACTTGTCTGTGTTAATTGGATTAACACGATTTTGACTGTACGTTACATGTATTAAGATGAAATCAATACTATTCAAAAGCTCTCATTCATAGATTTCTGTATAATTTAATATGAATAAAGGCAAAACCGAAAAGTCTTTGTTTTTTATGCTTCCGGAATCAAAGATACGGGGGCATATAGTTTTTGGCCTGTCCGTCTGTCTGTTTGTCCGAAAAACTTTACATTGGGCATAACTTTTGAATGGAAGGTGATAGAGCTTTCATATTTCACATGTGTATTCCTTGTGACAATACCTTTTCATTGATACCAAAATTTTTGATCTCGTGACCTTGACCTTTGACCTTCTTTTCAAAAACTTTAACATTGGGCATAACTTTTGAATGGTTAGTGATAGGGCTTTCATATTGTACATGTGTATTCTTTGTGACAAGATCTTTCCATTGATACCAACATTACTCTGACCCTGACCTCTCACATACTTAACAGAAAATGGTGTTTATACCAACAAAGATGCCACCGCCGGGGCATTCGTGTTTCACAAACACAGGCTTTATTATTTTCTGGCATACTAGCTATTAATAATGAAAGGTTTGGTGTTCAATTTTAAATAAACTTTATTTATGAAATCATTTCATTGTTTTATTCTGTTTCTGTTGCACATTTAAATGTGGAATTTTACAAAATGATTTTATTTTTGATGTTGCATAATCAAACTATACTAGCTGGGCATATGACTTTGGATCGCATAATCCATCTTTTCAAATCAGTAAAAAAGTTGTTGTTTTGAAATGTGACTATTTTCTCTTGTTTGTACTTTTAAAGGTTGTCTGAAAAAAAACTTGTCTGCATCCGGCAAAAATCTTGTTAGAAAGGTTGTGGGCTAAAATCCTGGTACTGGCACTATCAGTATTCAATGTCAGTATGTCAATTAGAGCGTGCATGGGTATCAGGTGAGCGTTGTGCCCCCTGGGGCTCTTGTTTCAGAAATCACTAAAAATGTTCAAATGACATGCCTAAAAGCGTACAGTGGAATAATTACATCCTGTTTAATGAAAAGTTGATAAAAGACCCCAGAAGATACACATTTCTTGCAGTGCATGTGCTGTTGACTTTAAAGGTAATACGTTATCATATGACTTCTATACATTAGTGAATAATTGCATATTTCGTCTTAATTTCATGTTATCAAGAGGGTCACCGTATCCAAAATCGAAAAATTTGACTGATTTCAACTTCTCGTCGTCGTCTTAGCTAGATTTTATCCTAGATCAAAGACAATCTGATTATATTTGTGATATTAAAAAGTGATGAGAGTAAAAAATATCACAAGAAACTGTGCAAAGACGATGGAATTTACCTTGGCAGTATAACAGAGGCATCGTTTTATATATGTGTCTCGCTTCGGTAATCATCTAAATCCGGAATGGAAACAGTGGCGTTCCTACACTGTGTGTTAAGCTACGGGCAAAATATAGGTGCATGGAACGCAATAACTTGAATATGTGTCAACGGATTTTGATGATATTTGTACATTGTGACTAGACTCAGAAGGGGAAGCTGCCTTTTGATTTTCAGGTTCATCCGATATGTCGTTACGCAGTTATGGGACTTAGAATTTTAAAATACTGTGAAAATATACTACAACATTTAAAAAATCTTTAAAAACCTATTTTTGGGTTAGATGTTTGAAAATTTACATACTTTAAGAAGGAAGGACGTTCTTTGACATGTATAACGGATTTTTTAAATTTTTTTGTCACATAATCGAGAAATTATGTGTAATGGGGGGGGGGGGGGTATATGCACATACATGTTAAGCTAAGGGAAAAATATAGGTGCATAGAACGCAATAACTTGAATATGCGTCAACGGATTTTCATATTTGTACATTGTGATCAGATATTGAAGTGGAAGCCGCATTTTGATTTTCAGCTTCATCTGATTTGTCCTTATGGAGTTATTGCCGACTAGGACATTTTGGTGTTGTGAAAAAAATCCCAACGGGCGTATCTTGCTGCGTGAGCGTAGGCTTTATAAAGTATTTCCAAAAGTTCATAATTATTTTGCCCACAGTTTACTGTTTTTTTCCAAACGAGTGACCACGACTCGGGGAGGGTAACAGCAGCCAACAGCATCAGTGCACCTTATTTAGAAGAATCTTTGGAAAATAAGAGAGATCTCAATGTGTTTTCGATGAGAAAATTTAAACATGTTAAATTTCCAAAATATTGTAAACTATCCGTTCATGATTTTCCTTTTGAATTTTTGGCACTGATAATTCCAATATTTGATCGATTTGTCTTGAAGTTTTTGATAGTTACTAGACACTAGGATGCTAAATGAATCCTCTTTTCATATGAATTAAACTTAAAAAACACACGATATAAAATCGGTTAATTCTTTTCAGTATTCAATATTTTCCATGATTGGACGTTTCATTCGATTTTTTTTCTCACAAAATTAAAGTAAAACACGAATTAAATTCATTTTATAGAATAAAGCAGGATAAAAAATCACTGAAAAAAATATCATAGAACGTGTATCAAGTTCGACCGTCAGATAAGAAGTGCTTTGAAGTAACAGTTACTCAGGTGCCGTGTCACATGTAAATATTCAGTTGACCAGTAATGATCAATGATTCGTTTATTGTTTGTCAATGATTGTTTGATTGATTTATCGAGTCATGTTTTAAGTTGGAGAAAGGCCTCGAACGATGAAAGTGTTGATGTGGTGATTATGAGTTTTGATACTGATATAGCATAGAATATCATTATTTTGAGCTCAGTGCTCACTTTTGGTGAATAAAGGCCCTTTTTATCCCAATTAAAGGAAACCGGTCAGTTAGGTTCAGCGGTTAACAATCCGGTCTTGCCGGTAAAGTACCGCAGGATATTTTCCATACCGCAAGCTTACGGATGAAGGATCAAAGTTGTCTTGAAATCACTACATATCCACAATTTAAAAATGAAAACGTCTCCAACATTCAACTGCACAATTTGCAAAAAAAAAATGGTGAATTGTGGTTACACGTGTTACACTTTATTTGGTAGGAAAAATCTTAAAGACGTTGATGTTTTCATTTAAATGGGTACATTTGTATAAAATGTTTAGTGTACTTTCCTGAAAGAACCTTATTTCACAGTATTTCTCTTAGAAAATGTGTATTCAAAGTCAAAATATGCATAGAATTAGTAGAAGGATGATATGTCACATTATCTCATTATAACAAATTTTAAATTTCTAAGACAACTTTACAATGCAAGAGCAACAAATCAACACAGATAAATGTTTTCATAGTATTTATTCGATGTAATCCTGAAATGCAAAGAGCAAATAAAAGACAAAGTTTGGTGAAAGCTACTGCCTCAAGGTCAAAAGAGGAAGTCCATTGTGTAAGGTGTCATATTCTACATAAAGCGATATAAGTAGAGCTCTGAATCCCTTCTAACTGCATTTTATATACTGAAGTTCACCATATAGGTGGAGAAATTTATTCAATTGTTCTCAAAAAGATGAAATGAGTTAAAGAAGATCCTGACGATAATCTCAACAACACTCACAATAGATCACACACATGAGCATCGACGGACCCCTAGCAAGCCAGAGGTGGGACCAGGTGCCTGGGAGGAGAAAGCATTCCCTGTTTGCTAGCCGTAACGCCTATATCTCTCTATGTAACGTGGGACTGCGGGAATTCATTTTTTAGCTCACCTGAGCCAAAGGCTCAAGTGAGCTATTGTCATAGTGTTGCGTCTGGCATCCGTCGTCCGTCGTCTGTCGTCGTCGTCGTCGTCGTAAACTTTTCACATTTTAAACTTCTACTCCAGAACGGCTGAAGGGATTTTGATGAAACTTGGTAGGTATGAAGTACTCATGGTCCCCTACAAGTGTTGTTGTTTTTCGTCCGGATCTGTCAACAGGTGGCGCCACCACAGCAAAAAGTAGGTCACGGGGGGTACCCTCCTTTGACAAACTTCTTCTTCAGAACCGAAGCATGTATCGACAAACCGAAAGCATCAGGATGATCTAGAGAGATGTCTTAAGAAGTGTTGTTATTTTTGGTTCCACTTCGAAGTCAAATTTTTGACGCGTTTTTGACGTCTTTTCGGACTTAGTCAGAAATGCACATTTTTGCACTATTTCTTTAAATAACTCAATAAGTGTATGATTTTACACACTCATTTACTACATATTTATCATATTTAACTTACTTAATGCTTTGATATGTATTTTATGCTTAAATTTTATTTTTTTGATTTTTTATGAATTTTTTTCTTACGTAAAAAGGAAGGGGGGGGGGGGTGATTTTCATACATTTTCTGCTTCTTTTCTATAACCACTCTTCAGATTGTCATGACATTTTGTAGATATGAGGTACTCATGCATGGTACCCTACAAGTGAAAGAATTTTGTCAAGATATCCACTTTTAGATTTTTAAGGAATTTATTTTAAGATTGTACATAGGTATAATGTATGTTTTCCATGCCCAATGGACCCATGGGGATTGGCTTCAAACCCCGACGGGATCCCGACAAAATTTTTTTTCCCTTTTTAGCTCACCTGAGCCAAAGGCTCAAGTGAGCTATTGTCATAGTGTTGCGTCTGGCGTCCGGCGTCCGGCGTCTGTCGTCGTCGACGTCGTAAACTTTTCACATTTTAAACTTCTTCTCCAGAACGGCTGAAGGGATTTTGATGAAACTTGGTAGGTATGAAGTACTCATGGTCCCCTACAAGTGTTGTTGTTTTTCGTCCGGATCTGTCAACAGGTGGCGCCACCACAGCAAAAAGTAGGTCACGGGGGGTACCCTCCTTTGACAAACTTCTTCTTCAGAACCGAAGCATGTATCGACAAACCGAAAGCATCAGGATGATCTAGAGAGATGTCTTAAGAAGTGTTGTTATTTTTGGTTCCACTTCGAAGTCAAATTTTTGATGCGTTTTTGACGTCTTTTCGGACTTAGTCAGAAATGCACATTTTTGCACTATTTCTTTAAATAACTCAATAAGTGTATGATTTTACACACTCATTTACTACATATTTATCATATTTAACTTACTTAATGCTTTGATATGTATTTTATGCTTAAATTTTTTTTTTTTTTATTTTTTATGAATTTTTTCTTATGTAAAAAGGAAGGGGGGGGGTGATTTTCATACATTTTCTGCTTCTTTTCTATAACCACTCTTCAGATTGTCATGACATTTTGTAGATATGAGGTACTCATGCATGGTACCCTACAAGTGAAAGAATTTTGTCAAGATATCCACTTTTAGATTTTTAAGGAATATTTTTTAAGATTGTACATAGGTATAATGTATGTTTTCCATGCCCAATGGACCCATGGGGATTGGCTTCAAACCCCGACGGGATCCCGACAAAATTTTTTTTCCCTTTTTAGCTCACCTGAGCCAAAGGCTCAAGTGAGCTATTGTCATAGTGTTGCGTCTGGCGTCCGTCGTCTGTCGTCGTCGTCGTCGTCGTAAACTTTTCACATTTTAAACTTCTACTCCAGAACGGCTGAAGGGATTTTGATGAAACTTGGTAGGTATGAAGTACTCATGGTCCCCTACAAGTGTTGTTGTTTTTCGTCCGGATCTGTCAACAGGTGGCGCCACCACAGCAAAAAGTAGGTCACGGGGGGTACCCTCCTTTGACAAACTTCTTCTTCAGAACCGAAGCATGTATCGACAAACCGAAAGCATCAGGATGATCTAGAGAGATGTCTTAAGAAGTGTTGTTATTTTTGGTTCCACTTCGAAGTCAAATTTTTGACGCGTTTTTGACGTCTTTTCGGACTTAGTCAGAAATGCACATTTTTGCACTATTTCTTTAAATAACTCAATAAGTGTATGATTTTACACACTCATTTACTACATATTTATCATATTTAACTTACTCAATGCTTTGATATGTATTTTATGCTTAAATTTTATTTTTTTTGATTTTTTATGAATTTTTTTCTTATGTAAAAAGGAAGGGGGGGTGATTTTCATACATTTTCTGCTTCTTTTCTATAACCACTCTTCAGATTGTCATGACATTTTGTAGATATGAGGTACTCATGCATGGTACCCTACAAGTGAAAGAATTTTGTCAAGATATCCACTTTTAGATTTTTAAGGAATATTTTTTAAGATTGTACATAGGTATAATGTATGTTTTCCATGCCCAATGGACCCATGGGGATTGGCTTCAAACCCCGACGGGATCCTGACAAAAATTTTTTTCCCTTTTTAGCTCACCTGAGCCAAAGGCTCAAGTGAGCTATTGTCATAGTGTTGCGTCTGGCGTCCGTCGTCCGGCGTCTGTCGTCGTCGTCGTCGTAAACTTTTCACATTTTAAACTTCTTCTCCAGAACGGCTGAAGGGATTTTGATGAAACTTGGTAGGTATGAAGTACTCATGGTCCCCTACAAGTGTTGTTGTTTTTCGTCCGGATCTGTCAACAGGTGGCGCCACCACAGCAAAAAGTAGGTCACGGGGGGTACCCTCCTTTGACAAACTTCTTCTTCAGAACCGAAGCATGTATCGACAAACCGAAAGCATCAGGATGATCTAGAGAGATGTCTTAAGAAGTGTTGTTATTTTTGGTTCCACTTCGAAGTCAAATTTTTGACGCGTTTTTGACGTCTTTTCGGACTTAGTCAGAAATGCACATTTTTGCACTATTTCTTTAAATAACTCAATAAGTGTATGATTTTACACACTCATTTACTACATATTTATCATATTTAACTTACTCAATGCTTTGATATGTATTTTATGCTTAAATTTTATTTTTTTTGATTTTTTATGAATTTTTTTCTTATGTAAAAAGGAAGGGGGGGTGATTTTCATACATTTTCTGCTTCTTTTCTATAACCACTCTTCAGATTGTCATGACATTTTGTAGATATGAGGTACTCATGCATGGTACCCTACAAGTGAAAGAATTTTGTCAAGATATCCACTTTTAGATTTTTAAGGAATATTTTTTAAGATTGTACATAGGTATAATGTATGTTTTCCATGCCCAATGGACCCATGGGGATTGGCTTCAAACCCCGACGGGATCCTGACAAAAATTTTTTTCCCTTTTTAGCTCACCTGAGCCAAAGGCTCAAGTGAGCTATTGTCATAGTGTTGCGTCTGGCGTCCGTCGTCCGGCGTCTGTCGTCGTCGTCGTCGTAAACTTTTCACATTTTAAACTTCTTCTCCAGAACGGCTGAAGGGATTTTGATGAAACTTGGTAGGTATGAAGTACTCATGGTCCCCTACAAGTGTTGTTGTTTTCGTCCGGATCTGTCAACAGGTGGCGCCACCACAGCAAAAAGTAGGTCACGGGGGGTACCCTCCTTTGACAAACTTCTTCTTCAGAACCGAAGCATGTATCGACAAACCGAAAGCATCAGGATGATCTAGAGAGATGTCTTAAGAAGTGTTGTTATTTTTGGTTCCACTTCGAAGTCAAATTTTTGACGCGTTTTTGACGTCTTTTCGGACTTAGTCAGAAATGCACATTTTTGCACTATTTCTTTAAATAACTCAATAAGTGTATGATTTTACACACTCATTTACTACATATTTATCATATTTAACTTACTCAATGCTTTGATATGTATTTTATGCTTAAATTTTATTTTTTTTGATTTTTTATGAATTTTTTTCTTATGTAAAAAGGAAGGGGGGGTGATTTTCATACATTTTCTGCTTCTTTTCTATAACCACTCTTCAGATTGTCATGACATTTTGTAGATATGAGGTACTCATGCATGGTACCCTACAAGTGAAAGAATTTTGTCAAGATATCCACTTTTAGATTTTTAAGGAATATTTTTTAAGATTGTACATAGGTATAATGTATGTTTTCCATGCCCAATGGACCCATGGGGATTGGCTTCAAACCCCGACGGGATCCCGACAAAAATTTTTTTCCCTTTTTAGCTCACCTGAGCCAAAGGCTCAAGTGAGCTATTGTCATAGTGTTGTGTCTGGCGTCCGTCGCCCGGCGTCCGGCGTCTGTCGTCGTCGTCGTCGTAAACTTTTCACATTTTAAACTTCTTCTCCAGAACGGCTGAAGGGATTTTGATGAAACTTGGTAGGTATGAAGTACTCATGGTCCCCTACAAGTGTTGTTGTTTTTCGTCCGGATCTGTCAACAGGTGGCGCCACCACAGCAAAAAGTAGGTCACGGGGGGTACCCTCCTTTGACAAACTTCTTCTTCAGAACCGAAGCATGTATCGACAAACCGAAAGCATCAGGATGATCTAAAGAGATGTCTTAAGAAGTGTTGTTATTTTTGGTTCCACTTCGAAGTCAAATTTTTGACGCGTTTTTGACGTCTTTTCGGACTTAGTCAGAAATGCACATTTTTGCACTATTTCTTTAAATAACTCAATAAGTGTATGATTTTACACACTCATTTACTACATATTTATCATATTTAACTTACTTAATGCTTTGATATGTATTTTATGCTTAAATTTTATTTTTTTGATTTTTTATGAATTTTTTTCTTATGTAAAAAGGAAGGGGGGGGGGTTGATTTTCATACAATTTCTGCTTCTTTTCTATAACCACTCTTCAGATTGTCATGACATTTTGTAGATATGAGGTACTCATGCATGGTACCCTACAAGTGAAAGAATTTTGTCAAGATATCCACTTTTAGATTTTTAAGGAATATTTTTGGCCTAGGTCATCTTTGGCACGTATTAAAACGAAAGAAAAAAGGGGGTCATGCATACCTTTTCTGCAAAATTCACTTGTTTAATGACCCCTCCTTCCGAATTGAAAATTTGCTAATTTTTATATATTTTCAAATCGATCTATTGATTACATATAAGGCAAAATCATGTTCAAAACTCAATATCTACAGACAGCAGGGAATCATACATTGATTTTATGTGCTATTTTTAAATTTTCAATAGTTATGACCAATGAGGTGTAACCTTTTATTCAGCCCGGTTCACCAGTCAAAAGGGAAGGGATTCCCTGCTAAAATGATTAACTGTAGTTACACCTTCTAGGTCAGAGACAACCAAATCATTTTCCATAGTCTGTAATGTTAACAAAATGCCTTATAACGTCTATACTAACATTGCTGGCCATGCATGTTATATACCGATTTGTTCATTGATTCAAGCTTTATACGAAACTAAATTAAAAAATATAGCATGACCTGCTCTTTTTCGCACTATTTGCGTCACAAGGTACCCCGCAGAGAATTTTCCAATTTTCCCGCGCCCGTCCCCTTTGGCGGATCGGGAGCTAGGGAAATATCCGGGTATCGACATTTTAATTGCACTTATTTTTTACCTATATATATCATATTCAAACAATATACCAAAAGAAAATAGAATTGATAGCCAATCACATCTTCTGTCACATTTAAAATAACAGGCCCCCTCACCCTACAGGTTTTTCTCCAATCAGAGCCGGCCTTTTAGTGGTCTCTGACCTATAACTGTAACTGTAAACAAAGTCGCTGTACTTTAGATTTGATCCGTTTAATTCCTCCACAACCCTTTCGTACTGCGATACATTTCAGGAGATACAGTGCAAACGGAATAGATTTTTATTTAGTGTGCATTATACTTGGAACACTTTCATAATGGTTATCATTCATGTACTTGGAACACTTGCATATACTTGTTATCATGTATAAAGTTTGCTCGAATTTCCTCTGTCTTAGACTCTCTTAGATGAAGTAATTTACGGACTGATTTCTTGAAGAAACGTCTAATGAGTAATCTCTTCCTCTGGATCATGAGGTTTGATACACCGTACACTGCTTTTTGGAAAACAAATTGGCCCAATTTCTGCACAATTCACTTGAATTGATAAATATTGGATTAAAACGATTTTAACTGTACGTTTCATGTATTTGAGATGAAATCAATACTATTCAAAAGCATTCTTAGATTTCAGTATACTTTAATATGAATAAAGGCAAAACCGAAAAATCTTTGTTTTTTATGCCCCTGGAATAAAAGATTCGGGAGCATATAGTTTTTGGCCTGTCCGTCTGTCTGTTTGTTTTCCGAAAAACTTTAACATTGGGCATAACTTTTGAATGGAAGCTGGTGATAGAGGTTTCATATTTCACATGTGTATTCCTTGTGACAATACCTTTCCATTGATACCACAATTTTGACCTCGTGACCATAACCTTGACCTTTGACGTACTTTTCAAAAACTTAAACATTGCGCATAACTTTTGATTGGTTAGTGATAGGGCTTTCATATTTTACATGTGTATTCCTTGTGACAAGATATTTCCATAGATACCAATATTACGCTGACCCTGACCTCTCACATACTTAACAGAAAATGGCGTTTATACTAACAAAGATGCCGCCGGGGGCATTCTCGTTTCACAAACACAGCCTGTCAGGCTTTATAATTTCTGGCATGCTAGCTATCAATAATGAAAGGTATGGTCATTCAGATTTAAATAAACTTAATTTATGAAATAATTTCATTGTTTTATTCTTTTTCTGCTGCGCATTAAAGTGGGATTTTACAATATGATTTTATTTTTGATGTTGCATAATTGAACTATACTAGTTGGGCATATGACTTAAAAAAAGTTATTGTTTTGAAATGTGACTATTTTTTCTTGTTTGTACTTTTAAAGGTTGTCTGAAAAAAAAACTTCTCTGCATCCGGCAAAAATCTTTTTAGAAAGGTTGTGGGCTAAAATCCCGGTACTGGCACTATCAGTATTCATTAGCAGTATGTCAATTAGAGCGTGCATGGGTATCAGGTGAGCGTTGTGCCCCCTGGGGCTCTTGTTTACGGTAATCACGACATTTTTTTACGGTAGATCTGTCATTTTATGGAGAAATCGGGTGATAAAATACAAATTCCGACCTTTTTTAAACTTTATTTTGTAAAATAATTTCGAATTTTCTGTTATGACTATCAAATGCTTACATATTTGGGAAATTAAGCAATCTTAATCGCGTTTCTGACGACAAAAACCGCCAGAAACATAAACGTCTAGCGATTTTTAGTGTTTATGTCCCTAAAACTCAGTATCAAAATGAAAATACTGATGTTATCAGACAAAGATATGTTTTCATGTAAGAAATATACCGGAATAAAATATATAAAACTTTTTATTTCATGTATAAGTCTTCTTAAGAATTTTACTTGTCCCGTGTTGCGACACTTCTTTTACGGTATAGAACCGTATTAGGCGACACTTTTCTATCGTAATCGCGATAGTTTTTTACGGTATAGGCGACTGTTTTTTAAGGGAATATATTACTTTCTGTTCATATAATATCGTCCATATAACGTGTAAACTTTTTTTAGCACTTGAAATACATGGTATACATATATGAGATATGTTGATATGCAGGGACATGTATGCTATTAATATATCCAGGTACTGAAGCAGTTGTACAGCAGACTTAGCTCCCCGATTAGCCTCGACTTAAAATTTTGATGACGTTGGGGAAGTTGGCACTGTAATATCCTTATTGACCGTAACACCGACTCTGTCCCGATCTCAATACGACTTGACTACGATCTACCACAATCTACCTACGACTTCACACCGACTTAGCCCATGTCTACCTTTCCGATTTAGCTACGACCTGCCCCGACTCACCACGACTTGAGTAGACTGAGCCCCGACTTAACTACGACCTACCATGATTAAACAATGACTTCCGCCGACATAACTACGACTAGCTTGTGTTGCAAATTAATGTACGATAATCATTCTTTTATAGTATCAGTCTTTTTGGAACCTGTTTTGGAGCTCCTTTCTCTTTTTAATGGCATGGTGAAATTAAACTGGTCAACTACTAGACATAATGAAATACTTGCTCAAGTCAAGGCTTAGTCGGGGCTAAGTCGGGCAGATCGTAGCTCTGTCTTCATCAGCTATAGTTAGGTCGGCGTCAATCGGGAAGGTCCAGGCGACCCGTGGTAAAGTCGGGGCTTAGTCTTGGTGAATCGGGGATAAGTCGGGGTGATTCGTAGCTCAGTCGCGAGGGTCTGTTCCCGATGAGCCTCAACTGAGCTACGATTTACCTTTGCTTAGATCAGACCTCCCCGACCTTGCTCCGACTTAAATAAGTCGGGGTTGAGTCCTAAAAAGTATCAATCCCCAGTCACAAAGTGCCCGACTTGTGAAGTCGATGTGAATCGGGGCTCTGTCGGGCGAGTTGTAGCTTGGTCAGGGCGAGTCGAAGTGGGTCAAAGCTAAGTCGGGAAGGCCGGGGAGACACCCCGACAAATGTATACATGTGCTTTTTCGGAGCTCAGTCCCGACTTATTTAGGTCGGGGCTAGGTTGCAGCAAGGTCGGGACTACGTCGGCGTAAATCGTAGCTCAGTCGGGGATCATCGGGAACAGACCTTCTTCGCGAACGAGCTAGGATGACAAATATGGAAAATGACTATATCCCTCTATACAGCACAAAATCGATAATTCAGAAAATCATTCACCCCGACTTGGGCCCGACTCACCAAGACTAAGCCCTGACTTTACCACGAGTCGCCCCCACCTTCCTTATTGACACCGATCTAACTACATGTACTGTCCTATGTCATATATACGACTGATGAAGACGATCTGCTCGATTTAGCCCTAACTTGAGCAAATATTATAGGTACTTTAAAAGAATCACATATCTACATATGTAAATGAATTTGCAACGCACGCAGTAGTAATGTCGGTAGAAGTCGTTGTTCAATCGTAGTAGATCGGGGATCAGATCGGGCTGTTTTCGTATTATGAAAAGTAAAAATCACATTTACAGCATCATACTTGTACATTTCCGTCATTTTTATGCGAAACCGGAACTTCCATTTTCAATTAACCTCCCTCAAGAATAGTAACCTGTTCCCAAACATTTTAACATTGTGCAATACGTTTTCGTTGATTTCAAATCACCGAGCAGACAATTAGAGCTGCAACGATTCACCGCGGTGCACCGAGAATCGCGATTCTTAGCTCCGACTCGAATCGCGAGTCGTAGTAGTCAGAAACGATTCGAGTCGAATAGTTTTAATAATGCAGAAAAACGTCCTAATTTCAACTTCAAAGTATTCACTAATCGCAGGATTCCCAATAAGAATGATTTTAGGTGCTGATTTAGAATAAAAAGTGAACCTTTCAAATGCATTTACCAAGCAATTCGTAAGAAAATACAGGGTCAGAGGAAATTCGAACCGGCGATCTTGTACCGCATTTCAACGAGCGCGCGAGTGCTACCCCAAAATTGAAAATTGCCTCTTTTAAAGTATTTTAATACAATGTTCATGTGAAAGCACTGTATGATACATATGATTATGTATCATGTGGAAATATTATTCAAGCCACCCTCCCCCTTCCACGTCAGAACGGCCTTCTGGGGATATAAATTCGGTACTGTGTACAAAAGATATATTATAGCGAGCGGAGCTCGCTGCAAAGCCCTTATGGTAACGCGTATACACATATTTTATTGAGAAAATATGCTGAATCAAAGAATGAGAATGTACTAGTACTATGCTTTCAAAAACTTTCGTCCCCTCGCAGACAGAGTTACTGCGGAGATGCTGGATATTGCCATTTAAATTTTTTTTCGACTCCAAGTAGACGTATATGTTATACTCAATTTTTGTTTATAAGTTAAATTTATTGAAAATATTTTTCGTAAATCAGGTAACGATAAAGCATCAACAAGGCGACGTAACCACGGGAAATCCGACATTTCCGGTTTTAAACGAGACGTTTCGCTCTGATTGCTTTTCTCGTCTCGGGTGGTTTCGTACTGTCAGAAGTCGGAATATGGTTATTTTTTCTTTTGTTCTTAAGTAATTTATTTTCAGCTAACCTAAACATTATTCTTACAAAACAAAAATGAATTATAAATAATTATATTTTAAAAGAACCATATTTTTAAGCCCCCCTTAAAATGTTCATCAGATCTGCTGGTCTAGATCAATTTTACACATGCTTCCGTGTTTCCACTCGCCTTATACTACCTTTTTTTTGGCAATCATCAAATAGAAAGTTTTGTAAGATAAGATAATCCATCATAGTCAAAATATAATAGAAAGATCTTTTTTTATTTCATATAATCATATCTATTTTCTCTCCGCTCGCACAAAAAGGCTTTGCCTTGATTCATATATTAACTTACAAGTTTGCACAAAGAAGTGCATAGGTTTATGCATTTTTGGCCGGATTGCAAAGCAATTGACGATGTCCGTCTGTCCGTCTGCCGTCAACATTTTTGTCCCCCGCCTTCGCGAAAGCGCGGGGACATTAAAACCGGTTCGTCCGTCCGTCTGTCCGTCTGTCTGTCAGTCACAAAAACTTTAACCTTGTGCATAACTTTTGAATGGTAAGTGATAAGGCTTTGATATTTCACATGTGTATTCCTTGTGACAAGACCTTTCTATGGATACCATAATTTTTGACCTTGTGACCTTGACCTTGGACTTTGGCCTACTTATTAAGAACTTTAACCTTGACCATAACTTTTGAATGGAAAGTGATAGGGCTTTGATATTTCACATGTGTATTCCTTGTGACAAGACCTTTCCATGGATACCAAAATTTTTGACCTTGTGACCTTGACCTTGGATTTTGACCTACTTATTAAAAACTTTAACCGTGACCATAACTTTTGAATGGAAAGTGATAGGGCTTTGATATTTCACATGTGTATTCCTTGTGACAAGACCTTACCATGGATACCAAAATTTTTGACCTTGTGACCTTGACCTTTGAGTTCGACCTACTTATTAAAAACTTTAACCTTGACCATAACTTTTGAATGGAAAGTGATAGGGCTTTGATATTTCACATGTGTATTCCTTGTGACAAGACCTTTGCATGGATACCAAAATTTTTGACCTTGACCTTTGAGTTCGACCTACTTTTCAAAAAACTATAACCTTGTCCATAACTTTTTAATGGAAAATGATAGGGCTTTCACATTTCACATGTGTATTCCTTGTGATGAGACCTTTCTGTTGGTAATAACATTCTGACCTTGTGACCTTGTCCATGGAGGTTGACCCACATTTAAAAACTTCAACCTCGACCATAAGTTTTTGATGGTAATTTATAGGGCTGGGACGATTCAGGTATTCTTCGATTCGGTTCGGTTTCGAATCGCAGGGCCTCGGTTCGGTTATTTTCGATTCGGTTAATTTGAATGAGAAAAAATACAAAATGGTGTGTGAAATGAATGAATTTAACAAAAGTAATAAAAAAAATTGATTTCGTCAAACTATCACTTCAGTCTAACCTTATAGAGCGTCAATTTACATATATCTGAAGAATGTGAGGGTATATATACTGTGATTTCAAACAATAATCAGTTTTTACATCCCAAATTTTTGTTGCTGTATGTGCTCCAACATACAGTACGTACTGTGAAAAATCAAATATAAATACAAAGTTCAACACCTTATTTTTCAACAACCAAGTATTGACAGATCTCATAGGACTTTCACAATAAATATCAAAGTGGACATAGCTTTCCTTACATGATATTTGGCGACTAAAATCCCCGTTTATTCTTGTTGCTGCTTTGCAAAAACTTCCTCTGATCTGAGTTCATGGAAAGCGAAAGTAGATATACTTTACTTTCACTTTCTTTTTCATTGGAGGCCTGCAAGTTGGGGGAATCGCAGGTAAATCGGCGCGAGCAGTCACTGTACGTCCTTTTCTTACTTTCTAGCTTTCTTTAATGTACTTTCTAAGCTATTTCAAAGATTTTCTGGTCACTATTTGGCTTCAGTTTACTTTAATGAATTAAGTTTGAACCGATTCGAAATCTGCAATTCTACGTCAATGCATCGAACCGACAATGCTATTTTCGAAGCACCGAAATTTTCGATGCACCGCCCAGCCCTAGTAATTTAAATCATTGGTCTTAAATATTTCATTTTTCTAAAGTGTAATTAATGAAAATTTTGAATTTTCAAGCATGCTATAAATTCATAATTTATTTAAAATTTAAATCCTGTAATTTGAATAAAAGTTTTCATAATACTGTAAAATGCAAGTCTTAAATGAAATAATGTGGCATGAATATTCACACATGACCCATACAAGTCTATAAAATTTGATTTTGAAGTTGATAGATATTTTCCCTTTTGACTCAATGCAGTAAACTCTTGTATGGGTACTCCCTAATTTAAATTGCAAATATCTAAAAAAAAAAAAAAAAAAAAAGATACATTGAATTTTGATTTGAAATTTTCAGGGCAAGTATAAAAATGATTGAATTTAATGATAGTGCAAAATCATGAAATTTCAAAATTTTAATCTTGTCTAATAGGTCTCACTTGGATAAATCGTCTTCGCGGAAGCCTGTAATAGGGGAATATAGTCAGTGGCGGATTCAGGGGGGTGCGGAGGGGGCGCCCGCTCCCCCCGGCAATGACCCCAAATTTTCCAAAAACAGGTATATTTTTGCCCATTTTCAGTAAAAATCGGCAAAATTCGCCCCTTGACCCCCCGGCAAAGGGGGCATCCGCCACTGATAGTTCCTAAGGGATAGAACGCTGGAGCTTTTTGTATGCAGTTAATGTATACCATTGAGGGAGTTAGCATGATTCTGGTTTCCCGAGACTAGACCTATTTCCCGAGGCTTCGGCTCGGGAGATAGGTCTGGTCGAGGGAAACCAGAATCATGCTAACTCCCTCAATGGTATAATTTAACTGTTTTATTATACCGTCACGCGATGAAGCTCCGCCCCATTTCAAAGTCCCGCGCTGTAGTTCCGCCCAATTTCGAAGCTATGTCCCTAGGGAAATGGTCTTCTCAACTAACGCACCCTTTGCAGGGAAATATTCTCATCAGGCGGGTTACAGCTAGTTTTAATGAGTATCTTTTTATATAGGAAAAACAAGTAGAGGTATAATAAATACAAAACATAGGGTAATCAAAGATTACATAGCTCGCCTATACAGGTTTTTGTCAGAAACCAGGTTAAAGTTTTTGAAAAGTAGGTCAAAGTCCAAGGTCAAGGTCACTAGGTCAAAGGTCATGGTCTCAAATGAAAGGTCTCGTCACAGGGTATCTACATGTGAAATATCAAAGCCCTACCCCTTATAGTTCAAGAGATATAGCCCAGGTTAAAGTTTTGTCTACGGACGACGACAACGACGGCTACAACGACAACGACGACACCGAGGGTATGGCATTAGCTCTCCGGACTTTTTCGTCCCGGCGAGCTAATAAAGTAGGAAAACGACTATTTTTGTGGGTAAACTTTATATCATGTTTGAGGAAATTTTATATTCTTTCAAATGAACTATACCTGCTACGGAAGGAGGCACTATATTTCGTGGAAGGATGCGATATGTTTAGGGTAGCACTGGGTGAAACTGAGAGGTACTTTTAGTCCTTAATTTTCAAGGCCAAATTACTCGAAAGATGCAGCGTGACTTTTTTGCAGACTTATATGAGAAAAAAAGTGTGAAATCTTGACTATGAATGTGTGCGTTTTTGATTCTTATTTCTCTAAGCTGACATATCGGCGATCAAAGTTGACAAGATACTATAGAAACATATAGTGATCTATTTACCCCATTGAGACCTTCCATGCATATAAACATATATCAGGATATTATGCAACCTTTGTACACATAATATACATGAACTAACCCTTGCTGTTTTCGAAGACTTATGTTCATTTATGAAGGCTAAACGTCTTAGAAAGATATATGTCTAAACTCCCTTGATTTTCCTTTATGGAAACCAAAAAGCGAAATTCAATGTAACATAAAGAATTGCGATGATTACAAAAATACGGATCTCACAAGTCGGGACTTTTAAAATAATTCGTTATTTTGTGGGAAACTTTCCAAAATCTACGCGCGTGGTGGTCATTAACCATAGAATTTATTTAGGATGGCCTTATCATTGTACTTCTAGAATACTGAATTTAGACTAAATTTTTCTTTATTTGTTAAAAAATTTCATCTTGTCACCCTTGCCAGTTTTCATATTATTCTCAGAAAATGTGAAAAAGAAGAAAATTAGACTGAAGCGTCTCGCATTGTATTTATCCGTCCCGTTCTCTACCCTTTCTTTTAAAAAAAGTTTTTATGTAAAAAAATATCGAGAAGTTGAGCCCTAGTTGTGTATAACAAAAAGCTCTTTCTCAAATAAATCCTTGTAATAAGGACACTTATTCCGTGGTGAAAATTACGACTACCCCACGACGTTCGTTTCAAAAGTTATGATCAAGTTTGAAATTTAAGAAAAGTAGGTCAAAGGTCAAAGCCAAGGTCACTAGGCCAAAAGTCATCGTATAAAATGAAAGTTCTGGTCATGATGAATCTATATGTAAAATATCAAAACCCTATTTTAAATAATTCTAAACAAATATTGTTGCTCAAGGGATCATTGAAATACAGTTATTTTTATGTAACGTGGGCTTTATCATTTTCCCTATTTTGATTGAAGTATTGTATAAATTGAATTGAAGAAGGAAAATATCAGCTGAATACAACTAAATGTATTTTCAAAGCAAAGATTATTGCAGAATTCATACGAATGAACATTGATTATTTTCGTTCACGTAGATTTATATGGCCAGGGAGCTGCGATAGGGGAGTACTGTGGAAGGACTAGTAATGATGAGCCAATTTTATCTTCATCCAATGCCATGTCGGTACGTTTTACCACCGACTACTCCGTAAACTATACTGGATTCGCAATCGACTATATAATGAGTAAGTACATTTATATTTATACTAGTCAGTCAATACGTTTGTCTGCCTGCCTTTCAGACTTGAGAGTTTGACACTCTTTTAATACCCCCGCAAGCGAAGCTTTTTTTTGGGGGGGGGGGGGGGGTTACACAGGAATCACCCTGTCTGTCGGTCTGTCCTTCTGTCTGTTCTTCCAGCGACGACGTTTTGGAAGCAGATTTCTTTTATATTATTAATGGTAGGCCTTTCATATTTCATACACATATTCACCATAAAGAGTACTTCATTAGCTCACCTCGACGAAGTTGAGATGAGCTTATGCTATAACCCCGGTGTCCGCGTCCGCGTCCCCGTCCGCGTCCGGTTAAAGTTTTTGGGGTAGCTCAGTATCTGACAAAGTATTGATGCTACAGTAACCAAACTTGCACAAGTGATTCATCTTTGGATGCTGAGGTGAACCCATGCATCAGATGCTGCATCTGACCTACATTTTCCGGTTGAATGACTTTGTCAATGTCTGGTTAAAGTTTTTGGGGTAGCTCAGTATCTGACAAAGTACTGATGCTACAGTAACCAAACTTGCACAAGTGATTCATCTTTGGATGCTGAGGTGACCCCATGCATCGGATGCTGCATCTGACCTACATTTTCCGGTTGAATGACTTTGTCAATGTCTGGTTAAACATTTTGGGGTAGTTCAGTATCTGACAAAGTACTGATGCTACAGTAACCAAACTTGCACAAGTGATTCATCTTTGGATGCTGAGGTGACCCCATGCATCGGATGCTGCATCTGACCTACATTTTCTGGTTGAATGACTTTGTCAATGTCTGGTTAAAGTTTTTGGGGTAACTCAGTATCTGACAAAGTACCAATGCTACAGTAACCAAACTTGCACCAGTGATTCATCTTGGGATGCTGAGGTGAACCCATGCATCGGATGCAGCATCTGACCTACATTTTCCGGTTGAATGATTTTACCTTTAAAGGCCAATATTGAGCAAAGTATAAGTGCTACATAAACCAAACTTGCATATTAGATGTATCTTTCATCAAACTTTCAGAAAATGACCTTGACCTACTTTTTCCGCTTGAGTGATTTTGCCTTTAAAGGCTAATATTGTGCAAAGTATAAGTGTTACATGTACCAAACTTGCATATTGGATGTATCTTTGATCAAACTTTCATAAAATGACCTTGACCTACTTTTTCCGCTTGAGTGATTTTGCCTTTAAAGGCTAATATTGAGCAAAGTATAAGTGCTACATGTACCAAACTTGCATATTGGATGTATCTTTGATCAAATTTTCATAAAATGACCTTGACCTACTTTTTTCCACTTGAGCGATTTTTCTTTTAAAGCCAATATACATGTACCTAGAGATATGTTTTAATTGAATTTTGCTGCCGCGAGGTGAGCTTCGTAATCTTTGATTACACTATGTTTTTTTTTTATCATGACTTTTGATCTTGTGACCTATTGACATTTATCTTCACCCAACACAATGATAAATATGGATCATGTCCATTTCCCTATATAATTCAGGAAATATAAACTGAAGGCATACAAAATCAGGATAAAACAGGAATTGAAGCAAACAAACAAACAAAAATCGCCACCACATGAAAAGAAGCGAACTCCCAATATGGAAGTGAGACCAGGTGCCATGGAAGAGTCAGCATCTCCTGCTTGCATGCAACCCGTCGCTTCAATTCTGTAGAATTGTAACATCCGGTCACTTCCATTTGGAAGATATAAAGTATAATCTTTGGTTGGATGGTACAAATGGTCTATGGTCTATGAGAGTGGGACATCATAGTGTATGACGAGTTCCCCATATCGACCTCAGTGACGATGTCAGTCGGTCACATACGTATCCCTGACTGAGAAGCTTATCTGAAAGATGCCTAGCTCTCAGAAAAAACTCTGTAAATGGTACTTGCTCTGGCAAAGTGTATCAACTGAGATATGAACACGCCATAAGCAGGCGATGAAGGGATGTTGCTACTCAGAAAAGGAAAGTTTGTTATGCTGAAATTGAAGTCTTCATGTTTGTCATAGAGTGAGGTGTTCATGTGACCATCTGTGTCGTAGGACAACATTATGTCAAAATAGGATGCTGAATTATTTGTCTCTGTAGTTTCTTTTATTTCAAGCTCCGAATGATAGATTCTGCTGAGGTGATCCGCGAATTTTGGATTATTGATGGACAACGCATTGTCTGTGTATCTGTAAGTGAAGTTGAAGTCAGAAGCTAAGCCACATGCTCTGATTGGCTGACACATTTTCGACTTCTCCTCTGAAACCTCTGCACAGAATTTCACGATAGTTCACAGGAAGCAAATGCTCAATGCCCTCTACCAAGTTTGTGTTTTTGAGCCGATGGGAAATCCAAGATGGCTCCCACAAGCTTTGATTGGTTGACTCATTTTTGAGTTCTCTGAAACCGCTGCACAGAATCTCTCGAAACTTCACTGGAAGCAAGTAATCAATGCCCTCTACCAAGTTTGTGTTTGTCCATCCGATCAGAAATCCAAGATGGCCACCACCGGCTCTGATTTGCTAGCATATTTTCAACTTTACCACTGAAAAACGCTGCACAGAATTTCACAAAACTTCACAGGAAGCAAGTACTGTCAATGTCCTCCACCATGTTTGTGTTTTTCTAGCCAATCAGAAATCCAAGATGTCCGCCACAGGCTCTGATTGGCCGATACATTTTCGACTTCTCCTCTGAAACCTCTGCACAGAATTTCACAATACTTCACAGGAAGCAAATGCTCAATGCCCTCTACCAAGTTTGTGCTTTTTGAGACGATGGGAAATCCAAGATGGCTGCCACAAGCTCTGATTGGTTGACTCATTTTTGAGTTCTTCTCTGAAACCGCTGCACATAATCTCACGAAACTTCACAGGAAGCAAGTACTCATTGCCCTCTACCTAGTTTGTATTTTTCAAGCCGATCGGAAATCCAAGATTGCCACCACAGGCTCTGATTGGCTGACACATTTTCGACTTCTCTTCTGAAACCGCTGCATAGAATTTCATGAAACTTCACAGGAAAGAAGTACTCATTGCCCTCTACTAAGTTTGTGTTTTTTTGGAGCCGATCAGAAATCCAAGATGGTCGCCACAGGCTCTGATTGGCTGACACATTTTCGACGTCTCCTCTGAAACCGCTTCACAGCATTTCTTGAAACATCACAGGAAGCAAGTACTCATTGCCCTCTTAGTCTACCAAGTTTGTGTTTTTCGAGCCGATCGAAAATCCAAGATGTCCTCCATAGGCTCTATTTGGATGACACATTTTTATGCCCCCGGAATCAAAGATTCGGGGGCATATAGTTTTTGGACTGTCCGTCTGTTTGTCTGTTTATCTATTTGTCTGTTTGTCCGAAAAACTTTAACATTGGACATAACTTTTGAATGGGAAGTGATAGGGCTTTCATATTTCACATGTGTATTCCTTGTGACAAGACCTTTCCATTGATACCCAAATTTTTGACCTCATGACCTTGACCTTGACCTTTGACCTACTTTTCAAAAACTTTAACATTGGGCATAACTTTTGATAAGGAAGTGATAGGGCTTTCATATTTCACATGTGTATTCCTTGTGACAAGGCCTTTCCATTGATACCAAAATTTTTGACCTCGTGACCTTGACCTTGACCTTTGACCTACTTTTCAAAAACTTTAACATTGGGCATAACTTTTGATAGGGAAGTGATAGGGCTTTCATATTTCACGTGTGTATTCCTTGTGACAAGACCTTTCCATTGATACCAAAATTTTTGACCTCGTGACCTTGACCTTTGACCTACTTTTCAAAAACTTTAACATTGGGCATAACTTTTGATAAGGAAGTGATAGGGCTTTCATATTTCACATGTGTATTCCTTGTGACAAGACCTTTCCATTGATACCCAAATTTTTGACCTCGTGACCTTGACCTTGACCTTTGACCTACTTTTCAAAAACTTTAACATTGGGCATAACTTTTGAATGGGAAGTGATAGGGCTTTCATATTTCACATGTGTATTCCTTGTGACAAGACCTTTGCATTGATACCAAAATTTTTGACCTCGTGACCTTGACCTTGACCTTTGACCTACTTTTCAAAAACTTTAACATTGGGCATAACTTTTGAATGGGAAGTGATAGGGCTTTCATATTTCACATGTGTATTCCTTGTGACAAGACCTTTCCATTGATACCAAAATTTTTGACCTCGTGACCTTGACCTTGACCTTTGACCTACTTTTCAAAAACTTTAAGATTGGGCATAACTTTTGAATGGGAAGTGATAGGGCTTTCATATTTCACATGTGTATTCCTTGTGACAAGACCTTTGCATTGATACCAAAATTTTTGACCTCGTGACCTTGACCTTGACCTTTGACCTACTTTTCAAAAACTTTAACATTGGGCATAACTTTTGAATGGGAAGTGATAGGGCTTTCATATTTCACATGTGTATTCCTTGTGACAAGACCTTTCCATTGATACCAAAATTTTTGACCTCTTGACCTTGACCTTGACCTTTGACCTACTTTTCAAAAACTTTAACATTGGGCTTAACTTTTGAATGGTAAGTGATAGGGCTTTCATATTTCATATGTGTATTCCTTGTGACAAGACCTTTCCATTGATACCAAAATTTTTGACCTCGTGACCTTGACCTTTGACCTTTTAACCCAGTGACCTCACATACATGTACTTAACAGAAAATAGTGTTCATACTAACAAAGATGCCACCGGGGGCATTCGTGTTTCACAAACACAGGCTTTATTGACTTATCCTCTTAAACTACTGCACAGAATGTCGCCAAACTTTACAGGAAGTAAGTAAACATTGTCCTTCTCAAAGCTTCACTAAAAGCGATTTCCTTCAGGTCTTATACTGACTTTGATTTAAAACATACATACAAGCTCCTCAGGTGAGCGTTGTGGCCCCTTTTGGCCTCTTGTTTCTATGCTTTTGAAGATTTTGGATAAATTCTTTTTCAGACGTATATAAAAATAAATCTGCAACAAGAGGCGCACATTAGTACCCATAGGAATCCCTACAATCTGCTTGTAGAGTTTCTCACCAAATCATACATAAATGTTGTCCAAAAGGAAGGACAAGGCAATACACAGGTCACCACATGTCCATGATTTGTATGATTTGTATTCTGAAAAGAAACCCTTTGATTCAGGTGTACAAATATAAGTTTTCCCCTCTCGATCAAAACACCATTTAATGAGTTTTGACAACGGCTCATTTATTATGTCGTGAGGAAGCGTGGTGTGCATATTAGAAAAGTCGTATGAAGAAATCGTATTTGCTTGAACATTTCTTCATCCAACTCCACCATTTATTTACATTAAGGTACTTAACTGTGCTGAACCGCAAGCCAATGAAACAATTTATAATAGGTAAGTTGAAAAGGTTATACATGTATGAATATTTAATATGACAGTCGATGGAATATTAATTTATACCCTTGGAAACATAATTTAAACATGTTGATTGTAATGTTCCTCTGCTCTTAATTTTATCCTCCTTCATATTATTAAATCTAGATTATAAAAAAACAAAACTGAAGTGGTGTTTCCTGTGGGTTTCGGTTCAGCACTTACAATATATGGGGTGAAGTTAAGGGCATCTGAGATGGGGACGCATTTTTCATAAATACTGTTAAATTAACCTAAGCATTTTTGTTTCCCTGTGCACCCACTCTCCTACAGTATAGCGATACAGTTATCACTGACTGTTGAGTGGGCACACAGTAAAGATATTGCTTAATCTTCTCAAAAAAGATGTTGATAGGTACTTTCAATCAATGTAAGCATTTTATTTATTGGGGATGTGTTTCCGTATGTACACACACGCCTACAGTATAGCAATACAGTTATCACTGAGTGTTGAATGGGCACACAGAAAAGATATCGCTTAATTTTCAATAGAAAAAAGATGTACGTAGTTTTGGATTGCTCATAAATTACATTTTCATGTAATTTGTTCCCCATCTCATTTGTACATACACAGAATCATATAGGTAATAATAGCAATATATACAACATGTTATATTCATTTTCTAATACACTTCAATATCACATATTCGTAGGGTTAGTATGAGGACCATTATTTTTAATAATATGAAGTTTTACACAAAAAATGAGAGAAAAAATATCTGAGCAATTGCACCACGAAGGTATTTAGATTTTAAGAAATAACTAACTATACGTTCATGCCAACAGCAACAGTATACAAAAAATCCCAGCCTTCCCATTTTTTCAAAAACTTTGTAATATTGTTGTTTTTAGTTTGAATAAATTTTTCTATGTTGATATATTCTTTGATTCGTTTTAATAGATGTTCAAAATTTAAAGGATGTTCTTTCATTTTAGCATCATAAATGTACTTCTTGACCAGCAATAGAATTGTGTTTAGCGCTTGATTCTCGTGATTTCCAAGATTTACTTCTTCTTTTTGAATTGTAAATTGGTGATTTGTTTTTTTTTATTACTTATCCAATTTCATATTAAAATTAAAAATCGAAAAACAACAGGACAGTCACAGAATAAATGTGTGATTGATTCGTCAGCATTTTGACAGAACGTGCATGTTGGTGATTCTTTTATATTAATTTTGAAAAGTAATTTATTTGTCCCAATAATTCTATGAACTATTCGGTATTGAAACCATTGCAAATATTTATCACTTGAGCCCGATAAGATGTTTTCATTAATACGTTTGCATTTTTTTTTCATCAAAATCATGAGTATTCAAATCATTTGACCATTTTTGTTTGTACTTTACGTTGAAATTGATATTAGATGTAAAGATTTCGTATATTGATTTAGAGCCTGTTCTTTCCTTCAGTAGAATTTTGACGAATGTTTGGATAGAAGGTGCCATTTTATCAATTTCAGAATGTGCAATAAGTTCCGGGAAAGCTTTTTTTATTGTCATTATTATGCTATTAAATGTTGTAAAGCAAATATCTGATTTGTAGATACTTTTAAATTCAAAAAATGTCATAAAGCTCCCATTCTCTTTCATCAAATCTCCAACAAACAATATGCCCTTCTTTGGAAAGCTTTTGAATGATAAAGGTTTCTTATCTATGCACAATTTGTCGTTATATAGTAATGGGATGTTACAAAGGACTTCATTATTTTCTTCTGTCAGTAAGCTAAACTGTTGTAAGGATCTAAATGTTTCTGTCCAAAACGTATTGTTTGTTTGTTCAAGGCAGTTTAAAGCATATGTATTACCGTATTTGAACACGTCTTCTATATTACAATTCGGTAGAAAGTAAATTTCCATAATCTTGTGTCCCTATAAGAAGTTTTCTAAACCAAGTTAGTTTTAATGCCGCTGAGAACTTGTATAATTCTATCATTCTACATCCACCGTTACTGTAGTCTTGAATCATCTGCTTTCTACTAACTTTGTCTCTTTTGTTTCCCCAAGTGTATTTATAGAAAGAGTCATTCAGATCTTTCATAATTTAAATACTTGGCGTAGGAAGCGTAAAAAATAAATGCGTTATTTTAGGTAACAGTAAAGATTTTACTACAGTTATCCTACCAAGAGTTGTAAGGTTTCTCATTGACCATTGTGAAAGTTATTGTTTTATATTCTTTATTTTAGGAACAAATTTTAAAATGTCCATGTTATCTAAGTTTGTTGAGAAAGTTATACCAAGTGCTGTAAATGGAGCAATTGTTCAAAATCTTCACATATTTGCCTTTGATTCCAAATTAAGGTGGTAGTCTCATCAT
The DNA here is from genome assembly GCA_028142955.1 of Pinctada fucata. Taxonomy (NCBI): domain Eukaryota; kingdom Metazoa; phylum Mollusca; class Bivalvia; order Pterioida; family Pteriidae; genus Pinctada; species Pinctada fucata. The sequence continues at coordinate 34,232,308 of AP027108.1, read as the reverse complement.
ATCCCCTACATTCAATTTTCTTCATAATTGCAATATTTATTAACTATGATGTCATGCATCTCTTGCTAAAGTTTGAAAGAAATCGAACCAATCGTTCTGTGTGGGTCCCAATTCAAATCTCTTAATTTTGTCCCCCTTTCAATGCAGAAAATGGCTACTTTGTCACGAATTTCTTCTCAGATATTCAATGAGCCTGGAAATTCATTAATTATCAGCTTTGCATTTCAAAGATAATACATGCCTAATTCTTTTTTTTATTAAAATTTTGATGTTTTAATATCACCATAATTATTTAAGAAGCGATTTTTAAGGACAGGGATTTTTCAGGGTATTATACTTTGGGTCCAGGGTCCGGTAAAATTGGGAAAAATCGCGGCGTTTTAATGAAATTGGGAATTTCCAACAGTTTAATTTGATTCTTAATGGAATAAATCCTTACACAGAGATATATCTCCTTCTTATTCAAAGTGTTTTCAATAAAATAAACAAAGTACTAGTAAAACCATCTATACTTTAGATTGTACTTCAAAGGACATAATGATAATCTTCTAGGATCAGGAACAGGCATCTGTTTAGAGTCAGAGGGGCTACTTTAATGATCATGATCAATCAGGATTCAGATTCAAATTCAGTGTTTGACGGGGGACATTCCCACTGTCCGAGTCGCCCTATTCTGTTACTGAACATGAACTACTTTCTGTTGTTCTTTTATATATAGTCACTATCCAAAATTTTATTTTGAAGAACGAAAGAAGATGTACTCCCTTTTATCATTTTTTGGTATCATTTTGCTGTTGTAAGACGACATGGTCATGGGTTCCCAATACTGGAGATACGATTTGATGATTAAAACGTAAACCTATACCGGATATAAGATTTCTGACCAGTTTACACATAGATCGTCAATGTTGTATTTCTGCAATGTATTTCAGTCGTCATTATTTTTCTCTTTATTGAAGAACACTTCAAAAAAATTTTGAGGTTCAAATTGGGAAATTTCAACCATAAATTGGGAAAATACAGGCCATTTTGGCGTTGGGAGTGGGACTTGTAAAATCCCTGAAGGATAAACATGTACCTGTCTGAAGTTCCGAAAATTGTCACATTTACATAGTTCACGAAAAAACGTATCATTTAATTTCAATAAAAAACTAATTGAAAAGAGATTAAATACCTATCTTAAATCTGTGCAAATAACAGGGAAATCGAATCTATTTTTACCGAGTAAGCGCCATTTGGGTTACCCCTACCCCTTCTATTTTTACGTCGTGATACGTTACATCGAGTTTAAGCATAGCGTTGTATGTGTCGGTAAATTTATAATCAACACGCAAAATCGTAAAATTAGTTTGAAGAAATAACAGTTATCATTATTTCAGAGTTAAGACATAATTTGTGCATTTGACTCAGTTGGTATTCCGATTAAACACGGGAAGCAACCTAACAAAAAGTAAAATTTAGAATATAAGAAGGTAAATTAAAGAAAGAAAAAAGAAAGAAAAATAGGATGAACTGTCCAATGCGCGGGTAAAGTTGTAGTCTAGCTGTTAAGAACCGAACTCCCCACCCAATTCCGGGCCTCTCCTTTTTAATTTCGTACATATTTTTTATTTTCTCGATTCTTTTTTTTTATATATATATAAAGTTATCGTCCCAGATTGACGCGCCTGACCTCTTAACCCCATTCCACGATACATTTTTTTCTTCTAGATGAACTTCTTATCAAACGAAGGTATCCAATAAAGCTAAATGTACTCTATATTTACAGTAATCACGCTCAAATAAAGGTCATTTACATCAGATTTCTTTAGACATTTACGGAATGAAACATGCCGTAGGTCAAGGATTCGTGTAGATACTGAAATTATCAAAAGAAGAAAGAAATATATAAATGTCGGATACTTATTTAATGTTAAACGTCTTCAAATTCAATCTGTAAGAAATGCTCAATTTCAGGAAATATACTGAGAAAATGAAATGCATTCTTATGAAAATAGATTATATATAGAGCAACCATAAAAAATCCCGTTTACCTCCGTGCACCGCGCGGGAAATTCCCCTATTATGACGTCATGATTAAGTCACTCAGATGCTTGTCGTGAAAACAAACGATGGTAACGTTACGCCAGACAAGAAACGTTCGCGAGATCAATTTTGAGTTACGTCCCTTACCCTGAGACTACCATCTTAAACTACCAATCCAAATTGATCTTGTTTCGTCAATATTTGGTTTTAGACCTGAATATTTTGAAAATTGAAAAAGTAAATCAAGTGCGCTTTTTAGACTTTTTCGCTTCCATCCAAAAATAAGCATGTGTCGTCTGCATATTGAAAAAGACAGTATTCCTTACCTCCTATCACGATTCCCTTTATAGATTCATGTTGTCTGATTAAGTTGCCTAATATTTCAACACAGAGGTTAAAAATATAAGGTGAGACGGGGTTACCCTGTCTACAGCCCCTCCCTATTTCAAAGAATTTGGAGAATACCCCACTTTGAATAACACACAAGTTTGCTTTTCGATACAATGATTTAACCCAGCTACAGTAAATGTCTCCTAATCCGACTAAGAGGATCATACCAGGTATACCCTTGTCCTTCGTAATATGCAAGATATCATATATCATCCTTGTATTTTCATCTATGAATCTTCCAGACATCAAACCCCTCTGATCAGAGTGAATAAGTTTTGGTAATACCTTCTTCATTCTTTCTGCTAAAATACCTGATAATATTTTATAACTAACATTTAATGACGAAATTGGCCTCCAGTTTTTAAGAAACTAACGTTATTTGTTAGGTTTTGGCAGAAAAGTAATGATTCCTTGTCTCTGAGTAAATGACAGTTGCTTATTTTTGAAAGCCTCCTTCCATGATCGCGACAGAAATGTACCCAAATTTTCCAGAAGAATTTATAAAATTCAACAGTAAAGCCATCTGGCCCCGGCGATTTATCATTCTTCATTTTCTTAAGAACATAAGAAGCTACTGATAATGTTATCTCTTTGTCAAGTTCAGTCATTTCGCTTTCCGATCATTTTCCTACATCTACATTTGACACTAGTCTATCTAAGTTCACATCATTTATTTCATTTTCTCTTGAAGAATACCAATGTTTGTAGAAGTTCTCTATTTCCTGTAACAATTGGCTTTGAGTGTTTATTTCGCCACCTTCATTTAAAGCTAGTTTCATGACAACATTGATGTATTTTCTGTTTTCAAGATTGCAAAAATACTTTGATGGTTTCTCTCCTAATTCTATCCATTTTGTTTTCGTTCGAATTATTAAGCCTTTAATTCTATCTTTACGGAATTCTTCCATTTCTTCTTTTAGACTTTCAAGTCGAGTCTTAAGATTATTGTCTGTACTAATATTATTCATTTTTTCAATTCTTTCAATTTCTTTTTCCATTTCTTTTTCTCTTTTATAGCGATATTTTTTACGCTCAGAGGCATACGCAATTGTAATGCCTCTAATTTTCAAGAGGAGAGTTTCTAAAAACAATGTGTCAAAAACAATGTGTCATCTATATTGAAATTTATGTCTTCATCATTTAAGTTATCGAGTGTTTGGTCGTTGGTAAGTGTTGTGTATTGCAATTTTGTGTTTTTGATTTCTGTTTTTACTAGGTATTCATAGGTTTTGTCTCTTAATAAAGAATTGATAAATTCCAGAAGCCTTTGCCCCTGACATGCTCATCAAATTTAATGGTTAATTGGACCATGGAATGGTCTGTACGATAGCCTGGTGATATGTCACTTTTTGTAACAAGTGAAGAAAGATCTTTAGGGATGAGGAAAAAGGTCTAATCCTGCCCTCTTCAGTGGGGTGTTAGAACACCAAGTATATCGTCGCTCGTCACTATGGTTGATTCGCCAAATTTCTACAAGTTTAAGGTCATTTGATAGTGAAAGGACCTCGTTTCGTGCGTTTGGATTATTAATATGTATGTAGTTGCCATAGTCTATGTCTGGGTTCATGACTAAATTGAAGTCCCCAACGATTATAACGAAATCGCTACTGAATTCGTTAATAGTATCGCGCTTGAACATTTCTTGATTACATTATGTCAATCACATCCCCTGAATTTTTAATAGACCAATATTAAGCATTCTTCTTATAATGTTAATTTAATCACTGAACTATTGCTTTGATCATTTAATGACAAATATGGATAATGACCATATCCCTGTATGCAGCACAAAATCGATAATTCAGAAAATCAGAAACCGAAGGCATACAAAATCAGGATAAAACAGGAACCAAAGCAAACAAACAAAAACCTCCACCATATGAAAAGAAGCGAACTCCCGATATGGGAGTGAGACCAGGTGTCCAGAAAGAGTAAGCATCTCCTGCTTGCATGCAACACCCGCCGCTTCAATTTCATCATTGATAATGTTTAACTTAACTTAATATAATGTATTCCCTTTTAATATCAACTCAGAGGCATATTCTTTCGAAAAGGCCTTTCCTTCACGGACAAATATTGTTTATTTATAGCTTGTGGTGGCCTTATGAGAGGATATGAGAGAGGTTATCTCTCCAGTCCAAACTATCCCAGCCCGTACAATAATAATGCCAATTGCACATGGAGGATAATCGTTACCACTGGTCGGACTGTTAAAGTCAGATTCAACGGAACGTTTAACATTGACGGTACCGAAGGAAGCTGTGGTGGGGATTACGTACAGGTGGGTAGATACAAAAGAAATACCTTATGAGGAGCTGTGTGGTGCACATGTATGTATTACTCTACTTGACCATTCCAACTGAGGGATTGAGCTGTGTGGTGCACATGTATGTATTACTCTACTTGACCATTCCAACTGAGGGATTGAGCTGTGTTGTACACTTACATGTATTACTCTACTTGACCATTCCAACTGAGGAATTGAGCTGTTCGTTTCATTGTATTACTCTACTTGACCATTCCAACTTAGGGATTTAGCTGTATTGTACACTCACATGTATTACTCTGCTTGACCATTAACATATTTTTTTAAAATGTTTTATTAAATCTTTCATGTGGCTTGTACATAGAATAAATAATTTTTGTTGCGTCATCCAGGCTCACATATTACAAAAGAATGGGACATTTTCATTATTTATATGCATAAGGTGCATGGCTCACGTCTTACCTTACCACTGTAATATGTAATGGAAGTTGTCATAAATGTGTCAATTTGATTTTATTTAAGCTCTCTAACTTTACTTTACATAACAGCTTCTGAATGGAGGTTCCTCCACATCTCCACCTCTTGGATCTTCCTCCAGTGGTCGTTACTGTGGCAGCATTGCACCTGCCACCATGGAAACTAATAGTAACGAACTTTACATTAATTTTGTATCGGACGGTGCTGCCTCTGCCCATGGATTCAGTTTGATATTTGAAGAAGTAAGAGTGGCATGTGGAGATACCATTAGCTTGACCGATCAACTGAACAGTGCAACGATAATGTCGCCAAATTATCCTGCGGTGTATCCACACAATGTGGATTGCGTGTGGATTATAACCGTCCCGGCTGCGGAAAGTGTTCAGGTGGAATTTGATGAAAACTTCAACGTTGAACAGCATACCAAGTAAGGAAAAGTTCAATAGATTTTTTTATTGCTTCTTACAAGTTAGTCACATATGTATCTACTGCTTGTATACATGATATGAAAACACTGCTATCTGATAACACAGGCTATCTGATTGTCATACTCTCCCTATTTTGTATACAGACTCCCTCTTTTTTACCTTATCTCCCTTTTTGGCCTGTTTGTCTGTCTGTCTGTCTGTTTGTCCGAAAAACTTTAACATTAGGCATAACTTTTGAATAGAAGGTGATAGAGCTTTCATATTTCACATGTGTATCCCTTGTTACAAGACCTTTCCATTGATAGCAAAATGTTTGACCTCGTGACCTTGACCGTTGACCTCTTTTCAAAAACATTAACATTGGGCATAACTTTTGAATGGTTAGTGATAGGTCTTTCATATTTCACATATGTATTCCTTGTGACAAGAACATTCCACTGATACCAAAATTTTTGACCTCGTGACCTTGACCTTGACCTTTGACCTACTTTTCAAAAACTTTAACATTGGACAAAACTTTTGAATGGTGAGTGATAGGGCTTTCATATTTCACATGTGTATTCCTTGTGACAAGATCTTTCCATTGATACCGAAATGTGTGACCTTGACCTTTGATCTACTGTTCCAAAGCTTTAACATTGGGCATAACTTTCGAATGATAAGTGATAGGGCTTTCATGTTTCACATGAGTATCCCTTGTAACAAGACCATTCCATTGATACCAAAATGTTTGACCTCGTGACCTTGACATTTGACCTCTTTTCAAAAACATTAACATTGGGCATAACTTTTGAATGGTAAGTGATAGGTCTTTCATATTTCACATGTGTATTCCTTGTGACAAGAACATTCCACTGATAACAAATTTTTTTACCTCGTGACCTTGACCTTGACCTTTGACCTACTTTTCAAAAACTTTAACATTGGACAAAACTTTTGAATGGTGAGTGATAGGGCTTTCATATTTCACATGTGTACTCCTTGTGACAAGAGCTTTCCATTGATACCAAAATGTGTGACCTTGACCTTTGATCTACTGTTCAAAAAGCTTTAACATTGAGCATAACTTTCAAATGGTAAGTGATAGGGCTTTCATGTTTCACGTGTGTATTCCTTGTCACAAGATTTTTCCATTGATACGAAAACATTTTAACCTAGTGACCCTGACCTTGACCTTTCACATTTAACAGAAAATGGTGTTTATAATAACAAAGATACCACCGGGGGCATTCGTGTTTCACAAACACAGGCTTTATTGTAGACAATTATTATCTCGATGAAAGAAAATGAAAATTAAATTTGTAAAAGCATTGAATAATTCTTATTGCACTTTGGTATATTATGGGTATTTGTAATATTGACATAAATGTTCATGTCAAATTTTCACTTTGATTGATTGTGCATTTTTTCATCAATCATTATTATTACTTTGTCATGTAGTATGATTAAACTCTGTAAAGGACCTTGTATGGATACTGTTGAAATGTGCTCCTTAAAATCGACATCTCCCAAATTCAATTTTGTTATCAATTTCAGAAAGAGAATTATCTATACTTTCTCCTACTTGCTTCTATGCCAATGTAAGTTTTGCATAGATTTCATGAAAATTTGTGATTTTGTTAATTTTTCTATAAGCAAAGCATATTTTCTTGTAATTTTCATTGAAAAAGCATACAGCGAGTATTTTTGAGCGAATAGCTCTAAGTGATCACCTGAATTGTTTTTCATGCTAGAGGGCCCCAATTCCGTACATGTATAATTTGAAGCACGAACCAATCAAATCACAGGCCTAGGTTTTCAGCATCGTGACGTATTAAATCTTCCAATCTTCTTCTGCCGGAGAAAGTGAAGGGCCGACGCTGCTTCTATGTATAAATGATGTAACTCTGTTTACTTTAGAATCAAGCTGTTTTGCATGTTTATGTAGTGAGCTTATAAACATGTAAACACGAAAAGTAGAACAATGTACATGTGTGGATAGCACTGCATACGTATTTCTTTCATTGATGAGGGAGGAGCCAAAGCATTACGGGTCATTGATGAGGAAAGTATAATCATGTATACGATGTACCTGATACTAATTGGAGATACATTTCATAACTTATTATAAGTAACTGTACTGATCCAATCCCCTGTCCTTTTTATGTTGGACCGAAAATTGGCCATCTGAACAGGCATGTATACATACCGGTACGTAAGTTCCTGATGTGAAATAAGGAAAGAGAGAGTGAGAGAGAGGGGGGGGGGTACAACTATATTCACCGTTTTAGAAAATCCGACGTTAAAAAAAATTGAGAAATTTTATTTGCTCATTATTACGTACACCATATCATTTTCTAGAAACTTTGCAAAACAAGCCGTGGAAAAATATTAATATATACAGATAATCAAAACCTTACCGACTCGCGCCGCTCTCCGCTTCGTAAAATAATACTTTTTTTACGGAATACCGAATTTAGACACTATTCTTTATTCGTTAAATTTTTCAGCTTGTTACCCTCGCCAGTTTTCATATCATTTTCAGAGAGTAAATTTAAAACACAAAGATATTTAGAATCATTTTCGTTGTATGCACCGTCCGGTCCCGTTTCCCCTTTCTAAATTTCGATCTAAGTAAAAAAAAAATCGAGAAGATACGTACATTTTGTATTAGTTGTTTATATTCTCAAATAAGTCCTTATTTCGAGCAAACTTGTAATTAGTAGATAGCCTGACTAGTATAATATGCAAGTTAATGGAAAAATAGTAAGAGATGCGTTAATGTCATAAATGGAAGAAAACCAGTTATTCACTGTACATCAACATGGCTTTAGGAAAAACACTCTTGTGTAACACAACTAATAGAGGTATTAGAGGATTGGTTAAAAAAAATTGATAACTCCAACAGTATAGATAACATATACTTAGACTTCCAGAAAGCATTTGATAAAGTCCAACATAAAAGGTAACCTGAAAAGATAAAAGGGTACGGAATAGGGGGAAATTTGTTATCATGGATAGAAAGCTTTTTGACAGAACGGTAACAGAGAGTGGTTTTAAACGGGTTCCAATCGAACTGGTCAAATGTAACAAGCGGCATCCCACAAGGAAGTGTCTTAGGTCCTACACTATTTCTAATATATATTAATGACCTACCAGATGTTGTACATAATATTGTCAAACTTTTTGCTGACGATATAAAATTGTACTCAGTGGTTAATAATCATGAACAACAAGAGAGATTACAAGAGGATATTAATAGTCTTGCATCCTGGTCTAACAAATGGTTACTGAAATTCAATGTTTCACAATGCAAACATCTCCATCTAGGTAAACCCAATCAAACAACTTAAACAATGAATGACGAAGAAATTACTGAATGCGATTGTGAGAAAGACCTAGGAATTACTATAAATGATAAACTGAAATGTCAAGTACATATTAACACGCAAATAAAACAAGAGCCCCAGGGGGCACAACGCTCACCTGATACCCATGCACGCTCTAATTGACATACTGACATTGAATACTGATAGTGCCAGTACCAGGATTTTAGCCCACAACCTTTCTAAAAAGATTTTTGCCGGATGCAGAGAAGTTTTTTTTTCAGACAACCTTTAAAAGTACAAAAAAGAAAAAATAGCCACATTTCAAAACAATAACTTTTTTACTGATTTGAAAAGACAGATAAAGTGGTCCAACCTCATATGCCCAGCTAGTATAGTTCAATTATGCAACATCAAAAATAAAATAATATTGTACATTAATGTGCAGCAGAAAAAGAATAAAACAATGAAATGATTTCATAAATTAATTTATTTAAAATTGAACACAAAACCTTTCATTATTGATAGCTAGCATGCCAGAAATTATAAAGCCTGTGTTTGTGAAACGAGAATGCCCCCGGCGGCATCTTTGTTAGTATAAAGGCCATTTTCTGTTAAGTACAATGTTGTGAGAGGTCAGGGTCAGCGCAATATTGGTATCAATGGAAAGATCTTGTCACAAGGAATACACATGTAAAATTTGAAACCTCTATCACTACCATTCAAAAGTTATGTCCAATGTTAAAGTTTTTGAGAAGTACGTCAAAGGTCAAGGTTATGGTCACGAGGTCAAAAATTTTGGTATCAATGGAAAGGTATTGTCACAAGGAATACACATGTGAAATATGAAACCTCTATCACCAGCTTCCATTTAAAAGTAATGCCCAATGTTAAAGTTTTTCGGTAAAACAGACAAACAGACAGGCGGACAGGCCAAAAACTATATGCTCCCGAATCTTTTATTCCAGGGGCATAAAAAACAAAGATTTTTCGGTTTTGCCTTTATTCATATTAAAGTATACTGAAATCTAAGAATGCTTTTGAATAGTATTGATTTCATCCCAAATACATGAAACGTACAGTTAAAATCGTTTTAATCCAATATTTATCAATTCAAGTGAGTTGTGCAGAAATTGGGCCAGTTTGTTTTCCAAAAAGCAGTGTATGGTGTATCAAACCTCATGACCCAGTGAAGCCACTTGAACAAATAATTTTCAGTGAACATGCTGAAATGCGGCACTTCTTGCCTATGCATATTTCAACAGGCGAGAAGGAGCGTCGCATTTCAGCATACACTGTTCAACAACTCAAGTGGTTTCTCTAGGTTTCGTAGTTTGAAACAAATTAAAAGGCCCATGAAATTGTTAAGCTTGTCCAGCTAGCAGACCTACGACATCGTTATTTACTGTTAACAAATTGTTTTATCTCTTCAAAGGTCTGTTACACGGACAAGTTGTTAGCGGAGAGAGTTCATGAAATGTATCGGTTGCATAGGATTTGCCCACAAAAAGTTATTTGGTCCGATAAAAACTCATCATGTATCTATTATTTGAACAGATAAAAATTCCCAAATGTATTATCACAGGAACCTGTCATTTTATGAGAGAAAATGTTTTATTATTCACAACCTCAGGCCTCTGTGTTCGTCTTAGAAATATTATACATACAAGATGTCGAACACAGTGGCTTATGGTTGTAAATAATAATTTATTTACTCTATTTAAACAACAGCTTTCTGTGGTCCAACATTTCATAGGAAGATTTCAGGAACTCTGAACTGTATTATTTATTTCAAGAATTTCAGATATTAAATGTCCTATGCATTCTCAAAATCCGGAGGAAGAGATTACTCATTAGACGTTTCTTCAAGAAATCAGTCCGTAAATTACTTCATCTAAGAGAGTCTAAGACAGAGGAAATTCGAGCAAACTTTATACATGATAACAAGTATATGCAAGTGTTCCAAGTACATGAATGCTAACCATTATGAAAGTGTTCCCAGTATAATGCACATTTCATTAAATAAAACTCTATTCCGTTTGCACTGTATCTCCTGAAATGTATCGCAGTACTAAAGGTATCACATTTCTACATGGGGAATCCCCTTCGGGTACACGGCAAAACATGGCCGCTTTTGAAATCTTGTTCCCGACTTTAAAAATAAAATTCTAAATAAGTATAAAGAATTTAAATAATTGAATCATATCACATAAAAGGTCAATCAATAAGACATTGAAGCATGTGTCACTTGTTGAATTATCAGCTGTAACTATGGATGAAAGGTCGATCTAAAAATGATTAATCATACAAAGAAGGTTTTTTTCCTGTAGTTGCACCTGAAACATTGGGCATGGAAAACATACATTATACCTATGTACAATCTTAAAAAATATTCCTTAAAAATCCAAAAGTGGATATCTTGACAAAATTCTTTCACTTGTAGGGTACCATGCATGAGTACCTCATACCTACAAATTGTCATGACAATCTGAAGAGTGGTTATAGAAAAGAAGCAGAAAATGTATGAAAATCACCCCCCCCCCCTTCCTTTTTACATAAGAAAAAAATTCATAAAAAATCAAAAAAATAAAATTTAAGCATAAAATACATATCAAAGCATTAAGTAAGTTAAATATGATATATATGTAGTAAATGAGTGTGTAAAATCATACACTTATTGAGTTATTTAAAGAAATAGTGCAAAAATATGCATTTCTGACCAAGTCCGAAAAGACGTCAAAAACGCGTCAAAAATTTGACTTCGAAGTGGAACCAAAAATAACAACACTTCTTAAGACATCTCTCTAGATCATCCTGATGCTTTCGGTTTGTCGATACATGCTTCGGTTCTGAAGAAGAAGTTTGTCAAAGGAGGGTACCCCCCGTGACCTACTTTTGGCTGTGGTGGCGCCACCTGTTGACAGATCCGGACGAAAAACAACAACACTTGTAGGGGACCATGAGTACTTCATACCTACCAAGTTTCATCAAAATCCCTTCAGCCGTTCTGGAGAAGAAGTTGAAAATGTGAAAAGTTTACGACGACGACGACGGACGACGGACGCCACGCTATGACAATAGCTCACTTTGAGCCTATGGCTCAGGTGAGCTAAAAAGGGGAAAAAATTTTGTTGGGGTCCCGCCGGGGTTTGAAGCCACTCCCCATGGGTCCATTGGGCATGGAAAACATACATTATACCTATGTACAATCTTAAAAAATATTCCTTAAAAATCCAAAAGTGGATATCTTGACAAAATTCTTTCACTTGTAGGGTACCATGCATGAGTACCTCATACCTACAAATTGTCATGACAATCTGAAGAGTGGTTATAGAAAAGAAGCAGAAAATGTATGAAAATCACCCCCCCCCCCCTTCCTTTTTACATAAGAAAAAAATTCATAAAAAATCAAAAAAATAAAATTTAAGCATAAAATACATATCAAAGCATTAAGTAAGTTAAATATGATATATATGTAGTAAATGAGTGTGTAAAATCATACACTTATTGAGTTATTTAAAGAAATAGTGCAAAAATATGCATTTCTGACCAAGTCCGAAAAGACGTCAAAAACGCGTCAAAAATTTGACTTCGAAGTGGAACCAAAAATAACAACACTTCTTAAGACATCTCTCTAGATCATCCTGATGCTTTCGGTTTGTCGATACATGCTTCGGTTCTGAAGAAGAAGTTTGTCAAAGGAGGATACCCCCCGTGACCTACTTTTGGCTGTGGTGGCGCCACCTGTTGACAGATCCGGACGAAAAACAACAACACTTGTAGGGGACCATGAGTACTTCATACCTACCAAGTTTCATCAAAATCCCTTCAGCCGTTCTGGAGAAGAAGTTGAAAATGTGAAAAGTTTACGACGACGACGGATGACGACGGACGACGACGGACGACGACGGACGACGGACGCCACGCTATGACAATAGCTCACTTTGAGCCTATGGCTCAGGTGAGCTAAAAAGCAAACATCAAACAAGGACTCATTAAAAGAACATTCACATACCTAGATAAAGACATCTTTTTGAAGCTATCTAAGAGCCTTGTCCTCCCACATTTAGAATATGGAAGTAATGTATGGTCTGTTATATATATATATAAAAAAAGCCACAGCTTTAGAAAATGTACAACGTAGAGCCACAAGAATGTTACATTCCATTCCCCATTTGAGCTACATAGAAAGGTTGAAATTGTTAGGACTACCAACCCTCCAGTACCGACGTCTTAGAGCTGACATGGTTGAAACCTTTAGAATTATACATGACATTGACAATATAAATAACAGGGAAAATGTATATCCATTTTCTAAAACACAAACAAGAGGGCACGAACTTAAACTAACAAAGAACTATTGTCAGACAAATGTCAGAAAATTCAGTTTCTCCCAAAGAATTGTTGATAGACGGAATAAGCTCCCTACTTCAGTGGTCACTTGTAAATCTGTAAATAGTTTTTAAAACCAATTGAATATTCATTGGAAATCTTTTAATTTAAAATTTATACCCGACTGTTATGGTCCGGAAGCGGAGCATAAAAGTTTAAGCATAGAGAAGGATCAGGGGTGCACAACATATAATAGATCTCGAGTCCAGTAAGATCCAATTAGATAATAATTACGACTACCCCACGTAATGCGTAGACTTTTAAAATTAACATAAAAAACGTTGCCAGTTTATAGGCATTGATACATTCCAGACAACGAGAATACGTATGGAGTTTAAGATTTAAGATTGGAAATGAAGAAGAATGTACCAAGGACATACAAACATAATGAAAAAAATGAAAATATAGACCTTGAATGTATTTAAATTTTTTTTCCTCAGAAATGGAACGTAAGACACTACCAGTACAATATTCTCTCCCTCTATCTCTCTCTCTCTCACGTCTGTCTTCATTATATGTCATACCAGGTCTGTAAATATTTCTACATAGGACTTCATGAAAGCCTCCAGCTGGGTTAACTCCTTTAATTAATTGACCGATACATTTCTGTATGAAATGAAAAACTCTAATAACACGAAGAAACCAGAAACCGGAAGCTTTTTTAAATGAAATGCAATTTATTTTTTCATTCGATCTTTTAAAAAATTCGAGGAATAATTTTTTTCATTTGATCTTTATAGAATTCAAGGAATATTAATGGAAGATATTTGTTAGACTTAGAGATTGTCTCAGATTGCTCGACAGCCAACTCCCCTATCCCACTATACTTACCTTCCCTACCCCCTTAGTCAACCCTCTGGTTCAGCCACTAGTATTGGTGCTTTTGAATAAGATAATTCGAGAATGGTCATCTTTTTTTAAAAAAAAATTCTAATGACATATTTATGGATTAGCATTTCAGTATTATTCTATACTTTTTGCAAGTTGCATAAACATGTCTACGAAGGAAAGTTTGATGACATACAGCATAAATGATACAATGTCATATTCTGATATTTAGCTATTCGCTCTCAATACCTTCAGTGCTTTGATTTTCCTTTTGCAGGCTCTTAAAGCCATACAAAGGTAACAACATATCAAAAAACAAAAGTTGTTCAGAAGCCTGCATAACTTTAACTGTAAGAATTCTTTTGAAAATGAGCGACAAAATGACGTTTTGCCAGAAAGGAGAAGGTCCACGTATATCTTATATTGGCCCTGTATTTTTCATGAAAAATGTTTAAATTATGACTTTTTATCTCTAATATTTATATCCCGCCATGAAATTGTGGGGGTATATAGTGATGCACATGTCCGTCCGTGCGTTCGTGCTTCCGTCCAACCTGTTTGGTTTCCGGACATTTAAAGAAGATAATTGCAGATAATCAACTTATTTATTGGATATTGCTTTTACACCAAGAAATACAGTTCGAATATGGGTCATGTCCTTTAATTTTGTGCAGTCTTATGCCCCTTGAAACTCAGAGAAATTCAAAATTTTGTGTTTTCCGAACATTTAAAGGAAGACGGCCGTTACAGATCTTCAATTCATCATCATTTCTTGAATATAGCTTTTACACCAAGAAATACAGGTCAAGTTCGAATATGGGTCATGTACCTCATTTTTGTGCAGAATTATGCCCCTTGAAACTCAGGAAATTTAAATATTTAAAATTCAAAATTTTATGGTTTTGGGACAATTAAAGGAAAACCGTTACAGATAATCAATTCATTTTTTACATATAGTTTTTAGCTCACCTCACGAAGTGAGAGGGAGCTTATGCTATTTAGCTCATCTCACGAAGTGAGAGGGAGCTTATGCTATCACCCTGTCGTCGGCGTCTGCGTCGACGTTGGCCTCCGCACTAGTATGTTAAGAAGTTTTATTTCTCTATTATAAGTGCTAGGAAGTTCAAACTTGCATAGATGATACGTCTTTAAGAGTAGATCACGAATCTACGTTCAAATGTAGGTCATGGCCTATATTTTCCGCTTGACTGCACATGTTAGGAAGATTTTGGTATCAAAGTTTTATTTCTCTTTTATAAGTGCTAGGAAGTCCGAACTTGCACAGATGACTTGTCTTTTAGAGTAGATCACAAATCTACGTTCAATCGAGGTCATGATCTATATTTTCCGCTTGACTGCACATGTTGTCCTAACATGTTTTTGGTATCAATGTTAAGAAGTTTTATTTCTCTTTTATAAGTGCTAGGAAGTTCAAACTTGCATAGATGATGCGTCTTTAAGAGTAAATCACGAATCTATGTTCAAGTGTAGGTCATGACCTATATTTTCCGCTTGACTGCACATGTTAGAAAGATTTTGGTATCAATGTTAAGAAGTTTTATTTCTCTATTATGAGTGCTAGGAAGTTCAAACTTGCACAGATGATTTGTCTTCAAGAGTAGATCACAAATCTACGTTCAATTGTAGGTCATGACGTATATTTTCCGCTTGATTGCACATGTTAGGAAAATTCAATGTGAAGAAGTTTTATTTCTCTATTTTAAGTGCGAGGAAGTCCAAACTTGCACAGATGATGCGTTTTTAAAAGTAGATCACAAATCTACGATCAAATGTAGGTCATGACCTATATTTTCCGCTTGAGTGCACATGTTAGGAAGATTTTGATATCAATGTTAAGAAGTTTTATTTCTCTATTTTCAGCGCTAGGAAGGCCAAACTTGCACAGTTCGTGCATCTTTATGAGTAGATCACAAATCTACGTTCAAATGTAGGTCATGATCTATATTTTCCGCTTGAAAGCATATGTTTAGGAGATTGGGGTATCAATAGAGTACACCCATTCATGCAAAATTTGGGTCAATAAATGAAATACTCTACTTTTCTTTTCTATTTTGTTTTTGTGTGGTATCATTTTTGTCGGTTCACAGTAGGACAGGTTTTTAAATTCAAAACTGTGTAATTTTTGACTCCTTTCTGTTTGCTGCCATGAGGTGAGCTTTGTAATCTTTGATTACGCTATGTTTACATTAAGAAATACACTTTTCTTTTCTATTTTGTTTTTTTGTTATTATTTTTGTCGGTTCACAGTAGGACAGGTTTTTAAATTCAAAACTGTGTAATTTTTGACTCCTTTCTGTTTGCTGCCATGAGGTGAGCTTTGTAATCTTTGATTACGCTATGTTTACATTAAGAAATACAGGTCAAGTTTGAATATGGGTCATGTCCCTTAATTTTGTGCAGAGTTATGCACCTTAAAACTAAGAAAATTTAAATATTTTGTGGTTTCTAGACATTTAAAGGAAAACCGTTACAGATAATAAATTCATTTCTTGCATATAGCTTTTACACCAAGCAATACAGGTCATGTTTGAGTATGGGTCATGTCCCTCAGTTATGTGCAAATGTATGTCCCTTGAAACCTAGGGAAATTCCTAAAAAGACCTAGGAAAATTTCCAATATTCTTAGGTTTCCAGACATGAAAAGGACAACCATTACAGAGAATCACTTAATTTATTGCATGTAACTTTTACACCAAGAAATACAGTAGGTCAAGTTCAAATAAGGGTCATGTCGCTCAATAACATGCAGAGTTATTCCCCTTGAAACAAAGGAAAAACTGTATTTTGTGGTTGCCAGGCATATAAAAGAAAACCCTTACAAGGAAGTTATTGATTTCTAAGATTTAAATTTTACATTCAGAAATTCAGGTCATGTTTGTAATGGGCTAAACTAAGCTAAGCGGCCCTATATAGTACATTTTTCAGATAATTTTTAAGTCACATGCGTAAGGTATGACATCAGGTTGTGACTTCAATATGCTCTGGATAACAGAAAATGAGAGAAGACCACCATATACTAAGCAGTTACCTGTTAAATAAACAGGGGTGCAAACACCAAATCAAAATCAATTTTATATATATTGAAAGATAAATTGTATAGCTATCGTTTAGTGTAGAAATAATCTTGGTTCTGGTTTCGCGCCCTTTTTAGGCGAGTTTCGCGTAGCGATCTCGGCTATAGTGATCGCAGGATTTTGACGTCACACCACTTCCGTGACATCCCCACGCCCCAAAATCATGAAAATGTATAAATGAGTGAAGATAAATATATATTCACAGTTTTTCTCAACTCCGATCGTGTGGCCCGATGACCCTGGACCTCATTATTCACCATATTTATTTAAGACAGCGTGCATTGCATTCCGCGTTTTAACAGTTGTTTCATAATGTTTAAAAAAAGTTAGAGATTATTTTAAAAAGGATACTTAGGATGCAGTAAACATCAACTGTCTCGTGTGTACGTGTGTTGAGATTGCTTATAAGTTTATCGGCTATACTGCGATACTTGGAATTACCGAAAAGAAAGCATTTACCGAAACGACAGTGATATTTACTGAATTGACGGATATATTCATTTTTTGTTTTGGTGATACATTTAATTTTACAAACACATTTCCAATCATAAAATGTGTTTAGTTTTGAAATTTAAGTGTCTTTTTGGTACAATTTGGGGTCTTTTCGGTAAATACCACTTTCTTTTCGGTAAATGCTGTCTTTTCGGTAATTCCTACTACCTCTAGTATACGTGACACTATGTAAATAAAATGGAAGGCGCTGATTTTCAAGTCGTAGCAGTTCGAGTGTTTAAGGGATTAATGAGGAGTTACGGTCATACATTACACTTCTAGGTATAGAAATCAATTTAGAATTCACAGACAATCAAGCGTTCATAGCGCATTGGTCTGTCGCATCTCGCAAATAGAATGCACTGACTCGCTGAACACCGAGCCAGGGCTGGAACGGACACGCTGAACAGCTTAATTCGAGTAAACAAAAACTAGGTCACTGAAGAAATGGTACCTACGATATCTCTGGAAGTACGGGGAATTTTTTAATGAAATTTGGTGACATAGTAGATAAAATATATAGGTACAATCGTAGAAAGTATAATCTTATTGGAACCTCTATAGCGAATTTTGCAATTGTTGAAGTTAGAAATTTGACATGACTGTGTATCTGCGAGATCGTACACATAACAGGCACTTTTACGGCCTGTGGAACAGATATGCAGATCTATACACCACAGGGGTGAGGTATCATCGCTTGGTCACAAACCCTTTCCTCAATACAAACCCTTCTGTCTATATATATAAAACTTTTTTAATATAGACATAGACACAAGAAAGGGTACGTATAGAGGAAAGGGTTTGTGACCAAGCGATAATACCTCACCCCTGTGCTATACATGAAGAAAAAATAAACGTCTGTACTATCAGTGCGGATCCACCTTATTATTTAGGGGGGACGTAAATAATTGGCAAGGGGTCTGGGGACTTCCTAGATCCCCAGCGGGTCCAGGGCAGAGCCCTGTTAGGGGGGTTGAAGCCTTCTGGAATCTCTTGAATTTCAGCCTTTTTAGGACAATTTTCGTGACTGTAATTAATTAAAGAATGGGATTTGATGCATTTAACAATTATATTTACTAAAAGGTAAGTAATATTCACTAATATTCACTCTTTCTTGATTCAAAATGATTGTTTTACCCATGATTGGAAAATTAAAGGGGGCCCTACGTCCCCCTTGAACCTGTCACTGACTAGCAGAAAGGAGGGGATCTCCAACAACACTAGCAGTCATGCTGACATAGGTTCACAGGGACAAACCTTTATCAAAATATCCTAGGAGCCAACTGGGCCCCTAAACTCTAAAATTTAGGAGCCCAGGCTAAAATTTGGGGGCCCAGAAAAAATACACATCTAATCTTAAACTTGTAAAGAAGATAAGTTTATTTCTTCCAGGTACAGATACTCTTGTACAATGTCGAGTTCTGCACGTTTTAATAGCCTCTGATAGAACAATAAAAACCTCTGCTGTAGTTCTTTTGAAATCACTTTCACGATCATTTTTTTTTCTTTCTGCGGGTCGTGACACCCCATCTAAACGCTTGCCTATTGTTTTTGTTTTATTTTTTTTTGGGGGGGGGGGTTGGTCTTTTTAATCCGATAGGTTTCTACTGAATAAAACGTCACTTTAGTATTGTACAGTCTCACGTTTCACGCTTATTGATGTACGTTATCAACGACAAAATGAGAGAGAGAGAGAGAGGGGGGGGGGGGGGCTAGAACAATACACGGTTCCTATAGATATTTTTAAAACGTCAACAGAGAGAGAGATGTAAAAAGTGAGTTTCTGGTCGGCACATTCATTACATATATTCGCGCCGTTATACCATCCCCTATGGCATGGATTGAATCAGTTGAAATGAGATTTTGGGCGTAAATTTGGCGAACGACTTTAAAAGATTTTCGATAAATGAATTAAGAAAATTAGTTTTGATTTCGGCCGTGCAAAGTACCACTACCTTTCAATGAATCGGTAAACGTGTACACGAATGCTTTCGAAAACATGTACATGCAGTAAGGCTGTGTCGTGCGAACAACATGCAGTAATCCAAATTCCAATTATCTTAATAGCAACTTTGAACGAGGGCTTCGCACAGTGACACGTGACAAAACGTAAATTTCGCGTATGTAAACAAGTACGTACATGTATTAATATAAGCCCCTGATTTTAAAAGAGCTTCATTGACGAAGTATGGGGCCTAACATAGAAGCGAAATCCTTTTTATAATTAAATATGGACTATGTATTTTTATTTTCATTCGCCAAATGGGCGAGTAGGACATGATGTTTTGGGGGCCCAGCTAAAAATTTGGTCGCCATGGGCGACTGGGCAACCGCCAATTTCCATCCCTGACGGTTCATAAATCTTTTATTTCCGAACATTGGAAAATGGATTTGTTCTATCTGCTAATACAATATTTAAAAATCCCATGAAATAGTTTGATATCATTCTAAAATGAATAAACGAAACTCGCCATCAGTTCCTTCAGAGCTTTGATTTTCATTTATTTGTACCGAAATTTGGCTGATTTCTAGGGC
This sequence comes from Pinctada fucata, assembly GCA_028142955.1. Classification (NCBI taxonomy): domain Eukaryota; kingdom Metazoa; phylum Mollusca; class Bivalvia; order Pterioida; family Pteriidae; genus Pinctada; species Pinctada fucata. The sequence goes on along the minus strand of AP027108.1, from coordinate 34,212,075 downwards.
TGCAACGATCTGCTTAGCCCACGTTACGATTCATATCACGATACTGAATGTATGTTCAAATTTAGAACATTTCTGAAATATGTCCAATATTTTGATAAGATCTACCACCTAACAGTGTTGTTCGTAAAGTTCATAGACAATCGCAATATTAAAGAAATACGTGACAGTAACAGTACAATTTTCTCATAATACATTCATGAGGTTTATTATAATCAATTCATACAATATCAAGGTTACTGAAAAAATATGCCATTTAAATAATTATCTTAAATTATGTGTTGTGACGTTTAGCGGCGCAATACGGAAACTGAGATATCGAAAATTGTGTACACGCGCATAATTCCTTTTTTATTTCTAATTTGTGCATCACATGATAAATCCTCGGAATTTCATTGATAAAGCACGCGGGGACTATAAGAGAATAGTGCCCAGCATCCAGGCACTATTCCTTTTTGCTTTACAGAGTTACGTCCCTCAGCAAGTATTATGACGTAATGAACAATGCATGAATGTAAATAGCAATAAGCGGGCGTGATCAATGAAACTTTAGATATATCAAGTAAATTGCAATTAACTCGTTTATTAATCAATACTACAGTCATGTGATGCACTAAACCCATTAAAGGCCGATTTTAGCTCTACTGGTCTATGACCGCTCGAGCTTATGCGATCGCCCTGTGTCCGGCGTCCGGCGTCCGTCCGTCCGTCTGTCCGTTAAACATTTCTTGTGGTTTCCAGTCCTCTGAAACTATTGGTGATGGAAAGTTAATTCTTTTTGCAACATGTGGTCTATGGTCTAGTTGTGCACCTGATATTTTGTTTGAGCCCCTGACCCCCAGGGTCTTAGAAAATGGGTGTGGTCATTTTCTCCTATATAACTCTGTGTAATCTTGTGGTCACCATTTCTCACCATTAACCCTAAATGATAAATGATAGAAAGTTACTTATTTTTGCAATATTAAAGGTCTATGATCTAGGTGTGCACCTGATATTTCATCTAAGCACCTGACCCCCAGGGTCTTAGGAAATGTGTGTGGTCATTTTCTCCTATGTAACTCTATATAATCTTGTGGTGACCATTTCTCAGAAAGTACTAATGGTAGTTACTTCTTTTTGCAATATTAAAGGTTGATTATCTAGTTGTGCACCTGATATTTCATCTAAGCCCCTGACCCCGAGGGTCTTAGGAAATGGGTGTGGTCAGTTTCTCCTATATAACTCTGTAATCTTGTGTACCATTTCTCAGAAAGTATAAATGATAGAAAGTTACTTCTTTTTGCAATATTAAAGGTCTATGATCTAGGTGTGCACCTGATATTTCATCTAAGCCCCTGACACCCAGGGTCTTAGGAAATGGATGTGGTCATTTTCTCCTATATAACTCTATGTGATCTTGTGTTTACTATTTCTCAAAAAGTGTAAATGATAGAAAGTTACTTCTTTTTGCAATATAAAGGTCTATGATCTAGTTGTGCACCTGGTATTTCATCTGAGATCCTGACCCCCAGGGTCTTAGGAAATGGTGTGGTCATTTTCTCCCATATAACTCTATGTAATCTGTGGTCACCATTTCTCAAAAAGTGTAAATGATGGAAAGTTAATTCTTTTTGCAATATTAATGGTCTATGATCTAGTTGTGCACCTGATATTTCATCTGAGCTCCTTACCCCTTGGGTCTGAGGAAATGGGTGTGGTCATTTTGTCTTATGTAATCTTGTCACCATTTCTCAGAAAGTATAAATGATAGAAAGTTTATTCTTTTTGCAATATTAAAGGTCTATGATCTAGTTGTGCACCTGATATTTCATCTGAGCCCCTGACCCCTGGGGTCTCAGGATATAGGTGTGGTCATTATCTCCTGTAGACCTGGTTACCATTTCTCAGAAAATTAATTCTTTTTGCTATATTATATGTCCATGATTGAGTTTATCACAAGATATTTTGTTAGAGCCCCTAACCCCCAGGGTCTTAGAAAATGGGCGTGGTCATTTCCTCTTATATAACCCTATGTAATCTTGTGGTCACCATTTCTCAGAAAGTTTGAATGATAGAAAGTTAAATCTTTTTGCAATGTTCAAGGTCTATTAGCTAGTTGTGCACCAGAAGTTTTGTTTGAGCCCCTTGCCCCCTGGTCTTAGATATTGGGTGTGGCCACTTTCTTCTTTATATATAATTCAATGTAATCATGTGGTCACAGTTTCTCAGAAAGTATAAATAGTAGAAAGTTAATTCTTTTTTATATATTATAGATAAACGATCAAGCTGTACACAAGATATTTTGTTTGAGCCTCTGACCCCAGGGTCTTAGAAAGTGGGTGTGGTCATTTTCTCCTATATAACTCCATGTAGTCTTGTGGACACCATTTCTCAGAAAGTATAAATGATAGAAAGTTACTTCTTTTTGCAATATAAAAGGTTTATGATCTAGATGTGCACCTGATATTTCAGCTGAGTCCCCGACCCCAGGGTCTTAGGAAATGGATGTGGTCATTTTCTCCTATATATATTACTTACTGTTATTTTGTGATCATCTTTTCTCAGAAAGTACAAAGGATACAAAGTAAATTCTTTTTACAACATGATGAGTCTATGGTCTAGTTGTGTACATGTACCTGATGTTTTGTGTGAGATTCAGACCCCAACTGATTTCTTGACATTTTCAACCTTTCGTGAATTTTTTGTGTTTTTTTTTTAGCCGTGTATTTCAGTACATTGCTTAAAAATCGAAATGTTTATTTGATATTTCAAACAACTATACATTTGACTTCTTTGATTTTGAATATAATCGAAATTTCAAATACTTGATAAATAGGGCCGCTTTTCCACTTAATCGAAACTTCTGCTTTTGCAAAACACATATGTATGTTAAACGTCTTCTAATTCAATATACCATATGTGAAGCCGATCGAGATTCTTAAAAATTGGGAAACGAAATGAAAGATGATGTATAATTCCATAAGTAGCCTACATAAAATGTAGTATTTACAGTAAACTCCTTCACAGCAGTAAAAAGGAGTATTACACTTCAAAAGTCAAAGAATGAGGCAATGACTCCATGCAATTATACGCGGTAGCGAAATCAATTCTCTTTGAAAACAAGGAAATTGAGCTGCCTTCATGTGCTAATGACCTTGAGCTTGCTAACAAATTCGGCGAGTACTTCCATGCCAAAATTCAAACTATTCGTACCAATCTAGAGGATTTACTAGAACAAAATAACCAACAGAGTGATGCTTTAAGAGCAGATCTACAGTTTACCGGAAATACACTGCAAGAATTCCATCCAGCGTCCGACCAGCTTTGTAATCTTTGATTACGCTATGTTTACATTAAGAAATACAGGTCAAGTTTGAATATGGGTCATGTCCCTTAATTTTGTGCAGAGTTATGCACCTTAAAACTAAGAAAATTTAAATATTTTGTGGTTTCTAGACATTTAAAGGAAAACCGTTACAGATAATAAATTCATTTCTTGCATATAGCTTTTACACCAAGCAATACAGGTTATGTTTGAGTATGGGTCATGTCCCTCAGTTATGTGCAAATGTATGTCCCTTGAAACCTAGGGAAATTCCTAAAAAGACCTAGGAAAATTTCCAATATTCTTAGGTTTCCAGACATGAAAAGGACAACCATTACAGAGAATCACTTAATTTATTGCATGTAACTTTTACACCAAGAAATACAGTAGGTCAAGTTCAAATAAGGGTCATGTCGCTCAATAACATGCAGAGTTATTCCCCTTGAAACAAAGGAAAAACTGTATTTTGTGGTTGCCAGGCATATAAAAGAAAACCCTTACAAGGAAGTTATTGATTTCTAAGATTTAAATTTTACATTCAGAAATTCAGGTCATGTTTGTAATGGGCTAAACTAAGCTAAGCGGCCCTATATAGTTCATTTTTCAGATAATTTTAAAGTCACATGCGTAAGGTATGACATCAGGTTGTGACTTCAATATGCTCTGGATAACAGAAAATGAGAGAAGACCACCATATACTAAGCAGTTACCTGTTAAATAAACAGGGGTGCAAACACCAAATCAAAATCAATTTTATATATATTGAAAGATAAATTGTATAGCTATTGTTTAGTGTAGAAATAATCTTGGTTCTGGTTTCGCGCCCTTTTTAGGCGAGTTTCGCGTAGCGATCTCGGCTATAGTGATCGCAGGATTTTGACGTCACACCACTTCCGTGACATCCCCACGCCCCAAAATCATGAAAATGTATAAATGAGTGAAGATAAATATATATTCACAGTTTTTCTCAACTCCGATCGTGTGGCCCGATGACCCTGGACCTCATTATTCACCATATTTATTTAAGACAGCGTGCATTGCATTCCGCGTTTTAACAGTTGTTTCATAATGTTTAAAAAAAGTTAGAGATTATTTTAAAAAGGATACTTAGGATGCAGTAAACATCAACTGTCTCGTGTGTACGTGTGTTGAGATTGATTATAAGTTTATCGGCTATACTGCGATACTTGGAATTACCGAAAAGAAAGCATTTACCGAAACGACAGTGATATTTACTGAATTGACGGATATATTCATTTTTTGTTTTGGTGATACATTTAATTTTACAAACACATTTCCAATCATAAAATGTGTTTAGTTTTGAAATTTAAGTGTCTTTTTGGTACAATTTGGGGTCTTTTCGGTAAATACCACTTTCTTTTCGGTAAATGCTGTCTTTTCGGTAATTCCTACTACCTCTAGTATACGTGACACTATGTAAATAAAATGGAAGGCGCTGATTTTCAAGTCGTAGCAGTTCGAGTGTTTAAGGGATTAATGAGGAGTTACGGTCATACATTACACTTCTAGGTATAGAAATCAATTTAGAATTCGCAGACAATCAAGCGTTCATAGCGCATTGGTCTGTCGCATCTCGCAAATAGAATGCACTGACTCGCTGAACACCGAGCCAGGGCTGGAACGGACACGCTGAACAGCTAAATTCGAGTAAACAAAAACTAGGTCACTGAAGAAATGGTACCTACGATATCTCTGGAAGTACGGGGAATTTTTTAATGAAATTTGGTGACATAGTAGATAAAATATATAGGTACAATCGTAGAAAGTATAATCTTATTGGAACCTCTATAGCGAATTTTGCAATTGTTGAAGTTAGAAATTTGACATGACTGTGTATCTGCGAGATCGTACACATACCAGGCACTTTTACGGCCTGTGGAACAGATATGCAGATCTATACACCACAGGGGTGAGGTATCATCGCTTGGTCACAAACCCTTTCCTCAATACAAACCCTTCTGTCTATATATATAAAACTTTTTTAATATAGACATAGACACAAGAAAGGGTACGTATAGAGGAAAGGGTTTGTGACCAAGCGATAATACCTCACCCCTGTGCTATACATGAAGAAAAAATAAACGTCTGTACTATCAGTGCGGATCCACCTTATTATTTAGGGGGGACGTAAATAATTGGCAAGGGGTCTGGGGACTTCCTAGATCCCCAGCGGGTCCAGGGCAGAGCCCTGTTAGGGGGGTTGAAGCCTTCTGGAATCTCTTGAATTTCAGCCTTTTTAGGACAATTTTCGTGACTGTAATTAATTAAAGAATGGGATTTGATGCATTTAACAATTATATTTACTAAAAGGTAAGTAATATTCACTAATATTCACTCTTTCTTGATTCAAAATGATTGTTTTACCCATGATTGGAAAATTAAAGGGGGCCCTACGTCCCCCTTGAACCTGTCACTGACTAGCAGTCATGCTGACATAGGTTCACAGGGACAAACCTTTATCAAAATATCCTAGGAGCCAACTGGGCCCCTAAACTCTAAAATTTAGGAGCCCAGGCTAAAATTTGGGGGCCCAGAAAAAATACACATCTAATCTTAAACTTGTAAAGAAGATAAGTTTATTTCTTCCAGGTACAGATACTCTTGTACAATGTCGAGTTCTGCACGTTTTAATAGCCTCTGATAGAACAATAAAAACCTCTGCTGTAGTTCTTTTGAAATCACTTTCACGATCATTTTTTTTTCTTTCTGCGGGTCGTGACACCCCATCTAAACGCTTGCCTATTGTTTTTGTTTTATTTTTTTTTTTGGGGGGGGGGGGGGGTTGGTCTTTTTAATCCGATAGGTTTCTACTGAATAAAACGTCACTTTAGTATTGTACAGTCTCACGTTTCACGCTTATTGATGTACGTTATCAACGACAAAATGAGAGAGAGAGAGGGGGGGGGGGGCTAGAACAATACACGGTTCCTATAGATATTTTTAAAACGTCAACAGAGAGAGAGATGTAAAAAGTGAGTTTCTGGTCGGCACATTCATTACATATATTCGCGCCGTTATACCATCCCCTATGGCATGGATTGAATCAGTTGAAATGAGATTTTGGGCGTAAATTTGGCGAACGACTTTAAAAGATTTTCGATAAATGAATTAAGAAAATTAGTTTTGATTTCGGCCGTGCAAAGTACCACTACCTTTCAATGAATCGGTAAACGTGTACACGAATGCTTTCGAAAACATGTACATGCAGTAAGGCTGTGTCGTGCGAACAACATGCAGTAATCCAAATTCCAATTATCTTAATAGCAACTTTGAACGAGGGCTTCGCACAGTGACACGTGACAAAACGTAAATTTCGCGTATGTAAACAAGTACGTACATGTATTAATATAAGCCCCTGATTTTAAAAGAGCTTCATTGACGAAGTATGGGGCCTAACATAGAAGCGAAAGAAATTCCTTTTTATAATTAAATATGGACTATGTATTTTTATTTTCATTCGCCAAATGGGCGAGTAGGACATGATGTTTTGGGGGCCCAGCTAAAAATTTGGTCGCCATGGGCGACTGGGCAACCGCCAATTTCCATCCCTGACGGTTCATAAATCTTTTATTTCCGAACATTGGAAAATGGATTTGTTCTATCTGCTAATACAATATTTAAAAATCCCATGAAATAGTTTGATATCATTCTAAAATGAATAAACGAAACTCGCCATCAGTTCCTTCAGAGCTTTAATTTTCATTTATTTGTACTGAAATTTGGCTGATTTCTAGGGCTGCAACGATCTGCTTAGCCCACGTTACGATTCATATCACGATACTGAATGTATGTTCAAATTTAGAACATTTCTGAAATATGTCCAATATTTTGATAAGATCTACCACCTAACAGTGTTGTTCGTAAAGTTCATAGACAATCGCAATATTAAAGAAATACGTGACAGTAACAGTACAATTTTCTCATAATACATTCATGAGGTTTATTATAATCAATTCATACAATATCAAGGTTACTGAAAAAATATGCCATTTAAATAATTATCTTAAATTATGTGTTGTGACGTTTAGCGGCGCAATACGGAAACTGAGATATCGAAAATTGTGTACACGCGCATAATTCCTTTTTTATTTCTAATTTGTGCATCACATGATAAATCCTCGGAATTTCATTGATAAAGCACGCGGGGACTATAAGAGAATAGTGCCCAGCATCCAGGCACTATTCCTTTTTGCTTTACAGAGTTACGTCCCTCAGCAAGTATTATGACGTAATGAACAATGCATGAATGTAAATAGCAATAAGCGGGCGTGATCAATGAAACTTTAGATATATCAAGTAAATTGCAATTAACTCGTTTATTAATCAATACTACAGTCATGTGATGCACTAAACCCATTAAAGGCCGATTTTAGCTCTACTGGTCTATGACCGCTCGAGCTTATGCGATCGCCCTGTGTCCGGCGTCCGTCCGTCCGTCTGTCCGTTAAACATTTCTTGTGGTTTCCAGTCCTCTGAAACTATTGGTGATGGAAAGTTAATTCTTTTTGCAACATGTGGTCTATGGTCTAGTTGTGCACCTGATATTTTGTTTGAGCCCCTGACCCCCAGGGTCTTAGAAAATGGGTGTGGTCATTTTCTCCTATATAACTCTGTGTAATCTTGTGGTCACCATTTCTCACCATTAACCCTAAATGATAAATGATAGAAAGTTACTTATTTTTGCAATATTAAAGGTCTATGATCTAGGTGTGCACCTGATATTTCATCTAAGCACCTGACCCCCAGGGTCTTAGGAAATGTGTGTGGTCATTTTCTCCTATGTAACTCTATATAATCTTGTGGTGACCATTTCTCAGAAAGTACTAATGGTAGAAAGTTACTTCTTTTTGCAATATTAAAGGTTGATTATCTAGTTGTGCACCTGATATTTCATCTAAGCCCCTGACCCCGAGGGTCTTAGGAAATGGGTGTGGTCAGTTTCTCCTATATAACTCTGTAATCTTGTGTACCATTTCTCAGAAAGTATAAATGATAGAAAGTTACTTCTTTTTGCAATATTAAAGGTCTATGATCTAGGTGTGCACCTGATATTTCATCAAAGCCCCTGACACCCAGGGTCTTAGGAAATGGATGTGGTCATTTTCTCCTATATAACTCTATGTGATCTTGTGTTTACTATTTCTCAAAAAGTGTAAATGATAGAAAGTTACTTCTTTTTGCAATATTAAAGGTCTATGATCTAGTTGTGCACCTGGTATTTCATCTGAGATCCTGACCCCCAGGGTCTTAGGAAATGGTGTGGTCATTTTCTCCCATATAACTCTATGTAATCTGTGGTCACCATTTCTCAAAAAGTGTAAATGATGGAAAGTTAATTCTTTTTGCAATATTAATGGTCTATGATCTAGTTGTGCACCTGATATTTCATCTGAGCTCCTTACCCCTTGGGTCTGAGGAAATGGGTGTGGTCATTTTGTCTTATGTAATCTTGTCACCATTTCTCAGAAAGTATAAATGATAGAAAGTTTATTCTTTTTGCAATATTAAAGGTCTATGATCTAGTTGTGCACCTGATATTTCATCTGAGCCCCTGACCCCTGGGGTCTCAGGATATAGGTGTGGTCATTATCTCCTGTAGACCTGGTTACCATTTCTCAGAAAATTAATTCTTTTTGCTATATTATATGTCCATGATTGAGTTTATCACAAGATATTTTGTTAGAGCCCCTAACCCCCAGGGTCTTAGAAAATGGGCGTGGTCATTTCCTCTTATATAACCCTATGTAATCTTGTGGTCACCATTTCTCAGAAAGTTTGAATGATAGAAAGTTAAATCTTTTTGCAATGTTCAAGGTCTATTAGCTAGTTGTGCACCAGAAGTTTTGTTTGAGCCCCTTACCCCCTGGTCTTAGATATTGGGTGTGGCCACTTTCTTCTTTATATATAACTCAATGTAATCATGTGGTCACAGTTTCTCAGAAAGTATAAATAGTAGAAAGTTAATTCTTTTTTATATATTATAGATAAACGATCAAGCTGTACACAAGATATTTTGTTTGAGCCTCTGACCCCAGGGTCTTAGAAAGTGGGTGTGGTCATTTTCTCCTATATAACTCCATGTAGTCTTGTGGACACCATTTCTCAGAAAGTATAAATGATAGAAAGTTACTTCTTTTTGCAATATAAAAGGTTTATGATCTAGATGTGCACCTGATATTTCAGCTGAGTCCCCGACCCCAGGGTCTTAGGAAATGGATGTGGTCATTTTCTCCTATATATATTACTTACTGTTATTTTGTGATCATCTTTTCTCAGAAAGTACAAAGGATACAAAGTAAATTCTTTTTACAACATGATGAGTCTATGGTCTAGTTGTGTACATGTACCTGATGTTTTGTGTGAGATTCAGACCCCAAGGGTCTTGGAAAATGGGTGTGGTCATTTTCTCATATATATATTATATATATTAATAAGCATTCTTGTGAAAACCAATTCTCAGAGTGCATAATTGATAGTCTAAGAGTATAAATTCTTTTTGCATAAAACATATGTAAAGGGTATGTGGTTTGATTATCCACTTGATAATTAGTTTTAGCCCCTGACCTCCAGGTTCTTGGAAAATGGATGTGGTCATTTTCTTGTTTACATCTCTATGTAATCTTCTGAACACCATTACTTGGTATGAAAGTATGACTGATAAAAAGATTTTTGCATTATGTTCAGACTTACGCTTAATGTTACGCTTGCGCATCTGATATACTTTTTTAGCCCCTTAATACCCTTGGGTCTTAGAAAATAGTTATGACAATTAATTATGTAATTTACTTAACAACCAGGAGAGCTTCAGTCTCGTCAGAGACTTCTAAGTGTGGGTACTATTCTCTCATAGTGTTGCTTGTAGAAGGTAAATAGTGCCCTCGCTGACGTTTGGGCACTATTCCTTCCAACAGCAACACTATGAGAGAATAGTACCCACACAAACGGGCATTTATAGGTAAATGGGGACGCCGAGAAAGTCAATGTATATACTTATAATTTGACAGTAATTGAAAGTTATCATACTGAAATCTGAATTTTTTTACGATGCATTGGTATTTAGACATCACTGTCACAAGAATCGCCATCAATACGTATGCGTGGAAATAATGACGTATTCCTGCATTTTTTAAGAACGTGAAATCATTCATCTGTTATTCAAGCTGATAAAAACTCCTTAAAAGACATTATATATATGAGAAAAATGGCTACGGAACGCAAGAAAATGTTTCGAGCGCACGTCAATATGTCTTCAATTTTCAAAGAAGATGATAATTTGATAAAAATCATTCAAAGAGGATGGTTTGGACTATCTGAGAAAGCAAAACCGAATTATCCATACGTTCTAAAAGGAAATTCTGTGCGTTGATTTTCCTTGTCCCTTACGCGTCTCTTTGTGCTTGTCTGCTTTGTGTTTTTGCATTGGATGTTTTGGGGTTTTGCTGTGGGTGCTACAACCTGGTGTTGTTGGAGATCCCCTCCTTTGTCTTAATGCGTCTTCTGTGAACAGATAAAATAGGACCAGAGAATAATTTGAGCGCATGATTGCCTAGTTTATTCTGTATTATGAATTTTTGAGCCGATTGACATACAATAAATGACTTAGCGCAAATATGATTTCAAATTTAGAGACGGAACAAAAGGTGAAAAATGATAAGTACTCCGTAATTTGCGTGGCGTTGCTTTGGACGACATTTACTGCGCCGCTTTCCGAAGTCACTCATAAAGAATAACAACATTCCTTTAATAATTGATCGATTTCTTTAAAATTTTGCACAATAAGAATATCCAATCTTAAGGAATAAATTAGTATATGAACAAAATGTTTGACGATAACGAAATAAGTTTTATTAAATTTGTCTACGACTTTATCGAACAGCCCTCGTACAACTTCTAGCATTCAAGTGAACAATTATAATTTCATTTGAATTTGTTAGTGTATAACATGTTCCGCTAGAATATTTTAATTTTTTATTCGGGACACTGAATACTGACCGTAAAGCAACGATACAGCCTCTCCTGGTGTCGTTTATTGAACCGTCGTTATTTACGCTGTTAATTGTGAACCGCGGTTATTCGTTGCAGCTCTACTGATTTCTTGACATTTTCAACCTTTCGTGAATTTTTTGTGTTTTTTTAGCCGTGTATTTCAGTACATTGCTTAAAAATCGAAATGTTTATTTGATATTTCAAACAACTATACATTTGACTTCTTTGATTTTGAATATAATCGAAATTTCAAATACTTGATAAATAGGGCCGCTTTTCCACTTAATCGAAACTTCTGCTTTTGCAAAACACATATGTATGTTAAACGTCTTCTAATTCAATATACCATATGTGAAGCCGATCGAGATTCTTAAAAATTGGGAAACGAAATGAAAGATGATGTATAATTCCATAAGTAGCCTACATAAAATGTAGTATTTACAGTAAACTCCTTCACAGCAGTAAAAAGGAGTATTACACTTCAAAAGTCAAAGAATGTGGCAATGACTCCATGCAATTATACGCGGTAGCGAAATCAATTCTCTTTGAAAACAAGGAAATTGAGCTGCCTTCATGTGCTAATGACCTTGAGCTTGCTAACAAATTCGGCGAGTACTTCCATGCCAAAATTCAAACTATTCGTACCAATCTAGAGGATTTACTAGAACAAAATAACCAACAGAGTGATGCTTTAAGAGCAGATCTACAGTTTACCGGAAATACACTGCAAGAATTCCATCCAGCGTCCGACCAGGAAAGTATGAAAATTATTCAAAAGTCACCATCGAAGTCTTGTAGCCTGGATCTGATTCAAACGAATATTCTAAAGGGCAGCGTACAGCATTTCTTGCCCATAGTAACTCAGAATGTAAATCTTTCGTTAGATAGTTCCGAATTCCCTATCATCTTTAAACAGGCTGTTGTGATACCGCTGTTGAAAAAGCCTTCCCTGGACAAAGAGAATCTCAAAAACTATAGACCAGTTTCCAATCTTCCATACATATCTAAAATCGTCGAGAAAGTGGTAGCATGCAGGATAGAGGATCATCTTATGAGTAAGTGCCTTCACGATCCATTTCAATCTGCTTATCGCGCCTTTCACTCGACAGAAACAGCTCTTTTAAAAGTCCATTATGGTGAAAAAGTCGCTGCATTGGACAAGGGACTCTGTTCTGTCTTAATTATGCTCGATTTGTCAGCAGCGTTCAACGTTATTGACCACGGTATTCTTTTCCGTCGCTTAGAATATTCCTATGGCATATGTGGATCTGCTCTTCGATGGATGAAATCATATCTCGACCAACGTTCGCAAACTACAGCAATTGGATCGTCGTTTTCTGAGTCGAAAGAACTGACAATCGGTGTGCCTCATGGGTCAGTCTTGGGCCCAAAAATCTATTGTATGTTCTCCAAACCAATCTCTGAAATTTGCTTACGTCATTCAATGAGATATCATTGTTATGCCGATGACACGCAGATTTATCTTGTTATTGAACCATTTAACAACTTGGATGACATTACATCGAGACTTGCCGTTTGTCTAAATGACATTCGTGATTGGATGAATGTTATTCTTCTTAAATTGAATGAAGACAAGACTGAAGTTATGGACTTTGCGCCTAAAAATAAGATCGATGAAATTCGTGATTTTAAGCTGACCTTCGGCGATAACATCATTTACGATACGCAATTCATTAAAAACCTTGCTGCTCATTTCGACAAGACTCTAAGTATGGAGTATCTGACGTTGAAGTTTTCTATAAGAGTACTTGTCACTACCATTAAATTCAATGAGAATCCTAATTCCATCCATTGTGTGCCATAGAAAGTGTATCCTTATCAAATTATTTACGCTATGTCCGGAACTTTAACTCGTAGAATCGATCGTTGATCCACTTTCGTTTTATTCGTACTTGTCATACGCGAATTCAACAGAAAACTATGTCATTCTTTTCCATGTTGAATAATTCCGATTATAATCGATTCTTAGAAACATAATCGATTAATCGAAATCGAATGGTATTAGCGATGATGTCGCCGATGTCGGCGATAATCGTTACAACACTAATTTTAAGCCCCTGTCACACTGTGGCGAATTTGAGCTTCGAGTTTTGTACGAGTGCTGGCGAGTTATAATTCGCCGAAATTTCCCCTAGTTAGTCTTGATTTTTTGTGATTACGACATGAGCTCGACATTTGCTCGAGATCTCTACGAGAACAGCACGACACTTGGCGACACTCTATGATTTGTACACGACATCTTCTCGACAAAGGAAGACTTGAGTACGAGAAGATACGAGTTAAGTACGAGTTTTGTACGAGTTTGTACGAGATGTGGCGACATGCCTACGAGTTAAGCACGAGATAAGTACGAGTTATGACGAGATGAGTACGAGAAGTGTACGAGTTATGTCAACACATTATGAATTTGGTATGAATTTGTGTTTAAGTCTTTTTTAAGCTCACCCGATCTGAAAGCCCTTGACAGGGATTGGTATTGTCTTTATTGTTGCATTTCGACCGTCGACAGGGTGTCTTCCTTTTGTACGATTAGCGTGTATTGACTCACGTTTTATTCCTCGAGACTGCTGAAAAATTTGAATGAATTGATCTGTACAAGCTTCAAGAAAATGTAAATAACACGATACATATTTCTTAATTATATTCTTCTGGACGGTGCAAAATCTGTTGATAAAATATCTTATACAATCGCAGAAAGGATCTATCAGTAAAAGTAACGAATCTGAGTGTCCAAGAAGGGTGCAGGGTGCATATTCAAGATTGTTTATTTCAAGAGCCGATTATGGACTCATTTGAATTTGATCATGTACATGCTAAAATTGAGGTCTTATTCTTTCCTTTTTTTTAATAACTTTCAATATTATTTAAGCTGAAAATTATAATGCGTACAATGTACCATAAAGTACTAACTATTTTGCCAAGGGAAGAGGGGGGGGGGGGGGGGGCAGTTGTCAAATTTGTTCTTTTCCATTATCTTTTTCAATACAACCACAATATGAATAGAGAATCTTTTTTGTATCTTCAGTTAGGCCGCTACAGTTACCTATTTTTTAATCCTGTCAGCTTAGAAAAAAATAAAATTGATAAATCATCATTTCAATCTTTTTTAAATGCAATAAAATGGACTTACAAGATCGTATACAGGTAGTAAGTGCTCAATGTCTTATACCAACTTAAATGGATGCCATAGATGCCAACATGGGACTGTTTCCTTGGGGTTTTTATTTTATTATTTATTTATTAGGACAAAATGATGTAAGAGGTTACATGGACAAACTTATCATGATTAATTTGCATTTTTTTACGGAGTTAGTATGTGTATTAAGCTCGTGTACGCCTTGAACATGTCAGCCAACCTGGACCTCTTTTTATTTTTGTTCTCAACCATTGCTTTACTATGAAAATGAAAACATTTATGCATGCTGCAGAGGAAGACTGGATTTAAGTACTCAACTCGGCAGAACTCGAGAAAATGTCGAGACAGTGTCGAGCAGAACTCGTGCAAAGTCGTGCAGATGTCGAGAAGAGATCGGTACAGCTCGCATGATGTCGTGTAAACATCGTACTCATGTCGTTTTAACTCGCATATAAACTCGGCCCATCTCGCACGAGTTTGATTCATGGCGAGAAGCGACGAGAAGTGGAGACATGCACACGATGCCTGTACGAGTTTATTCGACATCTGTTCGACCTCTGTTCGACATCTCCTCGACATGCGTGCGACATGAAAACTCGCACGACAATTTTAAACCATTTAAAATTCTCGCCGCCTCATGCCAAGTTCTTGCGACATGAGACGACATTTCTTCGACATGTGAAGACATCTGTACCGGTTCCATGCGACAAATGACGAGTTGTGGCGAGTTGTAACTCGCCACAACTCGTAGCACGAACTCGCGACAGTGTGACAGGGGCTTTACCGCTGAACCTCAGGAACTGTGACAGCTTGTCGTCTTTTAGAAAACAACTGAAGACTTACTTATTTAAGAAAGCATACTTGTAAACATTGTCATATTGGTGCCCAGAAACTTGTTTTTAATTTTGGAACATTGATAGTGTTTTAACGATATATGTATTTTTTAATTATGTTTTATTTTTACTGCAAATGCAGATTGTACAGCGCCTTAGAGATATCCATTATAGCGCGCTATATAAGTTTTAATTATTATTACAGTTTTATTATTATTAGATTGTAGAATACATATTTGTAGAAATTCATTAAATGTTTAATAGAAAGGGGGCCACTTTACTATTTAAACCGCTTACCACTGTATAGCTATTTGGCCAAATGCTCAAAGTTTTAAGCATAAACCTTACAGTATACACTTTCAACAATCATAATTTTTGTCTTAGTGACCAATCTTCAAGTTTCATGTCATTCTCAGTTGGAAAACTTCACACAGGCCAAATTATAAGATTTTATAAAAATTATATCAAAAATAATACGAAAGTATTCCAACCTTCTTGAAGAAAATTTCAAACCAATTTTTATGCACCAGACACGTGTTTCGGATATTTTAAAAGTCCTCATCAGTGATGCTTCCAACCAAAGTGATTTTCATTCGCTGCCAAAATTCATTTCAGTCGCGCCCTCTGGTCTTTTTATCTTTAATTTATTTATTTTTTTTTTAATTTAAATGTCAAACCTTCAAACTTTAAGTGTCAAATCTTTATCATTGTTTATGTATATGTTCTTGCATAATCTTTTCACTGATAAAGAAGTAAAAATGATGTGCTTATTAATTATAACAGTGAAACCTGTCTAAACCGATACCTGTCTAATCCGATAACCTGTCTATTCTGATAGAATTTTTTGGTCCCAAAGACTTTTCTATCTTTTCCTATATAAAATAACCTGTGTAAACCGAACGCTGCCTACTCCGAATACCGATGTACGTTTTTGGTCCCAGTGACATTTTATACAATCATGTATTTTACACTGTCTAAACCGATATGTTGAAACAACGCCTACCTTGACCAACCCATTTTTGGATTAAATATCACCCTAAGCTGATCAGTTAAAACTAAAGCTTCAATGGACTCCATTTCTCTTATATGTAACCTGCCCAAATTGTGTCTTAATTGTTTGTTCATGTATCATAATGACTTTCTGTGTAAACTTATCACCAAGTACAAATATGAAAATTCCATAGCCAATTCCATCCGATTTGAAATCTTTTTCATGGTGTATATATTTAATTTAACTCATTATTACAGAGAGGATAATTTTTATGAGAAATAAGAGTTTAAACTTCATGGTAAACATAAATGCATTACTGTTTCACAGTTTTATGATGAATTTTTCACTTGGAATGTAAAGATAATTTTTAGAAATTATCAGGATGCCTTAATTCTATTAAACCTGTGTAATCCGATAACCTGCATGTCTATACCGATATTTTTTCTTGGTCCGAGTCGATATCGGTTTAGACAGGTTTCACTGTATTTATATACATGTACATATATATACATATAAAAATGGGAATATCATAACTTCATTTAAACATTCAATGTTTATGAACTTATAAAGACAAGCTTTCCTTTATATTTCCAGTTGTAATTTTGACTTCATAGAGCTTCGTAATGGAGGGACATCTAATGCTCCACTAATTGGCAGATACTGTGGTACCACTCGTCCAAGCACCATAAAATCTACCGGAAATGTATTATACGCAAGATTCAGAACCGATAATAGTGTACCAAGGAGTGGATTCAAAGCAACAGTCCATATAGGTAGGAATGGAATCTCAGTAAAAGTTACTGCATTTCTGCTCAGCACGCCTTTACCTTGAGGTCTCTAAAAGTCTATGCACACTGTAGGCGTTGCCTCTCTGACAGGTCTCAAACTTCTTACACCATAGCCCGCCTCTGGCCCATAACAGGCGCCTTCAAATTTTAGTTTAGAATTCCTCCAGTGTGCATTCGACCGGCTTTTAAAACTATTTACACTTGTGGTATTGACCACATTTTAAGGGAGATTATTCCAGCAGTCAACAACTCCTTGGGTGAAGACGTATTTACGAATAGAGGTTGGTCATTCAAAATGTATCCGTAAAAAGATTGTATCGAGTAAAGTATCGTATCGAGTAAAGTATCGTGACTACTTTTATGGTTGTAACGGTGCATAGATCCGGATTTTCACGGGTTTACTGACAGGCTATATAAAACAGACATCTTCGTGTTCGATATCATGAGTGGATGACAGTGTTCGAATAATTGCATCTTAAAAAATGAGTGAAATTAATACATTTCTAAAATAGTTTGAAAACTGAAAATATTAAATTGCATACAAACATATCATGAAATCATCGCGTCTACAATAACAGGAAACCGGAAAAATCATACATGTCTTTGTCTGTATATAAAAAAGACAAAGACATTTATGTGTATTATTTTTGACTAAATTGACATTTTTCGGCCTCCTGTGTCTACAATGATTAAACACAGTACATGTATAAATGATCAAGACATTTTAATAGCAAAAATTCGGCTACGCTCGCCTGATACTGAATGAGTGATGTTCTCGAAGTTCTTATCCTTGTAACGTACCGATAAATGCTATGAAACCCCCTTCCTCAAACTTCAAAATGTTAACAATTTTCCCATATTTTAATGCAGTAGTATATCCAATAAAGTAAATAATTCTTAAACAGAAACTTCTGTAAAATAAAGAAGTTACAAAGCGTCCAGATACATTTTCAAGTGGAATGACATCTTTTTGTAAGTAATGGACCAAATATTGTTTCCATATTCCAGGTGTGAATTGTTGAGATTGATGTAATATGAACAAACATTGAGAAAGTTATTATGTCCAAAATGTATCGAGAGATTTCTAAAGCCACAGCTTATCAGTTGAAGTTTCTTTCTAAAAGTTTGGATGTAGAGAATCTGGTCCTTTTGATTTTGTTTCTTGTAGGTCCTTGAGATGTTTGAGCATATCCTCTACATTACGAGTGATTTCTTCCAGTGTGTTAATAGTCCTAACAAGAAATTACTAGGATGAATAAATCGGATAGTTTTGATTTTATTATTTATTATTTCATAATCTCCCCTGAAATAAAGCCTCTGCTCGCCTAACCAAGGTTTTTTTTTCAAACGATCCGTATGAAACTGTAAATTCTATTCAAATCATGCGATCACTTTTCCCTAGGGGCGAATTGTGTGTGATTGTTTCAATCATCCCCTCCTTTGTTTTTTTTCCTCTGAAGTGAATATCAGATCCAATAAAGATGGCATATCTAAGTCTCTAGATCTAGTTGTCTCTGTTACATTTTGGATCAAAAAGAAATTTTTCACCGTGACGAACTTCGCACTTCGTATTTCGAACCGCACTTTAATTATGATAGAAAGTTTTACAAATGGGTTGCCAGTAGTACAGGAAGTCCTATATACCAATTCCATTGAGTATACTAATCAAAATGTAGATGACTCCGCTCATGGGTTTACACGCGTATTCTTGTATTTTAAATTCATAATTGTAAATTTTGCTAAAGAATAATAATTTACCCTCCTCTATATATTTAGTATTATGAAGTTGATCAAAAATGGATTTTTCAAAGAATTTTCTGAGTTGATTTGAAAATTTTTCAAGGGAAACACTCAAAGATTCGAGTCTAATTAAAGTTTTTAGATTATCAACAATGCGTAAAGCGCCAAAACGACGTTACATAAACCGCTAAATCTGCGTACCATTATTGAACGTAAATAAGTTAGAAAAGAGTTCATTTAAGTTGTACCGTTAATGAAATAATAAAATTTATGATAAACATATAGATATACAAGAGGTTGTGACGTCATACCTTGTTCATTTTACGCTGGGCTTTGTTTACCAGCAGTAATGGATATTACGTAGAATTCTTTTATATTCGTGCTTTTCCACTTGATTAAGGCCGAGTGGCCGAAAATTTGTGGATATAGAGTGTTCATTGTTATTTATTATATTAAACTTCCTTACGGAGGACACTACTTCATTCTATAGAAATTTAGACGGCGTGCACGTGACGCGATTTACGCGCTCTGATTGCTTCGAACTAGTCCGGGGCAAAATAAATCTAAATGTCGTCCTCCAACGTTTGAGTGTCGTCTGCGAAGCATAGCGACACTTAAGCTTCACTTTGTCTGTTGTCCGTCTGTCTGTCTGTCACACTTACGGTGTCGCAACCCATAACATTTGATTGGTTAGTGATAGGGCTTTGATGTTTCACATGTGAATTCCTTGTGACAAAACCTTTCTACATACCATAATGTTTCATCTAGTGACCTCGACCTAGATATTTGACCTACTTTACAAAAATGTTAAGAAAGGCTTTCGATTGGTAAGTGATAGGATATTTCACATGTGTATTCCTTGTGACTAGACCTTCCTACACATACTATAAATTTTGACCTTGTTACCTTGACTTAGATATTTGACATTCTTTTCAAAAAGTTAAGATAGGCCCTATCTTTTGATTGGTAAGTGATAGGGCATGATATTTCACATGTGTATTCCCTTGTGACAAGACCTTTTTCACATACCATTATTTTTTAACTTGTGACCTTGACCTAGATATTTGACGTACTTTTCAATAAATTTAATATTGACAATATATTTTGATTGGTAAGCGATAGGGCTTTGATATTTCAAATGTGTATTACTTGTGACTAGACCTTTCTACTCATACAATAGATTTTTACTTTGTGACCTTTACCTTTATATTTGACCTACTCCAAAAAATAAGACTGGCTGTATCTTTTGATTTGTAAGTGATAGGGCTTTGATATTTCGCATGTGTATTCATGGTAACAAGTGTTAAACGTCTTCAAATTCAATAGTATCATTTAAGAACAGGTAAATTTTTAGCATGGACTAGACATGCATGTTTTGGGTACTAAACCCTCGTCAGTGATCCTCAATCTAAACAATGCAATACGGCCAAAGAGTGTGAACGTTATCATGTCCAAGAATGTACGGAAAGACGTAGCAGGATGGCTAGGATATGATGCTACAGGACCCATGTTTTAGAACTTTTAAGAAATTTTGATAACAGTAATTTTTTAATGCGTTGATGAAACGATCAACCGAATTTGATCGAACTTGGCTACATTCGCCCTCTCGAAGCATACCATGATTTTTTAGCTTGTTACTTTGACCTTGATATTTTACCTAATTTTCAAGGGAATTAAGACTTGTTTGATTGGTAAATGAAATAGCTTAAATATTTTACCAAATCTTTTTACATATTGACCTTGATGTAGATGATTAACCCTCTTTTCTGAAATTTTGAAATTGACCATATCTTTTAATTGATAAGTAAGAGGTCTGAAATTTCATATGTGAATTTCATTTAACAAGACTTTCCTACTGATACCCATAATTTTGAACCAAGTGTCCTAGACCTACATATTTGTAAAAAAAAGCCATTTTGCAGGCGACACAAGCATTCCTTGGATTGTTATTTTTCATTTCGAAAATTTCTTATATTTCCTTTCTACAATCTTCATGGCATGAACTTGGGCTACGATAACAGGGTTTAAATTTAATCCCTACCTCTATATGCTTCTATATGCTCAAATTTCCTCATTTGTATAGTGAATGCAACTATACTGTCCTTAACGTATATTATACAACCCTGTCCGCTGTAGTTTTCAAAATCTCTATGGAACATTGTTTATCCTTCTAATTTCCATTCGACATTTGAGATTTTGATCGGTTTTGGCAACACTTCAGTGATAGATAATGTCATAATCCCCTAGTTCCGCTTTTGCTTGGATCTCTTCTCTTTTGTTTAAAGAGCTTTCAGCATTGATGTACAGCACGTTCGGAATATTATGTGCATCATTGAAATTGGTAAAAACAGCATTCTAGTCACTGATTTTGTTAAGGTGGCTCAATAATCCAAGAATTCTTTATCAGAGCAAAAAAAAATATTCTGTTTATTTGACATTCATATCTGATGATTTATATTTGTAATTAAGATAACATATCATCGTTCATTTTATTGACTAGTGGTCCTTTGAATATACATGTGTAAACCAACTTCGAGATTTGTCGGAAAACAATGAATTTTGATAGATAAATACATGATATAGGGATAATAATTTCACATTGAAACCATTCTTATAATTATTTTCACCATGAAATAATCAAATTTGTCTATTTCGTTATAGATAATGCTTTCAAAGAGTGAAATAGCTCAAACTGCTCCCGATAAGTACATTTTGTGCATCCCCTCCCCCCACCCAAAATGAAAATCTAAAACAAAAGTACCCAATACCCTTATTTGACATCAAAGTGATAAGAAGTCTTTGTCAGAAGTTATTTTCTTTTACATATTTCTCAACGACAAATTCTGTTCTTAAAATGTTTTTTAAAAAGTACATATTTTCGTTCATCCTGATTCATAATACTTGGTTGTCATAGTAACAATTAAAAAAAAAGGGGGGGGGGGGGGTAGGGTTCTCAATAATGTTTAAAGAAGGGACGATTCTGAAATAAGTAACACAGAAGATGAAATTTCTAGATATAAAATAAGCGGATTTTTCAAAGTACAACGATGGTGGTTCAAGTCGCCTGGTGTTGGAGATACGGAAATATGGATAAGAGAAATAGAAAAAAAGTAAACGGTAGCGTTTTGAAACATTTTAACGTTCAAGGCCAATAAGTGGACGTCACTCATCTCCCTCGTTCTCGCTAATGCGTGCACTTATCTGTAAAATGGATATATCTTTGAACAAAGCAGGGTTAAACTAAAATTCGCTCGCTCAAAGTTTTTAAATAAGGAAACTTTATTCGATGATATCTCGCTGCAAATCACGAAATTTAATAGTTAAAAATTCTTTAAAATTTCTGGTTGAAGTGTTTTGAAATTTTGTATACTTCAAGTAGAAAGGATGTTCTTTGACATATGTAACGGGTTTTAATTATTTTTTGTCGCATAACCGGGAAATTATGTGTAATGGGGGGGGGGGGGGGGGGGTATATGCACATACATGTTAAGCTAAGGGCAAAATATAGGTGCATGGAACGCAATGACTTGAATATGTATCAACCGATTTTCATGATATTTGTACATTATGATCAGACTTTGAAGAGGAAGCCGCCTTTTGATTTTCATGTTCATCTTATTTGTCCTTATGGAGTTATTGGACTTCGATATCTTGGTGTTGTGAAAAAAATCCCAACGGGCGTATCTTGCTGCGTGAGCGTAGGCTTTATTAATGAAATGGTACATGCATTCCTGTCTAGGCTTTATCCCTTGGACCGCTTACTAGATTGCTTTCACGTTTTAGTATGTATTTGCTCATGACCAAAAGGTTTCACCTTGAGTTTCAAGGTCAAAGTTACTAAGTACATTTTAATGAAATTGTACATGCTATCCCATAGGGACTGTATCTCTTTTAACTATTTATCAGATCACTGTCATATTTTAGGATGTTGTTGCTTATCACCTAAGTTTCACACCACATTGACTCAAGGTGATGTGACCAAGGTCAAGGTCAATTAGTATATTTAAATGAAATTGTATTTGTTACGTGTATTATGTCCAGGCTTACTCTTTTGAACCGTGATTGGATCACTTCATATTTTAGTATGATGGTGCTGATGACCTAAAGGTTTCATACAACCTTGATCCAAGGTCATATGACAAAGGTCAACGTCAAGTATTACATTTGTTTAAAATGAAATTGTAAATTCTATTGGGTCTTGGCTATATCTGTGGAATCATATACTGGATCACTCTGATACTTTAGTACGTTGTTGCTCAGAATTGGAGGGTTCCTTATCATCTTGACTCAAGGTCATGTGCCCAAGGTCAAGATCATTTAGTTCTTTTTAATGAAATTGTACGTACTAATTTTGTCTGGGCTATATCTCCTGAACCCTTCTTACAATTGTTTTCATATTTTAGTATGTTGTTTCCCAGGACTAAATGTTTCTTATCACATTGTCCCAAGGTCACATGATTAAGTTCACTTCTTATTTTGGTAATTAAATTGTATATGCTAATCATGTCCAGGCTGAAATTGTCTATGCTTATCATGTTTAGGCTTTATATTTTGAACTGTGTATCCAATCACTAATTCAGTTTTTTTGTTGCTCATGATCCATACAATGTAGGTTTCAGATCACCTATATTTAAGGTCATGTGACCAAAGTCAATCTCACTAAATATGCTTATAATGAAATTGTACATGTATATGCTAATCATGTTTGGGCTTTACCTCAAACAATATAATGACTCACTTTTATGTTTTAGTATGATGTTGCCCAGGGAGGGGGAGACATCTTGGTTTTTTTTCTGAAAAACTTTTGATTTAATTCGTATCGAGATCATGATTTTCTTGTAGTTATGATCATAAATTATAATAAAATATTGGGGAACAAAATGTAAATTTTGTGATGTCACAAAGATATTACCTTTCATTTGACAAACTTCCAACCTAGGTAAAAGATTAAAAAAGGTTGAAAGTCAATTAATTTTATGAAAAATTTAAATGCAATCTGAATGATAAGTTGAGCTTCATAATTATGATGATAATTTTTTCCCACCAGCTCGTTGCGGAGGGACCTACATCGGAAATAGCGGCACGATATCGTCTCCTAACTATCCAAGTAACTATGACAGCAGTGCCGATTGTGAGTGGTACATACGAGCGCCGACAGGTCACTACCTGACCTTGACCTATGATGCCTTCAACACCGAGGGGGCTTCAGATTGTACAGCTGCCGATTATGTGGAAATAAGAGAATACAATAGGACAGGTGTGTTTGAAGTTCTAAATAGTGCTTTAATTTCAGGGCAAAATTGTATTAATTTAAAAATTGTCGTTTACAATGAGTTAAAGAAGATCCTGACGATAATCTCAACAGCACTCACAATAGGGCATCAAATTGAGCATCAACGGACCCCTAGCAAGATAGAGGTGGGACCAGGTGCCCGGGAGGAGTAAGCATCCCCTGTTGGCTAGCCGCACGTACACTCCTCAGAAAATTTACTTTGTAATATATATATCCACAGCCATTGTAATTCCCTTAATGAAGCTATTGACAGGAACGTTTTGTATTTCGCATATGAACGCTCATGACGTCACAATGAAGTCTACAGAAACATGCTGCAAGGGCTGTTCTAACCTGAAGACTGAAGCCGCGGTAACCTGAATTTTAACGTCACCTTTTCACCTTAAAAACGCGATTCCAGAAAACAAGAAGGAAACTGACAACTGTGGTGCATATATATAGAATAAATGTCATAATTTGTGTTTTGTTACGGGTATGCATCACACAACTATTGCATTTTTCACATTAAATGCGATAATGCGCATTACATGTACGATAAATGCACTTGCCTTGTGTTGCGAACCCGTAACAAAACACAAATTAAGACAATTATTCTCTTTATCCAGGATAACCACACCATTTGCTACTTGCGTGACAAATGGCCGTCCAAAGTCGGCACCGGTTACCCATTGGTCTCGTCGGTTTATGTGTAGTCTTTTGTGTTTGATGTTTAAATGTCGTGTGTCTCTTTTCCGTCTCGTGCTGTACTTGTCTTTTGTATTTTTGCATCGGGTGTTTTGGTGTTTTGCTGTTGATGCTGCAACGGGGTCTTAGTGGAGATCTCCTCCCTTCTTTTAGAATGGTACATAGAATGAAACATATTTTTGATCAATTCTTATTCATCAAGGCTATAAATTGTGTCATATAAGGTGTAACGGTTCACCCATTCAATACAGACACAGGTAAGTACAAAATGACCATTAAAATGTCTAAATATATTTTTGTTCATTACATATAATAAGCAACTGCAAATATCTTATAAATGAAAGAAGAAACCTTGCTCTCTGAATTTTCTTGAGCAGTGTAGTACACAAGTATAGACAGTGTGTATAATATAAACCTTACGATTTATTGTCAAATTAAAACAATTTCTCAGGTTAATGACTTTGTAAAAAATTAATTTGTCTTTTGTCAACAATTTGTCTTTTGTCAACAATTTGTCTTTCTCTAGTTAAGCTTCTTTGAATGAATTAGTAGTGAGGATTTTTAGTCTTAAGAACTTCGAGATCTACTTTGAAAGTACTGAAATCTTCTTCAAACAATGTACATCTTCAGTTGAAGTTGAGTCCTTCAAAAGCAAGCCTTATACTTCACTTTCATGAGTGCAAGTAGATCAGAGGTGTACACAATTATGATATTGTTAACAACACGTATAATCAAAAGACTGAAGGTCCTTAGCAATACTTCTATCCAATATTTATAGTCAGCAGATGAGTGTTGAATAATTTTATTGTTTATGTAATGATGAATCAATGAAGATTTTGCTTTATTTTCATACATATGATACGTATGCATGTGGAGCTTATAATATTCATTTCTATGAGCTCAATGTTTTCTATAAACAGCACAAGCTGCTTATATTTTATTTACTATAAGTGGTATACTTTAAATTACATTTTTTTCTCACGACTTGAATCCGGAGCAGTATTTTAAATTAATTAACCCATTTGATTATATAGACACTAGAATGTTTAAAATTACTTACAATCTGCAATATATTTGATAAAAGAGCAGTAATATATAGTTCCAGCGTAACTTTAAGTTTGATATTGCTGGTAATTTCCAAAAATTCTCATTTTAATTACCAGAATTTCCTGTTTCTTTCAACAAGATCATGCTTCGTTTCTACTTTCGTTTTTCATCATTTCGTCTTATATATATGGAAGACAACTCTTATACATGTAAATTTTCAGAAGTATTATATATTATTACGCCACGAACAAGCAGTGAAAGCATGAAATATATAGTTGTTTTTTATACCCCCATAATCGAAGATTTGGGCGGCATGTTGTTTTTGGTCTGTCCGTCTGTCCGTTTGTCCACAAAAACTTTAACCTTGGCCATAAGTTTTGAATGGTAAGTGATATGGCTTTCATATTTCACATGTGTATTCTTTGTGACAAGACCTTTTCATGGATACCAAATTTTCTACCTTGTGACCTTGACCTTTGAGTTTGACCTACTTTTGAAAAACTTAAACCTTGGCCATAACTTTTGAATGGTAGGTGAAAGGGCTTTCATATTTCACGTGTGCATTCCTTGTGACAAGATCTTTCCATGGATACCAAAAATTTTGACATTGTGACTTTGACCTTGGAGTTTGATCTACTTTTGAAAAATTTTAACCTTGGCCATAACTTTCGAATGGTACGTGATAGGGCTTTCATATTTCACATATGTATTCCTTGTGATAAGACCTTTCCATGAATACCAACATTTTTGACATTGTGACCTTGACGTTGGCGTTTGACCTAATTCCGAAAATCTAAACTTTAGCCATAACTTTTGAATGCCAATTGATATGATTTTCATATTTCACATATGAGGCAAGACTTTTCAATGGATACCAAATTTGACCTTGTGACATGTCCTCAATATATGAAACTACTTTTCATCTGTTTTACTGTCAAAGATGCCAACGGGGCTTTCGTATTTCACAAACACAGGTTTTATTTGTGATGCATCTACTTTATATGAACTTTTTTCAAGAAGGAGAATATTCTTGTTCTTGCATTTTGCACGTGTCAGACAGCAAATTCCTTAATTAGAAAAAGCACTATATTTTGAGGTGCAAAGCCGCGGTATCTCAAGCAGTTACCGTAACAATAAGAGACTTCCTGAAAGGAAGTATCTTAAATATGTAATACAAATGTATACTGTATAGGCTTTTCAAATTTCCACTTTCTAGGTCCCCTATTGAAGCAGAGCTGTGGTACAGACATACCTGCTGCCATAACAACATCAGACAGTTTTGCTCACGTCAGGTTCAGGACAAACAACGCAGTCGCTCGTACTGGATTCAGACTTACCTTCCAAGCTAGTGTTGAAGGTTTGTAGATTTATTTTGTTAATGGTCATCCAGGATAAAATCTCCTTTAATTACCTCATGTCACTTACCTAAAATTGGTATTTGTTCTTTTCTGTCGTGAAAGGAAGGAGATTGAAATCAGGTTCAGCCCACCTGTGTGTCACAAAAAGATGTTATCTTTTGAGAATTAGGTTTGAAAAATGAATAATATGACATGCATATTTCATACATGTATCTATTTCTAAATATAAGAGCATCTTTTCCTTTGAAAATTTCAACATTTAACTTTGGAATTTGTGCTACTATTGTGACATACAACAAAAAGCAGAGCAACTTGTTTATACATTATCTAATTTAGTTTTAGTAATGTAATAGCATTTTACCATTTAATTTATCGTGTTTCAGTGTGTGGAGGTGATCTGACTACAGATGTAGGTTCTTTTACATCACCTAACTATCCTGGTTTATATGCTCACAGTAGAGTTTGTACATGGCTGATCAGGGTTCAACAAGGACGTAGGGTCACGTTAACGTTTGACGACTTCAATATTGAGGAACACATCAACTGTAATTATGACTATGTTGGGGTAAGTTTCATTTTTATTTGATCAGTAAAATTTTCTACAAATTGAATATTCAGTCTTTTTATCTAAAGATTTTTAATTGAAGATTCCATTGAAGTGAATGATCGATAGTATAAAACCTTGATCACATACATGTATTATAGTCAGAGAACTTCACACCTTTAAGGCATGACAATTGATCAATTCTTTCTTGGGTTGATAACTTTATTTCATAAATTTCTTCATGCTATTGGTAAATTGATAGAAGATCTTAAATAAATGCTTGGACAGTTTAACAAGGATTACAGAGCTTATACATTTTATACCTTATACTTGCATTTCTTCTGATTTTTTCTCACTCATACAAATCATACATAGTACAAATTGCAGTACTGGTGGGTACGGAAAGTCTTATGTAACGTTACCTATATCCAAGTAATCATGTTAATTTTACCAAACCTTACATGTTTATCAACATTTCAATGGAACTTTCCAAATGAATTCGCAATTTATCGCACTTATATTCGATGGTAAACTTAATCTGAAATGTTCGATTAATGTTCACATATTGTTACAAAAACATTGCACATATAGATTCTTTTTTATGCTCCTGAATCTAAGATTCGGGGCATATCTGTCTGTCTGTTTGTCCGAAAAACTTTAACATTGGGCATAGCTTTTGAATGGAAGGAAATATAGTTTTCAAATTTCACATATGTATTCCTTGTGACACGACCTTTCCATTGATATTTAAATGTTTGACCTCTCGACCTTTAATCATGACCTACTTTTGAAAAAGATTAACGTTGTGTATTACTTTTGAATGGAAGGTGATAGAGCTTTCATATTTCACATTTGTATTCTTTTCCAGAAGACTGTTCCATTTTTACCAAATTATTCGACCTACTTTTAAAAAACTAACATTGGATATACTGATTGAATGGAAGATGATAGAGCTTTCATATATAACATGTGTATTCCTTGTAACAAGACCTTTCCATCAATACCAACATTATTTACCCCATATGACCTTGACTTTTGATCTGCTTTTGAAGAACTTTAACATTAGTGAGTTAAAGAATAATCTCAACAGCACTCACAATAGAGCACAAAATTAGTATCGATGGACCCCTAGGAAGCTAGAGATGGGACCAGGTGCCCGGGAGGAGTAAGATTTGCTGTCGATATTTAAGCACGAAAATGAAAACAATATATAAAATTCATGTACTGTCTGACGTCGGTATTTCGTTCAATTGGAAGCTGTTACAGATTTCATATTTTTCATATTTGTATTCCTTTTGATAAGACCTTTCCATTGACAGACCCAATGAC
The DNA here is from genome assembly GCA_028142955.1 of Pinctada fucata. Classification (NCBI taxonomy): domain Eukaryota; kingdom Metazoa; phylum Mollusca; class Bivalvia; order Pterioida; family Pteriidae; genus Pinctada; species Pinctada fucata. The sequence continues at coordinate 34,183,003 of AP027108.1, read as the reverse complement.
CTTCACCTTTGAAACTTTGAATAGTAACCCCCATCTAATTTGACCTACTTAATAGAAAAAGTTGTTTAAACTGCCGAAGAAGCAACCATGGGCATTTGTGTTTCACAAACACAGGTTTTATTTAGGTATACAATGGTATTCTGAGTGACTCACCAGTTATCGGTAGATATTGTGGTACCACAACACCGGCCGTGGTAGAATCTCGTGGTAATACCATGAAAGTGGTGTTCCGTACCGATGGATCTGTGTCAAATGGTGGATTCAGGGCCCATTACACCTCACAGAATGAACAAAGTAATTGGAAAGTTTTTATATTACAGTTCTTATAGTAAATGTATACTTAAGTTCAATGTCGGGTCTCAGAATTAAAATATCAATGCAAAAGAGATTTCTAACCACATTGCAACACTACAGTAGATCAAGAAGATTAACTCTGAAATTTGATAATAGAATTATTAGAAAAGCGAAGCATGTAGGAAGTGACCTTAAAACACAATTTATAGGAGTTTTATTCAAGTGTAACAACTGCAAATCATGCAATTTACATGAGCTTTCTTTTTGCAACATTTATTCCAAATTCATAAGCAAATTAATACTTTTTAGACTCATTAATGAATTAATTGACAGAAGTCATGGAAATGAGCAGGCTCAGCTTTCATTGTCTTGTACATTGACATGATTGAATACAAAATGCAATTCAAGACAAGGTCAAGTTTGGTCATTGTTAGACTTAAATTTGAAATTGATTATAACAGCTGCTTAATCAACATGACCAAGTAGTCATGATAATTAGTCCCCTACCGGCAACTCCGAAGGGGACTCTGAAGTTTCCTCTCGGTCTGTCTGTCCGTCTGTCCGATTATCAGTTTTCCAGACTTTTTCTGCAACGGATGGAGATATTCAGATGAAATTTGATACACAGCTTGGTCTTGGATAGTTACAGAGCAAGTTCAACTTTCGTCATGCTTGACCTATTTTTCGAAGAGTTATGCGCCTTGATGACTTGGAAAATTCAGTTTTTGTCAGTTTTCCGGACTTTTTTCTGCAACAAATAGAGATATTCAGGTGAAATTTGATACACAGCTTGGTCTTGGATAGTTACAGAGCAAGTTTGACTTTCATCATGCTTGACCCATTTTTCGAGGAGTTATGCCCCATGATGAATTGGAATATTCAGTTTTTGTCAGTTTTCCTGACTTTTTTCTGCAACAAATAGAGATGTTCAGGTGAAATTTGATATACAGTTTGGTCTTGGATAGTTACAGAGCAAGTTTGACTTTCATCACGCTTGACCCATTTTTCGAGGAGTTATGCCTCATGATGAATTGGAATATTCAGTTTTTGTCAGTTTTCCTGACTTTTTTCTGCAACAAATAGAGATGTTCAGGTAAAAATTTGATATACAGTTTGGTCTTGGATAATTACAGAGCAAGTTTGACTTTTTTCGTCACGTTTGACCTATTTTTTGAGGAGTTATGCCCCTTGATGACTTGGAAAATTCAGTTTTTGTCAGTTTTCTGGACATTTTCATGCAACAAAAAGAGATACTCGGGTGAAATTTGATACACAGCTTACTCTTGGATAGTTACAGAGCAAGTTTGACTTTTGTCGCGCTTGACCTATTTTTCGAGGAGTTAAGCTCCTTGCTGACTTTGAAAATTCAGTTGATGCCAGTTTTCTGCAACAGAAAGAGATACACAGCTTGGTCTTGGATAGTTACAGAGCAAGTTTGACTTTCGTCACGCTTGACCTCTTCTTAGAATCGATAAAGCAGATAAAACCTCAGAACTGAGCTGCACAGACAGTAAGTTTAATTAAAACTCATGTTTAATTGAAGAGTAATTCATAGGCAGAGTTACAGGACATAAATATATGCCGCCGGTAGGGGACTTATGTCGCTCAGCGATCATATCACTTTTTATATGTTTATAAAGAAATGATATTGAATATCATATACAATAGCATTTTTTGTAATTCTGGTCTATACTGACAACAATATATTAATTTTGTACATCTTTATTAAAGAATGCTTACCAAATATTCAATTTGGAATTTATATGTGTCATCCATTGTATTCTAATAGCATGCGGAGGAATGTTGACGGACAGAATGGGTAATATAACATCACCTTACTACGGCAACGGTAACGGTACTGGAAACTATACTAACAATGACCAGTGCATCTGGATTTTGTCCAATCAGAATACTACAAGCTCCTCAATTTACGTAAAGTTTAACCAGTTTATGGTGGAGACCCATGGCCGATGTGTCTACGATTTTCTGGAAGTTAGGGAAGGTTTGTTGCATTTCCATACACGTTTATATGATAAAGATTTAAAAATATTTCTTTTGAAGATCAAATTTTGCATAGGTTTTTAGCTCTACTGGTCTCAGACCAGTCGAGCTTATGCGATCACCCTTTGTCCGGCGTCCGTCCGTCTGTCTGTCTGTCCGTCTGTCCGTAAACAATTCTTGTCCGGACAACTCCTCTGAAACTGTAAGAGATAGAAAGTTAATTCTTTTTTGCATTTTACTGGTCTAGTTGTGCACCTGACATTTAGTTTCAGTCCCTGACTCCCAGGGTCTTAGAAAATGGGCGTGGTAATTAAATTCTATGTAATTTTGTCCGGACAGCTCTTCTATCACTATAAATGATAGAGACATAATTCTTTTTGCAATATGATGGGTCTGTAGTCTAGTTGTGCACCTGATATTTTGTTTGAGCCAATGACCCCCAGGGTCTTAGAAAAGGGTGTGGCCATTTTGTTTTATATTATTCCATATAATCTTATGCTTACAGCTCTGACACTAAATTCTTTATGCAATATGATCGGTCTGTAATCTCGTTGTGCACCTGATATTCTGTTTGAGTCTCTGACCCCAAGGGTCTTAGAAAATGGGTGTGGTTGTTTTCTCTCTATTAAACATGTGATCTCATGATAGCTAATTTCCCAGAGTTAATGGATAATAATTAATTGATTTATTTCACAATATTATCGGTTTGCAGTTTAGATGTCATAATAGTATTTTACTTGAGTCCCTGTTCCTTAGGATTATGGAAAATGGGTATATGGCTATTTTCTCTTACCCTATCTACATGCATTTAGAGTACATAAGTGACAGAAACTATAAATAAACAAAGATATTGCCATTTTACAATATTATCATAGATGAGTCTGTAATTTAGTTTTTCTCATATTTCATTTGGGACCTGACCCAGGATTTTATCTTCAATTCTATAGAAAGGCTAGGGGATAGTTTCAGAATTTCCTCTGATCAATCAATCAACATGAAAATCTTTTTGATAGTGTTTATACAGTGCAAGAAAGATATCAAACAATCAAAAAGCATGTATTTCTTACTTATTTTTGATTTGTGTAAGATTTTTGGGGAGAGTAGTGAGAATTTTTGTTGCAAGAATAGAATGTCTTAAGTGATCACAGACTTGAGGTGTGCTTTCTGTTAAATTGGAACACCAGAATCACAAAGATTGATCATTTTATCAAATGAAATAGCAATAATGCATCCTTCACATTGCCAAATGAAAGGAATATTGTGTTTGTGTGTAAGTTTGTTTTTTTTTGGGGGGGGGGGGGGGGGGGAAGAAGGGGAGGTAACTCTTATTTCTTTCTTCTTATAAATTCCACCACTGCTTGGAGTACCACCCCCAATAGGATGTAAAACTGTGTGGTTTGATAAAATTTTCATAATGTTTACATTAAAACAAGTGACATCATGTTTAAATAGTAGATAATATAACAAAAGATGCCTTAAAGGCATATCTAATATGTGTTAATCAAATTAAAATTTTTAAATGCTCAAGAAAAACTCTCTAAAATACTAAAAAAAATTATTTGTAAGAGCCGACTCATACGAAAATATTTCAACCTAGGAAAACTTCTACCAAAATCTTCCTTTATTGCCATTTTACAATACTATCATAGATGAGTCTGAAATTTAGTTTTTCTCATATTTTATTTGGGACCTGACCCAGGATTCTGTATAATTTGTAGCACGAACCAAGGACTTATAAACAGAAGGATTCGCAACTCTCTACACCGCCTTTAGAATAGTAACGAAAACTCGCGTGTAACGAGATCTGAACGAGATCAAAACATTGCCCAGTCCTATCCGAGAAGGGTGATAAAATAACACGATTTTCTCAAGCATCACACCATAAACCTATCAAATATTGATAAGTACATGTAGAAGAAACCTTACTGTTTCAATAAATACCAATTTTATCAAAATATATTGATATATTGTTATAATATCTAGCTTCAAAGCGGAGCCTTCACATTCGCCGTTATGACCCAGATATCGTCAAAGAGAGTTAAATAGGCATATGCTCTGTCCCATTTTCTCAGTCATTACTAGACTTACACATAAAATATTGGTGGCAAATCGAAAATGAAAACCTAGTGCGTGCATTAGAACCGATTTTGATTCATTTATTCGACTATTTCATCGTATACCGGAGGTTCCAAAATAGAGGTTTTCACTCTTCGGTATGCCCGGACATTTTCTGAAAAAGATAAACAGCCCAACGCTCTGACCCATTTTCTCAAAGTAGACATGATTTACATATGAAATATTGTTATCAAAATAAAGACTAAAACCTAAAGTGTGCTTTAGGACCAATTTCGTTTAATTAATTCGACAATTTTATTGTTTTACGGGGCTTCGAAAATGGTTGTTTTCACTCGTCGGTACGCGCGGCCATTTTTTGAAAGAGGTAGACAGCCCAACGCTCTGACCCATTTTCTCAAAGAAGACAGGATTTACATATGAAATATTGTTATCAAAATAAAGACTAAAACCTAAAGTGTGCATTAGGACCAATTTCGTTTAATTAATTCGACAATTTTATTGTTTTACGGGGCTTCGAAAATGGGTGTTTTCACTCGTCGGTACGCGCGGCCATTTTTTGAAAGAGGTAGACAGCCCAACGCTCTGACCCATTTTCTCAAAGAAGACAGGATTTACATATGAAATATTGTTATCAAAATAAAGACTAAAACCTAAAGTGTGCATTAGGACCAGTTTCGTTTAATTAATTCGACAATTTTATTGTTTTACGGGGCTTCGAAAATGGGTGTTTTCACTCGTCGGTACGCGCGGCCATTTTCTGAAAAAGATAAACAGCCCAACGCTCTGACCCATTTTCTCAAAGTAGACAAGATTTACATATGAAATATTGTTATCAAAATAAAGACTAAAACCTAAAGTGTGCATTAGGACCAATTTCGTTTAATTAATTCGACAATTTTATTGTTTTACGGGGCTTCGAAAATGGGTGTTTTCACTCGTCGGTACTCGCGGCCATTTTCCCAAAAGACGTAGGCACTAGGCAGGTCAACGCTCTGACCCGTTTTCTCAAACAAGACACGATAAACACAAGGAATATTGTTATCAAAATAAATTCCAATGCGTGCAATAGTACCATTTTTATTTCATGATATCTAATATTAATAAGAATACAAGACTTCGAAAATGGGGGTGTTTACGATCACCTGTTTGCCACGGCCTGTAAAGAAGAAGGCAAACAAGCCATCTAAAAACCATTTTTTCTGTTTTATTTTATAAAGTATCTATGAAAAGTTGTTTTTAAAATAAAGTTGGACTTTTTTGTATCTGCTAGAATTATTTTTCATGTAAAGATGTCGATAATTGACTATAATATAACTGCCTGCCCTCAGATATAAGGGATCTCGATGAAGTTCGCCCTCGCCATTACGACTACGACGTGACCTATATAAATAGGCCCGATTTAATTTACCATTTTTTCGACTATTTCAAGACGTAATATCAAAATATTGGTACCAAAATGATCAGGATAATCTATTCTACTTATTCAAGTCGATTTTATGTTGTCATAATTAACATATTTCGGGCATTCATGGTTTTGAATATCACAACCCTAACATCTCGTTGCCTAATTTGCATATCAAAAGGGCACGCGAGATGTTAACGGGAAAAGACGAGATTCCAATCCTTCTGTTTATAAGTCCTTGCACGAACCAATCAAATCACAGGAATTCAACATCGTGTGACGTATGAGGAGAAAGTGAAGGGTCGCTGTTGCTTCTATGTATAAATGATGTAACTCTGTTTACTTTAGAATCTAGCTGTCATGTTACTTACACACTAGGGATGTTTTTACTTCCGAACATTCTCCAAAGAGGTAGCATATACGGGTAATCAGCCAGTCCCAAGCTGTCGACGGAAACGGCCGACTGCTAAAGAAGATAACGTCATGCTATTTTCTAATTGGAGGATCTTACTCGGGGTGTTCCGAGACCGATTTTTAGAACTCTGTTTCGGTACTCCAGTCGTACGATTTTTTTTCATTTGTATATGGATATATTTCTTCTCTCTTTTATTTCTTTTTCTTACAATTCTCTCGTTTGCTTCTTCATTTTATTTCGCCCGGTCCCGCATCTAACTTCTTTAAAGTCCTGCTTCCTTTGACGCGCTAATCGCTATAACTGAAACAGAGTAACCCTCCACCCTTCCGTGAAAGAGATTGGTTCCTAAGACCTTGACACCTAAAAGGATTGCTAAGATTGGTTCCTCGACACCTAAAAGGATTGCTGACACCGAACAAACTTTTTTCAGAGCTAATACTTGTACATAAACACGTCGAGCTAATAATAAACGTAAGATAAAAATAGAAGAATGTACATGCGTGGCCGGATTATTGGCGGGAAGGGGCCAAAGCATTACGGGTATTTTTATGTTTCATAGCTAATTTTATGTAGCTGTACTGATTCAATCCCCCTTTTCTGTTGGACCGAAACTACAATTCATCATAAACAATTTTTTTTTACGGGAGAGGTGATTTTTAGAAAATTCAACGTTAAAAATGAATTGGAGAAAAATACTTTGTTCATTATTACACCGTATCAAAAATCTTTCTCAAAGTAATCCTTGCAATGAGTAAACATTTCTATTTTTAAGTGGTGAAAATTACGATTACCCCAACTACGTGCGTATGCGTACACTTTTAAAATTTACATATATTTACTAAACTTCGCCCATTTCTAGGAAATGAGACATTCCTATACAGATTCTTTATCAGGTTTTAGATTGGAAATGAAAGAAGAATTTTGGCGTGTTAGACATTATCAAGGACGTACAAATTTAATGAAAATATATAGAACTTGAAAATGCATTTTAATCTTTTTAGAAATTGAACGCAATACACTGCCGGTATATAATTTCTCTCTCTCTCTCTCTCTCTCTCATACGACAGTCAGCATGATCTGCTGGTCCAGGATGCATATATTCATGGCAGCCTCTAACATAACAAGAAATCCTGATAACACTAAAGAACAAAAGAATGAAAAATGCAAGTTCGAGACAGCCATCTTTTTTAAAAATTCTAATGACATCCTTATGGATTTGCAATTCAGTATTATTGTATACAAAATGTATTAGCACAAACTTGTTTACGACGGAAAGTTTGATGACATACATGTACATAATAAATGATACATGTACATATACTGATATTTAAGCTATTCGCTTTCAGTACCTTCAGTGCTTTGATTTATTGTTTAAGGTATAAGATTTTTGGAGAGAGTAGTGAGACTTTTTTGTTGCAAGAGTAGAATGTACTAAGTGATCACGGACTTGAGCTGTGCTTTCTGTTAAATGGAAACACCAGAATCACAAAGATTGATCATTTTATCAAATAAAATAGCAATAATGCATCCTTTACATTGCCAAATGAAAGGTGCTTGTGTAAGTTGTTTTTTTTGGGGGGGGGGGGGGGGGGGGGGGGGTAGAGAGAGGGTCGAGGTTACTCTTATTTGTAAGAGCCAACTCGTACAAAAATATTTCAACCTAGGAAAACTTCTACCAAAATCTTCCTTTAACTGCATCATTTCTGTATTTCATTTAAGAGCAAGATATATGATTTAAACATTCCAAATTTAGTATTATAATTCTAGAAGTTAAATTTGTAACAGGAGAGGGAGAGATGTGACTGGACCGGGAATCGAACCCGAGATCTTCTGCTATCAGGGCAGACGCTCTTATCAACTGAGCTATCTGGGCACGATACCTGTTCCTGCCACACTCCTCTCCGACAATTTTTCAGGATTCCATGCACTGGAAACCTCACACAAAACTCCACATCACCTTGAGTCATTTAGTTTGGCGCCAATTCTGTAACAGGAGGGGAAAAGATGTGACCGGACCGTGAATTGAACCCGATACCTTCTGCCATCTGGGCAGACGCTCTTACCACTATCTCTCTATCTGGGTACGATACCCGTTCCTGCCATAAATTACCGGTAATAACCAAATGTTTCAGGCCTTTTTGCCAATTGGACCTCGAGTCATTTTTTCCTTTTACAATTTGACCTAAGATATATTTGCCTTTTATAATGACTCTTCAGTTCAATCAAAAACAACATCTCAACCTCATGCAGATTTTAAAATATTTATGGGACACCCTTATTCTTAACTGGGATATATGGTAAAATGTTTTCTACAGATGATCAAATATTTCATATGTGAAAATATTTTGTGTTATATTTTAATAATTAGCTTCCGTCTACATTAGTACCACATTCACCCTAAAAGTTCATGTTCTTCGTTCAATATCCTTGATTTACATTGTTTTACATTTACGAAGAAAATAGCCTAAACATTTTTAGGTTTTAGAACAAAATGGCCGATTCCTTTTCACTCGGTAGGCCACATGTCCTATTATATTCAATTTCAATCTGAAACTGTCTGATTACTTGATCTAAGTATTTTCACTGATCAGTATAAGAAAGAAAGAAATATCTTTATACAGTATCCTATGCAATACTATTTCAGCTCAAATGAGAGGTTATTTATGCCTTTACTCTTTAAATTTCTTCAAAGGGCATATAGTGGTAGGTCTGTCTGTTCATCTGTTTGTCTGTGCATTCGACTGTCAGTATATCATTCCATTCAACTAAATTCTGATGAAAGGGTATAAGATAATAGAGCTGTCATATATTGCTTGTCTATGTATCTTGAGAACACTCATCTTCTGGTGCCATATTTTTAACCTTTGACCCCATCCCTGACCTTTGACCCACATTGTTCGAAAAAAAAACTATTATTTTAGTTTTTATACATATGGTATGCTATAAATACACATTTTTAGAAATTCTCTCACATTCTATAGAAATCTAAGGCACGGTTCATTTGATATTCTTGGGGGGGGGGGGGGGGGGGGGGGGGGGGGCGGGGGGAGACATTAATTGGGTTTTTTTTTTTTAAATAATTTTGCTCTGAATTTTGATGAAAAAAAATTAATTAGAAATAAATGGATATACATGGGCATGTTGTTATTGGTTCTCATAAAAAAAAACAACTTGATATATACATTTATCCCGCCTCTGGCAAATTTCTTGCAATCTGATTGGTCAAGAAGAACCAAATATTATGTTGTATTATTTTACTAACAGGGTATTATTTTAATATCCTGCTTCTACTAAGATGCTTTATGCTTTTGACGTCACCAAAATGCTTTAAAATATGTTGATGTAACATACACAAACAAAAAGCCATCAGCGGGATTAATTCGATATACAGTGTTTTACAGGGGAGATACAAAAATATTGGGTCGATGAAAAATGTTGTATTAAGCGAGGCTTTGCCTCGCCCAATACAACTTTTTTTCATCGACCCAATATATTTCTGTATCCCCCCTGTAAAACACTGTATAACTAATAGTATACATTCTCTTGAGTGTATATGTACAAATCTACCAGGAGAGCTTCAGTCTCATCAGATACTTCTGGTTTCTGTTTCTATGGCTTCGCTAATTGCAAAAAGGAGAACCTACACAAATTGAAACTAACTTTGACATTCATCTCAGAATTATATTGTTTGCTTTCTTTTTAATCTGAAATTGTCATAATATTTCTGAAAGAAAATTGACAAAGAAATGCAATTGAAGAAAAAATGCACTCTTAAAGTTGCACCTATGTAATATAATGAAGATCTCGGTCACTGGCGGGTGTTTTGGGGTTATTTTGTCAGAGCAATATAAACAATATTTACATGAAGATTACATAATTATATGTATATATATGAATAAGTGAAATCGGGGATTTCATATAATTCCTGAAAGGTTCAGTGGTTTCGTGTAATATGTAAAATTGTAGGGATTGCATATTAAGAATTACATGTTAAAGTGCGTGAAAATTGGTGTGAAGTTTTTTCAAGAAGAAGTAGAGTTTGAACACTTGCGTATTATTAATATAGACACTTATTTCTTGTTGAGTGTGGAGCAGTTAGAACCGTTCCCCATGACGTGATTGTTAAGTGTATTAATTACTTCTTTCCAGCTCTGACGACTGAAAGAAGCTTTGTCTTGGACCTTTACCAATTTGATATCATATATATTATTTTGCTGTTTCGGACACTTACTATTTCATCAAAAAATATCATCGAAATTAAAGGAGGTTAACATTTTAGCACCATCCTTCCAATGCTGTTTTGAACATAGATTTTATTTGGATATGCTTTTGAATCGATCCTACAGGAAATATGGAGCCGCGCACTCTCTGTAAAGTAAATGCAGAAATCTAATAGCTATTGTCTGTAAGCATTTGCCCTTTTATGAAGGACGCATGGCAACGGTTTGTCTCGGATTTTGATAAAATTTATACAGAAGGTTTGGTCTGACCCAAAAGAAAAAAAAATTGTTGAACATTCTCTTAATATTACATCGGGTTGCCATGGAAACGGACTTTGATTAATAAAAAATGCATTTTTGGACGTTTTTGAAGTCACATACATCATTTATGCAGCATAATCTAAAACAAACACTGATGAATTATCAGTACCCTATCATTGCCCTTTCAAGTTAAAGGAGAAGAGACACACAAAAAATAATAAATTGTATTTCAAACCTAAATGGATAGAATTTATCGGTAAACTTTATACCTTAGAGAGCCCCTAATAAACAACTCCAAAAAAGCTCGATTACAATAATAAAAAAGCGCTTTACGGAAGATTTCTGAAGAATGCCGATCTTTAATTAGCTGCGCCGTGTGACATCACTTTTATGAATCGATATGACAGCATGACATGGGTTTCTGGCTAAAGCAGAGAAATTCTACTCGGTTACACACGTACCATTGCGTTTTTATAATGATCCATGATCGTATTATATGCAAATTCGACATATTTAAGATTAATTATTCCATTTTGTTTTTGTTTTATTTATTAAAGTGCTATAAGAACATATGTGAAAATAGTATGTAGCATTAACTCGTAAAAGATTAAAATTTTTCATGCTGTAATTACTTAGGGCTGTAACGATTAACCGAAAATTCGGTTAACCGCAGTTCAAAATCTCACGGTTCGATTCGGTTCGGAATTAACAGATTTTGATTCGTTTTTTTCTTTTTATTATCCCTTGATAATCTCTCAAATAACGAACGTTTTGATTAATCACCTCTGACAAAACGACCAATTGTAGGCCACCTTCTTTGTTAGACTTTTGAGATCTTAGTAATGGCGTCAAAACTGAGGTCCCAGGTAATCATTTTGATTGTTTGAAAGTGGGAGGGTGGTCTATAAAACGATTGCCGTTTGCAGAATTTGCAAAACTGAATTTAAGTATTCCACTTGTTCCACTTCGGCAATGTCGGCACAAATATCACTGAAAACATATGCGTGACATCGTCCTGAAGAGAAGCAGGCCGAGTATGACCTGATCTACTTACTCCTCAAAAGATAGCCAGCGGGAGACTCAAATTGCAGAACAGGTACATGATTGAAAATTTGGTAATATTACCAGATTCGTGGATTCTTACCAGTACATGTATATCATGGCCAAAGAGTGTGAAAGTCATTTTTCGTAAAAATGTACTGAAAGACGGGATGGATGGATATGATGCCAAAGGACCAACGTCTTATACATTCAAAGAAATTTTGATCACAGATTTTTTTCAGGAATTATATGTAATGACTATTTTTCATATACTTTCATATATTTTTCACACTGTATATTTCTGGAATTATATGTAATGACCTGGATTAAATGGAATTCCTAACATTAAGAAATTACGTGAAATCCCTGATTATACTTATTCCCTATTTGTGTTTGAGAATTTCGAGTACAGATCAAATTCAAACATGTACATTTTCCTATTTCATCAGCAAATCCTGTACGAAATATTCCGCACTGACTCTAGGCGTTAAATTTTTAGCTCTACTGGTCTCAGACCAGTCGAGCTTATGCGATCACCCTTTGTCCGGCGTCCGTCCGTCTGTCTGTCTGTCCGTCTGTCCGTAAACAATTCTTGTCCGGACAACTCCTCTGAAACTGTAAGAGATAGAAAGTTAATTCTTTTTGCATTTTACTTAGACCATGGTCTAGTTGTGCACCTGACATTTAGTTTCACTCCCTGACCCCCAGGGTCTTGGAAAATGGGCGTGGTCATTAAATTCTATGTAATCTTGTCCGGACAACTCCTCTGAAACTGTTAGAGATAGAAAGTTAATTCTTTTTGCATTTTACTTGGTCCATGGTCTAGTTGTGCACCTGACATTTAGTTTCAGTCCCTGACCCCCAGGGTCTTATAAAATGGGCGTGGTCATTAAATTCTATGTAATATTGTCCGGACAACTCCTCTGACACTATAAATGATGGAGACTTAATTTGTTTAGCAATATGATGGGTCTGTGGTCTTGTTGTGCACCTGATATTTTGTTTGAGCCCCTGACCCCCTGGGTCTTAGAAATGGGTGTGGTCATTTTTTCCTATATAACTCTATGTAACCTTGTGTTCGCAACTCCTCTGACACTATAAATGATGGAGACTTAATTGTTTTTGCAATATGATGGGTCTGTAGTCTCATTGTGCACCTGATATTTTGTTTGAGCCCCTGACCCCCAGGGTATTAGAAATGGGTGTGGTCATTTTCTCCTATATAACTCTATATAATCTGTGCTCGCAACTCCTCTGACAATATAAATGATGAAGACTTAATTCTTTTTGCAGTATGATAGGTCTGTGATCTTGTTGTGAACCTGATATTTTGTTTGAGCCCCTGACCCCCAGGGTCTTAGAAATGGGTGTGGTCATTTTCTCCTATACAACTCTATGTAATCTTGTGCTCGCAACTCCTCTGACACTATAAATGATGGAGACTTAATTCTTTCTGCAATGTGATGGGTCTGTGGTCTGGTTGTGCTGATATTTTGTTTGAGCCCCTGACCCCCAGGGTCATAGAAATGGGTGTGGTCATTTCTCCTATATAACTCTATGTAATCTTGTGCTCACAACTCCTCTGACTAAATTCTTATTGCAATACTATTGGTCTCTGGTCTAGTTGTGCACCTGTTTTTATGTTTTAGCCCCTGACCCTTAGGGTCTCAGAAATGGGTGTGGTCATTTTTCCTATATAAGTAAATGTAATCTTGTGCTTGCAACTCCTCTGACACTATAAATGATGTAGAATTAATTCTTTTTGCAATGATTGGTCTGTGGCATAGATGTGCACCTGATATTTTGTTTTGGCCTTATACCCCTAGGTTCTTTGAAAATGGGTGTGGTAATTTTTTCTATATAGTTGTGCTCTCTTCTCGTTTAAAGCTATTTATGATGGGGAGTTAATTCTTTATCCAAGTCTTGATGTGTCATTGGTAGTTCATTTGAGCTAGCAGTCCTTGGCCCCTAGGATCTTGGAAAATGGGTGTGACATTCTTTTTAGAAATACTTTATCTCGGATATTATGAATTATATGAGTGCTATTATAGTTGCAGTATAATGGATATGTAGTTTTGTCATGCTACTTATAATTTGTTAGAGCGCCTGCTCCCTATGGTCTTGGTTTAATAAAAAAAAAAAAGGAAATTGATGTTTTAGAAAAAACAACCAGGAGAGCTACAGTCTCGTCAGAGACTTCTGGTTTATTTTCCAGGCGGATTCCGTGTACTGTCCCTATATGACACACATTATAGCATAAGGCGGTTTCCGCCTGGTATATGGCTCGATATATTTAAATGAGGACGCCTAAGAAAGGGGGGTTTTCGCCTTGTCCTAGGCGGATTCCGCCTAATATTATAATTAGGCAGATTTTGACTTTATTATTATTAGGCGGAATACGCTTTTCTTTATACCAATTCAAAGGTGAATTTCTATAGAGCGAACTCCAGTTATTGGACAGGTTTACAAAAGTAAATGGTTCTTTTAAATAATCTTAGGAGTGAACCTTATAAAATCCTAATATTACACATCCTCTGTGTATCCTGCACATAATCTAAAATTACTTTGATGCAAAAAGGTACAGAAAAGAATTATTTGATGAGAAAAAATAGTTTTAATCTTTGTTCTATATAAATAAAACAGGTGACTGGAGAGTATTGCCACTATTGGCGAGCAAAAAGTTTAAAATCTTGAATTTTCTGAGTTCTAATATGTAAATACAACAAATGGCGAGCGATAGTGAGCCAGCGAATTTTTTTCCGAGAATTGAAAATAAAACCCTCTATTTGTGTCTTTTTCAGCTTCTTTTCGTTGTCTTAGTGCCCTTGTTTTTTGACCTAGGTGTAATGTATATGTGTTGTATATAGGAAAGCGCAGCATCATTTGAAATCAACATACATGTATGTAATAAATTCTGACGAGAGCAAGAGCAAATTTTTGAAATGCTGACGGCAAAACATTATCAAAATGAAAGATTTCTAATACAAATTCATGATACATTTTTCAAATATAATGACAACAAAAGGTGAATTCGGACTGAATCTTATGAAATATGTATATTATTGAAAAAAAAAATAGCCGTGCTTCGATAATTCCGAAAGGGGGGAGGGGGGAGGGACCCCACGACAACCCCCCCCCCCCCCCTCTAGATCCGCGCTTGCAAAGAAATGTTGACATGAAAGATAGTTTTTAAAGATGTTTTGTAAAGATATATATTGACAGGAAGACTTTGTATATATCAGAAATTTTCTGATATATTTTCTCAGGGTATCAATTGGAGTATTTATGGATTCGTACAGATAATCGTGAAATTTTTGTACGTCGTAGAGGGGATTTACTATTTATTTTATTCCCGAAATTTGATCCTTATTTCAAGTCATTGTATCTTTTATCACAATTTCTAGATTTTACCGGAAATTAACAAATACTATAATATAAACTTATTCAAATAATATGCAAAACCTAATTAAACAATCAATCAATACAAATGGTACGGGCATCGGAACTTAAACATTTCTGTCCTTTTAGTTTAAAACATACTTCAAAATAACCATTAAAATGGGCAAATATTTTACATTGGAGTAAAGCTCAAATATGATATACTGTTGGAAATGCAGTTATACCGTCGGGGCTTGGTGAGTGTCACTGCTTGTTCATTATATCCAACATATACCTGTCGGAACCACAAAACACAAACAAATCCCTATTCTTATTCATGTGACATATTTTAACTTTTTATTCCCCTCAGAGGGTCTCACGTATCGCTTTGCTACAGAGGACTAACAACGACCGACATTATTGCGCTGCAAAATATGAAATAGAGCGCTGTTGACTATTATCGGCAGGGTAAAATTGTCGTCACCTTTATTTATCGCCTCCAAGTTCGATCAATTTCGGTTGGTCGTTTCTTCAAACGCATTTGAAAATTTCCGTTTACAAAATTTTCTCAAATTTCTAAAACCTGGGTCCTGTAGCATCATATCCCAGCCATTTTTCTACATCTTTCGGTATATTTAGGACATAATTTTCAAAGATTTTGGTCAGATTACATTGTTTAGATTGAGGATCACTGACGAGGGTTTATTACCCGAAACGTGCATGTGTGGTCCATGCTGTAAATTTATCTGCTCTAAAATGATGCTAATGAATTTGAAGACGTTAAACATTTGTACCACTTGGTGAGTGTCACTGCTTGTGGACCAAGAGTCCCCGAGGGCACATGTAGCCAAGTTCGATCAATTTCGGTTGGTCGTTTCTTCAAACGCATTTGAAAATTTCCGTTTACAAAATTTTCTCAAATTTCTAAAACCTGGGTCCTGTAGCATCATATCCCAGCCTTTTTGCTACATCTTTCGGTATATTTAGGACATAATTTTCAAAGATTTTGGTCAGATTACATTGTTTAGTTTGAGGATCACTGACGAGGGTTTATTACCCGAAACGTGCATGTGTGGTCCATGCTGTAAATTTATCTGCTCTAAAATGATGCTAATGAATTTGAAGACGTTAAACATTGTAATAAACGAGAATATTGACGTGTTTGTTGTTCTTCTGTTATACAGGTAGAAGCAACAGTATATTAGAAATGATTTAATGAGCTTCAGTCCATCATATACCTAATAAATAAGGTGCCTACCACTGTCTTTTAAAAAGGATGAAAACAATAGTAGGGAATATAACTATCAACCATATGTTGTCATGTGGGATGAGAAAAGCCCACCCGAGGGGTCTGGTTTCTGGTCAGGGAACGAGGCTTGCCGAGTTCCCTGACCAGAAACCAGACCCCGAGGGTGGGCTTTTCTCATTCCACATGACAAATATATGCTTGATTGTTTTTCTCCCATTTCTAGGGGTCTTTCTTAAAATTCCATGAAATCGTCAACTTTATCGAATTCGAAAAATAAAGGAATATTCGTTTTCAGCACCCTCAAAAATGGTTTATTCTAAAAGAATAAACCGTAGTCCTTAGCCTTTGTCGGTTTAGTAAGAATTAGAATGTTAAAAAAAGAGTTTTAAAATTATGTTTTTGTTGAGAGGTCGACGCTTTAGGTGCAAAAATCATGACGTCACAATGGATAACAACGACGTCACAATATGGATACGGCCTATACGGCCGACGTCAAAAGTCATGCGAGGTACATGTGGGATACAGTGACCCTACATGACGCGTCGCTATGGGCAAACTCTATCCCACATGGGGGCAAATGGGAGAAAACACCGTCCTTATCATAACAAATAAAAAACTTCCTTTTTTGAGTCGGTGTTTCATAGAATTTGAAGTTGGTTTTTGTAATTCTTTTCAGATTCACAATTGCATTGTGGATTCCTCTTTCTTATTTCATATTTTTCTATTATTTTTATGAAGAACTTGTCTACCTTTTACTCCTTTCAATTTATATCCCATTTTCATGACCCATCTATAATTATCGGCATGTCTGAATAACTTACCTATTCACCTAGCCATGTTCCCGCTTTTGGAAAATTTCATTTCTGTTTTTTAGTAGACAAATATTGGAATTTGTAAATTATTTTATTGTCTTTTAATATAAAAGAATATTCAATGGTAATCCGACCCAGTTTCAGTGTTAACCAACGTTTTTCAAACTGATCAGGGAAGGTGCTAAAGTAGTCCGAGTGGAGGTATTAAACTGTCTACAGGGAGTACTGGGGGATATACTATATATATGGCTTACCTCTAGGTCCACGAAGTCTGTATCCTGCTGGCCAGCATATCGTCTTGTGCGCATCTCCTTACTGCTGCTTCCGGTTGGGTGGGTTCGACCTACATACCTATCGATAACTACTACACCCTTCTCCCTTTTGTTGATAAGGACTTGATTATCTACTGGAAAGGGGGAGTACTGGAATTTGCAGGTATGAATTGCACGGTTTTAGATCGCCCTCAATAGGAGGGCTAAGCCAAAGATATACCCTTGTTACTTACTATGGGTTGAGGAACACACAAATAAAGAATAAATGTAACAACACTAACACAACATATTTACAGCCCCTGAAACATCACGACGAATTAAAATTCAAGTTTGGTTGCGGACGTCTTGTGGAACACCAATCACGTGGTATAGTCATAAACTTGTAACATATTACACTTCAGCCATCGCACAACGGCGATTTTAGAAGAAATGCTCATCTCTCTTGTTGAGGGTGCTGATAATACTGGACGTATGCCGATAATACTGAACAAAAGTTGAATTGCAAGAACCGTTTTATGAAGAGGTGTTCTACATTTGTGCTATATAGAGGTGGTGGTCAAGGTCGATAAAATAATTCCCCTACACATAGTATAGTTGATAAAATAATAAACAAGACGCACCGCAAGGTATAACCGTAAAGGTGCCGATAATTGTCTACAACGCTCTACAACTGCTTCGTATTTATTACAATGGCGAAAAATCAAAGTGTAATCAATAATTAACTTACTTGCTCCGTTGTTTACCGTCTTCCACCGCAACGCCATAGGTTCCTTCCACTACTTTCCACTCTCAATATGACCTTGCCTTCACCCCTTAGGTCCCATGTATTTTTCAAATTAATTAAAAAGGAAATTACATAAATTCAGATTGAAGATAGGGATAAAGTTAGAATAACTGTTCTAAATTATGGCGCCAAAAATTAAAAGTAATCGCATTTTTTGTTTTCCGACGTCATTAAACTACAATGACGTGACGTCATAATAGGGCCGCCGACAGAAATCCTGTCGAAACTGGGGACCCCTGAATCCAAGGGTACTTTGCGATGAAGCGTCTCGCGGAATGCGATGAAACCCTTGGTGCACCAAGATGGTTGTTTACATGTGGATAACGCCATTTACAAGCTCATACCTTGTAGTTTTACGTCACAGAATGACGTCATTGGAGCGAAGAACAAAGGGAAGCATGACGTGATATGCAAAAAGTGCGCTAAAGCTTGTAACGTGCAAATTAAAGTAGGAGTACATTTTAATGTAGGTGAAGTGAGTCGGTTTGCGGCATGTATATCGTCGTTATACATGCATGTAGAAATCTTGTGAACCAATCAGAATGCGTGAAACAAACAGAATAAATTAGAATAATCGTTTGACGTCATCAGATCGTTTATATGCACATGGCCTTTTTAGCTCACCTGAGCCATAGGCTCAAGTGAGCTATTGTCATAGTGTTGCGTCCGTCGTCCGTCGTCCGTCGTCGTCGTCGTCGTCCGTCGTCCGTCGTCGTAAACTTTTCACATTTTAAACTTCTTCTCCAGAACGGCTGAAGGCATTTTGATGAAACTTGGTAGGTATGAAGTACTCATGGTCCCCTACAAGTGTTGTTGTTTTTCGTCCGGATCTGTCAACAGGTGGCGCCACCACAGCCAAAAGTAGGTCACGGGGGGTACCCTCCTTTGACAAACTTCTTCTTCAGAACCGAAGCATGTATCGACAAACAGAAAGCATCAGGATGATCTAGAGAGATGTCTTAAGAAGTGTTGTTATTTTTGGTTCCACTTCAAAGTCAAATTTTTGACGCGTTTTTGACGTCTTTTCGGACTTTGTCAGAAATGCACATTTTTGCACTATTTCTTTAAATAACTCAATAAGTGTATGATTTTACACACTCATTTACTACATATTTATCATATTTAACTTACTTAATGCTTTGATATGTATTTTATGCTTAAAATGTATTTTTTTGATTTTTTATGAATTTTTTTCTTATGTAAAAAGGAAGGGGGGGGGGGGTTGATTTTCATACATTTTCTGCTTCTTTTCTATAACCACTCTTCAGATTGTCATGACAATTTGTAGGTATGAGGTACTCATGCATGGTACCCTACAAGTGAAAGAATTTTGTCAAGATATCCTTTTTTGGATTTTTAAGGAATATTTTTTAAGATTGTACATAGGTATAATGTATGTTTTCCATGCCAAATGGACCCATGGGGAGTAGCTTCAAACCCCGGCGGGACCCCAACAATTTTTTTTCCCTTTTTCAGTTTTTTTTTCTCTTTTTATTTTTATATTTATCACTAGAAATGAAACTGTGAAAGAATTTTGTCAAAATATCAACTTTCAGATTTTTAATGATTTTTTAAATAAGACAAGCTATAGCTAGTTTGGCTTTGTGTACTTATTTTCATACTTCGAATTAACTTGGCCACATACGCTATCAAATATACGCTGAATTTATTTTTAAGATGTTGACTTTTTGTGTCGCCTGCGAAGCACAGTGACACTTAGGGATCACTTTGTCTGTTGTTTGTCTGTCCGTCCATCCGTCCCTCTGTCTGTCCGTCTGTCTGTCACACTTGGGTGTCACACCCCATAACTTTTGATTGGTAAGTGATAGGGCTTTGATATTTCACATGTGTATTCCTTGTGACAAGACCTTTATACACATATCATAATTTTTGACCTTTTGACCTTGACCTAGATATTTGACCTACTTTTCTAAAAATCTAATATTGTCTATATCTCTTGATTGATTAGTGATAGGCTTTGATATTTCACATGTGTATTCCTTGTGATTAGACCTTTCTACACATATAATGTTTGACCTTGTGACCTTGATCTAGATATTTGACCTACTTTTCTAAAAATCTAATATTGGCTATATCTCTTGATTGGCAAGTTATAGGGCTTTGATATTTCACATGTGTAATCTTTGTGACAAGACCTTTCTACGCAAACCACATTTTTTGACCTCGTGACCTTGACCTAGATATTTGACCTACTTTTCAAAAAATCTAAGATTGGCTATATCTTTTGATTGGTAAGTGATAGGGCTTTGATATTTCACATGTGTATTTCTTGTGACAAGCCCTTTTTTCACATACTATATTTTTTAACCTTATGACCTTGACCTAGATATTTGACCTACTTTTAAAAAACAAAGATTGGCTATATCTATTGATTGGCAAGTGATAGGGCTTTGATATTTCTCTTGTG
The DNA here is from genome assembly GCA_028142955.1 of Pinctada fucata. NCBI lineage: Eukaryota > Metazoa > Mollusca > Bivalvia > Pterioida > Pteriidae > Pinctada > Pinctada fucata. The sequence continues at coordinate 34,162,370 of AP027108.1, read as the reverse complement.
TATTCCTTTTGACAATACCTTTCTACACATACCATAATTTTGACCTCATGACCTTGACCTAGATATTTGACCTACTTTTCAAAAAAATTAAGATTTGCTATATCTTTTGATTGGTAAGTGATAGAGCTTTGATATTTCATATGTGTATTCCTTCTTGTGACAAGGCCTTTCTACACATATCATAACTTTTGACCTCATGACCAAGACCTAGATATTTGACCTACTTTTCAAAAAATCTTAGATTGGCTATTTCTTTTGATTGCTGAGTGATAGGCTTTGATATTTCACATGTGCATTCCATGTGACAAGACCTTTCTTCACATACCATCATTTTTAGCTCACCTTGACGAAGTTGAGTGAGCTTATGCTATAAACCCACGCGTCCGCGTCCTTTTAAGAAGTTTGGGGTAGCTCAGTATCTGACAAAGTACTAACGCTACAGTAACCAAACTGGCACAAGTGATTCATCTTTGGATGCTGAGGTGAACCCATGCATCGTATGCAGCATCTTACCTACATTTTCCGCTTGAGTGACTTGGTTAAGAAGTTTGGGGAAGCTCAGTATCTGTCAAAGTACTGATGCTACAGTAACCAAACTTGCACAAGTGATTCATTTTTGGATGCTGAGGTAAACCCATGCATCGGATGCAGCATCTGACCTTCATTTTCCGCTTGAGTGACTTGGTTAAGAAGTTTGGGGTAGCTCAGTATCTGACAAAGTACTGATGCTACAGTAACCAAACTTGCACAAGTGATTCATTTTTGGATGCTGAGGTAAACCCATGCATCGGATGCAGCATCTGACCTTCATTTTCCGCTTGAGTGACTTGGTTAAGAAGTTTGGGGTAGCTCAGTATCTGACAAAGTACTGATGCTACAGTAACCAAACTTGCACAAGTGATTCATCTTTGGATGCTGAGGTGAACCCATGCATCGGATGCAGCATCTGACCTACATTTTCCGCTTGAGTGATTTGGATAAGAAGTTTGGGGTAGCTCAGTATCTGACAAAGTACTGATGCTACAGTAACCAAACTTGCACAAGTGATTCATCTTTGGATGCCGAGATGGACCCATGCATCGGATGCAGCATCTGACCTACTTTTTCCACTTGAGTGATTTCGCTTTTAAAAGCCAATATTGAGCAGAGTATAAGTGCTACATGTACCAAACTTGCATATTGGATGTATCTTTGATCAAACTTTCATAAAATGACCTTGACCTACTTTTTCCGCTTGAGTGATTTTGCCTTTAAAAGCCAATATTGAGCAAAGTATAAGTGCTAGATGTTCCAAACTTGCATATTAGATGTATCTTTGATCAAACTTTCATAAAATGACCTTGACCTACTTTTTCCGCTTGAGTGATTTTGCCTTTAAAAGCCAATATTGAGCAAAGTATAACTGCTACATGTACCAAACTTGCATATTGGATGTATCTTTGATCAAACTTTCATAAAATGACCTTGACATACTTTTTCTGCTTGAGTGGTTTTGCCTTTAAAAGCCAATATACATGTACTAAGAAATATGTTTGAATTGAATTTTGCTGTCATGAGGTGAGCTTCGTAATCTGTGATTACCTATGTTTTACCTCGTGCACTTGCCCTATATATTTGACCTACTTTTCAACAAATCTATGATTTGCTATATCTTTTGAGTGGTAAGTGATAGGGCTTTGATATTTCACATTTGTATTCCTTATGAAAAGACCTTTCTAAACATTCCATAATTTTTAACCTAATGACCTTGCCCTTGATAATTGACCTAATTTCAATAAAAAAAAAATCCGCTACGCAGGCGACACAAGCATTCCTTGGATTGCTTTTTTTTCATACATGCATATTTCAGAACAATATCCCTATTTAATGATTATTTTCTCTGTCTTATTTCTGTATCTATGGTAAACATAGTCGCCATATATCTTGTGTTACAGATTTGATTGGTTCAATACCTCCTTGCCCCTTTAGTAGGGGTAACTACAGGAAATAAAAAGGTGCACACTAAAAATTTTGACTGACTTGAAGTGCCCGGAAGTCTGTAAAATTGGTCTTTTTTGATTGCGAATCTTTGGCACGTATAAAAATGTAAAGAAAAAAGGGGGGGGGGGGGGGGTCATGCATGTCCTTTTTTCGCAATTTTCACTTTTTTTACAGGAACTCTGCGTCCTCATCGAAAATGTTCCGAATTTTGCATATTTTCAAACCTATCTGTAGATTGCATAAAAGACAAGATCAAGTTCGAAGTTAAATTTATCACGACTATTGATTCAATATGCTAAAAATACATTTCCAAGCACCGCATTTCAGCATATTTACCGAAAATAATTTGTCCAAGTGGCTTCACTGGGTCATGAGGTTTGATACACCGTACACTGCTGTTTGGAAAGAAATTGGCTCATTTTCTGCACAACTCACTTGAATTAATATTGTCCGCTAACAACTTGTCTGTGTTAATTGGATTAACACGATTTTGACTGTACGTTACATGTATTAAGATGAAATCAATACTATTCAAAAGCTCTCATTCATAGATTTCTGTATAATTTAATATGAATAAAGGCAAAACCGAAAAGTCTTTGTTTTTTATGCTTCCGGAATCAAAGATACGGGGGCATATAGTTTTTGGCCTGTCCGTCTGTCTGTTTGTCCGAAAAACTTTACATTGGGCATAACTTTTGATAGGAAGATGATAGAGCTTTCATATTTCACATGTGTATTCCTTGTGACAATACCTTTCCATTGATACCAAAATTTTTGACCTCGTGACCTTGACCTTGACCTTTGACCTACTTTTCAAAAACTTTAACATTGGGCATAACTTTTGAATGGTTAGTGATAGGGCTTTCATATTGTACATGTGTATTCTTTGTGACAAGATCTTTCCATTGATACCAACATTACTCTGACCCTGACCTCTCACATACTTAACAGAAAATGGTGTTTATACCAACAAAGATGCCACCGCGGGGCATTCGTGTTTCACAAACACAGGCTTTATTATTTTCTGGCATACTAGCTATTAATAATGAAAGGTTTGGTGTTCAATTTTGAATAAACTTAATTTATGAAATCATTTCATTGTTTTATTCTGTTTCTGTTGCACATTAATGTGGAATTTTACAAAATGATTTTATTTTTGATGTTGCATAATCGAACTATACTAGCTGGGCATATGACTTTGGATCGCATAATCCATCTTTTCAAATCAGTAAAAAAGTTGTTGTTTTGAAATGTGACTATTTTCTCTTGTTTGTACTTTTAAAGGTTGTCTGAAAAAAAAACTTGTCTGCATCCGGCAAAAATCTTGTTAGAAAGGTTGTGGGCTAAAATCCTGGTACTGGCACTATCAGTATTCAATATCAGTATGTCAATTAGAGCGTGCATGGGTATCAGGTGAGCGTTGTGCCCCCTGGGGCTCTTGTTTGTTTTTCGGCCTTCAAATTCCTCCGTAATTCGCTTGTTTCTTCGCGGATTTTGCTATCGATGGATACCTATAAGCTATTGCTTTTGGTCTAATAAAGTATCAATAAAGTATCGGAACCAGAAAATTATCATCTACAATCTGAGTGTAATGAATATGACGTCAAAAATATCGTTAAATTTATATATACAAAAATATCCCGTAGTTGAGACGCCCTGACTACGTCCGTAAACGTATCGTTTTTATAACGTCTTCATCGGTTATTCAACCGCTGGTTGCCTGGGATCAAAATCAAGAAGGTATTTAAGTTAATGATCAAACAGGATATTTCTTGGAGATTTTAGCGATATCAAAGATAAGATATTTCAAGTTTGGTTTCTTTAATAATCTGTGGTTAAATGAATTTTTCCTCAATTATGTCAACTTTCGTGCTTTTTAGCGAGATGTTATCGAATAAAGTTTCCCTACTTGAAAAGTTTCAGCGAATGAATTTTATTTTTGTTTTAACCCTGCTTTGTTCAAAGATATATCCATTTTACAGATAATTGCATGCATTATCGAGAACGAGGGATGATTGACGTCCACTTATTGACATGGAATATCAAATGTCTAAAAACGCTTCCGTTTACTTAATAGGTCTATTTCTCTTATTCATATTTCTGTATCTCTAAATAAATTCATGGAACAAGAAATGAAATTTTAAACAAAACTTTTTTGAGCAAAGCTTTGACTCGAACTTTTTTGACAAAACTCATTTAACTGACACCAGCAAAACACGAGTTTATAAAGGAAAAAGGAGAATAACGCTTGACCAGGGATATTTAGAATTACACACGTTACTTCCCTTTTCTTGTTTATTTTTTCGACAAATTATTTGTAAACATGTTTTTAGCTCTACTGGTCAAAGACCAGTCGAGCTTATGCGATCGCCCTTCGTCCGTCGTCCGTCTGTCTGTCCGTCTGTCCGGCGTCCGTAAACAATTCTTGTGGACGCGACTCCTCTTAAACTATAAATGATAGAAATGTAATTCTTTTTGCATTGTGATTGGTCTGTGGCCTTGTTGTGCAAGTTATATTTTGATTGAGCCCTTGACCCCCAGGGTCTTAGAAAAAGGGTGTGGTCATTTCCTCCTTTAAGTGGTCATTTGTACGCAACTCCTCTGAAACTGTAAATGATAGAAATGTAATTATTTCCTACATAGTGGTTGGTCTATAGTCTAGATATCCACCTTATATTTTGTTTGAGCTCTTGTCCTCTAGGGCCTCAGAAATGGGTGTGGTCTTTTCATCAGGCAGTTCGAAGATCTGTACATTTTCAATTATCTTCAGAAAATTCTATAGATTGAAAGTTAAAACCATGGCTGGTTTGGTACATTCCATTTTTATTAGGTTCTTCTGTCTTAATAGTATCATAATTGGATGCCTGTATTTATTTTTACTTGTTTTTTTTTTTTCCTTTTTTTCTTTTCTGTTATAATTCATGCACCGATACTAGCCTTTACCAAGCTTTATGGGCTCAAATACTTTTATCTGTATTTGGAAATGTAAAGACAGTAAGACTCCATGCTTTTCTTTCAATTTTACTTATATTTCAAGTTTTTTTTTTTACACAAGATTACTGCTTTTTGATAGGTGTGACAAAGTTTTCAAGAAATGATTTTGGTATGCATTAGTTTTGAGGTCGAATTGTCTTGTACAGTATAAAGAAGAACAACAATGGCAGCCACTGTTCCCTCAGTTCAGCTCATTTTTCCCTCCAAGGTAAACAAACAGAAGGCATTTCTCTTCAAATACTTTTTGTAAGTTATATTTATGTTCAGTATAATTTGAAAAGTGCCAAAAGTTTAGTTTTTCCTAATTTTCCAGAAATTACCTTGACCAAATTTTTATACGCCCGTCATTTGACGGGACGTATTATGGTATGGCGAAGTCCGTCCTTCTGTCCGTCTGTCCGTCTGTCCGTCCGCCTATGGAACGCAATAACTTGAATACGCGTCAACGGATTTTTATGAAATTTATACATTGTGATCAGACTGTGGAGAGGAAGACGCCTTTCGATTTTCAGGTTCATCCGATTTGTCGTTACAGAGTTATGGGACTTAGATTTTTAAAATACAGTGAAAATATACTAAAATATTTAAAAATTATTTAAAAATCTATTTCTGGTCGAAATGTTTTGAAATTTGGTATACTTCAAGTAGAAAGGATGTTCTTTGACATATGTAACGGGTTTTTAATTTTTTTGTCGCATAACCGAGATATTGTGTGTAATGGGAAGGGGGGGTGGGTTATATGCACATACATTTTAAGCTAAGCGCAAAATCTAGGCGCATGGAACGCGATAACTTGAATATGCGTCAACGGATTTTCATGATATTCATACATTATGATTGGACTGTGGAGAGGAAGCCGCCTTTCGATTTTCAGATTTATTCGATATGTCGTTACAGAGTTATGGGACTTAGATTGTTAAAATACAGTGAAAATATACTAAAATATTTAAAAATTATTTAATAATCTATTTCTGGTCGAAATGTTTTGAAATTTTGTATACTTCATGTAGGAAGGATGTTCTTTGACATATGTAACGGGTTTTTAATTTTTTGGTCGCATAAGCGAGATATTGTGTGTAATAGGAAGGGGGGAGGGGTGGGTTATATGCTCATACATGTTAAGCTAAGGGCAAAATATAGGCGCATGGAACGCAATAACTTGAATATGCGTCAACGGATTTTCATGATATTCATACATTTTGATTGGACTGTGGAGAGGAAGCCGCCTTTCGATTTTCAGGTTCATTCGATATGTCGTTACAGAGTTATGGGACTTAGACATTTTAAAATACAGTGAAAATATACTAAAATAGTTAAAAATTATTTAAAAATCTATTTCTGGTCGAAATGTTTTGAAATTTTGTATACTTAAGGTAGAAAGGATGCTCTTTGACATATGTAACGGGTTTTTAATTTTTTGGTCGCATAAGCGAGATATTGTGTGTAATAGGAAGGGGGGGGTTATATGCACATACATGTTAAGCTATGGGCAAAATATAGGCGCATGGAACGCAATAACTTGAATATGCGTCAACGGATTTTCATGATATTCATGCATTTTGATTGGACTGTGGAGAGGAAGCCGCCTTTCGATTTTCAGGTTCATTCGATATGTCGTTACAGGGTTATGGGACTTAGATATTTTAAAATACAGTGAAAATATACTATAATAGTTAAAAATTATTTAAAAATCTATTTCTGGTTGAAATGTTTTGAAATTTTGTATACTTCAAGTAGAAAGGATGTTCTTTCACATATATAAGGGGTTCTTGAATTTTTTGTCACATAATCCAGAAATTATGTGTAATGGGGGGGGGGGGGGTTATATGCACATACATGTTAAGCTATGGGCAAAATATAGGTGCATGGAACGCAATAACTTGAATATGTGTCAACAGATTTTCATGATATTTGTACATTTTGATCAGACTTTGAAGAGGAAGCCGCCTTTTGATTTTAAGCTAGGTTCATCCAATTTGTCCTTATGGAGTTATGGGACTTAGATATTTTGGTGTTGTGAAAAAAATCCCAACGGGCGTATCTTGCTGCGTGAGCGTAGGCTTTATTATCTAAGTGACTAATGATTCACAGCTGTAAGTTTTAAGTTCAATGCAGCAGTGTGGTAATTGAATTATGTACATACAATTCTGTGCAATACATGATAATTTTTAATCTAAGGAAGCCGCGTGTAGTTTGTAAGAGCAGGAAAGGAAAGGGGAGGTTTATGTTGTGTCAAAAGAGGGCTGATTTCTCTTATGAGAGCTTTACCAATAACAGACGGTTGTTGGCCGACGAAGTACGTCCGAACGAAACGCGACCAGTTGAAGTCTTTACTAATATGGTAGTTGAAATTGGATCTAACAGGCCTCGACGTCATTATAAACAGAGAAAAAGATGAAAATTTAACACTTTCGTTTTGCGTAGACATTGGTCTTTGATTTCAAAAATGCATAGTAATACAACATGATTACCAAATCACGGAAAAAAATGCGCACATGTATTAACCATTACATGTACTGTTGCTACTATGGAATCTGGCAACAAGACAATAATCTTATTTAACCTTCAACCTCAATGACACATGCATGTACATGTATTATTCACAAGGTTATTTACAACATGTACATCCACATGATTTTAAGGTCTTAGGTTTTGTTTACATGGTTTTGATTGATTACTTTGAAATAGTAGAGCAACCAAGTCTCTAAATTTGAAATTTTAATCAACCCACCTAACACAGGGCTAATTTTTATTGTGTCGCCTGCGAAGCATAGCGACACTTAGGGATCACTTTGTCCGTTGTCCGTCTGTCCGTCCGTCCGTCCGTCTGTCTGTCTGTCACACTTTGGGTGTCACAGCCCATAACTTTTGATTGGTAAGTGATAGGGCTTTGATATTTCACACGTGTATTCCTTGTGACAAGACCTTCCTACACATACCATAATTTTTGACCTAGTGACCTTGACCTACATATTTGACCTACTTTTCAAAAAAATTAAAAATGGATATATCTTTTGATTGGTAAGTGTTAGGACTTTGATATTTCATATGTGCAATCCTTGTGGCAAGACCTTTCTACACATACCATAATTTTTGACCTTGTGGCCTTGACCTCGATAATTGACCTACTTTTGAAAAAAAGATAAGATTCACTATATCTTTTGATTGGTCAGTGATAGGGCTTTGATATTTCACATGTGTATTCCTTGTGACAAGACCTTCCTACACATACCATACTTTTTATACGCCCGTCATTTGACGGGACGTATTATGGTATGGCGAAGTCCGTCCGTCTGTCCGTCTGTCCGTCCGCCTATGGAACGCAATAACTTGAATACGCGTCAACGGATTTTTATGAAATTTATACATTGTGATCAGACTGTGGAGAGGAAGACGCCTTTCGATTTTCAGGTTCATCCGATTTGTCGTTACAGAGTTATGGGACTTAGATTTTTAAAATACAGTGAAAATATACTAAAATATTTAAAAATTATTTAAAAATCTATTTCTGGTCGAAATGTTTTGAAATTTTGTATACTTCAAGTAGAAAGGATGTTCTTTGACATATGTAACGGGTTTTAAATTTTTTTGTCGCATAGCCGAGATATTGTGTGTAATGGGAAGGGGGGGTGGGTTATATGCACATACATTTTAAGCTAATGGCAAAATATAGGCGCATGGAACGCAATAACTTGAATATGCGTCAACGGATTTTCATGATATTCATACATTATGATTGGACTGTGGAGAGGAAGCCGCCTTTCGATTTTCAGGTTTATTCGATATGTCGTTACAGAGTTATGGGACTTAGATTTTTCAAATACAGTGAAAATATACTAAAATATTTAAAAATTATTTAAAAATCTATTTCTGGTCGAAATGTTTTGAAATTTTGTATACTTCATGTAGGAAGGATGTTCTTTGACATATGTAACGGGTTTTTAATTTTTTTGTCGCATAACCGAGATATTGTGTGTAATAGGAAGGGGGGAGGGGTGGGTTATATGCACATACATGTTAAGCTAAGGGCAAAATATAGGCGCATGGAACGCAATAACTTGAATATGCGTCAACGGATTTTCATTATATTCATACATTTTGATTGGACTGTGGAGAGGAAGTCGCCTTTCGATTTTCAGGTTCATTCGATATGTCGTTACAGAGTTATGGGACTTAGACATTTTAAAATACAGTGAAAATATACTAAAATAGTTAAAAATTATTTAAAAATCTATTTCTGGTCGAAATGTTTTGAAATTTTGTATACTGAAGGTAGAAAGGATGCTCTTTGACATATGTAACGGGTTTTTTAATTTTTTGGTCACATAAGCGAGATTTTGTGTGTAATGGGAAGGGGGGGGGGTTATATGCACATACATGTTAAGCTATGGGCAAAATATAGGCGCATGGAACGCAATAACTTGAATATGCGTCAACGGATTTTCATGATATTCATACATTTTGATTGGACTGTGGAGAGGAAGCCGCCTTTCGATTTTCAGGTTCATTCGATATGTCGTTACAGAGTTATGGGACTTAGATATTTTAAAATACAGTGAAAATATACTGAAATAGTTAAAAATTATTTAAAAATCTATTTCTGGTTGAAATGTTTTGAAATTTTGTATACTTCAAGTAGAAAGGATGTTCTTTCACATATATAAGGGGTTCTTGAATTTTTTGTCACATAATCCAGAAATTATGTGTAATGGGGGGGGGGGGGTTATATGCACATACATGTTAAGCTAAGGGCAAAATATAGGTGCATGGAACGCAATAACTTGAATATGTGTCAACAGATTTTCATGATATTTGTACATTTTGATCAGACTTTGAAGAGGAAGCCGCCTTTCGATTTTAAGCTAGGTTCATCCAATTTGTCCTTATGGAGTTATGGGACTTAGATATTTTGGTGTTGTGAAAAAAATCCCAACGGGCGTATCTTGCTGCGTGAGCGTAGGCTTTATTTACCTATTGACCTTGACCTACATATATGACCTACTTTTTAAGAAAAGTAATATTGGCTATATCTTTTGATTGGTAGGTAATAGGCCTTTCATATTTCACATGTATTTTCCTTGTAACAATGCCATTCTACACATACTATAATTTTTTACCTTTTGACCTTGACCTAGCTATTTGACCTTCTTTTCTAAGGTTGTATATATCTTTTAATTGGTAGGTGATAGGTCTTTAATATTTCTTATGATGAGACCTTTTTGTTACCAATTTTTACATAGTGACCTTGACCTAGATGATGACACTCTTTTCTTTTAATTTTTAATTAAAAGGTCTGATATTTCAAATGAATTTCATTTGACAAGACTTTTCTACTGATACCAGTAATTTTGATCGACTTTCTAGAATAATAATCAAACCGCTTCGCAGGCGACATTTTTATTTATTTAACGAAAGAATATAACATGGGACATCAAATTTGACCTGTCGTAAAAAATTCGTATGGTCAGAATTACTGTAAATTCAGATAAAAGCGGAAAATTAGTAAAATTCAAAATCATAGATATTTTAACAAAAATTATCATCATTTAATAAATGAAAAGTCAAACTGACCGAAATCAAAGTCAATATGCTAATTGAAGTCAAAAGAAAATTTTTGGATCAAACTGAATTTTCTAATTTCAACTTCATGGATGAATGAGCACAAATTCTAAGATAAATTGGTAAAATTGAAATTTTCAATTCTTTCAATTCAATATTGAGAATGTTAATTCGAAGATAGAAATTAACATACAGAAACGATATTTTGATATGTGAATGTGTTTTTAGGAAAGTTTGATAGGGATCGATTGAAAAAATTAGGAGTACAAGGCAAATGAAGTGCCCCACCCCCAACTTTGTTATTAGCGATTCACTGCAATATAAACTAGGAGGTGTTTTCTCGATAATACGGAGTAAAACTAAATAATTGCGGCTAAATTAAGTTTTAATATTTAATCATGAATGAAAAGTATCGCTTTATTTCAAAGAAGACGACAAATTTACATCAATAATTTTGAAAAATATTTTTTTTATGTACTATCTATGTTCTGGTAATTTCAAACATTGTGATATGGGCACATTTTGTCAGCCGAATATTAGAAATAATTAAGTATAACAAAGATTTTATGATCAACAAAACATGGAATTATGCAATGCATTTTAGTTCCACAAGTAAGTAGCGTAGCTGCCTATACGACCCCATCACATTCAGGCAATCGTGGCATTTTCTTTCTCTGTTTGACCTTGTGACAACAGTTGTCGCTAAAACGTAGCTTAAAAATAATTAAGCTTAGACATAATTAAGTATAACACAGATTTTAAGATCAACAGAACATGGAATTATGCAATGCATTTTAGTTCCACAAGAAAGTAGCGCAGCTGCCTATACGACCCCATCACATTCAGGTAATCATGGCATTGGTCTCACTTCCATATCGGGAGTTCGCTTCTTTTCACGTGGTGGAGGTTTTTATTTGTTTGCTTTGGTTCCTGTTTTATCCTGATTTTGTATGCCTTCGGTGTCTGATTTTCTGAATTATCGATTTTGTGCTGTATACAGGAAAATGGTCATTGTCCATATTTGTCATTAAAGGCATCGTTCTACAGGTATTGTCGTAGCAAACTGACCTGAACGGGCGGAGCTTATTTTAACCTTGTCATCGGAAGAGTTTACTTCTGACCAGGTGATAAAAGCCATATAAAATTACAGGTAATGAGTATTTACTCTAATTACGATGTGCAATTAATAATCTATCTACCCTAAAATTGTATCAATTCGTCTCAATTGCTTGATTGAATTAGCTCCGCCCGGTCAGGTTAGTTTGCTTCGACAATAGATGATAAGGGGGATAGCCTCTGATTTCTAGTTTTGGTTCTCTAGTTTCTGATTGGTTGATCGTTGATGGCCATATCAACAATATTGTATGTTTTTGTTGAGTTTGTTTTTTACTGTCTGTTTTTTTTTTTTTTTTCATGCTTCATCCTTGTCTACAATGGACAATTTTTTTAACTTTCTCTGCAATTGTTTCTATATAAATGAAACGGAAAAGATACAAACAAATAGTGAACATCAAACAACCACATTTACAAGAATTAAAGACGCTCACATAAAACTACCAACCGAGAAGCAAATCTTTAGCAATATTAAAATAGAAATGACCACACAATAAAGGGTGCTCTATTCTCAGAGGTCTCATGCTTAGCTGTCAACATATCAGTCTCGTCGTTATAAAAGTTTGATTTTACTATGTTGTATCGTATGTTGAAGATCAATGCTTTGCTTTTGGAATATAGTTTCTTCTTGGACACATTTCATCGACTATTCTTTGCGTCATACATTTCACACTTGTTCAATTTTATTTCTTTCTTCGAAGCTCTTTGGGAAATACGGCCATTGACGTGCCAACATAATAGGCTCCTGTTGCGGCAAATTTTTCGTTATCAACAGATGGTTCCTCTTCGTGATATAGCCTTTTATTTGATGTATTGTAGACGTATGTAGGAACTGCCCAATTAGATTACCAATATTACATATGACAATGTGGTGTTTGTGCTTATGTACAGCATTAGGAATTAAAGCCCCCCCCCACCTGATTTTGTAACAGTTACAAATCTGAACGAAGACTAAGTGCGGATGCTAAAAGTGATAAATTGCACAACGTTTACCCAAGGCATATCGTAATGTTTAAAACACAGATAACGAAGAGCCAAAACTCTGGCCATTGTACTTTACATGTATATTCACATCTCTGTGGTACTAAAATAAACGTCAAAATATACTTTTCATAATTTTATATGAACTTAATGCATTTTTCTCCAATTCACGTATTTTCATTTCAACATGTCACGAATAAGTTTCCATACACGGTCTTACCACGACATATTAAAAAGAAGTATTTTTCATTAATTTTTAAACAGTATGATGTTACTCCTATTTCTGCATTTAACTTTTATCAAAAATATGTATGTATACCGGTTGATAGGTACGATTTGATAGAAACTGTAACACGAGGTCGACCGAATCTTCATCTACGGAAACTTATTTGTGAAATGCCGCTTAAATCAAAAGTATATACGCTTTATGTTTTTACATTTATTCATAGCCCCTTAGAAAAATGATCAATAAAAAGGCATTGGAAATAATAAACATATATTTGTCGATATGTTTCGAGACAAAAATTTAGTCTCTGTGCTTTAGAGAAAATATCAACACGGATTCTTCATATTTCATAGAAATTTGCATAAAACTGCAATTTTTTGAGAGAGGAGAAAATATTCTTCCCCCAAAACAATTATATAACATGTGTACATATCTAATGCATTGATTGCAACAACTTTCTATACAAAAAAGAACAAAATATAGGAATACCGAGGATATAAAAGATAAATATTTCGATTTAATTTTTCACGATTTTATCGCTTTGTACCCAATTTAAACAAAATCTGACCTCGGAATATTCTTTACGACAGCTCTATTTGAAAGCAGGGGTATTCAGCAAAAAGTTCAGACCAAATTTAGGCCTGTGTTAGGTGTGTTGATTAAACTCGAAAACTAAGCTTCTTTTTTAAATTGGTCGCTCTACTAAAAAGTAAGATTTTTATCTCTACTCGTAATGTCATATGCATATTGGTGAAGTTAACAAAACAAACAGTAGAGCTTCAGTCTCGACAGAGACTTCTGGGGTTTTTTTGTTGTTTTTTTTTTTTTTTCATTTCGATGACCATAGTTGTGTAAGTATTCTTCCTTGCACCAGATTTTGAAACTTTCGCTTAATGTTGGGAAAGAATAATCTCGACTCGGAGTATCTGATTTTTACCCAACCCAATAAGTACAAAATTGAATTTTCAACGTAGAAGACGTCACAAAAATAAATGGCGCCGTCTCCGCATCCACTTGATAGCGAAGGAGCGCCACGCGTCGGCGTAGCGATCTACGCTGACGCGTGGCGCTCCTACTGCACCTGAGCTATTGTCATAGCACGCCGTCCGCCGTTCGTCCGGCGTAAATCAAGTAGATTTTTACAATATGGAAACGAGGTAAAGCGGAATGTCGTGTACTTTTGTAAAAATGATTAAAGTCTGGTCTTGAAAAATATGTCAATTATAACAGCTTTTAACAAATATTTTCATCGTTATAATGTCAACTATGGGAACGGGGCATTTTAATTTGACTTGTTGCAAAGATTTACAAAATCGTTTCTATGACAACCAAGTATTTTAAATCAGGATGAACGATAACATGTACTTTTTCGTAATTTTTTTTCAAAGGACAGAGTTTGTCATTGAAAAACATGTAAAAGAAAATAACTTCTGACAAAGACTTCTTATCACTTTGAAGTTAAATAAGGGTACTGAGTACTTTTTTAGCTCACCTCGACGAAGTTGAGATGAGCTTATGCTATAACCCCGGCGTCCGCGTCCCCGTCCGCTTCCGCGTCCCCGTCCGCGTCCAGTTAAAGTTTTTGGGCAACTCAGTATCTGACAAAGTACTGATGCTACAGTAACCAAACTTGCACAAGTGATTCATCTTGGGATGCTGAGGTGAACCCATGCATCGGATGCAGCATCTGACCTACATTTTCCGGTTGAATGACTTTGTCAATGTCTGGTTAAAGTTTTTGGGGTAATTCAGTATCTGACAAAGTACTGATGCTACAGTAACCAAACTTGCACAAATGATTCATCTTGAGATGCTGAGGTGAACCCATGCATCGGATGCAGCATCTGACCTACTTTTTCCGCTTGAGTGATTTTGCCTTATAAGGCCAATATTGAGCAAAGTATAAGTGCTACATGTACCAAACTTGCATATTGGATGTATCTTTGATCAAACTTTCATAAAATGACCTTGACCTACTTTTTCCACTTGAGTGATTTTGCCTTTAAAGGCCAATATTGAGCAAAGTATAAGTGCTACATGTACCAAACTTGCATATTGGATGTATCTTTGATCAAACTTTCATAAAATGACCTTGACCTACTTTTTCCACTTGAGTGATTTTACCTTATAAGGCCAATATTGAGCAAAGTATAAGTGCTACATGTACCAAACTTGCATATTGGCTGTATCTTTGATCAAACTTTCATAAAATGACCTTGACCTACTTTTTCCACTTGAGTGATTTTGCCTTTAAAGGCCAATATTGAGCAAAGAATAAGTGCTACATGTACCAAACTTGCATATTGGATGTATCTTTGATCAAACTTTCATAAAATGACCTTGACCTACTTTTTCCACTTGAGTGATTTTGCCTTTAAAGGCCAATATTGAGCAAAGTATAAGTGCTACATGTACCAAACTTGCATATTGGATGTATCTTTGATCAAACTTTCATAAAATGACCTTGACCTACTTTTTCCACTTGAGTGATTTTGCCTTTAAAGGCCAATATTGAGCAAAGTATAAGTGCTACATGTACCAAACTTGCATATTGGATGTATCTTTGATCAAACTTTCATAAAATGACCTTGACCTACTTTTTCCATTTGAGTGATTTTACCTTATTAGGCCAATATTGAGCAAAGTATAAGTGCTACATGTACCAAACTTGCATATTGGATGTATCTTTGATCAAACTTTAATAAAATGACTTTGACCTACTTTTTCCGCTTGAGCGATTCTGCCTTTAAAGGCCAATATTGAGCAAAGTATAAGTGCTACATGTACCAAACTTGCATATTGGATGTATCTTTGATCAAACTGTCATAAAATGACCTTGACCTACTTTTTCCCACTTTAGTGATTTTCTTATTATACATGTACTTAGAGATATGTTTTAATTGAACTTTGCGAGGTGAGCTTCGTAATCTTTGATTACACTATGTTTTAGATTCTCATTTTGGGGTGGGGGGTACATATAATGTACTTTTCTGGAACAGTATTAGCTATTTCACTATTTGAAAGCATTATCTATAAAGAAATATACATATTTGATTATATTATGGTGAAAATTATTACAAGAATGGTTTAAATCTGGAATTATTATCAGTATATCATGTCTTTATTTATCAAAATTCATTGTTTTGCGACAGATCTCTCAGTTGGTTTACATATGTATATTCAAAGGATCACAGGTCAATCAAATGAACGATGATATGTAATCTTAATTTACAAATATAAATCATCAGATATCAACGTTAAATAAACAAATTTTTTTTTCCTCTGACAAAGAATTCTTTGATTATTGAGCCACCTTAAGCAAGTTTTTCTAATTTGTCGATCCATAAATATGAAAATAACATGTACTAAAGAAAAAAAAAAAACCAATGTATCATTATGATACCAAAATCTTATGAAATGATATTACAAGCAATCTACTGTTCAGAAATAGTCCAAAGATACTCCAGAAACCAACAATTTGAATGCATTTTTATACGCCCGTCATTTGACGGGACGTATTATGGTATGAAGAAGTCCTTCCGTCTGTCTGTCTGTCTGCTTATGGAACACAATAACTTGAATATGCGTCAACAGATTTTCATGATATTTTTTACAGTATGATTGGACTGTGGAGAGGAAGCCGCCTTTTGATGTTCAGGTTAATCCGATTTATTGTTACAGAGTTATGGGACTCAGATTTTTAAAATACAGTGAAAATACACTAAAATAGTCAAAAATTGTTTAAAAATCTATTTATGGCCGAAATGTTTTGAAATGTTGTATACTTCAAGTAGAAAGGATGTTCTTTGACATATGTAAAGGGTTTTTTTTTCTACAAAATGGCGAAGTCCGTCTGTCCGTCCGTCAGTGCGTCAACATTTTGGTTAAAGTGTTGCGGTTAAGTCCGTTCAGAGAAAACTGCTTGGAGGAGCAACTTGAAACCTGACATGGTGATAGACCATGATGAGACGAATCAAACACAGCAACAAAATTTGACCTAGTGACCTTGACCTTAGAGTTTGACCTACTTTTGAGAAACTTTAACCTTGGCCATAGCTTTTTAATGGTAAGTGATAGGGCTTTCATAGTTCACTTGTGTATTTCTTGTGACAAGACCTTTCCATGGATACCAAAATTTCTGACCTTGTGACCTTGACCTTGGAGTTTGACCTACTTTTGAAAACCTTTAACCTTGGCCTTAACGTTTGAATGGTGAATGATAGGGCTTTTATATTTCACATACGCATTCCTTGTCACAAGACCTCATCATGGATACCAAATGTTTTGACCTTTTGACCTCGTGACCTTGACCCTGAAGATTGACCTACTTTTAAAAATTATAAATCTGGGCTATATCTCATGAACTATAGAGGCTATAGCTTTGAAATTTCACATGCAGAATCTTTATGACCAGACCTTTCATTTGATATCATGAGTTTTGACCTAGTGACCTTGCCATTGACCTACTTTTGAACTAGAAGAGGTAGGGTTTAAATATTTCACATATAGATTCCTCATGCCCAGAACTTTCATTTGATATCAAGAGTTTTGACCTAGTGACCTTGACATTGACCTACTTTTGAATTATAAGAGGTAGGGTTTTGATATTTCACATATTTCCTCATGACCAGAACTTTAATTTGATATCATGGGGGGGGGGGGGGGGTTATATGCATATACATGTTAAGCTAATGGCAAAATATAGACGCATGGAACGCAATAACTTGAATATGCGTCAACGGATTTACATGATACTTCTACATTGCAATCAAACTTTCAAGAGAAAGCTTTCTTTCGAGTTTTAAGTTATTCCGATTCGTCGTTACGGAGTTATGGGACTTAGAATTTTAAAATTCTGTGAATATATACTAAAATAGTTAAAAATCATTTTAAAAATCTATTTTTGGGTGAAATGTTTTGAAAATTTGTATACTTTAAATAGGGAGGATGTTCTTTGACATGTGTAACGGGTTTTTGGTTTTTAATTCTTTTGTCGCATAATCGAGAAATAGTGTGTAATGGGAGGGGGGTTTTATACACATACATGTAAAGCTTTGGGCAAAATATAGGTGCATGGAACGCAATAACTTGAATATGCGTCAACGGATTTTCATGATATTTGTACATTGAGATCAGGTTCATCTGATTTGTCGTTACGAAGTTATGGGATTTAAAACTTTAAATACTGCGAAAATATACTAAAGTAGTTTAAAATACTTTGAAATAATTTGAAAATTGTATGCTTTTAGAAGGAAGGATGTTCTTTGACATATGTAACGGGTTTTTATTTTTTTTTTTTTTTTTGGTCGCATAATCAAGAAATTATGTGTAATGGGAAGGGGGGTTATATGCACATGCATGTTAAGCTACTGTCCGCGCGGCTCACTACGGAAACTGGATAAACGCGATTTTGACTATTTCATCATGCAAACCTTCAGTAGATCTCGCTTAGTCGTAAATTTTGGTATAACTTTTATGAGAATCAGTGCACGCAATCAAAATTAATAGACAAAACAAATTTTAGATGGGCTATTTCCCATTCTAATTTTTCCTGTGACGTCGCTACGCTCTCCATAGGCTCAATGTTAACTCGGCGACGTCAGGCTGAAAATTAACATTGAAAACGTCCCATCTAAAATTTATATTATATGTATAATTTGATTGCATAAACCCTCGACCATGTAACATATACCAAACTTTACGACTATGCAAAATCTATTCAGTGATATATATTTTATCTTAATGTTTGCATGACAAAGTTATCAAAATCGCGTTTATGCACTTTTCGAAGTGAGCCGCGCGGACAGTAAGGGCAAAATATAGGTGCATGGAACGCAATAACTTGAATATGCGTCAACAGATTTTCATGATATTTGTACATTGTGATCAGACTTTGAAGAGGAAGCCTCCTTTCGTTTATCAGGTTCATCCGATTTGTCCTTAAGGAGTTATTGGACATAGATATTTTGGTTGTGAAAAAAATCCCAACAGGCGTTTCTTGCTGCGTGAGCGTAGGCTTTATTCATAAGCGTCTCATGTTTCATTCGAACTCAACAAATTGCGACATATACAACCACCCCCCCCCCCCCCCACCCCCTTCCCCACTTCCCACTCTGGATCCGCCCCTCCACCTGAAACCCATGCACACTCTTAACAAACAGACAATGCTCCTTCATCATGTAAAATCGAAGTAAACGTAGATGATCGGTCCCCAGTTTAAATGTAAAATCGAATAAGAAAAATGCACAAAAAAACATGATGATTTCAAAAAAGAAAGAGAAACGACCGAAAGAAGGAGAACAGAAAAGAAAGAGAACAGATAAGAAAGAAATAAAACAGGAACGAAGAGATAAAGAAATCGACTTATGTACGGAACGTCTAGAAATCATGCTTTATATTGATTTCATTTTTTAAAGTGAAGTTTATGATTAGTTTGTTTTTATTGAATAACTTCATGTTTTGTAAAAGTTTAAAAGTTTAACATATTTATGTTTAGTAGTAAAAGTATCTTCCATTCTTTGAATAAACCTCCCTCTATATGTAACTTTTAAACTTTGATACTTTAAGCATGAGAATATTTTAGTCAGAGGTTTCATCTAAATAGTTGTACTGAACAAAATTGAGAGAATTCATGCACTTTACATCTTGCAAAGATTTTGCAACTTATTACTTACTGTGTTAAATTCCAAACATAATTAAAGTGATTATATAATGGGGAGATATTTCACATAATCTTCCTTCCACATTTTCTTAGCAATACAAATTTGAAATTGAAATCAGATAATTTCTCCCAAGATGTAACATTTCCCCCTAGGGCTCACATTTGTAAATTTCAGCCCTAGCCGTTAGGTGGAATCCAACTCTTCACCATCAGTAGAGCGGCCAAGCCAGATTTGCGCGTGACGGCAACCGTTGCTAAGAACGGCGCATTAATATCGAACGAAGTTCGCGTCGCCGTTACTAAGCATTTTTTCGAAACACATTCACAGCAGAAAAATACTAATAACAGCGATGCAAATTGATGACATCGGATTTTAAAAGATTAAACAAACTCTTTAAGATTTTATGTCTCTTAATATACCCAAGATGTGATGTTTTATTCTGTAAATTTGTCGAAAATCAGCTGACAAAATGACAGCAGTACTCTTAACGTTCGACTTCCATGCCCCCTTCCTCGCAAACAGGGGGATCGTTTTCAAAAATATTAAAAAGTGGTTCTGTAATTTTTTTATATGTTGTGGAGAATATATCCAGTGTTCAATTCTCAAATTTCATGAAAATCGGTGAGGGACCATTTTTTTGTACTTCATTTAGGCTATGTACCCCGACATGCTGCACAGTTTCGACAATTTTGGAGAAATCGTCAATCGACCTCAGAAATTCACAAAGCAGAATATATATTCGAATTTACCATTCTAGAAGGAAAGGTTGTTTTAACCTTTTGATGAGCAAACATTTAAATTGTAAAAAATATCACCAGAATTCAACAGACCGGAGGTTTTTCTAGCGACCTTCCTAATTTCCTCTGATCAAGTACAAAGCTGCCACGCACAAGGGAAAAATGACATTTTCTTGGATATGACAGACAATACATCCACAATTTGAAATATACTCATTGTATCCGAGAAAAATACATATAAAAATTCCAATTTTGTTCTGTTTAATGCGCAGGAGCTTTCAATAATTGGAAAACAAAAGATACAAATATGTTAATTTTTTTTGCAAGGAAGCCTTTATTTACTTTTTTACTCTAGATAGTCACTACAAAAAAAAAAAAAAAATAACTATTATGATTTGATGTGCCCATGATCCATGACAGTTGTATTTAAATTTCTATATCATGAAAAAGAAATTTTATTGACCAATTCATCCTCTGCAAGAATTCACAAAAAATATTTATTTCATTATCTCACTATATCTGCATTCACAGTCATTAATCATGTTAATTGTTTTCTGAAATGTTGAACTCTTCCATCTTCTGTGAATAATCCATTTGTATGGTATTTTTGCACACTCACAATTCACAAAGAAGAATATGATGACAATTATGCACAATCTTCAAACCAATTCGATGTAGAGTACGATATCAATATACTATAGTACACAATTTCCAATCAATAATTCCTTTAAAATGCATGCCTTCCATATAATAAGCCGCTGGGTGATTTTCAGACAGCAAGATTTCTTCTAACAAGTTTGACCTGAAAAAGTAATACATTTTCAATTAGTTTAAAGTCATTCATTTATTATTAACTCATTTATCTATTTGTTTATTTTGATACAATTTCACTAATGCATAGTCATAAACTGAAAAATTCAAAATGATTCATAAATTGTACTTAAATTGTATTAATCCTTTATAACTATTTGATTGTATATGTTATTCATTTAGCAATCATAAATTTATCACTGGAAAGAATAGAATTGATAAATTCAACACTTAACCAATGGAATTCATGGTAAATTACTTTTAATGCCTTGAGCTACAAGATAATCAAATTATATTATGATATATTATCTATCTAGAAATTCATAGTTTAAATTACCCATGTTGCATTTGCATTTTATACGTTCAGATTTTTCTGTATGTGTGAATGTAAATCTGAGTACACCCCCCCCCCTCCCCCAATCAATCTCTTTTCTCTTTTCACTTTATATTCTGAATAAAAAAAAAATACATTTATAATATCATGTATACTTGTGAATGACAAAGTGTAATTTTTTAAAAATTAAAAAAATAAGGCTTAGGTCCAAATGAGGTGGGGGGGGGGGGGGGGGGGGGGGGTAGGCTTGGTTGGTCAAAATAAAGGCACATAAATGAACTTAATAAACTGATCAGTTCAGCGATTGAAAGTTATTACAAATCTTGGTAGTATTAGTAAAGTGTGTGTATGTATACATGAGAGAGAGAGAACGAGAGAGAGAAAAAGATATTTGTTTACAAATTTGTTTATTTACCTTGAGCTTGAGGAAAAAGTCGATGTTTTCAATGGTTCCTGAATTAGGCCTAATTTCGTCATCGAGGCATCGGCCTAGTATCCATTTCACTATATAAACAAACAGCTGAACTGAAGAAAGTACATGTAAGTGAAGTACACAAGTCGTACTGTGTTTTTGCGTCATCAAGTTTACATCACACCGACACTGGCACTGCACTGACATCGGCCTTCGTGAAGTCGGGTTGGACAAAAACAGCTTGAAACCTTCATTAATCTCTTCTTAATTGCAAATCCAAGGTTAGAAATGAGTTCACGAAATGAAAATCATCCAACAGTTATACTTTTTCATACACAAAATACTTTAAACTCCGAATAAAGTACATTCATTCATGTTTACAATGTGACACACGTTCAATGTGTATTGGGTCCAAATTCGTGATTCTGCGCATGCCAAAACGAAGCTAACACCAGCTGATTTCAAACGGGAATTATTTCAATATATGAAAAAGTGGTTCTGTATTTTTTTGATATTTGAAAGATGCCGATGTCAATGTCATTTTTTGAAAATATTATAAAAATCTGTGAGGGACCATTTTTTTGTACCTCATTTTTATTTTCCACTTTTTGGGGCATTTTTTCCCGGGAAAATTTAGCCAACTTCAACCATCGATTTAGTAATTAAAAGGTCAGGTTTGTCTAAAATAAACTAAATGATGGTAAAATATAAAGCTAAAAGCAAAAGTTCGACGATATTTTATTTGCTGAAATAAGAAATTGTGCTGTCTAGAGGTTTCGGATGAGGACCAAAATTCGGAGGCGTCCATATTTTCTCCGACGAGAAAGAGTGCGTCATGCATTCGCGGACTCACATTTTCCTTTTTACGCCGCACGTGCAAATCCGGCTTGGCCGCCCTACTGCATGTACATTGGGCGGAATCCTTCTAAGAAACCTCATGCTGAATTCTTAAGAAATGCGGGTACTAACGAACGAATTACAGATTCAGAATCAACAAAATTTGAATTAATTGGTACATGTAGGTGGTCAGACAAACACGTGCTTCTTGAAACATGCTACACTCCCTTGTAGGCAATGCCTAGATTCATATTATTTCGTACGGGTTAACATTTATGATCAATATCAAAGTGATAACTTTAATATTAAAAATTTTGTTATAAATAAAGACCTTTTTTTATTGGGGAGAGGTTGAAATGAAGGTTTATTTTATAAATTCATCTGGAAATTTGAAATACTAAAATTTCCATCCTCTATTTCTTTTCCCAGGAAACAATGAGAATGGAGCACTCGTTGGTAAATATTGCGGAAATACAACTCTGCCTCCACCTGTTATAGCGCCCACACCTTACGTGTGGCTGAGATGGAAAACTGACTTTTCATTGGTCGATCTCGGCTTCTGGTTATCATATGGTTTCACAGGCAAGATTATTTTATTAGTCCCCTACCGGCAACGCCAAAAGGGGCTCTTTGTTTTTTATGTACGTCTGCCTATAAAGCATAATTTTTTTGATTTGATAATAAAAAGTCCGTTTGATATACTGTAAAGAGTGTTGCAGAAATGTATTATTTGAATTTACTGTACAACTATTTATTTTAGAGCAGCCAAATTTTTGTGAAAAATGAACAACATTTGATGAGTTGACATATTTATTTTATAAGTTTAGTATAAGAAAGAATTAATACGCTTGACTCATTTACCTTTATCGTTTAACCCAGATAGATGTTTATCCAACCTCTGGCAAATTTTCTGCAATCTGATTGGTCGAGAAGAACCGGATATTATGTTGTATTACGTAACTGACGGGATATTACTTTAATATCCCGATTCCACTAAGATATGTACTTATGACGCTTTACGCTGCTGACGTCACCGAGATGCTTTAAGATATGTTGACGTAACATACACAAACCAAAAGCCATCAGCGGGATAAATTTGTTATACAGGGGGTACAAAAATTTATTGGGTCAGCTTCGCCTCGCCAAATACAACTTTTTTTCATCGACCCAATATATTTCTGTATCCCCCTCAACACACGGTAGATCTAATATCATCCCACATCTGACAAATTTCTTGCAATCTGATTGGTTGAGAAGAACCAAATATTATGTTGAAGTCTGCCAATAACAGGATATTCTTTTTTATCCCCCCTGTAGAACACTGTTTTACTAATAATAGTATGGTTTTGAGTAAGTGTACTGGTTACAGTGCTTACTCTGAAAAGCAATATTGATACTATTATGCTTTATGGAAACTTGCAGATTGTGGAGGGATATTAACAGAGGATAATGGTGTAGTTACTAGCCCTAATTTCCCATTCAACTATAACCATAGTGACTTCTGTGCTTGGCAGATTATAGGTCCTGAGGGATATCAAGTCAAGGTAAAATTATGCATTATGATTATATTTAACGTATTAAGACGCGGTGTACTGGTACCCGGTACTTCAGAAGTAAGATTTCTAATCTAACAAGTCAGTTGTGATTGTTCTTAACCACGTTAATCTAGATTCTTTTGACACCTTATATTATGTCATTTGGCAACATTTTTCATCTTGATGAAAACATGTGTATTTTTTCTCACATCATCTTGAAGCCTTGTTATTTTGGAAACCTCACCAAGATATTGCTATATCATGTGTCTTGCTGAATACCAGTGAGTAACTTAATTAGTGAAAAATTGGCAATTAAAATCCAAGATAAATGAAGCAATTTACGTGAATAGCATGAGAAATTAGTGATTTTCTTGAAAATATTTTTTCTCACCTGAGGGTTCAAAGGTTCAAAGTGATCTATTGTCATACTGGATCATCTGTCCGTCTATCCATTAACTTTACACATTTCAACTTCTCTTCTGAAATAACTCGGAGAATTTTGATAAAACTTGGTATGTTTTTTATAACAGTATAAAAGAATTTTAAACTACATTGAAAATTCATATATAACATATGCATGAAGTACTAAAGGTCCCCTACCAGGTTGTTTTTTTACAATTCGGCACAATTCCTTCAGGATTCTTAAAAATCTTCTTCATAACGGCCGCATGGATTGATCAACCTCAGGCAGAACGTATTATTCAAGTTTGTTAATTTCGTTGAAATGCGATAACTACTTTTTCATGCGTTTTTGACGTGTTTTTCAAATTAATTCTGTTAATGAAAAAATTGAGATTTCTTTTATTCTTTTCTTTCATTGCTAAATTTGCTGCCTCAATTTAGTTAATTTTAGCCATAATGAACCAGAGGAATGATAATATAAAAGGAGTTTGCGGATTTTTTTAATGAATATTTTCAACATCGAAAAGGGAAGGGGGAGGAATGGTCATTTAACATTTTCAACTTCCTCCTTGATATTAATAAAATCTATCATGACGTTGAGACTGAGACAGAGGAATCTCATTCTAGTGTAAAAGATTTGCAATCCACGACGAGGCTTGCCGACGTAAATGAGTGAGAATTTGATATCTATGATGTATCTGTGAAAGAATTTTGTCAAAACATCAACGTTTGGAGTTTTGATTAAGTTTTGAAAGATCGTACATAGGTATGTTTTCGGTACCAAATGGGCCCAATGGTAGTGTGTTCAAGACCCAGTGCGGACCAAAATAACTTTGTCTTCCTTTTTCCTTTTTTTTCAATTTTCTTAGGTTCTAATGCACTTTTCAATTATGTAAGTAACTTTGATTTCATTTCTGTTACATGTTTTTGCATTGCAACATTTTTATTTAATTCATTTTTTTACCATATTTTCCCCCTAAAATACTTCTAGTGGTATTCATGGAGAAATTTTGATGAAAGTATTTTTCATAAGAATTTGAATTTCTTAATTTATAATAATTCTTTTACTCCTTTTGCTAGATTTCTGGAATCAAACTGTAAAATTTTGAACATCAATTAACCAACTCTTTGGTTGATTGTTACAGCCTTAATTGCAAGCTGTATAATCTTTGAAATATAAAGGCGCATGATAGGCATTGTATAAATCACATTCGCTATGAGATTTGTATTGCTCTCATGGGATAAATGTGACTCGTGGTTCTCCTTTTTCCAAATTTGACACCTTTATGTATATTCATATTGAAAAACGGAATTGTAGACATTGATTATTTCTTTAATTTTACAGATCGACTTTACAGACTTTAATGTGGAGCACCATCCTAGTTGTCGCTGGGACTCTGTAGACATCCTTAATGGGCCCCTCCCCACTTCCCCCTCGGTGGGCCCTTTCTGTGGCGAAACTTTACCAGGGACTCTCAATAAAACCTTTATTTCCCAGTCAAATGCTGTGAGAGTTTTGTTTAAGACAGACAGCAGCGTCCATCGTAATGGATTTAGATTCAGATACTCCTTTAGTTCAGGAGGTAAGGGATTTCGTATGTAGGAATTACTTTCATATGCCTTTCTTGGATCAATGTATTTGTATTGAAAAAAACATACTTTTGAACAGAAAATTTTAGGATTCATTTTCATTTACCAACTCCGAACTGCAGCAAAGAATATGTTGCGTAATTGGTCGATTTCATGAAATCGACCATTACTAGATTTGTAGACCGGATGCTGTCAATAGGAGAAAGTTCCTAATTGAGTCAGTCAGATTCAACAATTGCATTGAATTATCCTTATGAAAGAAACGTTTTCGTGACTAGTGAAAAACACGTGACCAGAGACAGGCATTCCCATGACCTCGCACTTTATCCACTTCACAAAAATAGGACATGTCGTCATGACAACGCTTTGGTATCGCAATTATGAATTTAGATATTGCAGATGAAAGTAATATCTGCATGATATTTTTTCTTTAGCAATATTTACTTCATGACCAATTAGTGAGTGATACAAAATACGAACCCTATGCCTTCAAAATTCCTAATGGTCGACATTTCTGAACAAAGAAATACGCGATCACAACGTATGCCAGGGGTGCCAGTGGGCTAAAAGTTTCTAACCGTCCATCCGACTAAGCTTTTTCTCGTTAAGGATATACCACTTTGTTTTGTTTTTTTTTTTTTCTTACCAAAGACAAATTGATAAATGAAACAAAGAAATTAATGAGCGATAAAAACTCGACTGTACGAGTCACAAAATTTGAATGAACTTTTTAGAAGTTTCCCCTTATTTCCCTCCAAATTCTTATACATGTACTTTTCCCACGAATACACCCAGAAAGGCTTTTGATTGGTCAATGTGTGTTATAAAGGAATTTTCCTACGGATCAAACAATTTTCTGAATGGATATGAAGAGCGTTGCATCTTGAGTTGTCCAGTGTAAATGTATCTATTTTCTAACATGTCAGAATGATAAAGATATACATTTCTATAAGTACTACTCTTTAGTCTTTATTTTAAGAGTAAAAAAAAATTTACCTATGTTGACGAAAAAAAAAATTATTGCGGGATTTAAGAAATGTTGATATCGACCAAGCTTTTTTGGAAAGCTGATACTTGTTAAAGGAGATAAAAGTGTCCAACTATACTGCCTTTAAACAGCGTTCTGGAAAGGAAGAGGCGGGGTCACGAAGCCCTCTAAATCGGCCCTTTTTTAAATTTGAATTCTTTGAATATTTATTTGTGATTTGATACTTTAAGTTCTTTAATACACTTATGAGTTGACATGTTGTAAACAATGCATATAATTATTTGTAGCTTTAAGCCCTCTTAAAACCCCTAAGTCGGCAATTTTACGTGAAATTACTGCAAAACCTGCAAGTATTGATGAAATAAGCATTGACCACATGCATCGAGTAATATGAAAAAAAAAAAACATGACAGATAATCAGTTTACCTTTTTGTCAATAAAGTTTTTAGTTTGTCAATTTTGAAATTGCAGAGCCGATTTATTGTTTTCTTGGCCCTACCCTTTCGTGTGCGCTATATATGATAATTTAGAATGAAATGACAGATTTATAGAGTCTGGCTTTCAGATATGATCAGCTGCAACTTCACGATCAAATAAAATCAGATGACCATGGTTTTCTATGCTTTCGATCAATTATTAGAACAAATTTTGGGTGTGATCGTTGTTTGGATTTATTCCTTGATACCTCACTCATTGCAATTTTCTCATCATGCAGGTTGTAGCGGTATCTACCACAGTAATTCTGGCGTGATTAAGACACCTAACTATGATGCCACACCTGGGGATTACCCCCACAACGCTGAGTGTATGTGGGATATTAATGTGGAAGACGGGTATCATGTCGTTCTGACATTCAAGCCGCCCTTTGACCTCGAGGCACATGCCAGTTGTGCATTTGATTATGTGGAGGTAAGCTTTTAAAGGTTAAAGGTCAGAGAAATAGGGTATTGTGTTTTTCTGACCTTCAAACCATCCTTTGACCCTGAGACACATGACAGTTGTGCATTGATTATGTGGAGGTAAGATATATGAAAAGGTCATAGAAAACTTGTAGATGTAAAATAATTATTCCAGTTTTTAAGTCAAATGAAATGGATTTTTATTTGTTATATTGAAATTTGATGTCTATCTGATCATTACAAAGTTTTAATTCACGTTCATCTTTTTCATTTAGTATTCTCTCGGTACCTTAGATTTTGTTCCTTTTTCCTCATGATGAAAAAAAATTTATGTAATGAAAGGGTGTCATAAAAAAAGTGATATAATAATATTTTTAAAAGATGAAAAAAAACCTTAAGAGATGGAAATGAAGTTGATGGGGGAAATTGGCCGATCTTCGAAGGGAAATTATGTCAAATATTGACTGTAAATCAGATCTTATAAATCCATGTGGTAAAATTGAGACAGGGCAAATTCAATTCAAATTCAAATACAGGGCGATTTCAAATTCAAATATTTTCAATAAACAGAGTCATTCCAGTTTACATAGATTGATTGTGACGTCAGCATTTAATTCTATGGAAACATTTCTTCTTAAATTCATGTGACGGTACAAAATCAACATTTCCAGTCAACTTCAATAAGTAATGAAAAAATACTTTTTTCAATTACATGTAACTAGTAATATACATAAGACGATGATTGTAGCATATACATTTAAAGTTCTCAATCCTTTTTTCATGTTTATAAGGGTTACTCATTTAAGTAATAATTGCTTCAGTAACAGATATCACGGTTCATATCATTCCCTTAAAATTTCCTTTTTTGGGTAATATTTATTGAAAGGGGCTTGTCTTTAAACAAAAGGGGCAAAGCTTTCAGAAATTATCATATCTGAAATAGAAAAGTCTGTATTTTGAAAAAAAAATGCGCTTGGGATGAAAAATCTATTTAATGAGGGCACCTGGTCCCACCTCTAGCTTGCTACGGGTCCATCGATGCTCCATTTGTGAGTGCTGTTGAGATTATCGTCAGTATCTTCTTTATCCGGGAAGAGTAAGCATCCCCTGTTTGACTAGCCGCACCTGCCGTCGATGCTCATGCACGAAAAATGAAAACAATATCTAAAAACATGCGCTGTCTGAGGTAATGTCTATAAAGAAAGTGCCATGGCGACCACGTCGGGGACAATATTTAAAACACTAACTGTCAAACCCCTCGTGGGGAACTTTTTTAAGAGCTCCACACGGCAAAGGGCATTAGTGTGACGGAAATGAGATAAAGATCCTGAAAAACGTTTACAAATTTGCAACTTTTTTTGGTGAAATTCGGTACAATTTCAAGCATCCTTTTAAACTGAAACAGTTTTTTTTTTTCTGAGAAAGTTATTTCCTTTTGAATATAATGGAAGCGCTCTTGCTTTCTACTGCTGCATTTTCTTACTCGCCATATGATATTTATAGGATCTCAAATGATTTTCTATTTCATACGGTATTTATGAAACGAGTTGTGTGGATTTCAAATCCCCGAGCCTTGGCGATAAAAGGTGTATCATGTGATAAAAAACATCTTTTTATTCAGTTACATAAAGCCATTTCATAAATAAATGTTATGATAACACGTTACATATCACTTTGGGAGCGTGGTCATTGGACGAAGCACTCCAGATCCTTTGTGACATCACAATAGAAACGGCGACGTTGGCGCGTTATTTGCAAGAAATGAAGTCGGAATTATAACATTTTGACGTTATTACGATCAATTACGTCATATTTCGTGTGATAAAAAGAATCTCAAATGATCTTCTTTTCCATACAGTATTTATGAAACTCGATCGTTGTGTGATTTTAAATTTTGTAAAATTCACACAATTCGTTTCATAAATACCGTATGAAATAGAAGATCATTTGAGATCCTATATTTATTTCTAAGTGAAATCATGAGTACTTTAAATATCAGTCAGATAGTTACATGTATTTTTAATTACTTGTTGAAGTCACACCCCTAACTGATTACCATACCAATTTCATGATGTCATATTTGTTATAAGTCAGATACCCTCTTAAATTAGAAATAACTCAGTACTCCGAAAATACTCAATATGTTGTCTGTGTATGCTTTATGGTATTGCAATATTTGCAGGTCAGTGATGCATTACCAAATGGTACTCTGGTGTCCCTTGGCAGATGGTGTGGGTTGACCACGCCTCCTGTGTTAAAATCGACAGGGGCTCGTATGGTGGCTAAATTTAGGTCTGATGCAACAACACGTGGTCATGGATTTGCAGCTAATTGGACTGCAGGTTTGTGAATGATCATCTATGATGTCAGACAATGACCAGTCCTACTTTATTGTACATGAGAAGGTTCTGTAAACTGGAAGATAGGCCCCAATTTTCAAGTGATTTAGATTTCGATTATATTCAACATCAAATAAGTCAAATGTATTTAAATTTAATGTTTAAAATATCAGATAATCATTTCGAGTCAAAGCATTGTACTAAAATATACAGCTACAAAACAATCCAAATTCGTAAAAGTGTGAAAAATGTAAAGAATAAACCAAATTTCGATACAAATCAATGAAAATAAGTACATGTACTGTAGGGCGTGAGACCTAAACCGAAATAATTTCTACATTAAAAGAAAGCTATGCAATTTATCTTTCTATCTATATGCAATTTATCTTTCTATCTATATGAAATATGTTCATGCCTTTGTTATCGTCATTTTTAGCTCACCTCGACGAAGTTGAGTGAGCTTATGCTATACCCCCGTGCGTCCGCGTCCGTGTCCGCGTCCGCGTCCGGTGAAAAAGTTTGGGGTAGCGCAGTATTTGGCAAAGTACTAATGGTACAGTCACCAAACTTGCACAAGTGATTCATATTTGGATGCCGAGGTGAACCCATGCATCGGATGCTGTATCTGACCTACATTTTCCGCTTGAGTGACTTGGTTAAGAAGTTTGGGGTAGCTCAGAGTGCCTTGGTTAAGAAGTTTGGGGTAGCTCAGTATTTGGCAAAGTACTGATGCTACAGTAACCAAACTTGCACAAGTAATTCATGTTTGGATGCTGAGGTGAACTAATGCATCAGATGCTGCATCTGACCTACATTTTCCGCTTGATTGACTTGGTTAAGAAGTTTGGGGTAGCTCAGAGTGGCTTGGTTAAGAAGTTTGGGGTAGCTCAGTATCTGACAAAGTGCTGATGCTACAGTAATCAAACTTGCACAAGTGATTCATCATGGGATGCCGAACTGGACCCATGCATCGGATGCAGCATCTGACCTACTTTTTAGCTCACCTGAG
Source organism: Pinctada fucata (assembly GCA_028142955.1). Lineage (NCBI taxonomy): Eukaryota > Metazoa > Mollusca > Bivalvia > Pterioida > Pteriidae > Pinctada > Pinctada fucata. Next base: position 34,130,963 of record AP027108.1, on the reverse strand, counting down.
CCAAAGGCTCAAGTGAGCTATTTGTCATAGTGTGGCGTCCGGCGTCCGTCCGTCCGTCCGTCGTAAACTTTTAACATTTTCAACTTCTTCTCAAGAACGGCTGAAGGGATTTTGATGAAACTTGGTATGCATGAAGTACTAAAGGTCCTCTACCAAGTTTGTTCATTTCGGCTCGATCCCTTCAGGGGTGGATCCAGGGCGGGGTCAAATAGGCCCCAGAGGGTACCCCTCTTCAAAAATCTTCTTCTCCAGTTCTTCTGAATGGATTGAAAAACTAATTGTATCTAAGTGATCTAGAAGGATGTACAATTCAAGTTTGTTCATTTCGTTAAAATCCAATAACTAATTTTTGACGCGTTTTTGACGTCTTTTTCGACATTGCATTTTTAATGCAAAAATTGATATTTCTCATAATATTTTCTTTCTGATTGAAAAATTCTGCTCCAGTTTAGTTTAATTTAGCCATTTTTGGCCGGATTGCAAAGCAATTCCGGTCTATAGATTGACGATGTCCGTCCGTCCGTCCGTCCGTCTGTCTGTCCGTCCGTCCGTCTGTCCGTCTGCCGTCAACATTTTGGTTAAAGTTTCTGGTTGAGGCAAAATCTAAGGAACTATATGCAGTAGAAACTTTATATTATACATGAAGGTTGCCCATGACAAGACCTTTCAATTTATGCCGTAACATTTGACCTAGTGACCTTGACCTTGGACTTTGACCTAGTTAAAGATTTTGGTTAAAGTTCCTGGTTTAAGCAAAATCTATGGAACTTTATGCAGTAGAAACTTTATATTATACATGTATGTTGCCCATGACGAGACCTTTCAATTTATGCCATAACATTGGACCTAGTGACCTTGACCTTGGACTCTGACCTAGTTAAAGATTTTGGTTAAAGTTCTTGGTTTAAGCAAAATCTAAGGAACTATATGCAGTAGAAACCTTATATTATACATATAGGTTGCCCATGACAAGACCTTTCAATTTATGCCATAACATTGGACCTAGTGACCTTGACCTTGGACTTTGACCTAGTTAAAGATTTTGGTTAAAGTTTCTGGTTTAAGCAAAATCTAAGGAACTGTATGCAGTAGAAACCTTATATTTTACATTTAGGTTGCCCATGATGAGACCTTTCAATTTATGCCATAACATTGGACCTAGTGACCTTGACCTTGGACTTTGACCTAGTTAAAGATTTTGGTTAAAGTTTCTGGTTTAAGCAAAATCTAAGGAAATGTATGCAGTAGAAACCTTATATTAAACATTTAGGTTACCCAATGACGAGATCTTTCTATTTATGCCATAACATTGGACCTAGTGACCTTGACCTTGGACTTTGACCTAGTTAAAGATTTTGGTGAAAGTTTCTGGTTTAAGCAAAATCTAAGGAACTGTATGCAGCATGTGCAGTAGAAACCTTATATTTTACATTTAGGTTGCCCATGATGAGACCTTTCAATTTATGCCGTAACATTTGACTTAGTGACCTTGACCTTGGACTTTGACCTAGTTAAAGATTTTGGTTAAAGTTCTTGGTTTAAGCAAAATCTAAGGAACTGTATGCAGTAGAAACCTTATATTATACATTTAGGTTGCCCATGACGAGACCTTTCAATTTATGCCGTTACATTGGACCTAGTGACCTTGACCTTGGACTTTGACCTAGTTAAAGACTTTGGTTAAAGTTCCTGGTTTAAGCAAAATCTAAGGAACAGTATACAGTAGAAACTTTATATAATACATGTAGGTTGCCTCTGACAAGACCTCTCAATGTATGCTGTAATATTTGACTTAGTGACCTTGACCCAGTTGGTGACAAAAACTTACTTTGCAATCCGGCCATACCGTCTTTAGCGGTGTTTTTTTTTCATTAAGCAAAGGAATGCTTTAGTGAAAGAATTTTGCTGAAAAATTTATTTTTGAATTTTTTATGATTTTTTTAATACTGTAAAAAAAGGAAGGGGGGGGGGGTGGTCATTTTCATCATTTTTGGCATTTTATGGTTCTTCCCATGAATGATTGTTTTAACATTTATCATATTTATTGTAAGGAATGTAACAGTGAAAGAATTTTTTCAATATCTTGACTTATAGATTTTTAATGATTTCTTCAATACTGTAAATAGGCATGTTTTCTGTGTCAATTAGTCCCAAGGTAGCGAGTTCAAATCCCGGCTGGGCCTTAAAATTTTTTTTTCTTATTTCATTTTTCATCCATATTTTAAACTTTGAATGCTATTTTTAACTTACCTGAATAATTTTAATGCCATTTTTGCCACTTTTTGAACTTTGGAATTTTTTATGAAGTTTGGCATTTTCTCCATATTAATTTCCGTTGAGTTCATATTGATATTTTGAAACCTATATCCTAGGTGCTTGTATGATAGCATTTTTGATTAACAACATGTACAATTTGAATTTATAATAATTCTTGTATTCTATAGAGTATAAAAAGGGGGGGGGGGGGGTTCAAAATTTCTGTAACAACATCTGCTGACAGATTTTTTTTTCTATTAGATGATATAATAAGAACTGGACAAAATAATATTTTTTTTCTAATTGGCTTGTATATTAATGAACTAATCAGAGTAAATACTAATCTTTCTTTCATTTACTCCATCTAACAGTGGTTTTCTGCACTTAATATTTCTTAAGGATGACATCCTATCTGATGCCTCTTTAGGTTGTCCATCCTTTCCCCGAAAGAGAGAGATGTTAGGGTGCTCTTATTATTTTTCTTTAACTATTTCTTTTAATAACTTAGTAAATATATGATCTTCTGCACTCATTTATTGCATGTTTGTCAGATTAAGTTACTCAATTCTTTTATATACATTATTTGCCATAACTTTATTTTTTGAATTTTTTTTTTTTATATTTTAATCTAGATATGCTGTGCGTGCACATAGACCCAAGGATTGTGGGTTCAAATTCAGGCACTGGCATCCCAATTTTTTTTTTCATTTTTTGCATTTTTTGCATTTTGCAAGCTTTTTAAGCACTTTTAAATCATCTGAATACAAAAAAAACCCTTTTTTTTTCTTTTTCCATTTTCATTTTCTCCATTTTGCACACTCATTTATTGCATTTTAATTTTGGAATTTTTATGATATTTTTTTTAATTATTTATGGCATATGGACCAAAAAATTCTGACTATGGCTCTGGCTCTAACATTATTCAATATCAGTACGTTCAGAGTGTGCATGGATATCAGGTGAGCGTTGTGCCCCCCTGGGGCTCTTGTTCCACTTAAGTGATTTTGCTTTTAAAAGCCAATATTGAGCAAATTATAAGTGCTAAATGTACCAAACTTGTTTATTGGATGTATCTTTGATCAAACTTTCAAAAAATGACCTTGACCTACTTTTTCCGCTTGAGTGATTTTGCCTTTAAAAGCCTATATTGAGCAAAGTATAAGTGCTACATGTACCAAACTTGCATATCTATGTATCTTTGATCAAAACTTTCATAAAATGACCTTGACCTACTTTTTCCGCTTGAGTGATTTTGCCTTTAATAGCCAATATTGAGCAAAGTATAAGTGCTACATATACCAAACTTGCATATTGGATGTATCTTTGATCAAACTTTCATAAAATGACCTTGACCCACTTTTTCCGCTTGAATGATTTTGCCTTTAAAAGCCAATGTACATTTACTTAGAAATATGTTTGAATTGAATTTTGCTGCCACGAGGTGAGCCTCGTAATCTGTGATTACCTATGTTTAGACATGTGGCTTTAAAATTATTTGATATATTCGCACATATTCTAATGAAATATTAGAGATAGAAAATCATAATTTTCATAAAGTTTTGTTTTTACCAAAAGTGAAGGGCCAATGACATGAATATTTCAGATTCACGTTAATTTTATGAGGAAAGGAGAAAGATTTGATTTTTTTTTTTGTCCTAGTTATGTTTTGCTGCATTCATCATGTTCAATTGCTTGTTCTAGTTAAGTTTTGCTGCATTCATCATGTTCAATTGTTTGTTCTAGTTAAGTTTTGCTGCATTCATCATGTTTAATTGTTTGTTCTACTGTCCTGTTCACTAAACCCAGAGCACCCTGATTTCCCGGTTTTCTTTAAAATAGAATACTGTCATCATCCAAAAAGATTTCGATTTTATAGTACTCCTTTAGTCTTAACAGAAAATACCATTGTTTTGTTATTATTAGAAATAGGACGGAAAATAAAAAGTCTACAGGGATTTTCTATAGTAAATTGCTGAAAATTCGTGACGTCGGGAGCTTTGACGTCACTGTTTACCATTGTTGACACGGAGAGCAATATGGCGTCGGCTTGAAATTAACATGGAAATTTTAAGTAGACATTAGCTTTACTGGTCAAAGACCAGTCGAGCTTATGCGATCGCCCTGTGTCCGGCGTCCGGCATCCGTCCATTCGTCCGTCTGTCCGTCCGTTAAACTTTTCTCATGAATGCGAATCCTCTGAATCTGCGAATGGTAAGAAATTAATTCTTTTTGCATTATAATGGGTCTAGTTATGCACCTTATGTTTTGTTTGAGTCCCTGACCCCCAGGGTCTTGGAAAATGGGTGTGGTCATTTTCTCCTATGTAACTCTATGTAATCTTGTAAACACCAATTCTCAGAAAGTATAAATGATAAAGAGTTAATTCTTTTTGGCATATAATCAGTCTCTGGTGTAGTTGTGCACCTGATATTTTGTTTGAGCCCTTGACCCCAGGGTTTTGGAAAATGGATGTGGTCTTTCTCTCCTATGTAACTTAATGTAATCTTGTGAACACCAATTCTCAGAAAGTATAAATGATAGAGAGTTAATTCTTTTTGGCATATTATAAGTCTCTGGTCTAGTTGTGCACCTGATATTTTGTTTTAGGTCCTGACCTCAGGGTCTTGGAAAATGGGTGTGGTCATTTTCTCCTATATAACCCAATGTAATCTTTTGAGCACCAGTTCTAAGAAAGTATAAATGATAGAGAGTTAATTCTTTTTGGCATATTATCAGTCTCTGGTCTAGCTGTGCACCTGATATTTTGTTTGAGCCCCTGACCCTCAGAGTCTTTGAAAATGGGTGTGGTCATTTTCTCCTATGTAACTCAATGTAATCTTGTAAACACCAATTCTCAGAAAGTATAAATGATAAAGAGTTAATTTTTTTGGCATATTATCAGTCTCTGGTCTAGTTGTGCACCTGATATTTTGTTTTAGATCCTGACCCCTGCGGTCTTGGAAAATGGGTGTGGTCATTTTTGTGTCGCCTGCGAAGCATAGCGACACTTAGGGATCACTTTGTCCGTTGTCCGTCTGTCCGTCCGTCCGTCTGTCCGTCTGTCTGTCTGTCACACTTTGGGTGTCACAGCCCATAACTTTTGATTGGTAAGTGATAGGGCTTTGATATTTCACATGTGTATTCCTTGTGACAAGACCTTTCTACACATACCATAATTTTTGACCTAGTGACCTTGACCTACATATTTGACCTACTTTTCAAAAAAATTAAGAATGGATATATCTTTTGATTGATAAGTGTTAGGACTTTGATATTTCACACATGCACTCCTTGTGGCAAGACCTTTCTACACATACCATAATTTTTGACCTTGTGACCTTGACCTAGATATTTGACCTACTTTTGAAGAAAAGATAAGATTCGCTATATCTTTTGATTGGTAAGTGTTAGGGCTTTGATATTTCACATGTGTATTCCTTGTAACAACGCCTTTCTACACATACCATAATTTTTGACCTATTGACCTTGACCTACATATTTGACCTACTTTTCAAAAAACATAAGATTGTATATATCTTTTGATAAGTAAGTGATAAGGCATTGATATTTCACATGTGTATTCCTTGTGACAAGACCTTTCTACACAAACCATAATATTTGACCTTGTTACCTTGACCTAGATATTTGACCTACTTTTCAAAAAAATTAAGAATGGAAATATCTTTTGATTGGTAAGTGTTAGGACTTTGATATTTCATACATGCACTCCTTGTGGCAAGACCTTTCTACACATACCATAATTTTTTACCATGTGACCTTGACCTAGATATTTGACCTACTTTTGAAAAAAAGATAAGATTGGCTATATCTTTTGATTGGTAAGTGTTAGGGCCTTGATATTTCACATGTGTATTCCTTGTAACAACGCCTTTCTACACATACCATAATTTTTGACCTATTGACCTTGATCTACATATTTGAGCTACTTTTCAAAAAACTTAAGATTGTATATATCTTTTGATAAGTAAGTGATAGGGCATTGATATTTCACATGTGTATTACTTGTGACAAGACCTTTCTACACAGACCATTATATTTGACCTTGTGACCTTGACCTAGATATTTGACCTACTTTTCAAGAAAAGTAAAATTGTCTATATCTTTTGATTGGTTGGTGATAGGGCTTTGATATTTCACATGTTTTTTCCTTGTAACAATGCCTTTCTACACATACCATAATTTTTTACCTTTTGACCTTAACCTAGCTATTTGACCTTCTTTTCTAAGAAATTAGGTTTTATATTTCTTTTAATTGGTAGGTGATAGGTCTTTAATATTTCTTATGATGAGACATTTTTGTTGCCAATTTTTACATAGTGACCTTGACCTAGATGATTGACTTTTTTTTTAATTTGAGAAAGACCATATCTTTTAATTTGCAATTAAGAGGTCTGATATTTCGAGTGAATTTCATTTGACAAGACTTTTCTACTGATACCAATAATTTTGATCCACTTTCTAGAATAATGATCAAACCGCTTCGCAGGCGACACAAGCATTCCTTGGATTGCTATTTTTTCCTATATAACTCTATGTAATTTTGTGAACACCAGTTCTAAGAAAGCATAAATGATAGAGAGTTAATTCTTTTTGGCATATTATCAGTCTCTGGTCTAGCTGTGCACCTGATATTTTGTTTGAGCCCCTGACCCCCCCCCCCCCCCCCCCAGTCTTGGAAAATGGATGTTGTCATTTTTTCCTATTAAACTCTATGTAATCTTGTGAACACCAATTCTTAGACAGTTCTTAGAATGATACTATGGTGTAGTTGTGTACCTGATATTTTGTTTGAGCGACTGACCCCCAGGGTCTCGGGAAATGGGTGTGGTTATTTTCTCCTTCATAACTTTATGTAATCTTGTAGACACCAATTCTCAGAAAGTATAAATGATCGAGAGTTAATTCTTTTTGCATTATAATCACTGTCTGGTCTAGTTGAGCACCTGATATTTTATGAGAGAAGACCCTGACCCCCAGGGTCGTGGAAAACGGATGTGGTCATTTTCTCCTTAATAACTCAATGTAATCTTGTGAACACCAATTCTCAGACAGTATAATTGAAAGAGAATTTTTTTTTGCATTATACGTATGTATGGTGTAGTTGTGCACCTGATATTTTGTTTGAGCCCCTGATCCCCAGGGTCCTAGAATCATTTTCTATCATAAAACTCTATGTAATCTTGTGAACACCAATTCTCAGAAAGTATAATTGATATAGAGTTAATTCTTTTTGCATTATAATGAAACTTTGGTCTAGTTGTTGATCTGATATGTTGTTTGAGCCCCACATGCTCCTTAGGGTATTAGAAAAGGAGTGTGGTCATTTTCTTCTATGTTAATCTTATCATTGGAACACAAATTGGTAGAAAGTATAATTGATAGAGAGTTAATTCTTATTGCATTATAGTATGTCTGTGGTCTAGTTGTTTATCTGATATTTTGTTTGAGCCCATGACCCCAAGGGTTTTGGTAAAAGAGTATGCCACTAAGACGAATTTTACCAAACAAGCAGGAGAGCTTTAGTCTCGTCAGAGACTTCTAGTTTTTCATATTACGGTTTGAAGGTAGCTGATAGGGTAAGTTGAAGTTAATTTCCAGTTACGACTAAAGGAGGTCAATTCTCGGAAACTATAATTTATAGGAAAATTCTTCAGATGACCGAATAAATCGCCAAAAGAGGGTGCTCTGGAGTTAGTGAACAGGACTGTAGTTATGTTTTGCTGCATTCATCATGTTCAATTGTTTGTTCTAGTTAAGTTTTCTCTCATTATGACTCATAAAGAAAAATAAATATTGTCTCGATTTAAAATACAGGTATAATTTCATTTGAATAATCATTTGACGTTGAAATAGAGTATTCCAATCACCACAAATTTGAATTATCTTTCAGTTTTCCCATCCTTAGAACCAATAACTGACGAATCATACAAATTGATCATAAAAATCATGAATTGTAGACAAATTTTTGCTGCATAAACATGTAAATGCCAATGAATAACAATCTGTTTTACAGGATGTGGAGCCATCTTTACAGAGGATTCTGGGTCGTTTATATCACCGGGTTACCCTAATGCCTATGTAGACAACTTGCGCTGTAACTACACAATAGCTACGGATCCACAGAGATTTGTCGTGCTCGAGTTTGACTCACTTATATTTGCAATTGAAGGTATGAGCCACTATTATGATTCTTACATGTAATTTACGTCTTAGCTTAATTACCCACTGCATAGCTTAAAAATGTACAGCAATACACACCTCATGATATGGCCTACAGGTTTAGGGTGTAGTTCGCGTTGTGTATTAAATTGTCATTTTGAAAACTATAAACAGAAGTCCGAATAAAAGTTCAAGTTTATTAAAAGCGTTACATGTTGATAACAATTATATGAGAACGAAACTTTAACTGAACTTAAACCAGTCGGCAAAACGATGTACCGAGTATATATGTGGACGATTAGAAATTGCTAACACCTGCACAGAATAATTAGTAATTGGTTTTTGATTAAAAAGACATTTTGGAAATTAGATTCTATACAATTATTGACTTTTGATGAGGTCTACTTGTGACTATACAGACCTGGTCAGGTATTGGTTGACCGAGGCCGAAGGCCAAGATTAACCAATTCCTGACCAGGTCTGTATAGTCACGAGTAGACCCAAATCAAAAGTCAATAACTGCTTTATTAAATTATCATGATTTTTATTAATATTTGCAATGATACGCGAATTCAAAAAAATCAACGCACGCGCTGGTCACGCACGTGCTAATCCCGAATAGACCACTTTGGAGCGTTAGCGGTCAACTCACTCTGAGGTACTCTCTATATAACAGCATCTCCACTAATCAGAAATAAGCAAAATCAGCAACAATTCCTGATCATTTAATAATTCCAAATATAGCACCTTAATCGCTTTTACGGGGGGATTTCCAATTAGCTTTCAATTAACTCATACGGAAAATAAAGGCTACCTAGTACTTGCAGGTGTGCCAACTGCAGTGTTCTCAGCATCGTTGGAATCAAATTCTCAGATTACATTGTACAAAATTTACAAACTAAAGTTATTTCTCGAACTTGAAGTAAAGTGAATTACATAGAGTGATTCCCCTTTTAATATAGTAAACTCATGTTAGCAATTTCCAAATACATGTAACTAATTAATATGAATAATTGATTAGCATAATTATTGTGGGGGGTGAAGGTTTTTTTTTTCTTTTCATGTTAACAACTAGTAACCCTGGTAGCCATCATAGAACTGAGAGGACTCGAACTCGTCTGAAGGTGTCGCGAGATAGTTCAAGTCCGCAAGTGATTTTACAAAGCACTTCTTTCCATCTGGGTGGGTCTTAAGAAATAGTTGGCCATTGTTGCTACAGAAGGAGTGAATCTTGCGGACGCGCTTTGCCTTAACCATTTCAGACACGCTCTGCTGACGATATGCCGTGAGGTCCTCTGTGATGAACAATTTCGAAGAGTCATTTTTCAGTTTTTCTTGTTATTGTACACTTTGTTTTTTATTTTCCAATTTTCAAATCGGCATATTATTTGACTTTTGCCATGTCTGTGACGTCGACCAATCGGGTGATGCTGACGTCAAGCTTATCAAGGCACAGTTCAACAACGGCTTCGTCAGTATCGTTGGACGAAAGAGATACATTGTGGAATCGCAGTGAATTTCTCCTGCCGTATTGTTCCAGTGCCTCTAGGCCATTCTTGAGCATGGAAACCTCGCCCTCCAGCTGACGGACCCTCTATCGGACATCATCATTCTCATCAGAGAAGGTGGCGATGTGGGTCTCATTCTCTTCGCCCCTTTTTTTATGAGATCAGCCACTTGATTCTGTAGCGATTTCATGGCGTCCTGTACGGCACTGGTAACCGATGACTTAATATCTGGGGATATGGCCGTTGTCAGAATTGTAGTGAGGGCTGGTACCATGGATGTGGCTAGTGCCGAAGTGAATGAGGGTTCAGAAAATAAGCACAACATAGCCTGTGTGAGCTCTATATGTTCCCCGGTCTCCGTCATGATGTTCACATTTGGAAAATTCGGTGATTTCGGGGTAGAAATTTCTGGGTGGGTGGTTGGGTGGATGGGTGGTTCATGACTATGTTTAGCAGTTTCATTTGTCACAGAATTTTCAGAGAGGTAGGAGAGATCGGGCATTGACCTTGCAATATTTGATGATAGATATCGTCGCCTGATACTTCTAATGTTCAATGGTGGCGAAGCATTAATCAGCTTGTTTTCGCTTGAAAGTGGACATGTAATCTAATGGACGATATACAAGTAATGCTAGGTTTACACTTAGCCATGACGCCCTACGATGTCTACGATTGAGCAAAATCGTGGAGCTCCACGATTCTATAAATAAAATTGGTCTTCGCACGCTCTCCGATGCTCCATCACGCTCTGATACGCGCTGTTGCGATTTGTTACGATTGTAGATAAGATCTGTTATGATTTGCATCCCGTTCTCTTAAGCTTCGTTACGTTCCCTTACGATTACCAAGATGAGCTATTACGCTTTGCCACGCTCTATCACGGTTCCCTACGCTTATCAAGTTTTGTTGCGATCTGTTACGATGCAGGACTACGATTTGCCGAGATTTAACACCATTTGATATGAAATCGACAACCAGTTTCAATACCACTTGCAATATCCGAACAAGATTAAGCTTAATATCAAGGAGATGAATATTTTATATCGCAAAACGCAAAAAATGGCATTGATGAACCTTATTTGATCTTTCTTTTTTTCGATTATTAAAGTTAACATTTTTTCTTGAGCAATTCAAATCTTTGATTGCGTGTATATATTTAACTCGTTCGAAGACAATTAATGCAGCACCTCACTGATTATCAAGACTTCTTTTCTTAGTCTTCTTCGTATGTTAGAAATTGTTGCGGATGTTAAAAATACTTTTAATTCATCAAAAACGGGTTGTCTTATTATAATTTTTATTATAGAAATATTGGAATCGCAACGTATCTTGTAGATCGTGGACTGAATCGTGGAAACCGTAACAAATCGTCAAAGAGCGTGAGTGAAATCGTAGTGGACCGTAGGAGAACGTGTTTCACCAAGATCTCCTACGATCGCATATTACGATCTGTTGCGCTTTGTCAAGATCTGTTACGCTCTACTACGCTCCATCACGTTCACTACGCTCTCCTACGCTCTCTCATGATGTAAGAATCAATCGGGACAATCGTAGCAAATTTTTTGAGAATCAAAAATTTTGCCACGATCTCTGCGATCTCCTACGATCATCACGATTCCACCACGCTCTCTTACGATCGTCACGATTCAACCCCACGCTCTCCTACGATCTCTACGATTCACCTCAATCGGGTCAATCGGGGCGATCGTGGCTAAGTGTAAACCTAGCATAAACCATTCAATCATTGAGTGAACTCACAATGTCAAAGAAATGTTTCTTGAAATTACAGGCTATTAATGACTTATATTCGTCTAAATTACGAAAATTTGACGTTCATACAATACTCATCTAAATGCTAGCAGTTTCAGCACTTTCACACAAGGAAATAACACCATTCCAAGCACTTTTTAAGGCTGTATGTACAAATCTACCCCAAATAAGTATTAAATGCCTCAGTACGAGTAAATCAAGAAAACAAACATTCTTCTTGTAATCTATTTCTTTCAGGTGGAGCTAACTGTCCATATGACTATGTACAAGCTTTTCCTGGTAATGACAGTTCGGGTCGTTCCCTCGGTAAATTCTGTGGAACCACCGTCCCTCAGCCTGTGAGCTCTCTTGGTTCCATGTTTGTACAGTTTGTTACTGATTCCTCCATACAAAACAAGGGATTCAGGGCTCTATACAGTGTGTCAGGTTGGTATGAAGAAAGTATTTACTAGAGTTGAAACAATTGTTACCGATGTCGCCTATATCGTCGTTGAAATGTCAAAGTCGGTAACAATCGATATTGATTTCGAAAATCGATTATCGGACTTCTTTTAAATAAAAGATTTAGAATGATTTTTTTTTCGCGTGAAACGATCTAATTACTCAAAAGAAAACTAGAAGCAACATGGCCGAAAACGGCAAAGGTGATGGAAATGGGAAAGGAAAAATCTATCCCTTCTCGGGGAATATAAAAGAATATGTCTGGGAGTACTTTGGGTTTAGGAAGAAAGGCAATGGACCTCCCAGTCTAAGGCCCATTTGGACATGACAACAGTTATTATGCCCCCCCCCCCCCCCCCAACGGCCGTATGTCCATCTGTCACACATCGTGTCCGGGCTATATCTCCTGAACCGTTTGCCCGATCACATTCATATTTTAGTATGTTGTTGATTATGACCCGAAGGTTTCACATAAGCTTGACCCAAGGTCAAGGTCACTTAGTGCATTTTTAATGAAATTATGCATACATTCGTGTCCGGGCTATATCTCCTGAAGCGTTTGCTTGATCACATTCATATTTTAGTATGTTGTTGCTTATGACCCGAAGGTTTCACATCACCTTGACCCAAGGTCATGTGACCAAGGTCAAGGTCACTTAGTACATTTTAATAAAATTGCACATAGATTCCTGTCCGAGCTATATTTTTTTAACAGTTTGCTGAATCACTTTCATATTTTAGTATGTTGTTGCTTATGACCTGAAGGTTTCACATCACCTTGACCCAAGGTCATGTGACCAAGGTCAAGGTCACTTAGTACATCTTTAATAAAATTGTACATAGATCCCTCTCCGGGCTATATCTCTTGAACCTTTTGCCCAATCCCTTTTATATTTTAATATGTTCTTGCTTTTGACCCAAGGTCATGTGACAAAGGCCAAGGTCACTTAGTACATTTTTAATGAAATTGAAATGCTATATCCCTTGGACCGCTCACTGGATTGCTTTCAGGTTTTAGTATGTATTTTCTAATGACTGAAAGGTTTCAAATCACCTTGATCCAAGGTCATTTGATCAAGGTCACTTAGTACATTTAAAGGAAATTGTACATGTTATTCTGTTGGGGCTATATCTCTTTAACTGTTTATCAGATCACTCTCATGCTTTAGTTTGTATTTGCTCATGACCCAAAGGTTTCACATCATGATGACCCTATGTCATGTGACCAAGGTCAAGGTCATTTAGTATATTTAAATGAAATTTGTATATGTTGCGTGTATGGTGTCCAGGCTTAATCCTTTGAACCCTGATTTTATCACTTTCATATTTTAGTATGACGATGCTGATGACCCAAAGGTTTCACACCACCTTGATCCAAGGTCATATGACAAAGGTCTATGTCAAGTATTATATTTTTTAATGAAACACTAGTAAATGCTATTGAGTCTGGGTTGACAAACTGACAAAGTACTGATGCTACAGTAACCAAACTTGCACAATTGATTCATCTTTGGATGCTGAGGTGAACCTATACATTGGATGCTGCATCTGACCTACATTTTCCGCTTGATTGACTTGGTTAAGAAGTTTGGGGTAGCTCAGAGTGGCTTGGTTAAGAAGTTTGGGGTAGCTCAGTATCTGACAAAGTACTGATGCTACAGTAACCAAACTTGCACAAGTGATTCATCTTTACATGCCAAGAGGAACCTATACATCGGATGCAGCATCTGACCTACTTTTTCCACTGGAAGTGATTTTGCCTTTAAAAGCCAATATTGAGCGAAGTGTAAGTGCTACATGTACCAAACTTGCATATTGGATGTATCTTTGATCAAACTTTCATAAAATGACCTTGACCTACTTTTTCCTCTTGAATGATTTTGCCTTTAAAAGCCAATATACATGTATTTAGAAATAAGTTTGAATTGAATTTTGCTGCCACTAGGTGAGCTTCGTGATCTGTGATTACCTATGTTTTTAATTTGCTAAGAGATATTTTTCTAGAACAAACAAGATAGGATTTCAAACAAAACATCTTACAATCAAATGCCTTTATTAAGCCTATGCAATCATTGTTTGTTTTCCCAAAATGAGCCTGAAGTTCAGTACCTCTGATAATGTGAAAAGGTGTTACATGTATAAATGATTTATATGTTGGAAATAGGGTCTATCCTGCTTTGACCATCTTCGACCAAGCACCTTATAATATATTTAGTGTAAATTCACTAGCTACTTGAAAAATTAATACAGGCAGAAATAGTGTTCAGCTAACACAATGATGACCATCCCTCTAATATTTCAGATTGTGGAGGTGTTTTCACAGACCCTGATGGAATAATCAAGACCCCAACTCACCCTGTAAATTATCATCACAACGCAAATTGTACTTGGAACATAACAGTAGAGAATAATAGGGTAGTTGATCTAAAGTAAGTTAATGTTTTGTCAATTTAAGTTCTAAGTGTACACATTGTCAGGGGAAATTCTGCCCCTGTTTATTTTCAAACTGTTCACCAAATGACCAGAGGGCAACATCAAGGTTGGGCTAAAACAAATATACATATACATCAATAAGATAATTTAATTAAAAGCAAAGCCGGGCGATTCATTCTATAATATATCTCAATTGGCAGAAATAAGACACGGTGAATTCAAAGCTGTAAACAGTATAGTTCTATCTTTTCTACTTTCAAATTACACTCTTTCAAATTAATAACCATTACTCAGAAATTTTTTTTATCCTTTATCAAGGTTCTTATCTTTTGATCTGGAGGCCCACTCTACGTGCCGCTACGATTATGTAGAGATTTTTGACGGCGGATCTTTAACATCGCCTTCTATGGGCAAATTCTGTGGACAAACCCTTCCTCCACTGCTTCGCACAACAGGAAATACGATGCTAGTCAATTTTGTGTCAGATTACAACGTCGCTGCTAAAGGTTTCAGTGCAGCATACCGAACCACATTTGGTAGGGAATTTTCTATATCTTTTTCAGAAAAGTCTGATTTAAACACAGTTAGAGCAATCCTTAAGACCGTTTTCAAATTACTGCTAGAACTTCTGGACTTACATGTATTTTGCACTGTCATGTCAAAAAGTAGTGATGTCTGGTCTTGACGCGTAAAATGCAAGAGTATAGCAGCTTAAGATGGACTTGATTATTTTTCAAGGGTTAAGGTTTTAAAGAGCTTTGCTAAAACATATTAGAGCAACTTGATGCAATACAAGTCTACTCAACATAGAATCTTCAGATCAATTGCATGTGATTAATATTAGTGGGAAATGGTCAGAATGGATGAATCGTATAGGTCAAAGTTCAAGGTCAGAATTGGCAGAATCATAGAAAAACAATGTATTTACCCTCAGTTTACATGTAATAACCAAACCCTCAAAAGTCATTATCTCATCTATTTTGTCTGCTTAACTACACATATCAACTAAAATGACTTTTTTCAATTTACCCATTATCACTACAGGTGTAAACCAGGGTTGTGGTGGAGTTCTCAACTCAACTTCTGGAACACTAAAAGCTGTAGACATTGACAATGATGGTGAATATGAGAATGCTTTGGATTGTAAATGGGTTATAATAGTCGGAGACAATCAAGTGGTACGATTCATTGTTACGGGTATGGACATAGAGGCCCACTCGCGCTGTATGTACGATTATTTGTTGGTAAGTATATCAGACATGTAGCGCTGTATGTACGATTATTTGTTGGCAAGTACATCGAAACGTATGATATTGTTACTCCTTACGGAGGTTTTTTTTTTATTGTTTTCTCGTAATTTAAGTGATGCTGTACAAAACTGATACGTTCCAGTAGGGCAATGCCTCCTAATAAGTAAGTCCATATCATTTATATATCAGAAAAGTCTATAGTTTTTGCAAACACTTCAAGAGTTCTGCTAGGTCAAGAACTTCTGTCGTTGACAAACTATTGAAGTGTTTGCAAAAACTTTGAACCTAGACCATATGGATTGATGTATTAGACATTGCCCTACTGCAACATCTCATCAGTTTTTAGCTCTACTGGTCTCTGACCAGTAGAGCTTATGTCATCACCCTTCGTCCGGCGTCCGTCCGTCCGTAAACAATTCTTGTGCTCGCAACTCCTCTAAATGTATTAGAGCTAGAAATGTAACTCTTTTTGCATTACACTTGGTCTGTGGTCTAGTTGTGCACCTGACATTTTGTTTGAGCTTCTAAGCCCCAGGGTCCTAGAAAATGAGCGTGGTCATTTTCTCCTATTTAACTCTATGTAATCTTGTGCTCGCAACTCCTCTGACACCATAAATGATGGAGACTTAATTCTTTTTGCAATATGATGGATGTGTGGTCTAGTTAAGCACTTGATATTTTGTTTGAGCCCCCTGACCCCGAGGGTCTTAGAAAAAGGGTGTGGTCATTTTCTCCTATGCAACTCTATGTAATCTTGTGCTCGCAACTCCTCTGACACTATAAATGATGGAGACTTAATTCTTTTTGCAATATAATTGGTCTGTGGTCTAGTTGTGCACCTGATATTTTGTTTGAGCCCCTGACCCCCAGGGTCTTAGAAAAAGGATGTGGTCATTTTCTCCTATACAACTCTATGTAATCTTGTGCTCGCAACTCCTCTGACACTATAAATGATTGCGACTAAATTCTTTTTGCAATATGATGGGTGTGTGGTCTAGTTAAGCACCTGATATTTTGTTTGAGCCTCTGACCCCCAGGATCTTAGAAAATGGGTTTGGTCATTTTCATCTATATATCTCTATGTAATCTTGTGCTCGCAACTCCTCAGACACTATAAATGATGGAGACTTAATCATTAATGCAATATGATGGGTTTGTGGTTTCTCCTATGTAACTCTATGTAATCTTGTGATCCAATTCCTCTGACACTATATACGATAGAGACTTCATTCTATTTGCAATATGATGGGTCTATGGTTTAGTTGTGCTCCTGATATTCTGTTTTAGCCCCTGACCCCCAGGGTCTTAGAAAATGGGTGTGGTCATTTTCTCCTATATAACTCTATGTAATCTTGTGCTCGCAACTCCTCTGACACCATAAATGATAGTAGAGACCTCATTCTTTTTGCAATATGATGGGTCTGTGGTCTAGTTGTGCACCTGATATTTTGTTTGAGCCCCTGACCCCCAGGGTCTTAGAAAATGAGTGTGGTCATTTTCTCCTATATAACTCTATGTAATCTTGTGCTTGCAACTCCTCTGACACTATAAATGATGTAGACTTCATTCTTTTTTGCAATATGAAGGGTATTTTAGTCTAGTTGTACACCTGATATTTTGTTTGAGCCGCTGACTCGCAGGATCTTAGAAAAAGGGTGTGGTCATTTTCTCCTATATAAGTCTATGTTATCCTTTGCTCGCAACTCCTCTGATACTATAAATGATTTAAACTTTATGATGGGTCTGTTTTCTAGTTGTGCACTTGATATTTGTTTGAGCCCCTGACCCCCAGGGTCTTAGAAAATGGGTGTGGTCATTTTCTGCTATAGAAGTCTATGATATCCTATGCTCTCAACTCCTCTGATACTATAAATGATTTAAATTTCATTCTTTTTGCAATATGATTGGTCTGTGGTCTTGTTGTGCACCAATATTTTGTTTGAGCCCTGATCCCCAGAGTCTTAGGAAATGGGTGTGGTCATTTTCTCCTAGTATATAACTGTTTGTAAATCGTAATGTTGTGCTCGCAACTCCTCTGACACTATAATGATTGAGGCTTCAATGCTATGCAATATGATTGGTCCATGTTCTTGTTATGCATCTGATATTTTGTTTGTTTGAGCCTCTGATCCCCAGGGTCTTAGAAAATAGGTGTGGTCATTTTTCCTATATAATTGTGCTCTCAACTCTTCAAAGCTATTAATGAGTGAGAGTTGTTGTAATTCTTAATGCAATAAGATGGATCTGTAGTTTTGTTATGTCATTGATAGTTCATTTGAGCTAGCAGTCCTTGCCCCCTTGGGATCTTGGAAAATGGATGTGGCATTCTTTTTTTTTAAATACTTTATCTTGGATATTATGAATTATATGATTGATATTCTAGTTGCAGTCTATTCGATATGTTGTTTTGTTGTGCTACTTTTAATTTGTTAGAATGCCTGCTCCCTATGGTCTTGAAAAATGGAAATTGATATTTATGTGTATGTATCTTATTCACATGTCAATGAGTAAATAAAAAACAAAACAACCAGGAGAGCTTCAGTCTCGTCAGAGACTTCTGGTTAGCTCTACTGGTCATAGACCAGTCAAGCTTATGCGATACCCCGTGGTCTGGCGTCTGTCCGTCCGTAAACATTTCTTGTGCTCGCAACTCCTCTGAAACTATAAGAGATAGAAATGTAACTCTTTTTGCATTACACTTGGTCTGTGGTGTAGTTGTGCACCTGACATTTTGTTTGAGCCCCTGATCCCCAGGGTCTTAGAAAAAGGGTGTGGTCATTTTCTCCTGTATAACTCTATGTTATCTTGTGCCCGCAACTCCTCTGACACTATAAATGATGGAGACTTAATTCTTTTTGCAGTATGATGGATGTGTGGTCTAGTTGTGCACCTGACATTTTGTTTGAGCCCCTGATCCCCAGGGTCTTAGAAAAAGGGTGCGGTCATTTTCTCGTACATAACTCTATGTAATCTTGTGCTTGCAACTCCTATGTCACTTTAAATGATGGAGACCTAATTCTTTTTGTAATATCATGGATGTGTGGTCTAGTTTTGCTCCTTTTTTTGAGCTCCTGACCCCCAGTGTCTTAGAAAAAGGGTGTGGTCATTTTCTCCTATATAACTCTATGTAATCTTGTGCTCGCAACTTCTCTGACACTATAAATGATGGATACTTAATTCTTTTTACAATATGTTATGTGTGTGGTCTAGTTGTGCACCTGATATTTTGTTTGAGCCCCTGACCCCCAGGGTCTTAGAAAAAGGGTGTGGTCATTTTCTCCTATATAGTTGTGATGTCAACTCTTCTAAAGCTACATATGATAGAAACTTAGTTGTTTATGCAATATAATGGATCTGTAGTCTTATTGTGTCATTGATAGTTCATTTGAGCTAGCAGTCCTGACCCCTAGTACCTTGGAAAATGGGTATGGCATTATTTTCTGAAATCCTTTATCTCGGATATAAAAAATTATATGAGTGATATTCTAGTTGCAGTCAAACGGATTTGTTATTTCGTTGTGCTACTTATAACTTGTTAGAGCACCTGCTCGCTATATATAATGGTCTTTGGTTTAAAATAAAATGAAAATTGTTATTTATGTATATGTATCTTATTCACTTGTCAATGATTGAATAAAACAAAACAACCAGGAGAGCTACAGTCTCGTCAGAGACTTCTGGTAAATAAAGTGGAAATTGTTATTTATGTATATGTATCTTATTCACTTGTCAATGAGTTAATAAAACAAATCAACCAGGAGAGCTACAGTCTCGTCAGAGACTTCTGGTTATCTCTACTGGTCAAAGACCAGTCGAGCTTATGCTATCGCCCTTCGTCCGTCGTCCGTCTGTCCGTCTGTCCAGCGTCCGTAAACAATTCTTGTGGACACGACTCCTCTAAAATAATAAATGATAGAAATGTAATTTTTTTTTTTTGGCATTGTGATTGGTCTGTGGCCTAGTTGTTTTAATTATATTTTGATTGAGCCCTTGGCCCCCAGGGTCTTAGAAAAAGGGTGTGGTCATTTCCTTTGTACGCAACTCCTCTGAAACTGTAAATGATAGAAATGAAAGGAGGGGATCTCCAACAACACCTAGTTGCAGCATCAACAGCAACCTCCCAAAACACCCACTGTAAAACACAAAAATGACACGCACAGAAAGAGACGCAGTAGTACAATGAACGTCAAATCACAGAAACACATAAAACACAAATGACTATACATAAACCAACGAGACCAATGGGCAAACGGTGCCGACTTAGGACGGCCATCTGCCTCGTCAGTAGCAGACGGTGTGGTTATCCTGGATTACGTGCGCACAACCCTCCCACTATTCCGATTACCCAGAGGTCTCGAAGAACGTACAATTGTCGTGTAAAACAACCTCCTCACTGTCAGATGACCACACACAAACAAGACCACAAAACGCAGGGGCCCAAGCAACACAGATGAATATGTAAATTGATATAAAAAGAGGGCATGCGTAATACGACCTGTGCTCTGCCGGCTGTAGCGAGCTAATGTATGTTATCACCCGAGGAGTCCGACTGACATTCAGAGAGGACAGGTGGTCGGGGCCCTGTCTTCTCTAAAGAGGTTTGGACATGGCCCGTCATGGAGTCCCGTCGTCACAGTCAGTCAGCGTGCAAGTATTAAGGATGCGCTGGTACAAGACTGTAGATTGGTCAAGTACCAAGCCTAGTGTCCGTCTGGTGACATTAGGATCATATCCACGGTATAAGAGGCGTTTGATGATTCTGACGCATTTTCGATAGTAATTCTGTCTACATTTGATCCTTCTAATTTTGTTGATCATGTCACCATAAAATGCAGGTTGCGAAATACCCAAAGTAATATACTCTGTTGCTTGTATGGGTCCGAATTTCAAAAGTAGTTGACAATAATTTTTGTAAAATTTCCAGAATGTCTTGACAAGTTTGTGAAAGCGAAAACCTTGACCTAAAAGTTTCTTTGTTATTTGTAAATTTCTATCATGAAAATCCAAAACATCAGTACATGCTCTAGCATACCGGATGAGCTGCGAAATGTAGATACCATAAGACGGTAATCTAGGAACATCACCGTCAAGCCAGGGAAAATTTACTATATTGAATCCAAAGTCATCTCTTTTGTCATACACCCTTGTATGAATCTCTCCATTAATAATTTTGATATTCAGGTCCAAAAATGGTGTTTCTGTGTTTGTGACGTTCGCCTTGTTTAGAGTCAGTTCCTGTGGATAAATGACATTTTTATACTTTTCAAAAACAGGATTGTCGATAGTAAGGATATCATCCAGGTACCTAGAAGTACCATTGAAACATTTCACATCATCATGTTTTCTTTGTTTTTGAAGATTTTGGATAAATTCTTTTTCATACGTGAATAAAAATAAATCTGCAACAAGAGGCGCACAATTAGTACCCATAGGGATCCCTACAACCTGCTTGTAGAGATTCTCACCAAATCTTACATAAATGTTGTCCAAAAGAAAGGACAAGGCAATACAAAGGTCACTACATGTCCATGATTTATATGATTTGTATTCTGTATTGGAAAAGAAACCCTTTGATTCAGATGTACAAATATAAGTTTTACCCTCTCGGTTAAAGCACCATTTCATGAGTTTGGACAATTGATCATTAATCTTATCGTGAGGAAGCGTGGTGTACATATTTGAAAAGTCGTACGAAGAAATCGAATTGGCTTGAAAATTTCTCGATTTCATTTTGTCAATCACATCCCCTGAATTTTTAATAGACCAAAATAAGTTTACATCATTCCTGTTTAGAACAG
The DNA here is from genome assembly GCA_028142955.1 of Pinctada fucata. Lineage (NCBI taxonomy): Eukaryota > Metazoa > Mollusca > Bivalvia > Pterioida > Pteriidae > Pinctada > Pinctada fucata. The sequence goes on along the minus strand of AP027108.1, from coordinate 34,109,327 downwards.
TTTCACAATATTTTGCAACGTGTTCCTTTATCACCGTGAGTGCTGACGTCAGATTTCTAGACAAAATTGTAGTTGAGCAGTTGCTAGAATTAGCAATGTATCGAAATTTGTAAGGAGACTTGTGCAATTTTGGTATGCAGTATAGTGTAGGAAGATCCAGTTTAGAAATAGGGATCTTGAATGTAAATGTAATTGTTTCCTACATAATGGTTGGTCTATAGTCTAGATATGCACCCTATATTTTGTTTGAGCCCTTGACCTCAAGGGCCTCAGAAAAAGGGTTTAGTCTTTTTGTCAGGCAGTTCGAAGATCTGTACATTTTCAATTATCTTCAGAAAATTCTATAGATTGAAAGTTAAAACCATGTCTGGTTTGGTTCATTCCATTTTTATGAAGTTCATCTGTCTCACTGACGAGGGTTAAGTACCCGAAACGTGCATGTCTGGTCCATGTTGCCAATTTATCTGTTCTTAAATGATGCTATTCAATTTGAAGACGTTTACATTAATAGTATCACAATTGCATGCCTGTATTTATTTTCACTTGCTTTTTTCCTTTCTTTCTTTTTTGTAATAATTCATGCACAGATACTAGCCTTTACCAAGCTATATGGGCGCAAATACTTTTATCTGTATTTGGAAATGTAAAGACAGTAAGACTCCATGCTTTTCTTTCAATTTTACTCATATTTCAAGTTTTTTTACACAAGATTACTGCTTTATGATAGGTGTGACAAAGTTTTTCAAGAAATGATTTTGGTATGACTTAGTTTCAAGGTCGAATTGTCTTGTACAGTGTAAAGAAGAACAACAATGGCAGCCATTGCTCTCTCAGTTCGTCTCACTTTTCCCTCCTAGGTAAATAAAACAGAAGGCATTTCTCTTCAAATACTTCTTGCAAGTTATATTTAAGCTGTTCATTATGATTTTAAAAGTGCCACAAGTTTAATTTTTCCTAATTTTTCAGAAATTACCTCGACCAATTTTTTTTATCTAAGTGACTTATGACAGCTCTAAATTTTAAGTTCAATGCAGCAGTGTGGTACATACAATTCTGTGCAATACATAATAATTTTTAATCTAAGAAAGCAGCATAAAGTTTGTAATAGCAAGAAAGGAAAGGGGAGGTTTACGTTGTGTCAAAAGAGGGCTGATTTCTCTGTGGGCAGTCATGGCTCCGGATACAAACATTCGTATCTTTAAATCTGTGGCTCGACGTTCAAACAAGTTTCTGATTGTTCTGTAACAGTCATGTGACTGGGGTCATGTGTTCATTGTAGAGAAATAAGCTGTTTTTGTAATCATTATAGTTTCTATATGCTTACATGAACTCAGTAATTCTGCAACCGGCTGACTAGGACTAAAGCCTGTTATGATTTCAAATACAATGCAACAGGGATAAAAATGGGATCACTCATGTCAGCTACCAGTACCGATAGCCCGTTGCTCGAGCAGAAGTTGTTGTTGTCCAACATTCAAACAGCATATAACCTTTGCTTTTATTACTTATTGAACACAGCTAATTTGGACGCTTGACAAAAGTTGGGGCGGATAATTTCTGTGTTTCTTCTGTCTGATTTTTCCTGAGGAGACTATATTTTGATATTTATTTTTAGTTTTAGTCACATTTTAAAAACATGTAATTGGACCAGTTAAAGTCTTTACTAATATGGTAGTTGAAAATGGATATAATAGTCCTCAACGTCATTATAAAACAGAGAAAAAGATGAAAATTTAACTCTTTCGAGTTGCGAAGACATTGGTTTTAACTGCGTTTGATTTGAAAAATGCATAGAAATGCAATATGATTACCAAATCACTGAAAAAAAATGCATACATGTATGTACCGTTACATGTACATGGTACTGTTGCTACTATGGAATCTGGCAACAAGACAATAATCTTATTTAACCTTCAACCTCAATGACACATTCATATATTATTATGTCTCCCCCCCCCCCAACGGGGAGGAGACATATTGGTTTTGCCTTCGTCGTCCGTCTGTTTGTCCGTCTGTCTGTCTGTCACACATCGTTTCCGGGCTATATCTTCTTAACCGTTTGCCCGATCACTTTCATATTTTAGTATGTTGTTGCTTATGACCTGAAGGTTTCACATCACCTTAACCCAAGGTCATGTGACCAAGGTCAAGGTCACTTAGTGCATTTTTAATGAAATTATGCATACATTCCTGTCCGGGCTATATCTCTTGAACCGTTTGCCCGATCACTTTCATATTTTAGTATGTTGTTGCTGATGACCCGAATGTTTCACATCAACTTGACCCAAGGTCATGTGACCAAGGCCAAGGTCACTTAGTGCATTTTTAATGAAATTATGCATACATTCCTGTCCGGGCTATATCTCTTGAACCATTCGCAGGATCACTTTCATATTTTAGAATGTTGTTGCTTATGACCCGAAGGTTTCACATCACCTTAACCCAAGGTCATGTGACCAAGGTCAAGGTCACTTAGTACATTTTTAATTGAATTATGCATACATGTACATTCCTGTCCGGGCTATATCTCTTGAACCATTCGCAGGATCACTTTCATATTTTAGTATGTTGTTGCTTATAACCCGAAGGTTTCACATCACCTTGACCCAAGGTCATGTGACCAAGGTCAAGGTCACTTAGTGCATTTTTAATGAAATTATGCATACATTCATGTCCGGGCTATATCTCTTGAACCGTTTGCAGGATCACTTTCATATTTTAGTATGTTGTTGCTTATGACCCGAACGTTTCACATCACCTTGACCCAATGTCATGTGACCAAGGTCAAGGTCACGTAGTGCAGTTTTAATGAAATTATGCATACATTCCTGTCCGGGCTATATCTCTTAAACCGTTTGCAGGATCACTTTCATATTTTAGTACGTTGTTGCTTATGACCTGAAGGTTTCACATCTCTTGAACCGATTGCCCGATCTCTTTCATATTTTAGTATGTTGTTGCTTATGACCCGAAGGTTTCACATCACCTTGACCCAAGGTCATGTGACCAAGGTCAAGGTTACTTAGTGCATTTTTAATGAAATTATGCAAACATTTTTATCCGGGCTATATTTCTTGAACCGTTTGCCGGATCACTTTCATATCGTGTCCGGGCTATATCTTCTTAACCGTTTGCCCGATCACTTTCATATTCTAGTATGTTGTTGCTTATGACCCGAAGGTTTCACATCACCTTGACCCAAGGTCATGTGACCAAGGTCAAGGTCACTTAGTGCATTTTTAATGAAATTATGCATACATTCCTGTCCGGGCTATATCTCTTGAACCGTTTGCAGGATCACTTTCATATTTTAGTATGTTGTTGCTTATGACCCGAGGTTTCACATCACCTTGACCCAATGTCATGTGACCAAGGTCAAGGTCACGTAGTGCATTTTTAATGAAATTATGCATACATTCCTGTCCGGGCTATATCTCTTGAACCGTTTGCAGGATCACTTTCATATTTTATTATGTTGTTGCCTATGACCTGAAGGTTTCACATCACCTTGACCCAAGGTCATGTGACCAAGGTCAAGGTCACTTAGTGCATTTTTAATGAAATAATGTATACATTCCTGTCCGGGCTATATTTCTTGAACTGTTTGCCGGATCACTTTCATATTTTAGTATGTTGTTGCTTATGACCCGAAGGTTTCATATCACCTTGATGCAAGGTCATGTGACCAAGGTCAAGGTCACTTAGTGCATTTTTAATGAAATAATGTATACATTACTGTCCGGGCTATATCTCTTGAACCGTTTGCAGGATAACTTTCATATTTTAGTATGTTGTTGCTTATGACCCGTAGGTTTCACATCACCTTGACCCAAGGTCATGTGACCAAGGTCAAGGTCACTTAGTGCATTTTTAATGAAATTATGCATACATTCCTGTCCGGGCTATATCTCTTGAACCGTTTGCCGGATCACTAATTCAGTTTTTTTTTTTGTTGCTCATGATCCATACAATGTTAAACGTCTTCAAAGTCAATAGCAATCATTTAAAAGCAGAGAAGTTTGCAGCATGGACCAGACATGCATGTTTTGGGTTTTTAACCCTCGTCAGTGAGTGTAGGTTTCAGATCACCTATATCCAAGGTCATGTGACCAAAGTCAATTTCTTTAAATATGCTTATAATGAAATTGTATATGCCAATCGTGTTTGGGCTTTACCTCAAACAATGTAATGAATCACTTTCATGTTTTAGTATGATGTTGCCCATGACTCAAAGGTTTCACATCATTTTGCATTTTGGCCCAAGGTCAAAGTAACTTAGAGGGAGGGGGGAGACATCTGTTTTTTTATGAAAAACATTTTGTTTAATTCAAAAGGTTATTTACAGCATGTACATCCACATGATTTTTATGCCCCCCTTCGAAGAAGAGGGGACATATAGGTTTGCCGCTGTCGGTCGGTCGGTCGGTCGGTCGGTCGGTCTGTCGGTATGTCGGTCGGTCCGCGACATCAGTTTCCGTTCAATATCTCTGGAATGGATTCACATATTGAAATGAAATTTTGTATACAGACACATCAAACAAAAATCTAGGTCAAGTTCATATTTGGGTCCGATCAAAAAAATTTTGATAGAGTTATGCCCCTTGCATTTAAAAAAATACCAAAATTTCAGGGTTTCCGTTCAATATCTCTTGAATGGAGTTACATATTGAAATGAAATTTTGTATACAGACACATCAAACAAAAATCTAGGTCAAGTTCATTCTTGGGTCCGATCAAAAAAATTTTGATAGAGTTATGCCCCTTGCATTTCGAAAAATACCAAAATTTCAGGGTTTCCGTTCAATATCTCTTGAATGGAGTTACATATTGAAATGAAATTTTGTATACAGACACATCAAACAAAAATCTAGGTCAAGTTCATTTTTGGGTCCGATCAAAAAAATTTTGACAGAGTTATGCCCCTTGAATTTCAAAAAATACCAAAATTTCAGGGTTTCCGTTCAATATCTCTGGAATGGATTCACATATTGAAATGAAATTTTGTATACAGACACATCAAACAAAAATCTAGGGCAAGTTCATATTTGGGTCCGATCAAAAAATTTTTGACAGAGTTATGCCCCTTGCATTTCAAAAAATACAAAAATTTCAGGGTTTCCGTTCAATATCTCTTGAATGGAGTTACATATTGAAATGAAATTTTGTATACAGACACATCAAATGAAAATCCAGGTCAAGTTTGTATTAAGGTCCGATCGAAAAAAAATCTGACAGAATTATGCCCCCTGCACTTTGAAAAATACCAAAATTTCAGGGTTTCTGTTCAATATCTCTTGAGTGGAGTTACATATTGAAATGAAATTTTGTATACAGACACATCAAATGAAAATCTAGGCCAAGTGTATATTTGGGTCCGATCAACAAAATTTTGACAGAGTTATGCCCCTTGCATTTCGAAAAATACCAAAATTTCAGGGTTTCCGTTCAATATCTCTTGAGTGGAGTTACATATTGAAATGAAATTTTGTATACAGACACATCAAACAAAAATCTAGGTCAAGTTCATATTTGGGTCCGATCAAAAAAATTTTGACAGAGTTATGCCCCTTGCATTTCAAAAAATACTAAAATTTCAGGGTTTCCGTTTAATATCTCTTGAATGGAGTTACATATTGAAATGAAATTTTGTATACAGACACATCAAATGAAAATCCAGGTCAAGTTCGTACTAAGGTCCCATCGAAAAAAATTTGACAGAGTTATGCCCCCTGCACCTCGAAAAATACCAAAATTTCAGGGATCTGTTCAATATCTCTTGAGTAGAGTTACATATTGAAATGAAATTTTGTATACAGACACATCAAACAAAAATCTAGGTCAAGTTCATTTTTGGGTCCGATCAACAAAATTTTGACAGAGTTATGCCCCTTGAATTTCAAAAAATACCAAAATTTCAGGGTTTCCGTTCAATATCTCTGGAATGGATTCACATGTTGAAATGAAATTTTGTATACAGACACATAAAACAAAAATCTAAGTCAAGTTCATATTTGGGTCCAATCAAAAAAAATTTGACAGAGTTATGCCCCTTGCATTTCGAAAAATATCAAAATTTCAGGGTTTCCGTTCAATATCTCTTGAATGGAGTTACATATTGAAATGAAATTTTGTATACAGACACATCAAACAAAAATCTAGGGCAAGTTCATATTTGGGTCCGATCAAAAAAATTTTGACAGAGTTATGCCCCTTGCATTTCAAAAAATACTAAAATTTCAGGGTTTCCGTTTAATATCTCTTGAATGGAGTTACATATTGAAATGAAATTTTGTATACAGACACATCAAATGAAAATCCAGGTCAAGTTCGTATTAAGGTCCCATCGAAAAAAATTTGACAGAGTTATGCCCCCTGCACTTCGGGAAATACCAAAATTTCAGGGATCTGTTCAATATCTCTTGAGTAGAGTTACATATTGAAATGAAATTTTGTATACAGACACATCAAACAAAAATCTAGGTCAAGTTCATTTTTGGGTCCGATCAACAAAATTTTGACAGAGTTATGCCCCTTGCACTTCGAAAAAAAACCCAAAATTTTAGGGATCTGTTCAATATCTCTTGAGTGGAGTTACATATTGAAATGAAATTTTGTATACGGATACATCAAATGACAATCTAGGTCAAGTGTTTATTTGGGTCCAATCAACAAAATTTTGACAGAGTAATGCCCCTTGCACTTCGAAAAATACCAAAATTTCAGGGTTTCCGTTCAATAACTCTTGAGTGGAGTTACATATAGAAATGAAATCTTGTATACAGACACATCATATAAAAATCTAGGTCAAGTGTTTATTTGGGTCCAATCAACAAAATTTTGACAGAGTTATGACCCTTGCCATGTGAAAAATACCAAAACTTCAGGGTTTCTGTTCAATATCTCTTGAGTGGAGTTACATATTGAAATGAAATTTTGTATACAGACACATCAAATGAAAATCTACTAGGTCAAGTTCATATTTAGGTCCAATGAACAAAATTTTGACAGAGTTATGCCCCTTGCACTTCGAAAAATACCAAAATTTCAGGGTTTCCGTTCAATATCTCTTGAGTGGAGTTACATATTGAAATGAAATTTTGTTTTCAGACACATCAAACAAAAATCTAGGTCAAGTTCATATTTGGGTTCAATCAAAAATTTTTATACCCCCTTTGAAGAAGAGGGGACATATTGCTTTGCCGCTGTCTGACTTTCTGTCTATCGGTCCGTCGGTCGGTCCACGACATCAGTTTCCGTTCAATACCTCTGGAGTGGATTCACATATTGAAATGAAATTTTGTGTACAGACACATCAAATGAAAATCAAGTATAAAGTTGTGACGGACTTTAATCACAGAAGGGGTAGGGGGGCATTAATGTTTTACAAACATGACTTTTAACTTGTTAAGGTCTTGGGGTTATTTTTACATGGCTTTGATTGATTACTTTGAAAAGTAAGATTTTTATCTCTACTCATATGCATATTGGTGAAGTTAACAAAAACAAACAGTAGAGCTTCAGTCTCGTCAGAGACTTCTTGTGTAAAGTTTAACTTACGAAATGAAATATTACCAAAAAACTGTCTAAGGAATCACAACACCATATGTTTCGATCCCATGCGGTGACTACACTTATGGCATTTTCAAAAATAGCAAATTTTCAGCTTTGCGTTATGTTATATCCAACTTGGTAGATGATCTTAATTAATTCCGCAAAGATAGTTTTGCATTGAAAATGCACTGCCAGGGATTTTTTTTGCCCCTTTTTGGGGCCGTTATTCGGCCCCATTCCCAATGAAAAATAGTATCTTTTTTTCCCAATTGTGACTCTAAAATTTTCCAATTTCATTCAGATGGAATTATCAGCGAAAATAGTGAAAATAACTGGTTCAAAAGTAGCAAATTTACTAATTATTTGCCATATTGTTGTAAGCATAAGAAATTAAATCATATTTAAAGAAAATTATATGATTAAACATTCAATTCTTAACTTTTGATTGTATAAACTGTCATTTTACTTTTACTTTGATATTTAGTACTTCCCAATTATTCCCAAATGTCATTAATTTTCCCAATTGCAAGGGCCCCGACCCCATTCCCAAATTACTGAAAAAAATCACTGACTGCATCTCATGAGATGAAGACCTTTTGTAATTTTTTTTAATTCATTCTAATTGTGTATAACGGAAAAGTAAAAGATACCAAAACAGTTTTACTTTCATATTTATCTCAATTTTTTGAAGTTACTCTGAAATTTATCTGCAAACTTAAACTCTTTGGCATTAGATATTTGATGATGTTTTACTTTATTTCATCACAGATTCATGATGGAATGAGTGAGGATGATCCTATTATAGGTCGTTACTGTGGTACACAGGCTCCACCTGCTATCCAGGCGACATCCAACACCCTTTATATACGGTTCTTTTCTGATTACACAGTCACTAAGGCGGGATTTAATGCTACATACACTCAGGAGGATGGTTGGTATAAAATATATCAAGATTTGTTTATTATGTGTAATTGAGAAATAATATTCATTATTACATGAATGGCAATTTTCCCCTTTTCTGATTGGCTAAAACAGCCGTTCGGTGAAACGCTCAAACATTTTGTCTACCACGATGACGTCATCCCGGGTAGATATAAGATTCCAACAGCTCCCCATGTGCAAAAATCAGAACGGCGGGCGCTACCGTTCATGGTGACGTCATCCGATGTAGATAAAAGATTCCAACAGCTCTCCATGTGCTGAAAATAGATCAGAGAGGCCTTTTTATCATCTAAAAGTAACGTTTGAATGATTTGTATATACAAAACTAATCAAAACAAGTAAGTTTTCGTATTTTGAGATGAAACGTCAAATTCCTCAAATTAGTGAATTTTATTCAATAAAGACTAAGGCCATTCTTTTTCATTACTTGGACATTGAAAGCATACTTGCTTATCGAAATAGAGAGATTTTGCCTTGTAACGGTCTTTGTTCCGGTTGGAAGAATCCAGAGGGACTTCCTTACAATAAAAGCAACAAAATATTGAAAAACAGATAGCTTAAATATCAGTAGAATGACATTAAAATCGAGAAAAACCAGCTTAGAGTACACTGGAAGTCTTGAGAAGGTCATGCGCGATACTGACAATTCATAACACGTTGTAAGGATACCTAAGACGATGAAGGGACGAATCCAAAAGTTTTATTCGATTGAAACAAGAAATATTGGAATTAGAAGAGGTGGAATGGACGTAATCCCTTTGATTTCAACCATTGATGATGACGTCATATGTACGTCAGTTTATTAGGGACTTGACAGAATCGAACACTGGAAGAACATACAGATTATATCTGATTTCAAAATGAAGTTTTTCGGGGATACCTAGCTTACACAAAATTTGAATGTGCCATGCAAAACATGTATGAAAAAATGGGTAATAACTTTTCTTATTTTGAAACTTCATGTCATAAAATAATATTTTACTTTTACCTCGTTAAATGCAATGGTTTAGCTCCCCGAGAAGATAATATTCACGGGCTCGTCATGATCTTCTTAAAGTCATTTATGTCACACTTATGCCCTTTGCCATGTGACGCTCGTAAAATGTTCCCCTCAAAGGGTTTGGCAGTAAGTAGGTTGAATTTTATTCCCTGACATTGTCGCCATAGCACTTTCTATGTAGACATAACCTAAGACAATGCATGTATTTTAAATCTCGTCTTTTATTTTCGTGCGTAAACATCAACGACAGGTGGGGATGCTTACACCTCCTAGGCACCTGGTCCCACCTCTACCTTGATATTCTTTCTTAGACCATTTGATCCATCCAACCACCGAATATACTTACATCTTCCGAAATGGAAGTAACCGGATGTGACAATTCTACCAAATTGAAGTGACGGGCGTTGCATGCTAGCAGTAGATACTTACTCTTCTTGGGTGCCTGGTCTCACTCCCATTTTGGGAGTTTGCTTCTTCTCATATGGTGGAGGTTATTTCTTTGTTTGCTTTGGTTCTTGTTTTATCCTGATTTTGTATGCCTTCGGTTTATGATTTTCTGAATTATTGATTTTGTACTGTGTAATGGGATATGGTCATTATCCATATTTGTCATTTTGTCTCTCTATCTGTATCAACATTGTAATTAAAGATTCTGGTTGAAGCAAAATCTCCAAAAACAATACGCACTAGAAACATTACTATGCAGGCATGTTGCCTTTGATAAGACCTTTCAATTTCTTTCGTAACATTTTAATGTAGTAATGTAAGTTTGATTGACTGTGACCTTGGACTATATCTGCTTAATGTGTACTCTATTTTCAAAGCGCTATGCGGAGGAGCGTTCACCGCAACTACAGATCCAGTAGTGATTACCTCCCCTTCCTTCCCAGGCTCTTTATCACAGAGTCTGAAATGTCGCTGGACGATCGACACCCCCGAGGAAAATCAACAAGTGCGACTCTTCCTGACCAGCATCAACCTTATAAATGATAACAACTGCAGCCAGGAGTACCTGGAATTCAGGGATTCACCATTGGTAAGAAAATTGACGTCACTTTGAGTAGAGCTTGAAATAATTTTGCCCATGACAAGGTGGTCTTTATTGAATTGTTAAAGTTTGAAGCAATGATGTCACAAAACTCAATGAAAGTGCAGATATGACCACATGAAATGTTGACTGAAGGAAATTTCAATGTACAACCCAACCTGCAGCAAGTATAAACAATTGCCATATTTTAACTTTGAGAGGCATGAAGGATGGAATGTATAAAATAAAACCAATGTATTGAGAATAAAAATACATGGAGCTATTGCCTAAGAACCCTTTTCCTTTTTCTAGCAGCTTTCAGCAGCTGTGTTTAGTATTTGTTTTGTTTATAGCTCACCTGAGCCAAAGGCTCAAGTAAGCTATTGTCATAGCCAGGCGTCCGTCATTGTCCGTCGTCTGTCGTAAATTTTTCACATTTTCAACTTCTCTAGAACCACTGATGGGAATTTGATGAAACTTGGTAGGAATGAAATGCTCATTATCCCCTACAAGTGTTATTGTTTTTTGCACGCAGGTGGCGCCACCACAGGCAAAAGTAGGTCACGGGAGGTACCATCTTTTGACAAACCGAAAGCATCAGGATTATCTAGAAAGATGTTTTAACAAGTTTTAACAACGGTTTTTAGCTCACCTGAGCGAAGCTCAAGTGAGCTATTGTCATAGCGCGCCGTCCGTCCGTCCGTCGTCGTCGTCGTCCGTCCGTCCGGCGTAAACTTTTAACATTTTCAACATCTCTGCAACCGCTGCACAGAATTTCTCGAAACTTCACAGGAAGCAAGTACTCAATGCCCTCTACCAAGTTTGTGTTTTTCTTGCCGATCGGTCAACAAATATGGCCGCCGAGGGCTCTGATTGGCTGACACATTTTCGACATCTCCTCTGCAACCGCTGCACAGAATTTCATGAAACTTTACAGGAAGGAAGTACTCAAGGTTCTCTACCAAGTTTGTGTTTTTCGTGCCGATCAGTCAACAAATATGGCCGCCGAGGGCTCTGATTGGCTGACACATTTTCGACATCTCCTCTGCAACCGCTGCACAGAATTTTATGAAGCTTTACAGGAAGGAAGTACTCAAGGTCCTCTACCAAGTTTGTGTTTTTTGTGCCGATCAGTCAACAAATATGGCCGCCGAAGGCTCTGATTTGCTGACACATTTTCGACATCTTCTCTGCAACCGTTGCTCAGAATTTCATGAAACTTTACAGGAAGGAAGTACTCAAGGTTCTCTACCAAGTTTGTGTTTTTGGTTTCAGATCGGTCAACAAATATGGCCGCCGAGGGCTCTAATTGGCTGACACATTTTCGACATCTCCTCTGCAACCACTGCACAGAATTTCATGAAACTTTACAGGAAGGAAGTACTCAAGGTCCTCTACCAAGTTTGTGTTTTTCGTGCCGATCGGTCAACAAATATGGCCGCCGAGGGCTCTGATTGGCTGACACATTTTTGACATCTCCTCTGCAACCGCTACACAGAATTTCATGAAACTTTACAGGAAGGAAGTACTCAAGGTCCTCTACCAAGTTTCTGTTTTTTGTGCCGATCAGTCAACAAATATGGCCGCCGAAGGCTCTGATTGTTTGACACATTTTTGACATCTCCTCAGCAACTGCTGCTCAGAATTTCATGAAACTTTACAGGAAGGAAGTACTCAAGGTTCTCTAACAAGATTGTGTTTTGGTGCCGATCGGTCAACAAATATGGCCGCCGAGGGCTCTGATTGGCTGACACATTTTTGACATCTCCTCTGCAACCGCTGCGCAGAATTTCATGAAACTTTACAGGAAGGAAGTACTCAAGGTCCTCTACCAAGTTTGTGTTTTTCTTGCCGATCGGTCAACAAATATGGCCGGTGAGGGCTCTGATTGGCTGACACATTTTCAACATCTCCTCAGCAACCGCTGCACAGAATTTCATGAAACTTTGCAGGAAGGAAGTACTCAAGGTCCTCTACCAAGTTTGTGTTTTTCGTGCCGATCATTCAACAAATATGGCCGCCGAGGGCTCTGATTGGCCGACACATTTTCGACATCTCCTCTTTAACCACTGCACAGAATTTCATGAAACTTTGCAGGAAGGAAGTACTCAAGGTCCTCTACCAAGTTTGTATTTTTCGTGCCGATTGTTCAACAAATATGGCTGCTGAGGGCTCTGATTGGCTGACACATTTTCGACATCTCCTCTGCAACCGCTACACAGAATTTCATGAAACTTTACAGGAAGGAAGTACTCAAGGTCCTCTACCAAGTTTCTGTTTTTTGTGCCGATCAGTCAACAAATATGGCCGCCGAAGGCTCTGATTGTTTGACACATTTTTGACATCTCCTCAGCAACTGCTGCTCAGAATTTCATGAAACTTTACAGGAAGGAAGTACTCAAGGTTCTCTACCAAGATTGTGTTTTGGTGCCGATCGGTCAACAAATATGGCCGCCGAGGGCTCTGATTGGCTGACACATTTTCGACATCTCCTCTGCAACCGCTGCGCAGAATTTCATGAAACTTTACAGGAAGGAAGTACTCAAGGTCCTCTACCAAGTTTGTGTTTTTCTTGCCGATCGGTCAACAAATATGGCCGGTGAGGGCTCTGATTGGCTGACACATTTTCAACATCTCCTCAGCAACCGCTGCACAGAATTTCATGAAACTTTACAGGAAGGAAGTACTCAAGGTCCTCTACCAAGTTTGTGTTTTTCGTGCCGATCATTCAACAAATATGGCCGCCGAGGGCTCTGATTGGCCGACACATTTTCGACATCTCCTCTTTAACCACTGCACAGAATTTCATGAAACTTTGCAGGAAGGAAGTACTCAAGGTCCTCTACCAAGTTTGTATTTTTCGTGCCGATTGTTCAACAAATATGGCTGCTGAGGGCTCTGATTGGCTGACACATTTTCGACATCTCCTCTGCAACCGCTACACAGAATTTCATGAAACTTTACAGGAAGGAAGTACTCAAGGTCCTCTACCAAGTTTCTGTTTTTTGTGCCGATCAGTCAACAAATATGGCCGCCGAAGGCTCTGATTGTTTGACACATTTTTGACATCTCCTCAGCAACTGCTGCTCAGAATTTCATGAAACTTTACAGGAAGGAAGTACTCAAGGTTCTCTACCAAGATTGTGTTTTGGTGCCGATCGGTCAACAAATATGGCCGCCGAGGGCTCTGATTGGCTGACACATTTTCGACATCTCCTCTGCAACCGCTGCGCAGAATTTCATGAAACAGTACAGGAAGGAAGTACTCAAGGTCCTCTACCAAGTTTGTGTTTTTCTTGCCGATCGGTCAACAAATATGGCCGGTGAGGGCTCTGATTGGCTGACACATTTTCAACATCTCCTCAGCAACCGCTGCACAGAATTTCATGAAACTTTACAGGAAGGAAGTACTCAAGGTCCTCTACCAAGTTTGTGTTTTTCGTGCCGATCATTCAACAAATATGGCCGCCGAGGGCTCTGATTGGCCGACCCATTTTCGACATCTCCTCTTTAACCACTGCACAGAATTTCATGAAACTTTGCAGGAAGGAAGTACTCAAGGTCCTCTACCAAGTTTGTATTTTTCGTGCCGATTGTTCAACAAATATGGCTGCTGAGGGCTCTGATTGGCTGACTCATTTTCGACATCTCCTCTGCAACTGCTGCACAGAATTTCATGAAACTTTACAGGAAGGAAGTATTCAAGGTCCTCTGCCAAGTTTGTGTTTTTCGTGCCGTCGGTCAACAAATATGGCCTCTTGTTGGTTCCACACCGAAGTCAAATTTTTGACACGTTTTTGACGTCTTTTCGGACAGAAATGCTCATTTTTTAGCTATTTCCCTTAATAATCCAATAAACGTATGATCTACAGCACTCATTTATTGCATATTTATTATATTTAGGTTACTAAATGCTTTGATATACATTATATGCTATTTTTTTTTATGAGACCTTTTTAATTATTAATAGATATGTTTACTGTGCTCATGGACCCAAGGGTTGTGGGTTCAAGTCATGGCACTTCTTTTGTCCATATCAGGAATATTAAGCCTTGTAACTTTAGTTTCGTACAAAAGGGTGAGAACTCTCACTCATGTATAGAAGAGTTGTCTCTCTTTGATATTGATACTTGTTTCCTGAGGGATTATAGATTCATTTGAATGTTATATATTTTAAATTATCAAATTAGAATGCAAAAGAAAACTAAATAATTAAAAAAAAAAAGAATAAGTATTTCCAAATCCATTTTGTGAAGACTTAGATATATAACATTAAAATTAAAATAATGAGAGCAGCTCAAAATATTAATATAAAAGCACAACTCTACAATTTCATCGTGGTCTTTATCAAATGTTATCAATAATTTATTGAAAGGAGGGGGACTGTAATTTATTAGCAGGTTTTTGCTTTAGTTTCTGTACAACTGTCACTCTCGGGTTACTTAGATTACTCAATCAGTTTAATATTCACTGGTGTAAAGCAGATGCACGTACGATCAGGTACCTACATTACGTCATGGCGACATGCTATGCCGATTCGTATGTTTACATCCTTCAATACAAATTAATAATACAGTTTATGTTGGATTTGTACACTCAACGTGAAGATAATGTATGGACAAATGCTTGAAATTTTGTTATTTCATAATTGATTGTAAGATATACAGTGTATGTTGAAATTATGAAAATTGCAAGGAAGTAGGTACATGTACAAGTGTTTGCGCAAAGATTTGTGGTACCTACATCAAAGAATCGTCGTCCTTTTGATTCGGTTGAAAAATAGTGTTCTAACTCGATTTTTATGATCATATGGGTATTGCCATTTCTTGATCTAAACATTATCTTCACGTTGATTGTATAAATCCACCACGAACTGTATTATTTATTGATATTTATATTGATATTGAATCGGCATCGGCATCGGCATCGCCTGTCGCCATGACGGGAAGTAGGTACCCGATGGTACGTTCATCTGCTTTACTAGTAAAAAGAAGGGGGGGGGGTATTTACACTTTCTCTTACTCTTTTATAAGTTATGTGAAGTGAGCAGATTTTGATGAGAAGTAGGTATGATGTACTTAGAACTTTATGTTTTAACACTTTCTCATACATGTAATGCTATATAACTTACTCGATATACGAGTCATTAAACTTGCATTGATGGTCAAGGATGATGAGATTCAATAAGGGTCAAGTCATCTTTAAGGTCAGTTCATTATTTTTAGTCAAACATGTAACTGGCTACCTGCATGTTCTTTACTGGTCTAGTTGTTTATTGGAAATCTAAAACTTAGTATTTTGAGAATTTGACTTAAAAGTCAATTCTTATTTTATGGTGTTAGGCCCTGGTATGATATTCTGGTATGAACATGGTTCTCAGATGAGCGATTGTGGCCCTCTTTTTTTTTTTTTTAGCTCACCTCGACGAAGTTGAGTGAGCTTATGCATTACCCCCGTTCGTCCGCGTCCGCGTCCGGTTAAGAAGTTTGGGGTATCTCAGTATTTGGCAAAGTTTTGATTCTACAGGAACCAAACTTGCACAAGTGATTGCTGCATCTGACCTACATTTTCTGCTTGAGTGACTTGGTGAAGAAGTTTGGGGTAGCTCAGAGTGGCTTGGTTAAGAAGTTTGAGGTAGCTCAGTATCTGACAAAGTACTGATGCTACAGTAACCAAACTTGCACAAGTGATTCATCTTGGGATGCTGAGATGGACCCATGCATCGGATGCAGCATCTGACCTACTTTTTCCACTTGAGTGATTTTGCATTTAAAAGCCAATATTGAGCAAAGTATTAGTGCTACATGTACCAAACTTGCAAATTGAATGTATCTTTGATCAAACTTTCATAAAATGACCTTGACCTACTTTTTCCGCTTGAGTGATTTTGCCTTTAAAAGCCAATATTGAGCAAAGTGTAAAGTTCTACATGTACCAAACTTGCATACACATTGGATGTATATTTGATCAAACTTTCATAAAATGACCTTGACCTACTTTTTTCTCTTGAATGATTTTGCCTTTAACAGCCAATATACATATACTTAGAAATATGTTTTAATTGAATTTTGCTGCCACGAGGTGAGCTTCGTAATCTGTGATTACCTATGGTTTTTTTGTTGTTGTTTTTTTTTGTTTTTTTTTTTTGTTTTTTGTTTTTTTAGTTTTGTTTTGTTTTGTTTTTTGTTTTGTTTTTGTTTTTTGTTGCTGTTGTTTTGGGGGTTTTTTTTTCATTTTCTATTTTGATACAAATAGGATTAGATAGGATGTAGGATAGGATAGGATAGAATGTAGGATATGATTGGATTGAACTGAAATGGTTTAACGTGGTTAGGATAGGATAGGATAGAATAGAATGGTATAGGAAAAGATAAGATTCTATCCACTTTCTATCCTACATCCTATCCTATCCACTTTTTAGTCAAACAAGTAGGCATGGCTTTTTACATTCCTTCGAGTTCAAGTATTTGGTTTAATAGTATATAAATAATTTATTTTTTTATATCCAGTAGAATTATCATTGTAACACATATATATATCTTTAAGTAATTTTCTGCAATGAAAAAAATAACAATTAAAGATTGTATATTATTTGATTTCTATTTATTATGATTGTTTTAACGCAGGGTTGGACAGGTAGATCCATACATTTCTGTGGTAGCCAGGTTCCGAGTTCGTCCTTTGATTCGGCAGGCAGGACAGTCAATATAAACTACGTTATATCGGCAAACTCTGGAAGTCAGGGATTCTCTCTTAAATACCAAATAGCATGTAAGTTTGTTTTACTGTTAGATTACCGAGACGCTGACTCTCCCCGGGCACCTGGTCTCACTTCGGAATATTGTTCATTCTGGGGTTCGCAACCGTTCCGATGAGAATTTTCACGATTTGGCCTTGTCTTCTCGACTTTGAGACTGAGTCAAGCTCCTGTCATACTAGAGCAGTTGCATTTAGTTTACTTCACCACTACTTTTACCTCACCTCTACGCTTCAGTGGTCACTGCGGTTAGGGGTTACATAATCTTGGTCTCGAGTATTGACGACTACAGTTAACTTTTAAAGCTGACCTACCCTGACGTTTTGCGGGTACATTTCATATCTTAGACATAAAACTTACGGGTACATTTTATGTAAATTTCCCCTCTTCGGACGAAGAAACATTAAGCATTGTAATTTTTGCTACATAAATAAATGATCTTTCCGTCTGCATGTCCGTCCGTCTGATGATTATACTTTCACATTTAAATGGTAAAAAAGTGACAGGTCAGCTTTAAAAGGTAACTGTAGTTGGATCGCCTCAGGACAGGTGTGTATTGAACAATGTAAAGCCATGGCTGTGAAATATTCTGTTTAACGTGTGCGGACTGGTACCTTTCGAGACAAAATACCAGATAAAAAGCATACACTCACAATTAATTCGAGATTGCCAAAGGTATCCTGTCATACTGAAAAAAAAGTTCCACTACGGCTTTATTACTCGAAATGAAAAACGACTCAAATTGATCTATTTAAACCAAGACTTAGCTATAATAGCTCACATTCCCGTCTCCCCTGACTTGTACAGTGGATATGTGCCTTAAATAAAATTTCAGAATAATACATGTCATTGACAACAATACAAAAATTGATCTTTGTGTGTTTTCGCCTAACTGGAGGGAGTCTTTTTTTAAAACACCAGGATGGAAAACGAATTTTAAATACCATGGCCTAATCCCTAACCACAGTGACCACTGAAGCGTAGAGGTGAGGTAAAAGTAGAAGTAAAGTAAGAAGTAAACTAAATGCAACTGCTCTACTGTCACGAGTTTGACCTTCGAGTTGTTGCGAGTTACAACTCACCATAACTACTGATGAGCGCTTCTTTGATGTTTATTGTAAACCTGGTTTTGAGGCACTTCTCTGATGAGTTTGAGGTACTTCTTTGATGTTTATTGTTACAATTTTATCGACAAAGTGATAGTTGATTTGCGTGTCACATGCAAAACAAATGTGACATGTAGTGATTGATAACTTTGTTCAGCATATATTTGTCAGTCACATACTAATACTAATTCATACTTGTGATTGTGTTGTGAATTTATTTGTATTTTTTTAGCTTTACTGGTCTCAGACCAGTCGAGCTTATGCGATCTCCCTTTGTCCGGCGTCCGGCCGTCAGTCTGTCTGTCCGTCTGTCCGTAAACAATTCTTGTCTGCTCAACTCCACTGAAACTGTTAGAGATAGAAAGTTAATTCTTTTTGCATTTTACTTGGTCCATGGTCTAGTTGTGCACCTGACATTTAGTTTCAGTCGTCCCAGGGTCTTAGAAAATGGGCGTGGTCATTAAAATTCTATGTAATCTTGTCCGGACAACTCTTCTGACACTATAAATGATAGAGACATAATACTTTTTGCAATATGATGGGTCTGTAGTCTAGTTGTGCACTTGATATTTTGTTTGAGCCAATGACCCCAAGGGTCTTAGAAAAGGGTGTGGCCATTTTCTTTTATATTATTCGATCCATATAATCTTGTGCTTACAGCTCTGACACTATAAATGATGGAGACTAAATTCTTTATGCAATATGATGGGTCTGTAATCTCATTGTGCACCTGGTATTTTGTTTGAGTCTCTGACCCCAAGGGTCTTAGAAAATGGATGTGGTTGTTTTCTCTCTAATTAAACTACATGTGATCCCATGATAGCTAATTTCTCAGAATTTATGAATAATAATTTATTGATTTATTTCACAATATTATCGGTTTGCTGTTTAGATGTCATTACAATATTTTACTTGAGTCCTTGTTCCCTATGGAAAATGGATTATGGAAAATGGGTATGGTTATTTTCTCTTTATAGCATACATGTATCTACATGCATTTAGAGTACATAAATGACAGAAACTATACATGTATATAAACAAAGATATTGCCATTTTACAATATTATCATAGATGAGTCTGTAATTTAGTTTTTCTCATATTTAATTTGGGAACTGACCCAGGATTTTATCTTTAATTCTATGGAAATGCAATCAATCAACTTGAAAATCTTTTCTATTGTGTTTATTCAGTGCAAGAAAGATATCAAACAATCAAAATGCATGTATTTCTTACTTATTTTTTTTTTTTGTTTAAGGTGTAAGATTTTTGGGAAGAGTAGTGAGACTTTTTGTCGCAAGAGTAGAATTTCCTCCGATCACGGACTTGAGCTGTGCTTTCTGTTAAATGGAAACACCAGAATCACAAAGATTTTATTAAATAAAATAGTAATAATGTATCCTTCACATTGCCAAATGAAAGGAATATTGTGCTTGTGTGAGGTTTTTTTTTTGAGGGGGGGGGGGGAGGGGAGGGGGGCTAACTCTCATTTGTAAGAGCCAACTTATTCAAAAACATTTCAACCTAGGAAACTTCTACCAGAATTTTCCTTTAACTGGATTAATTTTTTTTTCATTTAAGAGCCAGATGAATGATTTAAAATTCCAAATGTAGTTTTAATTATTATGATTATAGATGTTAATAGCAATTCTCTGTAAGCATTTAAACAATTTCGGCACGCATGGTCTCCGATTTTCATGAAATTTCACACATAAGTAGGGACCAATGAAAAATGGAAAATTTGACAAAAAAATTAATTCTAGGTCATCTGGTTACCATGGCAACGGCCTTTAAAGTTGCAAAATTGGCAAAATTGAGCTAATTTGAAGCTCTATAACTTGGTCTATATGTGACATCAATGGAAGATTTTTTATGCATCCTAAAGATTGGGACATAAAATTTTAAATAAGCTCACTAGGAGTGTCTGATATTGTAAAAAGGCTGGTTACCATGACAACATAATTAGCTAATTTTGATATATTGATTTCAAAATGCTGTTTGTATTTTCCAATTTTTCTTCTCTCTTGGTGGGTATATAATAAGGAAATATGATTTATTTTATAAAATGAGCAAATTCAAGATAAACCCACTTGTTGCTGTGTACATAAGTTACCTTGGCAACGGTAACTATGGTCTTTAATATTACTTATTTTTCAACTTCAGAGTCATTTAAAAAAATTTTGCATCATGATGAACAGATAAAAATTGTTGGGAAATATCCAACACAAAGAGCTCTTTCAAAATCCGTGAAAAAGCTATGGGGAACATACGTTACCATGGCAACCACTTTTATTATTTTCATAAAACAGTAATTATCAATCCCAGGAAGTTCAAATTTAATAACAATAAAGATCAAGTAAGCTTCTATCAAAATATAATAAAAAAAAGTTTCAAATAATTAATGGTTGCTATAGTAATTTGGCCACACATTCCAAAAATAAGCATTTTTTGTTGTTTTTCGAAGTCTTTCCCTCAAAAAACGAAACAGGCTTACACAACCTTTTTTACATATTAGATAAAGCAAAGTCTAAACTTTATTTTAGATTTTTAAAATTTCAGATTACTTAACTTTTGATGCCCGTATCCAAGGACTCAAAGTGGGTCTGTGTGCAATTTTACACAATCGTTCCCATAGCAACGGGCTATTTCCTGAACATTTAAAAAAAATTTCTTTTGTGTAATGAAAGATCTACTTAAATACATTAATTAATTTTCATCACTTTGAATTAAAATTCAATGATCTAGTAAAAAAAGGACTCTAAATATTGTCCAAAATTGCTTCCTTTTTTGCGATTTGAGGTCATGTTGCCATAGCAACGAACAGGAACTTTGTCCCAATGTAAATGCTTATGTTTCATTTGCATAAAAAAACTCAAAAATGTAAGTAATTTATCATTGAATTTTGAAAAAATGCCAAAGATACTATTTTGATAGGGTACCTGTGTTGTTGCTATGGAAACATATAGATAAGACCATAAACCCAACATTATTATTACTTAACTTGAAAGAGCAATGATAGGGTACTGATAATTCATTAGTGATTGTTTTAGATTATGCTGCATAAATTATGTATGTGACTTCAAAAACGCCCAAAAATGCATTTTTTCAATATTCAAAGTCCGTTTCCATGGCAACCGGATATGATATTAAGAAAATTTTTAATAAATTTTTACTTTTGGGTCAGACCCAACCTTATGTACAAATTTTATCAAAATCTGAGACATGCCGTGCCATGCGTCCTTCATAAAAGTGCAAATGCTTACAGAGAATAGCTATTAAATTTGTAACAGGAGAGGAATAGATGTGACTGGACAGGGAATCACCCGAGAACCTTCTGCTATCAGGGCAGACGCTCTTACCAACTGAGCTATCCAGGGCACGATACCCCTTCCTTCCACACTCCTCTCCACCAATTTTTCAGGTTTCCACGTACTGGAAACCTCACACAATACTCCACATCACCTTGAGTCATATAGTTTGGCGCCATGCAATTCTGTAACAGGAGAGGAAAAGATGTGACCGGACCGGGAATCGAACCCGAGACCTTCTTCTATCAGGGCGGACGCTCTTACCAACTGAGCTATCTGGGTACGATACCCGTTCCTGTCATAAATTACCAGTAATACACCAAATGTTTGAGGCCTTTTTATACGCCCGTCATTTGACGGGTCGTATTATGATATGGCGAAGTCCGTCCGTCTGTCTGTCTGTCTGTCCGTCCGTCTGTCCGTCCGTCTGTCCGTCCGCCTATGGAACGCAATAACTTGAATCAACGGATTTTCACGAAATCTATACATTATGATTGGACTGTGGAGAGGAAGCCGCCTTTCGATTTTCAGGTTCATCCGATTTGTCGTTACAGAGTTATGGGACTTAGATTTTTAAAATACAGTGAAAATATACTGAAATAGTTAAATTTTAAAATTATTTAAAAATCTATTTCTGGTTGAAATGTTTTGAAATTTTGCATACTTCAAGTAGAAAGGATGTTCTTTGACATATGTAACGGGTTTTTAATTTTTTTTTGTCGCATAAGCGAGATATTGTGTGTGATGGGAAGGGGGGTGGGTTATATGCACATTCATGTTAAGCTAAGGGCAAAATATAGGCGCATGGAACGCAGTAACTTGAATATGCATCAACAGATTTTCACGAAATTCATATATTATTATTGGACTGTGGAGAGGAAGCCGCCTTTCGATTTTCAGGTTCATCCGATTTGTCATTACAGAGTTATGGGACTTAGATTTTTAAAATACAGTGAAAATATACTAAAATAGTTAAAAATTATTTAAAAATCTATTTCTGGTCGAAATGTTTTGAAATTTTGTATACTTAAGGTAGAAAGTATACTCTTTGACATATGTAACGGGTTTTTAATTTTTTTGTCGCATAATCGAGATATTGTGTGTAATGGGAGGGGGGGGGGGGTTATATGCACATACATGTAAAGCCAAGGGCAAAATATAGGCGCATGGAACGCAATAACTTGAATATGCGTCAACGGATTTTCACGATATTTCTACATTGTGATCAGACTTTGAAGAAGAAGCCGCCTTTCGATTTTCAGGTTCATTCGATTTGTCGTTACAGAGTTATGGGACTTAGATTTTTAAAATACAGTGAAAATATACTAAAATAGTTAAAAATTATTTAAAAATCTATTTCTAGTCAAAATGTTTTGAAATTTTGTATACTTCAAGTAGAAAAGATGTTCTTTCACATATGTAACGGGTTCTTAAATTTTTTGTCACATAATCCAGAAATTATGTGTAATTGGGGGGGGGGGTTATGTGCACATACATGTTAAGCTGAGGGCAAAATATAGGTGCATGGAATGCAATAACTTAAATATGCGTCAATAGATTTTCATGATATAAATGTACATTGTGATCGGACTTTGAAGAGGAAGCCGTCTTTCGATTTTCAGGTTCATCTGATTTGTCCTTATGGAGTTATGGGACTTAGATATTTTGGTGTTGTGAAAAAAAATCCCAACGGGCGTTTCTTGCTGGTTTTAGAACAAAATGGCCGATACTTTTTTCACTCGGTAGGCCACATGTCCTATTATATTTAATCTAATTTCATTCTGAAACAGTCTGATTACAGTCTTAATCTAAGTATTTTCACTGATAAGTATAAGAAAGAAAGAAATATCTGTATAGAGTATCCTATGCAATACTATTTCAGCTCAAATGAGAGATTATTTATGCCTTTAGTCTTAATTTTATCAAAGGGCATATAGTGGTAGGTCTGTCTGTTCATCTGTTTGTCTATCCATCCAACTGTCAGTATATCATTCACACTAAATTCTGATGAAAGGTTATAAGATAATAGAGCTGTCATATGTTGCATGTCTATGTATCTTGAGAACGCTCATCTTTTGGTGCCAAATTTTTAACCTTTGACCCCATCCCTGACCTTTGACCTACGTTTTTCGGGAAAACATACAAAAAAAACATATATTCTTCAATGAAACGCCTTCAGATTTTGAATAGTTTTGACACATATGGCATGTTATATATACATGTTTTTAGAAATCCTCTTACATTCTAGAGATATCTAAGCGAAATGAAGGGGAATTGCAAACTTAAATCAGTTTAAAACTTGGCTATATCCCTTCGATCACAAATGGAGAGAAACCCTGATGTAAAAATGTTGTTTTCATTTGTTAAATTATTAATTTCTTTTATTCATTGATGCTCTAATAATTATTGTTATACTGACATTGAAATACTATAAATTTGATAAAGCATTTGGCTAAAAAAAAACAGAAAAATTGAATCCGCTAGAAATTTAATGGATATGCATGGGCTTGTGGTTGTTGGTTCTCTTAAAACGATGGCATCTTTGTTAGTATAAACTTCATTTTCTTAAAAGTATGTGAAAGGTCAAGGTCAACAAATTTGATATCAATGGAAAGGTCTTGTCACAAGGAATACACATGTGAAATATGAAAGTCCTATCACCTACCATTCAAAAGTTATGCCCAATGTTAAAGTTTTTGAAAAGTAGGTCAAAGGTCAAGGTCACGAGGTCATAACTTTTGGTATCAATTGAAAGGTCTTGTCACAAGGAATACACATGTGAAATATGAGAGCCCTATCACTTACTATTCAAAAGTTATGCCCAATGTTAAAGTTTTTTTTAAATACTAGTAGGTCAAATGTCGAGGGCATAAGGTCAAAAATTGTTGTATCAATGGAAAGGTCTTGTCAAAAGGAATACACATGTGAACTATGAAAGCCCTATCACTTACCATTCAAAAGTTTTTCTCAATAACAAAGTTTTTGAAAAGTAGGTCAAAGGTCAAGGTCATGAGGTCAAAATTTTGATATCAATGGAAAGGTCTTGTCACAAGGAATACACATGTGATATATGAAAGCTCTATCACCTTCCATTCAAAAGTTATGCCCCATGTTAAAGTTTTTGAAAAGTAGGTCAAAGGTCAAGGTCATGAGGTCAAAATTTTGATATCAATGGAAAGGTCTTGTCACAAGGAATACACATGTGATATATGAAAGCTCTATCACCTTCCATTCAAAAGTTATGCCCCATGTTGAAGTTTTTGAAAAGTAGGTCAAAGGTCAAGGTCATGAGGTCAAAAATGTTGGTATCAATGGAAAGGTCTTGTCACAAGGAATACACATGTGAAATATGAAAGCTCTATCACCTTCCATTCAAAAGTTATACCAAATGTTAAAGTTTCTCGGACAAACAGACAAACAGAGACAAACAGACGGACAGGCCAAAAAATATATGCCCCCGAATCTGTGATTCCATGGGCATAAAAACTTGATATGTACATGTATACATTCTCTTGAGTGTATATTGTACAAATCAACCAGGAGAGCTTCAGTCTCATCAGAGACTTCTGACTTTTTATCAAACTAAATCTGTGTTCCACTCTGGAAAAGATGAGGTTTGAATCACTTGTGAACATTTTTTATGTCTCCTACGTAGACAATGAAAGAACGTATTATTTCATAAGATCTGGCCAGGTCTTTATCTATATCTTCTAAAACATAATATTTCAATTATTCTTTCTCTATTTCAGCATGTAATAAGACATACACAGGTTCATCAGGGAGGATTTTGAGTCCCGGCTGGCCAGGGAACTATCAAAGTAATTCTAACTGTGAGATAGCTGTTAGTGCACCTGCAGGAAACTATATTTCCCTCTACTTTAACTCTTTCTACATAGAACCACATCCAAATTGTAGATTTGATTACTTGCAGGTGAGAAAACGGTAAAAATAATGCTATGTAGGATCTTGTATTCTTATAATAGTTGACTTTTAATTTTGTACCATTCTGAAATATTTGCTAGACTCTGTAAAGTTGATTAGTGCCTAAAGACGACGGTCAACAGATGCTGATAAGGTATGTCTGATCAGACTGTAAAGTTGATTAGTGCCTAAAGACGAAGGTCAACAGATGCCTGGTAAGGTATGTCTGATCATTAATTGACTAAATCAAAAGTCTGCTACTCTTTATTTGGTTATACCTCATATGTATTATAATTACTTTTTTGGGGACTTTGTATGGCCTGTATCTAAAATGATTTCCCATATAGGCCATGTAAAATTAAATCTTTGTTTCTCGGACATCGCCAAGCGCTACAATTTGCCACCGATGAGACGTTTTATTGCAACTTAAGAAAACATCCTCAATCGTTTATTGAAAAAGAAATATCCATTGAAATTTTCTAGATCTGCGTATGAATATATCAGACGGACGAGTTGCTTTGAACATTGTTTAAGTATGGCATTAAATTGCAGCCTCAGAATGAAGCATTATTTCATGATTATGAAAATAATCATCATTATGAATTGCTCTCACGTACAAACATTTTTATTCAGAAACTCAAGCCTTCATCATCAAGTTCATGGCCCAACCAAAATTCTTAAACCATTCCTCCAATGGTAATCTTTAGTCAGTATATGATGCATTTCAATCTAATACATCATCATGATAATAATCTAGGTATCCATGTAGTAGAGTCCATGCATAATATTCACAGGAGGTTGATGTCAACGATCAGCAAGAATATCCGCCTCTACTTTCCTTATATACTTTTACTATAGAGAGATGGGAAGGGGTGGGTGTCATTGAAGGTTGTTGGCATCGAGCTCCTGTGATAATATTGTAAGACTTGTGACCTCCCTGTGAACAGTACAATTTTTTCTCTTTTCTCTCTTTCTTTTTTAGGGGGGGGGGGCAGAGGGGGTATTAAATCATAACAGAAATACTTCATTTTTATATCTTATATTCATTATCTTTTATGAATACAAAGTCTTGTCTTGCCTCTTTCATCTTTCTCCTGGGATTTGATCATAAAGGCAAATCTCTGATTTGAGAAGAAAAAATCAGTTAGCATAATTAATTAAATAATGTTTCTCTTGGCCCTTGGGAACTTTTTGTTTAAAAATTTCCTATTTACAAGTTATTCCGAATGGATAAAATCCATCAGAGGGTTACTTTCATCTAGAATTTACCGATTAAAATCAACTGTGAACACCATATTGAGTCTATCTTTAAAGACCCTGGTGTTATCACAGAGCTGAACATTATGTCATCACACCAGCAGACAAAGCCTCAAATAACTACACATTTACTTGCAAAAAGTACTATTTCGACAGTCTAGTTAAAGAGTTGGGTTTAAATTTGACACCTGGAAATCCCACTTACACCCTAATAAACCTTTCTGCCTCTGAAATAATAGATAACCACAAATCAGCTCTTGCTTCCTTTGGCTTTGACACTAACAATTTAGATTTAGATTTACCATACTTATACCGCATACCTAAAATGCATAAGAATCCGTACAAACAAAGTTTCATCACTGGTTCCTCAAAATGTTCTACCAAAGCTGTATCAATCTTACTCACCAAAGTTTTATCTGAAATCAAATCTGGGCTTCAAAAATATTGTTCGACAGTATATTCTCCCAGTGGTATCAACTAGATGTGGATTTAAAAGAATTCGAAGGAACTTTTAGACTATTTGAAATCCGCTCATTTTAGTAGAGTCCATTCGATCAAAGCCTTTGATTTTTCGACACTTTACACTACAATCCCACATTCTAAAAGAAAGACTCGCAAAAATTATAAGTAATGCGTTTACATGAAAGAACGGCAATCACAAATACAAATTTATTTTTGTTAAATATGACGAAACCTACTTTGTAAAAGAAAAGTCCGATTCTAAAAGATAAGTACACTTAAACAGATATTATTCAGATGTTAATTTTTCTGATCGACAACATTTTTGTGGTGTTTGTTGTTTCCAATGGGGATCAATTGTTCCCCACTCCTTGTCGACATTTTCCTTTACTCGTGCGAAGCTGAATTCATGCAATCTTTGGTCTCTGAAGGGAAAAGATACTTGGCTTCTGACTTTAACTTCACTTACAGATACATAGACGATATCCATCAATAATCCAAAATTCGCGGATTACCTCAGCAGTATCTATCCTACGGAGCTTGAAGTCAAAGAAACTACAGAGACAAATAATTCAGCATCCTATTTGGACTTAATGTTGTCCTACGACACTGATGGTCACATGAATACCTCTCTCTATGACAAACGTGACGACTTCAATTTCAGCATTACAAACTTTCCTTTTCTGAGTAGCAACATCCCTTCATCGCCTGCTTATGGTGTGTTCATATCTCAGTTGATACGCTATGCCAGAGCAAGTACCAAATATACGGATTTTGTTTTGAGAGCTAGGCGTCTTTCAGATAAGCTTCTCAGTCAGCGATATGTATGTGATCGACTAACATTGTCACTGAGGAAGTTCTACGGTCGATATGGGGAACTCGTGACACTATGATGTCCCACTCTCCAGAATGGTGGATGATATTCTGTCATAGACCTTTTGAACCATCCAACCAAAAATTGTACTCTATGTCTTCCAGAATGGAAGTAACCGAATGTGACAGTTCTACCGAATTGAAGCGGCGGAAGCTGCATGCAAGCAGGAGATGCTTACTCTTCCTGGGCACCTGGTCTCACTCCCATATCGGGAGTTCGCTTCTTTTCATATGGTGGAAGTTTTTTGTTTGTTTGCTTTGGTTCTGTTTTATCCTGGTTTTGTATATCTTCGGTTTTTGATTTTCTGAATTATCGATTTTGTGCTGTATACAGGGATATGGTCATTATCCATATTTGTCATTCATAAGACCATAATTAAGGTGTTTTAATTTTCATTTTATACTACACAAGTCGATTTTGAAATAAAAGGAAAAAATGAGACTCAAATGAAAATGAGACACAAAGAATCCCATCCGGGGGCCTCCACTAGTACTTTGTATATACATAGTACTAGAAGAGGCCTCCAGAGGGGGGTTCTAAATCTCTGTGTAGTGTAGCCCCTGTGTTCAAATCATATGACATATTATGTGTAAATGGCTCCACAAGAAGCATTATTTAATATTCAAAACACGTGTCTGGTGCATGGAAATTGGTTTGGAATTTTCTTCAAGAAGGTATAGATTTGAAACCCTTCGACATTATTAATATAAACACTTATTTCACGTTGCAGTGTGGAGCAGTTAAAATCGTTCCCCGTGACCTGATGTTTTTTTCAAGTGTATTATTTTTTCTTTCCAGTTCTGTCACCTGAAAGAAGTTTTGTTTTTGGCCTTTTATCAATGTGACAGCCATTTCGGAAACTAGCCATTTCACCGATAAATATCATAGAAATTAAAGGAGTTAAACATTTTAGCACCATCCCTCCAATGCTATTTTGAACATAGATTTTATTTGGATATGCTGCTGAATCGACCCTACAGGAAATTTGGCGCTGCACACTCCCTGTAATGTAAATGTACAAATCTAAATCCAAAAATTAAAGAGGGCGCTACTGAAATGATTTTGATGGCTCCGCAAGAAGCATCAATGATGAGAATGTAATATTCGAAACACGTGTCTGGTGCATGGAAATTAGTTTGGAATTTTCTTCAAGAAGGTATAGAGTTGGAACCCTTCGGCATGTAAATGCATGTGATTTATCAGGTAGAAATAATCAAGATAAAGTGAAAACATGACAAATATATATACAAACATGACAAATATATATACAAACATGAAAAAGTGAAACATGGCCTATTTCAAATATTTGAAAATCATTTATTCATTAAAGTACTTCCATAGTAAAGTGAATATACCTGGTCAATGAAAACTTCTAGGCAACATCCTAGTAAAAAGACCATTGATCTCCATGTGGGTTTTCATGTATCTTTTCATCAATCTGAAGGTAGAGATAAATAAAGATTCAAGTGCAAACTTGTTACACAAAGTGTGACTGGACCTAAAATTCTTTAGTTTACATAACCAACCCCTCCCTCCCCCTTGTACATTTTTTTCTCAATATGCATGACAGCATGTATCAAGTTCAATATTGATATTATTAAACAAACAATCATTTACACTGTTGCTGTCATAAGTAATAATAGAGAAAAAAGTCGAGTTTACATGGCATAGCCAGTGCAGTAGGAACATTATATTATACATCTAGGTTGCCAATGACGAGATCTTTCAATTTATGCCGTAACATTTGATCTAGTGACCTTGATCTTGGACTTTGACCTAGTTAAAGATTATGGTTAAAGTTTCTGGGTTAAGCAAAATCTAAGAACTTTATGCAGTAGAAACTTTATATTATACATGTAGGTTGCCTCTGACAAGACCTCTCAATGTATGCTGTAATATTTGAACTAGTGACCTTGACCCACTTGGTGACAAAAACATACTTTGCAATCCAGCCATACCGTATACATCGATAGACAGAAAAATTGTTAACTAATAATTTTCATTAAAAAAAACTTATTTACAGAAAAATGCCACGAATTGAAATGCACATGTACCATTACTTTGACTAAGATTTGAAGATCTTTTTTAGCTCACCTGAGCGAAGCTCAAGTGAGCTATTATCATAGCGCGCCGTCCGTCGTCGTCCGTCCGGCGTAAACTTTTAACATTTTTGACATCTCCTTTGCAACCGCTGCATGGAATTTCACAAAACCTTACAGGAAGCAAGTACTTCAAGGTCCTCTACCAAGTTTGTGTTTTTCATGCCGAACGGTCAACAAATATGGCCGCCGAGGGCTCTGATTGGCTGACACATTTTCGACATCTCCTCTGCAACCGCTGCACAGAATTTCATGAAACTTTACAGGAAGGAAGTACTCAAGGTCCTCTACCAAGTTTGTGTTTTTCGTGCCGATCGTTCAACAAATATGGCCGCCAAGGGCTCTGATTGGCTGACACATTTTCGACATCTCCTCTGCAACCGCTGCACAGAATTTCATGAAACTTTACAGGAAGGAAGTACTCAAGGTCCTCTACCAAGTTTGTGTTTTTCGTGCCGATCGGTCTACAAATATGGCCGCCGAGGGCTCTGATTGGTTGATACATTTTCGACATCTCCTCTGCAACCGCTGCACAGAATTTCATTAAACTTTACAGGAAGGAAGTACTCAAGGTCCTCTACCAAGTTTGTGTTTTTCGTGTCGATCGTTCAACAAATATGGCTACCGAGGGCTCTGATTGGCTGACACATTTTCGACATCTCCTCTGCAACCGCCACACAGAATTTCATGAAACTTTACAGGAAGGAAGTATTCAAGGTCCTCCAACAAGTTTGTGTTTTTCGTGCCGATCGGTCAACAAAGATGGCTGCCGAGGGCTCTGATTGGCTGACACATATTCGAAATCTGCAACCATTGCACACAATTTCACGCAATCTTGCAGCAAGCAAGTACTCAAGGTCCTCTGACAAGTTTGTGTTTTTCATGTCGATATGTCAACAAATATGGCTGTCAAGGGCTTTGATCTATAGAAGTATTTTTGTGACTTTTAATCGTTTGTCTGCAACTCAGGTGAGCGATATGGCCCCCTTGGGCCTCTTGTTTAACAAGGGGTGGGGCGTAGAGAAAGACTGGGCATTAGATTTATTATTATTGTTTTTTTGTTTGTTTGTTTGTTTGTTTGTTTTTTTTTTGCCTTACATAAAAAATAATACACTGGATAGAAACATAAAAAATAAGATGAAACTCTTGCTACCTTGCCACATTTTTCTGAGAAACATATGATTTATTTTACATGGCCATATAAAATATATGTTTTAAATTATATTAGTGTTCTGAATACCAGAGGGCAATAATAGATGTATGTTTAATTATTTTAGCACAATAAAAATAGCAATTTATACAATAAGGACAATATAATGTATTTGAAGGTTGTCATATTTTTTTTTTTTTTTAGTTTCAAATAAACCATGGAAAAATTAACAAAAAATACCGTAATATTTTTTGTTGAAGCTTGTAAAATAGAATTTCCAAAAGTAAATATTTATGCTTTACTTTCAGATTCATAATGGATCTTCAGCAGACTCCCCTGTTATAACACAGCTGTGCGGTAACACCCTCCCAAACCCTGTATTCGCTACTGGTAACACAATATGGATGAACTTTATGACAGACGCCTCGGTGACACATCCAGGGTTTGACATTTCATGGACGGCTACCCCTCAAGGTTAGATACAATCTGAATTATAATCAGATTTTTTGGCATATATCTTATTTTGCAAAAATAAGAAATGTATATTCATGTGGATGGGAACAAATATTTTGCCCAAAAAAATCTAATAATAGAGCATACATATGACAGTTCTTCAAAACAACGTAATATATCTTCTGCCATTCTCATCATGCCCAGATAACCATTGTATATTGTTTAAACCAATAATGATGTAATCAAAGGAAATACGCTCCATTCTTTCAACTTCTTTAATTTTCCATTACACCTTATTTGAATCCTGAAAGCAGTCTTTTTTTAGAAATACATTTTACTTTAAAAAAAATTGCGCTATCGTTTTAGGTATCGGCTGTGGAGGGGAGTTAACTGGAATTAACGGAAGTCTAACAAGTCCGAACTACCCTGGTAACTATACAGAAAGGCATAGTTGTCGATGGATAATTACGGTACCACGGCGACGTATTGTCACATTAATGTTTACGGATATCAACCTACTCGGCTCTGCAGACTGTGAACGAGCTTACGTAGAAGTGTTTAATGGGAACATTGATTCTGTTCCTTCCTTTGGAAGATTTTGTGGAAATGTGAGTACATGTATTATATCTCACAAATAGGCATTTTCATTAAATTTTAAATATTTCTATTTCTGTATATTGTTAAACGTCTTCAAAGTCTGGTGTATAATGACATGACACTATCTTTTAGACAAAAATAATGGCGATAGAAAGATCTCTCAAAAATTGAAGAATTTCTAATGATTTGGTTAAACAATTATGAACTTTGGTCCCCTTGGGACTATATGGACCTTGTAAGTAATATGTTGACCTGCACCTTTAACTTTAATCAGTCAACATATATATTATTACGAGTCAGTGGTTTTTTTTTTCACTTTTTGGGGAAGGAGGTCAGGGTCCATTCATGAAGAAAAATACGTGATCAACCAAAAAAGGGGAATTTTTGAATGAAATTCTTGCAACAACTTTATAATGGCTTTTGCTGCAAAAATGGACATTAAAAGAATCATATTTTACTCTTATTGAATTTTATAAAGTTTAAATGAGATTAAACCCAAGAAATTGTTTTAAGAGTGCAATGGAAGTTTACCTTTGGACTGGGACCAAATATCGCACGATTATTCCCCCAAGAAAGACCACTGCGAGTGAACCTTATCAAAAGTTAATACTTATGAAGAAATCAATTTTTAAATGTGGTCTCCATAAAGTTTTTCTTTTTTTCCTCTGTTACGTGATGTGTTTATTTTAAAAATTTGGCGCTATTTTAGCACTTGTTCAAATTAAACACTCATTCCATTAATAATTGTAGGAGATCCCAGCTCGTTTACAAACCAGCGGTAACACAGCATTGGTCAAGTTTATATCCGATGGTTTTCACAGTGCTCCTGGGTTTAGACTCAAATTCACAAGCTGACAGTTATCAAATTGTCTTTTAATCTGTTTGACAATCATTCACATAGTTTTAGACTTATTGCCTTTATCATTAAATTTGAATAATGACAATTAAATGAAATTCTCTCTGCCAATAGTTATGGTTTCTTTCATTTTATATGCAGAATTTAATGAACATTGAGAAAAGTCAAATCTATACAGACTTTTGGAATTATACTTTTGATTAAGGTACTATTATTGCCTTTGCTGTAGTATTATCTAAAACACTGAACACTGTTATAAATGCTTGTATTGATATATTGTACTGTATTAAGGCGTGAGGGGTATAATACTCTACTGCCGGTTGGTCAGAGACAACCAAATCATTTTCCATAGGCCGTAATGTTAACGAAATGCCTTATAACGTCTATACTAACATTGCTGGCCATGCATGTTATATACCGATTTGTTCATTGATTCAAGCTTTATACTAAACTAAATAAAAAAATATAGCATGACCTGCTCTTTTTCGCGCTATTAGCGTCACAAGGTACCCCGCAGAGAATTTTCAAATTTTCCCGCGCCCGTCCCCTTTAGCGGATCGGGAGCTAGGGAAAAAATCCGGGTATCGACATTTCAATTGCACTTATTTTTTACTTATATATATCATATTCAAACAATATACCAAAAGAAAATATAATTGATAGCCAATCACATCTTCTGTCACATTTAAAATAACAGGCCCCCTCACCCTACAGATTTTTCTCCAATCAGAACCGGCCTTTTAGTGGTCTCTGACCGGTTGTTTTGACAACAGGAAGATTAAATACCACGAAATTGGCCGAAGACGGACGACTTCGGCAATTTTCAGAACCATACATTTTCATGGCGATGTGAATGAAAAATTGAAGAAATATCAAATATCTAGATATGTAAGATATGTAAAAATATATAAGATATAATTTCTTACTTTTTCACAGTATTGTAAATTTTCATAAATCTTTCACTTTCTTATACTACGCTCCACCAACTAAGTTGAGGGGATAAACTGGTTTTGGTTTTGTCTGTAAGTTTTGGTTTTGTGTCCAAAGACACAAAAATTGTTTTCCAGACCAAATTTTACCTTGATTAATCCTCGACCTAGATTTATGATTTTTCTAATAAAAACCCGGTAAAACTTGACTGTATTAAATACCGCGTCTCTGCACCAATACTGACTCAAGCGCGAACCTTTTGACTTTTGGGACAAAAGGTCAAATGCCTTGGGCAATTTGGCATATATGAAAAACAGTGATCTCTCACAAACTTATAAAATTGTATGGAAAAAGATGTTTCCTCTCTTAGCTTTCATTGTCCGCGAGAAAAAGAGGATTCAAGGAGCTCGAACGATTTGTGTGAAGGAATTCCGCCCGGATGGGAATTTTATGAACATGGTAATATTTCTAGCTTTCGACATGATTTTTGTACATATTTGTGGTAAAACACATATTTTTAATTTTATGGAAAAAACAAATTTTAAATTTTATGGAAATTGGAAAGGTTTTTAGAGTATTGCTCCCCCACCTTTGATGATTTCCTTTGAATAAGATCATGTAGCAAGTTGGATCAACCTGATCGAAATATAAAAAAAGAGCCCCAGGGGGAACAACCCATGCACGCTTAAATTGACCTGATGACAGAGAATAATTTGAGCCCATAATCTTTTTTAAAGGATATCTGCCGGATGCAGACAAGTTTGGTTTTTTTTAACAGACAACCTTTTAGTCAACTTCCAAAACTTTTTACTGATTTGAAAAGACGGATAATGTGATCCAAAGTCATATGCCCAGTCAATTCAATTATTCAACATCAAAAACTAAATCATTTTGTAAAATTCCACATTAATGTGCAGCAGGTAATGAAGAAAAGAACGAAAAGAATGAAATAAATCTAAGATTAATTAAAATTGAACACCAAACCTTTCAATAAAATGCCATAAAATAAAAATGCCATAAAGTAAAAAAAAAAAAAAAAAAAAAAAGATATTTTCGATGTGCCTTTATTCATATAAAATTTATACTGAAATCTATGAAAGAGAGCTTTTGAAAGGTATTGAATCTTAATATATGTAACGTATAAAATCGTGTTAATCCAATATTAATTCAAGTGAGATGTGCAGAATTTGGTCGAATTTGTTTTCCACAAAGCATTGTGGAGTGTATCAAACCTCATGACCCAGTGAAGCCACAGGCGAGGTGGAGCGTCGCATTTCAGCATACACAGTTCACCCACAGGAGCTCGATGCCAACAACCTTCAATGTAACCCGCCCCTTCCCATCTCTCTATAGTCAAGTTCAAGGATTATAGTCAAGTTCAAGGATTATCACGATTCATTTAGGAAATATAGTGGCCAGCTTGATCGATATGGTTACACAAAATAGATAAACATTACAAAAGAAATCGTATTTGCTATATCTTTTCTTATCCTTAAACTTTCCAAAAATGTATAAAACTGTAAAACATTCCATCGTAGACAAGCCATTAAACGTGATTGATTGACGGAATGGACTCGTCTTTTTCTTGAACAACATCGAAGTAGACTGGAAATACGTAATGTAGCTAGAAAGCGTTTTTAGGAGGCGGTCAATTTAGAATAGAAAACATGAGACTAGTCAATTTACGCTAATTGCGTTGATATATTTATAATTTTTGTAACTTTTCAGGTAGTTGAAAAATAAGACAAGCACAAATTTATTTGCAAAATAGATTTATTTCGAGAAATTCGATATTCAAGCGAGGCTGTTAGATTTCATTTATCATGGAAAGTGAATGCTCTTTTAAGAAAGTAGGGGCGGATCTTTGGCGGATCTTTGGCATCGAGCTCCTGTGAGTTCACCATAAAAACTCTAGGTCTCGCAATACTCTGGTAGGCCGGTGATATTGTTAAGCTTGTCCCACCAGCAAACGTACTTCGTCGTTATTTACTTTTAACTAATTGTTTCGCCTCGTCGTAGGTCTGTTACACGAACAAGTTGTTGACAAGTTGCTGACAGAGTTCATGAAAAGTATAGAATTTGCCGATAAAATCCTATAGAAACTCTTAAATGTTGTATCTTAAATATTTAATTTGGACAGATAAACTTTCCCAAATGTCTGACCACAGGAATCTGTCGTTTTATGAGAGAAAATGTTTTATTATTCGCAACTTAAGAAATATTCATGCAATTTTTCAAACACAGTGGTTTAAAGAGTAGCTGCAGTGACGAAAATAGAAAAAATAACCATCTCTATGCATCATAAAAGATCGCGAAACCCCATCTTTCGTTCTTGAGTTATTTGCAATCTTACCATTTCTTCACCTGTCAAAGACCGCATCGTAGACGTCACGACGAATAATAGTAATAATAGGCTGTCAATTCATTGCTGGTTCGATTTTATTTTTCCCTGTTTACTCATGATGAACAATAAATAGTTCAACGAAGAGTGTATTTGATACCGACTTGCGGTTCAATATTGTCAGAGAACGATAAGTCGCAGAGCGCTCGGTCTACGGATGCATCAAGCAAATATGGCGTTTGAATTCTGCGCGTGCACTAGGTATTGCGGTCTTTTGAAATCCCATTTCACGGATAGATCTTTACCTATCCTTGAAACGGGATTTCAAAAGATGCACTCAGCGGACCCTTTTTGGCCCACTCAGCGGACCCTTACCAAGAAATGATTCTTGGTAAGGGTCCGCTGAGTGGGCCAAAATTCAGACATATCGATGCATAAAATCGAGGGAATTAAGATAGACTACCACCTGAACCTATGTACATCATCAGTAAACTTGTAACCTACATGTACATGTATGTTTCTGTAGGGATTGTCGGTGGTCCGTGCTCACTCCGTGCAACAGGAAGTTCGAACATCAATAGACTCGATGAATTCTTGTTGTGTTTTGGTGGCCATCTTGCTTTTTTTTAGCCCATAATGAACTGAAATTGTAAAAAATGATATTGGAAATGGGTTTGTTGACTATGAAAACCCTGATTTGATGTGACATACTTAATATTTAAGGTGCGTCATTGGTCACGATTTTAGACTATTCTTGCGCATCTCCTGTTTTAGCACTCATTGAGCTTGACTTTTATAGATATTTCAATTTATTTCTTACTCTTTATAAGACACATTAGACACACTGAAGACACATCCTTTGAAGATTCATTAGACACATTAAAGCGGCCAAGTTAGAAAATTTGATCTTTAAATGAATGAAGTATGTGTAAAAATTGACGTGGAGGTACATTTTTTAACTGTTTTGATTTCTTTTACGTTAGTACTTACCCATGAATTTTGTTTTACGTATGGAATGTAATTGATTTAAGCGGTATGGCTGATGAACAACCGAAAAATTGTTTAAAATCCACCCAAAATAAGGCAAATTTTCTGCTCTGACACTTTTTTTAAGAAAACCACAAAATGACACTATTTGTGAGCGGCTAAACATGAAAAATTTAAACTAATTTTAAAAGTAATTTTTCAACTCATTTCCAGCATTATCATATCCTTCAAAGTTGTTAAACTTTTTAAAAACGTTTAATGGATTTTATGGATATATATTTTTAAAAACGTTTTATGGATTTTATGGATATACATTTTTTCTGTTTCAGCAGAAAGAAAATGGATAGCCTGATATTGATATATTCATTAATAAATTGATTCGTAAATCAAAGAAAAAAAAGAACAAAGAAAACACATACATGAAAAAAAAGTACACATTAAAAAATGAAAGCCGGTGGTTCAGCGAGAAATGTGCTGAAATACTGCATATATATTGTGCGTTTTGATACGATACGAAGATATAGATAATGAATGAACGTTTTGATTACAAAATAGCAGATTATTAAATAGATGATTAAAAAAAAGAGAAAACATTTTTATGTGAATGGTAATTCATATAATTTTCACATGAGATTTATGTTTCACATGAACTTCACATAAATTTACTTCACATGAATTTTTTTTATATGACGTTCATGCGAAATTGAATTTACAAAAAATTCATGTCAGACGCTTCACATTTAACTGTAATGTATCTATTCATGTTAATTTTACATGAATTTCATGTGAGGCACAATTGGTTGTGTATTTTTTCAAACTTGCCCGACTCTTCTGAGGGCAAAAAATATATGCCGGTCAAAGTGCGTATCCCTTGAAATAACCACATTAATTCAATTCAATGATATGAAAGGAAAACGATATGAGCTATAGTTTTTTAGTGAAATTGGGATTCTGGACCGCGTTCGGATTGAAAAAATAACCAGTTCGAAAGAGAATTAATGATGGCACGCGTCTGTAGGGATTGTCGGTGGTCCGTGCTCACTCCGTGCAACAGGAAGTTCGAACACTGCTTATATAGAAAAGAAAGGTATAAATACGAACTTATCATTTCATCTGTAACAATACACGCGAATACCCCGGCCAAAACATGTATTGTCCGAGACGCCTGGTCAAGATCTATCAAAACAATTTTCGTGAGATTTCGTGACAAGGCGTCAAAATAGTCGTCAAAAAAGTACAAAATAGAACTGTAGTGGATCTTATTATACACGAGTATAATAGATTAGAGAAATATTTATCGTGTATCTTGGGACAATTTTTTTTCCCATAGAATAGATTTTACGGGACAACGTAATAATCTTTTGAAAATGTTCAATAAAGTAAAAAGATATTTCATACTTAACCAGCGATAGAAATTGAGACACATTGAACGGATATTTTTTAACGGAAAGTGGGCGACGCGGTGATTTTTCCCGAAGTAAGGAGGCGAGAAATCGCCGGCTGCTGGCTGTCAGTATTTACCATGGCAATTCCTTTTGATGACATATACGCCTAACGTGCCCAATAATATGCAATTTGGATTGAAACAACTTTAAACACATGTCATTTTTACAAATTACAATCCAGGCCTAAAATTTTAAGATGGCCTCCAAATTTCTACCTCATTATGGTACAATGTGATTATTTCAATAAAGCGTTCATAAATAATAAAAATAAAAAAATCGTAAATAATTTTAATGTTGTTTTGCCACATTTGAAGACATTATATTCTTACAAAGTTCCATTTTAAGTATAAATAGGATGCAAGGTTTATAATGGTACATGTCACCATAAACATTATAACTAAATATAATACATAGCTCAACTCAAAATAAATTACATCGAGGAACTGTTATGTGGAGAAAACAACAAACACTTTCTATTGCAATGAACGCCAGAGGAGCAAGGATATCCGGATTTTTGTATACTTGTCATTGAGTGCTGTTGAGATTATCGTCAGGATCTTCTTTAACTCATTGATAAAGGCCAAGGGGCCGAAAATTTGTATTTTAGTAAACAAGTGTGTGTTTTTTTTTTACATTGCATTCTTGCCGATTGGAAAAAAGCTATACATTCCAAGCAAAGAAATAACCATGATGGTCAAAAGAGCCAAAATAGCAAAGTTACCTCAAAACTTGCTTACTCTAGAATCCCCTGCGTCAAACAAACTGGTCTTAATTCAAAAGGGAAATTTTATTTTTGTCTTTTGAGTACCATCTTTAATCAAACAAATGAAATGTTCATCTTTGCATTTTGACGAATCTTAGTCTGTTAAAGTTGAACCCAGAGTGTCCGCTGAAAACAAACTATAACAGCGAAATAAATGTATTCTAGGACCATAACAACTACAAATAAGACATGCTTCACGAAAGTTATTGAAATATTCACATTGTACCATAATGAGGTAGAAATTTTGTGGCCATCTTGCTTTTTTTAGCCCATAATGAACTGAAATTGTAAAAAATGATATTGGAAATGGGTTTGTTGACCATGAAAATCCTGATTTGATGTGACACACTTAATATTTAAGGTGCGTCATTGGTCACGATTTTAGACTATTCTTGCGCATCTCCTGTTTTAGCACTCATTGAGCTTGACTTTTATAGATATTTCAATTTATTTCTTACTCTTTATAAGACACATTTGTCACATTGAAGACACATCCTTTGAAGATTCATTAGACACATTAAAGCGGCCAAGTTAGAAAATTTGATCTTTAAATGAATGAAGTATGCGTAAAAATTGACGTGGAGGTACATTTTTTAACTGTTTTGATTTCTTTTACGTTAGCACTTACCCATGAATTTTGTTTTACGTATGGAATGTAATTGATTTAAGCGGTATGGCTGATGAATACCGGAAAATTGCTTAAAATCCACCCAAAATAAGGCAAATTTTCTGCTCTGACACTTTTTAAGAAAACCACAAAATGACACTATTTGTGAGCGTCTGTTCTCTCTTTTGAACACGAACATATACCTTCTCTTCAATATTTTGAAAAGCCTAGGAGCACGTGTTACTGTGAGTTTGGAAAAATTGTTGAATTTCGGTATCTCTGAAATTTTGGCCTTAACTTGGATGATTTTCGTTATTTTTGTGTAAAATTTAGAAAATTTTAAATTATCGGTGAAAGTTGGTACCTAAGGTAGAACTTTATCAAATTCTACTCTGATACAAAGTTTCTAACCTGTTACAAAGAAAAGTAAAATAAAAATCAAATGGGTGCATTTCAACACTCTGTATTTTCTTTACAATTGTGCTATTATTAGCAACAAATTTCCTGCATTTTTACCCGGTTTTCAAATGAGCATAAATCTTGATTTTCATCACGGACCTATTAATTTTCCTAAAATGATTAAGTGACATGAATACTATTTTTTCATATGGTTATCATAAAATCGTTGAAATTCCTTCATTCAGAAATGACATGCCTTTAAGAAAAAAAAAATAATTTCATATACTAGTGGTAGGCATTTGGTGGCCATTTTGAATTTCCGTCGATAAAAAGAGATGCCCAAGGTTGCCAGAGTGCCAGCCAAGCTAGTATCGTTAAGATAAGAATCATCAAAAATAGTTCAAAGGAAAGGACATTTCTAGGTCGGCCACATGTTATATAAGGCTGTGAAATCGACTTAATCGTATGAACGCAAAGCAAAATTAGGTTTGTACAGCCCGGCGACTTTCTGACTGATACGCAATTGTACACTATGCACAGCGAAAGCAGAACACCTCCCCTTCCTCCTACACACAACTGATATTATCTGGCGAACTATGCGAGACAGAGAAAATTTTAAGACTATTTTTAGGTGTTACAAACTACACTCCCATTCCCATTGTTGGATTTAGTAATAAATTAGAAAAAAAAAACGTAAATAAAACAAAGTTGAGGTTGTAAAATTCATAATCCCGGCAACTTGGCATAAATGGACATCTAATAATGCAAAGCTTTGAATCTGTAAATTAAAACTTGAAAAGTATATGCAAATTGATCAAGGAGCGATTCATCAAACATTTTCTGAAATACTACTCAAAACTACTAGAATTATAA
Organism: Pinctada fucata; assembly: GCA_028142955.1. Taxonomy (NCBI): domain Eukaryota; kingdom Metazoa; phylum Mollusca; class Bivalvia; order Pterioida; family Pteriidae; genus Pinctada; species Pinctada fucata. The sequence goes on along the minus strand of AP027108.1, from coordinate 34,067,628 downwards.
GTATAGAAGTTTGATCCCAATTTATCAATACCATAGAATCTACATTGCTCAGCAAAGGGTGTTGCGCTCTTTACGCCCCTTCTAAATCAGCCAATGATACAGATTTTCAAATTTTCGGAAGGACGACTAAATTTCTAAATTTCTTTCATTTTTCTTAGAATGTATCCATACCCTTTTTAAAAAAAATCATAGAAAATGTCGATTCGTGCGTCGAGACGTTTCAGAAAGGAAATATAGGATGGTTCTAACCAAACCAAAATAGAATATAAAATAGAAACGTACGGAGTTTACCGACGAATAGATCAAACCATGAATTCGAGAAGAAAAGCGACATGAAAAATTTAAACTAATTTTAAAAGTAATTTTTCAACTCATTTCCAGCATTATCCTATCCTTCAAAGTTCTTAAACTTTTAAAAACGTCTTATGGATTTTATGGATATACATTTTTTCTGTTTCAGCAGAAAGAAAATGGATAGCCTGATATTGATATATTCATTAGTAAATTGATTCGTAAATCAAAGAAAAAAAGAAAAAAGAACAAAGAAAACACATACATGAAAAAAAGTACACATTAGAAAATGAGAGCCGGGGGTTCAGCGATGTGCTGAAATACTGCATATATAATGTGCGTTTTGATACGATACGGAGATCTAGATAATGAATGAACGTTTTGATTACAAAATAGCAGATTATTAAATAGATGATTAAAAAAAAGATAGAAACATTTTTATGTGAATGGTAATTCATTTAATTTTCACATGAGATTTATAAAAATGTTTCACATGAACTTCACATAAATTTACTTCACATGAATTTTTTTATATGACGTTCATGCGAAATTGAATTTACAAAAAAATCATGTCAGACGCTTCACATTTAACTGTAATGTATCTGTTCATGTTAATTCATGTTAATTTTACATGAATTTCATGTGAGGCACAATTGGTTGTGTATTTTTTCAAACTTGCCCGACTCTTCTGAGGGCAAAAAAATATATGCCGGTCAAAGTGCGTATCCCTTGAAATAGCCACATAAATTCAATTCAAGTGATATGAAAGGAAAACCATATGAGCTATAGTTTTTTTTAGTGAAATTGGGGACTTAAATTCTGGACCGCGTTCGGATTGAAAAAATAATCAGTTCGAAATAGAATTAATGATGGCACGAATTATATGATCGATAATATCCTAAAATAACTGTTTTATGTTTGAACTGCTAATTTCAATCTAAGAGATGAATTATCTATCATATATAACATGGTAATATGCATAAAAAATGCAGCAAAAATTTCTTATATACTGACGAGAACTGTACTTCTTCTATGTTTATTATTTCTAAAACGCATGTAATCATGTTACCCTTCCCTCTGCCCTCTTCTTTACAAAGTATACCAGAGAAGAAATACTTGCATAATTAAAGGATGTCATAGAGACAGACAGAGGTACCTCTTCTTTGATCTTAATTTAAAAATCTCTCTTTTCTCTTGCACTATCTGTGTCCTTCTTCTGACGAATCCTTCACATATGTGGTCAGCAGCAAGATTTAGCGATAAAGACGCTCGGCGACTTCCCGCAGCAGGTGTAAATAAAATAATTAATTTCAGAGGCTAGGCGCAAGAATTTTGCAAACAGATGGCGCATTTTTATGTAGGACCATATTAACTATCTGATTAACCAAAACATTCTGAGCTGTAATGGCACTTTAATCTCCCGAAATGTAATAAACACTAGTCTGTAACACAAGAAATATGCATGGCGAATTTGTTTACCATAGATATACCATAGATATAGAAATAGATATAGAAATAGAGAAAATATTTATTTAAGTGGGAAATTGTTAATATGCATCTCTTTATAATAAATTAAGAGTATATTAGATTGCCAAGTAATTTCGACGTACGAAATTAGTACACAAACCGAAAACTAGTTTGTCTCTTTCAAAAAAATCATTAAAAAGAAAGAAGCAGAAAATGTATGAAAATCAACTTGCCTTGATTTTTACTTGGAAAAATATTAAAAAGAAATGAAAGTTTTAGTTTCCAAAAAGTTAAAAAAGATTCTGACGATAATCTCAATAGCACCCACAATAGAGCAACAAATTGAGCAAACTAGAGGAGGGATCAGGTGTCCATGAGGTGCAAGCATCCCCTGTTGGCAAGTCGCGGTTGCGAAAGCATTAGATATGATAATTATTCAGTAAAATTGAGTTAAAGCAAAAATGTGCATTTCTGACCAAGTTCGAAAAGATGTTAATAATACGCGTCAAAAATTTGACTTCGGAGTGGAACCAAATATAACACTTCTTAAGACATCGGTGTAGATAATCCTGATGCTTTCGGTTTGTCGTTACGTGCTTCTTGTCCTGAAGAAGTTTGTCAAAGGGAAGTCTCATGACATTTTTGACAACTTTTGCCTGTTTTGGCGCCACATGTTGATGGTTCTTCATCCCTACCAAGTTTCATCAAATTCCCTACAGAAGAAGACAGGCATACGACAGACAACACACGACGGACGATGGACGTCGGGCGGATCGTTATGACAATAGCTTAGGCCATACAAAATTAATGTTTAAGTTTGACGGACACATTTTTTTTTTTTTTGCAAACGTAAAATTTGAAGAATGTTATTTATCTTTAACCAAATTTCTAATTCAAGTACAATGTTTTGATGCTGAAAATACATTAAAACTAAATATAGTATGAAGTGATAATGTTTAGTGCATTGATTAACAAGATATCCCAACGTCTTCCTGTAATTGCATTTCCAAATCTGAAGTTTGCTAGATATTCTGTGATTTGGTCTCACTTATTAAATGTATCATGTGACAGACGATGTCCTATGACAGACCAGTATGAAGATGTAGACTAAATACATGTAATTTGTACATCTAATTTATGCTAAAAAGGATCACCAATCTCTAACCGTTGCCCTGTGTAAGGTTAAAACTTCAAATGACGTTAACATTTTGTGAACTACTTCTTTCAAGTGCAACCAAGTGAGTGAAAATCGTAATTGTTGCTCAGTGCTTAGACCGAAAAATTTACCCTTGGCGTCGGCAAAAGTGTAGAGATTAAATCTATCTAAAAGTTCTATTCTCGTATTTATGTTGTAACGTAACACCAGGCGCAGTAATACAGATATCGCAGCTTTCTGTGCATGGTCAGTCAGAACTCTGAAGTACAAAATTCTTCTGTTCACTGACAATTGAAAAGTTTCTTGCTATTTTGATACTGATTTTTCTCCGACATTCTTTTTTATCCTCGTTATGCGCCTGATATTTAAATCTCCAATGTCCACTTACGTATCTTATCTACGTAAAGGTACTTGTGAATACGTTCGTCCGTTAAATTATCGTCATTTTTTTTTAAAAAGTGGTCTGTCAATGGGTACTAATTGAAGTTATAAAATTTATACAGAAAAGTCTTCCCTAATATCAACAAAGCTGAAAATGAAGCTGTCCATACGTGGACACGAAAAATTCAGGAAAGGTGACTGAAACTTTGGTCATGGCTGTTCTGTGATCCATGCAAAAAAATGTACTGTAAATTATTGATTTGAAATGGTAAAATTTGGAATCGACCACGCTAACGTCTGATGCATAATGCAAAGCTTTTCGAAAATTGATCATTTTTGGAATGGCTCTTTCGTGAGGAAAGATGGTCCATTGAAGTCCAAGTGGAAGAAGTTTGTTTTCCCGATCACTGCATGTCTGACTATTTACTTTGAATTTAAACAACGATTACGCAAGGGTGCCCTGATCGATTCGTCATCCATTTTCACTGTCGGACTTGAGCAAGTTGTATGCAAATTTGAATTTCCATCCCGCGGAAATTTGGAAGTTTCTGCGATGTGCTTAGGGTTTAATAGATCAGTTTATTCGTAACAAAATTAGGATAGCGTAGTATTTCTGCCCCTCCCCTCGATCCTGTTCCCGGCTGATCAATCACGTAAAGTGTGAGTTCTAAACAAAAACGTTTTCAAAGGGATAGGACCACGAAGCCCGATAAAGGCCCTTATTTTGAACATTGTACTTCGTTGCATTTTAACTGTGATTTGACATTTTGAAACGTTCTCTGTTGAATCATGAATCAATCTTTTGTCAACATTGCGTTTATCAATAGCTTTTGGCCCTTTGAAAACACACAAATTGGTCATATTCTGCGAAATTGATGTAAAAACTACATATTTCTATAAAATTAGGAATGGCCGCATGCATTTACTAGGATGAAAATATTATATGTAAAAAATTATCATTATTTCTCTCATACCGTATGTGTTACAGAGTAGGCCCATGAAATACAGCTATGTGAGCTACTTCTCAAGTTCAAGTTCAAGCAATTTTCGCCATATTTTGTCAATAACGTCAAAATGACGTCACTTCATGACGTCCTTACAGTTAAATGGCACTATGTTTGGTAATATTTTTCTTTTCATTGAAAGCGCTGAACATTCGTGTTAATACATGAAAGATATCAAGTATTCCCCATGAAATTCATGTTAATACATGAGAGATATCAAGTATTCCCCATGAAATCTATTTCTAGAGAAAAATCGAGGGCCGATTGAGGGGTCTCGTGGCCCTACCCCTTTCTAATAAATTGAATAATTTGACTAATAAAGCATAATGCTCTTGCATATTATCACAACAGAGTCAAGTATCATTTTACGTTACGTTACATCGTCCGTGATATTGAATATAAGCGTGGTCGCGATTACCGTACAAACAACAATTGAATACGGTTGCTCTGGTAAATAATACTATTTTATAAAAAGAAATTTTGAGTTACAGCTTTACAATTTATATATTTAGTGAAGTAAACAAACAATTTGTTAATGCACGACGATGTTCAATTGACTACTTTAAAATTATGGTAAAACACGCGTTAAAATCGGAAATGCGGAGGTGCCCGTCAAACGAAATTTTAATTTTTCTTGGACTTAGTTGAGCCTTTGGCTCAGATGAGCTAATAAAAGAGGGGGGGGGGTGTAATAAAAAATCTTTAGTTATCGCTGTTTATAAATCTATCTGCCTTTAAATGATGCATATGAATTTGCAGACGATTAAAATTTGTACCATTGTCACTGTCACTGCTGGTGGACCAGGTGTCCCCGAGGGCACATGTAGGTAAATTCAATTAATTTTGATTTCTTCAAACGCATTCGAAAATTTCTGACTACAAAATTAACACAAATTTCTGAAACCTTGGTCCTGTACCATCTTACTACGTCTTTCGGTATATTTGGACATAATTATTACATATTTTTGCCATATGCTTGGACTGACGAGGGTTAAATGTCCACGAATTTGGAAATGTTAAACATTATTAAACGAAAATCTGTGACTTCATTTCTTTGGTTGAGGTGAGTACGACTACAATTTCTCTTTTAGATATTTATTCAATTTATAATAATTTTCCTTTATTTATCAAACACTCTTCTCTTACGAATGACAACAATCTTTTATTCCGATAGTTCTCGCTTATTCATTGTCAACTATTGGGTGTAATGGTGATGAACCTAAAGTTAAATAAATACTAGTTTTTAAATGAGAACAACAATTCTTCGGTCATTATTTCATTATGATGTCTCGATGTCAACTATTGGGAGTGATGATGAACAAAAAGTGTAGTTCTAAGTACGGAAAATAAATACTAGTTTTTCTTAACGAGAACAACAATTCTTCGGTTCCTATGTTCTTATGTTATGCTAATTCTTCGGTTCTTATGGTTCTTATTACAAGGATCGACCGCGGCCGATATAACAAATTTCATTGGGTCATTATAATGGGAATGAGGGCAATATATGATTTGATGGACTTGAAGATAAAATCTTGCCCGAGGCCGAAGGACGAGGCCTATATTTTGTCTGAAGGTTGCTGTTTACGAAATGACGTTAATTGCGTCACAGATATAAATTTCGCGGTAGTGTTATTTTAAGAAATCGCCCCTTGCAGGTCAATATCGACAATGACTCGTCACATGACAGTTCTTAGCCATTAGCGATGGTATGTTGTCCGGCGGATTTTGTAAACAACCGAATTTGTTGCTCCTCTGAAACGAAAAAGCCAGTTTGATCTTATGCTCTAATAAATAATATTACTTTAGCTTACATTCTATTACATGTAATGATTTGTCGGTGACATCTTGTGTGTTATCGTCAGCATATATTGTAATGGAAGAATGTTGAAGACATTCATCCCAAATGTCTTCAACAACAATGTTAACAAATAAATTGAAAAACAAAGACCCTAAAATCGAGCCCTGATGGACCTCTTTACACATTGTGATCTATCTTGCAAGTACGAGCAACGAACACCCTTCCACTTTACACATTGTGATCTATCTTGCAAGTACGAGCAACATCAAGGGAACCAACCAACTGATATCAAATGATGACAATTTGTGTAGTAAAACGGATTCGGACACTTTACTAAGATTTATAAATAGAACACCTGTCAATTTGCCTTCAATAAATAGAACACCCGTCAATTTGCCATTATCATAGTAATCGGGTCCAGCGTCCATCAATCGACGTTGTCGTCGTCCGTCCGTCTTAAAATTTTAACATTTTTCATCTTCCGCTGGAACTGCTGGATGGTGTCTGAAGAAACTTTGTACTCATGATGTGCTCAAGGTCCTGTACAAAAATTGTTTGTCCAAATCCATTCACGATCCAGATGTATACAGGGGTGGATCCATCGGCCAAAGTGTTAGATAGTGCAACATCTCCTTCGGAACCGCTCCATGTATCTGAGTTGAGAAACCTAATTGTATCTGTACAATCTACATAGATAGTTTATCAAAAATTGTGTTCGGCATTAAGATCCAATAAATGGATATTGACGCGTTTTTTAGTTTGTCAGAAATGCTCATTTTTTAATAGTTTCTTTGAATTACACAATAAATATGTGTTTTACTGCATTTTTGTAACATTTAAGTCATGATATGGTTTCATATTCATTCCATTCTTTCTTTCATGACTATAATAATTACCAAATGTGTTTGTTTATCTGATTCTAAGCATTTTGATTGGTCGATCGCATTTATTGTGACTTCCGTTATGAGATGATAAAATGTCAAAATTGATCGGAACTACTTTCACTCTAACGCAACAGAAATCAAGAATTATCTAACGCATGAAATAAACAATACAAATGGTCTCAAATAATCCATTAAAACTAGAGACAGTTCCATGTGTCGACTCATAAACATCACAGCACAGTACTGTGAATGTTTGCAGATTACATCGGTTGCCACGCCCATGAATTGAAAACTGCAACAAGTGAACATGAACGGCAGTTTGTTGACGGATTTCTTGTGTTTCTATGGAAATTTTGATTGACCTATTAGAAATGCACGAAAAAAACTTGTCCTTTATTTTTCTAAAATCATCGAAATTAATCTAATACACATGGATATACAACATGTAGGATGAATAAGTTTGAAAGTACTGAGCAAAAGCTACGCAATCGCGACTTACCAAACTTATAATGCCGATTTCGTTCGGATTCCTAAGAAATAATTTACAGCTGATATTCCGATACCTGTAGATCTTAACGACGTGTTTTTACTTCACACATAAGATCTACAGGTACAAGAAATGCTGTCTGAGAGTCCGTATAAATCCCAACACAAATTGCTTCATGTTCTACTTTCAACTGTCATGTCTGCTGCCTTCGATAAACAACGCGTCACAAATTACGTCATAACTGTACAGCAGTAATTGCATATAGGTAAAACATGCTGAGGTTCTGAAGGGGGAAATGCTTTTTTTCCCGATTAAATGTCGGCTTCCTTTTTTTCCCTCTCGAACATTTTTGTTGCTAGGGAACTAGTTCGTACCAGTTTAATATTTTCATACGCCACTTACTCAATCGTTTATTTTCCTAAGAATTTGTACAAATTCAGAATAAATTCATATGTTTGGTAATTATAAGTATTGAATGTTTATTTTTGCCATTTTATTGGATGATGAAATGTCAGTTGTCGTATCACAAATTTTGCGTAAAACCGCTTCGCTACGCTACGCGGTTTTACACAATTTGTGATACGACAACTGACATTTCATCATCCAATAAAATGGCAAAAATAAACATTCAATTCTTAAATGAATTAATTTGAATGCAATATTAAGTAAACAATCTGAGAAAAGGGATCATTATCTTCGAATTCATTTTGTGTGAATTTAAATGAAAATGCAAACCACAAAATATTTTTAAATTAAATAAAAATACAAATATTAAACATAGATATTAAATAATATTACAGAATTATACAGAATTAAACAAATTAAGAAAATATACATCAAAATTTTAGTGATTCTTTTGCAGTTAGTTCAAATTCACCAAAAAATAAAACTTTGTAGATTTCTCAAAATTCTTTATTTTTCTGCGAAAATTTAATTTTCTGGCCCCAAAACACAATGTCTAAAATAAGATTTTCATGTGAAATTTAGACATTGCGAAAGAGCACTCCAGACAACGTTCATCAGGAATATTGTCGCTGGGATGAATGAAGAATTAGGCGTTTTTCCTCTAATTTTTCTCTTTTTTTTTTTTTTTTGCAAAAATAGCACTTGGTATTTTGCTCCGGACTTTTTGTATATTGTAGAGACATATACAGCAACATCATTTCACATGAAGTGATTCACTCCCCACCATATCAATTGGTGCGATGCACTTTAACCAATGACTTTAATTGCTTTAACCAATGACTTTAATGACTTTAACCAATGACTTTGACCATTTACCTTTTGACCCCAAAATCAAAAAGGAACAGAGGTATCACAAGAAAAAATTGTGTATGTTGGCGTCACAATTATATGAGTTAAAGAAAATCCTGACGATAATGTCAATAGCACTTACAATACTGCATCGATGTTTTATGCAAGAAATTAAGCCAAAAAGTAGGTGTTTTAAAGAGGCTTTTATGTCCAAATTCAAAATTTATTATTCTATGGTTTTTCCACAATTCAACTATTGTTGTACTGTGTGGCATTATGCAAAGAACAAGATACAGGCTTTTTAGATTGCAGAATAGGAATATAGAGAGTCTCACACCTGAATATTTGAATGTTTTCAGCTTTGTAAATGAAATACATACAAGAAACACAAGACAGAAGTAGCTTTGTAACACTTATGAAATACATACAGCTTTAGCTTTGTAAAACTACAAGAAACACAAGATACACAACACAAGGCAGTAAATCTTATTTATGTCAACAGAGCAAGAACAGAATATTTTAGATATTTTCGGATGCATCTTCTTGGAACTTGATTATTAGAAACTCTACAACATCGTCATCTTTTAAAAACGGACTAAATATTTCAACTGTGATATTTAGGTTTTATTTCATTAAGGTGATATAATTTACTTCCTAAGTACATATTTTTAAGTTTCAAGTTTCAAGCTTATTCAATCTCTCATTGATTTTTTTCAACATAGAGATAATATAATTAATATAAATAAGTACATATACAGCAAGTGTGAACAAAGGATTCATGTTTGTTTCATATTCATGTGAATTTAACCTTACACAATTATTAAGAGTAGATTTTTTTGGCGGAAAATAAATTATAAAACTTCAAAGCATTTAGTCTAGTCTACTGGTAAATATTGTTTTCTTTGCGCATTTAATGCCAAACATTCCATTATAAAATGATATTCATCGCAAACATCTATGTTACAAAGTGGACATATTCTCTCATTTCTTTCAGTGTTCGTCCCATCTACCTATTTCGATGGGCAATCTGTGATTGCTTGTTCTGAATCTACATAAGATAGTTTTGTTTTTTGTTGACAAATCTGAACCAAGATAATATGGGTACGAAAACTCAAAATGTGAAAATAAATTAGATGAAATTCCTTTACCAGAGTTATTACAATCTGATAACCACTTTTGTAGGAATTGATCTTCAAGAGTTTGTTTGATTTTACTTTTTAACAATTTTTCGTTTGAAAGTTTTTCTTCAAAAACACTTTTTATACAATCTATCCATCTATATAAATCCCTTTTTGTGCATTTTAAGTGACTGCTTGTACATAATATTTGAAATTTTTGTTTGTTTACCAAATATTAACTTGACCCAATACAATTGTAACCAAGTTACACTTACAGGTTACCAAGTTTATCATGCTACACCTAATTGCAATCCTAATCGGATATCTCTTCAACTCTACATAAATAATATATTCATTTAAGAGAGGACCACATTGTAAACTAGTTGTAGCTAAATGTGCTATCCTGTATAAATAAAAAAATGAAAATATCTATTCTTTTTTGTTAAGTGCAAGGGGTGGTAAGGGCCAAAATCAGCCCAATCTCAAAAACTCGGAAAAGACATTGAGCATTGAAAATACAAGGAATACAGAGTATAAATCAATTTAAAATTTTGAGAATCCGACATTCCGTTGCAATTCTACACTCATTTGAAACAAGGATGGTCGGCTATATGTTACACTGATATTGACGTCATATAACGTTACGATAACATTGTAATTCAACGTTGTCTGTGGGTTATATGCTGCTATATTCTAACACTATTTAGGCTATTTAGCATCAGTTTTTGTGCAAATGAATGATAAAAAAAAACATCTTTGAATAATCTAAATTTTATTTTAATTATATAGAAGTCGGTTTGATAGCTGGTTACAGTGCCACTCGCAAGTCATTCTTTAATCACAATAGCAATATATGTTGATGATACATGATCTGTGATCATGATCTGTGACAACATATGTTGATGATACATGATCTGTTCTCAATACCTTAATCTTCAGAATGTGTAGAATGTGAGTTCTTAATCAATCGGATTGCTTTCTCGATCAACTGATTGCAAGTGCATGTTATATCAATCAGTTGCACTTCATTTCCTGAGATGAAGCTTTCCTGACTGAATCTTTTAGGTAATTGTGATGGTAAGTAGGGGTCAATTGAATATCATTTAAATTTGCTCTCTGCAAAGTGATAGCAATTTTAAGTTCAGAAAATATGGCCAGGGCGCTGCTGGAGAGAATTTCGGTTGTGCCGTGAAGTCACTTTAAATGAAAGCATCACTGATGAGGATTTATCTATCCGAAACACGTGTCTGGTGCATCAAAATTGGTTTAAAACTTTCTTCAAGAAGGTAAATAGTTGGAACACTTATTATTGAACATCTGAAGTGTTTACTTTTTTTTTAGAAATATACGACCAGAAACATTCAAGGTATTAATTCTGCATGAATGAGAGTCCTGCATACATCAATCGATCATCAGCTCCTAGGCATTCTTGTCGAATGAATAACCTGGAGCTTATTTTAAGAACATATTTCGAGAAGATCCTGACGATAATCTCAACAGCACTCACAGCACAAAAATTGAGCACCGACGGATCCCTAGCAAGGTGACTTGCCACACCCGCCGTCGATGTTCACGCACGATGAAAAGTATATATAAAATACATGTACTGTCTTTAAAAAAATTGCAAAGTTTGGAAGTTGCAAAACCGAAGTCATCTTTTCAACATCGACGTAGGGACTAGAACATGACTAAGCAGGTCTTTAAGATCCACTTCAATAATTGAAAATAACTACACAACCCTGGAAGAAATCATCTATGTTTTATAAACGTCTTAAAATTCAATAGCATCATTTAAAAGCAGATTAATTAAAAGTGTGGACCAGACATGCACGTTTCGGATATTTAAACCTCGTCAGTGATCCTCAATCCAAACAATGAAATATTGCCAAAATGTGTGATAATTATATCCAAAATATACCGAAAGACGTAGCAAGATGACTGAAATATGATGCTACGGCACCCAGGTTTCGGAAATTTGTGACAATTTTGTAAACAGAAAGAAGAAACGACCAACCGAAATTGATCGATCTTAGCTACATGTGCCCTTGAGGTCCACCAGCAGTGACACTCACCAAGTGGTAAAAATGTTAAACGTCTTCAAAAGTCATTTACATCATTTAAAAGCAGATTAATTAACAGCATGAAACAGACATGCACGTTATGTATACAGTAGCTGCTTTCTTTTGAACAATGTCTCTAATTTCACCATAGTCTTTCAAAAGCTCGCTACAAGACTCCATGTACCAGTTTAAAAAAAGTTTTTAAAGTTTTTAAAAAGTTTTTTACGTTTTAAAAAAAGTGTTGACTTGAATACACATATCTTTGTTCAAGATTTTCTGTAAAAGTTTTGCATTTTTCAAAGTTCCAACTTTTAATGGAAAATACCCTTCAAAAATCAAAGTTTTCTGAATCATTGGTCTTCTCCCACTTTATTTATGAGCAAGTTGCTTAATAGGAATTCAGAATAAAAGACAATAAAAAATTTCTTCTGGTACCATGATTGCTGTACCTCATACTACTTACAGTTTGAAAAAGTTCATTGCATTTTGCGCATTTTCAGCGTTTTTACATCCAAGAGAAGTTGTTTTTCTCAATTTTTCGTACCAGCAAATTGCGAAATCTGACTTCTGCATTATATAAAATGAAAGGCAATAAATTTATTGGGCGTTTGGTACAAAAATTGTTTAGTTAGCTACAGAATAAAAAAGTTATTGAATTTTCCCAATTTTCAACGATTTTCCATCGAAAATCCATAATTTTCCCCATTTTGTTGACACGTAGATTGGTAAATTGAGCTTGAGACTTAAAGACAATTAAATTGTACCAATTTTGTTGATCTTGCTGCAGCATGGAAAAAGTAATTGAATTTTTCCTATTTTCAATGGTTTTTCTTCGAAAAATACCATTTTACCCCAAAATTTCGAAATGCCCAAGGATGCCAGAGTGGCATCAGCCGGATTATCAAATAAGAGGGAATTGACAACACTTTCATGCAAAAACTTTTTGAGCGGAAGAAATTTTTGGGTTTCATGAATGGCACCTATACTAACGGTGACAACCCTAAAAAGAGTTGTTCCTTTGACGTCCATATGGATACGGAAATGAAGAGTTCGTTGTTGTTTGAATTTGTTGCACTTGGGCTATCCGAGGCAGTGGACCCTGTCCTTTATCAACCAGTGGACTCCCAAATAGGTGCAAATGCTATATATAAAGTCAGGAAACTCCGTACGGCGGCTTCGTCTAGCATACAAAGCAGGCCGCTCTACCGCTACGCCACGGTGACAACCCTAAAAAGAGTTGTTCCTATGACGTCCATATGAATACGGCCCACACACCGGAAGTGAAGAGTTCGTTGTTGTTTGAATTTGATTGCACTTGGGCTGATCCGAGGCAGTGGACCCTGTCCTTTATCAACCAGCGGACTCCCAAATAGGTGCAGATGTTATATATAAAGTCAGTAAACTCCGTACGGCGGCTTCGTCTAGCATACAAAGCAGGCCGCTCATACCGCTACGCCACGGTGACAACCCTAAAAAGAGTTGTTCCTACGCGGCTGCGTTAAGGTGCTCCACGCTGACGTCGCGCTGAAAATATTCCATTTTTACAGTGCCTGGCATTCAACCCTCAATTACAGCTTAAACGTTCTTTCTTTAGTTCAAAGCTGTATTTTTTTTTAATATCTAGTAGGTGTCTGGTAGCTAAGAAAAAAAATTCACCAGGGGAATTCCCCTGTGTCACGTGACAGCCCTAAAAATAACTCTACAGTGTTGTCTCGGTTTTAAATTGAGTTTTGCAAGTGGTAAAGAAGGAAAAAATTATAGAAATGTTATATCGCTTTCTTCAGTAAATTCTATAGATTTAGAAATGTGCTGGGCATTGTGACACTTAAAACGATTAAGAGGAGAAAATATACCGAGAAGGAAAACAAGTGGTAAAAACACTGCAAAAGTCGACTTTACATCCACATTTTACACAACTATTAAAATTTCTATTAAATGCGCAGCAAAATCTTGGTACATTGAAGTGTCCTCTATAGATTCTGTATAAAAATATCGAAATTGTACAAGGGTAGTCACCTGCAAATTACATTTTTTTACAACTACCCTATATCAGTCTATTTTCAGATGGGACCTTAACGCACAGGTGATCTGGATTACGTCATAGAAATTTAGCGGGAAAGCATAAGTAATCATGCAACATGTATATGTGTACAACATAATAACACGGGTTTTGAATATCTGATACAATGTAAAGTGTTTTTTTTTTTTATTTCAGTATTATTCTACAACGATGAGAATACATATATTAAGAAGGCAGGCCCGGCCAGGGGAGGGGGGGGGGGCTGACCCGGGAGGCCCGTAAGCCTCGTCCGGGCATCCGCTTTTAGTATATATTTTTGAAGTTAAAACATTATATATTTTCTTTGTGGGAAAGTTTGTGGTAGGGAATAACTCTGGTGATAACGGTTACCGCTAGACAATAAAACTTCAGCTGATCAATGCAATATTTCCTCGTACTGAATCCAACCCGGCGGACTATTGAGACCGCGACACTGACTGTCTTCTAACTTTGTAATTAACAAAATTGATTGTAAACTTGTTACAGTGCTTTCGTGAGCAGAGCTCTATCGGTGACAAAATAATCATAACAAAAAAATGTATATAACTTGAATAAATAAGAGAGAGAGAGAGGGGGGGGGGGGGGTTCTTTCCCGCTAGGCTAATCATGTTTCAGTCTAATTATTACCCGCCCGATCTCTTGTTGATTACAATTTGTTTTATTATTATTTTAATTTGTTCTTAGATTTAGTCTAGTACAAGTTGACCGTATCTGAAATCTCAATATTGTTCTGTTGTACCGGCTATGAATACGGTGCCCGCCGTTTAATAATAAGCCATTTATTGACACATGTATTTTAGCACCGTATTCGTAATGATATATATTATATATATATTTTTAAAAATAATGCTTGAGAATAAACTGTATTAATGTGCACATGATGAGCTGGCACCCTCGCCCCCCCCCCTCCTCCAACCCTAAACCCCGGCAGCAACAACAACTAATAGAATATAAATATGAATAGGAAATAATTATTTCCTATTCGGTAAATCAGTAAAACTCCATTAAATAGCTGAATATGGACAATATCTAACAAATAATCTAAATAAAAATTGTGCTCCTTTATGAGGATACCATTATCAATTCCTTATATTGATTTGCTAATTGAAAATCAGCGATTAAAAGCGGTTTCTCATCCAAAGCTTCCCTTTAACCCTGAACTCAGACTGCGCATGCTTGACCTACAATGACCCTATGTGCAAAACTGTAGAAAAACACGCATTCTTTCATTACTTCTCGTAAAGAAGATACTGGGAACATTTAGAGTTGATGTCAGGAATAGGATGAAAGATCAATAATATTGAAAATCGATCCAGTACAATTTATCCCTTGAAATATCCCTAGCATACGATAACTGATGTGACGTCATTTATAACGTCACACAATGTTTTCGCGGAATTTTCTCTAACGTCATTGCGTGGAGCACCTTAACGTAGCTGCGTATGACGTCCATATGAGTACGGCCCACTTAGCACACACCGGAAGTGAAGAGTTCGTTGTTGTTTGAATTTGATTGCACTTGGGCTGATCCGAGGCAGTGTACCCTGTCCTTTATCAACCAGTGGACTCCCAAATAGGCGCAGATGTTATATATAAAGTCAGTAAACTCCGTACGGCGGCTTTGCCTAGCATACAAAGCAGGCCGCTCATACCGCTACGCCACGGTGACAACCCTAAAAAGAGTTGTTCCTATGACGTCCATATGAATACGGCCAACTTAGCACACACCGGAAGTGAAGAGTTCGTTGTTGTTTGAATTTGATTGCACTTGGGCTGATCCGAGGCAGTGGACCCTGTCCTTTATCAACCAGTGGACTCCCAAATAGGTGCAGATGTTATATATAAAGTAAGTTAACTCCGTACGGCGGCTTCGCCTAGCATACAAAGCAGGCCGCTCAACCGCTACGCCACGGTGACAACCTAAAAAGAGTTGTTCCTATGACGTCCATATGTATACGGCCCACTTAGCACACACCGGAAGCTAAGAGTTCGTTGTTGTTTAAATTTGATTGCACTTTGGGTTTTAATAGCGTAAACCCTATAGCCTCGAAGCTGATTTTGCCCCGGTTAATTTTCTTTAAATAAAGAGTCAGAGGCTGATATCGCTAAAGTGTGTATGATAATTAAATTGAAGGCAAGTTTTAAGGTATCATCAGATTCTGTAAGATTTTTGTAAGATTTTCATGGGTTCTATTTTTGGATATGCATATAAAAATAAAACTGGAAGGAGTCACAACGTAGAGATGATTTCCGGCGAGGGGCTCAGAATGGGGACCTGTGAAATTCGGTTCTTCGTGGTGTATTGGGGATTTCTCAAAAACGGAGCGGCAAATCCCTAAATAAATTTCATATATTATTTAGACAGATATTGCCTTCAAATCAGCATAATTTTTATTTCAAGAAAAAATTTGGAACAATGGTCAAAATGGGACCAAAGTCCATCTGAATGACATGTCACCATTCACTTTCACTTTCGTTTTCAGAGTAACAATAGTATCGGAAAGGTATATATCATTTAGTATCAATGAAATCTACAGGAAATGATCTTTCTTTTGATATATCAGTTTCTATATAAGCCATTTCTGTTTAGTCAGTAAATGACGTCAGCTTTTGGGTGTAGAACACTAGTTTTTGAGGTCAAAGGTTTATGCAATTGTAACCTTGGCTGATCCGAGACAGTGGACCCTGTCCTTTATCAACCAGCGGACTCCCAAATAGGTGCAGATGCTATATATAAAGTCAGTAAACTCCGTACGGCGGCTTCGCCTAGCATACAAAGCAGGCCGCTCATACCGCTACGCCACGGTGACAACCCTAAAAAAGACTTGTTCCTATGACGTCCATATGAATACGGCCCACTTAGCACACACCGGAAGTGAAGAGTTCGTTGTTGTTTGAATTTGATTGCACTTGGGCTGATCCGAGGCAGTGGACCCTGTCCTTTATCAACCATCGGACTCCCAAAAAGGTGCAGATGTTATATATATAGTCAGTTAACTCCGTACGGCGGCTTTGCCTAGCATACAAAGCAGGCCGCTCTACCGCTACGCCACGGTGACAACCCTAAAAAGAGTTGTTCCTATGACGTCCATATGAATACGGCCCACTTAGCACACACCGGAAGCTAAGAGTTCGTTGTTGTTTGAATTGGATTGCATTTGGGCTGATCCGAGGCAGTGGACCCTGTCCTTTATCAACCAGCGGACTCCCAAATAAGTGCAGATGTTATATATAAAGTCAGTAAACTCCGTACGGCGGCTTTGCCTAGCATACAAAGCAGGCCGCTCATACCGCTACGCCACGGTGACAACCCTAAAAATACTTGTTCCTATGACGTTCCACTTAGCACACACCGGAAGTAAAGAGTTCGTTGTTGTTTAAATTTGATTGCACTTTTGCTGATCCGAGGCAGTGAACCCTGTCCTTTATCAACCAGCGGACTCCCAAATAGGTGCAGATGTTATATATAAAGTCAGTAAACTCCGTACGGCGGCTTCCCCTAGCACACAAAGCAGGCCGCTCATACCGCTACGCCACGGTGACAACCCAAAAAAGAGTTGTACCTATGAAGTCCATATGAATACGGCCCACTTAGCACACACGGGAATTGAAGAGTTCGTTGTTTTTTGAATTTGATTGCACTTGGGCTGATAAGAGGCAGTTGACCCTGACCTTTATCAACCAGCGGACTCCCAAATAGGTGCAGATGTTATATATAAAGTCAGTAAACTCCGTACGGCGGCTTCGCCTAGCATACAAAGCAGGCCGCTCATACCGCTACGCCACGGTGACAACCCTAAAAAAGAGTTGTTCCTATGAAGTCCATATGAATACGGCCCACTTAGCACACACCGGAATTGAAGAGTTCGTTGTTGTTTGAATTTGATTGCACTTGGGCTGATCCGAGGCAGTGGACCTTGTCCTTTATCAACCAGCGGACTCCCAAATAGGTGCAGATGTTATATATAAAGTCAGTAAACTCCGTACGGCGGCTTCACCTAGCATACAAAGCAGGCCGCTCTTCGCTACGCCACGGTGAAAACCCTAAAAAGAGTTGTTCCTATGACGTCCATATGAATACGGCCCACTTAGCACACACCGGAAGCTAAGAGTTCGTTGTTGTTTAAATTTGATTGCACTTTGGGTTTTCATAGCGTAAACCCTATAGCCTCGAAGCTGATTTTGCCCCGGTCAATTTTCTTTAAATAAAGAGTCAGAGGCTGATATCGCTAAAGTGTGTATGATAATTAAATTGAAGGCAAGTTTTAAGGTATCATTAGATTCTGTAAGAGTTTTGTAAGATTTTCATGGGTTCTATTTTTGGATATGCATATAAAAATAAAACTGGAAGGAGTCACAACGTAGAGATGATTTCCGGCGAGGGGCTCAGAATGGGGACCTGTGAAATTCGGTTCTTCGTGGTGTATTGGGGATTTCTCAAAAACGGAGCGGCAAATCCCTAAATAAATTTCATATATTATTTAGACAGATATTGCCTTCAAATCAGCATAATTTTTATTTCAAGAAAAAATTTGGAACAATGGTCAAAATGGGACCAAAGTCAATCTGAATGACATGTCACCATTCACTTTCACTTTCGTTTTCAGAGTAACAATAGTATCGGAAAGGTATATATCATTTAGTATCAATGAAATCTACAGGAAATGATCTTTCTTTTGATATATCAGTTTCTATATAAGCCATTTCTGTTTAGTCAGTAAATGACGTCAGCTTTTGGGTGTAGAACACTAGTTTCTGAGGTCAAAGGTTTATATGCAATTGTAACCTTGGCTGATCCGAGGCAGTGGACCCTGTCCTTTATCAACCAGCGGACTCCCAAATAGGTGCAGATGCTATATATAAAGTCAGTAAACTCCGTACGGCGGCTTCGCCTAGCATACAAAGCAGGCCGCTCATACCGCTACGCCACGGTGACAACCCTAAAAAAGACTTGTTCCTATGACGTCCATATGAATACGGCCCACTTAGCACACACCGGAAGTGAAGAGTTCGTTGTTGTTTGAATTTGATTGCACTTGGGCTGATCCGAGGCAGTGGACCCTGTCCTTTATCAACCAGCGGACTCCCAAAAAGGTGCAGATGTTATATATATAGTCAGTTAACTCCGTACGGCGGCTTTGCCTAGCATACAAAGCAGGCCGCTCTACCGCTACGCCACGGTGACAACCCTAAAAAGAGTTGTTCCTATGACGTCCATATGAATACGGCCCACTTAGCACACACCGGAAGCTAAAAGTTCGTTGTTGTTTGAATTGGATTGCATTTGGGCTGATCCGAGGCAGTGGACCCTGTCCTTTATCAACCAGCGGACTCCCAAATAAGTGCAGATGTTATATATAAAGTCAGTAAACTCCGTACGGCGGCTTTGCCTAGCATACAAAGCAGGCCGCTCATACCGCTACGCCACGGTGACAACCCTAAAAATAGTTGTTCCTATGACGTTCCACTTAGCACACACCGGAAGTAAAGAGTTCGTTGTTGTTTAAATTTGATTGCACTTTTGCTGATCCGAGGCAGTGAACCCTGTCCTTTATCAACCAGCGGACTCACAAATAGGTGCAGATGTTATATATAAAGTCAGTAAACTCCGTACGGCGGCTTCCCCTAGCACACAAAGCAGGCCGCTCATACCGCTACGCCACGGTGACAACCCAAAAAAGAGTTGTACCTATGAAGTCCATATGAATA